>OX038879.1:45000-2445000 GCA_943789525.1 Agriphila geniculea | reverse complement strand
TAGGATTGACATCGCTCAGCTGTCGCATCTTCGTAAAATTAAATTAGCCGATCCTCATTTCAACGTGCCTGCGCAAATCGATGCGTTAGTAGGCGTTGATATATTTTGCAAAATCTTTTTAGGTGAACGCGTCAACTACGGACCTGACGGACCTGTGGCGTTCAATACTAAGCTTGGTTGGGTAGTGATGGGAACTGTTTCGTGTACACCATCGCTTCCAACTTCGTCGTTGCTTTGCACCCTCGATAGTTTAGACCTTCAAATTCGCAAGTTCTGGGAAATAGATGAGCTCCCTAAGCCTTCCCCACTCAGCGAAGATGAGGCTCGGTGCGAACATATTTTTGCTACCACCCATACTCGTAATGTCGACGGGAGGTATGTTGTCCGACTACCTTTCAAATCACCAAAGCCAGCCTTTGGTGATTCACACACTCTTGCATATCGTCGTTTGTTGTCTTTGGAAAAACGTCTTGCTCGTAATCCTCAACTTCGCGAGGAATACAATGATTTCATGCTGGACTACCTAAACGCTGGCCACATGGAGGCAGTCGGACTACCCCGCACAGAACTTACTTACTACATCCCGCACCACTGCGTTGTCAACCCAAGTAGCACAACCACAAAGCTTCGCGTGGTTTTCGATGCCACAGCGAAGCCGGCCAACGGTGTTTCACTCAACGAACAATTGTTGATTGGTCCGAAATTGCAATCGGACATAACTTCAATTCTTCTTCGATTTCGGTTGCACGCTTTCGTTTTCACCGCCGATATAAGGCAAATGTATCGCCAAATTTTAATTGCGATTCCTGATCGTAATTATCAGCGAATATTGTTTCGCTTTTCGCCCGACGAGTCTGTACGGGAATTTCGTCTCAATACCGTTACCTACGGCATGTCGTCGTCCAGTTATCTAGCGCTTCGAACCATCTTGCAGGTGGCGCGAGACGAGGGAGACAATTGTCCTCTCGCCGCCGCGGCGCTCTCCAATGATATTTACGTAGATGACGTAGTCAGTGGTTCAGATTCATTGGACTCGGCTCGCGAGTTAATGCGTCAGATCACACACGTCTTACAAAAGGGCTGCTTCGAACTTAGGAAGTGGTCCAGCAATTGCCAATCACTACTAAAAGACATACCACTTGAACATTGTTATGATAAATCGCTCTCGTTCGATTCTGAATCTTGCGTCGCAGTCAAGGTTCTTGGTCTGGAGTGGAATCCTGTCAAAGATGGATTTTCGTTCACTGTTCGTTCCTTGCATCAGCAGTGCACCAAGCGAAACATCCTATCGGAGTTGGCTCGCATCTTCGATCCCTTGGGATTCTTAACACCTATCACTTTCGCTGTCAAGTGTATTATCCAAACACTTTGGAGTTTGGGATTGAATTGGGATGAAGTCGCACCCGATTCAATCGTTCAAAGTTGGTCTCGATATCAGTTAGAATTTAATTATTTGTCGTCAATTGTCGTTCCTCGTTTTGTTCCTGCACCAAGTTCTACTGATCTTGAGTTGCATGGCTTCTGCGATGCCTCGGAATCAGGCTACGCAGCCGTTATATATTTTCGCATTCGTCACAGTGACAATCGTGTCACTTCACATTTTGTTATCGCTCGTTCTAAAGTCGCTCCGGTTCGGAAAATTTCGATTCCGCGCCTGGAATTATGTGCCGCTGTATTGTTAGCGGATCTCGTTGCCCATGTCCAACGAGTTTATGCCGACAAACTTCACTTCAACAACATCTATTGTTGGTCAGACTCAACAGTTACATTGGCTTAGTTGAAATCGCCTTCGTCTCGTTGGAAAACCTACGTCGGCAACCGCGTCAGTCGCATTCAAGAGAAGGTTCCTCCTCATCATTGGCATCACGTTCGCTCGCAAAGTAACCCAGCGGACTGTGCTTCACGTGGCCTCACGGTCCGTGAGCTTGTCGACCATCCGCAATGGTGGGCGGGCCCACCTTGGCTTCTCGACGAAATTAGCAACTGGCCCCTTGCCTCCAATGTCATTGAAGAACCGTCCGATGCAGTCGTAGAGCAGCGTGCCACCTCAATATCGCTTTTCGTCACCACAAATAAATTCGATCAATTCTTGAACAGGTATTCGAGCCTAAACAAGATTCAACGAATAGTCGCCTATATCCATCGTTTTGTTTACAATTGTCGTCATCCGGAAAATCGTAGATCCGGACATCTCGTCGCATTTGAATTAAAGTTGTCGTTACTCTCGCTCGTCCGACTCGCTCAACATTCGGAATTTTCTACGGAAATTCAAATTTTAGAAAGTGGGAAAGGAGGACCGCTTCCCAAGCATCTCCAAAAATTGCGGCCTTTCATCGATCAAGATGGTGGGCGGTCGATTGTCGTATTCAGACCTCGATTATGATTGCAAGCATCCTTTGCTTTTGCCTCGTCAACATCGTCTTACATCGCTCATAATCAATCAAGCTCATAAAGACAATCTCCATCCCGGACTTCGAACACTTAGTTTCTTGTTAGCACAGAACTTCTGGATACTCTCATCTCGTCGTGCTATTCGCCACGAATTATCCAAGTGCATAACGTGTTATCGAACTAACCCAAGGCCTGTCGTACCTCGAATGGCAGACCTACCTAAGTTTCGTGTCTCGCAAATAAAGCCGTTCTCATGTGTCGGAATCGATTTTGCGGGTTCCTTTCCTACGTACGTTCTTCGTCATCGCGGCGCTAGGACGTTCAAAACATACATTTGTTTGTTCATATGCTTCGCCACGAAGGCAGTGCATATTGAAGTTGTTGTCGGCCTTACCACCGATGCTTTTCTCGGTGCTCTTCGGCGATTTATCGCTCGTCGCGATCGGTGTTCGCGTATCCACTGCGATCAAGGCACAAATTTTGTCGGTGCCCATAACATTTTAGTCCCTCTTGTCAAACAAGCGGCCGCCACTGAGGCAATAGAATTCTCGTTCAATCCCCCAGCAGCCCCCCACTTTGGCGGACTCTGGGAGGCCAATATTAAATCATTCAAAACACATCTCTCTCGTGTCGTAGGAAATCAAATCTTAACATATGAAGAGTTTATGACTGTGGCTGCTCAAATTGAAGCTTTGTTGAACTCGCGTCCGTTATGCGAGCTAAGTTCGGACCCTAATGATTTATCGGTATTAACTCCCGGTCATTTTCTCACCCTTGAGCCCCTGACATCGCTCCCAGAATCTGATGTCTCTAATGCCAAACTTACCTGCTTGAATCGTTGGCAGCTAGTACAAAGGCTACATCATGACTTCTGGAAGCGCTGGCATGTGGAGTATTTGCATACTTTGAGTCAACGCGCGAAGTGGCATTGCGATGTCACAGAACCTAAATTAGGAACGCTAGTTCTCATCAAAGATGAACAGCTCAAACCACTTAATTGGTTGCTCGGTCGTATTGTTGAATTGCATCGTGGTAGGGACGGCGTTTTTCGTGTCGCGACCGTTAAAACGCAGACGGGTTTTCTAAAGAGACCTTTAGCAAAGCTTTGTCCGCTCCCTATTGTAGATTAGTACTTGTTGTTTTAGATACCATGCAATCGAGTGTGGTCCTTAGTTTAGTTAAGTAGATAGTAGCTTTGTTTATAGTAAAATGCTGCGCATTTTGGTGGGCGGAATGTTGCAGCCGCGCATTTCTTAATTTATAATTTTATTTGTAATTTTTCTATCGATATTTTGATTGTCGTTGCATAAAAACGAAACGCTTCATAGTGACAGTTCGCGGGTAGTTGATCACAAAATATAGTCAAAATTATTAATCCAGTGAGGGTACTTTCGTGACTGGGTTGATGCCACTCACTTGGTTGGACGGATCCGCGCTGTCGACACATATTTATCGATTGCCCATTAAAAACCCACTTTGAACGTGTTTTCGTTGTGTATTGTTGTTGTGCTCATATAGTGAGAAGACCAAAGGAATTGCCAAAGGTCGGCGCCGACAGGCAATGCAGCAGGAGAATACCGGTGAGTAGGCTTGAGACCTCTTTTTCGAATATCCTCACTGGATCGTTTGTTACCTTTAGATCAAATTAGTGTCGCTATTTAGAAAATCCCAAGGACGCCTTTTCGGCTCGCGGGAGCGCGTCCATTTTGGTCCATCGGCCGGATCATTAATTTCGAACTGTCGCTATTAGTTTTTCGTTATATTGTCGTATTGTAATTAGTTAAATAATCATTCGGATTATTTTAGCTACATTTTGTCGTTTCGTACCTATGATAATTGATATAATCGCTCGGATTATAACAGTGTCATACATACTACACCATTCGGTAGCCATATTTGTCGTACACAATCAAATTCGTATTTTGTAGCCATTTTAATCTCGTAAATTATGCAACATTTCGTTAAGCAAAATCGTGCATTTTAGGTCTTATTCTCGATACGTTCTAATTATATTTTAATTTGAGAAAAATAATTACACATAAAAATAATTAGTTAATTAATGTCGTGGCCACGTTGTGTGACTAAATTAAAGGTTTGAGTTGTTTGCTTAATGGATTGATTAATGTAAAATAACACGGCAATCGGTCGCGTTATCACTTGTTACGTTTGATAAATGCAAATTCTCATATCGAGCGGTTGCATATTAGTCACTTTGTAAAATTTTGTTGGAACATAGTCGTAACGTAACTGCAAGTACACTTCACTTCACAGTTATTTATAGACGTTGTGGTTATTTAATTGTACTTTTTGTTATTCATAATTAATGGTAGAAAATAAATAATAAAATCGATTGATTTAGTTGATACAGTCCATTGCATTGCTTTGAATAGTCGTTTCGTTATACAAATTAACAATGTCGAAGGCTGCCTCTCGGCGTAGTTTAGAATTAAAACGCGACATTTGTATCAAACGTATCGATGAGTGTTTGTCAGCGGCCTTAGAGGCAAAAGAGAATAAGTCACATTTACCTATTTTTTTGTCGCGGTACAGTCGACTTGAAAGTTATTGTACTAGTTTCGAAAGTCATCATTTTAAAATTTGTTCGGAAATAACAGAAGTGTCAGCGTTAGATACAGAAGATATTATTCGTCAAGAAGTAGATAATAAATATTTTCAAATACTTGAAATTCATACGAATTTAATATCCACTCCGGATTTAAACAGTACTAATTTTACGTCTAGTTCAGATTTATCTGTCAAGCTACCTAGGTTGAATTTGTTACACTTTAACGGTGATATTACAACATGGGGTACCTTTTTCGATATGTACAACACCATGGTTCACCAGAACAAAAAATTGTCGAATATCGAAAGATTTTCAATTTTGATTTCACTTCTTTCCGGTGAACCCTTGCAGCTATTAAAAGGTTTTCCACTTTCGGAAAACAATTATTTAGATGCATACGCGGCCTTAATTGATCGTTACCAATGTAAGCGAAAGTTAGCATTCCGACATTGGGATGAGTTACAAAAGGTATCGTTAAAATCGAACTCGCCTCGTGAATTACGTCGTTTAGTGGATAGCTTTAAAGAAAATATTGCTGTTCTTCGAAATTTAAAATTGCCAGTTAAAGGTTGGGATTTTCCATTGTTTTATTTGCTGATAAACAAACTCGATATTGATACTCGTCGTCGTTTTGAGTTGCAAAATGAGGATAATGATATTCCTTCGTTTGACTCCCTTCTGGAGTACTTGAATAAGGCCGGTCAAGCACTCGAGCTTGCCGAGCCCGATACAAGCGCCTCGCGCGCTAGGCCTGCGAACGCGCCTTCCGCGCGCGCTGCGCCCCGCGCCCATGCAGCGGAGCCGTCTTATTATCGTCCCCGTAATTATGCGCCGGCGCCGCCGCCTAATAATACTAAGTCGTTGTTAGTTAATTCTCAGTGGAAACCTGCTGACTTGTGTCTTTTGTGTAAATCGAATCACAGTTTATCGAACTGTCCTATTTATCGTAATTATTCTCCTAATGATAGATTTGTTGTTGTTAAAGAAAATAATCTTTGCATAAATTGCCTTAATAAAGGCCACTCAGTTAAATCGTGTCCGTCTAAAGGACGTTGTTTAAAATGTAACGTCGCCCATCACACAACCTTACACTTTGAATCGAATTTGAATCCTCGTGGGTCCATTTACAATAATGTTGTAAATGACGCAAACGGTGCTCCGTCCCCTCATTATGTCACTTCGCATAATCGTGTCGCTTCCCCTAATCGTGGCATTTCGCATAATCGTGTCGCTTCGCCTAATCGTGTCGTTTCGCATAATCTTCTCATTTCGCATAATCGTATCGCTTCGCCTAATCGTGTCATTTCGCAAAATCGTGTCGCTTCGCCGAATCGTCGTGTCGTTTCGCCTAATTCTAATTTTGTTTCGTCAAATCATCGTGTCGTTTTGGCAGGTGATTCCGCATCACCCATCGCATCACCTTCATCATCCAATGAACATTCAACTGTCGCTCTTGTGGCGGGATCGGATCCAACCACACAAGTTTCGCTTCTCGCTACCGCCTTAGTCGAAGTTATTGACAACTTCGGCACTCATCGTCGTTTTCGTGTCGTTATCGATAGTGGCAGTCAATCGAACTTTATTACTCAAAGATGTGCCAATCGTCTTGGACTCGTTTTAATAAAAACTACAGCCTCCGTAGAGGGCATTTGTCAATCGTCATCCCTAGCAACGAATGCTACTGAGTTTCGTATGCGTTGTGGCGACCATTGTCCAGACATCAATGTTTCATCTCTCGTCGTACCCAAGATCTGTAGTCAAATGCCAGCTGATAGGATTGACATCGCTCAGCTGTCGCATCTTCGTAAAATTAAATTAGCCGATCCTCATTTCAACGTGCCTGCGCAAATCGATGCGTTAGTAGGCGTTGATATATTTTGCAAAATCTTTTTAGGTGAACGCGTCAACTACGGACCTGACGGACCTGTGGCGTTCAATACTAAGCTTGGTTGGGTAGTGATGGGAACTGTTTCGTGTACACCATCGCTTCCAACTTCGTCGTTGCTTTGCACCCTCGATAGTTTAGACCTTCAAATTCGCAAGTTCTGGGAAATAGATGAGCTCCCTAAGCCTTCCCCACTCAGCGAAGATGAGGCTCGGTGCGAACATATTTTTGCTACCACCCATACTCGTAATGTCGACGGGAGGTATGTTGTCCGACTACCTTTCAAATCACCAAAGCCAGCCTTTGGTGATTCACACACTCTTGCATATCGTCGTTTGTTGTCTTTGGAAAAACGTCTTGCTCGTAATCCTCAACTTCGCGAGGAATACAATGATTTCATGCTGGACTACCTAAACGCTGGCCACATGGAGGCAGTCGGACTACCCCGCACAGAACTTACTTACTACATCCCGCACCACTGCGTTGTCAACCCAAGTAGCACAACCACAAAGCTTCGCGTGGTTTTCGATGCCACAGCGAAGCCGGCCAACGGTGTTTCACTCAACGAACAATTGTTGATTGGTCCGAAATTGCAATCGGACATAACTTCAATTCTTCTTCGATTTCGGTTGCACGCTTTCGTTTTCACCGCCGATATAAGGCAAATGTATCGCCAAATTTTAATTGCGATTCCTGATCGTAATTATCAGCGAATATTGTTTCGCTTTTCGCCCGACGAGTCTGTACGGGAATTTCGTCTCAATACCGTTACCTACGGCATGTCGTCGTCCAGTTATCTAGCGCTTCGAACCATCTTGCAGGTGGCGCGAGACGAGGGAGACAATTGTCCTCTCGCCGCCGCGGCGCTCTCCAATGATATTTACGTAGATGACGTAGTCAGTGGTTCAGATTCATTGGACTCGGCTCGCGAGTTAATGCGTCAGATCACACACGTCTTACAAAAGGGCTGCTTCGAACTTAGGAAGTGGTCCAGCAATTGCCAATCACTACTAAAAGACATACCACTTGAACATTGTTATGATAAATCGCTCTCGTTCGATTCTGAATCTTGCGTCGCAGTCAAGGTTCTTGGTCTGGAGTGGAATCCTGTCAAAGATGGATTTTCGTTCACTGTTCGTTCCTTGCATCAGCAGTGCACCAAGCGAAACATCCTATCGGAGTTGGCTCGCATCTTCGATCCCTTGGGATTCTTAACACCTATCACTTTCGCTGTCAAGTGTATTATCCAAACACTTTGGAGTTTGGGATTGAATTGGGATGAAGTCGCACCCGATTCAATCGTTCAAAGTTGGTCTCGATATCAGTTAGAATTTAATTATTTGTCGTCAATTGTCGTTCCTCGTTTTGTTCCTGCACCAAGTTCTACTGATCTTGAGTTGCATGGCTTCTGCGATGCCTCGGAATCAGGCTACGCAGCCGTTATATATTTTCGCATTCGTCACAGTGACAATCGTGTCACTTCACATTTTGTTATCGCTCGTTCTAAAGTCGCTCCGGTTCGGAAAATTTCGATTCCGCGCCTGGAATTATGTGCCGCTGTATTGTTAGCGGATCTCGTTGCCCATGTCCAACGAGTTTATGCCGACAAACTTCACTTCAACAACATCTATTGTTGGTCAGACTCAACAGTTACATTGGCTTAGTTGAAATCGCCTTCGTCTCGTTGGAAAACCTACGTCGGCAACCGCGTCAGTCGCATTCAAGAGAAGGTTCCTCCTCATCATTGGCATCACGTTCGCTCGCAAAGTAACCCAGCGGACTGTGCTTCACGTGGCCTCACGGTCCGTGAGCTTGTCGACCATCCGCAATGGTGGGCGGGCCCACCTTGGCTTCTCGACGAAATTAGCAACTGGCCCCTTGCCTCCAATGTCATTGAAGAACCGTCCGATGCAGTCGTAGAGCAGCGTGCCACCTCAATATCGCTTTTCGTCACCACAAATAAATTCGATCAATTCTTGAACAGGTATTCGAGCCTAAACAAGATTCAACGAATAGTCGCCTATATCCATCGTTTTGTTTACAATTGTCGTCATCCGGAAAATCGTAGATCCGGACATCTCGTCGCATTTGAATTAAAGTTGTCGTTACTCTCGCTCGTCCGACTCGCTCAACATTCGGAATTTTCTACGGAAATTCAAATTTTAGAAAGTGGGAAAGGAGGACCGCTTCCCAAGCATCTCCAAAAATTGCGGCCTTTCATCGATCAAGATGGTGGGCGGTCGATTGTCGTATTCAGACCTCGATTATGATTGCAAGCATCCTTTGCTTTTGCCTCGTCAACATCGTCTTACATCGCTCATAATCAATCAAGCTCATAAAGACAATCTCCATCCCGGACTTCGAACACTTAGTTTCTTGTTAGCACAGAACTTCTGGATACTCTCATCTCGTCGTGCTATTCGCCACGAATTATCCAAGTGCATAACGTGTTATCGAACTAACCCAAGGCCTGTCGTACCTCGAATGGCAGACCTACCTAAGTTTCGTGTCTCGCAAATAAAGCCGTTCTCATGTGTCGGAATCGATTTTGCGGGTTCCTTTCCTACGTACGTTCTTCGTCATCGCGGCGCTAGGACGTTCAAAACATACATTTGTTTGTTCATATGCTTCGCCACGAAGGCAGTGCATATTGAAGTTGTTGTCGGCCTTACCACCGATGCTTTTCTCGGTGCTCTTCGGCGATTTATCGCTCGTCGCGATCGGTGTTCGCGTATCCACTGCGATCAAGGCACAAATTTTGTCGGTGCCCATAACATTTTAGTCCCTCTTGTCAAACAAGCGGCCGCCACTGAGGCAATAGAATTCTCGTTCAATCCCCCAGCAGCCCCCCACTTTGGCGGACTCTGGGAGGCCAATATTAAATCATTCAAAACACATCTCTCTCGTGTCGTAGGAAATCAAATCTTAACATATGAAGAGTTTATGACTGTGGCTGCTCAAATTGAAGCTTTGTTGAACTCGCGTCCGTTATGCGAGCTAAGTTCGGACCCTAATGATTTATCGGTATTAACTCCCGGTCATTTTCTCACCCTTGAGCCCCTGACATCGCTCCCAGAATCTGATGTCTCTAATGCCAAACTTACCTGCTTGAATCGTTGGCAGCTAGTACAAAGGCTACATCATGACTTCTGGAAGCGCTGGCATGTGGAGTATTTGCATACTTTGAGTCAACGCGCGAAGTGGCATTGCGATGTCACAGAACCTAAATTAGGAACGCTAGTTCTCATCAAAGATGAACAGCTCAAACCACTTAATTGGTTGCTCGGTCGTATTGTTGAATTGCATCGTGGTAGGGACGGCGTTTTTCGTGTCGCGACCGTTAAAACGCAGACGGGTTTTCTAAAGAGACCTTTAGCAAAGCTTTGTCCGCTCCCTATTGTAGATTAGTACTTGTTGTTTTAGATACCATGCAATCGAGTGTGGTCCTTAGTTTAGTTAAGTAGATAGTAGCTTTGTTTATAGTAAAATGCTGCGCATTTTGGTGGGCGGAATGTTGCAGCCGCGCATTTCTTAATTTATAATTTTATTTGTAATTTTTCTATCGATATTTTGATTGTCGTTGCATAAAAACGAAACGCTTCATAGTGACAGTTCGCGGGTAGTTGATCACAAAATATAGTCAAAATTATTAATCCAGTGAGGGTACTTTCGTGACTGGGTTGATGCCACTCACTTGGTTGGACGGATCCGCGCTGTCGACACATATTTATCGATTGCCCATTAAAAACCCACTTTGAACGTGTTTTCGTTGTGTATTGTTGTTGTGCTCATATAGTGAGAAGACCAAAGGAATTGCCAAAGGTCGGCGCCGACAGGCAATGCAGCAGGAGAATACCGGTGAGTAGGCTTGAGACCTCTTTTTCGAATATCCTCACTGGATCGTTTGTTACCTTTAGATCAAATTAGTGTCGCTATTTAGAAAATCCCAAGGACGCCTTTTCGGCTCGCGGGAGCGCGTCCATTTTGGTCCATCGGCCGGATCATTAATTTCGAACTGTCGCTATTAGTTTTTCGTTATATTGTCGTATTGTAATTAGTTAAATAATCATTCGGATTATTTTAGCTACATTTTGTCGTTTCGTACCTATGATAATTGATATAATCGCTCGGATTATAACAGTGTCATACATACTACACCATTCGGTAGCCATATTTGTCGTACACAATCAAATTCGTATTTTGTAGCCATTTTAATCTCGTAAATTATGCAACATTTCGTTAAGCAAAATCGTGCATTTTAGGTCTTATTCTCGATACGTTCTAATTATATTTTAATTTGAGAAAAATAATTACACATAAAAATAATTAGTTAATTAATGTCGTGGCCACGTTGTGTGACTAAATTAAAGGTTTGAGTTGTTTGCTTAATGGATTGATTAATGTAAAATAACACGGCAATCGGTCGCGTTATCACTTGTTACGTTTGATAAATGCAAATTCTCATATCGAGCGGTTGCATATTAGTCACTTTGTAAAATTTTGTTGGAACATAGTCGTAACGTAACTGCAAGTACACTTCACTTCACAGTTATTTATAGACGTTGTGGTTATTTAATTGTACTTTTTGTTATTCATAATTAATGGTAGAAAATAAATAATAAAATCGATTGATTTAGTTGATACAGTCCATTGCATTGCTTTGAATAGTCGTTTCGTTATACAAATTAACAATGTCGAAGGCTGCCTCTCGGCGTAGTTTAGAATTAAAACGCGACATTTGTATCAAACGTATCGATGAGTGTTTGTCAGCGGCCTTAGAGGCAAAAGAGAATAAGTCACATTTACCTATTTTTTTGTCGCGGTACAGTCGACTTGAAAGTTATTGTACTAGTTTCGAAAGTCATCATTTTAAAATTTGTTCGGAAATAACAGAAGTGTCAGCGTTAGATACAGAAGATATTATTCGTCAAGAAGTAGATAATAAATATTTTCAAATACTTGAAATTCATACGAATTTAATATCCACTCCGGATTTAAACAGTACTAATTTTACGTCTAGTTCAGATTTATCTGTCAAGCTACCTAGGTTGAATTTGTTACACTTTAACGGTGATATTACAACATGGGGTACCTTTTTCGATATGTACAACACCATGGTTCACCAGAACAAAAAATTGTCGAATATCGAAAGATTTTCAATTTTGATTTCACTTCTTTCCGGTGAACCCTTGCAGCTATTAAAAGGTTTTCCACTTTCGGAAAACAATTATTTAGATGCATACGCGGCCTTAATTGATCGTTACCAATGTAAGCGAAAGTTAGCATTCCGACATTGGGATGAGTTACAAAAGGTATCGTTAAAATCGAACTCGCCTCGTGAATTACGTCGTTTAGTGGATAGCTTTAAAGAAAATATTGCTGTTCTTCGAAATTTAAAATTGCCAGTTTTAGGTTGGGATTTTCCATTGTTTTATTTGCTGATAAACAAACTCGATATTGATACTCGTCGTCGTTTTGAGTTGCAAAATGAGGATAATGATATTCCTTCGTTTGACTCCCTTCTGGAGTACTTGAATAAGGCCGGTCAAGCACTCGAGCTTGCCGAGCCCGATACAAGCGCCTCGCGCGCTAGGCCTGCGAACGCGCCTTCCGCGCGCGCTGCGCCCCGCGCCCATGCAGCGGAGCCGTCTTATTATCGTCCCCGTAATTATGCGCCGGCGGCGCCGCCTAATAATACTAAGTCGTTGTTAGTTAATTCTCAGTGGAAACCTGCTGACTTGTGTCTTTTGTGTAAATCGAATCACAGTTTATCGAACTGTCCTATTTATCGTAATTATTCTCCTAATGATAGATTTGTTGTTGTTAAAGAAAATAATCTTTGCATAAATTGCCTTAATAAAGGCCACTCAGTTAAATCGTGTCCGTCTAAAGGACGTTGTTTAAAATGTAACGTCGCCCATCACACAACCTTACACTTTGAATCGAATTTGAATCCTCGTGGGTCCATTTACAATAATGTTGTAAATGACGCAAACGGTGCTCCGTCCCCTCATTATGTCACTTCGCATAATCGTGTCGCTTCCCCTAATCGTGGCATTTCGCATAATCGTGTCGCTTCGCCTAATCGTGTCGTTTCGCATAATCTTCTCATTTCGCATAATCGTATCGCTTCGCCTAATCGTGTCATTTCGCAAAATCGTGTCGCTTCGCCGAATCGTCGTGTCGTTTCGCCTAATTCTAATTTTGTTTCGTCAAATCATCGTGTCGTTTTGGCAGGTGATTCCGCATCACCCATCGCATCACCTTCATCATCCAATGAACATTCAACTGTCGCTCTTGTGGCGGGATCGGATCCAACCACACAAGTTTCGCTTCTCGCTACCGCCTTAGTCGAAGTTATTGACAACTTCGGCACTCATCGTCGTTTTCGTGTCGTTATCGATAGTGGCAGTCAATCGAACTTTATTACTCAAAGATGTGCCAATCGTCTTGGACTCGTTTTAATAAAAACTACAGCCTCCGTAGAGGGCATTTGTCAATCGTCATCCCTAGCAACGAATGCTACTGAGTTTCGTATGCGTTGTGGCGACCATTGTCCAGACATCAATGTTTCATCTCTCGTCGTACCCAAGATCTGTAGTCAAATGCCAGCTGATAGGATTGACATCGCTCAGCTGTCGCATCTTCGTAAAATTAAATTAGCCGATCCTCATTTCAACGTGCCTGCGCAAATCGATGCGTTAGTAGGCGTTGATATATTTTGCAAAATCTTTTTAGGTGAACGCGTCAACTACGGACCTGACGGACCTGTGGCGTTCAATACTAAGCTTGGTTGGGTAGTGATGGGAACTGTTTCGTGTACACCATCGCTTCCAACTTCGTCGTTGCTTTGCACCCTCGATAGTTTAGACCTTCAAATTCGCAAGTTCTGGGAAATAGATGAGCTCCCTAAGCCTTCCCCACTCAGCGAAGATGAGGCTCGGTGCGAACATATTTTTGCTACCACCCATACTCGTAATGTCGACGGGAGGTATGTTGTCCGACTACCTTTCAAATCACCAAAGCCAGCCTTTGGTGATTCACACACTCTTGCATATCGTCGTTTGTTGTCTTTGGAAAAACGTCTTGCTCGTAATCCTCAACTTCGCGAGGAATACAATGATTTCATGCTGGACTACCTAAACGCTGGCCACATGGAGGCAGTCGGACTACCCCGCACAGAACTTACTTACTACATCCCGCACCACTGCGTTGTCAACCCAAGTAGCACAACCACAAAGCTTCGCGTGGTTTTCGATGCCACAGCGAAGCCGGCCAACGGTGTTTCACTCAACGAACAATTGTTGATTGGTCCGAAATTGCAATCGGACATAACTTCAATTCTTCTTCGATTTCGGTTGCACGCTTTCGTTTTCACCGCCGATATAAGGCAAATGTATCGCCAAATTTTAATTGCGATTCCTGATCGTAATTATCAGCGAATATTGTTTCGCTTTTCGCCCGACGAGTCTGTACGGGAATTTCGTCTCAATACCGTTACCTACGGCATGTCGTCGTCCAGTTATCTAGCGCTTCGAACCATCTTGCAGGTGGCGCGAGACGAGGGAGACAATTGTCCTCTCGCCGCCGCGGCGCTCTCCAATGATATTTACGTAGATGACGTAGTCAGTGGTTCAGATTCATTGGACTCGGCTCGCGAGTTAATGCGTCAGATCACACACGTCTTACAAAAGGGCTGCTTCGAACTTAGGAAGTGGTCCAGCAATTGCCAATCACTACTAAAAGACATACCACTTGAACATTGTTATGATAAATCGCTCTCGTTCGATTCTGAATCTTGCGTCGCAGTCAAGGTTCTTGGTCTGGAGTGGAATCCTGTCAAAGATGGATTTTCGTTCACTGTTCGTTCCTTGCATCAGCAGTGCACCAAGCGAAACATCCTATCGGAGTTGGCTCGCATCTTCGATCCCTTGGGATTCTTAACACCTATCACTTTCGCTGTCAAGTGTATTATCCAAACACTTTGGAGTTTGGGATTGAATTGGGATGAAGTCGCACCCGATTCAATCGTTCAAAGTTGGTCTCGATATCAGTTAGAATTTAATTATTTGTCGTCAATTGTCGTTCCTCGTTTTGTTCCTGCACCAAGTTCTACTGATCTTGAGTTGCATGGCTTCTGCGATGCCTCGGAATCAGGCTACGCAGCCGTTATATATTTTCGCATTCGTCACAGTGACAATCGTGTCACTTCACATTTTGTTATCGCTCGTTCTAAAGTCGCTCCGGTTCGGAAAATTTCGATTCCGCGCCTGGAATTATGTGCCGCTGTATTGTTAGCGGATCTCGTTGCCCATGTCCAACGAGTTTATGCCGACAAACTTCACTTCAACAACATCTATTGTTGGTCAGACTCAACAGTTACATTGGCTTAGTTGAAATCGCCTTCGTCTCGTTGGAAAACCTACGTCGGCAACCGCGTCAGTCGCATTCAAGAGAAGGTTCCTCCTCATCATTGGCATCACGTTCGCTCGCAAAGTAACCCAGCGGACTGTGCTTCACGTGGCCTCACGGTCCGTGAGCTTGTCGACCATCCGCAATGGTGGGCGGGCCCACCTTGGCTTCTCGACGAAATTAGCAACTGGCCCCTTGCCTCCAATGTCATTGAAGAACCGTCCGATGCAGTCGTAGAGCAGCGTGCCACCTCAATATCGCTTTTCGTCACCACAAATAAATTCGATCAATTCTTGAACAGGTATTCGAGCCTAAACAAGATTCAACGAATAGTCGCCTATATCCATCGTTTTGTTTACAATTGTCGTCATCCGGAAAATCGTAGATCCGGACATCTCGTCGCATTTGAATTAAAGTTGTCGTTACTCTCGCTCGTCCGACTCGCTCAACATTCGGAATTTTCTACGGAAATTCAAATTTTAGAAAGTGGGAAAGGAGGACCGCTTCCCAAGCATCTCCAAAAATTGCGGCCTTTCATCGATCAAGATGGTTTAATCAGGGTGGGCGGTCGATTGTCGTATTCAGACCTCGATTATGATTGCAAGCATCCTTTGCTTTTGCCTCGTCAACATCGTCTTACATCGCTCATAATCAATCAAGCTCATAAAGACAATCTCCATCCCGGACTTCGAACACTTAGTTTCTTGTTAGCACAGAACTTCTGGATACTCTCATCTCGTCGTGCTATTCGCCACGAATTATCCAAGTGCATAACGTGTTATCGAACTAACCCAAGGCCTGTCGTACCTCGAATGGCAGACCTACCTAAGTTTCGTGTCTCGCAAATAAAGCCGTTCTCATGTGTCGGAATCGATTTTGCGGGTTCCTTTCCTACGTACGTTCTTCGTCATCGCGGCGCTAGGACGTTCAAAACATACATTTGTTTGTTCATATGCTTCGCCACGAAGGCAGTGCATATTGAAGTTGTTGTCGGCCTTACCACCGATGCTTTTCTCGGTGCTCTTCGGCGATTTATCGCTCGTCGCGATCGGTGTTCGCGTATCCACTGCGATCAAGGCACAAATTTTGTCGGTGCCCATAACATTTTAGTCCCTCTTGTCAAACAAGCGGCCGCCACTGAGGCAATAGAATTCTCGTTCAATCCCCCAGCAGCCCCCCACTTTGGCGGACTCTGGGAGGCCAATATTAAATCATTCAAAACACATCTCTCTCGTGTCGTAGGAAATCAAATCTTAACATATGAAGAGTTTATGACTGTGGCTGCTCAAATTGAAGCTTTGTTGAACTCGCGTCCGTTATGCGAGCTAAGTTCGGACCCTAATGATTTATCGGTATTAACTCCCGGTCATTTTCTCACCCTTGAGCCCCTGACATCGCTCCCAGAATCTGATGTCTCTAATGCCAAACTTACCTGCTTGAATCGTTGGCAGCTAGTACAAAGGCTACATCATGACTTCTGGAAGCGCTGGCATGTGGAGTATTTGCATACTTTGAGTCAACGCGCGAAGTGGCATTGCGATGTCACAGAACCTAAATTAGGAACGCTAGTTCTCATCAAAGATGAACAGCTCAAACCACTTAATTGGTTGCTCGGTCGTATTGTTGAATTGCATCGTGGTAGGGACGGCGTTTTTCGTGTCGCGACCGTTAAAACGCAGACGGGTTTTCTAAAGGGACCTTTAGCAAAGCTTTGTCCGCTCCCTATTGTAGATTAGTACTTGTTGTTTTAGATACCATGCAATCGAGTGTGGTCCTTAGTTTAGTTAAGTAGATAGTAGCTTTGTTTATAGTAAAATGCTGCGCATTTTGGTGGGCGGAATGTTGCAGCCGCGCATTTCTTAATTTATAATTTTATTTGTAATTTTTCTATCGATATTTTGATTGTCGTTGCATAAAAACGAAACGCTTCATAGTGACAGTTCGCGGGTAGTTGATCACAAAATATAGTCAAAATTATTAATCCAGTGAGGGTACTTTCGTGACTGGGTTGATGCCACTCACTTGGTTGGACGGATCCGCGCTGTCGACACATATTTATCGATTGCCCATTAAAAACCCACTTTGAACGTGTTTTCGTTGTGTATTGTTGTTGTGCTCATATAGTGAGAAGACCAAAGGAATTGCCAAAGGTCGGCGCCGACAGGCAATGCAGCAGGAGAATACCGGTGAGTAGGCTTGAGACCTCTTTTTCGAATATCCTCACTGGATCGTTTGTTACCTTTAGATCAAATTAGTGTCGCTATTTAGAAAATCCCAAGGACGCCTTTTCGGCTCGCGGGAGCGCGTCCATTTTGGTCCATCGGCCGGATCATTAATTTCGAACTGTCGCTATTAGTTTTTCGTTATATTGTCGTATTGTAATTAGTTAAATAATCATTCGGATTATTTTAGCTACATTTTGTCGTTTCGTACCTATGATAATTGATATAATCGCTCGGATTATAACAGTGTCATACATACTACACCATTCGGTAGCCATATTTGTCGTACACAATCAAATTCGTATTTTGTAGCCATTTTAATCTCGTAAATTATGCAACATTTCGTTAAGCAAAATCGTGCATTTTAGGTCTTATTCTCGATACGTTCTAATTATATTTTAATTTGAGAAAAATAATTACACATAAAAATAATTAGTTAATTAATGTCGTGGCCACGTTGTGTGACTAAATTAAAGGTTTGAGTTGTTTGCTTAATGGATTGATTAATGTAAAATAACACGGCAATCGGTCGCGTTATCACTTGTTACGTTTGATAAATGCAAATTCTCATATCGAGCGGTTGCATATTAGTCACTTTGTAAAATTTTGTTGGAACATAGTCGTAACGTAACTGCAAGTACACTTCACTTCACAGTTATTTATAGACGTTGTGGTTATTTAATTGTACTTTTTGTTATTCATAATTAATGGTAGAAAATAAATAATAAAATCGATTGATTTAGTTGATACAGTCCATTGCATTGCTTTGAATAGTCGTTTCGTTATACAAATTAACAATGTCGAAGGCTGCCTCTCGGCGTAGTTTAGAATTAAAACGCGACATTTGTATCAAACGTATCGATGAGTGTTTGTCAGCGGCCTTAGAGGCAAAAGAGAATAAGTCACATTTACCTATTTTTTTGTCGCGGTACAGTCGACTTGAAAGTTATTGTACTAGTTTCGAAAGTCATCATTTTAAAATTTGTTCGGAAATAACAGAAGTGTCAGCGTTAGATACAGAAGATATTATTCGTCAAGAAGTAGATAATAAATATTTTCAAATACTTGAAATTCATACGAATTTAATATCCACTCCGGATTTAAACAGTACTAATTTTACGTCTAGTTCAGATTTATCTGTCAAGCTACCTAGGTTGAATTTGTTACACTTTAACGGTGATATTACAACATGGGGTACCTTTTTCGATATGTACAACACCATGGTTCACCAGAACAAAAAATTGTCGAATATCGAAAGATTTTCAATTTTGATTTCACTTCTTTCCGGTGAACCCTTGCAGCTATTAAAAGGTTTTCCACTTTCGGAAAACAATTATTTAGATGCATACGCGGCCTTAATTGATCGTTACCAATGTAAGCGAAAGTTAGCATTCCGACATTGGGATGAGTTACAAAAGGTATCGTTAAAATCGAACTCGCCTCGTGAATTACGTCGTTTAGTGGATAGCTTTAAAGAAAATATTGCTGTTCTTCGAAATTTAAAATTGCCAGTTAAAGGTTGGGATTTTCCATTGTTTTATTTGCTGATAAACAAACTCGATATTGATACTCGTCGTCGTTTTGAGTTGCAAAATGAGGATAATGATATTCCTTCGTTTGACTCCCTTCTGGAGTACTTGAATAAGGCCGGTCAAGCACTCGAGCTTGCCGAGCCCGATACAAGCGCCTCGCGCGCTAGGCCTGCGAACGCGCCTTCCGCGCGCGCTGCGCCCCGCGCCCATGCAGCGGAGCCGTCTTATTATCGTCCCCGTAATTATGCGCCGGCGCCGCCGCCTAATAATACTAAGTCGTTGTTAGTTAATTCTCAGTGGAAACCTGCTGACTTGTGTCTTTTGTGTAAATCGAATCACAGTTTATCGAACTGTCCTATTTATCGTAATTATTCTCCTAATGATAGATTTGTTGTTGTTAAAGAAAATAATCTTTGCATAAATTGCCTTAATAAAGGCCACTCAGTTAAATCGTGTCCGTCTAAAGGACGTTGTTTAAAATGTAACGTCGCCCATCACACAACCTTACACTTTGAATCGAATTTGAATCCTCGTGGGTCCATTTACAATAATGTTGTAAATGACGCAAACGGTGCTCCGTCCCCTCATTATGTCACTTCGCATAATCGTGTCGCTTCCCCTAATCGTGGCATTTCGCATAATCGTGTCGCTTCGCCTAATCGTGTCGTTTCGCATAATCTTCTCATTTCGCATAATCGTATCGCTTCGCCTAATCGTGTCATTTCGCAAAATCGTGTCGCTTCGCCGAATCGTCGTGTCGTTTCGCCTAATTCTAATTTTGTTTCGTCAAATCATCGTGTCGTTTTGGCAGGTGATTCCGCATCACCCATCGCATCACCTTCATCATCCAATGAACATTCAACTGTCGCTCTTGTGGCGGGATCGGATCCAACCACACAAGTTTCGCTTCTCGCTACCGCCTTAGTCGAAGTTATTGACAACTTCGGCACTCATCGTCGTTTTCGTGTCGTTATCGATAGTGGCAGTCAATCGAACTTTATTACTCAAAGATGTGCCAATCGTCTTGGACTCGTTTTAATAAAAACTACAGCCTCCGTAGAGGGCATTTGTCAATCGTCATCCCTAGCAACGAATGCTACTGAGTTTCGTATGCGTTGTGGCGACCATTGTCCAGACATCAATGTTTCATCTCTCGTCGTACCCAAGATCTGTAGTCAAATGCCAGCTGATAGGATTGACATCGCTCAGCTGTCGCATCTTCGTAAAATTAAATTAGCCGATCCTCATTTCAACGTGCCTGCGCAAATCGATGCGTTAGTAGGCGTTGATATATTTTGCAAAATCTTTTTAGGTGAACGCGTCAACTACGGACCTGACGGACCTGTGGCGTTCAATACTAAGCTTGGTTGGGTAGTGATGGGAACTGTTTCGTGTACACCATCGCTTCCAACTTCGTCGTTGCTTTGCACCCTCGATAGTTTAGACCTTCAAATTCGCAAGTTCTGGGAAATAGATGAGCTCCCTAAGCCTTCCCCACTCAGCGAAGATGAGGCTCGGTGCGAACATATTTTTGCTACCACCCATACTCGTAATGTCGACGGGAGGTATGTTGTCCGACTACCTTTCAAATCACCAAAGCCAGCCTTTGGTGATTCACACACTCTTGCATATCGTCGTTTGTTGTCTTTGGAAAAACGTCTTGCTCGTAATCCTCAACTTCGCGAGGAATACAATGATTTCATGCTGGACTACCTAAACGCTGGCCACATGGAGGCAGTCGGACTACCCCGCACAGAACTTACTTACTACATCCCGCACCACTGCGTTGTCAACCCAAGTAGCACAACCACAAAGCTTCGCGTGGTTTTCGATGCCACAGCGAAGCCGGCCAACGGTGTTTCACTCAACGAACAATTGTTGATTGGTCCGAAATTGCAATCGGACATAACTTCAATTCTTCTTCGATTTCGGTTGCACGCTTTCGTTTTCACCGCCGATATAAGGCAAATGTATCGCCAAATTTTAATTGCGATTCCTGATCGTAATTATCAGCGAATATTGTTTCGCTTTTCGCCCGACGAGTCTGTACGGGAATTTCGTCTCAATACCGTTACCTACGGCATGTCGTCGTCCAGTTATCTAGCGCTTCGAACCATCTTGCAGGTGGCGCGAGACGAGGGAGACAATTGTCCTCTCGCCGCCGCGGCGCTCTCCAATGATATTTACGTAGATGACGTAGTCAGTGGTTCAGATTCATTGGACTCGGCTCGCGAGTTAATGCGTCAGATCACACACGTCTTACAAAAGGGCTGCTTCGAACTTAGGAAGTGGTCCAGCAATTGCCAATCACTACTAAAAGACATACCACTTGAACATTGTTATGATAAATCGCTCTCGTTCGATTCTGAATCTTGCGTCGCAGTCAAGGTTCTTGGTCTGGAGTGGAATCCTGTCAAAGATGGATTTTCGTTCACTGTTCGTTCCTTGCATCAGCAGTGCACCAAGCGAAACATCCTATCGGAGTTGGCTCGCATCTTCGATCCCTTGGGATTCTTAACACCTATCACTTTCGCTGTCAAGTGTATTATCCAAACACTTTGGAGTTTGGGATTGAATTGGGATGAAGTCGCACCCGATTCAATCGTTCAAAGTTGGTCTCGATATCAGTTAGAATTTAATTATTTGTCGTCAATTGTCGTTCCTCGTTTTGTTCCTGCACCAAGTTCTACTGATCTTGAGTTGCATGGCTTCTGCGATGCCTCGGAATCAGGCTACGCAGCCGTTATATATTTTCGCATTCGTCACAGTGACAATCGTGTCACTTCACATTTTGTTATCGCTCGTTCTAAAGTCGCTCCGGTTCGGAAAATTTCGATTCCGCGCCTGGAATTATGTGCCGCTGTATTGTTAGCGGATCTCGTTGCCCATGTCCAACGAGTTTATGCCGACAAACTTCACTTCAACAACATCTATTGTTGGTCAGACTCAACAGTTACATTGGCTTGGTTGAAATCGCCTTCGTCTCGTTGGAAAACCTACGTCGGCAACCGCGTCAGTCGCATTCAAGAGAAGGTTCCTCCTCATCATTGGCATCACGTTCGCTCGCAAAGTAACCCAGCGGACTGTGCTTCACGTGGCCTCACGGTCCGTGAGCTTGTCGACCATCCGCAATGGTGGGCGGGCCCACCTTGGCTTCTCGACGAAATTAGCAACTGGCCCCTTGCCTCCAATGTCATTGAAGAACCGTCCGATGCAGTCGTAGAGCAGCGTGCCACCTCAATATCGCTTTTCGTCACCACAAATAAATTCGATCAATTCTTGAACAGGTATTCGAGCCTAAACAAGATTCAACGAATAGTCGCCTATATCCATCGTTTTGTTTACAATTGTCGTCATCCGGAAAATCGTAGATCCGGACATCTCGTCGCATTTGAATTAAAGTTGTCGTTACTCTCGCTCGTCCGACTCGCTCAACATTCGGAATTTTCTACGGAAATTCAAATTTTAGAAAGTGGGAAAGGAGGACCGCTTCCCAAGCATCTCCAAAAATTGCGGCCTTTCATCGATCAAGATGGTTTAATCAGGGTGGGCGGTCGATTGTCGTATTCAGACCTCGATTATGATTGCAAGCATCCTTTGCTTTTGCCTCGTCAACATCGTCTTACATCGCTCATAATCAATCAAGCTCATAAAGACAATCTCCATCCCGGACTTCGAACACTTAGTTTCTTGTTAGCACAGAACTTCTGGATACTCTCATCTCGTCGTGCTATTCGCCACGAATTATCCAAGTGCATAACGTGTTATCGAACTAACCCAAGGCCTGTCGTACCTCGAATGGCAGACCTACCTAAGTTTCGTGTCTCGCAAATAAAGCCGTTCTCATGTGTCGGAATCGATTTTGCGGGTTCCTTTCCTACGTACGTTCTTCGTCATCGCGGCGCTAGGACGTTCAAAACATACATTTGTTTGTTCATATGCTTCGCCACGAAGGCAGTGCATATTGAAGTTGTTGTCGGCCTTACCACCGATGCTTTTCTCGGTGCTCTTCGGCGATTTATCGCTCGTCGCGATCGGTGTTCGCGTATCCACTGCGATCAAGGCACAAATTTTGTCGGTGCCCATAACATTTTAGTCCCTCTTGTCAAACAAGCGGCCGCCACTGAGGCAATAGAATTCTCGTTCAATCCCCCAGCAGCCCCCCACTTTGGCGGACTCTGGGAGGCCAATATTAAATCATTCAAAACACATCTCTCTCGTGTCGTAGGAAATCAAATCTTAACATATGAAGAGTTTATGACTGTGGCTGCTCAAATTGAAGCTTTGTTGAACTCGCGTCCGTTATGCGAGCTAAGTTCGGACCCTAATGATTTATCGGTATTAACTCCCGGTCATTTTCTCACCCTTGAGCCCCTGACATCGCTCCCAGAATCTGATGTCTCTAATGCCAAACTTACCTGCTTGAATCGTTGGCAGCTAGTACAAAGGCTACATCATGACTTCTGGAAGCGCTGGCATGTGGAGTATTTGCATACTTTGAGTCAACGCGCGAAGTGGCATTGCGATGTCACAGAACCTAAATTAGGAACGCTAGTTCTCATCAAAGATGAACAGCTCAAACCACTTAATTGGTTGCTCGGTCGTATTGTTGAATTGCATCGTGGTAGGGACGGCGTTTTTCGTGTCGCGACCGTTAAAACGCAGACGGGTTTTCTAAAGAGACCTTTAGCAAAGCTTTGTCCGCTCCCTATTGTAGATTAGTACTTGTTGTTTTAGATACCATGCAATCGAGTGTGGTCCTTAGTTTAGTTAAGTAGATAGTAGCTTTGTTTATAGTAAAATGCTGCGCATTTTGGTGGGCGGAATGTTGCAGCCGCGCATTTCTTAATTTATAATTTTATTTGTAATTTTTCTATCGATATTTTGATTGTCGTTGCATAAAAACGAAACGCTTCATAGTGACAGTTCGCGGGTAGTTGATCACAAAATATAGTCAAAATTATTAATCCAGTGAGGGTACTTTCGTGACTGGGTTGATGCCACTCACTTGGTTGGACGGATCCGCGCTGTCGACACATATTTATCGATTGCCCATTAAAAACCCACTTTGAACGTGTTTTCGTTGTGTATTGTTGTTGTGCTCATATAGTGAGAAGACCAAAGGAATTGCCAAAGGTCGGCGCCGACAGGCAATGCAGCAGGAGAATACCGGTGAGTAGGCTTGAGACCTCTTTTTCGAATATCCTCACTGGATCGTTTGTTACCTTTAGATCAAATTAGTGTCGCTATTTAGAAAATCCCAAGGACGCCTTTTCGGCTCGCGGGAGCGCGTCCACTTGTATAGTTTTCGAGATATCCGCT
Organism: Agriphila geniculea; assembly: GCA_943789525.1. Taxonomy (NCBI): domain Eukaryota; kingdom Metazoa; phylum Arthropoda; class Insecta; order Lepidoptera; family Crambidae; genus Agriphila; species Agriphila geniculea. Next base: position 2,420,670 of record OX038879.1, on the reverse strand, counting down.
CCTAAAATTTAATACCACTATAATTTTTGGTCTCCAAAAATAACCTTGTTTTTCACACTGTTGGTTTGAATGACAAAGTTATATTTGCGGTTTTGGAAAATGTGCTATATCTCAAAAACTACAAAATATATGTCGTTCAAACCACATTTTACCACTTTGGCGGTGTATATCTTTCAAACTGTAGACTTTGAGAAAAAATTGTCTTAGGGTCCCCACAGACCTACCGGTTTCTTTTCTTTGCTTTGCTGTTCGGCAATGGACCGCCGGCCAAGAGGCTCATTTCAATCTATCGCATATTTTTTTCAAATATGTTATGTATGTTCTTGTGAGCTTTGTTCCTTAAACGATCGTTATGAAAACACAAAAAAATTGTTCAGGTAGGTAATGATGCCACCCACGACCGTGTTCACAATTTATATAAATATGCGATCGATTTATTTTTAGCAATCAGAGACCATGTTCAGGGTCGCATATCTCCTAGAAGCTTCCTACTTCACAACCCAGACGATGATATTTGATAACACCAAGCTAATGGCTATCTTGCCAATTTGATCTGGTCCCAATATGCGATAGATTGAAAATGACCCTGGTTGGCTGGCGGTCTAAACAGCAAGTAGAACAGCATAGCAAAGAAAAGAAACCGGTAGGTCTGGGGGGACCCTTAGGAACTTCAATATCATTTTTAAAGACCTATCTATAGACACCCCGCACGTATTGGTTAGAAGAAAAAATTTTTTTTCAGTTTCAGTTCCATGTATGGGGAGCCCCCCCTTAATCTTTTATTTTTGTGTTAAAATCGCTAAGCGGTTAACAGAATACATCTACCTACAAAGTTTCAACTGTATAGTCTTAATACTTTCGGAATAAAGTGGCTGTGACATACGGACGGACAGACATACAGACAGACATGACAAATCTATATAGGTTCCGTTTTTTGCCATTTAGGCTAGGGAACCCTAAAAATGCGCCATTCCATTGTCTTTAAGCTCACCTTAAGCATGTTGATAGACATTCAGGAGCGGATATCTCAAAAACTATGAAAGATATCGAAAAACTTGACTGAATAAAACTTGTAGCAAATTTAATAAGCTGTTATTTGTAAAGTGTTTCATGTCGCTAGAACGCAAAGTTCCGAGATATATGTGAAAAACCGAAAAATGGAACCTTCAAACTCCCCCGTCCCCCCGGCGGGCGTCGGGGTTACGGACGGGGACTTTTTCTGATATGTTCACCTCCTAACTAGTCCAAAGAAAGTTACGAAGTCAAAAATTGTCTTCCAATCATTTCCCTCTACACCTTTTCGTTTACTGGGGTATGATAACAAACTTAATAATATTTTTTAAGAATAATACAAACTTTTACCTATTAAACTTTGGATGCAAGGAATAACATTGTTTATTGATCACATAAAACAACCTCGGTCCACTGTTTCGAAAATCGATTTTTATTTGTTGAATCGGGTAAAAAAATCGAAACATACACAACACTATTCTCTCAATCGGACGGAGGAATTAGGAAATGCTCCTACCATGACATTCAGTGGACGCAATAGTATCGACAGCTGCGATTTTCATCGCGTGTTTACAAGGCACACAGTAAACATCGCGTCATTTTTAACCCGCAATGAAAGTTTACGCGTAGCTATACGTTCACTATGTAATTATCATGGTACAAGTGATACTAATCTAAATTAATTCGTTTAAATATTAAATCAGGGGTTATTTGTGTTTAAAAATACTTACCTGTGAAAGGAAATATCACCATTTTCTCGGCCAACTGTTTTTGATGAGCTCTCGCATGAAATCACTGCACAATTTACCATTTTCGCTTTTGAGTGACACGTGTTTTCACGGCAATGGTCTCAAGCGGACTAACTTAGGTCGGACAAAAGTTTGACCGTGGATCAAACTTTTTACACGCGAAGTACGTACACTTTTACCATCTATCTCGATATATATCTGTGGTAGTAGCTGTATTTTTTTTTTGCTCTTGACCCCAGTCTAGCCCGAAACCAAAAACAGGGTTTACGATGGAGCGAACTTGCCCAGTCTAGACCACTCATTGAATTGCTAGTTGGCTGCGTTGCGACATTTGAACTTGCTCGTACTCCGAGTACGGGAGGACGGACGGCGAGGTGCCCATACGGTCGATCGCGAGTGGTTTTCAGACTTTTCAGGTCGATCGCCACGGAACGCTAAAATTATTAGTGATAAATTTTGGTTAACCCACCACTTGTTCATCAAGTCACCACAACGGTGACTTGATGAATATCGATCTCTTAGTCATAAATTTTTGCTAGGTCGATATCTTAAGAAAAAGTATGGGCACCCCTGCTTACGCTGTCTCTCACTTTAATTTAGGCTCCAATCCATCCAAATATAAACTGTGCTATGTTTTTCATATTTTTTATTTCAATTCAGTGTTGTATGCAGTAAAGTTGTAATTAAATAGGTAGGTAGGTACCAACCTGACGACGACGTTGATATTGTCCTCGTCGGAGCTGAGCGCGGTGCTTGAGCCGCGCGTGCTGCGGTCCACGCTGCCGGCGCGGCTGCTGCCACTGGAACAACGATCATCATCATCATCATTATCATATCAACCGTACGACACCCACTGCTGGGTATAGGCCTACCCCAGGGATCTCCACAAAGACCCCCGAGCCCGACAAGGTGGACCGACGATCTGCTGAAGATCGCGGGAAGCCTCTGGATGCGGGCCAAGCAGGACTGAACGTTGTGGAGGACAACGATCACAATGTTATAATCCGTGCGTAATGAGAATGGGATGGAACCTTGTCAATGAAAATTGTGTAATTAGTTTTAGTTTAATTTAATTCATCAACTAACTGTTTAGGTACTGTTATCTTACTAGAAGTTGCTGCAGCAAAGGTTCCCTCACCTCGGATGCGTGGCACCGTATTTTTGGAGGAGCAGGGCCCTATTTAATAACGTGACAATTTGTAAATTGTCGCGACAATTTGGTTTACATTGCGGTGCAGCTATGAGTAGTTTATTCTATTTTCAAATCGATTGACGCAATGGATATAAAAATATCATGACAGGTGACAAATTGTCACGTTTATTATATAGGGCCCTGGTGACCGGTGGCTGGCCGGGGCGTACCAACCGCGTCTCAGTTTGACAAGGTTCCATCTCATTTTCATCGCGCGCGGTATATACTACGTGCCAAAGGAAACATTTGAAATAAAAACTTACAGGTAAGATACATAACGGATAAGATTTTTCCTTTTTTGTTTCCTATCCATCATATAAGTAACTCAATATTTATCGTAGCTATGTATAGTTATTCTATTTGTTATAGTTTACAGATTATAATTAAATAGATTATAGTGTTAAGGAAAGGAGCTACATTCCACTGCGCCATCACAATAAAGCTAGCTAAATTTGTTAAGGGTGAGTTTTATATAACTTCGTCAACTTCGTTTTGCACTTAAGGCTCGGTTATGCAAAATCATTTGTCTCTGTCTTTTTCTTTACGTGTAAAGAGTATGGAAAATAACCTCATTTCTGCACTTTTTCGATGTTTTTCCTTGTTTTTTCATCATTATGTTTAGCACAATTATCTTTCTTGAAAAAAAAATTGGAGCAACTACACAGTACGTTAAAGTATATTTTGATGTAGAATTTGATGTGTTTCCGCTATTATATATTTACGCCAAAAATATGGCCCGCGACAAGCGCTTTTGATGATATTCTGATTTTTTTTTACAATCATCTGTGAGATTTATACGCAAATTAATACTTGTAGCAACTAGATAATCTCTTTAGCTTGTCGATTGTTTTTTTTTTGTGCCTACAACTTTACGTTTTCTATATAAAAATATGGCCCGCGCAAACCATGTTATCCTATTATGGACCCTTAATGAAACAATAATTTCGCATTAAATTTTTAATGAATCCGAATCAAGTCGAATTTAGGGACACACGTGTATGATAACATTTTTATTTGGATTAAGTATAATGTAATTAGAAATCCAAGTCACCTACGGTGTAAATTAATAAGTAGGTAGGTATTTCTAAAACGGCATCATATAAAAACTAACTTACTATTTATATGTCGACTAATATTATTCATGCATGAGTGTCTGTCAAAACGACCAATTACAGAAGAAATTACCTACTGCATAAGTATTATGGAAAATCACTAAGCAAACCTAGGAAATGAAATTCACAAACAAATTACGGCAAAAAAATAAAAAATTCATACTCTTCGATAGCGGCTGAAATTCATTGAAAATGCACAAAGGGTAATTTGCTGCAATCAGTTGTGTGATCAATCAAGGTCGCCAAGTAAAGGGTTGCCCAATCATCCAATATACAACTTGTTACAAAAATACCCCTTATGCCGAATATGGCCGGTAGATCATCATATCAGCCGCACGACACCCACTGCTGGGTATAGGCCTCCCCTAAGGATCTCCACGACGCTTGGTCTTGCGCTGCCCGCATCCAGCGGCTTCCCGCGACCTTCACCCTCACGTCGGTCCACCTTGTCGGGGGCCTACCCACGGAGCGTCGTCCGGTGCGCGGTCGCCATTCCAGAACCGCCCCGCCCCAACGGTCATCAGTTCTTCTCGCTATGTGTCCAGCCCATTGCCACTTCAGCTGAGCAATCCTTCGAGCGATGTCGGTTACTTTAGTTCTCCTGCGGATCTCCTCGTTTCTGATTCGATCACGCAGGGAAACGCCGAGCATGATAGATAGGAACCATCAACCTAAACAACTTTTACTATGGGACCAACTCTTAAATCGCGAAAAAAAGCTGTTTCATACAAAAATTAATACCGAAAATATTTAATTGCAGCCTGCATTACTCCACTAAACCAGAAGATCTCGTGGAGTACATCCGTATCAAGTCCAAATACACTCTGAAGGTCCAACGGTTGGAGGCTCGCCACAATGTGAACTTCAACTCATTTGTGGTGAGGGCACCAAGCGAAAATCTGAAGACCTTTATGAATGAAGATTTTTGGCCGGAGGGTGTCCTGTTCCGACGATTCTGCGGCCGGTTACCGGACACTACGTTGCGCAAGACGTCGCCGCCAATACGTGATAAAGTGTAATTATAAGATTGTTTTTATTAAGTATGTTAGTCTATTTGTATGGGCCATTGAAGCCTGAAATAAATGGTTAAATAAAAAAAATGTATGGAACAACAGATTTTTTTTTCGCTATTTCTGAGTTGGTCCCATAGTTTGTTCAGTTTGATGGTCCCATCTACTATATTTAGCATTAGGGGTTATTTATTTTGTAACACGTTGGATAGGTACATTGTACCATTTGACCACCTCTGTGGCCTAGTGGTTCGCCCACCCGTATAAGACGCGGGGTCCCGGGTTCAATTTCCGGGAGGTACAATTTGTAGTTTGGTTGGTGGTAAGGCTTATTTCAAAACCGCCTGGCTAGCTACCACCATCTTACCTAAGTCTGACGCCATATCAACAATTAAAAATAAATGTTGTGTTCCGGCAGTTAGAGGTAAGATAGCTAGTTCCTCAGTGATGAGGATTCCGTGTGTAGTGCGCTTCCACCTTCGGCCTTATCGTCACTTAACATCAGGTGACGTGAAGGCCAAGTACTATACCGTTGTGCATAAAAAAACCATGGGCTGAACCAGTGGTGATATATGCCAATAAGGGTTAACCCTTATATTGTCATACATAAATGTATACCTACCAACCCATTTGTGACGTATTTTCATCGATTTGGAATGATTTGATGCTTATCTAAATGGCTCATCGTTTGTTAACACCCGCTGTCCGATGACGGTATGAACAATAAATTGACCTTTGCAAGCATTGAAGAATTTACTATTTATAAAAGCGGAAGAACAATTATTTTTAATGGTAGATACTTTTGATTATTTTGTTTTATATCGTTTCTTACATTTCCAAACTCAAGAAAGTTACAGAAGTCTAATAACTTTTGAACCTGGGTAACCTTCATTATTTTGTTTCGTATTTTATTACAGAGTGTCAGAAAACGCACAGCCCAAACCGCTGGACCTAGAGACTTGAAATTTTGCACACAGATACCTCATACAGTGTAGGCATCCACTAAGGAAGGATTTTTGAAAATTCCATCCCTAAGGGGGTGAAATAAGGGATGAAAGTTTGTATGAAAGTCCCTCAGTTTTGAAGCTAGGATTTTCAAATTTTGTGTTTAGGCTGAAGATTGAAAATTAATAAATACGGGTCTCAGCGTCTTTCAAAATTCTACACCCGAAGGGGTGAAAAGGGGTATGAAGTTGTGTATAGAAAAAAACCTTCATTTTCGAAGTAAAAACCACTTAATTTATAGTAAAGGCTTATGGAAGAAAATCTAACTCAGCGTATATTGATATTGTTAGTACTTCAACCCCTATAGCGATGAAATAGGGGTGAAATGTCTAAATAAACCTAAAAATAGAGATGGATGTCGTTATCGAGGTTTTCTGGTATGACAATTGCGAAAATGACATTTATTTTGAAGTCCAACACGGTGGACATGATTTAACCCCCTAAAGGGGTGAAAATGGGTTTCAAATTTTGTATGGAAAAAGAATATAAAATAGACATTACAACTTTAAATTTCGTAGGAGCGCGTCTAAAAATAAATTGGCAAACATATATTTGGTAATTTTGAAAATCAACCCCTTAGAGGGTAAATGGGGTAAGTAAACATAAAAATCGATATGGATGTCGTTCTTACGGTTTTATGGGATGGTGATTGCGAAAATTACATTTATTTTAAAGTCCAAAACGATGTACATAATTTAACTTCTAAAAGGGTGAAAATGGGGTTCAAATTTTGTATGGAAAACTTATGGAAAAAGAATATAAAATAGACATTACAACTTTAAACTTCGTAGGAGCACGTCTGAAAATAAATAGGCAAACATATATTTTGTGATTTTGAAACTCAGCCCCTTATGTGGTAAATGGGGTAAGTAATCATAAAATACTATATATGGATGACGTTCTTGAGGTTTTATGGGATGGTGATTGCGAAAATGACATTCATTTTGAAGTCCAACTCGGTGGACATGCATGATTCAGCCCCAGGAGACGGAGAGAAAGGGAACGGGAACGGGAACTGGACGGAGCTGAAAAGAACGGGAACGGGAATGGGACGGGATGGGAACGGAACGGGACGGGATGGGGATGGGGATGGGGATGGGGATGGGGATGGGGATGGGGATGGGGATGGGGATGGGGATGGGGATGGGGATGGGGATGGGGATGGGGATGGGGATGGGGATGGGGATGGGGATGGGGATGGGGATGGGGATGGGGATGGGAACGGGAATGGAAACGGGACGGGTTGGGACGGGAACGGGACGGGACGGCAACGGAACGGGACGGTAACGGGAACGAGAACGGGAGCGGGACGAAACGGGAACGGGAATGGGAACGACCAGTCGTTTTTACGCGATTAGGCGGGTCCCCACCGAGCGAGCGAGCCTCGTGCGACAAACGCCTTGCGTCGTGCGTCTTGGCAAACGTCATGCCTCGCGAGGCAGCGCGCTTGGTGGTGACCCGCTTAATCGCGTAAAAACGGCTGGTCGGATCCTGGTTGAAGGTTCCCTAAAGATTTTCTCTAATATCCACGCGGACGAAGTCGCGGGCGGAAGCTAGTATTTCATATAGAGTCGTCAACATTGGAAAATGACCTCCACATTTAAAGTTAGGTCATTTTCCATCACAATAATTATCAAAAGTTTACACGAATGGGTAGGTTGAAATTAATTACCTACTATATATCGGATAGGTAATTGTGAGAGTAAACTCTCAGCACTGAGGAACTGGCTATCTCATCTCTAACTGCCGGAATAAAACAATTTTTAAATTGTTGTTATGGCGTCAAGACTTAGGTAAGATGGTGGTAGCTAGCCAAGCGGACTTGAAATAAGCCCTACTACCACCAAACAAACCGAGTACAAATTTTACCCCCCTCCTTGAGAATCGAACCCTACCCCTGCGTCTTACACGAGTGGGCGAACCACTAGATCTCAGAGGCGGTTGAGATACGATTTAAAATAGATACTTACAATAGGTAAGTAATCATCATCATCATCATATCAGCCGCACGACACCCACTGGTGGGGATAGGCCTCCCCTAAGGATCTCCACGACGCTCGGTCCTGCGCTGCCCGCATCCAGCGGCTTCCCGCGACCTTCCCCCTCACGTCGGTCCACCTTGTCGGGGGCCTACCCACGGAGCGTCACCCGGTGCGCGGTCGCCATTCAAGAACCTTTCCGCCCCAACGGCCATCAGTTATTCTCGCTATGTGCCCTGCCCATTGCCACGTCAGCTGAGCAATCCTTCGAGCGATGTCGTTTACTTTAGTTCTCCTGCTGATCTCCTCGTTTCTGATTCGATCAGGGAAACGCCGAGCATGGCTCTCTCCATTACACGCTGGCTGACCTTGAGCCTCCTTATGAGACCCATAGTTAGCGACCACATTTCACTGCCGTAAGTCATCACTTGCAATGACACTGTTCATAGACTTTCGTCTTGAGACACTGAGGTAAGTCGGACGCGAAGATTTTTTTTTTTAGGTAAGTAATAAGTATTTATAACATATTTGCTCGTAAAGGGTCTCTTATTACACCAATTTCAATATCGTATTGTATCTCATTACGAACTTGTGCGGTAATGTAAAGTAAAACGCACGGTTTCCTTGATAAACCGTGCGTTTTACTTTACATTACCGCACGGTTTATCTTACTTCGTCTAAAACGAACGGTACTTTTTTAAATCTTAGCAAAGAGTTTTTATGTCAGAAAAGAGGTCAACATTTTATGGATAAAATTAACTTTGGGAGATAAAATATAATAAATAAACATTTAATTATTCAATTTAATTAATGTTGACAATAAATTACAACCATTTATTTGTAACAAAAACAAAAAAATATTAATTTACTTTATTAGTAATACTGGCTGTTTTTATGCCTTTGCCTTAAAAAAAGCGCTGATGCGCGCGCATTGCTAATTTAATTTTTTTTTTGCTGTATTATTTTTATTTGAAAATGTCGTCAAGTAGTGATGAATTTATTAATTCAACACCGCCAGAAGTCTCAGAGGCAGCGAAAAAGGCTACTCTAAGCCTCTTGCCCGAAAAATTGACCGATAAGATACTTACAAGCGTATCAAAATTTAATCATATGGAAAACAAGCAAAGGTGCAAAGTCCGAGTTTTATTTATTTCCTCGCAAATATGTTATAAAACGTCGTATGACATACGTGCGCTTTGATAATTACAGCCTCTGCTTTCTTCTAACCCTCGCCTACGGCTCGGGCTAGCAATATCGCCTCGGCTGTAATTTTCAACGTACCGCACTTATATCATAATGTACTATTCTATTATATTGTTCATTACTTATATTAATGTATTATAATCATGTATTATAATTAATGTGATAAGCTCTATCCACATTTTGTCCGCGTGGTGTGTGATTGCCCCTTCTCCTTATCCATTCATAAAGCTTGTGCCTTTGTTCCAGTAGTCACAAGGATGTGCACAATGTTTATCTATTTGCTTATAGGTACTTTTTGTTTGCAATGGTTAAACAACATTTCATTCCCCTCTCATGTGGCGAAAAATATAACTGCAGCTACTTCTAAAATCTATTCAACAGTGCTTCCTTATATTTTCATTGTGCTTTTCCATTCGTGTTACAGTAAAACGTTTCGATTTGAGCCCCAACTCATTGATTATTCAAATCCTTTTCCCGCGCTTTCAGCTGTCAATCCGACGTGAAGCGCGCGCGATACAGCCGGGCCCTAATGTCAAGGCTTGCTGGCCAGCATTCAAAGCTTTATTTTTTTATTACAGCCTGACAAAGGATTTTACTTTACTGCCTTCATACACTTTACTGTAGTGTACACATTTTTAAATGTAGGTACTTACTTTAATGAGAAGTAACAGTAACTTTTACTTGGGTTGATTTTGATTGTATTCAACAGAATTTTACATAAAAATATTAGTGTACAGCCATCGGCACGTTTGGCAATCATATTAAATCAATTTTATTGCCCTTGAATGCGAATTTATTAAGGCAGGAAATAAATTACAGACTTTTGACAGTTTTTTATAACCTGACGTGCTGCTGACTGTACTTAATAATAGCTGTTTAAGGTTCCGTACCCAAAGGAGGTCCGTACCCAAAAACGGGTCCATATTAATAAGACTCCATTGTCCGTTTGTCTGTCTGTCTGTCACCAGGCTTTATCTCATGAACCGTGATAGCTAGACAGTTGAAATTTTCACAGATGATGTATTTCTGTTGCTGTTGTAACAACAACTACTAAAACAGAATAAAATAAATATTTAAGTGGGGCTGTTGGTACGGAACCCTTCATGCGCTCGTCTGACTCGCAGTTGGCTGGTTTTTTTTAGTAAGTATGACGATTCGCTTGCGTTTAGCTTTGTCCAGACTTGTATCATTTTGGCGTATCAGATCACCGTATCTTTACCATACATCGCTAGTTTGGTTGGGCGTGCGTTGAAGTAATATCAACCCAACTAGCAAAAAGATCGTTTAAGCAATTACTCTCACGACTATGGATCGTAAAACACTCGTATGAAAGATCCTATCATTTCAAAAAGCAGTATAAAAGCAGCTTTCTAGATCTTTCAGCATTCAATGCTTTTTGGCTCTATAAATATGTCTAGTAAACGTGGACTCGACGAATTCATATCGCATTTACTCAACAATTGTATAAAGATATCTCTCAATCGCATTCAGACAACTTTTAGTCTTATGACAGGTCTTTAAAAGCAACCAAATTGCTAATTTGTCGTAAAACTAGCTTTTATAGCACCGTCTTTCGTCACCTAATTTTTACAGCAATATTGTGGAGTAAAAGCTGTCCATTCAACAAAATAGCTTCTCAGTTACTATTACAGCATCTAATGTCATATCACAGCTTTTGGAAAGGCTTTAATTCGACTTTACTATTAAAGTTGAGAAAACGCTATCAAATGATCTACTACAGGTCCAAAGGTGCACAAAGATAATTTTGGAAGCCATCATGCAGCATAATAGTGGTATGAAAGTTAAATAAAATCTTTTACAGCATTGTGGAAAATGGACAATAATCGGTGGAAAAAAACTTAAAAGAAGTGAGGGTTCCGACGGAAAGTTAATAAGATGTTGAAACAATTGAAACAATCAACATCAACCAACGGATGAAGAACAAATACTTAATATTAGTGCGGATTCAGTAGGAAATATTACGCTACTACATATTGTTTGTAAACCGTATGATAGATTGACGATTTAACATTGCGCTAAGGAACCCTAAACTAACTGCAATGGCGCTCTTAGAAGTCGTAAAATGGAAACCTCATGTCTATTTTTCGGCTAAGAGCTGAGTGAATGCTTTGTGATGATAATTGAAATGCTATTAATGGCGAATTTATTTTATCTATTATATTAAAATTATTTGCGATCCATTATTTACTAGAAATCTTGTGGCCCATGAAAATATTAAATACAAATGTAAGGATTATAGACGAAAAAATTAATTCCGCATATGAAAGTAAGACTTATGAGCTAACTTAATAGCTTACCTTTATTGTCATTATGGCTGTAAAATCGTAAAGGTATACTTAGCATGGCCATAATATTGCAACATACATTTATTTTTATTTCCTTCGTTTACGCGAACACAACAGTGACAACACGCACTGTCTATGAGTGCTGCTTGGTTGCATTCACACGATCAAAGTGTCGAGTGATTGTAACCGCACTTCTATTATTACCATTAATAAGTCGAATGAAAGAGGTTCTACTGACTATTATAGCACCAGTAGCACTTGAGTTGCGATTACTCTACATTCTTTCAATTAAAACGCAATTCAGACGATAATCTTACGATATTTACAGCATTTAAAGCAGAGAGAAGTGCGCCCAAATCGCGTTGAGAGAACGTTCACAGATCGTTTACTCAACATTTTGTAAATCCATCTCACTACTAATAGCTGAAATAGAAACGTGCTGCTGATTTTTTTACGACATATTTTGCTAGTTGGGAACGCACGCCCAACCAAACTAGCGATGTATGTTAAAGATACGGTGATCTGGGGGTATATCACGAAAATAACGTACGCAATTGCGTAACGCAGTCACTTGTCGACGATAATCGTCCGCAATTCGTTGGTTGTAGTTATAACAAACATTTTGAATTTGGCTAACGTAGTTTATGGACAACTAAACGAACAATGTCGGATACGCTAGAGAAAAACTGTCAAACTCACGCAATCTCTTCGCAATATAGCATACGAAAGTGATTTGTAATAGGAAACAAACAAAACGAAGCACGGACGCAGCTGCGTGTATCGCATTAAACTTTTCGTAATAGACCCCCAGATACGCCAAAATGGACTAGTCTGGCAAAGCTTTTCGTAGAATCCATATTATTATTATGAAGATGACCCAATAGTGACCATTTCTACAAGTAAATTGGTAGCTAATTAATACCAAATACAAAACATTCGAACTTTTCATACTAACACTAGCGATAAAGCCATCGACATAACTGTGGAGTTGTTTCTGCAAGTCACATACGAACAATTTGAAATTAAGTGCTACCAAATAAACATCGGTTTCTTTTACCCTTAATTAATGGCGTATTGGGGAGAACCTTGAGCCAATTCGTATGGATTGATTCACGTATAAATTGCTATCTTTGTTAGAATAACTTCCGTTTGTGCTGAGCATTTTGGAAATATACTTATTTCAGATTAAAATTTACTTTAGTATTTTTTTATTACGTATTCAAGTTAAAAGTTTACATAATAATTTTTTTACTTAATAGGATTACTTATTAGCTTTCGAAAAATATTTTTTTTATAACTGTAGGACTTTTAAATCCAGAGAAATTAATATTTTTCGGCAGGGCCATCTGAAATAAAAAGTCAAATTTAAAATGCCGGTCATTCCAACAGGAGAGGGGATAGACCCCAACATGTGGGGGGTTTATCGATAAAATTGATCATTATTATCTGCCTTTAAAAGCTCTGACATCGCTAACCAAACATATTTTATAACTGATTTAAGCTGCCCAACATGGTATTTTTGTCATCTCGATTAGGATAATAGTCACCTTTATAAAATAACATTTTAAATGTTTTGTCTGCCCTAAGGTTGTCGTCCAAATAGTAATTTGGTTGCCCGTTCTGAGTAACTAGTTACCCAATTTGTATTTAAAAGTCACCCATTTACAATATTTGTATAGTCGCCCTCAGTCCGTCGCCCACTTAGTATTTCAGTACCTATGCTATATTCAGTATTTTTCATACCCAAAATGGGAATTTATTGTTACCCGATTAAATACTGCCCTTTCTTTTATAATCTTGCAACATGCATATTTTTGGTCATCCATCCCAAGCCTAGCCTTATCAAAAGCTGCTTAACTTTCCTAATCATTGCCTGACCGCGTAAGCCACAACGTAAAAGAGCTTTGACTTCTTAGTAATTACAGAAGTTTTCTGAGTATGTGTTAGCAACAAGCCTTGTGGCGTCACGCAATTTTTGAACGATTCAACTAAATCGAGTGTGAATCACTGGCAAAATCGCTGGTGTTCACGCAAGAAAGTGAGTGGAGGGATTTTATACCTGTAATCCACTTAAGAAATCTAATGAAATTTTCAAAATCTTAAGCTTCAAAGTTTTTAATTTATTTTGCTAAATAACGTGAAAATAGTAAAGTCTCATACCTATTACCAAGAGCGTCGCCAGCCCATGGCCTAGGGGGGGGGCAAGTTAATATTAAGAACATTTTTTAACCTCTAGGGGGGGGGGCAGCTGCCCGCCCTGCCCACCCTTGGCGACGCCCATGCCTATTACTAATCATAATGTGCGATGCTGTAGTTAGATCACGGTCAGTCGCGATCTTCCGGTCGATCGCGAGAGGTTTCAAGGTCGATCGCCAAGGATAGCTAAAATTATTAGTGATAAATATTTTGGTCAACGTAGTGGTAGTTGACCACTACGTATACCTAGGACAGGCAGTCCAGTTAGGTAAGTCCAACTTTGAGAAAGAGATCTCTCGTCGAATCCAACTAGGGTGGGCAGCATTCGGGAAGCTTCGAAAAATCTTCGCGTCCGATTTACCTCAGTGTCTCAAGACGAAAGTCTATGAACAGTGTGTGTTGCCAGTGATGACTTACGGCAGTGAAACGTGGTCGCTAACTATGGGTCTCATAAGGAGGCTCAAGGTCAGCCAGCGTGCAATGGAGAGAGCCATGCTCGGCGTTTCCCTGCGTGATCGAATCAGAAACGAGGAGATCCGCAGGAGAACTAAAGTAACCGACATCGCTCGAAGGATTGCTCAGCTGAAGTGGCAATGGGCAGGACACATAGCGAGAAGAACTGATGGCCGTTGGGGCGGAAAGGTTCTGGAATGGCGACCGCGCACCGGACGACGATCCGTGGGGAGGCCCCCGACAAGGTGGACCGACGATCTGGTGAAGGTCGCGGGAAGCCACTGGATGCGGGCAGCGCAGGACTGATCGTCGTGGAGATCCTTAGGGGAGGCCTATACCCAGCAGTGGGTGTCGTGCGGCTGATATGATGATGATGATGATGAAATATTTTGGGGGTTAAACGGTCAAAATGTCGATCTCTTAGTCATAAATTTTTGCCATGTCGATCTCTTTAAGAAAAGTATGGGCACCCCTGTAGATGATTATTTTCATGTTGGCAGTAATTGAACGCTCTGTTTATAAATAGCCTTATAAAGCCAAATATACGGTAGATAAGGACCATCAAACTGAACAACTTTTACTATTTGACCAACTCTGAAATCACGAAAAAATATCTTACCAAAATTAATATATAAATATCTAATCAAAATGTATGAAACATAGTCATGTCCCATAATAAAAGTTGTTCAGTTTGATGGTCCCTATCTACCATATTCGGCTTTCTAAGGCTATTTTCAAAGTTAATAAGTTCATTTTGAAAACTTTCAAAAAATATCCGTGATTCTTCGTATTGTCGGTAAGTATTATGTCTGACTTTCCCATAATAGTACATTATGATATAAGTGCGGTACGTTGAAAATTACAGCCGAGGCGATATTGCTGGCCCGAGCCGTAGGCGAGGGCTACAAGAAAGCAGAGGCTGTAATTATCAAAGCGCACGTATGTCATACGACGTTTTATAACATATTTGCGAGGAAATAAATAAAACTCGGACTTTGCACCTTTGCTTGTTTTCCATATGATTAAATTTTGATACGCTTGTAAGTATCTTATCGGTCAATTTTTCGGGCAAGAGGCTTAGAGTAGCCCTTTTCGCAGCCTCTGAGACTTCTGGCGCTGTTGAATTAATAAATTCATCTGTACTTGACGACATTTTCAAATAAAAACAATACAGCAAAAAAAATTAAATTAGCAATGCGCGCGCATCAGCGCTTTTTTTAAGGCAAAGGCATAAAAACAGCCAGTATTACTAATAAAGTAAATTAATATTTTTGTGTTTTTGTTATAGATAAATGGTTGTAATTTATTGTCAACATTAATTAAATTGAATAATTAAATGTTTATTTATTATATTTTATCTCCCAAAGTTAATTTTATCCATAAAATGTTGACCTCTTTTCTGACATAAAAACTCTTTGCTACGATTTAAAAAGTACCGTTCGTTTTAGACGAAGTATGATAAACCGTGCGGTAATGTAAAGTAAAACGCACGGTTAATCAAGGAAACCGTGCGTTTTACTTTACATTACCGCACAAGTTCGTAATGAGATACAATACGATATTGAAATTGATGTAATAAGAGACCCTTTACGAGCAAATATGTTATAATAGTACATTATGATATAAGTGCGGTAATTATCAAAGCGCACGTATGTCATACGACGTTTTATAACATATTTGCGCGGAAATAAACAAAACTCGGACTTTGCACCTTTGCTTGTTTTCCATATGATAAAATTTTGATACGCTTGTAAGTATCTTATTGGTCAATTTTTCGGGCAAGAGGCTTAGAGTAGCCTTTTTCACTGCCTCTGAGACTTCTTGCGGTGTTGAATTAATAAATTCATCACTACTTGACGACATTTTCAAATAAGAACAATACAGCAAAAGAAATTAAATTAGCAATGCGCGCGCATCAGCGCTTTTTTAAGGCAAAGGCATAAAAAACAGTCAGTATTACTAATAAAGTAAATTAATATTTTTGTGTTTTTGTTACAGATGTAATTTATTGCCAACATTAATTAAATTAAATAATTAAATTTTTATTTATTATATTTTATCTCCCAAAGTTAATTTTATTCATAAAATGTTGACCTCTTTTCTGACATAAAAACTCTTTGCTAAGATTTAAAAAAGTACCGTTCGTTTTAGACAAAGCATCTTGATAAACCGTGCGGTAATGTAAAGTAAAACGCACGGTCTATCAAGGAAACCGTGCGTTTTACTTTACATTACCGCATAGTTCGTAATGAGATACAATACAATATTGAAATTGGTGTAATAAGAGACCCTTTACGAGCAAATATGTTATAAAGTTTATTTACCAGACAAAAGTTCATTAGTCTCAAAGCCTTACTTCCGGAGTGCGTGTGTCCAGGGCCACGTGCCCCCAGGGTCAAGTAGAATACTCAGGGTTGACGATTACTCACATTTCGTATTCATGAGCCGACCGATCACGCCTAGCCGATGAGGCTCACAGCTTTCTTAGAAACTCTTTGGTTTAACAGCTATTAATGTTTCAATACTCATTTCCGTTGGAGTGGAAAACTGTATTGCATGGTTTTTTTGATAAGTAAATTAGATTTTTAAAAACTTCTGGTGTACAAGTTTCGATCATTTTAGGCAATTAGTTAAAATAACAGGAATTAAACGTGTACAACTAATGAAAGATATTTTCGTGGTATTTCCAGACGTTTCGACCGAGCTGCATCGGCCGTGGTCACGGGCTGACTAGAGCTGCGGTACGAGTCTTTGCGGTGGCGACTTCATCCACTGTCGAAATTTTTTTCTAACCAACGCCGCACACAACACTAACGGTGTCCCTATTCCATAAATTCCATAATATAGGTATTCTGGTAGTTAGCCGACCGCGAAAAGAGGTAGTGCGTTTGCAATTGCTGGATTGCACACTGCATATAATTTGTAGCCATCTTCTCGATTGAAGTTATTTGGATGTTTTTTTTTTAATTTCAATCGCTTCACGTACGACTCGTGAATTGTGAATGTGAATTGAAGTTACGAAATGGAACAAGCGTCAGATTATCATGATCCAGTTTTTGCAGTAGTCCTTCTTGTACAAAACCTCACCTGCCATTCCTGGAGCGACTGCGCAGGCTGTCGCCATCCCAGTTGTTGGCGAGGGCGGGCAGCCCGATGGAACTGCCACCCTTCACCAGCCCGCCGCCTGGCTGCTCCGTGCTGCGCGCCTTGCGGGTGCGCAGCTCCTTGCCTGATAGAACAGATGAAGTTATCAATAAGTGCAGCGATAAAGAGAGATAAAATATACAGAGCAGTGGCGAAGGGTTCATACAAGCCGATTCCCATCGGCTTACCTTTTGGAAATCCCACCTCACTGATCCACTATGCAGATCACTACATTTTTCATCATTTTTGTAGAGCGGCTTACCTTTGCCATAATTTCACCCCTCGCCACTGATACAGAGTCACTGGCAACATGACGTATTCCTACTAAGGGGGTGATGCCGCCGTCTGTATAAAATTTTGACTCAACGTCGGAAAATAATCCTGTCACAAACTCACTCGGGCGAAAGTAATTTTTCACTTCTCATGCTCGTAAAGTTCGCCTTTATGTCGGGTATAGGCTGCATAAAATCGCTTTTTATGCTCTAGTGCATAATAAAGTGAAATCTTCATCTAAGGCTCAGACTCTAAGACAAAGGTCGTCAGGTAAACAGCCACACTCGCAATTAAACTTCGTTAATTTTAAATTTAATTGTTTCTTCATTTTGGGCGACTACCTACATGTGGGTGACAAATAATCTAAATGGGTGACTACCAAGTAGGTAACTATATATTTGATTGAAGCTACCCAACATGGTATTTTAACACGTTTTTATTAGGTTGCTTGCTTGTATGTTTGTTTTTTCATCTCGATTAGGATAATAGTTACCTTTTTTTATAAATAAAATAATGCCAAAGTTTTGTGTGCCCTAAGGTTGTCGCCCAAATAGTAATTTGGTCGCACGTTCTGAATAACTAGTTACTCAATTTGTATTTTAAACTCACTCATTTTCGATATTTGTAGTCGCCCTCGCTCCGTCGCCCACTTAGTATTTCAGTACGCTGTATTCAGTATTTTTGATACCCAAAATGGGAATTTATTGTTACCCGATTAAATACTACCCATAATTAAAATAGTCACCGAACCGAACTCGACAAAATGGCGCCAAAAACTTCAACCATAGTTTTCTTCTTCTTATTTTTGTTTTGGCAATCTACTTTCCTCTTGGAAGTAATTTTTGCCAGTGTCAAGTGTTGAATATTTCAGTGATAGATTGTTTCAGCTTACATTAAAATGCGGGTGCATCGCATTCCAATGCTGCTTGGAGCATTTGACACCAAGTATATCAAGACAGTTTACTCGGTAAGGTCAGCCGAGGTAGCCACTACTACAATAAAAGTCTCAGCTTCACACAACCAAGATCGCGCCTATTTCAATTATCCTACATTTATTGTTCAGTTGCGTAGACACTTGTACCACATAACTGCACCAATTTTAAAACACAATATCCACTATGAATCAATTTGCGAATAATTAAAATAAAAAATTTCTTTGTTCTGTGATTAAAATAGTCACCAAACCGAACCTGAAAATGGCGCCAAAAACACTTAAAAAAAGTTGTAACTTTTTATTAGGATAGGACGCATTCACACGAACAACAACAAAAGATGGTATAAACCATAGAAAAAAATTACTCGTATAAACAGCCAGTGCAAAATAAAAAACATTGGGCGGAGCGGCCGGCGGACGTGGCGTTTCCAAATTTAAAATAAGAAAAACTATAACATATTTAGACCGGGCGGCCACCGCATGGTTACCTACCCCATCGAGTTACTGGATATTACCACCTTCCACGAAAAGTAGACCTTAAATAGGTAGGAAAAATGTTGGTCTGCCGGGGCTCAACCTGGAGGAACCTTGGCGGTGCAAAGCTGTGCTACCTACTTTTGACAATCATTTTACCTCATGTGGTTACTGAACAAAACCTTTTCGTTGCTTTTAGTCTCTATTAGTAGAGTCAAAATAATTATGTCTGCCGAGCGAATTCTTGGAGGGTTCCGCAGTCCAACCATTTTTAGGGGCCGCATGGGGGGTGCTATTTTACCTCATCGAGTTACTGGATGAAACCAAGTTCTACTGGTAGCTAAAATGGTCCCCTTTAAATATTAATTGGTCTGCCAGTTCGCAACCTGGCAGTTTTTGCAGTCCAACCAAATAACTACATAGCATAAAACAAAATAGCTTCCCGTTGTCTGTCCCTATGTATGCTTAGATCTTTAAAACTACGCAACGGATTTGAATGCGGTTTTTTTAAATAGATAGAGTGATTCAAGAGAAAGGTTTATATGTATAATACTTGCATAATATAGCAGAGAAACACTGATAATTTTAAAGGTTTCTAATGTGTGTCGTAAATAAACACTTTTTTTACGCTTACATTGCAAACGCTGGCTGAATCCTACGAGATACATCAAAAAATGTACTACAGTATTATTTACCTTAAAAAGGTCCACATAAAACTTCTTGATGGTATATGTCTATCTCTTAGGGATAACCCACAATAACCAGTTTTATCCTTTCTTTTTATAGCTAGTTTCTAGCTGACCCGACAGACGTTGTCCGGTCTTAGTTATGAATATTGAATTCAAAATGGTATAATTAATGAAAAGTTGGGTTCAGAGATATTATAGGTCCCGTTTCCGTTACCGTTCCCCTTCCCCTTTCCTGTCCCGTTCCCGTTTACTTTATAACCCAACAGCTTTATAACCAAGTATATATCACTTGTTATGTTAGTAACGTGTATGTTAGTCTATCCAAACTAACCAATTTAATATTAGGTGTGGTGGCTCTGAACTAACGTGAACGCTAGGTGATGAGCACTAAGAAATTCAGTTTTCTTAGATCCTTTTTGTAAGAAATAATAAATTAATTATATTACATTTATTTCCTCAATAAAATAACTCCGACCGAAGCATCTGTTTGTTTTATTACTCCGTCTTTGACGATATTTGCAGCACGCATTCTTTTAATTCTATGTCAAACGTCATATTTAAAAAGTTTATTTGGCCAAAATAATTATTCTTATTCTTAAATTTTTTAAAGTTTTTATGTCTGAAATAATTTTATATGGTGGTTAAGTATTCTTAAATTTTCTAATTTTCCGTGCAATTTTCTTAATTTTTTCTTTCATAACAACCATTTCTTGATAATATTAAACACAACAAAAAAAAAGAATTAGTGAAATCGGTTCAGCCGTTCACGCGTGATGGCTTGACCAGGCGAAACTGGATTCATATATATATTTATATAATGACTTATTTACGAAGCGATTTTAAGCAATACAGCATTAATCCTTATCCAAATAAGTACCTTAAATATATTTTGCATGCATGTGATATAGATTATTTTGGCCTTAGTATCAGCACTGCACCCATGCGAAGTCGGAGCGAGCCGCTAGTTTAATATAGTTTGTTAGTTCTCCTAGTAGCTAAAATTATGCCCTTTAAATATTAATTGATATTCCAGTTCGCAACCTGGCAGTTTTGCAGTCCAACTAAATTTATTATAATTTTAATGTTACATTTTCAGTCTACAGACGATATTTTACTTGCTTGCTTGTTTCTTTCTTTGTATTGATTCATGAAGTATATTTATTTTCTCAAACATGCTTGGAAATTCGAACATTATTTTGACAAATTTCTTAATGCTAAATCGGACTGGACAGACCTAAACCGCTCCGGCAATTTTTGTATGAGAATCCATTACTAACGTATAATAATGGCTTTTCATATAAATATTACAAGCCAGCCTTTCTGTTGTCTAACTTCAAAATCTATCGCAATCGCTTTCAGGATGTAATCCATTGAAGTTTCTTTTTGGCACAAAAAAAAACTTAGCAAATAAATGCAGCAATGTGTCACATCCATCTGTCAAACGAAAGCGATTGCGATAGATTTTTAAAATTAGACAATTAAATTAGCCCCCGGGTTCCGAACAAGCCGGTTCCGAAAAGGCTTGAGCACCATAGACCACATCCATACGCTGCGGCAGGTTATACAGAAGACCGAGGAGTATAATCTGCCACTTTGCTTGACGTTCGTGGATTATGATTTGATTCGATTGAAACCTGGGCGGTGCTGCAGTCTCTCAAAGGTGCCAAGTGGACTACAGGTATATTGAGGTGTTGAGGTATTTATACAAAAATGCCACCATGTCGGTCCGAGTACAGAACCAGCGCACAAATCCAATCCAACTGCAGCGTGGTGTGAGACAGGGAGATGTTATTTCTCCGAAACTGTTTACAGCCGCATTGGAGGATATCTTTAAACTCTTAGACTGGAAAGGACTCGGCATCAACATTAATGGCCAGTACCTAACACACCTTCGTTTTGCCGATGATATAAGTCTTATGGCTGAGACCTTGGAAGACCTGAACACAATGCTCGAAGATCTCCGAAGTGCTTCCCAAAGAGTGGGTCTTAGGATGAACATGGATAAGACGAAAATTATGTCTAATGCCCATGTCGTGCCCGCTCGATGGACACAATACTTGAAGTTGTTGGCCATTATGTATACCTAGGACAGACAGTCCAGTTGGTTAAGTCCAACTTCAAGAAAGAGATCTCTCGTCAAATCTAACTCGGATGGGCAGCATTCGGGAAGCTCCGAAAAATCTTCGTGTCCGATTTACCTCAGTGTCTCAAGAGAAAAGTCTATGAACAGTGCGTGTTGCTAGTGATGACTTACATGAAACGTGGTCGCTAACTATGGGTCCCAAAAGGAGGCCCAAGGTCACCCAGCGTGCAATGGAAAGAGCCATGCTCGGCGTTTCCCTGCGTGATTGAATCAGAAATGAGGAGATCCGCAGGCAAACTAAAATAACCGACATCGCTCGAAGGATTGCTCAGTTAAAGTGGCAGTGGGCTGGACACATAGCGAGAAGAACCGATGGTCGTTGGGGCGGAGAGGTTCTTGAATGGCGACCGCGCACCGGACGACGCTCCGCGGGTAGGCCCCCGATAAGGTGGACGGACGATCTGGTGAAGGTCGCGGGAAGCCACTGGATGCGGGCAGCGCAGGAACGATCGTCGTGGAGATCCTTGGGGGAGGCCTATACCCAGCAGTGGGTGTCAGGCGGCTGATATGATGATGATGATATAAATATTGCCGGCGTTTGACCGTAAATTTTTTATTTAAACTCATTACACACGTGTAATTCAAAATTGGAGCAAACTTTTCAATGAAACACGAATATGGGTGTCCAATAAAAAGCCTTGATGAGCGAGCACATTACAAAAAAACTTTTAAAAAATATATTAGATATTATACTAGCTATCACGGTTCATGAGATACAGCCTGGTGACAGACAGACAGATAGACAGCGGAGTCTTAGTAATAGGGTCCCGTTTTAACCCTTTGGGCACGGAACACTAAAAACTAAAAAAATCATAATATGGATATCAAATGAAAGGCCTTGATGAGCACACTCCAAAAAATTTAACAAAAAAATAATTTGCCAACTAAACCACAGCTTTCCACAGGATAAAATGTTTGTCGTAGAGTCGAGCCGTTGCATATACGACTTGTCGCAGTAGCGTTATATCGGAGTAGGGTGCGCCGCAGTGGAGATCAGTCGCTATGAGGATATGCGCAGAAGTCTTCTATCGCAATCACGTTAGCGGCAGTAACAAACTGTCGCGATCGTGTTATGTGCAGTTTTGTCTGTCGCAGTCATGTTGCAGTCATGAAATACACTCCTGACGGAGCAATATTCAAAGTATGCGGAGCTACGCATACTTGATATCACATGGGTACCGCCACGCAACTTCTACTGGGGGTAAAAAAACTGTACTTGGGCGTTGCTCTGTAAGAGTTTTTTTGCCTTGAAAATAGCTTTTCACCTGTGCACTGCTAAAAAAATGTTTTAACAAAAACACATTTAATGGTATGGGCGCCATTAGCTTTTCGCAGTATCAGTGCTGCAAACGTCATAAAAAACTGTTCGGATATGTTCAGAAACCAAGAAATAAGAGTTTTTTTTTAAATTCATTGTTATCAATGTAACCCCGTAATGTCAAAGTACCCCCATTTTACGGTAAGTACATAATGAATAATTTTTCGCATATAATAAACTAATTGTATTTAATATTTCAGTTTGAAAATAATAGGTAAACAGAAAGCAACCAAATAAATAAAAAATAAAATTTCGTCTATAGACAGAACATTTAATTTTCAAACTATATTAAACTAGCGACTCGCCCCGGCTTTGCAGGGGTACAATGCTGATACTAAGGCCATATTAATCTATATCACATTCATGCACAATGTATTAAAGGTACTTAATTGGATAAGGATTAATGCTGTATTGCTTAAAATCGCTTCGTAAATAAGCCATTATTTCTCATAAAAAGAAAGGATAAAACTGGTTATTGTGGGCTATCCCTAAGAGATAGACATATACCATCAAGAAGTTTTATGTGGACCTTTTTAAGGTAAATAATACTGTAGTACATTTTTTGATCTATCTTGTAGGATTCAGCCAGCGTTTGCAATGTAAGCGTAAAAAAAGTGTTTATTAACGATACACATTAGAAACCTTTAAAATTATCAGTGTTTCTCTGCTATATTATGCAAGTATTATACATGTAAACCTTTCTCTCGAATCACTCTATCTATTAAAAAAAACGCATTAAAATCCGTTGCGTAGTTTTAAAGATCTAAGCATACATATGGACAAACAGCGAGAAGCTATTTTGTTTTATGCTATGTAGTTATTTGGTTGGACTGCAAAAACTGCCAGGTTGCGAACTGGCAGACCAATTAATATTTAAAGGGGACCATTTTAGCTACCAGGAGAACTTGGTTTCATCCAGTAACTCGATGAGGTAAAATAGCACCCCCATGCGGCCCCTAAAAATGGTTGGACTGCGGAACCCTCCAAGAATTCGCTCGGCAGACATAATTATTTTGACTCTACTAATAGAGACTAAAAGCAACGAAAAGGTTTTGTTCAGTAACCACATGAGGTAAAATGATGGTCAAAAGTAGGTAGCACAGCTTTGCACCGCCAAGGTTCCTCCAGGTTGAGCCCCGGCAGACCAACATTTTTCCTACCTATTTAAGGTCTACTTTTCGTGGAAGGTGGTAATATCCAGTAACTCGATGGGGTAGGTAACCATGCGGTGGTCGCCCGGTCTAATTGGGATACCTACCTTACCTAACTCTGTGACTTTGAGCTGTGTGTGCCGTATAGCACAGAGAAAGCAATAACTACGTAAGAAGAGACGGGACTTCATAGAGCAAAAAAAATCTATGAAATGTCAAATCAAACATACCTCATCGTTGCCAACCTAACGACTGTAAAACAACATTTTGCCAACCTACAGGAAAAAAAATAGAGATGGGTGACCTAGTATTAAATTTTTTATCGATATCGATGTATGCACTGAACTGCGCTTACTTAAGGAATAATTTTAAAATTTCCACTAACATGGCACAATGCTCCGTTTTTTAACTAGTACTGAGCCACATAAGTGTGTTAGAATTGATTATGAATCATTTAACCGTTGGGCAGTACTTTAAAAAACAGAGCATGTGTTCAGTTTAATATTTGAAATAAAGAAATTAAAAATTAAAAGTATTTATTTCTAAAAAATCTTCATTGCACTTTTTCAATTATTTCGACGGCTGATGGTAATGACCTGAAATAAAAATTATATGAAAACATTTTTATACTTATATGCAAAGATATTAAGGTTCAAAATGAATTTTGACAGTTTTGTATAACCTCATGTGCCTGCTGACTGTACAATGCAACGTTATAAAGTGTATATGGTACATTTTACCTACATTTCTTACATTACAACTAAAATTAAAAACATCGATATCGATATTTATAGATGTAGGTACTCTATTTCCCATCAGATTATTTTCTGACTAAAATTATTATTTACATTCAAATACCTACCAAAAAGTTTAAACGGATGTTAAGTTGATTAATGTATTATTCACCGTCCTCACCGAAGCTCATCAAAGGAAATTTGGCCATAAAAAACCATTTTGTGTCGTCCTTTCGCGCCGATTTCAAACCACAAATTTCACATATGCTTCATTATTATTTGATTAGGAACGCACTTAAAATTCGCAATGACTTGACCATTAATCACTGACTTATTATATTACTAGCGTACTATTAACACAAATTGATAATTTTATTTGTTATAATTTTATATACTAGGAACTTCCCAAAGATCTTTAAATGTACCGCCGATAGTTGCTCTGACTTACAAATGACGTATCATCAAAGAACGAGAAAGAATGAGGAAGAGTGAGACAAATATAGTCGCCATGAAAATTCGTGTCTGTTTCATAGAATTATTTTTTGTATGAAAGTTGCGACAGACTGCCGTATAGTTTTGACACTGAGTTGATTTTGAATTTACCTACTAAAAATTTCAAACAAAATAACAGAAACAATAAAATTACGCTCTAATTCGCCTCCACCAACTACTTCTGGAGAGTATCTGCCATGGACTTCACCATCTAATTAGAGACCAATAAACATCTCCAACTTTTACAGGCATCCAACATAGCCAAATCTGTCACCATAATAAATCAAACTGTTTAAATAATCCAAGCAAGAATTAATCTTTAATTTTCACAAATTGTTCTAACTTTTTCAATTAAATTTAAATAGATAGGTAAATATAATAAATATAAGGTCAACCTATGTAGTTACTAGGTAAGTACATGTTTTTAATTATTAATAAACATTTTGGAAAAACTAAGTTTTTTTTTAACCTTTCTTATACTCAAAATGAAAAGTAGAGTGTTTAATACGGGTAAAAGTCATCAATTCCATACTCGAACTACCTATATACCTACTAAATATCTCGTACCTAAGCGAATTGCTTCCTTTTGATCCTTGTTTAACAATCTAAGTACTATTTAAGAAATAATCAAATAAAATGACTGACAGGTATGGATTATTTTAACTTTACCTGTAAAATAAAAATTAGGAGTAATTGTTGATCTACCTACAGCAAAAGATTTCAACGCACGCATGGAAAGAATGATTTTAAACTTTTTGATTGATTTTTTTTAATTTAAAACGAATCAAAATTATTATTTCATAGTTAAATCTTTATGAATTTTATTTATGAGCTTAAATTACTGACCTGAAAAATTTGTTTTCTTATTAAATGGACTATAAATATATGCAGGTCAATGGCTTAAATATTTATCTTACTTAATTTAAACTTGGCAATTGAGTTTTGGCAACACCTGCAAGAGGGTTATGTTTTTCGCGTGTATCTTGTAAGTTTGTTTGTGTGTTTGTATGTAATATTCTTTATTACCTCATATCTTTCAAACGGCTGAACGGATTTCCATGATTAACATATCGTTAGATTTGTCTCGTCAGCCCAAGTGTTCTTAAGAAGGTGGCGTTATAAAAAAACCAACATGGCGGCTGAACGGTGCTATTATACGTTGTGAAAAAAATTTTTTTTTAGAATACTGCAATATGGGTGTCAAATTAAAGGAATTATTATAAGGATTTCAAAAAGGTATATCATATAAATAATAACTAAAAAGAAATAAATTAAAAATAAATTAAAAACCCGCCTGCATAAAAAGACAAGTCAACTGAAAAGATGGAAACAAGATTAAATATTAAAGGCAACATTATAACATGCAGTCTTTGCAGGCGGGTTTTTTATTTTTTTTTGCTTAGTTGATTGGCGCCCAAGTTTGACTACTTTTTCGGTTATTTACGAAATTGTAGTAGGTATTGTGGTCTGTTTGATGGATGGATTGCATGGGTCTACAAACTATTTAGCATAAGGGTCAAACTAACTCCTCCACGAAGTCTGGCCAGGATCTAGCTAGCTCATCGTACCAACATACTGTAAATAACAGTATGTTGGTACGATCCGGCCTGCTTTCGCGGGCCGGAGCTGGCCCGCGGGCCATAGTTTGGAGACCCTTGGATTAGGAGGGTGAGCGATAGATAACCCACCACGAGACCACCACCCAAACCTTAGAGCATACAGTACAGGCTCTAAGACCGAAACTAAAAATTACAAGGATAAATGGGTTGGCTTTAGAAATGGGGCACTTGATTTTGGAATTGATATGATATCGCATTTTGTAGAGTTTTGAAAGGCCTTTCAAATGATACTAGACTCCCGGCGAGGAAATTTGTATTTTTGTTTTTATTATTATCTTAGTCAATACTAAATAATATACTAGAAAAAATACGACTCGCACCAGATCAATACTCAGACGGGATCTGGTGCGAGTCGTATTTTTTCTAGTATATTATTTAGTATTGTTTAAAAAATAGCATTGTAAATGCAAAAATCTCAAATTTAAAAATATTATCTTAGTGTTTGCGAAAAGAATCAAAATTGTTGTATCAATGTCAGTATTTCGTATTTCTGCGTGAAACGGAACACGTTTACACACTATATTTGTATGTTTGATAGTTCGCGCATATTTCTGTAGTCGTTTATTACTTATTACAGCAGTTTCAGAACCGAAATTAGTTAACCCTGACACCACGTGGTACTAATCTGTCCTACCCCTTGAGTGTTTTTATGAGCCGCGGAGGTGCGGAGGAAAGGCTACACATCCCGCAGCGCCGGAGCCGTGACAGAAAGAACTTAGATGTAATAAAAAAGTGGTGTTTTGAGGTTAGAATTTTTAAAATCACATATCCCAGTAATTATTAATTTCCTCGCGGCGGGAGTGGTACTGGGGGTTTCCCTCTTCCTCCCCTTACTCCTCCTATCGATCTCAATCCTTATTTCATGCGCCCCATTTCTAAAGATTACCGGATAAATTAAAATCTTACCACATCTAGTGGTGCCGATTAGGGTCTCAGCTGACTTTGAAATGCTCCTGCTGAGTGCAGCCGGCGTGGTGGCGCGCATCGGGCCCGCCGGCCGGTGCTGGTACACCATGTTGGAGGTCATCGGTTGCAACAGCTGAAGGTTCTTCAACGCCATCTTTCAAACCACCTTGCATTTTCTCTTGCTTGCTTTAAAAAGTATAAACGTAATCCAAACTTTTCTCATTTTAGTTTATGGTAGGCGCGAAATTTTTACTTTTTAATGACGAAGGAAACACAACTCGAACGCTCTCACACTATTAACTTTTATTGGCTGTCATTTTACTGATAGCGCTCGTTATAATAGAAAAGGATGCGGGTGAAACCCCTTGTTTTAGAAAGTAAATGTTAACAACTAAATAGTTTCTTTTTATCTTTTCAACATTATTTTATGATAATTTACAATTACAAATTACAATCAACTCTCGTTGATGCTAACTTTAAATTTGGAAGGTCGAAAAGCTAAACGACATGAAATTGATATTAATAATAATAAATCGATGTCTTCGCCGGGTCAGTGTCGTGTGAATTATGCACGTGTATGCTTTGATTAATCTTTTAAGCGGTATCACTTATCACTGGTAATTAGTTTAATAACTATAATTCCATAATCACGGCAACTCCACTGCAAAACGGAACGTTAACTTTTGTCAACGGAGCGAAAAACGCGGGAAAACGTTTCCAATATGGCGGCACGCGTGGTCAAGTCGTACGCGCGGCGCGGACTGATGGATAATTACATACAGCCAGGGTTGTAGGTGTAGCAATTTGTATAGCTTTTTCAGAATAAAAGCATAAGTTTGTTGTGCTGTGTGGGGTGCTATTAGACGTTCTACAAATAAATATGCGTCGTTACTTGTTCTTCGTATTGGTTCTTCAAATGTTTGTGATCGTTCTTATTGCACTACTTCAATCGGAATAAGAACTAAGAAGTATTAGGTAAAGTGTAAGTAAGTCAATAAAATATGTTTTAAATTAAAATGAATCAATTTTGAAAATCAACTGTGCTATCTCTAGACTTCTGCGTGAAACTTAGTATTTTTGAGAGAGGACGCAGCCTGAATAAAGATTATTTTAATCTGCTGCTTTAATGTTTTAGTAATTTGATTTGAAAGCGACAGCGGCACATCAGGCTTATATGACGCTCTTGAAATTAATCCCGAACGATCAACATTGGAACAACGTGTTATTCTCTTGATTTGCGTCACCACCAGTCACCACTAATTGCTATTGGATTTAACATCGTCCAAACTAAAGTACCTACGTTCCAAAACGCACTCTTGAATCCAAGAAATCGGTTTTTGCCAACATGGAAATTGAACATGGATTGAGAATGAAATTGGATTGGAATTGGACCATTTCGGACTCGAGAGTGACCCTTCACTCTCGAGTCCAAAACACCCCTGTAAACAGCAGGTCAGGATGTTGCACCATGTTATCGTGTATTTTGTTTAACGCTAAACATGTAGTTACACTTAGGAAAAATTCGCCGTACGAATTATCGAGTTGGAGAATGCTTTTTTAACCGACTTCAAAAAAGGAGGAATTTATCTAGTCGACAGTTTTTATGTAAGTACTTAGAATAATAACACCTAGAAACCGGATCAATGGAGCCGGCTCCGTCTTTTACACCGTTTTTCACAGTAATTTAAGTATTTTCAGCGGGCGGTGACACGGCGCGTGCACGCGGTGTTTCGAAGAGAGAGTTCTTCTAGTCTTCTTTTGAGGGCGCTAATGTCGCGCAGCCAGGTTTACGTATTGGCGTCAGAGATGGTGCTAGGTGTTTTGAAATGGAGGTGAAATAAGTAGGACAATAGGATGGGAAGCCCAAACAATGTCCTTGACTATACAAAGTGAGGCAACTAATACCAAGCCAGAATGGCTTAGTATTCAGATTTATATCCTTCATACGTTACTTAATCGTAATTAAAACCCAATAATATAGTAACTAATCTAATAAATAAAGGAAAATTGAAACTGTTTTTGCACTTATTCGGTATGATTAGGTAATAATGGAGAATAAAAATCTGAAAACGGGGCCATTTTGGCTGTTTTAGTTGCCTCACTTTTGACAGTGCGCTTTGTAGAGAACTATCGTTCTAGGTGTTTATTATTCTAAGTGTAAGTATAAAAAATATAGAGATCTGGGCCCTATTGCATAAGATTACTAATAATATTAGAAAATAATATAAGTTACAAGTCAAAAATTTACAAGTTGTTGTAATTTCTGTTGCATAATAATTTTCGTTTTTATTATTAGTATGTAAATATTGCGTTGCATAAATTTCTAATAATATTATAAAATCTACAAGCTACTTTTACAAGTACAAGTATATTGTGTTGCATAACATTATTTTCCGAACTTGTAATAAGGGCGCTAATAATATTAGCAAAATATACAAAATACAAGTAACTTTCCTTGGCTGAATAGGTGAAATCTTTATTCGTCTTGATTTTTTAATGAAAAATAATAATTTTGGCGATAATTTGAATGTCAATCAAACTCAATTGGCATAAACATAAAAAAGACTTTTGGCGGGAATTAATGATCAATCAATAAGTATTTAATACTAAATCACAGTACCTATATTATATAGCTAGGATTTATACAATATACCTATAAACTGTGTAGCTAATTTCTTTTTCCACGATTTCAGAGTTCTATTTTTGTATGCTTTTTGGTTGCGCGTTATTTGAAATCCTTCATCTTCATCATCTGATGAATATAATAAAATATTTTTTTAAGTTTTGGTTAACGGTGTTATATTATTCTAGGTCAACGATAAATGCAGAATGCAATTAATTTGACAATGTACCAGAGATGTGACGTCATCCTACGAAACTAACGTTAGTTTCGTAGCACAGACCATACAACAAGTAAGTGTTTCGTAGGATGATGTCACATCTCCGGTATATTGTTAGATTAATCACACTATAAGTACAACTAATAATTTGAAAATACGGTGCTCCTTAGATTAGTAGAAATAAATACAAGTTTTTACTAATAATTTGTATTTTCGGATTGATATTGCAACAGAAGCTTGTAATATTAGATAATTTTATTAGTAAATTGGACTAATATTATTGGCACTTGTAGTTTATTACTCATACTTTATTATGCAACAGAAATCTACAAGTTACGGTTAAGTTACAGTTAAAATACTAATATTATTAGCTTGTACTTATCGACTTGTAAATTTGTGACTAATACTTTATTATGCAACACAAAAGTACAAGTTACAACCAAAATCACTAATAATATTAGCTTGTAATTTGTTATGCAATAAGCCCCTGGTTAGCAGTTTTTTTTATAATCCTGAAAAATATTACTTATTATAACGGTTTTACATAACAATAAAACCGATATTATGTGCCGAGAAGGAAAACATACAGCATTGTTTATGAAGAAGCAGTGTGTACTTAGCTTTATGTTAGTAGTCTGTGGCGCAAACCATAGACAAACTCGTACTTCCGGTTGCTGTCCGCTAGATGTCACCACTGTCACCGGCAAGGGCGGGGAGGTGCTCGCCGCCATGTTCGTAGCTCATAGTCTTCACCAGGAAGGACTTCCTGCAATGCTGTATGTTTTCCTTCTCGGCACATAATATCGGTTTTATTGTTATGTAAAACCGTTATATTGATGTGCCTCCGGAAAACATACAGCATTGTTTATGAAGACGTGTTTGCTATCTGCTGGTGAGAGTGATTAACACAACGCTATGATGATTATTTGTATATATGTATTACATACTTTGATAGTGTAAGATATAACATATTGGGTAGTAAGATTAATTTTGTTTATAGTATTCTCTATAAAAATATATCTTAATGTAATACTATTGGTGTTAACTATGAAGTTAACAAAAAGGCAAAATTAATGGACTCTATCAAATTAATCGCGATAAAGAATAATTTCAACTAATATAATTATTAAGAATAAGTTCCACTTATCACTGAGAAGATCGATCAAAATCAATCGTGGGTTGGATTACCACCTGAGTGCATAGGTACAAAAAGAATGCTCTTCCCTAGTGTGAAATATAGCATTGAAAAATAAATATTTCATGCAAAGGTCTTAATTTGCGACCAATCAATATACTTACTGCTTTATACTGTAGTTATTAAAAAGTATAAGTAAGTATTTTATTTTTTCAATGCTTTGTTTTAATGTAACTGAAGTAATGTAATAATAGAAAAACTCTGTTGGTTTCCTAAGAAAACAAATAAATGCTTTCCAACAGTTTGGTCCTCGTACCAGCCTAAAACGGCCACAGCACAGCACATCTGCATCTTCAGAGTTGCTTAGACTCCGCTATCTATAAAGGTGATACTTACCTAATTTCCTATTACGATAGGATAGGTGATGCACATACTGTGATAAAATTATTTATTAAATTACCTGATTAATTAATATCTTCTTTCGTACATACTATTCATCGAAATAATGCAGGTCACCTAGAGAAAAAAAAAATGAGTAAGTAACTTTTAAGCAGTGTTGTTACCAGGAAATATTTACCTATGTATTGGAACATAGCATCCAAGTTGACTGTCTGTGGGAATGTGTCAGTTTT
The DNA here is from genome assembly GCA_943789525.1 of Agriphila geniculea. Lineage (NCBI taxonomy): Eukaryota > Metazoa > Arthropoda > Insecta > Lepidoptera > Crambidae > Agriphila > Agriphila geniculea. The sequence continues at coordinate 2,387,970 of OX038879.1, read as the reverse complement.
CAACTGAAAGGTAAATATAAAATTAATATTTGGTCACATCAATACTGTTGTTAGAAACTTTAATAGAGTGATTTGTGGACTTTTCACCCAGACGCTAGCGGTAACATTATTTGTTGTTTTACAAGCGAGGTTTATAAGTGTTTCTTTGACTTAATTGGATTAAATTGGCTTAGAGCCGTACAAGGAACATAATGTTTTATTGAATTAATAAATAGATTTATTGATTTAATATGAGGTACACAAAAAAACTTGTGATTGCTTTTTTTGTAAGTACTACAATAGTACTGTAGGTTAGTTTACCTTTACCTTAACACTTTTACTAAATAGATTAGAAACGTTTTACGACATTGGCAGGTCGAGCATGTCTCAAGGCACATGTCATGTGGTCAAAGTGGCCAATCACGGGGTACAACCAAAGTTGTCTTTTTAACTCTGGTCATTTATTTATTTGACAGTATTTGTGCCAAATTCCTCGTACCCTTATTCACCCGACACCTCTTCTTCTGAGCTTTGTTTTATTAGACTGCCCCCTTCCCCAACTTTCAAAACGTCCAGGATGTATGCTTTCACCTGTGCACATGTCGTGTGGGTCATCCAGCAATGCAGATACAAAGTCCCCTAAATCTAAACGGTCCGAGGTGATTCAGGTTAATCTGGTGCGACTAACGGGTAAGTTCTCGATACAGTTAGGTCAATGTTCAAATATTACACAATATCATGAGGAATATGCTGGTTGATGGAGCTACTTAGGGTAAGTGGTATCTCCAAGATCTGCCAAGAAGCTGAAGGCTTATAGTTATAATTGTACAAGAATTTAGTTCGCTGATGGAACTCGGCAATCTATGAAAACATGTTCTGAATAACATTGCCTTTGGTTGTATGTGCAATCTCTTATTATGCAAAAAAGTCCTCCGAAGACTTGTAGTTGCTACGAGCTAGAGATGCCTTTTCGCTGGTAGTAGTCCTGCTGGCAAGCGCTAGGCGGTATGTTATTTTCGTTTCTGGGAAATAGGTCTTTATTGTCCACATGCCTGGAATAGACGTTCTATCTACATAGAGTACCACATCTTGAATCCAAAGCATCGTTAGTGATAAAGTATAATTTTCGGAATGATATGTGGCTCCGCGTCACCCTATCATGTAATGATGTAGGTACTTAGTACCTATCTGCCAACAACAACCGATTGAGGTGTGTTTCGTGGTCGTTGCGTGTCGAGCCACCTAAAGTGCGTAGTAATGCGATTAGCGGTTGTCAGGTCTGCGTTGCGCTATAGCGAACCCAAAGTTGGAAAAGTTCAGTTTACCCGGGCGATTTAGGAGCCGTTAAAGGGTTTGATACATCTTTGTTGCAAGGTCGAGGTCTTGTAACTTGATAAGGTTAACTTGTTTGTGAGTAAGCAAGGTCATTGTTTTTTCTATAGTTAATACAATGTATAATTTAAATCTTTTAAAATCGATATTGAGGTAGTTTCCAGCCCCAAATTTTCCTCATATCTCATGGATTCCGTAGCCTGGAAGAATAACCTGTACTGGTCTAGGTGAGTCCCCTGGCTTCCGCAGCCTGAAGTCATAAGCTAAATTTGATTCAAGAGTCTCACTTGGTGAATAAATCAATAAACAAAATGTCTTACTGGTCTAGATGAGTCCTGGCTTCCGCAACCTGAAGTCATAAGCTATATTTGGTTCAGGAGACTCACTTGGTGCATAAATCAATAAATAAAGTGTCTTATAGCTTCCGCAGCCTCCAGACAGCATGTCTCACGGCTTCCGCAGCCTCAAGACATAGCTTGTATTGGACCAAGTGCCTCACAGCTTCCGCAGCCTGAGACATAACTTGGTTAGGTCCTGAAGGACCAAAAAGGAAGTCGTCTAGGCAGACTAGCACTCGACAACCTTTTGCATGCAAGGTCTCCGCGACCTAGCATGTTCCTGATGAAAAGAAGTGAAATGTTGATGACCCAAGGGATGCATGTCATTTCGAGTAACTGACCTTGACAACTGACCTTGACAACTGACCTTGACAACTGACCTTGGCAACTGACCTTGACTTTTGACCTTCATAACTGATCTTGAAAATTGACCTTGATAACTGATCTTGACAATTGACTTTGAAAAGTGTCCAACTCTGTCATTCAATACTAAGATTGGAGGAACTCAACTGAATGTGAAATTGTTCGAAACGACTAGGTTTTAATGAATTTCGTTCAGGTTCCGAAGTCAAAAATTGATCGCTTATGCTTTTCTTCCGCAGAAAAGGCTTGCAAATAAACCACGGGCGTCTGTAACGCCGCGCCGGTAAATGTCGAAACGTTGTTAGTTCCTTATGGTGCTCGATAATTTCCAACATTATTAGCGATTGTTTTTGACTTTGAAAAATACTAAGTAACTTTTAGTACATTCTTTTCGAAAAACAACTGAACTATCGTACTGATCACAACGCAATCTGAGCGACGATAATTTCAATAAACAATCCACTCCACAGTAAAGTATAATCTCCAAAACGAAAATAAGGAGCCGCGGAAATTTCACGAAAGAAATCATTTCGCTGCCATCATTATATAAAACTATCTCACTAAAAAAAAACTGAGCATCTGAATTTTAAGGTTGTTGTTATTCAGTGCCGTCAGGCCTTCGTGAGCCAAATCAAGAATGCCTTGGGAGTTTGATTATTATAATTCTCTCAAACCGGATAGGTATTCATTAGAGCAGCTATGATTGTTTGATAGGTACCAAAATGCCATACTTTTATTGAGCCGACATAACGCATCCTTCAATTTTAGATTGTAGAACCTGACCGGGCTATCATATGATGCAAATTAAACAATGTTGCCTTTTATTGTTGGCGAGTAAAAGGCACTTATCTTTTTACGTCAGCAGGTCTAGAGAATTTAAAGAAATTGTAAGCAAAGTGGTGCAACCGTCGACGGGCTTTTGCTGATTGAACAGCGTTAAACGGTTTATATACAATAAACACCATTTGTTTTAAGCAAACAAAGATCGAAACTCAGTATTGGCATTATTGGCTTGCTCAGAAAACTCCGTAAGAATTCATTGGTGCATGAAAATAACACAATTATATTTGAGGGTAGACTGACCTGATTGATTACTAACGTGTCGATCCGATGATCGTCCGTTACCTGTGGATTTGCTGCTGCTGCTGCTGCTTGCTGCTGTCCCTGCTTGATGCTGCTGCTACAATCTCGTACGCTGGATCCTTCTCTGGTTTCGAGGTGCGTCAGTCGTGTGCCGATGACGCCATTTCTTTCACAAAAACCGTATAAAAAGGTGTTAATTAAAAATAAACTTATTTTTTAATTTTGAGCAATCATTTATACGAACAACCGAGCTCAAAACGCGTTCATTTTATACGATTGAGTAGATATAAGCGGATTTACGTCCGCTCGCGGCAAAAGTACACAACGCTATGAGCTACGAACATGGCGGCGAGCACCTCCCCGCCCTTGCCGGTGACAGTGGTGACATCTAGCGGACAGCAACCGGAAGTACGAGTTTGTCTATGGTTTGCGCCACAGACTACTAACATAAAGCTAAGTACACACTGCTTCTTCATAAACAATGCTGTATGTTTTCCGGAGGCACATCAATTAACTTACCTTCGCACGAGTTTTTACAGATTTTCTGGTTAACTTCTTTGCTTATGAACCGATTTATATGATTCTTTTTTGTTTGAAGGTTGGTATTGGACCTTGGATTTTGAAGATACCTACAGAAGGGAACTCCTAAAAGTCAAGTAGGATATCGTTAAATTGTAATCAATTGCGTCTTTCATCGCTGTTGGGTGCTTTTATCCAATCTCCATTATTTTCATAATCGCTTGGCAACTTCGCGGCATATTTTCAGTAACGCCACAAAATAGTCAAAGTTTCGGTCTCCATAGAAAATTTGAATTTGCCGCCAACATTTTGTATGGAGAGTTCAAAAAATTTTATTTTATTTGAATTTTTTTTCTGCTGAAATGTATTCAACTTCACGAGTACATTGACCTCCTTTCGGGTTGATACCCCCTTTCTGTTACACGTTGTATATACATAATATACATTATTACAAGTAACGCGGACTTTAGTTCAATTAAGTCATCTACGGTTACTGCATTTTTTGCCCTAAGTTAAAGCTTCATCCATGCCAAAACATTTGCAATAAGTGGCATTCAAAAATATAGTATCTATTTGCCTCACTGAAAATTAGCTTTGAAAAATAAACGGCCTGTGTTTAAAAAGTTACATTTGCTTTTTACTACGTTTTTCATTTATTTTTATCTTTTAATCGACGCCGTCTGTCGAGCCTTCAGTTTCTGCATTTTGAATAACCCTCATCAGACGGCATCAGGGACGACGCTTAAGAACCAAGACCATCTATCTACACTTTTGGCGATTTTTACTTTTTAAGTTCTTTTATGGATAACTTACGCATCGCTTCCTTTAATCAGTTACCTCAAATTCGCATTAAATAAGGAGTTATTAGAAAATACCAATACCACCTAAGTAACTAATTTTAACTAATACCAGCTATCTACAGTAATTTTAAAACTAATGAAGCTCTCTTGAAATACATGTAAACACCTTATTTCAACTTTTTTTTCATGCCAATCCTGTAAATGTTTAGATATAATTATATTGAAATTGTTTGAAGAAGAAAGAAAACTTTTTTTCGTCTCCTGTGAAGTCGATTTTTTGTAGATAGATGGTCTTGGTTCTTAAGCGTCGGTCTTGGTTCTTAAACGTCGAGGGAACTGTGAGGGTCAATTCAACTCGTCAATACCATGTTTCGTTTTCCAAGTGGTGCAACGCCGTCTTCGCGTGTTTAGAGTAGGTAATTTTATTATCCTCTTGCAGAATCCAGTAATCATGGGAAAACTTGTTTTTTTTACAAACGAGCATTTTAAGCAAAGGATTGTTCTATCCAGCCTATATTTCTTTCATAAACTGCATTCCAAATTTTAAAAATATGCTGGGTACGCTCTTATTGAACACACCGCATTATGTAAGACCTATATTAATAACAATATTATAGTGACAATTGTGAGATTAAAAAAATAAAAAAAATATCTACGCTACCTATACGTCTCATATTAGGAAATGTAGACATCCTTACAATCCTTACTAATATTATGATCCTTACTAATCCTTACTAATATTATAAATGCGAAAGTCGGTTTGTTTGTTTATTTGTTTGTTTGTTTGTTACGCCTTCACGTCTTAACTACTGAACCGATCATCATGAAATTTTGCATACACGTTGTCAGGGGTACAGAAAAGGACATAGGGTACCTTTCATCCAGAAAAAACGTATAGTTCCCGAGGGATGGTAAAAAAACTGTCCACGCGGACGAAGTCGCGGGTGGCCGCTAGTAATATTATAAATGCGAAAGTCCGTTTGTTTATTTGTTGGTTTGTTTGTTACGCCTTTACGTCTTAGCTACTGAACCGATCATCATGAAATTTTGCATACACGTTGTCAGGGGTACAGAGAAGAACATAGGGTAACTTTTATCCCAAAAAAAATATTGTTTTCGAGGGATTGCAAAAAACTAATTCCACGCCGACGAAGTCGCGGGCGACCGCTAGTTTTTTTTACTTCTCTCTACTCCAATATCAAATATATTGAATAAAGTATGAATTCATACTTATTTTAATTCAAACAGTTATGTAAGTACATAAGTGGTGAAACTACTTAATTTAGAGTATAGATCGGGTACGTATATTTGCTTTGACACGTAGTAAAATCAAGTATGGCTGACATATTGTCCATAGATACTCATTATTTATGAATATTTGAGTATCGAGGTGGAAAATAATGAGCGTCGAAGGGTTGCGTTGGGGGTCAATGACCTCGTAGTGACCATGCCATGCCCTCTACTTCCTGTTATTCCATATTCATTCTACCCATCACATAGGAATACCTATTTAATAAATCCGATTATACAAAGTGTTACAAAAAAACCTCAAATGCCGAATATGGTAGATAGGGACCAGCAAACTGAACAACTTTTACTATGGGATGGGACCAATTTTGAAATCACGAAAAAAACAGCTGTTTCACACATTTTGTTGTTTTCGTTAGGTATTAATTTTTGTATGAAACAGCCATAGACTTATTATATTACTTTCCTTTTGAAATCATTGGAAACTGCAGATTTTTTATTCGTGATTTCAGAGTTGGTCCCATATTAAAAGTTGTTCAGTTTGATGGTCCCTATCTACCATATTCGGCATTAGGGGTTATTTTGTAACACGTTGTATATCGAAACTATTGATGTTTTCTTATACTTAAATAGCTTTAGTAAAATTAAGTAAACTTATTCCTATTAGTACATTAGCCCGCAGAACATTTAAATCACTAAAAAGGTTACCGTTTGTCGTTGTGATATAGTTATTTATTACGAAATTATAGATACTTTATCCCAAGTTTTACAAATCGCAACCCGCCGTAACCTATATTTGAATATCTCCAAAAATGATATTTTTTTATTTTTCAAGGTTTACCATGTGGTAAACCTTGAAAAACCGTGGTTTAGCTATTGTCGTGTTCTACAGCTTTGTTTTATTGCCACCAGATAAAGTCCAACCATTTTCATCAGGTCTTAAATCTGTGTATGGCTACTTTTCATAGTCTCACTTTTATCTGTGGCAATCAAACAAAGCTGTAGAACACGACAATAGCTAAACCATTTGGTAAACCTCGAAAAATAAAAAAATATCATTTTTGGAGATATATAAATGTAGGTTACGGCGGGTTGCGATCTGTAAAACTTGGGATAAAGTATCTATAATTTCGTAATAAATAACTATATCACAACGGCAAACGGTAACCTTATTAGTGATTTAAATGGTCTACGGGCTACTGTACTATATTCATCACGTCACGTAGAAAACAAATTAATAGAACAGTAAAGTATCCCAATAAAATATTGAAAACCTATAGTACCGACAGGGCACAGAATTTGCTCAAAGGCGTATGAAAAATCGTTGTTCATTATGGCAAAAACGTTCATAGTGTCTTGCCAATTATTTTTTTATCATTTGTCATCATCAAAACGAACATCTAGGAAGTGTTTAGGAATATAACTTTGGCAAACTGCAAAAAAATCTACGTATTTCATATTAAAATCATTTATATTTTCATTGCAATACAGTTGTGATTACAAAGTATTAAGCCTGACTTTATTGCAACTATTATGTACTTTAGTACTATCAAAAATGAAGAAAGAGTTCATAAATATTGGCACAATATTAACTTAGGTACCTATAATAAATTGTTCCTTACCTATAATAGACTAGACAATACTGAAAAAACCGTGTTAAAAAGACCTCCGTTAGGAGTCTAGCTAGACTCAAATCGTATTACTTTTTGGTGTTAACGCATCACGGCGTTCATAGTAACCGATGTTTTCTTATTAATTCGACCCCGCTGAATCCAAATCTTTTTCTAAAACTTTAGAATGCGCTATTTGCTGTAATTTGGTTTGACGTCATAGGTGATACGTAATTTATTGCCTGGAATCGGGACGTTACGACATTAAATATCTACGATCAGCAATGTTTTTGTCAATTTTGTTACTTTGATGAACAGCTGCTGCCCCCCTGGATTTTGTTTACCTCCAACTACTATATGCTGTTGTCGATAAAAGTTCTTATTTGCCATTTACAATACTATAACTTTAAAATCGTGCACCAGACCCCGAATTACGTAAGTCTGTTGCTAACAATTCTCGATTGAAATCAATTAAAAGCGCAGTTACATTGCTGCATCAAGTAAGATAGTTGTCACTACGATTTCTGTCAGAGTACTAATAATTACCCCCCGTTCTCAACTGACTAAAAACGCGCTGCGTGGCCTATTTTTATTATGGGCAAGAGAACAAAATTAGTAGATGACACTGACAAAAAAAATCGCACTGCCTTTTTCTTGCGATAGTTAGGCAGGATTACAATACAAGGTTAGTGGATAAAACTGACCGACTCAGGCGCGGTCCGAGGGGGGGGGGGGTCACAGGGGACATGACCCCCCCCAAAATCGTACACGTCACATAGAAAATGCTTCTAAAAATCTACAGAAAAGCTTGTATTATTATTAGTGACCCCCCCAAAATTTCAGGCTGCGACCGCGCCTGGACTGACTATAAATCGTGCTGCGCAGCCGTTTTATTTTCCTATAGACAGCCCAGCCAAGATGAATGGATGAAACTAAAAAAAACTCGCTGCGCGGCCGTTTTCTCCTACCCAACAACAGCCGCAAAATCCCGATATTTTCTTCTTCAGATATTTTAAACTGCTGATCTGGCAACCCTACTCGAAAATGCATGGGAAATAAAGCTCATTTAAAAAATACTTACCTATTTTAATTTGCTTACTTATTTGACTAGGTGCTAATGAAAAATCTGATTTGCCCCCCCCCCCCCCCCCCCCCCCTAGTTCAAAACCTGGGTACCTATGCCCTTCGAGCAGCGATGGCTTCGTTCCGAAGGGAGGAGCCTTAGCGATTATTATCTATTCAAATTATTCTGGCATTTTTTGCGGGGGGGGGGAAAGTGCACACAAGTGCAGTTCCGCATACTAAAACTTTATTATGATTATGATTCATTTTTATATATAAGATGTATCAAAAAGATTATTTATTCTGTGGTAGAACCAATTAATTTATGCTGTGATATTATTTTACTCTTTGACGCAAATGTGACAGTGCAAAACTGCAAAGACCAAATTGAGTCTGTCAGAAGTTAAAAAGAATTAAATATTTAAGAATTTTCAGGCACATCTCATTTATGGAACTGCCTGGAGCAGGACCAGGCCATGTCCTTTATCGACAAACATTATGATAAGGTAACATCACTTAGTTGCCCATTGGCGAGAACTCGGACGAGCCATGGACGAGCAGACCCGATGTCACCGAATAAATTGGACAACTAATCAAGAATAAAATATACGAATTTAATGTTTAATGTAAACAAATAGCAACAATACGATAAAAAATTAACTTTTATATGAAATGTAACACCGTCTTTTTGTAAACTTGATGTTCCAGACCTCTTTTAACAGCAAAAAACTCAATAATTCGGGTTTTTAAACACTGCAGCGTTCACATACGCGACTGGACTCGGTCTAGAAAGAAATCCGGGCGCAACTGGTTTTATTATCGCATATGCCCATTTGGGCTTGTACTTCGGCAGAGGGGAAAGCTTCGTATGGCTACTCTTTCTGGTACAGAAGCCTGTCTTACTCTAAGCCTATGCCCATGAGTGCATGAGAAAGCTTTAATCTTTGTCGACCCGCGCGCGTCCCGCTTAACCATTGACATGAAAAAAAATTTTTTATTTATCTGGACAGGCTGTCTGTATGGGTGGGTACCCACTTAGGTTCGCGAACCTCCGCGCTCCGCGAACCTGTACCAAAAAATCTGTTTATCCTGTGTTGCAACAGTGCGCCAAAGTGTGCACGTGTGCGAACACGTATGCGAACCTGGTTCAAACACGTAAACACTATAGCCAAAGTGAAAATAAAATGTTTGCTAGGACGCACTGTTCCAGGTTCGCGGAGCGCGGAGGTTCGCGAACCTAAGTGAGTACCCACCCTATGATTTGACAGCAAAGTTCTTGTGCCTATTTGAAACGCCACTAGCGTGCGTCTAAAGAACTAATTTTGACGTACAATATGAAAATGGTTGACGTGATGGTCTCTCCAGACTCCAGACTTCAAACTTTAGTACCATGTACGCACGTTATGCTCACGCTACGTCCTACAGGGCCAACATGGCGGTAATCAAATAGGCACAAAAACAGTTTGACATAAGCCTGTCCAGTGTAAATATATGCAGGTCATTGCGCTTAACGCAGCGGATGCCCTTAAACCAGATCAATAACCAAATTTTCTTAATATGCCTCTTATATTTATTGAAATACTCGCCAACACCATAGTCTTAATAGGTTTATAGTACTGTGCCAATACTTTGCATTCTTTCTTTCTATTCCTTGAAATATAACGAATGTAGTCACTTTTGGTTACAGTAGGCATAGGTAATTCTTTCAAGTAGATTTCCGACAATCGTGAATAATCCTACAGTCACAGAATAGATATAAGTACTACCGTACAGAAAGGAAACTCTCCGCCCCGCCCCACAATCAATTACCTCACCCCACCGGAGCCCACCGCGCGAGTTCCGTGCATAAAGTTAATATACCTGTTAGGTAACATTAAGTTTATGGTTCCGTGTGCCGATCCGTGTGCTCATTCAATACCACGCACACAGTTGCGCGTGTGCAAAAACGTCACTGTGTAGTGTTTGTGTAATAGGTAGTTGAAACGCGACGCTTGTATGGAGTGCCCGGAGGAGAGGGCTCTGTCACTTCGCTCGTGAGTATGATGCAAGGCTGCCAAGTGCCAACTGTACTGTGCCAAATGCATGGGCAGCCTTGCATCAGTCTGGTGTCAGTCTGAATGATCGTGTATTCTCCCTATATATAAAATTGGTCCTCGCAAGAGCTCTTCATACTCACGTGCGGAGTAACATAGCCCTGGTGCTAGCTAGGACAATTATAAGATGGTCCGTTATTCGACGTGACGTAACTGTTGCAGTGCGTATGACCTATTTGATTTTTACAACAATGTCAACATTCAATGTTTTGACGAATCACCTCCGCTATTGTGGCGCGACAGACACGATCGATTCTAATCGGCTGACGTGTAATCTGAGCCAATCCGATTTTACCACCAAATAGCAATTGTTGCCTGAAAGGCGCCATGTCGATTTCAATAAGCGGTGTAATCAATTACATACCCATTTTGTTTCATATCTGTAAATTATCCCGTATGGAGTATTTGTGTATAGATACTTAGTTTCTCTTACTTTCTTATAGCAAATAAGTTATAATAATGGTATGACAGCCTACACAAGAAAACTATCATACAAAATGTTGCCTGGATAATTCAATAAAGTATTGAGGATCAATAAACTAGTTTTATTATTCTGCTTCGCTTTAGATTGACAAAGTTCATCAACACGTCTGAGGTGCCGCTAAGGTAAGAGTTATTTTATGAGAATAATAAGGTGTCCAGCTGTCTTACTTGGATAACCTGGAACTCTTCGCTCTATCACGCCCTAGCCAGCATCTCCTCGTGGAATATTGGTCCCTCCCACCTGTAGTAAAAGGTAAGTATGATTATACTGTAAATATAATCACTAAGCACTTCAGCTCATAAAAACGCTTTGGAATGGATGGGTATATTCGGCACAGAGTTTAGCATTTCAGTAATGGTTTGTTGTAACATAAGGTGTGCAATTACATAGATATTATCAAGGACTGTTATCCTCATTGATCCATGCAAACCCAAACGGGTCGGTACCCCACACACAACTTGTTGGTTCTTCGTGGACCAATTATATTTATACCTTGTAAGAAGATTGCGCAAACTTACATACAGGGGGAGCTTCTTTAACGGAGCTCTCAACCCTACACAGACAGGGGGTTTCTTCTTTGGAACCCTCAACCTTTATATTTATGGGTACTTATTAGATCTTAGTTTTTCCCTAAACAGGGATCCGATTACATACACCTATGTTAAGCTTTAAACATAACAAATTACTACGATAGAACTTGCAGTGATGATCAGCTCTTAGAGTTTCGTATCACGTGTAAATTCTCATCGTTAATTATCTACACAATCACATCCATCAAACTAGCGAATATTTATAAGATCGATATAAATTATGCTAAAGTACTTAGCTGTCGTTTTATCTGATGCTGGCAGGCTGGCGAAGATCTCACTTGTGACTCAAAACACTTTGAAAAGGGATTTGAAAACAAAAATGGACGTTAGAGTGTGACGTGTGCAATGAATGTTGAAAAGGCTTACCGATCTGACGTTTGTGTCCAACCGATAGTGCTCTGTGGTGGGTAATGAGTGTTGCTATATACAATATTGTTGGTGGGTTTATTTGTTATTCGCAAACCCCTTCGCGACAGTATTGTTTTCGACTAATGAAACGATTGGTTGTTTTCGCAGGGCTATTGCATTGTACCTATAAACATGTAATTTTTTTTATTTTTATTTTCTTTGATTTTTCCGACCCAAATCCTAAAATAATGGTCATGGTCGGGACTTTATTTGTCGTGGTCGGTGGTCGAAGAAAAAAAAACGGGTTGTACTCCGGGAGTGCCGGCAGAAGTGAAAACTTGAATATTAACGTTCTGCATTTTTGATATTTTGCAATGGTTAGGGAATAATTTTGTACGAATTGCCGTCTTACGAATTTACTCTGCATTTGAATTTACGAATACAAAACAGTATTGTACGAAAGTCTTATCCATAGCTTGACAGAAAATCTAGAGTATTGACATTGAATTAAAAAATTTGCGCGTTGCTATGGTGACACAAGTGTTTACGTCTTGAAATGATACGCCGCCGTATTCACCGCACCCCGTAGAAAGAGAGGGGGATACTTCCGCCGCCGGCTGTCTACTCTCCATCCGTCACATCCATTTTACGAATTTTCGATACGGGTCACGTGATTCTTACTGACGCGAGTTTAGCATTTTTTCCCCATTACAAAAAAGCGTACAACTACTACAAGCTAAAGAAGTTTTCACTTCAAAAACAAAGAAAACAACTAATAAAGGACTATTAGTAATTTTCTATGGAGAAGTGGGTCTTTATTAGGGTTCCGTACCCAGAGGGTAAAAACGGGACCCTATTACTAAGCCTCCGCTGTCCGTCTGTCTGTCTGTCTGTCTGTCACCAGGCTGTATCTCATGAACCGTGATAGCTAGACAGTTGAAATTTTCACAGATGATGTATTTCTGTTGCCGCTATAACAACAAATACTAAAAATATAATAAAATAAATATTTAAGTGGGGCTCCCATACAAAAAACGTGATTTTTTTTGCCGTTTTTTGCTTTATCGCAAAAGATCGCAAAGATGTTGCGATATTTAAGTTTAAAAAATAGATAGTTTAAAAAAATATTTTTATTGCCTACATATTATTTTTTAAACTTAAATATCTCAAAAATTGCCCCTGAAACTAGCGCTGTAGAATATTTTTTTTGCTTATTTGGATAAGATCTTTAAGATGGAACTGTTTTTTGGAAGCGACATTGCTAAAAAAATGACTTACCTACCTACAATTTTTTAAACTTAAATATCTCAAAAACTGCCCATGATAGATTTACACTGTAGAATATTTTTTTGCTCATTGGGAACCTGGTGGAATTGGACCACCAGCTTGGGACCCCATCATTCACAAGCTTAATCCCCTCACACACACTGTAAGATCTAATGATACAGTTAGTTCCTTTTGCAAATGAATAAATTAATATAAAAGACGGAGGTCGGTTTTCTTCTCCAAGTTTTCTTTCGCCATTTCTTTCTTGGAGGGGCCACCCAATTTTATGAAATGGTGGTAGCTTCAGTAGATTCTCTCTCTTTTTAGCACTAAATAATTCATAAAATTAAATTATAAATCAACATAAAACAATTAAAATTTTGTTAAAATTTTAATTTCTGAACGTCTAAAAAAAATTCATCGCTTGAGGGTAGACTCACGGGTAGCTTCAGTCCCCCGTGACCACGGCAGCTGCAAAGTTGCCGAAACGTCGGGAAAACCAAAAATCAAACCAAATACCAACTAATTACCAAAGTGCTTTCAATAAAACCGCGCTAGTATCCGTTAAAAATTGTTTTATTTCATGTCTAGTGAGCGCGTAAGCTTGAGAAGTGAACAATCAATCATTGATTGTGAAACAGAAAAACAGGTTAATTAAGAAAGGATGTTTAAAAGGGAAATCTATTATTTGTCTTACGTATTGTTATAAGCATAGTTTATATGTAATAGTCTGTAAAGCGCTGTTGATTTGCTCAATAAATAAAAAAAAATAAAAAAAGACAACTACCGGGGTCAATAACATGTCGTAAGTTAACTCACCGATAATAATAACAACGTGTCGCAAATGCCGTTCGATGATTCATACATAATATTGGAAGCAAGCAAATGTCATAGAGGACGGTGGCCGTCACGCGTTCGTGCCACCTTCAATAGAAACATGGTATAATGGATACCTTACACAAAATATCATCGTTTTTTACGGGTTGTTCCACATTCAACCTTTGTGACGTCCTTTTGCTTAACTCATCCCAAATAACGTTCTAACTATGAAGAAAAATAATTTTGAAGAAAAATTGTTTTAAATAAAAATCAAAGAACCGACTTCAAAACCCCACTCTACCTCTAAAAAGCAATAAATAATATTGAAACCACTAGATACGCATTATCATTGTAATAAAACACGTCTATTGAAGTCGAAAGGGGCTGGAGGACAACTTTTTTTTATTCTAACAGCCCCACCCGACTTCAATAGGCGTGTTTTATTACAATAATAATGCGTATCTAGTGGTTTCAATATTATTTATTGCTTTTTAGAGGTAGAGTGGGGTTTTGAAGTCGGTTCTTTGTTTTTTTGTAAGTACCTTCTGTATTAGATAAATTATCTAGGTAGATAGAAAAATCGGTTTGGCCAAACGTGAGATAATTGCGGACAACCATGCATACGTGTCAACTGGGAAGAGAACCTCCTTTTTTGAAGTCGGTTAAAATACCAAAACCTTGTCCTAAGTGAAACAAATACTTTTCTGAAAACCGCATCAAAATTGGTTCAGCTAAACGCGAGATAATCGTGGGCAAACATACATACATACATACGAGTCAAACTTAGAACCTTCTTTTTTTTTGAAGTTGGTTAAAACACTAAAACCTTCTCCTAAGTATAACAAATACTTTTCTGAAAACCGTATCAAAATTGGATCAGCCAAACGCGAGATAATCGCGGACAAATATACCTACATAATACGAGTCAAACTCAGAACCTTCTTCTTTTTGAAGTCAGTTAAAATACTAAAACCTTCCCCTAAGTGTAACAAATAGTTTTCTGAAAACCGCATCAAAATCGGTTCAGCCAAACACGAGATAATCGCGGACAAACATACATACAGGTCAAACTGAGAACCTCCTTTTTTTGTTTTTTTGAAGTGAGTACTGAGCAATTACATTGTACACTTAGAATGGGCCGATTTTAATAATTTTTACAATTTTGCATCAAGACCCCTCAAAAGTTGCGTAATGCGACGTAGGTTATAGGAAAAATAATTTAAAATAATAAGCTTATCACTTTGAAACAGGAATTTTATCAAAATCGAATCGAATAATATAGTTTTGTTTAAATATTTTATACAAAATTCGATTACTATCTACTATTTTTTTATTATTTTTCCTACAACCGACGTCGCATTACGCAACTTTTCAGGGGTCTTTTAATGGAAAATTCTTAAGTCTGAAATACACGAAAAACAGGTTATCAAATTCCGATCGCTAGTAGAGGGCTTAAAGTGATAAGTTTTTTTATTATTTTTCCTATTTAACCTACGTTACAGCAACTTTTGAGGGGTCTTATGATTTAAAATTCTAAAAATGATTAAAATCAGCCCACTCTAATGTACCAATTGCGCGTGGAAACTGCACTCATATCTTACACGCTATCTTTCTCGCTATGATCGAAGTCGCTGCAGCAAAGATGTTCCTGTTGCTTACAGCAATGGAACATAAGACTACCTAATACCTATGCCCTATTTGCTTCGTATCTTAGGTACTTTTTTGTTTAACAAAACACTGAGAAATGCTACAATCGTAACGTAAAAAAGTACTTATTTCGGTAGGGTCAACTCGACATCGGAATGTGTGTCATGTGTGGTGTGCGGCTAGCTTAGCCGGCCGGTAGGCTATTATAAGATTTATCTGCCAGTTGCCGGCCGGCATATATTTCATACCTATCGGAAATTTTCGCTGCGTCTTGTCTGATTTTAGTATGGGGTAGTCTATTCAGATTTTCTAACAGAAATTTTCTTTTAGTATGCGCCCGGCTTTAAAAGTTAATAAATAGCGTATGACATCCGGCAATTAGGGGCGGACCGTTCGCAAATTGGTGTTTTGGCAGTAAGTATTACTTGTATTAACTAGTGGAAATTACATGGTATGTTTGACAAAACTTTTGTAGTTTGATTTGTTTTTAATGAAAATGTACAACGGGGAAGGATATCCTAGCTACAATTTATGTGTATTTGATCGATCAAAGATAGTTTTACAGTTTTTCTACCTATTTTTAGATAATTTTGTACCTACTTTAATTGCCGCAATGCCATTAAGTGCCTGCTTCCTTTTTTGTTTTCAATTCTGTAGGTACCCTGCCCCTTAGAATCTCCCATTTATCGAGAATAAAGGCTTGGGCACACCGGCTGCGTAGACAGGCGCGTAGTGACACGCAGCAAAGATGCGTGCGTGTTCGGTGTGACGTCAAATAGGGAATGCCACACAGATCATGCCATTGAGTACAACGTCACGAGCTGCAATGCGTAGGGTTACGCATCAGTCTACGCGTCACGCAAGCGGTGTGCCATGTCTCATAAAGTTTCAGACATTACAACGTCATGGTACATCTACGTGCACGCTTACGCATACGCTTACGCATCCGCTTACGCATCCGGTGGGTTTCGCACTTAAACACGCACGTAAAACTACTCGATAGATTCGTTGTCTATGAGAAATTTAATTTCGCTTTTCGGCGGTAGATGGCGCTGTCTAAATTTTCCATAGAAAATTCAAATGTTTTTATTTTACGTGAGTTATTTTTCTCGATAGCTGTTCGTGCTTAGGGCACAGAGCTCAAAAGGTGGCAAATGTCAAGGGAGGAGAGGAGAAGACTTCGACGCGACATCTATAGTTTCCGTTATTTATTTCATGATACCTACCTACTACATAAAAAATAATATAGTAGAAAAATTCGACTTGCACCATATCATATTCTCAGGCAGAAATCAAACCCGCGATCTTTGGACGTTCGGCTGGCCTGCTACTTTGGCAAGGGTCAGTCGTGGGATGGGTGACCAAAGTGTATTATCTCGATCTCCTCCGTGCTTCAGAAGGCATGTTTAGCCGTTAGTCCCAGCTGCATTTGCACTTATTAATACCCACCAATCCGCATTGGGCCCGCGCGGTGGGTTATGGCCCATCCTCCTCATCAATCCGTAAGTAAAGCCTGTATCCCAATCAAAATGGCTAATGCAAATCCTTTCAATACTTTAATGTAATCACTAGTACACTATCCTATTTGATTTTGAAGCGTTCTCATGTGTATCTTTGAAGTCCAAGGTTCAATGCCAATGAAATTAATATGAGGTATTTCCTTTTCAACAAAATAAGAATCATCTAAATCGGTTCATAAACAAAGAAGTTATGTCTGTAGATCCATAAAAACTCGAGCAATATATGACCAGTATTTTCAGGATTTCTCGAAAACTACGGAACCGATTTCAAATTTTCAAATAATGGGACCAAACCTGATGAAGTAACGTTTAAATCATTTTAATCGGTCTAGCCGTTTTCGAGTAATCGGTGGACATACACAAAAAAAAACAAATATACAGACGAACATAGAACCTCCTCCTTTTTTGAAGTCGGTTAATAAAATACCAAGAGTTACAAAATAACCCCTAATGCCGAAATATGGTAGATAGGGGCCATCAAACTGAATCCCTTTTACTATAGGAGACCCCTATCGTCGTGGCGATCCTTGGGGGAGGCCTATACCCAGCAGTGGGTGACATGCGGCTGACATGATGATGATACAAAAATTAATAACAAAAATATCTAAATGTATGAAACAGCAGATTTTTTTCACGACTTCAGTACCCTTAGCGCACGAACAGCTATCGAAAAAAATAACGCGCGTAAAATCATTCGATAGTGCAATTTTGTACTGGAAATTTGTACAACGCCATCTACCGCCGAATAGCGAAATTAATATTTCCATAGATAATTTTCTATCGAGTAATTTTACGCGCGTTTTTTTTTTTCTTGATAGCTGTTCGTGCTAAGGGTACAGAGTTGGTCCCATAGTAAAAGTTGTTCAGTTTGATGGTCCCTATCTACCATATTCAGCATTAGAGGTTTTTTATAACACGTTGTATATATTTTATAGCAATTTTTTTTTAATTTTTAGATTAAGTTTACGATTGTTTGTGTGTTTAATACGACTAATCAATTACATAAGTATGTACTTACATAATATTATACCTAAACATGAAGTCAAAAGTTCAGTCCGAAAATTTTCATCTGACTGAATAAGTACCACAAAAAAACTGAGTTGAATATCAATCGAAAAAGCAGATAATTTAGATCGATAAATTATCGACTACACATCATAGTAAGTAATACAAATAGAATTGACTAAAAATAAAACATAATAAGGAAATAGGACACAGGAAGATGTTAAAAGAAAATGTATCCAATCACTATCGTAATAGCAAAGCATATTGCTCGTAGCAGGTATAAATGTACTAGCGTTGAGACTCCTGTATGCTGTCATACCATTGTTGGGAGCCCTCGGCAAATGAAATATGACGGGCCAAACACTTCCTCGCTTGTAACGAGCGAGCACAGTGTAAGGAGAGATACGGTAAATGGTAAAAAAAATACTATAGTTATGCTATAGTTGCACCAAAACGCTGTCAAAGTTAAAGTTATCGTCAAATGATAATGCTATACCTATTTGTCACGTCAAACTTCTCAAAGGACATCATGCTGGCTGGCAACCTCTTTTTTACACGACTGCCCAAAGCAAAAAGAGTGTATATGTGTTCAGGGTTCATGTATGTGGGTATGTGAGTTTCTTTATTCCACCATAACTTCTAAATGCCCCCCGACTGCAATGACACTTGTTGTTTTACTTTTTAGTTCGTTTTTGGCAGGGCAGTCGTGTTTTTAATATTTTTTAAATTTATTTATTTTTTTGGCTAACTTATGCATAACCGGTACTAAACAAGTTTGTTATTAGTAATTTTTAGCGAATAAAAGCTCTTTCGGAGTAGGGTTACCAGATGACAGGAATTTTCCTGACATGTTAGGAATTTAAGGCATCTCTCAGGGAAACAGGAAAAAAACTGTAGCTGTCAGGGATTTTTGATTTCCTAACTGTGTGTGTTTTCACACATAATTTGGTAATCATTTTGATGAGAAAAAATATCAAACATCAACTAAATGTAGAGGTAGGTGTACAAAATGTCAGGAAATTTACTGAAAAGTCAGGAAATCTCATTATTAGATCTGGTAACCCTATCTCGGCGGAGCTCGATGGCGCAATAGTTTATTTAATTAGTTAATTGCCTGGTCCGGCGATAGCAGAGGTTAAGCAACTTTCGAAAGGTTCGGTCATGGGATGGGTGACCAAAAATTTATTATCTTGAACACTTCCGTGCTTCGTAAGGCACGTTAAACTGTTGGTCCCGGCTGCATTTATAGTCGTTAACACCCACCAATCCGCATTGGGCTTATGGCCCATCCTCCGTATCCACCCATAAGTAAGGCCATGACCCAGCAGTGGTGACAATTAAAATGGCTGATGGATGGATGATGAAAAGAAGTGTTATTTACACATAACGCCGTCGTAGCGACGTGGTCACCGAGTTAGATAAATTTTTGAAGAACGCTCGACGCCATCGAAGGATTCAAAAATAGGGCCCCTGTTCTGTGTGCAGATGATAGACAGATGCAGGAGCTCTCCTCGCACATACCTACATTTGTGGTGGAAAGGCAGGCCTTAAGATATACTTAGGTATTGTTGCTAAATGACTGCGCGAGGGCTGCGTAAGTTTGTTTCTCACCTAGACTTTAAAGTGGAAGGCTACTCGCAAAGACGGATGGATGAGCTTATACAGTTCAGTAGGTCCAACATCAGCGCGATAGAGTCTTAACTGGACACTGCAAACTAAACAGACACATTTCATATGAAATTGAGTGATACTTACTTTACCAGATAAGTATTGCATTTAAAAAATAGGGCCCTTGTTCTGTGTGCAGATGATAAAGAGATGCAGGAGCTCTCCTCGCACATACCTACATTTGATGTGGAAAGGCAGGCCTTAAGATATAGGTATTGTTGCTAAATGACTGCGTGAGGGCTGCGTAAGTTTGTTTCTCACCTAGACCACATGAGTAAAAACACTTAGAGTAAGACAGGTTCGTGACGAAACGAAGCATTTTTGCTCGAAGTAAAAAAAAATTTTTTTCATGTCAGTGCTCATGTGCCTAGACTTTAAAAAAATTTAACCCTTATATGGCAGCATGAAGTTTGCATACTGCCAGTACTTCATGTGTAACCTCCGTGGTTCTCCTGTGGTCTATGGTCTGTTGGTTATCAAAGCACGTAATGACGTGTCAGTCACGGTTCGCTGCCGTTACATTTTGGCCGGACGGCTGTTTGTCATTATCACACGGCAAATAAAATGAAAGCAAAACAAATATTTAATACAAAAACTATAGACCATAATGAAAAATCAGAAAACCCATGTATATCTAATTTATTTAGCCCCAAACTTGACATAGGTACCCAATACCCATAACAATAATTTAAAAATCGTTGTGTTCCGGCACTTAGAGGTAAGATAGCCAGTTCCTCAGTGATGAGGATTCCGGGTGTAGTGCGCTTCCATTTTCGGCCTTATCATCACCTAACATCAGGTGAGGTGAAGGCCAAGTACCTACTTACCCCGTTGTGCAAAGAAAAAAATAAGTTAAAATAATAAACATTGGATTATTGCATAATAATATGTAAGAGGAGCTTGATGGCGTGGTGGTTTAGCGCCTGGCCCAGCCATTGCCGAGGTTAAGCAACTTTTGCAAGGGTCGGTCATGGGATGGGTGACCAAAAATTTATTATCTCGAGCTCCTCCGTGCTTCGTAAGGCACGTTAACGCCCACTAATCCGCATTGGGCCTGCGTGGTGGGTTATGGCCCATCCTCCCTATCCACCCATAAGGAAGGCCTGTGCCCCAACAGTGGGGACATTAAAAATGGCTGATGGTCAAAAGAGATGTACACCTTGCTTACCCCGGAAAATTACTTAATCGCAAACATTCTAACTTTGACCCCTGCGCTATTAGTCAAATTCACAAATTTTTTTTTATACACAACGGGATAGTACTTGGCCTTCATCGCACCTGATGTTAAATGACGATAAGGCCGAAGGTGGAAGCGCACTACTCCCGGAATACTGGCTATCTTACCTCTAACTGCCGGAACACAACAATTTTTAAATTGTTGTTATGGCGTCAGACTTAGGTAAGATGGTGGTAGCTAGCCAGGCGGACTTGAAATAAGCCCTACCACCAACCAAACCGAGTACAAATTGTACCCCCCCTGGGAATCGAACCCGGGACCTCTGCGTCTTACACGGGTGGGCGAACCACTAGACCACAGAGGCGGTTAAGTTAATTAGTACGATTAGTACGTAGATCACGTTTGTTAAGCAACGCTCGATCTGGCCAGGTGTCGGATGGGTGACCGTTAAGTGGCATTACAACTGAGCGCTTCCGTGCTTCGGTAGGCACGTTAAACCGTCGTCGGTCCCGGCTGTTGTCATCAAATAACAGTCGATAAGCCAAGTTAGAGGCCTTACAGGCGGCTTGATAAACTCTAACACCAGAGGTGGCCACTATTCCTCATTCGATAAGAAGACGTAGGTATTTAGTCTACGTATATTTTATTAAGATTATTTCCTAAAAGTCGTCTAATTTGGCAGGTTGGTACAATGGAAACAGTACGCAGGTTAGAACAATAGAGCGCTTCCTCTTCCTACGAGTCAAAGTTCGCCCTGTGTGCATCACCAAATTGTTTTAGTTTTTGTGTTAAATTTAATTTTACACATTAAGTATACTTTGTAATTTCGTAACCGTATCATCGTAGTTGATTTGAACTTCGTTTCCTATTCGAAGTTTATCGTAATTATAATTACGATTACCTAACTACAAATTTTGCGTAAGTCCCTTAACATTAAAAGTTATAGGTTAGGTATCTTTTTGTGTTAAGGGACTTACTCAAAATACCTTTGCCTTTAAAAAAACATTCATCAGATAAAATATCTGTGAAAAAATAAACAGAAAATCCTGCAGGAACAAAACATAACTGTAAAATCTATAAAAGTTAAAGTACCTATTTTAATATTCAGTCTGTTTATCCTTACTTGCCCTATTTGGTCATTATATTAAATAATCATTTATAAAATACAACGAACGATTTTCCACACATAGATTGCGGAAGAAATTGTTAATCATTGATGACAATTTCTTTACACAACAACTTTACTTACAATTTATTTAACAGGACAAGACAATACAATGCATATGAAAATTATCAAAAACTGTTTATTAGGACAAGTAAAGAATTAACGGACGTAGTTACCTATTTCTATCATTATAAAACAAAATTAAAATGAAACTAATGAAAAACCGCACGCATGCCGCACGCACCAAAATAACTGTTACAACTTTTAAAAATTAATGCTAACTTCTAATAGCTTCACAAATTAATACGTTCATATAAACGGTAAAAAACTGACTAACGGCCGGCAACGAACATTAATTAATTTAGACAAGCCACAGTTATTTCGTTTGGGGAATTAATAATTAGCTAGATATAACTAATTACATGTTTATTTGCTGAAGGAAATTAAATTGCGAGCGCTTTTGTGTAAGTTACTGTCTTACATTATGATAGTGGTTATTTGACTGTTAACTTTTGGGTTAAGTTTTATCTTCATACTAACAGTGTGTGATTTTGATAATTGGGTTTGATTTTACATAATACTAGCGACCCGCCCTCGCTTCGCTTCGGTGTAGTGTAGAATTTAACACCATGTATTATACATATAAACCTTCCTCTTTAATCACTCTATCTATTAAAAAAACCGCATCAAAATCCGTTGCGTAGTTTTAAAGATCTAAGCATACATAGGGACAGACAGCGGGAAGCGACTTTGTTTTATACTATGTAATGATTCTGAGCCATGCTCGGCGTTTACCTGCGTGATCGAATCAGAAATGAGGAGATCCGCAGGCGAACTAAAGTAACCGACATCGCTCGAAGGATTGCTCAGCTAAAGTGGCAGTGGGCTGGACACATAGCGAGAAGAACCGATGGCCGTTGGGGCGGAAAGGTTCTTGAATGGCGACCGCGCACCGGACGACGCTCCGTGGGTAGGCCCCCGACAAGGTGGACCGACGATCTGGTGAAGGTTGCCGGAAGCCACTGGATGTGGGAAGCGCAGGACCGATCGTCGTGGAAATCCTTGGGGGAGGCCTATACCCAGCAGTGGGTGTCGTGCGGCTGATATGATGATGATGATGATGATGAATGATTCTGACTGACTCATGTCATAATTCACAAAAAAATATATAATTGCCTATTTCCGAATGCGCTGGTTTACCTACATTCGAAGATGGCTGCGGAATTAACCCCTAATTAATCTATACCTTTTATTTTAATCGCGTTTTTACGATCGGACGAGAAAGAAATCTATAGAGCTTTGTCTACCAACATTAAAGAGAATCAAGTTATTAAAAAAAATCATCCATGCTTTCTAGAGCCAAGATATAATGTTAGCTCAGCAACAAAAAATATCCTGATACGCCGACATTCATGTCTCCCTTGATGTTAGTACATTCTATTTTTGTCCTTTGTAATTTAATTTTTTTTTAAACTTGAAGAACTATAGCCTTCAAAATCATTCATCATCTCCATAGGCCTCCATAGACGGATGGACAAACAAAAAACAACAATTGCCATAATTATTATAAGCGGGAGCGCCTACGCAACCGGCCAGTCCAACACACGCGGCCGCGCGACCCGCAGTGCACATGCCTCATTCAGTAAAAGAAAAATAAATTCCAATTTTGAATTTCAAATTAAAACTAGAATGTAAAGCTTTTAACCAACGGTTTTCTTTTTTTTCTTTTTATTGGAAACGAGTTTTCGTAGGTGCCGTAAAGTTTTATAACGAAGGATGAACTTTATAGCTTGGTGGTAAAACTAATTGGTTCGAAATGGAACGCTTGCTGTTTCTGGTAAGTTAAAATGCATAATTATTCATTTTTTTATAGTTAAATTAATTTTAATAATGGGTAATATTGAAAAATTAAAGCTTAAAAAGTTTGAGAAAACAATTTGTGACCTTTAAAATTAAATAAAACTCGATTATAGTCAAAGTCAAATCTTTATTCAAATAATCTTAAATATTAAACACTTTTGTCGACTATATTTTCGCGACTGGGCTCAAGAAACTGATCAGCTTCAAAAATAAATAACGATATTTACAAACTTAATTAGCTAAGGCTAATTTCTAAAAATGAAAAGAATGAACTACTTTTGGGGCCAACCACAAAATCACAAAAAAAAATCAGCTGTTCCATACATTACAGTCGATTCGATGTTGTACTTTTCTATGGAACAGCTGATTATTTTTCGTGATTTCGTGGTTGGCCCCATAGTAAAACTTGTTCATTTACGTGGTCTGAAATCCCCTTTTCATTTTTAGATATACTTAAAAATTAACCGTGTACAGACACTGATTACGCATGCAAATTCGATTTTATATTTCACTTTTCAAATGAAATCTAAGTATTTTAATTTTAAATTATTATTTACCACCTAATCAATTTCTAAATCCAATTACGTTTATTTTTTTTTCCTTAATCAATAATATATGTTGCTAAAAGAATATCCTAATAAAAATTCCTACAAAGATTTATTAGTATGGGAATCCCACCAATAGAGAGTAAGTTAAGGCTCCGTTATGCGAAATCATTTGTCTCTGTCTTTTTCTTTACGTGTAAAGAGTATGGAAAATAACCTCACTTCTGCACTTTTTCGATGTTTTTCGTTGTTTTTTCATCATTATCTTTAGCACAATTATCTTTCTTGAAAAAAAATTGGAGCAACTGCACAGTACGTTAAAGTATATTTTGATGTAGAATTTAAACCGTTTCCGCTATTATTTACGCCAAAATTATGGCCCGCAACAAGCGCTTTTGATGATATTAAGATATTTTTTTACAATCATCTGTGAGGTTTATAAGCAAATTAATACTTGTAGCAACTAGATAATCTTTTTAGCTTGTCGAATGTTTTTTTTGTGCCTCAAACTCTACATTTTCTGCATAAAAATATGGCCCGCGCAAACCATGTTATCCTATTATGGCCCCTTAATGCAAGTTTATAAATCTCACTGTTTTTTTTTTAATCGGTGTAAACATTAAGCCTTTAAAATCAAGTCTTTAAGGTAAAGAATATAAATGTGTAATTTATAAAATTATTCCCATAACCTTTCGTCTATTGTCTGCGATGCAATTATAATGTGATTATTGCGTTAAGTATAAAAAATAGTCATCTTATACAAAAATGGCCGTATAATATTCATGTGAACTGTGTAATGTGTATAATTATAATTTTAATGACCCGTTGACTGCCTAACTAACAATATACGTATGTTAGCTCATATTGTTACGGTTAGGTACCGGAAATAATCAAACATACTTTTTTTATTTAGAACAAAACAATATTATAACAATGTCACAGGCACAGAACAAAGAATTTCTTTTTACAGGCAAATCATTATGTAAGAGGCATTCATGAGCTTTTAAAAAATTAAAATAATTGACAGGACCAAGTTTTTATGTGAGTTTAGAGATACACAAAAATATACACCTTTTTGAACTCTTATTAAATCATGTAAATACAACAAACACACTCGCTTTTAATCAATTAACTAAAGCTTGTTATGCCGAAGTCAATATCAACTTTTCATAAAATAACAAATGCCGCGCTTTATACTATATTTCATCCAACGATGATTCACGCTGACTAAAAGTCAAAAAGACCATGAGGGCAAAATGACCAAAACGAAAAATAACTAAAATGCAGAATAACTAAAAAGCAAAATCCTTATCCTTACTATCCTTACTATAACACAATCCTTACTATTACACTTACTCTAAAATTAATTAGGCTTAACGACCCGAATTTGATCAATATAATAAAAAAAATTAATAACAGATAGACAAAAACCAAAAAATATTTATAACAGAAAGACAAAAACCCAAAATGTATAGTTTTGTACGCGTTGATGTCTTTTGTATGAATGGTTTATTTTTCAAAAAAATATTACTGATGTACTACATGTCTTTTAATTTAATCACGTCATGAATGGGGAATGTCCGAATAAAATCAAATCGGCTGAATATATTTTTATAGGTAGGAATAAAGGCCCCTTAGTAACCGAAAATTCTGAAACTTTTTAGACCTTATTCCTACCTATAAAAAAATATTCAGACAATTAGATTTTTTTCAGGCATTCCCCATTCATGAGTTTCATTATACATCATTGTACAACTCAAAAGACTGGATAGACATCCAGTATCATATATCAGTATCAAGAAAATACAGCAGGGGCCTATTTCATAATGATTACGATTTGTAAGTTACTACAAAGGTCTTAGTTATTCTTAAAAGATAGGTATATATGCCATCGCGAATTTTATTGTAGATCTATAAAAGAGGAACAATTTCATCATATATTATTTTACTATAGCTCAAAAGGTTTATGCAGCGTTTTCGAGGCAATCTCCCAGACGGTAAAATTTTTGCTGACTGCTTCAACAATGATCGACATATCGATCGCATATTTTGCCGCTAGCTTCAGTGAGCGTTTGGCGTAATTGGGACTGTCGCAGCAACGAGTGCAAAGAATTCTCGGTTCGAATCGGACTTATGACAAACTTTTTTTTTTTTTTAATTATTTTTTTTTTCACTCTCAAATAATTAATTAACTTTTTGATTTAATTTTTTTTTTATTCTTTTTTCTTTTAAAATAAAAACTCATCATGGACCCCGGGAAAAAAGCTTGCGCGGGTTGTATACAAGTAATCAAGGATAGGCAGTACTTACGTTGCAACATCTGCTGTGAATATTATCACATTTTATGTGCTAATGTGAGTGAGCAGCGTTTCCGTAATACCTTGATCGGAGAGCATAGATTGAGGTGGAGGTGTGAGCTGTGTAAAAATAAGGAGCCAAAGGTTGACAACCAAAACACACCGGTTCGTGGTCTCGATGACAAAGTGAATCCGCACCGGGGAGCCTCAGTGAAGAGTCCATCAACTGACTGTGACCTGGATAGTTTCCGTGATGATGCCCAGGCAAAAGCGCTGCAGGCCCTGACCGAGGAGATGCGCCTTTTGCGCAAAGAGATGCAGGAAATGCGAATCAGGGTCGAATCTTTTAACGAGACACTCTCTAGTCTCGTGACGCGAGTGGCGGGGAATGAGAACCAGGTGCAGATGCTTACAACCCGTGTGGAGAAGCTGGAAGGCCGTCAAGCAAGTCCCGGCTCTAATGCTGCCTTAACAGGAGTCATAGAAGGATTAAGAGCTGAACTAAACGAGCGTGACCAGGAGCTCCTTCTCAACGACCTGGAGTTCACCTGCATCCCTGAACAGAAGGGGGAGAACCCCCTGAATATCGTCACCACTCTGGCGACCAAGCTTGGCATTAAGCTGGAATCACGCGACGTCGTCTGTGCTACAAGAGTTGGTCAGTTGCTGGAAGCTGATGCAAAACCCCGGCCTCGACCCATCGTCGTCCGTCTGGTGCGGCGTGTGGTGCGTGATGAGCTGCTGCAGGCGGCCCGTGTGCGCCGCAACATCACTACGGATGGCGCCGATCTCCCTGGCCCGCCACGGAGGTTTTATATCAATGAGCGGTTGACACGCACTAATCGTGTTCTGTTCCGCCGTGCACGACAGCTTGCCAGAGACCAGCATTGGCGCTATGTGTGGACGAGAGACGGCAAGATATTTGTGCGGCAGGGCCCTGGAGAGGGCGTCCCCCGTCATCGCCTGCGCACGGAAGCGGATCTCGTCAGGGTTTTTGGAGAAGGTTGGTCTAATGTACAGGCCTATTAAGCAGATGAATGTTGAACAATTTAATATCGATCTACGTTCCCTTGATTGGACGTCGGTTACTTCTGCCCCGGCAGTGGCTGAAATGGTTAGACTTTTTGAAAACTTGTTGCTGACCCTTTACGATCTTCACGCTCCTGTAAAATTTATCACGATCAAGCCTGACAAAACCCACCCGTGGATAACGGACACTTTGCGCCACATGATGCAACTGCGTAATGAGGCTCTTAAAAAATATCGCCAAACAAAATTGGACAAGGATAGAGGTCCATGGAAGGATTTGCAGGGGATGGTTGAAACGGGTTTGGATACCGAAAAGCGCGCATTCTTCAATCATTTCGTCAACTCCCAGGTCCATAACGGCAAGACATTTTGGAGGAGCCTAAAAGAAAAGGTCTTAGTCGACTCTAGTCATGACTCAGGTTTGCCTCCAAACTTCAATGATCCTAATGTAATCAACACACATTTTTTGAATGTACAAAGGAACAATGAAGTACCTCAATCAATGTTTTCCTTCTACAACTCGAACCGTTTCAATCATTCAACCTTTCAGCTGAGGCCTGTAACCGAGAAAAAAGTGGGCGAGTTCATATTATCCATAAAATCTAACGCCTCGGGGTCAGATGGTTTTAGCAGGGACATGATACTTTTAACTTTGCCTCTTACACTGACAACTATCACTACTATTATCAACGCCTCCATCACTACAGGTGTCTTTCCTACCCAGTGGAAGCATGCTATAGTTACTCCCTTGCCCAAAATTGACCGCCCCGTTGACCTTAAGGATTTGAGACCCATTAGCATTCTGCCATTTCTCTCAAAGATACTGGAAAAAGCTGTTTATGAACAACTAATGCAATATATTGAAGTAAACAATATCCTGCCGGTACATCAGTCGGGTTTTCGTCGAAACCGTGGCACATCGACTGCTCTGCTCGATGTTGTTGACAATATTCTGTCAGAGCAAGACGTCGGCAATGGCACTATCCTAGCGCTGCTGGATTTTTCTCGCGCATTTGACAGTATCAATACGAAGCTCCTACTTGCAAAGCTTAGATATTATGGCCTGGGAGACTTGTCGCTTCGGTGGTTCGAAAGCTACTTGTCACACCGGTCTCAATCAGTGAGATTGGTTTGTAGTAAAAGTGGGGATACAAAGTTCTCTGATCCAGAACCTGTGACTTGTGGAGTACCTCAGGGCTCAATCCTGGGCCCATTGCTATTTATCATATACAGCGCAGATCTCCCTAAAGTTTTAGAATATTGCAGATACCACTGCTATGCTGATGACGTCCAACTGTACATATCCGGTAATCCTGCTAATATTCCTGACACTGTGCGGAAAATGAATAGTGACCTTCAGAAAGTAGCTCAATGGACAGATGATAATGGTCTCCTCCTCAATCCATCTAAATCAAAATTTCTTATTATGGGAACCAAAGTGCAAATTCAAAAAATAGAAATCTTTAACCCTACACTCTGTATTAACAGCCATAACTTGGAGAGAGTACCGGAAGCTCGAAACCTAGGAATACTCTTTGATGAACAGCTGCGCTTTGAAACTCATGTGTTGAGTTTAGTGAGGAGTTGTATGTATCGATTGAAGGTTCTGTATAGGATACGTAAATACCTCAGTGAAAAGTCGCGACTGATACTATGCGAGTCCTTAATTTTGTCGAGACTGAATTACGGGGATATTGTGATAGGACCTCGTTTATTGTCCCGGACGCAAAAACTTATTCAGCGCGTTCAAAACGCCTGCTGCAGGTTTTGTTTCAGCATACCTCCTAGAACTCATGTCTCACCTTATCTAAACACCGCGTCAATTTTAAATATGGATATGCGTAGGCGATTGCATCTGTTGTGTCTCGTGTTTGATGTGAAAAAGAATAAAAAACCCGAATACCTGTTTGAGAAGCTCAAGTTTACGCCACTTGGTGACAGATATGGAGTTAGATTGTTGCGGAAGCCACTCTGTCACCGTACGGTAGCATTCCGGGGCAGCTTTCGATTCCTAGCCACCAAGTGCTGGAATGATCTGCCGCCGCCTATTCGGAATCTAACTTCTAAGTACACTTTCAAACACAAACTTAACTCATATTTACTTACAATACAGAAGTTAGGCATTCCGACTGGGTGGTAGTATGATCGATGCTGTCACCGCGGAGTTCTGAGCCCGTGTCAAACATGCACCCTAATTCTAATTTAGGCCCATTTCCTATTACTAGATTATTTTAAATTTATCAATATTACGGTACCGTATAAATAAATTAATGACACATATTGTTTTAATCTTTTATTTTATTTCTTTTTATTTTTATTTTTATAACATATTTGTTCACACGCTCAACATGCACACAACCCAGAAACACACACGCAGACACACGCACACGCACATACATACGCACATACACACAAACGCACACACACACACACACACAAACACACACACAAACACACACACACACACACACACACACACACACACACACACACACACACACACACACACACACACACACAACAGCGCAATTACTGGTTTCCGCGTTTCATCTATAGGTGACGGCTGAAAATCGGTGTTTTTGCTGTCAGGCAAATGTGATACACCGAGCCTAGACCTTACTTGCTGCTGCACACACGTGCATTCCCTCTTCTCACTGTTTTTTGTCATCTTTTTTTTTGTTTTTTCTTTCTCTCATACTTATCGCAAATGTATTTTTTATCGTTCTTTTTTAGGCATTTCTGTATTTGTATTGATGAATGTATGTGTGTGTCGTAGTGAATAAAACTTTTTATCTATCTATCTATCTATCTACATATTTCTACCAATTTACATAAAATCTCAACTTATTTTAAACCTTCCTCAAAAATCATTCTATCTATTGGTTAAAGCTGCATCAAAATTCGTTCAGTAGTTTTTGAGTTTATCGCGAACAGACAGACAGTTTGACGCGGCGAGAGACTTTGTTTTATAATATGTAGTGATATAGTTCAAATAATTATAATATATCTTTTAATTACTTACATGTCGATTTAAAATATATTTGCGTTACAAATAATTTAATAAAACGTTTTGTTAATGAATGAAATTAATGTACCGAAGAAGGATATTCCATCTAACCTTTAACATCCGCTCATAGTTCCGTTTTATTCAATCCCAATATCATCTCAGAGTATAACAAAAAGCCAAATAAAACGCACATACTAGTAGCTAATCTACTACTGTCCCATCAAATTAACATATGACCTCTAAAAACAATAGTGTGATGTAATTTTGAAACAAAAATCTGGTACAAAGCGAAAATCTGTCCAAAACGAAGGTCGTGAACTAATTGCCATGGTGTGCGCAGGAAGGGACTCATTTAACTCTTGCGTAAATCTGTGGAATCCTGCTATTATTTTTTACATTATAATTAGGCTAAACCCTTCAAGTTTATACAGCCTTCAATGTCAAAAACGAAAAAAATAAACTGCTCAAAAGAAAATAGAGGCCACTGAAAGTTGACCTGAAAAAAATTCTGAAGAGCTTTTTAAATATTATTTCAATCTGATTTTATTTCATTTGATATTGTTCGAAAGCTGTTATTAGTCAACTTGCGAAATTTATGTCGAATTTATTCTATAATTTCTGCAATTTGTCGTGTGTCAGTTAATGTAGAAAAAAATTATAGTATGATACAAAAAGAAGCGAAACATTTTTCTTTCTAACTGATACACGGCGATTAGGAGAAATTATACACTAAACTCAACAGTAAAGTCCGCAAGTTGACTATACAGCTTTCGAACAATATCAAATATTTTTAAAAAACCTTTCAGAAATTAGCCCATTTATGGATTTTCTTTTAGGTCGTAAGTTATACGTTTTTAAACAAAACAATGTTTACAGTTATCCTACTAACAGAAAGTTTGTGGGTTTGGATTGGATGTTTAGATGTTTGGATGTTTGTTCCTCAATCACGCAAAAACTACTGAATGGATTTGGTTGAAATTTGGCACACAGTTATTAGATAGCCTAGATTAAAACAAAGAATACTTTTTATCCCGATATTCCCACGCGAACGGGAACCACGCGGGTAAAACCGCGGGCGGCCGCTAGTTGTTAATAATAAAGCATGGGAAAGATATACAAGAACTCACCAAGAGTAAATAATAATGATTTTTATACTGTGTTTTGAAACTAAAATCGTTTTTAAAGCAAAATGTGCTTGTTAATCATTACTATACTACTAAAATAGTTATCCTACAGCTGATTACACATCCGTATACTATAAAAACATTAAAAAACAGACAATCATGGCCGTCTAATGAGACTCACTGAGCATCTTTTTATGACTGCTGTCGATTCTGTAACGAAACTCGCATCTCACTTCGAACCTCACTTCACTTCGCGTAAATTTGTTATTAGAAATTAGGTGAATATAAGCTACTTTACCGATTTCAAAAGGTTTCAAGTAAGATAGCTACACCGTAGCTTTCTAAAATCTTTTGTGATTAAAAAAACAGCCTATCATTATCTCATTAACCGACTTCCAAAAGGAGGAGGTTCTGTGTTCGTCTGTATGTATGTTTTTTTTAATATACTCGAAGACGGTTGAACCGATTGAAATGATTCAAACGTTATTACATCAGGGTTGTTCCCCGAATTGGTCCCATTTTATGAAATTTTGAAATCGGTTCAGTAGTTTTCAGGAAATCCTGAAAATACTGTAATTTTCGTTACCATTTTATGAACTTCTACGGATGATAATCAGCCATTACTTCTTTTTTAGGGTTCCGTACCAAAATGGTAAAAAAGGAACCCTTATGGTGTGACTCAGTCTGTCTGTCTGTCTGTCACAGCTGGATATCTCGAGAACTACTAATGGTATCAACTTGAAATTTGGAATAGTTTTAGATGACATTTGCCCAACTATTTTGCAAATAAGAAAGAAATAATAAAATTAATATTTTTTTTACAACAGGGACTGAAAAGGGGTCTTAAAAATTTTTAGGGAGGTGATTAGGGCATGTGGGGTAACATATGAAAGAGCGCTGTTTGCACATTTTAAAACAATTTTTTCTTTTTTCTTAGGCCGCACAGTTTTCGACTTATGATGAAAAATGTAAAAAAAAATACCGTTCCCCCCCCCCCCTTATCTCCGAAGTTTGCAAAGAGAAAAATCTGAAATAATTCTATGTGATAGTAGTTTATGTAAAGATTACAGGAAAAATAAAACGATGTCTCAATATAACACACTTTTTTAGAAATTCAAAAACAAACATATTTTTTTTAGTTTCACTACCAGTCAACAGATGGCGCTGTCCTAAGCATGCTAACCTAAGGGCAAAAAGTAGTTCCACTATGGGTCAAGAGATGGCGCAACCTAACACTACAATAATAAATTGGTGGCTGGTTCAAATATAATTACCTACTATTTGCCGTACGAATAAACGAAGAACAAGTTCATACTTTACTAAGTAATTATATATATTACTATATAGTAATATAATAATAACGAGGAGCTCGGTGGCGCAGTGGTTTAGCGCCTGGACCAGCGATTGCGGATGTTAAGCAACTTTCGCAAGGTTCGGTCATGGGATGGGTGACCAAAAATTTATTATCTCGAGCTCCTCCGTGCTTTGGAAGGCACGTTAAGCCGTTGGTCCCAGCTGAATTTGCAGTCGTTAACACCCACCAATCCGCATTGGGCCCGCGTGGTGGGTTATGGCCCGTCCTCCTTATCCACCCATAAGGAAGGCCTGTGCCCCAGCAGTGGGGACATTAAAATGGCTGATGGACTAGTAATATAAACATTTTGCAATGAGGAGTGGCTGAAACGTTTTTCAGTCACCATAAGCAGCATTTGTAAGTTAACTGTCCGCCTGTTCGCCCTTCCACCTGTCTGCCGTTTATCCTACTTTTTTAAAGACTGTCCTAAAATAACATATCCAAATATATTTATGATTGTACGGAACCCTCGGTGCGCGAGTCCGACTCGCTCTTGACCGGTTTTTTATGTTATGATTTAAAATTTCCACGGAGTGGTGTGAGATTCGAAGTGAGGTTCGAGTTCGGTTACAGAATCAACAGGCTGCTACTGGCCGACCGACGGAGATCATATCAGATGATTAAGAACTAGTTATTTATATGCGTAACTGTTCATTGATGGGAACACCTCTATCGTACGTCTTATCGCCCATTGAATAAAATAACTGAATATTGCATGAGAAATTTTAAGTTCCGGGAATAAAACAAGTTTTTTTGTTCGGTGTTTTTCGCCAATTTCGTTAAAGTGCTTTATATAAAAAGGCTATGTATTTTTGTTTTATCATCTCAAATATTTATAATTAGTTATTAATATTATCAAACGGCCCGGTAGTTGTACTTTTTTCTAAGTTAATAATGTAATTAAGTACCAGTTGGTAAAAAAACTGAAAGCATTGACGTATTACACAAATTTATTACAAATGCTTGAACTTTGACTTTAAATTATTGAGGGGAATTATTGAATAAATAAATAATAATATTAAAATTATTAATTTCTTGTAAGTACTTAATATACCGGCACATTAATAAGACCTTTTTTTATTAATCAATCATCTATCTATTAAATGTGTTTGTGTCCTTAAATTCTTTCTCACGTTAAAAGAAATATGTATATTGGGCTCGTATTTGGTAGTGGATAGAATAGAATAGAATTTTATTCGCATTCGATCATCGATATCGATAGAATCGATATCGTTGCATCTATGGACGATCGTGGATGATCGCGAAAGACGTGGCATCGAATTCATCAAAATCGTTATTAAATAATTTTATGAGAAGCGACCGCCCGCAAGTTTAAGTCAGGAGAAATTCAAATTGTAATAAACTGCGGAGTCAGTTAATATTATTTTATTAATATTATTGTTGTTTATAATAAATACTTGATATCTTTTCTTTACAGATATTATCAACATGCATTGCGTCTTCGTTTGTCGAAACGACAGAAGCCGATACAGTATTGTCAGCAGTGTTGACTCCTTCAGACGATTCTAAGCTAAGTCGGCAAGCTCGAAGCTACTACGATACTCGGTACGGTACAGGCCGACCGTACGAAAGGCTAGAATACGACAGGCCTTCAAGGTGCGGACGATGCCAAGACGATAGGGATGACGATTACGATAGACGTCGTGACAGATTTGACGATGATAGAAGAGGAAGCAACCACAAACCCACCTATGGGAACCGATTCGATAGAAACAAAGGCGAGGAGGGTGATGATGGACGATATAGTACTGATAGAAATACTCCGAAGAATGGAACGGATGATGAAACTGATAAGGACAAGAATCAATATGATGATAAAGACAGACATTCGACGGGGGGGAAACGGGATAGGGGGGATAGGGACAGGGACAGGAATAGGTACGATGATAGAGACCGATACAGGCCTGATTACTATGATAGATTCCTAGGAGATAGGGAAAGGGATAGAAATAGGGATAGATATGACAGCAGGCCGGCTTATGACGATCCTTACAGGGAAAGAAGACCATTGTATGACAGATACGACGAAGGTTACGGTGGTGGTGGAAGATTCGAAGGGTTGGGAGGCAGATATGATGGCTATGGATATGGAGGTGGCGGTGGAGGCGGTGGTTATAGAAGACCCGCGTATGCAGACCGATACGACAGGATTGGGGCCTATGATGACTCGTTCGGAGGGTATGGACCTGGCGTCGGCAGAGGACCACATGACAGGTCAGTATTTCTTCTGTTACATTATTTTTACACGACTGCCCAAAAAAGCAGAGAGTTTAATGTACTCACGGTTCATGTATGTGAGCTTCTTTATTCCACCACAGCTTCTAAATGCCTTTTCTGATTTGGATGTATTATCGTTAGAATCCTTACATCATCCCGAGTGACACTGGCTATATTTTTTTAGAAAAAAAAAACTCAATATGGCATCTGTACGACGCCACTTTCAAAAATACCTCTAGGCTTGTTACATTTGCTATCTATTAGAGACAGCTGCTTACAAACACCACCCCAATATAGGTAGGCGTTACACAGAGTTAGGATTTCAAAAGTCCAAGTGCTTTTTCTTTTCGTATTTATTTTGCCGGAAAAGTTGAACTTGGATAATTAACAGCGAAGTAGAGCATATACCTAGTACCTTACTACCTATCGCATGGTAATTCCAGCAAAAAATGACAGGTTAAAACCCAATATCAATTAACATTTTCAGGTCAGTACCCCGAATTACCTTAACTGTAACAATAATCAGCAAAAGGCCTATCATTTGCAAAGTTCAACAGCACATGTGCCGTTATGGTCACGTCAATTATCCCTATCAATCGTGTTACGCTTTCACCGAAATCCGTGTGTTCAATGAGATGATATGCCACCTGTATGGTGATTTGCGACACATTGTGATTACGCCATTGTTCCGCTGTGTGTCGACTCTAAAATGAGGTGTTCTGTCGTAATTACCCGTTTGTATTTTATCTGCGGATTGTGTCCATGTTACTTTACCGATTTCAACGATTTTAAATACAGGTGAAAAGTGAGACCAAGCCTATCAATGGCATCTAATAGAAAATTATAGTGTTTCTTGCTATTATCTGTTGTTTTAAGCACTGAGAAATCAATTAGGTACTTGATATTGATCGCTACGACATTGCAAACTGCCGGTTATTCTGATCTGTTACCCCAAAGAATCCACCCTGAGGTAAATTCTGAGAAACCTATATCCGAGAATACGCCTTAAGCTAGCTCCCTCCCTAGATTATCGTAAATTCTCGGATATACGTTTCCTAGAATTCACTTCAGGGTGTATTCTTTCTGATCGGAATAACCGCAAACTGCCGTTAGATCTGAATTTGACCAGCCTTAAGTGTTTTGTTACATTTGTATGTAATAGTAGGTATAATACATAGCAGCGGAGTGTAGTAAACAGCTAGTCACAATAAGGTAATTCATCAGACGCAATAAAATTACCAGCTAACTATAATTCTCAACAACCAAACAAATTGCTTGAAAATACCAACACACGTTCAATACAATTATCCAATTTGCAATACAATCTTGACACGTTTGTACGTAGTAGTTATTACGAGGATACCGCTAACTTTGAATTGTTGAAAATAATTTGCAAACGGTATTTGTTTTTTGCCGACGCCATGTTTTTTCAAGTTCGCTGCGTTCGGGTGAGTACCCCTAGCGAATTGCGGTCGGTGACCCTGGTTTCCTTGATGGTTTTTGGATGGGTGAGGTCGAAGAGTTTTTGTTTCGGTAACCTATATTTACGACCATCAATAATGGTTATGTTTTAATTATTCATCAGTCAACTGGACTTAATGATCTTTTTATCTCTGACTCTGACTCTTCCGAGATTTATTTCGGCGTCTTTTTAACATTGACTTTAACTGTGTGGAATAAAGAATGTGCAGTTATGCGGAATCCATATTGTGTAGAATCACGAATAGGAAGAAAAGCGATTGACAAGACGTCGATTAATCGACTTATCGAACACAAAATAACATTCATTCATTGTGAAAAAAGAAATTTATATGCAGCTCACTTCCGCAAAAGATATATGCAACCCACCCGTTAAAAATGCACATGTACACCACAAAATATCAGTGCACAATACCTGCATTTAGCCAGACAGCAACACACCACACCTTGCGCCTTCACCAACTAGACTACTCTACACGTGTTTTGCCCCAACCCGGAGCATACTCAGGAGTTAGATCGTGCGTAGACCAACACCGAAAACCGGTGTTCTTCTAGGTGCTGGTGAAGATGCAAAACGTGTTGCTATTATGCTAATTACAGGTACTGTGCACTGCTATTTTGTGATGTGCGTGTGCATTTTTGCGGGCGGGCGGTGCATCTTGCATATATTTTTTGCAGAAGTAAGCTACTTACACATATTTCTTTTTTCACAATGGTTTGGGACTTCCGCCAAGTGACACCTGATTCAATCAAATAAAACATTCATTAATTTATATTTTTTTCATTTACAATGCTGTTAACTTTCGTCAATTTAATTATAATTATGACGTAACGATATCAATGTCATTTAGCTTCAGGCCATGGGACGAGACGTACCGCGGGCAGGCGGGCTGGGACGCGGGCGGACGCGGATACTACTTCGCGTCCGGACGGCCAGATGCGGCGCCCGCGCCCGCACCGGCGTCCGTTGCCGGCTGGGGGCGTCCGGAGTACGCTAGGTAATGCGAGACCTTAATAATTAGCTTCAGACTGTGCCTGTGGTGAGAGACGTACTATGACTATCGTATCGCGGGGAGGTCACGTCCGGACGCCCGGCCGGATGCGATGCTCACCACCGTTGTCGGCTGGAGACTAGCACTAGATGAGACGATGCCCTGATTTAGCTTCAAACTTCAAATCAAATCAAATCAAATCAAAATATGTTTATTGCGAATGCAGGTGTTATGAGATTTCACATAGGTAGCAAATTAATTCAGCCATATTCTGCCTTTCTGACATGCAATAATTAAAATAATAGTAAGTAATTGAAGTAGGTACAATGCAAAGTCTTTTAGGTATCAAATATTATCAAAGCTCATTATTACATTAAAAAATTAAATATTATAGCAACATGTCAAAGTTCAATTTTATAATTCAACTAAATAATACCTAAATTTCACTTCAACAGGAAATCATTTGTACCCATACAAAGACAATCCATAATTTTCGAAAGAGAAGACGAACATTATTATTGATACTAATTAACATTACAGGCCACAATACGAAAGCGGTTGGCAAAACGTCGGCTACTCCACCGGGTACCGCAACCCCCTGGAGTACCGCGGCACTGGCTACGACAACACCGGGTACCGGTCGGACCCCACCTCGCTCTATGGACAGTCTGGACAGTCGAGCGGCTGGAGAAACGTCGGCGAGAGAAGACCCTACCGGGACGAGAGGTAAGCAACAAAATATGATCAAAATGCTTGAAAAGTCTCCTAACATCCACAAATGGGAGGAAAGGAGCTCGGTGGCGCAGTGGTTTAGCGCCTGGCCCAGCGATTGCGGAGGTTAAGCAACGTTCGCAAGGGTCGGTCATGGGATGGGTGACCAAAAATTTATTATCTCGAGCTCCCCCGTGCTTCGGAAGGCACGTTAAGCCGTTGGTCCTGGCTGCATTTGCAGTCGTTAACACCCACCAATCCGCATTGGGCCCGCGTGGTGAGCTATGGCCCGTCCTCCTTATCCACCCATAAGGAAGGCCTGTGCCCAAGCAGTGGGGACATTAAAATGGCTGATGGACATCCACAAATGGCGTAACTCCCTGGAGTACTGTGGCATCAGCTATCTACGACAAACCCGGCTACCGATAGGACCTGATTCGCTCTATGGGCAGCCTGGACAGTCTAGCGGCTGGAGAAACGTTGGCGAGAGAAGACCCTACAGGGACGAGAGGTAAGCCACAAAATATAACCAAAATGCTTGATAAGACTTCTAACATCCACAAAAGGAGTAACTAGCTGGAGAACCGTGACACTGGCTACGGCAACACCGACTCGCGGTCAGACTTAACCTTGCTCTATGGACAGTCTGAATTTCCGGACAATCCGGCTGGAGAGACGTCTGCGAGAAAAGACCCTACCCGGACAAGAGGAAGGCCACAAAATATGATCAAAATGCTTGAAAAGTCTCCTAACATAGACAAATGGAGTAACTCCCTGGAGTACCGTGACACTGGCTACGACAACACCGGGTACCGGTTGGACTCCACCTCGCTCAACGGGCAGTCTGGACAGTCCAGCGGCTGGAGAAACGTCGGCGAGAGAAGATCCTACCGGGACGAGAGGTAAGCCACAAAATATGATCAAAATGCTTGAAAAGTCCCTAACATCCACAAATGGCGTAACTCCCTGGAGTACTGTGGCATCAGCTATCTACGACAAACCCAGCTACCGATAGGACCTGATTCGCTCTATGGACAGCCTGGACAGTCTAGCGGCTGGAGAAACGTTGCCGAGAGAAGACCCTACCGGGACGAGAGGTAAGCCACAAAATATAACCAAAATGCTTGATAAGTCTCCTAACATCCACAAAAGGAGTAACTTACTGGAGTACCGTGACACTGGCTACGACAACACGGACTCGCGGTCAGACTCAACCTTGATCTATGGACAGTCTGAATTTCTGGACAACCCGGCTGGAGAAACGTCTGCGAGAAAAGACCCTACCCGGACAAGAGGTATGCCACAAAACATGATCAAAATGCTTGAAAAGTCTCCTAACATACACAAATGGAGTAACTTCCTAGAGTACCGTGACACTGGCTACGACAACACCGGGTACCGGTCGGACCCCACCTCGGTCAACGGGCAGTCTGGACAGTCCAGCGGCTGGCGAAACGTCGGCGAGAAAAGACCCTACCGGGACGAGAGGTAAGCCACAAAATATGATCAGAATGCTTGAAAAGTCTCCTAACATCCACAAATGGTGTAACTCCCTGGGGTACTGTGACACGCTACAACAACGGCTACCAGTCGGACCCAACCTTGCTTTATGGACAGTCTGACTGTCCGGCTGGAGGAACGTACAGGGATGAGATCGAGAGAAAACCGTACAGGGATGAGAAGAAGAAGGCGATGGACATACTCGTAACTTACATTAAAATGCCTAACTAAATAGTCTCTTAACATCCACAAATGGACTACTGGCAGGACCTGCCTTTCTATTGTCTAATTTCAAACTCTATCGCAATCTCTTTCAGGATGTAACACATTGATGCTTCCTTTTGGCACAATTAAATACTTACCAAAGATATTCAGCAGTATCTCACATCCATCTGTCAAGTTATAGGGACGGGAA
Organism: Agriphila geniculea; assembly: GCA_943789525.1. NCBI lineage: Eukaryota > Metazoa > Arthropoda > Insecta > Lepidoptera > Crambidae > Agriphila > Agriphila geniculea. The sequence goes on along the minus strand of OX038879.1, from coordinate 2,347,303 downwards.
GTCGTTAAAAAAAACACAAAAATAAAAAATAAAAAACATAAGAAATCGTGTGCAAACTTTGTGGAGAAACAAACGCGAAAGCAACCTAATAAAAACGTGTTAAAATAGATATTCTTACGGGGTAGAGGGGCAGGGCTACAGGAATTTTGCCGAGAGAAGACCGTATACCGACCGATGAATAAATAGCAACCTTTGTTCTTCTCCAACATCCAATCTCTACAGAGGTACGAAAATGCATCAAAATAGTTTCATCGGCTTAGGGGTAGCATACAGACGAGACGAGTTAAAACGACCATAAGCCGTAAAAACCACTGCGATTCACTGGTCTGCGCGATATAAATGAGTGACATAACAAAAACAATTTTATTTTTATCTCTTTTTAATTTCAATCGTTTTTCATTACAGTGGCATCCCGAAACTAGAAGACGACCGTGACAGCCAACCTCCGCGCCAAACCTACGGCCAAGTTTACGGCCAGGACAACCGCCAACAAAGCTATGGTCAAACAGACAGCAGGCGTCCAAGCTACGGCCAAATAGACAACAGGCAGCCGAACTACGGCCAATCGTACGGCCAACCCGCCAACTCTGCTTTTAGCAGTAGCAGCACCACGCCAAACACCAGTTACCTCTTCGAGAGAGAGGATGAAAGGCTCACCGCTAAGACCACGGAGGATACTACGAAGAATCCAAAATCATAGTCTTAAAAAAACCTGAAGTATTTCTCAATTGTTACAAAACACTTTTAATTTTGTAACATCTCGTATTTATTTAAGTTTTTTGGCCTGTGTACAAACTAGACTGCTTCATAAAAAAGTATATTATTAATGAGGACTTTTCAAAATGACAAAAATCTGTAAGCGCAATAGATGGCGTTGATTAAAATGTATGTGTCAATGTAATATTTTTTACTAAGTTTCGAAGAGTACCTAGGGAGGCAGGCAGATGTAACCCTTAAAATTTAAATGTTTTTCTTTGGGCAGATGTCAGCCAGCGAGCGCTTACTTGCCTCTATGGTACAGGCCGTTTATTTTTAAAAGCCAATTTTGACACTTCTTTTTGCATCAACACCATCTAGTGAGGCAAATAATTACTATTTTTATTTTTTTAATGTCACTTTGAAAAGCTCTCATTATTATGTTTTTTATGCATTTCTTCGGATTACAAAATTATTCAAACTTTACCGAAAAAGCAAAAAAAAATTCAGGGACAAATAATATTATGCTTACAAAAGAAAGATGGTCTTCTAGTTTTTAATATTTTTATATGAGACTTTTGCTCCAATAATAGAGGAATGTTATATTCCTAAAAATATTGCAACATTCTACAACCTAGCTATTATTATGACAAACTTTTTCTTACTTATTTAAGTAGTTGTACCTAGTAAGTAAGATTTACTTTTAATAGATTTTCTTAATGTTTTCTTAAAAAGAAAGGGCATTTCAATATTTTATTGTAAAGTGATAGGTATTTAGGCGAGGCTCGCACTAAATGCATTCGTTTTTGAAAAAAGAAAAAAGCGGAAATTTCGACTTGGTGACCGTAAAATTTTCCTAACCTTCCTTAATAAATTATGACCTCGTGTTCGGCTTGATTGACTTAACTTCATACAAGAACCTGCTTAAATTTTTTGAGCATATTTATAATAATGCGTACTATTATGCATTCTGTGATAATGAGCTGCGCCTGCGACTATCCGTCAGTAGTTTACTCGCTACATTTTCTCTCCGTGACTGGCTCACCGAAACTTTGTATCGCAGTATGGCCCTCGCCTGAAATGTGAAAATTGAGCCTGTTTTGTTAAGCTAAGCTTCTGCGAACATGTTTAATTGTCAGTTTAAATTTTTTTTTCAGTATACAATAAACATGTTTACTAAGTTCTGGAAAATAAACAAATAGGAAATATATAGAGCCTTTTGATTTTGTTTTAAGCTGTACGAATGAATAAGTGAATTTAAATGCTGTATTGTATGTTAAAAGGTAAAAGTAGATACCTAAAAATTTCATAAAAAAAGTTCTCTAATCACACACATTGTCCAGAACTGGATTATTAGGCTTATCAGCTTTGTCGCTATTCGTAAAAGAAAATGAAAAATTTAAGTATTTTATCTAACAATAATTATTGATATGATAACAGGATAATTCATTTTGCGATAACGTCCAGCACTCGGCCATTTTGTTACGAGTCCTTGTAAGAAAATATTGTTGAACAGAATTAATTTTCAATTTTGCTGATTAAAAACTAAAAGTGCAATAGTGTGGTCCGGGTTTTAAAATTAAACGCTTTTATTTTTCCAATCTAAGGGAGGAACGAAAAAGTTTATGCACTTTTTCCAACTTTTTTGGATTAGAAAAATAATCAGTTTTATTTGATACAGTGGTGTGAAAGTTAACGATAAAGGACTCTAAAATGACGGAACTAGATCCCGTGAATGTAGCTGACAATTCTAACCCTAGTGGCGTAAAATTCGTCGAGAATGCTGGTGGTGTCAACTTCGTCGAGAATGCTGGAGGCGTAAACTTCGTCGAGAATGCTGGAGAGACTTCCTTATCTCCTCCCAATAAACTGTAAGTGTGTCAAAATTTAACCGATTTGAACAATACTTAGTGGTACTTAATATATGAAAAACCCTAATTCAGGACACGTAGACACCTACTTGTAGATTCAAGATAACTGTTTCTTCTTTCAACTCAACTTTTATTAACGGTCAGCTGTTCATTATCTTTTAATAAACTTAGGCTGAGTTGCACCATCTTATTTTAACTATAACAAGCTTGTTATAGAACCGGTTAAGCATAAGTTAGCCAAAAAAAGAGGTTGCCAGCCAGCATGATGACCTTTGACAAGTTTGACGTGACAAATATGTAGGTAGCATTACCATTTGACGATAACTTTAACTTTGACAGTGTTTTGGTGCAACTCACACTTATTGTAAAGAAGTGGAGATAATGATATCGAAAAATATATATAATGATATAGAAAAAAATTACAAATTATATATTATCATGCTTTTAAAATGATTACCTAGTTTCATTTTAATGCACAGCTAATCGTCGACTTTTGATAAAGTACGAGTTAAATAATTTAATTTATTTTGCATATAAAATAGGGACTGAAAAGCTACTACTTAGTAGCTTTTCAGTCCCTATTTTCAGTACCTTTTCAGTACCTAGTAGATATCTTACTAATGAACATAAATGATTTTTATTAATACCTATGCCAAAAGTTATGAAGTTCCTATTCTATCCTTACATTAAGACGTCAATTATTGTATAGAAGAGATAAGCACTGAAAAACAATGGAAAACTGCTTTAAAACGTACCTCTGTTTATTTGCTAGACCTGAATTGTTAATTCTAACTCTTCATACTATTGGAATTGAAAGAAATATAACATCAAGTCATACTGATGTTGGCCGGCCTTGAAACAATTGGAAATCAAATAATTAAGTAAATTATCAAATCTACAGACGCGATATTTGTTATCAGCAAGATATGATTGTTAGGTAGGTACCTGAATAATCTATCAAGTATCTTATTTACTTGGAAACTGCTATAAATGTTTATCGGCTGTCAAATAAATAACTCAATGGTAATTCAGCGCAACTAATGCAAGTAAAGTCGACTAGCCTGAGGAACCATAAAAGTTAATATTTCTTATTCGCTATACATTTAGACGCGTCTCCAGACTTAAAACTACCATCTCATCATTTAAAAAAATGGGACCAATCTAAAAGAAAATAATTTTCTAAATCGGTCCATAAATGACTAAGTACTGAGGCAAGAAATATAGAATACCTCCTTTTTTAAGTCGGTTAAAACTGTGATGTGGAATTCGTGTGCACTCTGTTCAGCTCCTACATTTAGTTGTTAGCAATATCACAGAATTGTGTTACCTACCTACCTCTGGTTGTCGACAATACAGAGGAAATCACAAAATGTTAACTCTCTCTTAAAATCAAAGTCAAAGTCAAAAATAGCTTTATTCAAATAAACTTCATTATTAAGTAACGGGTGGCGCAAAAGTAAAGACCCTATTTGGTTCAGCTATAACATTTTTTCTAAATTAGAAAACTAGATTTAGGTTTTTTTAAATGTATATTTGTGCCATTAAATTTCGTACCATTAGGATTTAAAGATGATGTCTTTTAAATGGTGACCTCCAGAGTTGATACACATTTGAGCCCTATTTATGACATTTTGCATAACTTGCCGTAACACTTCCTGCGATATGTTCGTTATTTCTTGACGAATGTTTTCTTTTAGAGCTGCGAGAGTCTGTGGCTTGTTCACATACACCCGAGATTTCAAAAAACCCCAAAGAAAGAAGTCTGGACTGGTCAGTCCTGCCGGACGGTGGGGAAATCGTCGACGAAATTCACGTTGTGTTCTTATCACTGATGAATTATTCCGTAAGAACATTGACACAATTATTCCACGTTCTTGGGGAGTAAAACGGTCCATGTTTATTTTCAGTGTATTTTATATTTGTTCACTACACAATTTTCAACAACAGAATGACAGAAAATGTCATATAAAAAAAATAAAAGTATTTTCTTTAGTGCCAGTACTTTTGCGCCACCCGTTACTTTTGAATCGTCTATATTTTCCTACCACCCGTTCAAGACTTTTTTAACTGACAAGAAGAACGGGCGCAAGAAACTTATCAGCTTTAATAGCAATAAGTTACGATATTTACAAACTTAAATATATCGTTACCAGATAATGGGGAATGTCAGAAAAAAATCAACTTACTATTGTATAGCGGATGTACAACGTGTTAAACCCCTAATGCCGAATATGGTAGATAGGGATCATAAAACTGAACAACTTTTACTATGAGACCAACTCTGAAATCGCGAAAAAAAACAACTGTATCGTCGTACACTTTGATATTTTCGAAATCAATTTTTGTATGAAACAGCTATGTATATGTACCAATGCTCGTTAGTAAAATTGATAAATAATTTGAATTAGGAAACTATTTAGTTCTAATCAAAGCAATTTGATAATGGCCTCGATAGAAACGGCATGTAATCAATATAATGATAGTTATCTGTTTTTACTACAATAGATTCTTGACCGGTATAATTTATCTACTTATATTTTTAACACAGAGATTTCTTGAAAGTTATTCATAAAATTTTTTTCAACACATTGTCTCGTAAAGTGAGCTTTATTACATCACTTTTAGGTATATAAACCAAGACAAATTTAAATGGTGCCTTACTGCAAGTTATATGCGAGTAAACAGAGTATTCCCAATTTAACCAGGGGGCTAATTGTCTAATTTAAAAATATATCTCAATCGCTTTCATTTGACAGATAGATGTGAGACATTGCTGCATTTCTTTGGTAAGTTTTTATTTGTGCCAAAAAGAAGCGTCAATGTGTTACATCCTGAAAGCGATAGCGATAGATTTTGAAATTAGACAATAGAAAGGCAGATTATACAGTTTTTTTTTTGTAACTACAAGAGGTTTTATGCCGCTGAAAATCCATATAAATTTAAGGAATAAATAAATGTGTACGTCCTTAATTAAGTCAAACAAAACTTTATTATTATCAAATCACAATTATTTCATTATAAAATATTAAAATATTTTTAACACTTAAAATTATAGTTTGGGTAGGATAGATGTAAGGGTGGAAATAAATAAATTTAATTAAACATTTTGAAGTAGGCTATTTGCTAACTCATCCCATTGTTCGCAAAATTAATTCTTGAATTGGGCGCGTAAAAAAACATGCGCGTCTTTTCCCATAATTTTCATATTTTGTTTTTATCGAATTTGTCGCTGTGTGGTAAATTATTTTGTTTTGTCCTCGCACATGTGTTGAAAAACATCGCCGTCGTATAAAGCTCATGAGATCTGCTTATTGCATACATGATACACACACAACCCACAACCTCGTGTGCAATGAGCAACTTAAGCTCACTTGTATCATAATATTAATTGGCATTAGGTTTATGTCGGTCCGAAATAAAACACTTTATAACGGATACCTACCTACCAGGTTTTATGGAAAGTACTTTGTCTCCCGTGACCACGGCAGTTTGCAAAGGTGCCGAAACGTCGGGAAAATAAATCAAACCAGCCAAGTGCGTGTCGGGCCACGCGCCGTAGGGTTCCGTAGTTACCTTATACCATACCATATTTAATATCACTATAATTTTTTGTCTGCAAACATAACTTTGTTTTTCACAGTGTTGTATGAATGACAAAGTTATATTTGCGGTTATGGAAAATGTGCTATATCTCAAAAACTAATTGCTATATCTCGTTCAAACCAATTTTCGTTTCATTCAAATTTCGTTTCATTCGTTCGTTTCGATCTACAGCATATATTTTTTTTTTGATTTTTCACTTTATTATTTCAAAAGTTAAAGGGGGGGGGGGGGGACACACATTTTACCACTTTGGCGGTGTATATCTTTCAAATGGTTGACTTTGAGAAAAAACAGTCTTAGAAACCTCAATGTCATTTCTAAAGACCTATCTATAGACACCACGCACGTATAGGTTTGATGAATAAAATTTTTTCAGTTTCAGTTCCATGTATGGGGAGCCCCCCCCTTAATCTTTGATTTTTTTATTTTTATGTAAAAACCTTAGAGCGGTTCACAGAATATATCTACCTACCAAGTTTCAACTGTGTAATCTTAATAGTTTCGGCATAAAGTCGCTGTGACATACGGACAGACAGACAGACAGACATGACGAAACTATAAAGGTTCCGTTTTTTGTGATTAGGCTACGGAACCCTAAAAATCAAACTAAATGCCGACTAGTTACCAAAGTGATTTCAATAAAACTGCGTGTTTTATTTCATGTCTAGTACGTAACCTTAAGAGGTGAATTATGTAGGTCCTTTAGAAATGTTGAGACATCTAAAAATATTATAAGTATGTATCACAAATAATACAACACTATACTACATAGTGGTGTAGGTATGCTATCTTATAGAATATCGATAAGGCCAATTGATGCTCTAAATGCAGTTTGATTGTTATTTCTAAGCACTTGTTCACATTAGCTCGTGTTGTTACGCATGAATTTTATTCATTACTAGATAGCTGGTAACAAGTTAATCTTGGCAATGCAATGCAACTGGATTTATTTAATTATGCTTAGCAGCAGGCACAGTTATAATAATAATATAGACAGGGGCCAATACAGAATGTCTAAAAAAAATTGGTTGAATATTTTTTATTGTTAGGAATAAGCTAAGTTCCCTTATTAAAGTAAGCTCTCTTATTAAACCGTTAATACGGTTCAGAATTTTTGGTTGCGCGAAAAAAATAATAAAATCTCCTCGTGTTCGCAAATTACTTAATTCACGGGCGTTTTTTAAATGCCGTCATTCTCCTGAACAATATTTTCATTATTTTAGATAAAGCAAATTCTACCGTTATATGCAGTAATGAGAAAAGGTCCCAGACAAGTAATTCAAAGTCAAAGTCAAATAAGCTTTATTCAAATAAACTTAATAATGAAGTACTTTTGAATCGTCTCTATTTTCCTACCACCCGTTCCAGACTTTTTTAGCTGACAAGAAGAACGGGCGCATGAAACTTATCAGCTGTAACAGCCATAAGTATGTTTAGCAGAATAAGTTTTATTTTCGCAATCTTGACTTCGTCTGCGTGGACAGTTTTTCTGCTATCCCTAGGGAACTGTACGTTCGTTCTTTCTGGATTAAAGGTACCCTATGTTCTTCTCTGTACCCCTGACAACGTGTATGTAAAATTTCATGATAGTTGGTTCAGTAATTAAGACGTGAAGGCCAAACAAACAAACGGACTTTCGCATGCTTACTAATATTATAAATGCGAAAGTCCGTTTGTTTGTTTGTACGCCTTCGCGACTTAACTACTGAACCGATTGTCATAAAATTTTGCATATCTTACACGTTGTCAGGGGTACAGAAAAGGACATAGGGTACATTTCATCCATAAAAACGTACAGTTCCCGAGGGATTGCAAAAAACTGTCCACGCAGACGAAGTCGCGGGCGGCCGCTAGGTTATAACATTTAAGTAAGGGTTATAATTAGTGAGAGATGTACAAAGCCTACCGTTAGGTCGCGATCGTGTTAAGACTTTAGTATTTGCCGCAAGTAAATAAATGCGCATTTTTCGCACCATTGCGGTCTGTGTGAACATAGCCTTAGTCGTGATTTGTTTTAGCGTTCATTCATTGGTTTTAATTAGAAAGTACAATAGCTTCATTGACATGTATACGACCAGCTCTAATGGACCAATATTTCGGTCAAACAAATTCCACATTATGCACACCAATCTTAATTATGATTAATTTGCTAGGAGGCGTAAATAGTCCTGTTTGCCCCACTAGCCCCATTGACTCAGTCCCATGATGGGATAGGTGGGATGATTATGTCCCATTAGTCCCATGGGACAACTGATATAAAAATATTTTATTTATTATGTCCCAGTAGTCCTGTGTTAATTATGTGGATAAGGTTATAGACTGATATTCTAAGTTTATTAGAGATTCTTTCTGATTATTATATTTTTTTGTTATAAAGACCCAAATGTTTGCAATGATGGTAGCAAATTATTTTAGTTAAGGGGCGTACTCAGTATCTAATAACAATAATAACTAATAAACTGTTTCTTTGGAAAACTATCAATCACAGAACTAGAGACTATTAATCACATAACTAGAGAGCTAGCCCGTTTTTTAGACTTAATTAATTCACCCAGGTGAATAGGTGAATTAAATTAAATGATTAGGATATTAATTTTTTTTCTTCTAGTAAGTATTAGTTAATTTACCCAGGGGGTATTACAACATCTTAAAACTTGCCAGGTTTATGAATTGCTATAGTTATTACATCTCTTTCTCGCTTTACAGCAAATAAAAGAGACGCACTGATAGCCATTTAGAAAACTGGTAATTTTTAAGACGTTGTATGTAATACGGGGGCAGATGAATTAAGTTTTTTTTTATACACAACGGGAGCTTGGCCTTCATCTCACCTAATGTTAAAGGCCGAAGGTGAAAGCGCACTACACCCGGAATACCTACTGGCCATCTTACCTCTAACTGCCGGAGCACAACAATTTTTAAATTGTTATTATGGCGTCCGACTGAGGTAAGATGGTGGTAGCTAGCCAGGCGGACTAGAAATAAGCTCTACCACCAACCAAACCGAGTACAAATTGTACCCCCCCTGGGAATCGAACCCGTGACCTCTGCGTCTTACACGGGTGGGCGAACCACTAGATCACAGAGGCGGTTAAGTATACTAATATAGTACATTATGAAACAAGTTAGCTTAAGTTGCTCATTGCACACAAGACAATTGGGTTGCAGCCCGAGCCGTAGGCGAGGGCGTAATTCAGCCGAGTGTGCAATGAGCAAAAGCTCACGAGTTTCATACGACGTTTTTCAACACATTTGCGAGGAAAATACAAAGTAATTTACCACACAGCAAATTCGACAAAAACAAAATATGACAATTATGGGAAAAGGCGCGTAGGTTTTTTTTTGTTTTTTTTTAACACGCCCCATGCAAGAATATTTTGCGAACAAAGGGGTGAAAGAGCATACAGCCTACTTCAAAATTATAATTTTAAGTGATAAAATGCGAATATTTTAATATTTATAACAAAATATTGTGATTTATTAATAATTTGATAATAATAAATATTTGTTTGACTTAATTATGGACTTACACATTTATTTATTTTAAAAATGAATATGAAATTTCATAAAACCTCTTTGTTGTTACAAAAAATAAAATAACTGTATTACCCGGTTAAATTGGGAATGCTCTGTTTACTCGCATAGAACTTGCAGTAAGGCACTAATTTAACTTTGTCGGGATAATTCTATAACAACCTAGTGTTTTATATATTATTGCACGCGTTTGTTATAGCTCGGTTTATGGCCCTAAAAGCGATGTGTTAGGGCTCACTTTACGAGCAAGTGTGTTGAAAAGGTACTTACTTCACCCAGGTGAATTAAGTCTACGACGGGGAGAGCTAGCTAGCTTGTTTTATTATATTTTTACGATTATAGGTTTATTTTTGGTTGGCACAGCATTGAAAAACTACAAAATTGGAAGTTACTTTACGATTTTTTTCCCATCGAGAAAAGTTACAGAATAACTGGGTAGATACGTCTACTATAATCTACTTTCTATATTTTTTCTAGGACCGATAAATCATGTAATACTGTGAATAATCATTGCTTAAAAATGTGTATTTAAATATAACGTTGTACGGCCCCTTAAATAAAATATCTTGTCAATTCGCGTTAACTTTAGATGACAAACAATGTCTTCTTATTACTCCCGAAAATCATTAATTTCAGAAAAAAATATATTAAAATGTCCGCCAATGTTATCAAATGGGAAATAAAAGGATAATTTTTATGTAGCCCAATAATCATAATCAAAATTTGATAAGTAACATTATTGATAGAGCGATAAAATTCTTGATAATGCTATGACGCACAAAAATGCTCTGACTAAAGTAAACTAAACGAAGATGATGTCAAGAGAAAATATTCTAACCATTTAATTTATTTTAATTTATCTAATACACTTAAATAATTATACCTCCTGTGGTGGATTGTAGCTCAATGTAAATAGTTTGTATAGGTTTTATATTTCTACTCTATGTATTCTACTCTTGTCTATTTTCTGCCTTTCTTTGTTTCCTTCTGTCAATAGAGAGAAAATTGTGTCTCGAAAATATATCTCTGCCGAACAGTTGCCTTGTTTTAGCTAATTACCCTATATTACAGTCCCTTTCCTTTATACCTACCTATACTCAGGTATATGAACTAAAATTTCACCAATAACAGCCATTCTTAATTTTTTAGAGCAATAAGTTAAGCAGGTAGGTAATAAATAATTACTTTGGATAAATGTCATAACTATATTATTCTAGATGTAAAATAACATTAAATTAAAGTAGTAAATATTTAATTTTATTTCATTAGATGTATAGCAGGATGTTCCAATTGGGGAGAAAAGATTCCTGTACCTACGTAGTCAGCCCGTAGTAGACAGAACCCAATTTACACAATTTACTATCAATAGATAAAATTATTTTATTTATTTATTTATTTACCCATTTATTTCAGGCTACTAGGCCCATATAATATATACCTTACAGACTAACATACATAATTAATAAAAATACATTTAATTAATCTAATTTGACACTTTGTGTGTCGAACCGGTGGCACAAGGCAGCGTCCCCCTGAAGCGCCTGTAAACCACACCCTGCGGCCAGAAGTCCTCCTTCATGAAAATGTCCAGCCTCGCTGTCGGGATGCGCACCACAAACGCCTTAAAATTGGTATTGTGGCGCGACTCCAGTGGCTGAACTCTCAAACAAAAGTTCGAATTCTTCTTTATGTACTCGATCACGTCCTGCACAGTGGTGGTATGGTGCAGGCGGGATAGGTACACGGCCGTGGTCGGTATGGCAGCTCGCAGCAGGAAGTTGGGCCCTGTCGGTGCGGTGCCATGGTGGTTCTTGCTCTCTCGCTGACGACGTCGCTTTTTGTTCCGAACCTCGATGAATCCGTCTTCATCTTGGCCTGGTCGGACGACATTCTGCGGACGAGCTTTTTCATCGACGAGAGATGGCTGCTGCGACTGCGGCCTTGAGTTGGCAGCAGCAACAGCAGCAAAATTCCGTTGACAGCTGACGGGCGCACGCGTCTCAGGCGCGCGCGGCGTCACTGCGGTAGGTGGCGGCGGCAAGACGCGGGCGGGGGGCGCGCAGCTCGCGGGGTTTATAAATTATGTTTTAGTTAGGAGTAATTTTATTTTCTCTAATGGTAAAAGGCACTTATCTTCTTCACAGCTACATTATACAGGGTGCTAATCTTCTTCTTATCGAATGAGGTGCTAATTAAAGTTATAGTTTAGTAACTTAGTGTCAACAGTCAATGAAGAAACACATCTTATTAATAAAATGTGAAATTTTAGTAGAAAATTAGCTTTTCAACACACTTGCTCGTAAAGTGAGCCCTAATACATCGCTTTTAGGGCCATAAACCGAGCTATAACAAACGCGTGCAATAATATATAAAACAATAGTTGGATATAGAATTATCCCTACAAAGTTCAATTAGTACCTTACTTCAAGTTATATGCGAGTAAACAGAGCATTCCCAATTTAACCGGGTAATACAGTTATTTTTTTTAATAACAACGAAGAGGTTTTATGCCGCTGAAAATTCATATACATTTTTGGAATAAATAAATGTGTGAGTCCTTAATTAAGTAAAACAAATATTTCATAATTCACAATATTTTGTTGTAAAATATTAAAATATTTGCATTTTATCAATTAAAATTATAATTTTGAAGTTAACTGTATGCTCACTTACCCCTTGTTCGCAAAAAATTTTTGCATTGGGCGTGTGAAAAAAACAAAAAAAAACCTGCGTGCTTTTTCCCATAACTATATATGTCGTATTTGTTGCTGTGTGGTAAATTACTTTTACATCATACTGCTCGGTAACTAGGATTTACTAATATAGTATGAGGCTGTGTAAGTTGCCATGTGCAACACAGTGCATTGTTTAGATAGAACGTTCCATTTTCAAATCACTTTACAATTCAAGGATGGTGAACGCTTTAACTGTAAAGTTACTTTACAGTTCAAGCATTTAAAACTCCTTAGTGAACCAATCTCTTTTCTTTTATTATAAACTGACGAAACTTTTTACTGAAAAAAAAAACAATGAATATGGCGGCATTTCATTTCAGTTCAAGCTATGCAAAACTCCTTGGTTAAACAATTTTATTTTCATAAAATGATAAGATTCATTTTGAAATCGCGAAAAAAATCTGCTGTTTCATACATTTCGATGGAGTAGGCATCGTGATTTCGAGGTTGGTCCCATAATGAAAGTTGTTCAGTTTAATGGTCTGATCAACCAACAGACCATACAACAAGTAAAGGTCTGTGGAACAACCCCACGAGAAGTTTTCAATGAACTAAAAATAACCTTGTATGTTTTATTTTTATTGTTACTGTTATTTTTTTTTTTTTTTTCATTTTTGCTTTTATTTTTATTAAATTTACCTCGCATGAATGATGTAAAGTAGTATGCTTACCTCGGTTGTAAGTAGCTATTACACCCTCGAACTATATTCGCCCTCGCTCGCTTCGCTCGCTCGTGCGTCTAAATATCTCGGGTGCACTCGATCCATTAGCGCCCTTTGCGAGCTGCGCTCGCACGGGCGCCAAATTGGATCTTGTTCTGTAATAGCTCACTTACGTCCCTTGTGTAACAAACTACTATTACATCATACTTGCTCGGTAACTAGGATTTACTAATACAGTATGAGGCTGTGTAAGTTGGCATGTGCAACACAGTGCATTGTTTAGATAGAACGTTCCATTTTCAAATCACTTTACAATTCAAGGATGATGAATGCTTTAACTGTAAAGTTACTTTACAATTCAAGCATTTAAAACTCCTTAGTGAACCAATCTCTTTTCTTTTATTATAAACTGACGAAACTTTTGGCTGAAAAAAAAACAATGAAAATGGCGGCATTTAATTTCAGTTCAAGCTAGGTATGCAAAATTCTGCAATGCAAAAACAGCTGATTTTTTTCGTGATTTCGAGGTTGGTCCCATAATGAAAGTTGTTCAGTTTAATGGTCTGATCAACCCCACGAGTTTTCAATGAAATAACCCTTTAACGTTTTATTTTTATGTTTTTGTTTTTATTTTTATTACCTCGCATGAATGATGTAAAATAGTATGCTTACCTCGGTTGTAAGTAGCTATTACACCCTCGAACTATATTCGCCCTCGCTCGCTACGCTCGCTCGGGCGTCTAAATATCTCGGGTGCACTCGATCCATTAGCGCCCTTTGCGAGCTGCGCTCGCACGGGCGCCAAATTGGATCTTGTTCTGTAATAGCTCACTTACATCCCTTGTGTAACAAACTACTATGTTTTTTCCTCGCAAATGTGTTGAAACACGTCGTATGAAACTCGTGAGCTTTGGTTAATTGCACACTCGGCTGAGTTAAGCCCTCGCCTTTGGCTCGGGCTGCAACCCAAAGCCTTGTGTGTAATGAGCAACCTAAGCTAACTTGTCTCATAATGTACTATTACAGTACTGAAGGCTGTATATTCCGAGCACGTTCCATTTTTGAATTTTCATTACAAATGATCGAAACTACTCTGCGCGCCTTTATGAAGGCGATCTTTGAAAATTCCTATTAAATTATTAAATAGATATATGGATATACAAAACACGCAATATATTAGACAAATACCTCATTATTCCCATAAAAATTAAATAAATAATTTAGAATCTTCAAATCCCAGTAAAAAAATGTTAAAGTGTACCGATTTGAGCATTTTTTAATATTTTATTTCTCTATGATTATAAACATTGTTTTAAAAAAATAAATACTTATGAGGCGTATTCTTATTTGTTACAGCTGAAACTTTAGTGAAAAATACCTGTAACAAAGCTAATTTGAAATTCCACTTGAACAGATTGTCTTCGTTTCAAAATACGTCATACATAATATATTATATTTTTCTCTCTATACGGCACTAATTTACGAATTGAAATTCCTAAAACTAAAGTTTAAGTACATCAATAGCATGTTTTCATTCTTTAGATAACTTCTTTGGAAAAACGCTATTTCTTTGAAATGGGAATATACTTAACCTTAATATAAACTAATTGTATTTTTTTATCACACAACCAAATGTTGGCATATAATGCCAATGACTGATGAGGCTTTCATTGGAACGAATTGACAACGATTAGGAACCTATTCTCAAATATTAAAATACTGCACAATTTAATAGGTATCCTCATAGTATTACATTGCCAAACACTGTGTCTTTCAAGAGATCAAATCCAAAAACTTTTGAACAGTTACAACACTGTTTATGTAGATGGAAAACAAAGAAAAAACACAAAATAAATATTGGATGACACAAGACACAAGTACGCTCTCACTTGACCGGTCTCGCCAGTATACCGCCAACGCTCAAGTCAGGCTCATGTCGCCCTCCGCGACACTGGCCGTTATCGTAGCAAAAAGTTTGAATTAAGAAACGTGCGCGTTCCATTTTAATTCAAAATTTAATAAAACAAAAGTGTATTTGAGTGAAAAGCTTTTTCATTGGAGAAAATTATTGAGTCGGCATTTAAACCTTTTTAGTAGTGTTCGGAAAACTAAACAAGTGATAGATAAGATACTTGATAACAAAATCGATAGTCACATGTTTGACATTTTCGATTGTTTTTCGTGAAACAAGTGAATGCAACAGGAATTTCTGAGTTCGGATGTGGAGTTTTAATCAAGTTTTGGTCTGAGCCAGGTGAGAAATGCATCTTTTTTGCGAATTCGGGGTCACTGACTGTTGATTAAGCGAGGCAATCTGCACGAGATTCATATTGTGATAAGAATGCAACTCATGTTTTTTAGATTTAAAAATGTAGGTACCTACTTACTAAAATATTGTTCAATCAAAAAGTGCAATGCGATTAAATTGAAAATAGACAGTGATAAGCTGCAACTTTACTCGAAAATGTATGGAAACGAGAAAATTTTACAGATTAAAATACGTACGTATTTTGTGTACCGCAAGCGCTCTGAAATTAGTCACTTCAGTTGTACATGTACATTGTCAATTTGATTGCATTATATTCACTTCTCAAGCTTACGCGCTGATTAGACATGAAATAAAACAATTTTTAACGAATACTAGCGCGGTTTTATTGCCGTGGTCACGGCAGCTGCAAAGTTGCCGAAACGTCGGGAAAACCAAAAATCAAACCAAATACCAACTAATTACCAAAGTACTTTCAATAAAACCGCGCTAGTATCCGTTAAAAATTATTTTATTTCATGTCTTGATTGCATTATATTTATTTATATCAACTTCACCATTTAATTATTTTTCACAATTCGTGTGTAGGTTAGTAATACTTAGTGTTCAATTCTAGGTAATGTTACCTTGACTTTTGTATCCCTTATTTTTGTTTATGTAAAAGTGATTAATTATTCATTCTTGCTTAAAAAGTTAGTACCTACCTAGTGATTAATTATTCATTCTTGCTTAAGTAAATGTTTCAAAACCAAACTCAAATAATTTTACACAATATTTACTTACTTTTAAATTCCATTCACTATAGCCAGTACCCACGAATCGAAATAAATGTGTAGCATAAAACAATTGACAGAAATAAATACAGTAAGTAGAAAACAAATGAAAAACCTAATACGTCATGAAAATGCAATTTGTTGTTATTTATATAGGCTTGATCAATTTTGCTGTTAATGTGCAGACCAGTTTAGAATATTTTTACGACACTGAGCAAATCAATACCTAACTAAAAAATAATAACTATTAACTATTATCCAATACCCTCCCAAAATCGGAACCTCCGATAACGGTCGTAGGTATCACTTTTAACAGCGTCTGTGGTCTAGTGGTTTGCCCACCCGTGTAAGACGTAGGGGTCCCAGGTTCGATTCCCAGGGGGGTATAGTTTGTACTCAGTTTGGTTAGTGGTAGGGCTTATTTCAAGTCCGCCTGGCTAGCTACCACCATCTTACCTAAGTCTGACGCCATAACAACAATTTAAAAAATGTTGTATTCCGGCAATTAGAGATAAGATAGCCAGTTCCTCAGTGATGAGGATTAGTGCGCTTCCACCTTCGGCCTTATCGTCACTTAACATTAAGTGAGATGAAGAAATAAAATCAATAATAGGATGGCCGTTGTTTAGACAGCTATACGAATACCTACCTAACTACCTAAGTAATGTATATCTTAATCATCAATAAAAGTCAAAAATATATGTTAAAAAAATCCAATAGGACAAACACATTATTAAAACGAAAATGTGCCCCTGTATTTCCATATAGTTTTTATCGACCCTCAAAAACACAATGACAAGTTTATTTTCTCCCATCTATCAAGGCTGGTTTTTGATTAATAACGCTTCCTCTTTGTCTTGAAATCCGTGAGAATGACTGATTGAAATGACCCATTTTATTTGGGAAAAGACAAATTTAGTATGCTTTTTTCGTAGTTTTTTACAAATACTTCCTTACTGTGTAAAGTGTAAGATACAAGACATGTGAAACGTAAATGATATTTAATTCATTTATTTATCAATAGGCAAAATTAGATTAAGTTGTAAAAAATGCAAATATTTTGCATTATTGCAATAGTTGCAATCTTGCAATAAAAATAATCGTCAAACTAGTAAAAAAACGTAACTCTGACGAGAAACTATTATTAAAAGTTCAACTTTTAATATAGGTAGTTTCATTTTTAGGGTTCCGTAGCCGAAATGGCAAAAAACGGAACCCTTATAGATTCGTCATGTCTGTCTGTCTGTCTGTCCGTATGTCACAGCCACTTTATTCCGAAAGTATTAAGACTACACAGTTGAAACTTGGTAGGTAGATGTATTCTGTCAACAGCTTAACGAATTTAATACAAAAATAAGAAAAATAAAAGATTAAGGGGGGGCTCCCCATACATAGAAATGAAACTGAAAAAATTGTTTTTCTTCAAACCAACACGTGTTGGGTGTCTATAGATAGGTCTTTAAAAATGACATTAAGGTTCTTAAGACAACTTTTTCTCAAAGTCAACCGTTTGAAAGATATTCACCGCCAAAGTGGTAAAATGTGTGTCCCCCCCCCCCTTTAACTTTTGAAATAAGAGAGTGAAAAATCTAAAAAAAATATATGCTGTAGATCTTAATAAACACTTTCAACCAAAATTGGTTTGAACGAGAAATAGTAATTAGTTTTTGAGATACAGCACATTTTCCAAAACCGCAAACATAACTTTGTCATTCATACCAACACTGTAAAAAACAAAGTTATTTTTACAGACGAAAAATTATAGGTGGTATTAAATATGGTATGGTATAAGGTAACTACGGAACCCTATGGCGCGTGGCCCGACACGCACTTGGCCGGTTTTTTTCATGTTCGTGTCTAAAATATTGTTTTCCAATTATTATTCTTTTTCACAATAACGCAATTATTCCGTAACTAGTGTTAAATCACAATACGGTTAGAGTAAACATTTAACTAATGATGTCATCGATTATTCTACTATTGAAATTATCATTAATTGTTTTGATTCTCTGACAAAAGCGTGCTTGTGTTTGGTTTTTTCATTGTAAATGATATTAGGGCTTCAGAAAACTTTTCTTTGCTTTTCAGTTCTCAAAAGTGTTTTCAAAAGTCTCACGACACCCTACTTTCATTAAGTTTTCCATTTATTTGACATACAAAGGACAGAAGTAATTCTTATTTTCTATTTATCAGGAATCTGTTAAACTAACCTTAGGAAGCGAAAAATTTGCAGTTGTTTCATTTGAATCGTAAGTCGGAAAATCCATCAAATACCTACTTAATTTTATTTGTGATTTGTCACACACGACAATTTATATGTTTTTTATAATTATACTTCCCGAGCGCATAGATTGCTAGTATGCGTAAATGTATATTCTTCAAACTTGGGACACAATAAGAAATACCTATTATATTATAATATATAAATATATTAATATATAAATATATTATAATGTATAATTATATTATAATATATAATTACTTATATTGTAATAGGTATTTCTTATTGTGTCCCATTCTTGGATAGAAACACATGTTGTAGAAAAGTTTCAAGAATATACGCATACCAGCAATCTATGCGCCCGGGAAGCGAGTTAAAGTAATAATACTTATAGGTTATAAAGTAATATTATTAGTTTTTCACACTTAATACCGTAGTTAATCAAACAACGCCCAGTAAACCGAACGTCGGACACGGATCTCTTCGAAATGAATACATATTTAACCATAATGTGGCCAATTTTTCATTTTATTTTTTAGGCATGAGTGTGTATTACAGTTTGAAATTTAACTTATGTACACCTATGAACTATTGAACTTATTTCGACCTAACTCTAAGTTCTAAATAAATTTATATAACTAGCTCCTGCTTTTTTCCTATTTTCTTGTCACTATGTTCAAAAGGCAATAAACATGAAGCATTCAAAAAATACAAGGATATTATTTTACGGAATCAATCTTACTTCAATTTAATAAGAATCTCGTTATTAGCTGTCTCCGTTATTTATTATTTCCATTAATACGACGAATGAATCTCTGATAACGTAAATGGTGTTGCCTCTTAAGTGAAAGGGAAAAACAATCGCTATTGATGAATAAATTATATCACCATCTCATCACAAGACAAGATAACATTTCTGTCTGTCCCTACTATGCACACAACACGCTATAATTTTCAGCGTAGGTACCTACAGTTTACACGTTAAAATGAATATTTTTTGATGTACCTAGTTGCCTTAAACTTTTAAGCCTCTGAAAATTTAGTTTACGATTAAAATTTATAATACTTTTCTGAAATAATAAGAGAGAAGATATCGAGTCATTGGTTTAAGCTTATTAAACCAATGACTCGATATCTTACAAATAACGTAATTATTATTATAATTGATGGCGGTTTAAATAATGAAACAAGATAGATTCGAAAGTTTTCCGAACTAGAAAAGAAAATATGAACGCCCCTTCTCAGTTTTATACCTATCTCACAGACGCAGATCAGAAACATATGTGCGACATCTCCGTTATGAGTCATATCGATGGATGATTAATAAAGTGTATTAATATCAATACAAGAGGCTCTTGAGTAGCACCGCAGCGGCGCGCCCGCCAGTATGAGCGAATAAGCGCCGGTTTATTGCTCCGATCGCTCGTAAACGTCGATATTAAAGGACGATATTGTCAATATGACATCATCATTTTGACATTGACCACCCTGACTTCGCCCTGACCACTTAAACTTATAAAGGTTTAAGTGGTGGTAAGAAAGAAGTGTATAAACACTTTTTTAAACTTTCGCGTTGCTTTGTACTTAGTTAAATAACAGGAATTAAATGCCGTAACTAACGCGGTGGTACAATCAGCAACGAAAGTCACTTAACACTTAAGTATTTTGTCATAGCAACTTTCTTGACAGATATCTCACAGTTTGAAACGTTAATCAATAAAATTGCTACGACAAAGTACTAAAACGTTAAACAACTCTCGTTGCTGACCGTACGGCCGTGGCGAGCAATGCAACTCGGTCGAAACTTCGGGAAAATAGGTAGGTGTGAAAATACCTATCATTAGTTACGTACGCGTTTAATTCTCACATAAACTTTTGTTGAAATTCTGTAAATTATGTCACATAATATTGAATACCACGTTAAAATCTATAAAAAATCGTCATCGCCTGCCCTGAAGTTTAATTAAGTAATTACCCTACTGGTTTTGATTGCTTTAACACGATAGCGCTAATTTTAAACGATCATTTTTGTCAATGTCTAATTTTTCCATTAAAATGATATTTAGTAATTATAATAAAATGAAAAAGATCTTGTGAATTTAGCTAAGAACTCAGTTTATTCAACTTTAGTGCGATTACAATCTTGGATTCATTGGATTACAAAGTTTAAAAATAAACTCATTTAACCTTAATATTTCTAAAGTTAAAGAAACTTAAGAATTAATAAAAGCCAACCCAAAGATCAAAGCTCCTAGCCCATTACATCTTAAATGTAAATAGTAATTTAAATTACTTACAAGTATAGTACGAGGCACGTATCTTGAAATTTTTTCGACGGAGTGGGGATAAGTTCGCGCAAGTGCTCTTGTGAGCGACCAATAGCGCACGCCCATCTCCCGCCGCCCGCGCCCCTCACCGCTACGCATACCCAAAATTCGCGTTTCGCGCAATCCCCACCCGATTTCAAGATACGTGCCTCGTACTGTAATACCTACGCATTTTCACAAATACCATAATAGCATTATGATTCAGTCGTCACTCAGCTAAGCAAACACTGACATAATGCGCTCTTAACGAAGACACAATCGGTAATCGATTAGACCGACGTCATAGTCAAATATACGGAATAGTATAAATAAAATAAAAATAAAATAAAATTTATTTCTCCTCACAAAACAACAATTTGGTACAATTTAAAGACATTAGAGCAAATTTGTATGTGAGGAGCGGAGACCCCCTTAAATATTTATTTTATGCTGTTTTTAGTATTTGTTGGTATAGTGGCACCAGAAATACATCATTTGTGAAAATTTCAACTATGTACTATGGGCAACAGCGTCGCTTAACCAGTTTGCAACAAAATTCGTGTGCGCGCGTATCGCCCCTGCACGAACTAAACGTATGTGACAGCGGGCGCGGCGTGCAAGCGATTTTAACCTTAGCAGTGGTTAAGCGACGCTGTTGCCCATGGTACCTGTTGTCGTTATTGATATCGAGCAAAAAACGGCAAAAAAATCACGTTTGTTGTATGGGAGCCCCCATCAAATATTTATTTTGTTCAGTTTTTAGTATTTTTTGGTATAGCGGCAACAGAAATATATCATCTGTGAAAATTTCAACTGTCTAGCTATCATGGTTCATGAGATACAGCCTGGTGACAGACAGACAGACAGACGGATAGCGGAGTCTTAGTAATAGGGTCCCGTTTTTACCCTTTGTATACGGAACCCTAAAAAGGTAAGAACCTTGTCGCATTTTCTTGAGTTATACATTGTTATTAATTGATATCTAAATTAAAGACTTTTGAAAATATATTTATAACTAGCTGACCCGACAGACGTTGTTTGCCTTAGTTATGAATATTATTAATTATTTAACATGTATTTTATCAATAATATAACTCCGACCGAACCATGTGTTTTAAACGACATTCAGTTTTTTACATCCTCTATGACGATATTTGCAGCACGCATTCTGTCAATTCTATGTCAAACGTCATAAGGTTACATTTGAAAAAGTTTATATTGTCCTAAATAATTTTATATGGTGGTTAAGTATTCTTAAATTTTCTAATTTTCCGCGCAGTTTTCTTAAGTCTTTCTTTCATAAGAACCTTTTCCTGATAATAACAAACATTACAAAAAAATTATTAGCGAAATCGGTCCAGCCGTTCACGCGTGATGGCGTGACCAAGGGAAATAGGGATTTATATGCAGATTGAATAAACATAATGTTAAAACAAAATATATTTTTAAGTTCCTATGGAAACGCATTTTTAATTAACCGTTACAATACTTTGGACGTAACGTAAAAAGTAAATGTTTATTTCACATCAAAACTTCTATGTGAGTGTTTTTAATTAGTATAGTTATTCCCACACCTCAATAATGGGAATTTTATGAGAAAAACAGCTCCGATTCCCATGAAACGCGCAAACGCACTATCAGGTTGCAAATCATTAATATTTATTGAAATATAAGGAAGCTGCTTTGTAGACCTGGTTACATTATCTGCTTTTTCTCATAGTTAATTAATTTCCGAAAGGTTAATTTAATTTGTACTTTTACTGTTGAAGAAAGTCCGTGAAGAAAATGTTCTTTAACTTTTGTTTTGCAAATGGAATAAAATTTCCATTAGACTTAAGTAGTTTATTATGTCCCTGATAACAATTCGTAACAAATCAAAACAATAATGAATTATTTATTATTCGTCATATTTATCGATTTAGTAGTTATTGAAGATATCACGTAGTGAATAGTTGTATAGCATGATAACCTATTTTCGCGGCACAATGTTGACTCTTCCAACAGTAGAACTGTAGAGAACTGAAAAATAAACTTTTTAACCCCTGTGTTCTTTTTTTTTTTTTTTTTTTTTTTGTATGCCGAGGAAAAACGCATTTACGCGCCTCCCTTCCCGTTGGTGACCGGGAAGGGGACATGTGGGACTCGCCAGGAGGGGACCGCAACATTCAACGTTGCGGCTCCCTCCACGACTGCCTCCTGTTATTCCACCGAGTCGGAGCCCGATGGAATCCCAGGAGGAGGGAATACCCACTAAAAAACCCCGGCACCTACCCTCTCGCCGCCAGCCAAGGGGCTGTGTGGGGGGCCGTGGGTGGCATTCTCCCCAACGGCAACGCGGCCTGCCCGGCGTCCCAGGCCTCCTCCGCCGGGAAATGGCCGGGTAAGTTTGGCCATTCCCCCCACCTCGTCAGGGCCGTGCAAGGCGAGCAGTGGTTCACCTCCCACTGCCCGCTTGGCCCCAACAGGGGGAACAGATGGTGTGTCCCCCCCCTCCAACGGCTCCCGTGCTCCTCTCCATCGAGAGGGTCGGGGAGCGTCTCGGGGCTAAACCCCTCGCACCGGGGACGCCGCTCACTCGGCCATCCCCTCACTCCTCGTGCCCAAAATTGGGGAACCGTCTGTGGCTTGCGCGTCCCTCCTGCGCTCGGGGCGATTACCCCTAATCACTGGAGGGTTGCACAGCCGACTACCCATGACATGGTTAGCCGCTATTTTATTGGCGGCACAGACCGCACATCTTGGCTCTGCCGAGCAAGCCGAGGCCTTGTGGCCCGGCCTCCCACATCGGAAACAGTCGCTACTGTGATCAGCTTCTGAGGGGCACAGTGGCTTCGTGTGCCCCAACCCTAGGCATTTATAGCATCTTAGAGGGCAGTAGCTCTGATCGCTGCCGCAATCCAACCCACCCTTAAACGTCCGTCACCAATGGCCGCCTTGGCGAAATCTATAGGGCACCTGAGCCGCACTCGTCTCGTGCCGTCCGGCCCCTCCATTATTTCAGTCGCCTTGATTCTCGAGACCTCGCAGTTCGCCCTGGCAGCGATAAGTTCCCGAACTTCGTCTTTTAAGGTGCAGTCATCAAGCCCAGTCACTAAAAGGTCAACTGTCCTCTCCGGGCGCCCCACGGAGGTATCCGCGCCCAGTACTCGGCGCAATTCATCGGCCAGCAGGTCAGCTTTAGTAGGGTCTGGAATTTCGAGGATCCTACCTCCCGTCTGCGAGTCCCTCATTCTGAAACCTCCCTCAAGCCCAAGTTGGGGGAGGGAAATCGCTCCTCGAGCCTTTCGTATTACTTCGGCGAAGGTGACTCCCCTTTCCTTCGCCTCCGGGGTTATCGTCAATACTAGTGCCGCCGTATTTGGGGGAGTCAAATTCGGGCGTCTAGGGCGGCGTACACTCTGCAGCGGTTGAGCGGCAGCTGTCTTTTCGGCTGTTCTCGGCGGTGGGACCTGCGTCGTCGCGCCTTTCTTTCTCCTTCCACGCTGACCTCTCACAACTTCTTGCCACTCACCCTCCACGGATGGTTGATGTGGAACCGGCTGCTCTCTAGGAGTTTGCTGCGACTGCTTGGATGCCCTTCTTTCTACCGGCGAATGTGCGGCGGATTCCCTCGCCTGTCCTCGGTTGCTCTTCTCCGGCAGAATGGTCGCTGATAAGCGCTTTTCGAAGCCAGTTAGTCTTTTGTCTATAAGGCTCGAGAGTTCCGACATCATGGAGCTCTTTAACGACTCCAGAGTCCGCTTTTGTTCGACCTGAGCCTCTTTCAGCAAGGCTATTTCTCTGTCTTTACTTGCCGAGTCCTCTTTAAGCTGCTGCAATTCAGTATTCAGCCGCTGCTGCTCTCTTAAAGCGTCCGACTTTTCTCTTGTGGCTGTGCCGATCAACTTCACCAGGCTATTAATCTGATTGGCCGTCTCGTCAAAAACAATCTGAAATTTATCCTTTATAGCATTGCCGAAACCCTCTACTTTACTCCGGGGGGCCGGCGGCAAGGATTTCTCAGCGTAGGCGTGGATACTATGCAACTCCCCGAAGATAAGCTCTCTCAATTCTGCGTAATCCCTCTTAACTTTCTCGCAGATGAAGTCGACGTCAGTGCTATCTCCCGCGTTATCTGGCAACTGTTCCAACGATTCAGAGGAGGACCCTACTTTCGATCGTTTGGCCGACTGCGCATTTTTGGCACGGTTTTTCTTCGGACGCTGTGCGTTGTCCTGACTCTCCATACTAACGTCTGAAATTGTTTTATTTTTCAAGCTCATAATTGGACCCACGAGTCTGGGAGAATCAGACGGTCCGCCCGGGCAGAGATCCCGATGCCCGGGTAACCCTAATACTCCTTGGGGGGCGGGAAGTGCCCAAGGGTGGCGATCTTAGGTTGGCTTCCTCTACCAACCACCTGTAAACAGGCTTCCGGCACCTCGTCCTCAAATACCGGAACTTTAAGGATTTCTTTATAGAGGTTGTCTCCTCGCGGTCCCCATGAAGGCGACCCCCGCTCCTGCACTACGTACAGGGCTACGGTTTAAGTTTTTTATTGGGGTTGTCTCCCCTCGGCCCCCCGAAGCGGGCCCCTGGTCCTGCACTACGTACAGGATAACAGGAGGGTCGGACTATTAGCCATCACGGTAGATGGGACCAAAATAAATTGTTCGCCATTTACAGTGACGCCCAGGGTGCACCGTCCCTCCCACTGCCTTTCCCAATCCACATACATGGATGGGGAAAAGCAGCAGAGGGAACACGGGGAGGTTGTCCGACCACGCACCCCTGTTCTCCCAACCTACTATTTTCGAAAGTTTTAAAGTGTAAGTCGCATAAAGCGTTCATTAGACAGATAAAATATACGTATTACGAATGACGTAAAACAAAACTACTAGTAATTGTATTTAAACAATGTTTAACGCGCATGTCGCGTCCCCTTGGTTTGCACACCTGCTTGTCAGACGTAAAAGGTGGCAGATGAGGTCAATGTTACCGGGTAAACTCGTGTACAATAAAAATATATACTTATCTAACATAAATGATTTTATTGAAGTAATATCGTTGTTTTGTTTCTTAACGAAAATACTGTTAAATCACACAAAAAAAGGTGAACGGCTTTGGATTGGCACACAGATAAAACAGAGGATACTTTTATCCTGGTCAAAGGTTCCCTCTAGAGATTTTCGGAATGTCCACGTGGAAGAAGTTGCGGGCGAAAGCTAGTCTCTAATATATTATATAATATTCTTCTTATGTCTTCTAATTTTGGTATTTCCGTATTTATTTTAGTAACTATATTTTTTCAACTTGGTACAGACATTTCTGTTCCAACAGGGGGTCTATTACGAAAACTTTAATGCGATACACGCAGCTGCGTCCGTGCTTCGTTTTGATTGTTATCTATTACAAATCACTTCCTTATGCGATATCGCGAAGTGATTGCGTGAGTTTGACAGTTTCTCTCTAGTCTAACGTATCCACCATCGTTCGTTTAGTAGTCTATGGACTACGATAGCCAAATTCAAAATGTTTGTTATAACTTCAATCAATGAACTGCGGACGAAATTGCGTACGTTATTTTCGTAATAGGCCTCCTGTACGTGAGCAATAAAATGGCAGAATTTGACTTGCGCGATTAAATTTCGTTAGGTTGCTAAATATTTCTGTTTGTTTACTAAATGAAAACATTTTTAACTTTTACACGCCTCTGTGGTGTGATGGTTCGCCCACACGTGTCAGACGCAGGGGTCGGGTCCCGGGTTCGATTCTCAGGGGGATACAATTTGTAGGTACTCGGTTTGGTTGGTGCAGAGCTTATAGTCCACCCGGCTAGCTACCACCATCTTACTTAATAATAATAATAATAAAACGCTTTATTGCACACTAGAAAAAGACATTACAAAGAAGAAAACAATAAACATAGGCAAGTACACAAAAGGCGGCCTTACTGCTATGTAGCAGTCTCTTCCAGGCAACCTTGAGCAGAAAAATCTGACGCCATAACAACAATTTAAAAATTGTTATGTTCCGGCGATTACGGGTGTAGTGCGCTTACACTTTAGGCCTTATCGTCACTAAACATCAGGTGAAGTGAAGGTCAAGCACCCGTTGTGCATAATAAAAGACATCGTTACTTAGGTATTTAACTGTTTATTCCATCGCTATAATATTATTAATGCCCTTCCAATGTAACAAAAATACGATAAAAATGTGTTTATGAGTTGGCACAAGGTAGCCGAGTCACACGGGCACTTTGGATGTAGGTCGGCACTCCCTGGCGCGCCTTCCTGCGACTAATGCGCCCGGGGATCACGGCTGCCTATACCACCACTCAACTCTTTTACTGCACAAGGGAGTAAACATACGGCCACAGATTAAATAGTTACAATCGGTCTTCTTGATAGTTGGTGGTTGATCATCACCAGGGCCCTTATTTCACCAGGGGAGTTACTCTCGAACACGAACGTACTATATCTATGACGAACGAGGTTCTGAGATCGAATTGGTATCGAGTAAACGTCAAAACAGTACAATGGAAACCATGGCGACCGTTTGCAATCTACTAAAATAACAGATTTTTGACGTTTATTCGATACCAATTCGATCTCAGAACCTCGTTCGTGTTTCGAGTGTAACCCCCCTGATGTTAAATGACGATAAGATTATGGAAACGCACTACACCCGGAATCCTCACCGCTAAGGAACTGGCACACAACAATTTTTAATTTGTTATTATGGCGTCACTGAGGCAGTTAGACTAAACTTTCCGTATCCGATGCTATGCTTTCCAGATTCATTTCCGACAGCTATTGGTATTGGAAGAGTTAAAATCCGCAGAGAAGAAAATTGATATTTTGAATACGGAAACCATAGAGTTAATACTTATATGGAAATAGGAAAACTTTGGATGTTTGTAAATCAGGGCCCTGGGGAGCTCGCATCTCACTCAAACCTCACTTTAATTCGCTTGAATTTGTTATTAGAAATTACCTAAATATAAGCTACTTTACCGATTAAAAAAGGTTTTAGGTAGCTACCGTAGCTGTCTAAAATCTTTTGTGATAAAAAATAGCCTATCATTATCTCATTTATGATTTTAAATTCCCGCGAAGTGAAGTGAGAATCGAAGTGAGGTTCTAGTTTGGTTACAGAATCGACAGGCTGTTGTTTCTAATGCGACTATGTTTACAGTCAGCTTTAGAAGTGATGATAATTTTAGTACTTTGCAACACCAACTCTTGTCCAGTAATTTGTTACTACCTATAGTAATAATTGACGCGACATAGACCAATTTTGATTCCAGCGAATTTACCAGAGTAAAGCATAACCCTTACAGTAGCATATTTGGAGTTGTGAAAGTGAAATTGGTTAACAAAAACTTGCCAAACCCATAAAATTCACAAAACTAAATTCATTGGAAAAGTGACATTGGCTACAGTGCCTGATAATAATCTGTCCTATAAAAAAACTGTCGAGGCAGGCTTAACCAGAACATATAAAAAGTTCTGGTCATTTTAAAATTTTATTTCCTCCGTTTTCTTGCTAAATTTAAGTTACATCTTAGAATAATTACACCTAGAACGATAGTTTCCTAGAAAGCGGTCTGTCAAAAGTGAGGCACAAATGAAATTTATGTGTGCGTAAGGTGCTTGTGTTTACGCTCGACGAAACGCACACAGCAAAAAAATAATGTTACCAATACATTAAATTTTCCCTTTAAAGTAGGGAAGTTGAAACCATCGTCGTACTTATAGTTGCGATTGTGAAAATTTCACCATTTAACTGTAACTAGAGTTTGCTTGTCAAAACTAGAGATGGGCAAGGGTTTAAGTCTAAACAAAGTATATACCAAACAAAAGTGTATAATATTAAATATTTTTTAAATAAGATGATAAAAACGTCAAAGATGGTGGCCAACTTTTTTTGTTAGTGGGCGGATCTTGATGAAACTCAATTTCGGGCACTATTTTAACAAGAAAACAGCAACGCAATGTTAAAAATATAAAAAAAGCCAAGATGGCGGCAAACTTTTTTGTTTGTGGGCCGATTTCGATGAAACTCGGTTTGGGGTACTATTTTAACAAGAAAAACGCAACACAATGTTAAAAGTATAAAAAATCCAAGATGGCGGCCAACTTTGTTGTATGTGACCTGATTACGATGAAACTCGGTTCGGAGTACTATTTAACAAGAAAACAGCAACGCAATGTTAAAAATATAAAAAATTTAAGATGGCGGCCAACTTTTTTGTTTGTGGGCTGATTTCGATGAAACTCCGTTCAGGGTACTATTTTAACAAGAAAACAGCAATGCAATGTGAAAAATATAAAAAACCAACATGGTGGCCAACTTTTTTATTTGTGGGCCGATTTCGAAGAAACTCGGTTCGGGGTATTATTTCAACAAGAAAACAGCGACGCAATGTTAAAAATATAAAAAAATCCAAGATGGCGGCCAACTTTTTTGTTTGTGGGCCGATTTCGATGAAACTCGGTTCGGAATATTATTCTAACGATTAAACAGCAACGCAATGTTAAAATTAAAAAAAAATCGAAGATGGCGGCCAACTTTTTTGTTTGTGGGCCGATTTCGATGAAACTCGGTACGGGATACTATTTTAACAAGAAAACAGCAACGCAATGTTAAAAATATAAAAAAATCCAAGATGGCGGCAAACTTTTTTGTTTGTGGGCCGATTTCGATGAAACTCGGTTCGGGGTATTATTTCAACAAGAAAACAGCGACACAATGTTAAAAATATAAACAAATCCAAGATGGTGGCCCACTTTTTTGTTTGTGGGCCAATTTCGATGAAACTCGGTTTGGGGTACTATTTTAACAAGAAAACAGCAACGCAATGTTAAAAATATAAAAAATCCAAGATGGCGGCCAACTTTTTTGTTTGTGGGCCGATTTCGATGATACTCGATTCGGGATATTATTTTAACAATGAAACAGCAACGCAATTTTAAAATTTAAAAAAAAATCCAAGATGGTTGTTAACTTTTTTGTTTGTGGGCCGATTTCGATGAAACTCGGTTCGGAGTACTATTTTAACAAGAAAACTGCAACGCAATGTTAAAAATAGAAAAAATCCAAGATGGCGGCCAACTTTTTTGTTTGTGGGCCAATTTCGATGAAACTCGGTTCGGGGTACTATTTTAACAAGAAAACAGCGACGCAGTGTTAAAAATTTTAAAAATCCAAGATGGCGGCCAACTTTTTTGTTTGTGGGCCGATTTCGATGTAACTCGGTTCGAGATACTTTTTTAACAAGAAAACAACAACGCAATGTTAAAAATAAAAAAATCCAAGATGGCGGCCGACTTTTTTGTTTGTGGGCCGATTTCGATGTTCGATGATCTTTGATTTTGTTTTATTTTTAACATTGCGTTGCTGTTTTCTTGTTATAATAGTACCCGGAATCTGGGGGCTAATTGTCTAATTCAAAAAATCTATCGCAATCGCTTTCGTTTGACAGATGGATGTGTTACATTGCTGCATTTCTTTAGTAGTTTTTATTTGTCCCAAAAAGAAGCTTCAATGTGTTACATCCTGAAAGCGATTGCGATAGATTTTTAAATTAGACAATAGAAAGGCAAGTTTCATCGAAATCGGCCCACAAACAAAAAAGTTGGCTGCCATCTTGGATTTTTTTATATTTTTAACATTGGGTGGCTGTTTTCTTGTTAAAATAGTATCCCGAACCGAGTTTCATCGAAATCAGGTCACATACAAAAAAAGTTGGCCGCCATCTTGGATTTTTTTAAAAAATTAACATTGCGTTGCTGTTTTCTTGTTAAAATAATATCCCAAATCGAGTATCATCGAAATCGGCCTACAAACAAAAAAGTTGGCCGCAATCTTGGATTTTTTTATATTTTTAACATTGCGTTGCTGCTTTCTTGTTAAAATAGTACCCCGAATCGAGTTTCATCGAAATCGGCTAACAAATAAAAAAGTTGGCCGCCATCTTGGATTTTTTTTTAAATTTAACATTGCGTTGCTGTTTTATTGTTAAAATAATATCCCGAATCGAGTATCATCGAAATCAGCCCACAACCAAAAAAGTTGGCCGCCATCTTGGATTTTTTATATTTTTAACATTGCGTTGCTGTTTTCTTGTTGAAATAATACCCCGAACCGAGTTTCATCGAAATCGGCCCACAAACAAAAAAGTTGGCCGCCATCTTGGATTTTTTATTTTTTTAACATTGCGTTGCTGTTTTCTTGTTAAAATAGTATCCCAAACCGAGTTTCATCGAAATCGGCCCACAAACAAAAAAGTTGGCCGCCATCTTGGATTTTTTTTTATTTTTAACATTGCGTCGCTGTTTTCTTGTTGAAATAATACCCCGAACCGAGTTTCATCGAAATCGGCCCACAAACAAAAAAGTTAGCTGCCATCTTGGATTTTTTATATTTTTAACATTGCGTTGCTGTTTTCTTGTTAAAATAGTATCCCGAACCGAGTTTCATCGAAATCGGCCCACAAACAAAAAAGTTGGCCGCCATCTGGGATTTTTAATTTTTTTAACATTGCGTTGCTGTTTTCTTGTTAAAATAGTATCCCAAACCGAGTTTCATCGAAATCGGCCCACAAACAAACAAGTTGGCCGCCATCTTGGATTTTTTTATTTTTTTAACATTGCGTTGCTGTTTTCTTGTTAAAATAGTATCCCGAACCGAGTTTCATCGAAATCGGCCCACAAACCAAAAAGTTGGCCGCCATCTTGGATTTTTTATATTTTTAACATTGCGTTGCTGTTTTCTTGTTAAAATAGTATCCCAAACCGAGTTTCATCGAAATCGGCCCACAAACAAAAAAGTTGGCCGCCATCTTGGATTTTTTTATTTTTAACATTGCGTTGCTCTTTTCTTGTTAAAATAGTATCCCTAACCGAGTTTCATCGAAATCGGCCTACAAACAAAAAAGTTGGCCGCCATCTTGGATTTTTTACATTTTTAACATTGCGTTACTGTTTTTTTTTTGTTAAAATAGTACCCCGAACCGAGTTTCATCGAAATCAGGTCACAAACAAAAAAGTTGGCCGCCATCCGCTACCGCTATGGTCCCGGCTTTCTAAGTAAATGCGGGAGATTTTTCCCCGTACTGGCAACATTTTCATAAAATGTGAAGTGACAAGTTATGGTTAATTTTGATGAATGTTTTACGTAAAAAAATAAGTTCAAACGCATTAATAATACGTGAAATGTAATCTACAATCTTTCTTGTATTTTTCCGATGTAATGTGACCTGATTGTGACATCCGTTCATTGCGCAAACCCTCATTTTTAATGAAATTTTCGGGAGTTGTTTTCGACACGAATATCACTTGAGCACTAAGGCCTGGTTTACATTAGGCAAGTAGACGACCGAGTCGAGTAGCGAGTAGAAATACATTGCTTGGCATGTTCGTCGATTTTAAAAGAACGTCAAACACACCACGCAATGAACTTCTACTCTCCTAAAACACTCTACTAAAGACTAAGATAATGTAAACCAGCCCTAACGGGCCGAATAGTCATACCAAGCCATTCTGGCTTGGTTTGAGCTGCCTCACCATACGGACGCGGACTCGCCTTCTAGGTGTAATTATTCTAAGAGTTACATAGATTACAATCGGCTTAAGTAGGTGCTTCGGTGCTTTGCATTCCCGTCTTGTGTCGCCAACTTTTAGGGCATCCGGTGACATCCGTATAGTAATGGTGTTTCGTACGCTTACGTCATAGATAGATGAATTTATCTATGGCTTACATATTCATGAGGGTTTTATGTGGGCCTTTCTACCTACCTAAACTTTAGAAATGTAATAAAATGGTGAACACAAACGACATATTCGGTTTTCAGTTACGATTTACTTACCTACTCGTCTATTATATTCATACGAAATGTAAATACCTAGTACTTTTTAACATTAATAAGATACCTAATCAAACTACAATACTACAACTTTATAATTAAAATAAATGCAGGAAACTTTGAAATGAGTTCCATATTTCGTTAACAGACAAAAGGAAAACATATTTTAACACGTTTTTTTATAAATCATGTTATTATCAGTACTTATGTTTTCGAAGCAGTCATTTAAGAATTTTCTTACTTAATTTAAATTTACCACTTATCCTTATCGAGAAAATTTTTAAATTAACGCAATAGCACGGAATATACAAAAGTACTCGTATTATTGACAATATAGAGCTAATTGTAAAAAAGTCGAAAAATGCAATTCTTAAGAAGATTGCAATTAATTCCGTGATTCTAAGCAAGAATGCGCGGCCTTAGTTCCTGTTTGGACCCACTTCCTACACATACGTGCATCATAACGGTTCACGAGCTTAAAATAAACACGACACTTGATTTAAATATAAATAGTACAATATTCACTAAGTACACTAAACGATACCGAACACTGCATTGCGCAACACGTCGCCACCTTCGATACGTAAACAAATAGATTAATGGAATGTATTTTATATAACTACCTTTGTATTTTAGTTATCTAGTTAGTCTGTAAGGTATTTATTGCATGGGCCTAATAAACAACAGTTATTACTATGATAGAGTCTTTCAACAAGTTACGGATAATAGGGAATGTCCGAAAAAAAATCAAATTGCCTGAATATTTTTCTATAGGTAGGAATAAGCTTCCTTAGTAATAGGAAAAAGTTTCAGAATTTTTGGTCTGGTGAAAAATGAAAAAAAAAATTAAGTCTCTTCGATTGTACACAAATGTACGAAAGTAACAGCAGAGTGGAAATTATACCTTTGCCACCACCTGCCTGTTTCAATTTGTTAAAAATTCTCCATACATATTTTTTGTATACGTCAATTTCATAGATTCAGTAGAATTTGAGTAGGTACGGGTCAGACATATAATTTAATAAAGTTCTGTAACCTTTTGTACTACTTTTTTTAAATTGTAAGCAATTAAAAAAAACAAAAAGTTGGGTACACGGTGTAATCTGAAATCTGTGTAACACGTCTGTGGAACAAACATATGGCTCTATTTAGTGATTTCTTCGATTTAGTGATTTCTTGTATCAATAACCATAGAGGAAACTCGGAGAAGGTATGTTACCTTCGACGTACCCTCCTAATCTGTGCCTCAAGGTGCTTTGGTACATATTCCCAAACAATAGCATTTCGTTTCCAAACAGCCACGTATTACTTGCGAAAACAATATTTTACTTTCTTAATTTCCTATACGACTAAGTTTCAATAGTCACCAATTGCCAAAACGTGCCATAACACAGCATACTTGTGGGCTTTCTAAGCCTGTTGTAAGCCGATGGTGACTGTCGTGCGGAGTGGTGGCAACCAAGGTCGACCAAGACAAGGGTCACGGGTTCACCCTCGAGGACAATGGTTTTGTGGAATTTTGTTTGGAGTCTTTTTTTATACGCCCACTACGTTCTTTGGTTTGGTTCTAAAAATATTTTATCTTTTTAAAATTAACCACACAGGTTGTCCAGAATGACATGTTTATTAAATTAAAAAAAACGCAAGTCAACTGCCAATCATACCTTATTTAGTAAATGACAAACTATTCGGTTTGTTTAGTCACATTTAACTATTTTTTTTGCACGAAAACAAATAACCTTTGATCATATCAAATAACGCTCGGTTGTAATGTAATGCGGGCGACTACCTGGCAAATGTTTCATACTTAGGTTAAAACTATATTTTAACTAGTAACTTGACAAAACATTGTAGTAATAAATATTTAATGTAGGTGGCTCAGTCATTGTGTGACAGAAAATTCTGACTTCATCTAGCGTGAGTCAGGATCGTGACTGAGTCTGTTTCGAAAAACTGGCTTAGTCAGTAGGTAAGAGGCATAAAAAATAAAATATACCTATTTGATAAATAGAATAGAATAGAATAAGTTTTTATTATCAACCTCTTAACAATACATAAAAAAATCAAGTTAAACATTAGCAAAATAATTATTTAAACTCTAAAACTAAAAACTATGTGCATAGAAAAGATCAATAAAAGGCCTCTGCCTCAGCGTCAGCGTATAATTGCCGTGGCGTTATAATAGCGCCACGTCTGTGAAAATTTTAACTGTCTAGCTATCACGGTTCATGAGATACAGCCTGGTGACAGACAGACAGACGGACAGCGAGTCTTAGTAATAGGGTCCCGTTTTTACCCTTTGGGTACGGAACCCTAAAAAACACATTGAAATAAAGGTACCTAAAAATAACAAAATAAAAGTAATGATAATAAAATAAATAAATAATGGATGATAGGCAGAAAGGACTGCGTCCTTCGCCTTACTCAAACTAAACTAGGACTGTCCGTCTGTCTGTCTGTCTGTTTGTCTGTCTGTTTGTCTGTCTGTCTGTCTGTCTATCTGTCACCAGGCTGTATCTCGTGAACCTTGATAGCTAGACAGCTGAAATTTTCACAGATGATGTATTTCTGTTGCCGCTATAACAATAAATACTAAAAATAGAATAAAATAAATATTTAAGGGGGCTGCCATACAACAAACGTGATTTTTTGCCGTGTTTTGGTACGGAACCCTTCGTGCTCGATTCCGACTCGCACTTGGCCGGTTTTTATTTATATGGAATCTTTTAATGAAGACCTAAAAGCTACTATTTATTCTAAAGTAACTATTTCAATATTGTGTCGACAATTATTTACAATACTTAATTTTCGAGATTATAGGCATTTGAATTAGCGTATAGTTGGCAGCCTCACCATGGAATTAGAAGGTTTTGACTAGGTCAAAAAATTGTTAGTAAATAGTTATAAATAGTGAACTATAGCATATAAATAGTGATACTATGGTTCAAAAGATATTTGAGTATCTTGGTGAGGCTGCTATCTTGACGTCAAGCTAGCAGACACCTTAAGAAATACAGTTCGTATCAATGTGATTTATATGCCAAAAAATTGTTAGGAAATAGTGAATCGTATACGCAAAATTTCAATAATATTGCTTCAGTACAAGCCGAGATATTACGATCTCAAAGTGGGCT
The DNA here is from genome assembly GCA_943789525.1 of Agriphila geniculea. NCBI lineage: Eukaryota > Metazoa > Arthropoda > Insecta > Lepidoptera > Crambidae > Agriphila > Agriphila geniculea. Next base: position 2,311,654 of record OX038879.1, on the reverse strand, counting down.
GCTAACTTGACGTTTCTGGCAATGGCGATTCCAGAGAAACGGGTACAAGTTATAAACAAATAAATATATCAAAAAATTGTTAGTGAAATTGTGATTATTACGATATAAATAAAAAAAGGATTCTTCATTGCTATTTTCTAAAAATCGAATGTTAACTTCTACATAGTACTCTGAATATAGGCTGTCGATCAATATTGAACTTTGCTCCACAGTAATAAGGTTTAAACTTGATTGCAATCATGAGGTGAGTACTATCAAGCAAAGACACCTTAAGAAATACAGTTCGTATCAATGTGATTTATATGCCAAAAAATTGTTAGGAAATAGTGAATCGTATACGCAAAATTTCAATAATATTGCTTCAGTACAAGCCGAGATATTACGATCTCAAAGTGGGCTGCTAACTTGACGTTTCTGGCAATGGCGATTCCAGAGAAACGGGTACAAGTTATAAAAAAATAAATATATCAAAAAATTGTTAGTGAAATTGTGATTCTTACGATATAAATAAAAAAAGAATTATTCATTGCTATTTTCTAAAATTCGAATGTTAACTTCTACATAGTACTCTGAATATAGGCTGTAGATCAATATTGAACTTTGCTCCAAGGCAATAAGGTTTAAACTTGATTGCAATCATAAGGTGAGTACTATCAAGCAAAAAAGTGACATTTATATTTTTTGACTGTGTCAATAGTCATATCCTCGGTTCAAGGCTATTGATTTGGTATAAGTAAACAAATATTTTTCTACTTACTTTTTTTAATTTATTTTTTATTAAATCTCATCAAAAAAAATTTGATTGTGTAATACTACTCTAATAATAATTAATACTACTACTCTAATCATCGGTAATACCACAGCCTAGAGAGTATTCTTCTTACAGTCGGACATCGCCCTTTGTGCTGGCGCAAAAGCCGCCGTTCGTCTAGACAGTTGACGCAACGACTAAAAGTGTAAGGGTTGGCACGATGTAATTTGCCTTTTCGAATTTTAAAAATATATAGGAAAAATAAGATAGACACTTCAAAATTCTTGTTTTATTGTTTGAATTATTTATTGTCATTTTTTTCTAGAAGGTAAGAATATTTTTTTCAAATTTGTCTCTTTTCCTTCTTTTAATGCTCTTAAAATAAGGAAAAGAAAAAGTTTTTCTTAGTATTATCTCTTTTTTTCTTCTTCTTGCATCATAAGTGCGAGGAATTATAGGAATTATGGAAAGGATATGGAAAGGATGTATGATAATCATAATTTTAATTGTAAATCATTACTAATTTAGGGCTAAATAAGTATAAAATCTTAAATTAGTACTCAATTAGGAAATAATAATGAAAAAATAAGTTCCAAGATGGCGGCTGACAACTTTTTTGTTTATTTGCCGATATCGATGAAACTCGGTTTTTGGTACCATTTTGACACAAAAATAACAACGCAAGGTAACGCAATGTGAAAATATTAAAAAATTCAAGATGGCGGCCAACTTTTTTGTTTGCGGGCCGATTTCGATGAAACTCGGTTTTTGGTAATATTTTGACAAGAAAACAGCAACGCAATGTTAAAAATGTAAAAAATTCAAGATGGCGGCCAACTTTTTTGTTTGCGGACCGATTTCGATGAAACTCGGTTTTTGGTAGTATTTTGGCAAGAAAACAGCAACGCAATGTTAAAAAAAATAAAAATTTAAGATGGCGGCCAACTTTTTTGTTTGCGGACCAATTTCGATGAAACTCGGTTTTTGGTAGTATTTTGACAAGAAAACAGCAACGCAATGTTAAAATGTAAAAAAAATTCAAGATGGCGGCCAACTTTTTTGTTAGCGGGCCGATTTCGATAAAACTCGGTTTTTGGTAGTATTTTGACAATAAAACAGCAATGCAATGTTAAAAAAAATAAAAATTCAAGATGGCGGCCAACTTTTTTGTTTGCGGACCAATTTCAATGAAACTCGGTTTTTGGTAGTAATTTGACAAGAAAACAGCAACGCAATGTTAAAATGTAAAAAAATTCAAGATGGCGGCCAACTTTTTTGTTTGCGGACCGATTTCGATGAAACTCGGTTTTCAGTAGTATTTTGACAAAAAAACAGCAACGCAATGTTAAAATGTAAAAAAATTCAAGATGGCGGCCAACTTTTTTGTTTGCGGGCCGATTTCGATGAAACTCGGTTTTTGGTAGTATTTTGGCAAGAAAACAGCAACGCAATGTTAAAAACCGGCCAGGTGCGAGTCGGACTCGCGCACGAAGGGTTACGTACCAAAAAACGGCAAAAAAATACGTTTGTTGTATGAGAGCCCCCCTTAAATATTAATTTTATTCTGTTTATAGTATTTGTTGTTATAGCGGCAACTGAAATACATCATCTGTGAAAATTTCAAATTTCTAGCTATCACGGTTCATGAGATACAGCCTGGTGACAGACAGATAGACAGACAGACAGACGGACAGAATAGGGTCCCATATTTACCCTTTGGGTACGGAACCCTAAAAATGAATAAAATTCAAGGTGGCGGCGGCTTTTCGTAGTATTTTGGCAAGAAAACAGCAACGCAATGTTAAAAATAAAAAAATACAAGATGGCGGCCAACTTTTTTGTTTGCGGGCCGATTTCGATGAAACTCGGTTTTTCGTAGTATTTTGGCAAGAAAACAGCAACGCAATGTTAAAAATGTAAAAAATTCAAGATGGCAGCCAACTTTTTTGTTTGCGGACCGATTTCGATGAAACTCGGTTTTTGGTAGTATTTTGGCAAGAAAACAGCAACGCAATGTTAAAAAAATCAAAATTCAAGATGGCGGCCAACTTTTTTGTTTGCGGGCCGATTTCGATGAAACTCAGTTTTTGGTAGTATTTTGACAAGAAAACAGCACCGCAATGTTAAAATGTAAAAAAAAAATTAAGGTGGCGGCCAACTTTTTTGTTTGCGGGCCGATTTCGATGAAACTCGGTTTTGGGTACTATTTCGACAACAAAACAGCAAGTCAATGTTAAAAATATAAAAAAATCCAAGAATGCGGCCAACTTTTTTGTTTGTGGGCCGATTTAGATGAAACTCGGTTTTGGGTACTACTTCGACAACAAAACAACAACGCAATGTTAAAAATATAAATAAATCCAAGATGGCGGCCAACTTTTTTGTTTGGTGGCCGATTTAGACGAAACTCGGTTTTGGGAACTATTTCGACAACACAAATGCAACGCAATGTAAAAAATATAAAAAAATCCAAGATGGCGGCGAACTTTTTGTTTATGGGACGATTTAGATAAAACTCGGTTATGGGTACTATTTCGACAACAAAACGCAATGTTAAAAATAGGAAAATTCCAAGATGGCGGCCAACTTTTTTGTTTGTGGGCCGATTTAGAAGAAACTCGGTTTTGGGTACTATTTCGACAACAAAACAGCAACGCAATATTAAAAATATAAAAATCCAAGATGGCGGCCAACTTTTTTGTTTGTGGGCCAATTTAGATAAAACTCGGTTTTGGGTACTATTTCGACAACAAAACAGCAACGCAATGTTAAAAATATAAAAAAAAATCCAAGATGGCGGCCAACTTTTTGTTTATGGGCCGATTTAGATAAAACTCAGTTATGGGTACTATTTCGACAACAAAACAGCAACGCAATGTTAAAAATAGGAAAAATCCAAGATGGATTTAGATGAAACTCGGTTTTGGGTAGTGTGTTGTGTGGTACAATGAAACACCAAAAGTTCTGAGTCTCATATTTCTCTCATTTTTGTAGATATGATTTCCATTTTTTACAGGAACGGAGTCTACTCAATTAGGTATAGTATGGCATTTATAGTTTCATTAATAAATAGATACATAACCAATAACAAGACTTTTAAAAGAAAATGGGAATTGTTTCATTGTGTACACCTAGGTGGAAGAAACACCCCGTGTCCAACAATGAAACACTGTTATTAATTTTGCCTTTTTATATAAAGTGGAACAAGTAAATTACAAAATCTGTTGAATTACAATCAATGAAGGTTTTTTCAGAGTATTCCACAATTATTCGGACTTCAAAAGTACCTCTAGGTTTGTCTCCGGTACAATTATTTAGTGACTTAAAGATTAACGAGTCCTAATTTTTTAAATCTTAGTTAGGTACCTTTTTTTAGGCAAAAACTATTTAAAATCAACAGTTACTCATAATAAGCATTAATGTCTTAAGTAAAGTTTGAGCGTGGGCGGGGACTTTTATTGTCCATTTTAGCAAGTCTAGCGCTAAAATGAATGTTGCCTTCGTTGATTGATAGGACACTTTATAACCTTAGAAAGCTGCAGAACTGTATTAACCAAATTTTTCTGCTTGTTTTCTGGGACGCATTGTATTTCAATATTTGTTGAACGTGTCTGTAACTCAAGCTGTGCCAGTCTAGAAGAAAGGTTTTGATTAGCTGAACGTAGCGACTCATTTTCCTTGCGGACATCATTCAAAGTGGCCAACTGGGCGGCGTGTTGCGTTTTTATGCTATCCAGATCCTGGCTGAATGCCGAGAGAGATGATTCAAAGCCAACTATCATATTTTGCAAGGCAACATTTTTTGGATTAATAACATCCTCAAAAGCATTGTAAATCTCCTCTCTAATAATGTCCCTTAAATCATTGGCCGAAGGGCAGGAACAACTCGTTGGCGCAGGAAAACTTGACTTCAAGCGCTGGGTAACGAAGCTATCATTGGAGGCAGTGGGTAATTTAGCTCTCGTTGGTGTAATCGTGTTATTACCCTTTTTGGGCTCGCGAATGTGGCAGAAATCACAAATTCAGGCGTTTTTAGTATCAGCTGTCATCGCATTCTAATCTGCGAGTAAATATGCAGTGCACTGCAAATGATAATTGTCTTTGCAACGTTTACATTGCATGAATATTGCTCCATCCATGATATTAGGACATCCCGCGCACTCAGATGATTCTTTAGTCGACATTTTTAGGGTTCCGTAGCCAAAATGGCATAAAACGGAACCCTTATAGATTCGTCATGTCTGTCTGTCTGTCTGTCTGTCTGTCTGTCCGTCCGTATGTCACAGCCACTTTATTCCAAAAGTATTAGGACTACATAGTTGAAACTTAGTAGGTAGGTGTATTCTGTAAACCGCTTTACGATTTAAACATAAAAATATAAAAAATGAAAGATTAAGGGGGGGCTCCCCATACATGGAACTGAAACTGAAAATATTTTTTTTCATCAAACCAATACTTGTGGGGTGTTTATAGATAGGTCTTTAAAAATAACATTGAGGTTCCTAAGACCAATTTTTTTCAAAGTCAACCGTTTGAAAGATATATGCCGCCAAAGTGGTAAGATGTGTGTCCCCCCCCCCCCCTTTAACTTTTAAAGTAAGAGGGTGAAAAATCTAAAAAAAATATAAGCTATAGATCTTAATAAACACTTTCAACAAAAATTGGTTTGAATGAGATACAGTAATTTGTTTTCGAGATATAGTACATTTTCCAAAACCGCAAATATAACTTTGTCATTCATACAAACACTGTGAAAAACAAAGTTATTTTTTCAGACGAAAAATGATAGCGGTATTAAAATATGGTATGGTATAATGTACCTACGGAACCCTACTGCGCGTGGCCCGACACGCACTTGGCCGGTTTTTTATTCTTATACAATTACTCTCAATAATCTTATAACTTACTACGGCTTTGGTGAATGAAGATGTTTTAGTAAATCAAAATTAATTGAAAAGTAATGTCCAAAAATATCTTCAATACAAATAAAAAAAAAATATCTTTAAAAATAAATAAAATGTCTCTAAAAAAAATTTGGGAGAAAAAGTCTTTATAAGCGAGGATCGAGCTTCGGGCCACTCACAGCTGAATTCAGTATGCAGCACTCAGTGTGCTAACGTATGCGCCAAAGCGACTTAAAGCGTTCAAAGTATTGATCAGTTAAGTAGGGTTTGAAACTTGATGTATGAGTTGGTTTGAGTATGAGGTCAAGACGAAAATAATAATTATTGTACTACCTCAACACTGATAATATCGCTGATGATAATATTTAGTTTTACACTGGAGATGAGATTTATTACGCAAATTAAAGCGCAGTTTTATCACTTTTCTGAGGATAATGCTCAGACTATATTCAGCAGTTTTTAATAATCCACTGATTAAAAAAGGCACTGAATACTTTTTGAGCACAAATACACACTTTTAAACTATAGGTATAGTTCTACAAACGATATCACTGGTGAATCACTAGACAAATTATTGATTTAACTTGATTCCAAATGTTGGAATTGTGATTTAAAATTATTCGGCAATATTTAACGTAGAGACTATGTTTACTACAAAGCGCCATCTGGCGTATTTAGATGAAACTCCGTACTATTTCTAACATTGCGTTGCTGTTTTGTTGTCAAAATAGTACCGAAAACCGAGTTTCATCTAAATCGGCGCACAAACAAAAAAGTTGGCCGCCATCTTGGATTTTTTATATTTTTAACATTGCGTTGCTGTTTTATTGTCAAAATAGTACCCAAAACCGAGTTTTATCTAAATCGGCCCAAAAACAAAAAAGATGGCCGCCATCTTGGATTTTTTATATTTTTAACATTGCGTTGCTGTTTTGTTGTCGAAATAGTACCCAAAACCGAGTTTTATCTGAATCGGCCCACAAACAAAAAAGTTAGCAGCATCTTGGGATTTTTTTATTTTTAACATTGCGTTGCTGTTTTGTTGTCAAAATAGTACCCAAAACCGAGTTTCATTTAAATTGGCCCACAAACAAAAAAGTTAGCCGCCATCTTGGATTTTTTTATATTTTTACATTACTTTGCTGTTTTGTTGTCGAAATAGTACCCAAAACGGAGTTTCATCTAAATCGGCCCACAAACAAAAAAGTTGGTCGCCATCTTGGATTTTTTATATTTTTAACATTGCGTTGCTGTTTTGTTGTCAAAATAGTACCTAAAACCGAGTTTCATCTAAATCGGCCCACAAACAAAAAAGTTGGCCGCCATCTTAGATTTTTATATTTTTAACTTTGCGTTGCTGTTTTGTTGTCGAAATAGTACCCAAAACCGAGTTTCATCGAAATCGGCCCCCAAACATAATATTTGGCTGCTATCTTTTAGATTTATTTATTTATTATTAGTTTAGATTTATTACTAAAATTGTAGTAATAGGCACAAAATTTTTTTTGATGAGATTTAATCAAAAATTTTTTGATTGTGTCAATACTCTAAAAAATAAAAAAGTGTGTAGAAAAATATTTGTTTACTTATACCAAATCAATAGCCTTGAACCGAGGATATGACTATTGACACAGTCAAAAAATTTAAATTTCACTTTTTTGCTTGATAGTACTCACCTCATGATTGCAATCAAGTTTAAACCTTATTACTGTGGAGCAAAGTTCAATATTGATCGACAGCCTATATTCAGAGTACTATGTAGAAGTTAACATTCGATTTTTAGAAAATAGCAATGAAGAATTCTTTTTTTATTTATATCGTAAGAATCACAATTTCACTAACAATTTTTTGATATATTTATTTGTTTATAACTTGTACCCGTTTCTCTGGAATCGCCATTGCCAGAAACGTCAAGTTAGCAGCCCACTTTGAGATCGTAATATCTCGGCTTGTACTGAAGCAATATTATTGAAATTTTGCGTATACGATTCACTATTTCCTAACAATTTTTTGGCATATAAATCACATTGATACGAACTGTATTTCTTAAGGTGTCTGCTAGCTTGACGTCAAGATAGCAGCCTCACCAAGATACTCAAATATCTTTTGAACCATAGTATCACTATTTATATGCTATAGTTCACTATTTATAACTATTTACTAACAATTTTTTGACCTAGTCAAAACCTTCTAATTCCATGGTGAGGCTGCCAACTATACGCTAATGCATTTGAGCCATTTTGAGTCAGCTATGAACTGGGTGGTAACACGTTATGGCATATTTACCCCAGTATGAAAAATAAATTGAACCAGAAGTAAGTATTTCTTTTTTGTTAACGTGTGTAACACTTGACCTCATAGCTGATATTGATATCAATAAAAAAAACGTTTTTCTCACCGCCCACACCTGTGGCAGATGTCACAAGCGCCGGCCTACGTGCTGGCTTTTATCTGCAGATAACATACGAGTATATCACAGCGTAGGTGTGCAGTTCAATATACTGAAAGTGCCTAGTAAATTGTGCAATATATCGTTTACAATATAGAATAACATTATCAAAGTGTACGTAGATTTAAGTAATCCAAATACAGTAAGATAAATTAACCATAAACTTTAGGAAGCACCCAAAAAACTTCGGTTTTTTACAAATGAATAATAATAATAAAATCGGGTTACACTCTGGGAGTGCCGGCAGAAGTGAAAACTTGAATATTAACGTTGTGCATTTTTGTCACGAATTTTGTCTTACGAATTTACTCTGCATTTGAATTTACGAATACAGAACAGTATTGTACGAAAGTCCCGTGACACAAGTGTTTACGTCTTGAAATGACACGCCACCATTTTCAAGAGAGGGGGATACTTCCGCCGCCGGCTGTCTACTCTCCATCCGTCACATCCGTCTTACGAATTTTCGACCAGGGTCACGTGATCCTGCCTGACTGACTGACGCGAGTTTAAGATTTTTTCCCCATTACAAAAAAGCCGTTAAAGAAGTTTTCACTTCAAAAATAATTCTAAGGTAAGTATTAAAATACTTTGATAGTTAATTGAAGTCACTATTACTTACCTAATTATGTAATAACTAGCGGCCGCCCGCGACTTCGTCTGCGTGAACAGTTTTTCTGCCATCCCTCGGGAACTTATGTTTTTTCTGGATGAAAGGTACTCTATGTCCTTTTCTGTACCCCTGAGAACGTGTATGCAAAATTTCATGATGCTCTGTTCAGTAGTTAAGACGTGAGAGCGTAACAAACAAACGGACTTTCGCATTTATAATATTAGTAAGGATTACTGAAAAACCTATAGCCTATAAGACAAATCTAGGCCACTCTAGGCGAAAAATCACGCTCTGAATTTCCGCGTCGGCGTAGCAACACAACATTGCAAACGCGCGGAAAATGCTCGCAGAGGACGTTTTGTTCGCCAAGATTTATGGCGCTTACAACACTTGTTATGATGGCTTGAAATTCCGCCACGTTTTTTCGTTTAGACTGCTCCTTACACAGAAGGAGAACGAACTTTTATTTCGTTCGCAGACACATAAATACTATTGTAACAATACACCCTGAACTTTTAATCATTTGGTTCCAGCAGTGGGGTGGTTCACCGTGGTTCCACTCGTGATTACAAGCAACTTTTACTATGGGGCCAACTCTGATATCGCGAAAAAAAACTGCTGTTCCATACAAAAGCGCAATGCCTACTCGACCTTAATGTTTGGAACAGCAGATTTTTTTTCGCGATGTCAGAGTTCATATCTCCATTCTTCTTCTCTTTCCCATAGTAAAAGTTGTTTGTATTGTAATCATGAGTGGAACCACCCCACTGCGGGAACCAAATGATTAAAAGGACATCATCCATTTTGGTCCAAATGTGAAAATGCCGGCCAAAAAGCAAAAGTGCTTTTTTCTGACAGATTTTGTCCATCTAAGCATTTCTTATTATGGCACCGAAACTGTAGCACCGCTATACTAGTATTTAATTGAGTTCAAAAAATCTGTTCTTTCATACATTTTGACACAAATGTGAAGCGGTGCTGCAGCTTTGGTGCCATAATAAAAAATGCTTAGATGGACAAAATTTATCAGAATAAAGCACTTTTGTCTTTTGGCCGGCTATTTCATATATGGACCAAAAATATATGAATCATGGATGATGTCCTTTCACGATGTTTAATAAAGTTTTGTTAAATTCGTCATACCCACATCGCCAAAAATAAATATTTTTCTCACGACTCCTTTTTCAACACGTGTGCGCAAGCGTTGTCAGAACAATTTTTTTAAGAAACTCGATTTGGAGCCAATAACCTTGGCTGTTTGCACAGGATCCTCGTATGCAGTTTAAATTAAATAGAAACTTGTTGTGTGTTTTAACTAAAACGTCAAAAGGTAAAATATTTTTTTTAATACTTTTTGATAAAAAACTTACTTTTTAAACAAAAAACATTTCAACTACACTTTGGTGTCTTCGCTTCGTAATAAAAGAAACATACAATGCTACAAGTTTGGATGTCATTTTAAAGTCAATACGTATACATTGTTAATTATAAACATAATGTCATATAAAACACGTCATTGTTTACGATTGTTTCTTATATGTGAGTGACTAAGTTTTATGCTATCTGTTAAAACTATTGAGGATGAAACAATTAACACTTCCTTTTCTGAAATTCCTTATTGATTAATGTTTACGCAGCGAACTAAAATCTATGGAAGTGTAATTGAAAACAAATATTGCTTAAAAATGGCACCACGGGGTCAAAACATTACAACCGGAACAGCTTTAGTCGGGCCAGCCACGCGCTCGGTAACTGACTTGGTATTCTTGTGAATTTCGTATGAAATTTTACAAAATGACCAAAGGTTGGTTTACGGTTTGCAGTTGATGTGTGCACAGCATCATAAAAATGTTTTCTACTATAAAACTGTTATTATGAAATATTAAATTATATTACTGTTTTTGCCGCAAAACTCATGATTCAGAATATAAAATATTTATCTAATCTATTTTTACTAGATTTGTGATGAAAAAAACAAGTAAGTATATTTCTTGACTTAGCAATATACTATTTCTTTTTGTGTTGTTTTGTTCTGGCAACACCTTTGTTTACATTTTTGCTGGGTAATTAGTAATGCGACTTTAGTAGACACACACAAATTTAAATTAATGTATTTTTTTAAATAAACAACCAAGTTCTCAGTTTCACCTTTTGTTCGTAGCCATCTCTGCTAGTAATGGCTTCATCTTAATGCTCACCATCCATCGCAATAGTATTCACACGTCATTATACGTTAAATCCACGTTAACGCTTACTTAATCTGTAACTTAACAGTTAGGCAACTTAAAAAAACAATATAATTCTCGCTCACGTCTGTAATGTTCTTTCACTTACAATGTCGGGATGTCGCAACGGTTTATTGTGATTAGTGATTGGCGCACTTTAGTAAGGGAAGCCTTGAGCGATCCGAGCGAGCGATATGACACGCACGCGCACGCGCACGCTTTGATCCCGACGCTTTGATGATATCATTTTGACAGGAACGCGGTTGCGGTTTCGGAAATTAGGTTGAGGGCAGTTAGACATCCTATAAGAACTGCGAATAGGTTAGTTGACAAAATTTAGAAAATAGATTAAAAATAAAGTTTAGGATCTATTTTACCCCAAAAATATATTATTTTAAGAAAAATAAGTCATTTTACCTATGAATTTTACGTTTTAAGAAATGAACTCAAATTGACATCGGAAAAGGCCAAAACTGTCATGGCGTCTTGAATGACGTCACGCCTCGCGAAACATTCGTGTTTATTTATGACCGTCAATTGTTTTTATTCGAAAACGTCGTCGTCGTCGTTATCGAAAATGATAGCAACAACAAATGTTTCGCGAGGCGTGACGTCACGCGTCTCTGATTGGTGTTCAATGTCACGTGATTAAATGGCAAATTTTGCCAATTTTATTTTCCGTAAATTTTGGTAATCTTTATTTATTTTAATGAAAAAGGTGTTTTTATTAATCATTAGAAACCTTTTGCTAGCCGATTTATTCTTAGTGGAAACAAGCCTATTCATTTCAGGTCGTTTATGTATCAGGGCCCTATTTTTGAATCGCTCGACTCCAGTTGAGCGCTCATTTCTACTGATTTTCGTTCGACATCTCATTGTTTTGAGTCATATGTCGAACGAAAATCAGTCGAAAAGAGCGCTCGACGCCTGCCGAGCGATTCAAAAATAAGGCCCCAGGTCATTTGCACGTCTGGTAAGTTGCGAATTTGAAACATGGTCGTTGGCGTGTACGGTAATTTACGTTTCTGGCACTATGCGTCGACGGCTCTGTACAAACAAAACGTTTCTATTATCTAGGTATTTATAGGTTTTAAATGGAGACGAAGTTAGAAAGTGCACTATATACACAAATTAATATTTCTTTAAATAATACTACATAATATACTAAAAAAATACGACTCACACCAAATCATATTCTCAGGCGGGAATCGAACCCTCGACCCTTGGAAGTCCGGTCCAATGCTATTCCAATTGAGCTATCGAGTCACAGAATATGATGTGCGAGTCGATCGATTTTTTCTAGATTATTATTATTTAGTATGCCAAATGATCCCATTTTTTTTATTTTTTTTAAATAGCTTAACTTTTCAATAATTTAACTCATTATTTTGTCATATAGTTTTATACGAGAAAATACCTTTTTAGGGTTCCGTACCAAAATGGTAAAAAAGGAACCCCTATGGTGTGACTCAGTCTGTCTGTCTGTCACAGCTGGATATCTCGAGAACTACTAATGGTATCAACTTGAAATTTGGAATAGTATATTTTAAGCAACGTTAATCGTACCGTAGTGATCAAAGATAAGGTAAGCTTTATCCCTTGTGTGAATAAACACAAATAAATACTTAAATAAGTTAATTGGCTTAAATTTACTTTTTTTTTGGTTACAAAATTAATTAAGAATTGACCACAAAAGGTTGCTATGCAATAGTCGTGGTAATCACATTTGGATGGCACATTTCCTTCACATCTGAACTTTACGAAATCGTTACAAATTCGCATTTGATATGCTTATCTGGTATTGGCAAAGTAATATAAAGAACTGCGAACGGATTGCGACACAGAGAAGGTCGTGACGAAATCTTGCATTAATTAGATTACAATGAAGCTTTAAAAGTTGTAGTACCTACTTATGTATGTCTATTCTCTATAAGTACAGGTAGGTACGTTTTGAAATCTGAAACCTTACTTGTCCGATTTAGTAAACAGTTTTTGACAGTTGTCATCCGTCTTTTAAACTTAAATCGTTATTTAAAAATATGTTAGTTAACTTTATGAAATTGTTGTTAATTTATTAACAATTTGTTTCGTAATCTTTGTGTGGAAAACCATTTATTGTATTTTATAAATGATTATTTCAATAAAGAGTTGGGTGAAGATTGTTTATTATATAAGACAAGTAAGAGTTTTTTGGCGCCATTTGTCATGTTCGGTTCGGTGTCTATTTTAATTATTTGCAAATTGATTCATAGTGGATATTGTGTCTTAAAATTGGTGCAGTTTTGTGGTACAAGTGTCTACGCAACTGAACAATATGTGGGATAATTGAAATAGGCGCGATCTTGGTTGTGTGAAGCCGAGACTTTTACTGTAGTGGTGGCTACCTCGGCAGAACTTACCAAGTAAACTGTCTTGATATACTTGGTGCCAAAAGCTCCAAGCAGCATTAGAATGCGATGCACCCGCATTTTAATGTAAACTGAAACAATCTATCACTGAAATATTCAACACTTGACACTGGCAAAAATTACTTCCAAGAGGAAAGTAGATTGCCAAAACAAAAATAAGAAGAAGAAGAAGACAAGTAAGGATGGACAGACTTTAGTTAAATGATGTTTGTCATTTTACATAATTTATAAACATCATGATTTCAATAGGTATATATGTATATATATATATATATATATATATATATATATATTTATAATGTTAGTGGTTCTCAATGAGTTTTTTCTACGTACCCCTCTGAGAGAAGGACATCAAACTCGCATACACCTTATTGCAGAAATGAGGAATAAAAAAAACAAATTTTTGAAGGTGGGACTCAGATTACAAGGGATATTACTTTACTGCATTGAGCCTATAGTTATGTCTATATTAGTTACTAAATGGCACTGAGGTATAATTTATTAATAGTTCAATGTTAAATCGAAATAATTGGATTATCTTGGCCGACGTGGCATGGGCCGAAAACTTGCGGGCCAAGTTAGCATATTGTTTGTTAATTTCGTTAATGGTCCATTCACTATAATACTTCTTATTATGATGTATACCTACACTCGTTAAAGTTACAAATGCACGAAATCGTCTGAATTTATTTCTCGCTTCACGTATTTTTAACATTTGTCAATATTTCATTATATTTCCGAAATTAAGTGGCAGCAGTTACTAACGTGTTTAATAATGTGATTGCCAAAATATTTTGCAACTATCCCGAGTATCCGTAAGAAATGTAACTGAATTAAATCGTTGCATTATCACTGTTTTATTCGCTAATCAAACACTCAAGAGTTTAACGATTGATTACATAAGAATGCACTTAGCTCAGATACCTAAACCACTATAGTTTTATTGGTACTTATTTACTGAGGTTTCCAGAACATGCAATAAGTTGCATTATTTTTTATTTTGATATTTTGCATCACTGTGTCACTCGATCCACGTAGGTATACTGGGTGTCCCAAAACTTTGCCACACGGAGGAAAAGTACCTTAAATATTGAAGATAGGAAATTTTACTGAAAGAAGACTTCATTTTGTTTTTTAAAAAAAACGGAACTGCATTCAATTTTTTTAAATCGCATAAGATTCGATGCCAATGGGGTTGGCAACGCAAAGCTAATTGTAGATGTCGCTGCGTACGCTTGTTCCTAAGACAGTAGACGTTCAGAACAAAATGTATGGGAAAAAGTTTTTATTAAAAACAAAACCTCCTTCAAAAACCTTGAAAATAATGTAACAAAAAACAGTTTCAAAAATAAATTAATGGCTCTAAAAAGCAAGAAATAAAATATTGAAATCTGTATAATAACTAACTCGAAAGTTTGTATGCATATCTTATATTAAACAGCGCCTTTTGAAGTCGGGTGGGGGGGGGACGAACGATATTTTTTATCTGAACTAATATATCTAAACTTTAATCATGGGTTTAAATCCCACCCGACTTCATAAGACGTTGTTTAATATAAGATATGCATACAAACTTTCGAGTTAGTTATTATACAGATTACAATATTTTATTTCTTGCTTTTTAGAGCCATTAATTTATTTTTGAAACTGTTTTTTGTTAGATTATTTTCAAGGTTTTTGAAGGAGGTTTTGTTTTTAATAAAAACTTTTTTATTTTAAACTTTTTTGTGGTAAGTATATTTGGTGATGATATTATCTAAGTTACAATAGCCTTATGTCAACGGCTCATCACCTTTTACATAGTACTGCTTTTCCCGACGCAGGGGCGTTTATTGTTGAGGAGTTCTCCTGGTACTTCACTATCAGCTCTTAATAAATAGATAAATAAATAGCCTAAATAAATAAATAGCCTAGCAAAAATAGCCTAGCAACCATATGAAAGTAATCGTATCGTACCAGTGAACTACTTAGTATTGAATAGTTCCGATGATCATCTATGCTGGTCTTCATCATCAGTTCTACTTCACCGAAATGGTACTTTTCGTAAGCAAATGCACAAGTTACTTAAGAAAATACAAAAATCGCTATAGATGTGCCTATGATATTTGAAGAGTTCCCTCGATTTCTCCAGGATCCCATCATCAGATCCTGATTTTATGACAATGGGACCAATTTGAAAGTATATACTTTCAAACAAAAAAAGAATTTTTCAAATCGGTCCAGCCGTCTTCGAGTAATCGAGTAACATACATAAAAAAAATAAAAAATAAAAAAAAAGATTCCGACGAATTGAGAACCTCCTCCTTTTTTTGAAGTCGGTTAAAAAAGGTATTTATTTTGTGGTATTTTTTTAACGAAGAAGACCCATTGACCCAAAATGCATATAAAAGACTATTCTACAATTCAAATACCGGAAATTAAAGCCAAATTAAGATATTTTTATTCTTACAGAATTTATAATTTTTTTTCTATATCCAGATTTTTAGAAAATATGTAAGTGCCAACATTTTTAAAGCCTATTACACAAAATTTAAACATTTTAAAGCTAAAAAAACGATTTTGTTAAGTAAAAGTCCCTTTCAAAGTAAAAGTTTTAAGTAAAAGTAAAAGTTCCTTTGTTTTCATAGCTCTCGTGGAACAAGCGTACGCAGCGCCATTTTGACAGTTGCCTTCCCCATTGATTCAATCTGTAATGATTAAAATTTAATTGATAAATTTCATGGTCAAGAAAAAATAATCCTTATGAGTAACCATTCCGATTGGGTTTTTTCCTTTTTGGTGGGTTCGATTCCTGGTTAATGCAGGCGATTTTTCAAAAATATTTGAATGCAGTTCCAATTATTTTTAAAAACAAAATGAAGTCATCTTTCAGTAAAATTTCCTATCTTCAATATTTAAGGTACTTTTCCTCCGTGTGGCAAAGTTTTGGGACACCCTGTATAATTGTATCCAGTTTCAAGGTGTTTTTACATCGACGCCTGCGCTTAATAGGAACAGGTTCCATCCTGGTTTGTGTGGTATCATTTGAGTGGTTCCTTTGTCAACATGCGTATGCGCCGGTTGTGACTAGGGTTGACAACTTTTTTTGCATCAAATATAGTAGTTTCAAGATTATCATATGTAAAAATATAGTAGTTGGCGAAAAAGTTGAAAAAATATAGTAAGTTTATAAAAATAGGGGTTTAAGTATAAAATTGCCGTTTTATATGGAGAATTTTGAAGAAGACACATTTTCTTAATTGATTTAACTTTAATTCTTTTAATTTTAACAACCATAAACGCTAAAGTTCTAAAATTTTTATGCACAAAAATGATATAATACCACAAAATGTGAATAAAAAGTATCGGCTAAGTTACAACGAATTTATTGGTAATTTCTGCTAATAAAAAAGGAATCTCACAAAAGTTAAGGAATCAGAAATATTTTTATTGCTGATAGTTGGCCACCATGATTAATTCGAAATAATAACAAGCAACTGTTACTAAAGCATCTTTAACACCTTAGAAATATGAGGGCCTCTATTTGTGAGAAAAAAAACTGCAATTTCATACAATGATTGCTCATGTGAGTTTGTTAATGTCTTGTCGTAACATGTTTATAAATAGAATTATGTCAAACTAGCTTCCGCCCGCGACTTCGTCCGCGTGGAGAATCTTAGATCGGGATAAAAAGTATCCTATGTTTTAATTCAGACTAAAAACTATCAGTGTGTCAAATTTCATCCAAATCTGTTCAGCCGTTTTTGCGTGATTGAGGAAGAAACATCCAAATTTATAATATACACATATAAACTTTCACATTTATAATACACATATTAGTAGGAAGTATGATTAGGAAACTACTTAGAAAAGTCGTGAAATATGCAATAACGATGTATTTTGTTTTTAATCGACTTCCAAAAAAGGAGGAGGTTCTCTGTTCGTCTGTATATTTGTTGTTTTTTTTTTTGTGTTTGTCCACCGATTACTCAAAGACGGCTGGACCGATTAAAATGATTCAAACGTATTATTTATATTATTACATTAGGTAAACTCCCAATATGGTCCTATTTTTTAAAATTTGGAAATCGGTTCAGTACTTTTCAAGTAATCTTGAAAAAAACACGAAAATAGTATGATTTTGTGTAAACTACCTCGACGATCAGTCGGATAACTTCTTTGTTTATGAACTGAATAAGATAATTATTTTTTTGTTGGAAAAGGGATATCTTAAGTGTAGTTCTTTAACCGACCTAAAAAAAGGAGGTTCTCAGTTTGACCCGTATGTATGTATGTTTCTCCGCGATTAACTCACGTTTGGCTGAGCCGATTTTTCTACCTAAATAATATACCTACACTACCTAATACAGAAGGTACCTACACTAAAAATAAAAAAATTAAAATAGTTTAGAAAATAAAAAACCGACTTCAAAAAACCTACCTCTAAAAAGCAAGAAATAACATTCGTAATAATAAAAACACGTCTACTGAAGTCGAATAGGGCTTTTAGAATAAAAAAAAGGAATCTGTACTCCAGCCCCACCCGACTATTACGAATATTATTTCTTGCTTTTTAGAGGTAGGTTTTTTGAAGTCAGTTTTTAGGGTTCCGTACCAAAATGGTAAAAAAGGAACCCTTATGGTGAGACTCAGTCTGTCTGTCTGTCACAGCTGGATATCTCGAGAACTACTAATGGTATCAACTTGAAATTTGGAATAGTTTAAGATGACATTTGCCCAACTATTTTGCAAATAAGAAAGAAGTAATAAAATAATATTTTTTTTACAACAGGGACTGAAAAGGGATCTTAAAAATTTTAAGTGAGGTGACTAGGGCATGTGGGGTATCATATGAAAGAGCGCTGTTTGCACGTTTTCAATAATTTTTTCTTTTTTTCTAGACCGCATAGTTTTTGACTTATGATGAAAAATGTAAAAAAAATGACCGTTCCCCCCCCTTTATCTCCGAAGTTTGCAAAGAGAAAAATCTGAAATAATTCTATGCGATAGCAGTTTATATAAAGATTACAGGAAAAATAAAATGATGTCTCAATATGGCACACTTTTTTAGAAATTATCAAATTTCTAAAAAAGTTTACATTAGTTCCACTATCGGTCAAGAGATGGCGCTGACCTAAAACTGCAATATTAATTTTATGATTCTACTCTGCAGTGTGGTTTAATGGTGCAATTATGATGGTACGGAACCCTCGGTGCGCGAGTCCGACTCGCTCTTGACCAGTTTTTTTTATTTATTTTTAAAACAATTTTTTAATGTGAATTTTATGTTTTTTTTCAAAGATTTATGAATATTACAAATTAAAACTTTTACATGTAAATTGGGCGTATGAACCTGACAGCCAAGTAATTTCATCGTTTAGTGACTATGATACTAAGTGCTAGTCGGTTTGTTGCCCTAGCGCATCTTACTACATACTTACTTAAGTAACGGCAACAAACTGAGTAAGTACAGTCAGCATAAAATATAGATGTCAGTCGCAAAAGTGAAGACTTTATAAAATTGGTGAAAAGATTTTCAAATTATTACAGACCACGAGTTTGAATGTTTCATAATAGTACAGTAGCCCGTAGAACATTTAAATCACCAAAAAGGTTACCGTTTGTCGTTGTGATATAGTTAATTATTACTAAATTATAGATAGGTACTTTAACCCAAGTTTTACAGATCGCAACCCGCCGTAACCTATATTTGTATATCTCCAAAACTTATATTTTTTTATTTTTCGAGGTTTACCACATAGTTTAGCTATTGTCGTGTTCTACAGCTTGGTTTGATTGCCACAGATAAAAGTAAGACTATAAAAAGTAGCCATACACAGATTTAAGACCTGATGAAAATGATTAGATTTTATCTGGTCTTAAATCTGTGTATGATCACTTTCCATAGTCTTACTATTATCAGTGGCAATCAAACAAAGCTGTAGAACACGACAATAGCTAAACCATGTGGTAAACCTTGAAAAAAAATCATTTTTGGAGATATACAAATATAGATTACGGCGGGTTGCGATCTGTAAAACTTGGGTTAAAGTATCTATAATGTCGTAATAAATAACTATATCACAACGGCAAACAGTAACCTTTTTGGTGATTTAAATGTTCTACGGGCGACTGTACTATAATATGAATAATGAAATAAATGTCTGTACAAGATATTTTCGTAAGTTTTATTTCATATTCTCTAAACATTATTTTTTTCAAATTATGTAATCAGTAGGTACTTATATCGTAAATTATTTTTTCCTTATTTATTGTTACTTACTCTGTAGTTTAATAGAATAAATAGTCTTGTGTATTTATGTATGTATATCACTAATTTTGTATCAAAATTATATATTTTCTGTATAGGTGCAACACGTGTTTCATAATAATCCGTATATTTTTTTTATTTCTATGGAAAACATGCCAAGTGACAACCTTAGACGAAAATAGACTATTTGTTTTCGATAATCAATCCCATTAATTGGCAAAGCAAAACACAATTTAGTTCTAGGGTTGTCACTATGCAGTTTATCATGAAAAAATTTTTTGGCGGTTTTCAGGGTTTATCGATAATTTTCCGGGATTGTATGCATTGTAACCTATCTACCATTCACCTTTGTAAGGTTTTTGTAAAACGTTGTATATTTATCTACAGGGTGGATTTTTGAGACGGTACATTAAGGGCAGGTACTTTAACCGTTATAGTCACAGGAAAACGTTCCAAAGAGACCATCCATAACTTTTTAATATATTCTGAACTGCATTCACAGATTTTGGAAAAAAATTACCGTTAGCAAAAAAAATGCTAAAATACCAAAAAAAATTTTTTATGCCAATCGATCCTATTTTGTGTGGGGATCAAAAGACTCTATGGAATCATTTAAGGTATGAGTACTAGAAACGACAGAAATTGCCGAAAACTTTTCCCATACATTTTGTACTGAAAAACGATAAATCAAATCGAAATATTTTTTATTGCCAAACGATCCTATTTCTTACTTTGATCAAAAAACTCTTTAAGGATAACAAAATTTTGAGTACAGAAACTGTTTTTTTTTTTAAAATCTAATGTTGTAGAAGATTGTGCCTGCGTGTGAAGCCGGTGTTGTCACTTACTGTAGTTTCTGTACTCAAATTTCAGTTGACCTTAAAGAGCATTTTGATTACAGTACGAAATAGGAGGATCCCATAGAGTCTTTTGATCCCCAAATGAAATAGGATCGATTGGCATAACAAAAATTTTTTTTGGTATTTTAGCATTTTTTTTTTTTTGCTAACGGTATTTTTTTTCCAAAATCTGTGAATGCAGTTCAGAATATCTTAAAAAGTTGTGGATGGTCTCCTAGCAACGTAACTAAAACGGTTAAGGCACCTGCCCTTAATGTACCGTCTCAAAAATCCATCCTGTATATTGACTATTAAGGCCAACTAATAACCTAGACCAAGTAACATTTAATGCTAACGGCCATTATAGATTCTGACTGCATCATAACATTGACCGTAACACATTCAGTGGTCGATGACCTCGTCGCCTAGACAATAACTTACCAAAACCATTAGGAAAAAGTATGACATCACCTGGCCAAAACTGGCTTGCTTTGCCATTGAAGTACGCCCCTTACTAAGTGCAAGCTAGTGAGTTCAACGCGACAGTAAGAAATATTTATAAATTATAATATTTATAATACATTACGTGGCAAATATCTTGAATTTTTTTCGACGGACTGGGGATAAGTTCGCGCATGTGCTCTTGTGAGCGACCAATGGCAAGCGCCCCTCTCCCTGCCCTCCCTCATGCCCATAATACCTATGCATTCCGCGCAATCCCCACCCGATTTCAAGATATTTGCCTCATACTGTACAAAATGTGCAAAACAGAAATTTTCTCACAAACTTAAGTATTGCTCTGAAATGTTACCGGTGTTCCACATTTCCGCGGTGGCTGGTTCATCACGTTCTAAATATAAAAATCAGTGCGGGAACTAATTTCGATACTTATATCCCGATCAAGTACCTACCGGTAGGTAGGTATTTCAAATTCAAAACGGTAGAACCCATAGACTTAGAAATTTTTTCGCTGCGCTAAAAGTAGAACCCATCAGCCAGGTAGCGTTATTATTAAATGGCTGCCTGCCTAGTTACACAACAATTTAAAAATTACATTTTTAGAAAAAAATATTTCCTCCCTTCTTGAGAAAAGCACTATTAGCCTTGTACTGGAGGCTATTTGCATTGCCTCGAATGATTAAACCCCTCGCCGGCGGTTCGGGCTTCAAACCATCATCGACAATGCAAATGTTAACTTCCCGTTCTTAGCTGTAATGTAGTATTTACAATGTAATAAGTATCTATGTTTTCACATTACATTGTAATAAGAAAAAGACCTGCACCGCGCCGACCCCATATGAAAAACGATCTAATATACAGGGTGTCCCAAACATTGCCACATCAAAAGGGTTACTCATTAGGCTTATTTTTTTCATAAATATCACAGCATCTCAAATAAAAGGAAGACCATGTTTGCCATTTAAGTTTTAATTATTACGTATTGTATGGTATCGTATGCGATTTTTAAAATATCTTTGAATGCATTTCCAATTATTTTTAAAAGAAAATGAAATCTTCTTTCAGAAAAAAATCCTATCTTCAATATTTAAGGTATTTTCCCTCCATGTAACAAAGTTTTAGGATACCCTGATGTATCCACAACAGTGTACGTCTGTGGTACAGTGGCGAAGGGTAGAATTATGGCACAGGTAAGCCGTTCTACAAAAATGTTATCATCTGCGTATGGATCGGTGGGGTGGTATTTATAAAAGCTAAAGCCCGCCGGTAACGATCAATTGCGATTGTCAATTTTTTCGTCAATGCCATTGTTAGAGCAATTGACAATCGCTTCAATTGCACGCGTAAACGATCAATTTTCGCATCAATGAGCGTCAATGACGTAAAAATTGACAATCGCAATTGATCGTTACCGGCGGGCTTAAGCCGAAAGGAATCGGTTTCTATTGACCCCGCGCCACTGCTGAGGTCACTGTGGCCACTACTGCTGCACAATTAGATTAGTAGTTTATGATACAAGGTTGGTAAGGAGGGTTTTAAAACGAGTTGGCGTTTTATAAGCTCGTGCCGCAGGCGAGGGTTTATAATCGTCACGAGTTTTAAAAACCTTAACAACCGTGTGCCATACTACGTTTTTTAATACATTTGCGAGAAAACATGATAGGTACTACTGAAATTGTAATCAATAACATATAATAAAACTGTAAATTCTAAATATTTGTGCGCGAATAACGTAAAAACCGCTAAAATAATTTTGATGGGTTTTTTACAGTTTAGTAGATTGAGATCCAACTTAAAATCTTAGCTATGTTTCATCAAATTCAGGTGGATGGAACCAGGGAAACAGCTTGAACTCTCCGTAGTACTAGCTTTCATACACTAAAGAGGTTATTTTAAACTGGTCCCTAAATCTTTCTACTGTCCACGCGGATGAAGTCGCGGGCAGAAGCTAGTAGAAGATATAAAAAAACGTACGTAAACAAAATCGCACGGCGCGGGCGAGCGGTAAACTTACCGCACGCTGTACTAATCCGTAAACAAAAACGCACGGCGTGCGGTAAAATCAACTTACCGCACGCTGGACTATCACCGTAAGCTCACATTTTCGAGAAACTGCATTGAGATAGTAGTTTATGATACAAGGTTGGTAAGGAGGTTTTTAAAACGAGTTGATGAGTCACGAGTTTTAAAAAACCTTAACAACCATGTGCCATACTACGTTTTTCAATACATTTGCGAGAAAACATTATAAGTACTGCTGAAATTGTAATCTATACATATAATAAAACTGTAAATTTCAAATATTTGTGCGCGTATTACGCAAAAATCACTAAAAGAATTTTGATGGGCTTTTTATAGTTTAGTAGATTAAGATCCAACTTAAAATCTAAGCTATGTTTCATTAAATTCAGGTGGGTGGAACCAGGAAAACAGCTTGAACTCTCTTTAGTACTAGCTTTCATACACTAAAGAGGTCATTTTAAACTGGTCACTATATTTTTCTACTGTCCACGCGGACGAAGTCGCGGGTGGACGCTAGTAGAAATTAAAAAAAAACGTACGTAAACAAAAACGCACGGCGCGGGCGTGCGGTAAAATCAACTTACCGCACGCTGTACTAAACCGTAAACAAAAACGCACGGCGTGCGGTAAAATCAACTTACCGCACGCTGGCCTGTCAGCGTAAGCTCACATTTTCGAGCAACTGTATTGAAAAAGATTTTTATTATTTTCCGATACTTCCTTATGTACTTTAATTGAATCTATCCGTACAAGCTGCCAAGTATAAAACCGCAACAATAGCGGCACATAAAAGCTTAGCATAAAATTTACCAATATCTATGACTGATTGATATTCAGGAGGTGTCACGGGCAATAACGCATTCGAATGAGGATTACTAACTGGCGTACTACAAGGGTTGTCTACAAGAAGATTATATTCATTAATAATTTGTTGGTTTCCAACCATCATCACAAGAGTAAGCCATACTCCGATTTATAACATTACTAGCTTCCGCCCGCGACTTCGTCTGCGTGGAAAGTTCTTTTGCTATCCCTCGGGAACATAACTTTTTTTCGGGATGAAAGGTAACCTATGTCCTTTTCTGTGCCCCTGACAACGTGTATGCAAAATTTCATGATGATCGGTTCAGTAGTTAAGACGTGAAGGCGTAACAAACAAACAAACAAACGGACTTTCGCATTTATTATATTAGTAAGGATATTTGTGTTCTATTGAGGAATTTATTTTCTTAGGTAGGTATAGTCACGTCTGTAAACAATACAGTTTAGAACTTTGTCACTTTACAAGATATAACCTTATTTAACAGAAATCGATGACAAATGACAAGCACAAGAGAGTGACAAAGTTCTAAACTGAACATATACATTTTTTGAGACGTTACTGTGCCTATTTTTTTTCCACACTTACATTTGATTGTCTAGCCACTGACAAGAGTTGTCGTCAGATTAATATAAACCAATTAAAAAGAAATATAAGTATTGTATTAAATAGACAAAATATTTTTAATTTCATTCTAAATTTCACTCATATTTAATCCTATTGTATGTTTTTATATTGTCTAAATTAAATTGAAAATATTAGTTTTATTATTGCCAACCCTAACAAATAACGGGCTGCTTTGGAGGCGTATACACCTTTCCATTTAGACTGGAGATAGTTTGATAGTGTATGAATACTAAACAAATACTGATGGTTTTTTTTTCAAGTAACAAAATAAAAAGTGCACACCGTTCTTTACATTGAAATATTTATAACCTATTACTTTTGATAAAATTCACAGATCTCGTGCCTTTCACGACCTTCTGGTACATTGAAAATTAATTTAATGAATTAACTAAAACAAAATTTATTCGTAAACATTTTTTATTATTATTAAATATACCTATGTAAGTACTATAACTAAAAACATCTTAGAATTTCTACAAAAAAATACCTAATAAAAAATTCTAATCAAAATCAAATGCAGTCTCGCGCTGATTTCATCATCATTTGAATATGTGCGATAACAATGTTTATCTAGGCATCATCTTCACACTCTCATTTAGAGACCGTTGTAAAAAATCATTGGGAATCGTAGCGTACTAAGAAAAACATGAGACATGCCCTATCGAGTAATTTTAAATCTCAAAATTGAAATAACAGCAACCCACGAATATACAGCAACATCTTTAACATTGACATAGGTACCTATTTATTTCACTTTTTACACATTTTGAGTGTAATTTATCTTAAAAATTCTAACCAATTAGTGCAAATGCTTTTCTGTATTTACTACTAAGTATGGAAACTACAAACTCTCTTCTATTCAACCTTCGCTCAAGATTCGTTTATTCGTTTGCCTATACAAAAAAGTGCCGGGTATCACGAAATCCTACGGTGCGGTGCAGGCAATGGTGAGGAAATATATGCCAAAACAATAGAAACAGATGCGCCGAAATAGTTTTTACAATGCTCACGTGCAACTGCAAGCCAAAGCCCGGCCTTTTGCATAACTATAATAGGGTTAATAAATAAATGATATCTTGTTCTTCGTATGGGTAATACTAATGGTGTTTATTTAACTTAGTAGTTTTACATCAGATTTGACACCCAACCATTAAAAAGTCATAAATAATCTCATTTAATCTAATTTTATTTGATTATAGAATTTTACATAAGTATCAATAAATTAAAAATATATTTTTGTTTTGCTTTTAAAAACACTTACATTAGGTACCTATCCGATTTTTTTATAATAAGAAAATAACATTTTATTACATTTACAACTCAAAATATAACTACAAACAAACATTTGTCTTTCAGACCATTAGCGTTCTTACGACTAGGTACGCGCTCAGCGCTCACTCACACGCTCCGCGCAAACTTTACTTCATAAAGGTTAAGCTACAGAATTATCCTTTTATGTTATTTACCTCAAATATATTTTTTTAAACTAGACCAATATCATATCTCGAGGTGTTTTTAAAATCGACCCGCTATCGCGTTTCGTTTACGAGATATGATTTTTTTCTCGCCGAAACCGGTCAAAAATCGACCAAATTTTTCACATTTTTGCGATTTTCAAAAAAAGATTTTGAGATTTGAAAAAAAAATTTTGTCAGTTTATAGCCCTTAATTAGACGCGTCATTTGATATCTCAATCATTTACGTAGCTCTAATATCTACGACACCAGGGTGAAATCTCACTTTGGCTGAAAATCGGGCCTATACAGATGCCTCAAAAAAAACCATTTTCAATGTTAAAATTATTAATTAAATGCAATTTTTGTCCGCACCTTGAATGTTGGTCACGTTAAATGGAAATAATAGTAGCATTCTCTTCTCCAAGGTCCATAATCTATCACTATATTAAATTCATCAAAATTGGTCCGGTTGTAAACAGAAAGACAAAAGTTACTTTCGCATTTAGTACGGATATAATCATAGCTTTGGTACTGTAAGTACAAATGTGATTCTTTTTAGCTCTAAAGCAGTGCTGGATTAACCCTAAAACAAATTAAGCAATTGCTTAGGGCATCACGTCTGCTGGGGGGCACCATAATTGGCACCGAAAAACATTTTTTTTGTAAGGATTAAATAAAAGTTTTATTTCAAATTCAATTTTGTTTGGTCATGTAAAACGACTTACTACAAGATTAGTGGATGAAACTGACAAAAAATTGCGCTGCGCGGCCTTTTTTTAATTCTTTAGTTTCACTACCAGTCAACAGATGGCGCTGAACTAAGAATGCTGACCTAAGAAAAAAAAAATAGTTCCACTATCGGTCAAGAAATGGCGCAACCTAATACTACAATAATAATTGGTGGCTGGTTCTAATATAATTACCTACTATTTTCCGTACGAATAAACGAAGAATAAGTTCCTACTTAGTAATATAAACAGTTTGCAATGTGGAGTGGCTGAAACGTTTTTCAGTCACCATAAGCAGCTGTGGTTAAGATTTGTAAATTGACTGTCCGCCTGTTCGCCCTTCCACCTGTATGCCGTTTATCCTACTTTTTTAAAGACTGTACTAAAGTAACATATCCAAATATATTTATGATTGTACGGAACCCTCGGTGCGCGAGTCCGACTCGCTCTTGACCGGTTTTTTTTAACTATAGACAGTGGATGAAGCTGACAAAAAATTGCGCTGCTCGGCTGTTTTTCAACTATTGACAGGCAAGATCATTGGGCAAGACAAGAGTCAAGATTAGTCGATGAAACTTACAAAAATCGCGTTCCGCAGCCCTTTTTTTTTTAACTATAAACTGGTATTTTTCTGAAAAATCAGGAATTTTGTGCATATCCTAAACAGGCATCCTCCCTATACGTAGATTGTAATCCTATAGGGGGGCCCGCAGGCGTGGATTGTTTAGGGCACCAAGTAGTCTTAATCCGGCTCTGCTCAAAAGTAACTTAGTAAGAAAACCACCCACAATTTAGTGACAATGTTAGAAAGCCAGCAAGCTCATAAAAACGAATAATCAAGTAATGGGGTAATCGATGGCCAACATGGGAGGGTCGTTAGAAACCGCCAGTTTCTAATGACATCACCAGATAGCCGCAGCTTATGGCGTTATAAAATGCTTTATTATCACCCAAAATGGCGAACGTTTATTGCCAATATAAGAATGGCCAGCGCTGGTCATTCTTTAGCCAGCTAAAAATACTATTTTCGATAAAAACAGATTAAAGAGAGAGAGTAACATAATTCCAAAAGTATAGTTCTTTAGTGTGAAGAACGGCAAACTCACTAACCGTATTTTTTATAAAACCGACTTTTAATAAAACTTACTAACCGTATTTTAAAAACTTTAAAAAGTGAATTTTGTTCTACACTATAAAATACCATTTATATCCAAATCGACTTTTACAACTCGAAGTTGTATCTCATATCATCATATTTATATTATACAAATTAGGTGTCTTCTACTAAGATATTTTTTTAATCTTTCACTCGATTTCATACCTTACATAAGTACTTTTGGTAAAGAAATTTTAAGTAGATTTTTTCCTAAAAACAATATCAACGATATAAGAATTAATACTGTTTTTTTTATATCTTGCAAAATACGTTTTATGTATGCTACTTTTTACCCGACTGCAAGAGGGTTATTTTATACTGTAAAGTTTCGTCGACTCCTACACTTACACGAATTAGGTTTCTTTTTTGTATTTTTTAGGGTTCCGTACCTAAAAGGTAAAAACGGGAGGGACCCTTTTACTAAGACTCCGCTGTCCGTCTGTCTGTCTGTCACCAGGCATCTCATGAACCGTGATAGCTAGAAAGTTGAAATTTTCACAGATGATGTAATTTTTGTTACCGCTATTACAACAAATACTGAAAATATAATAAAATTAATATTTAAGGGGGGCTCCCATACAACAAACGTGATTTTTTTGCCCTTTTTGCTCGATATTAATAACGAAAACAGAATCCTACTAATATTATAAATGTGAAAGTTTGTGGGTTTGGATGTTTAGATGTTTGTTCCTCAATCACGCAAAAACTATTGAACGGATTTGCTTGTAATTTTGCACACAGATAGCAGATAGCCTAGATTAAAACATAGAATACATTTTATCCGGAACGGGAACCACGCGGGTGAAACCGCGGGCGGCCGCTAGTAAAATTAATATTTAATTTTATTCTGTTTCTCCCATACAACAAAAGTATTTTTTTGCCGTTTTTTGGTACGGAACCCTTCGTGCGCGAGTCCGACTCGCACTTGGCCGGTTTTTTTAATCAATAGGGAGAAGCAGATAGTGAATCATATTTAATGTGAGTTTGATCTTTCGTCATCCAGGATCAGTCACTCTCTTCCAGACTCCGGAGTTATGTCAAACATAGTAACGCCGTCTTTCGTCACTGCCGCCGCATGCACCGGGGCTCTATTTCTGTAACGTGTAACCAAATTCGAACTGGAGTCAATCACCCTGCCACTTAACACGCTGAGTGCGTGTAAGCTGCGAAAAGTTAACGTTCGACACTTGAGAATTTATGACACAAGAAAATAGAAAGCTTTCTAGGAATTTGCTTAATCCTTTCACTTAGAATTTAAATGTGGATTGTAGTCTTCGATCAAGAATACCCTAGATGTCCGGTCAGTCTCAAAAAAGGCACCTTGAATAGCGTCCCACTTAAAAACTGGGGGCTTATTTTGCACAAAGTAAGTGATAAAAGATGTGTTTTTGTAAAAAAAATCGGGTTGCACTCCGGGAGTGCCGGCAGAAGTGAAAACTTGAATATTAACGTTGTGCATTTTTGATATTTTGGAATACTTATACTTACTTACTTCGCTGGCCCAGCGACCCGAAGTGGATCTTGGCCTCCGACATCAAAGTGCGCCATTCTTGCCTGTCTTTTGCCAGATCTGACCAGTCGGGCACCTCCAGCTCTTTGAGATCTTTGGCGACTTCGTCCTTCCAGCGATATCTCGATCGGCCCACCGGACGACGCCCAGAAGGTTGACCAAGGTATGCTCTCTTAGCATAGCATACCTTGGTCATATTTTGGAATGGTTAGAGAATAATTTTGAATTTACGAATACAGAACAGTATTGTACGAAAGTCTTATCCATAGCTTGACAGAAAATCTAGAGTTTTGACATAGAATTAAAAAATTAGCGCGTTGCTATTCAAAATTCAATTCAAAATTCAAAATATTTTATTCAGTCTAGGCTGTTACAAGCACTTGTGAATGTCATAGAAGCTACGCCATCGGTTCGCAAACCCTAAGCGGGAGACCTTGTAACGAGAAGAACCGGCAAGAAACTCGTCAAGGGCTGCTTTTTTCTCCCTGTATATTTCATACAGAGTCGTCAACATTGAAAAATGAGCTCTACGTTTAAAGTGAGGTCATTTTCCATCACAATAATTAACAAAAGTTTGCACACAATGGGTAGGTAGGTTAAAATTAAATATATCTACTACATTCAGATAGGTAAATATGAGAGTAAATAACTTTCAACTAGTTGAGAAATCACTCTGTCTGCTACTCGAACCAAAAAACACTTGATGCAAGACATAAAAAGTAAAAAAGCAATTCTTACAATTCAATATGCGTTAAGATAGGTACTCAGAAGCAGACCCATTCCCACTGGCAGCACCCGTTCACGAGCATGACGCATGGACCAGCCATCGCTTCGCTCAACCATATTTGAGGGAACGTAACGACCCGCCCCACACGACACCACCGCAGAAATGATTAAAGAGAGCATGACATACTTAGGCTACCCATCCTAAGGCACTGAATTTAAAACGAATATCCAAAAGCTTTTCATAGGCCTTTACTTACAAAACTATAGACGAAAAAATACGAAAAAATATTACGAAAGCAAAATAATCATTTTAGTCATTAGCAATAAAAAAAGTGAGAAATCAAAACAAGGATTAGTTATTAATTTTATGTTTTGAGTAAGAAGTGCCATACAGATTGATAATATTAAACATGAAGAAAAAAAAATATATGCGACGCTCTTAGTACAAGCAGACAGAAGCAGACCCATTCCCACTGGCAGCACCCGTTCACGAGCATGACGCATGAACCAGCCATCGTTTCGCTCAACCATATTTGAGGGAACGTAACGACCCGCCTCACACGACACCACCGCAGAAATGTTTAAAGTGAGCATGACATACTAAAGCTACCCGCATTAAGGCGTCGAGTCAAAAGCTTACAATACGTTTTAAGTAGGTAGGACAATTCTCTCAATTTTCACATAGAATAGAAAAATCTACGACCAAGCTGTTTTATCAATTAAGTAATCTTTAACAGTATAGTATCCTTTTTTGAGAAGACAATTCTTTACATGAGTCTTGAAGTTTTCAAATGGTAAATCCAAAATATTACTTGGAATTTTATTATAAAACTTTATACCAAGACCTATGAAAGAACCACGGACTTTTTCTAATCTATACTGAGGCATTACAAGTTTGTCTTTATTTCTGGTGTTCCGATTGTGCCAATCACTATTTTTTGTATATAAGTTAATATTGCGACGCACGAAAAGTATGCAGTTTAATATAAATTGTGATGCTGCTGTCAATATACCAATCTCTTTGAATCTATCCCTAAGAGATGTTCTAGAACTTAGTTGATAAATAGCTCTTATTGCTCGTTTTTGTAAAACAAAAATAGTATTTATATCGGCTGCTATCCCCCACAAAAGAATACAGTATGACATAATGCTATGAAAATAGCTGAAATACACTAATCTGGCAGTTTCTTCATCTGTTTACTGTCTAACTTTTCTAATAGCATAAGCAGCAGAGCTGAGCTTGCCAGCCAGAGCTGTGATATGCATATTCCATTGAAGTTTACTGTCAAGAGTTACACCCAAGAAAACTGTTGAATCGAGCAAATCTAATTTCTCATTATTTATTACAATTTCAGTGGGATTCGCCTGTACTTTTGGTTTTCTTAGCATTAAGCTGGAGATTATTTACATTAAACCAAGTAAGAACCTGCGAGAGTGCTTTGTTCACATCGTCAAAATCAGTTTTATTCCTGTCAACTTTGAATATTAAAGAAGTATCATCCGCGAACAAAACAATATCACAGAACCTCTCTGCAAAAAAGGGTAGATCATTTATATATATATTAAAAATAAAAAAGGGCCCAAAATGGAGCCTTGCGGAACGCCCATTTTTACATGAGAACCTGATGAACTTACTCCATTGATATTAACTGTTTGAGTCCTTGAACTGAGATACGACAGTATTAATTTTTGGGCATTATTTTTTACACCGTAATGATTTAGCTTCAACAGCAGCGTCCAGTGGTCCACGCAAACAAAAGCCTTGGACAGGTCGCAGAAAATGCCAAGGGCATTCTGAGACCCCTCCCAAGCCTCAAAGACATGCTTCAAAAGCGCAACCCCAGCATCAGTTGTGGAACGACCTTTCGTAAAACCAAATTGTTTGTTGTGCAGAAGTTGATTTACATTAAAATGACCTAATAATTGCTCGAGTATTATTTTTTCAAAAATTTTGCTTAGGGCAGGCAATATCGATATTGGTCTGTAATTGCTAGGATCTTCTTTATCTCCTGATTTAAACAATGGTATTACCTTGCTAAACTTCATAAGATCAGGAAATATTCCTTGATCAATACACCGATTAAAAATGTCAACAAGATAAGGGGCAATAGTATGCACAATATTATTAATAACCTTAACTGATATGCCCCATAAATCAGTGGAGCTTTTCATTTTTAGAGAATTGAAAGCTTTAATTATATCTAAAGCATTAATACATTTAAAATTAAACATTGAATCACTTTCAGCCACATGTCCCTTTAGCATAGATACAGCAGCCGCTGGTGAGGAATCCAAATTTGATGTAGTTTCTACTGGTATGTTTACAAAGAACTTATCAAAAATATTAGCAATTTCTTTATCTGATTTTATTAATTCATTATTAATATTAAGCGTTAGGTTATTTTCCCGTGCTTTAGATTTACCAGTTTCACGATTAATGATATCCCAGGTTGTTTTAGTTTTGTTACTCGAGTTTTTAATTTGCTTTTTAATGCAGTTAGACTTTGCAACTGCACAAATTATTTTGAAAGTCTTCGAGTATTTTTTAACATGTTCTAAGAAACCTGGGCTTTGGTTAGTTTCTCTAAGCTTGTAAAGTTCATAAAGTCTGTTTCTACTTTTATAAATACCTGTCGTAGCCCAATCGCAGAACCGTACTCATTAGTAACTAAATGAAAGAGGTTCTCATACAGAACATCAGGATTATCCGAAATCCATGGCAATAAAGAGATTTGTTCATCAATGTTGTTTTTAAAATTGTCCAATCCCTTTTTTGTGATAGGTCTGCATTCTACAGTCTTAGGTGTATCTATGACGTTCACAGCGTATGAAACTTTCAAACCGTAATGGTCGGATGAAATATTACTAAAAACAAATTTGTTTTTCGGATCACATTCTGAAAAAACATTATCTATGCAAGTGGCGGAGTGTTCAGTTACCCGTGTGGGTTCTAAAAATTTATTATGTAAATTAAAACATTTAAATAATGCCAGAAAACGAGTGGTCGAAGAATTGCTCTCAAGAATATCAATATTAAAATCGCCACAAATTACTACTGGTTTATTTTTTAACCTTAACTTTTTTAGAACATCTTCCATGACAGATTCAAAGATTTCATAGATACCCTTAGGGGGGCGGTATACATACAGACACAATAATCATGCTATCTAATTCAATACAAGACAACTCCACATGGCGCTCTGATGTAAGGTTCACAATATCTTTTCTTTCTTTATACTTTATATTATTATTCACAAAAATTACAGAACCGCCACGAATAGTTGTTTGCCTAACCATCGCACTTGCTAGTTGAAAATTATTTAGATTAAATGACATATCACCAGGCTTTAGCCAGTGTTCTGTAATGCAAATGATTTGAATATTATTACATTCAACAAACAATTCTAATTCTAGATCTTTGCCAGACAGGCCCTGAATATTTTGACTAATTATATTGATACAATTAGGCCTGGCTGTTGTCTTGTGCCTCAGTTTAAATCTGAGTTTGTCGCTGTTTTATTTGAAACAATATGCCGAGTAGTAGATGAAGTACTAATACTCGGTTTTATGGACTTAGTTACAGCTGTAACAGAGTCCTGTAAATTGTAAGCTAACAAATTAGCTATTTGCATCCTACATTTTTTCGGCAGATACATACTATCTGGAGTCAATGTAAAAGTGTTAATAAATGTATTAACGTCAAAGTATAAAATAACGTCACTGTGACGACAAATCAAATTATATATATACAAATTTAAATCAAAAATGCGCTTATTTTGATCCCAGTTTAAGTTACTTGCATAAGGGAAAGCGCTAATTATTATTTTACATCTTGTTTCAGACTGCAATGTTAATAGAATATTAATATTTTTAAGAATGTCCCTTTTTGTAATATGGGAACTGTCCCCACATAATATTACAACTGTTGTGGCGTCATCAATATGTGACTTATTAATATTTTGTACAATTTGGTTAAAAGATAAACCAGGAGTACAAATATTAATTAGTTTTTTAGAGAGCTTATCTCTTAGGGCTAAACCTAATCCCTGACCTAATTTGTCTGAAAACATAATTATTTTTGCCTCCTTTGAGTTAAAAGATAATGCTGGTTTGAACATGCATTTACTATAGCTACTTTGTAATGTTTTTATGCAGGATGATGAATGACAGGGGCTCTGTGTAGATTGGCTAGTTTTATTTACATCAGAATCATTATTGTGAATAACTGAAGATTCAACAATAAGTTGACTATTTACTAAGGAATCATACCGGTCCGCATTGTAATTGCAGAGTTCCACTAACTCTGTGGCAGATTTGATGTGCTCATCAATTTGTTTCTGCGCAAGAGAGTACTTCTTTTGCACAAGTTCAAGTGACTCATACAACTGAGTGATTTTAAATTGTAATTTTTTAGTGTCCCGGTCATACATTTGCCTGCTTTCAGTTAATTTACTACTATAAATTTCCAATGAATCCAAGAGGCTAATTCGTTCTTTTCTTAAAACAATATTTTTAGAAAAACAATTATTTTTCCTAATTAGTTTTCCTGTTTTTTTAATTAATTTACGTATTCTTTAGTTTCTTAGCACCTAAAATTTGAGGTCGAGGTGAAAAATCATTGTCTTTGGTTATTGACTGTTCTGCCGACTGTACAGCAGGTGAAGACATCATGAGCTCCTCAAAAAGACTCTGTGTATGGTCCACTTCTTGAAGTTGCTGCTGCTCGTTGAAGTCTAATATTTGCCTGTTAGCATCGTTCAGCTCCCGTTCCAAATCAGTGATGCGGTTCAGGGCCCTCTCGTAAGTGCTGCACTGATCATCAAAGCCGCTAACGGTGTTCTCGAGCTGGTCTCTTTGGCGTATTACTTCCATGTGCTCAGAATGCATCTGAGCCATCTCAATCTTCAGTTGAGAGTTGCGAGCAATAACTTTGCTGATTTCTTCTTCACTGTCTTCTCGCTCACGTAGTAGTTGGCTGCAAGTATCCCTAGACTCCTTCAGTTCCTGCAGTGCCTGCCTCAACTTCATCTCGGTGCTTTGTGCTGCAGCCTCACGGGTCAGCATGATGAATTTATAAGTCCTGAAAGTTTACAAACAACAGTATCAGGAACTATTTAAAACAAATATTGATTATTTATTTATTATCAGAGAATATACTTGGATGAAAACAGAAATTAAAACTTAAGACAGTAGGCCACAATTGTTAAGTAATTGGGAATAATTTACTTATTTATAACTACTCCTTTTTTATTTTAACTATGAGTAAGTGTATGTAAGTACCTATTTAAATTATAACATTAGTTTAGTCTTATACTTTTAGTTAAGTTTAATCATTATGCAGGTACACAAGAATCTTATAATAGTTGTAAAAATAAAATAATTAATCCAGATTCTATTTGGTTATAGTTAGAGACACTGTAGAATGATGAGATGCTTAATTTAATTAATTATAGCAATAAAACATGGATGATGTTTAAGTCAAAACAAAAAAAAATCATTATCAATAACACTAAACAGACAGACTGACCCCAATAAATCAAAAGTAAGTACTTATACAATAGTATTCAAGTAGCAAAATGGTTACACAATGTTTTGATTGTAGGGTTTACATATAGCTGTATTGTATTTATGAGTAGTGTAATGTTTGTAAAGTGTAAACAGTTTAGTGAATGTCTGTGACAATAGTAGTCACCATCTCAACTTTACTTCCACTTCACGTCAAGTAAAGAGAAATCGACTCTGCCAATTCGTATTGAGTATTGACGTTACTCACTTTACGTGAATTTTGTACAAGTAGTAAAGAACAGTTGGGATAATTGAGAACCAAAATGCCACACAAGCCGTGAGTTTATTTATAAAGGTAGGTAGGTACCTACGCTGTTGCTTTGAAAAATAAAATGTTTAGAATCAGTCTGATTGGCTTAGTGATGTAGTCTATGTTGAAATAATATAAATAAAATTACGGAACAAAAGTACTTCCCCGGTTTAGTGCGTAGTATTCCACAGATTTGTCCTTTTCTATGAAATGTTCACCATAACAACATTGGCGGTGGCAAGGTGAAGCTCGGTCGTTTTGGTAATTCGAAAACTACCCAATGGATTTGTCAGAAAACACTTCCTTATAATATTTAAGTTGTAATAAACACTTTAAAAACAATATTACTAGAGGAAACTCAAAAAAACAATATTACTATGGTGACACAAGTGTTTACGTCTTGAAATGACGCGCCGCAATTTTCACCGCGCCCCGTAGAAAGAGAGGGGGATACTTCCGCCGCCGGCTGTCTACTCTCTATCCGTCACATCCGTCTTACGAATTTCCGATCAGGGTCACGTGATTCTTACTGACGCGAGTTTAGCATTTTTTCCCCATTACAAAAAGCGTACAACGCCGCTAAAGAAGCTTTCACTTCAAAAAATATTATTATGCTTATTTCGTACAAAATAAGTGATATAAAATGTGTTGTACCAAATTAGATTATGTACAAAATAAGCGCCAAGTTTGTAAGTGGGACGCTATTTGAGATGCCATTTTTGCGTACTATTTTAGTCCGTGAAACGTTATCTACTAGGATATTCTTGATCGAAGATTGTACATAGTTTAATGATTCTTCTTTTATTATAACAGGGTAAAGTTTCGGCCACATATTTTGTATTGTACATTTGTACCTTTTTCGAGTATAAAAATGGCGACCAAAACCCTTAAACATGGCGACGCCAGACAGGAAAATCGGCAGTCAAATCGTGACATCATTCAATGCAATGGATCGTCCCCATTTTTCAGGAAAATTCCTTTCCTTTTCATGAAACTTTTCCGAAATTTCCGTCTACAAAGTCAGACATAATGGTATTGTCTTAGATCAACTTGACACAGATTGCGGCGCGGACGGGCCGAAACAATAACATCTGAAGCCAGCTCGTCGGGTTTTAAGTGATTGTGGCACGCGATCGGCGGCGGGCGATTGGCCAGCGTCGGTCGACCCGCGAAATACTTTTACTTAAATAAACAACTTTCAATAAAAGATAGATGAGTTCGTTAATCCTTATTAATATTGACCTTGACCCCAGTCTAGCCCAAAAGAAAGACAGGGCCTACGATGGAGCGAGCTTGCCCAGAAGGTGCTTATTCACTCTGGCCTTGAATAGAGTCAGGTTGTATGCACTCGGAAACACAGACGCCGCAGGGAATTCCATTCCATAGCTATGCGTATTAAAAACGATGTGGAGTAGCGCTTGGTACGCAGAAAAGGTATATTAACCAAGAACGGGTGGTAACCCGCAGTACGTCTGGATGTCCGATAGTAGAAAGAATAAGGTGGAATGAGCTCGTGCAGCTCTTGAGCACACTCACTGAAGTACAATCTATAATCATAATAATCATAATCATAATCATTTATTCACATCAAACATGGTATGAAATGATGGTAACATTAAGTGAATAAACGTGCTCATGTTTCACTATTAAAATAGCATGCAAATTATTAATATAGGTACACGAAAAGATAAAAAGGAAAAACAGCGCATTCTATAAAAACTAGGTCTCAAAATGTCAATAATAATAATATACATGTCAATCAATGATCTAAGATGTCAATAGTTAATTATAAATGTCATAAAATTACTTTTTGTCAAAAAATTCCTTAATGCTATAAAAATTATTTTCATTTAGCCATTTGAAGAGACTTTTTTTAAATTTAAAGTTGTTCAATATTTTCAGATCGTTGGGAATCTTATTGTATATTCTAACGCACATTACAAGACAACTTTTACTATATTTTCTTGTGTTTGGTACATTTCTTATGACTAGTTTATGTTTGTCTCTTCGCACTCTAGTGTTTGGGGCATCAGATGCTTTCGCAAATAAATATCTATTTCGGTGCACAAAATTACATATCTCGTATAAGTAAAGCGAGGGAAAGGGCAGAAGACCTAGGTTTTTAAATATCGGTTTGCATGATTCATCAGGTAGAATTCCATATATGGCCCTTATGCATATAAAAGATCTATAGGCAAGCAATTTTTAAATTTAATATTAATATAATTTTAACTTTTTAATTTAAACTTTTAAAAACTTAATATTATAATGCGAAAGTCCGTTTGTTTGCTTGTTCATATTCAAGCAACAATAACTCTCGAAATATGCAACTCAGAGTAATGATTTTGATGTCGTTATGTAGATAATTGTGTATTATATAAAAATGCAAAAAAATGCACATTAATATCCTAGTTTTTGAAATCTGTAAGAAAAACTAAAAAAAAACACTAATTTCGGAACAAAATTTATTACCTTATTTATTCTGTTTTAAGTATTTGTTGTTATAGCGGCAACAGAAATACATCATCTGTGAAAATTTCAGCTGTCTAGCTATCACGGTTCATGAGATACAGCCTGGTGACAGACAGACAGACAGCGGAGTCTTAGTAATAGGGTCCCGTTTTTACCCTTTGGGTACGGAACCCTAAAAACGTGTTAAAAACCCCCATTTATTAGAATAATGTAACCCAAACATAATCGATTTTGCCATGTTTATTCACGCCTTTATACTTAATGATGTTTACCTTTGGCTAACTTCTATGAAAAGCTACCGCTAAAGAGTTCACCATTATTCTAACAGTTTAATGACACGTTCGAACATAAACCGCGGACAAACAAGCCCGCCTTGATTGCACACGACTGATGTCATTTCCACGTCGTCGGCTGCATCACTAAACAACGACTGAAGCTTGCATCACACTTAACAGAAAGCTAAGCTACTGCATTTAAGTAAAAAAAAAAATATTTTTTGACATCTTGATTCACAATGTAAGGGGTAGAGGTGGATAATATAGCGCCATATTATAACACGCTATCTGTAGTACTTAGTGGGTATGAAATTGCCGATTTTTTTCTTACACGTAGAGGCTCTCATATCTTCAATGATGTTAAAGATTCTTTGGTTACTTGTTATTATTTCGAATTATGATCACAACAGTAAGAAAAATATTTCTGATTTTTTTCTGAACGTTAAAAAAATATCTTAAGAGTGACTCCTTTTTAGGGTTCCGTACCAAAATGGTAAAAAAGGAACCCTTATGGTGTGACTCAGTCTGTCTGTCTGTCACAGCTGGATATCTCGAGAACTACAAATGGTATCAACTTGAAATTTGGAATAGTTTAAGATGACATTTGCCCAACTATTTTGCAAGAAAGAAATTAATAAAAAAATAAATATCTTTTTTACAACAGGGACTGTAAAGGGGTCTTAAAAATTTGAAGTGGGGCTACTAGGACATGTGGGATGTCATATGAAAGAGCGCCGTTTGCAGGTTTTCAATCAGTTTTTCTTTTTGTTTTAGGCCGCATAGTTTTTGATTTATGATGAAAAATGTAAAAAAAATGACCGTTCCCCCCCCCTTATCTCCGAACTTTGCAAAGAGAAAAATCTGAAATAATTCTATGTGATAGCAGTTTATATACAGATTACAGGAAAAATAAAACGATGTCTTGATATAGCACACTTTTTAAAAAATTATCAAATTTCTAAAAATGTTAACATTAGTTCCACTATCGGTCAAGAGATGGCGCTGACATAAAACTGCAATACTAATTTTATTATTTTACTCTGCAGTGGGGTTTGATGGTGCAATTATGATGGTACGGAACCCTCGGTGCGCGAGTTAGACTCGCTCTTGACCGGTTTTTATTTCGTTATTCGTTAGCAGAAATGACAACTTAATTCGTTGTAACTTAGCTGATACTTATTTTTTTACACGACTGCCCAAAGCAAAAAGAGTGTTTTCTCTCTCTCTTCTCTTTGATTGATCAAAAATTGTTCCATAATAAGGTCCCCCGACTGCAATGACACTTGTTGTTTAACTTTTTAATTCGTTTTTGGCAGGGCAGTCGTGTTTTTAATATTGTTTAATTTATTTATTTTTTTCACTTAACACGTTTGGTATTAGTTAACTGGGTGTTTCGACATTTATAATTGTTAAATAAGTAAATCAAGATAATTTAAGTATGGAAAATGCGAATCCTTTAAAATTCTCCATACAAAACGGCCATTCTTACTTTAATTCCTAATATTTAGTTAAAGCTTCAAATATTTGTAATGATTGCTTCTAAATTTTGGTTTGCATTCGGTGAATGTTTTTTAAGATTATCATTATAGTAAATAATAATCTTGGCAGGTACATATCTAGTATTATATCTTTTTAAATAACTAAAAAGAAAAACGGATTAAGTAATATAATTTTCTATGGATCCAGTAATCATTTTTTAAAAATATTTTCCAATCAATAGTTTCGCTAAAGCAGCGTAGTGTGGGGGCCATGTGCCTTAGTATCCTTATTCAGATAACGCTCCGGTTGGCAATGACATAATTCACATACTCCATCCTAAATCAGACCACGCATAACAAATCCTAATGCAAACAACCCATATTTGTTTGTATGCAACTAGCAATATTGCAAACGATCGCGATTATTGTCTGTAATAATAACCTAGTAATAACATGGATCTGTACAAGGAGCTCGGTGGCGCAGTGGTTTAGCGCCTGGCCCAGCGATTGCGGAGGTTAAGCAACCTTCGCAAGGGTTGG
This sequence comes from Agriphila geniculea, assembly GCA_943789525.1. Classification (NCBI taxonomy): domain Eukaryota; kingdom Metazoa; phylum Arthropoda; class Insecta; order Lepidoptera; family Crambidae; genus Agriphila; species Agriphila geniculea. The sequence continues at coordinate 2,271,130 of OX038879.1, read as the reverse complement.
TCATGGGATGGGTGACCAAAAATTTATTATCTCGAGCTCCTTCGTGCTTCGGAAGGCACGTTAAGCCGTTGGTCCCGGCTGCATTTGCAGTCGTTAATACCCACCAATCCGCATTGGGCCCGCGTGGTGGGTTATGGCCCGTCCTCCTTATCCACCCATAAGGAAGGCCTGTGCCCCAGCAGTGGGGACATTAAAATGGCTGATGGACAATAACATGGATCACTGTATGGACCAGAGGTTTGAGTTTTAAAATTTTTGGGCCTGGGCTCGCTAGGCATAGTTCTCAACAATTTTAACAAAACTAAAGCGAATATTTTTCTGTAAACCGAAATTGAAACGGTAGCAATTTATTTTTGGTGTTATCGTAGAAAACGAACGAGATTGGCCCCCTCGTTTATTATAGTTAACTATTACACATTATTACACTGTGTCGTGTCGACACAACACAACACAATAATGTATTTCTAACCATACTAAATGTATGAAACCGATACGTACCGTGTCGCCACACGACACAAACACAACACAATGGTTCATAACTACATATAAGATTTGAGTTCAGAACTTATTGACGTAGTATACTTAAGCTCTATCAAATATCTTAAAAACTCAAAAACTATGACAAAAGTGAAATGTGAAAGGATAAATGTAATGTGCCAAATACGGAAACAAAAAACTACTTCGTAAAAAATAAAGTCAAAATAAAATATCATAATTTTCTATTTTAAATTTTACAATGTGAATGGTAAAAAAACTATTTTGTCTCTCTTGTCGTGCACCAGAGCCGTCTCTATAGAAAGCTATGATGCCACCCTAAAGGTTAAGGGGTTTGTAATACACTACTTAGGTACTATTACTTAAATTAGTATTTATTATTTTATCCTACTTTCGGAAAATGCTATTTCTTTCAGAAAATGTTTATAGCTAAGTTGATGTCTTTTAGTTTACGTTACAAAGAGAAGTTATAAGTGTCAATAATGGTTTTGTGCACAATTTCTATACCTACGCGTTGCAGCCTCGCAACCATTGTGTGACCAAATCGACGAACATTAGCAAAATGTCACGATATTTGCAAACGAATGCCAGGCAAGTTGACATTCCCGCCAAATATCACCGCGATTGTGGCTCCGTTGAGAATTAAACATTTACCTAGCTAGGCTTTAGTTTTAGTAATATTCGTGGACTGACATGATCTGATGAAGGAGGCGGGAAGCCGCTGGATGCGGGCAGCGCAGATATCTTTGGTAGAAGACTATCTATACCTACTTATAAATTAGTCTATGGCCTATACCTAGGGTTGCCACCTCTCCCGGATTTCCGGGAGTCTCCCGGAATCGTGCCTTGAAAATAAAAATCTCCCGTCTCCCGGAATTATTTCGAGAAAATCCAAATTATCGCAGAATTTCGAATTTGTCGACATTCGAATGGAATGTAGAGTTTTTTCGATTTGTGCACTGCCGGATTTAAGCACAGGCTACATAGGCTGCAGCCTAGGGGCCCGCTACACATCCAAATTTTTTGGTATTTTTGAATTACGCGGATGAAACCACAGATTACAAAACTATAAATCGCACTGCGCGGTTTTTTTTTTACTCGTGCATCCTCGACAGGCATGCTCCCATTCCATACACCCCACGTTTACGTTTATGAAACTCAAAAACTTAACGAAAGTAAATAAATACAATCAGGCAAATAATTTAATATTTTGAGATTATAAAATTACATGAAGGATAATATAATAAATAATTGTTAAATACTTAATAATTTGTTATCTGTTCGTAATTTGCCAAAACAACTGGGCAGAAATATTAGATAAATCATCTAAGTACTGCACTTAGGTATTACTTTTGGTAATCAACCTAATTAACTAAACAGTTTCTTCGTAATGTTGATTATTGTGTTTATCATTCCCATTCATTTCCAAAGTGGCTTCTGTTGAAAAACTACAAAAGTTCACAACTTTATGTAAAAAATAAGTAAAAGTTAAGTTTAACTGTTCCAATAACTCTTTGATTTGATTTTTTAATTGTTTATTACAATACATTGAATATGAGTGATCTAAAAGTGAAGTGAAATATGACCATTACAACTTTGGATCGAATCAAGAAATTGAGGTAACTTTTTTTAAAAACTCTAGCTGCAATTTATTTTTTGAAATAACAAAGTAACGTCAAATTTAATTTGAACAACGTGGAGAAATCCTTAACTTAAATTAACTTTAATAATCTTTTGACGTTGCTTGATATTAGCGCTCAAATGCATTGTTTTGATTGGTGCTACGTGTAGACTGACGGAAAGGTAAGATCACCTAGAGTCTAGGTCCTAGACAGAGGTGATACTGACCTAAAGGTGTAGACCGCAATAGGGATTTTCTATTTTTGAGAAAATATATTTCCCTGATTAAAAAGTATACCTATTTAAGTAAGTATTCTTTATTCATGCCCATAGTAAAAATAATAATATGCGTGTTATATTAGATAATAATATAAAGGTCATTTAAATATTTGAGTCATTTTGTTGTTCCCACACAATAATGACGAATTTATCGCATCCTTCCTATGCCACATACCTAAACAATCGGTTTAGTATTAATACAAAGTAATTCAGTTATTTGCCCGTCCTTTAACAAGTTGGTGTGAATTTAACGCATAAAATTATTAAATTGTAAGATTTATAGTTCACAAGTGTAACAAAGTGTTTTACGGTTAACAAACAAGATGTAAGTTTCTTCAAAAATACTAAGTTTTAAATATTTCTTTACATTATTACTTATTTAGTTCAAGGACAGCTACGCGTTTCTGATACAAAGTTCTACAAGTGTTTTTGAATATTGGCATCAGCCATTTTAGATGTCCCCACTGCTGGGGCACTGGCCTTCCTTATGGATGGATAAGGAGTTTTGAAATATCTACAAAAAAACGCTGGCGTTGATTCGTACATCTGGTTGTCCGATGGAAGAAGGGATGGCGGTATTAGGTTGTGCAATTCCGCTGCACACTCTCCGAAATGTAGCCGATAAAAAAACTGTTAAGCTTGCAACCTTGCGTCTACGCTCGAGGCTCTGAGTTTATTACAGAAAAAATTGTTGTTGCCATGAGCTTCGGAATTTGTTAAATTAATCGCATTGTATGTGGGGAGACGGTGGTGGTATAATAATGAAAAAGTAATTGTCCACCATTGATATAATAATGAAAATATAATGCCGTGTTTGTGTCGGCTTAGAATTGCACTACCCCCTCTTATCCCGTGGGTGTCGTAAAAGGCTGCTAAAGCTGGGTTTCCTAGGATGCCGGTGCCGTCATATAACGGCGCGCCGTACTGTTTACATAGACAAAGTTCTATGCCGCTAAATTACGGCCGTAATATGACGGCACCGTCATCCTAGAAAACCCTAGCTTTAGCCGCCTTTTACGACACCCACGGGATGAGAGGTGGTAGTGCTATTCTAAGTCGGCACATACACGGCATTATATTTCATTATTATATCAATGGTGGACAATTGCTTTTTCACGGACGGGCAGCAGCGTCTCCAAAAACATTGGCCTACTGCGATCGCCAACCCGCCTGCAAAGCGTGGCTATTATGGCAAATCGTGTGGCTGATATGGTGATAATGATGATGATGAATTGTCCTCAGGCTCCTCCGGCCGGTGTCGGTGGCCGGCGTGATGGAGCACGCGCTGCAGCACCGCGAGCGCGTCGGCGTCAGCGACTTCGTGCTGCTCGAGGACTTCCGCTCTGAGGCCGCCTTTATCGACAACCTGCGCAAGCGGTTCAAGGAGAACATCATCTACGTAAGTCTCTTAGTACAGTAGCCCGTAGAACATTTAAATCACCAAAAAGGTTACCGTTTGCCGTTGTGATATAGTTAATTATTACGACATTATAGATACTTTAACCCAAGTTTTACTGATCGCAACCCGCCGTGACCTATATTTGTATATCTCCAAAATTGATATTTTTTTTATTTATCGAGGTTTACCACATAGTTTAGCTATTGTCGTGTTCTAAAGCTTGGTTTGATTGCCACAGATAAAAGTAAGACTATAAAAAGTAGCCATACACAGATATAAGACCTGATGAAAATGGTTGGATTTTATCTGGTCTTAAATCTGTGTATGATCACTTTCCGTAGTCTTACTATTATCAGTGGCAATCAAACAAAGCTGTAGAACACGACAATAGCTAAACCATGTGGTAAACCTTGAAAAATATAAAAATATCATTTTTAGAGATATACAAACATAGGTTACGGCGGGTTGCGATCTGTAAAACTTGGGTTAAAGTATCTATAATTTCGTAATAAATAACTGTATCACAACGGCAAACGGTAACCTTTTTGGTGATTTAAATGTTCTACGGGCTACTGTACTATCTACTGACATTTCAGACATTTTCAGGAAAAAATTGAGTACCTACCTGAGGTTTTTGGCGCCATTTAGTCGAGTTTGGTTCGGTGACTATTTACTATTATTAATTATTTGCAAATTGAATCATTCTGAATATTGTGTCTTAAAATTGGTGCAGTTTCGTGGTACAAGTGTCTACGCTACTGAACAATATGTGGGGTAATTGAAATAGGCGCGATCTTGGTTGTGAGAAGCCGAGACTTTTACTGTAGTGGTAGCTACCTCGGCAGAACTTACCGAGTAAACTGTCTTGATATACTTAGTGCCAAATGCTGCAAGCAGCATTGGAATGCAATGCACCCGCATTCTAATGTAAACTGAAACAATTTACCACTAAACTATTCAACACTTGACACTACTGGCCTAAATTACTTCCAAGAGGAAAGTACCTACACACTACATAATTATTAAACCAGGAAAATATACTCGAAGATAAAACTAATGCCGCTTAACAAATTCTTTTGATTTGTCAAAAGCTACTTTTATCGAAAAACATCCAAAATTACTTATTTCATTCTAAAGTGAAATGCGTTTAAAAGCTCCTGTAACGATTATTTGCGATTGTAAATTTTTACGTCATTGAAAGAAGAAAGAAAGAAAGAAATACATTTATTTTGAACAACACAATTGACGCTCATTGATGCGAAAATTGAACGTTTACACGCTTACACGTGCAATTGAAGCGATTGTCATTCCTCCAACAACAGCATTGGCGAAAAAAATTGACAATCGCAATTGATCGTTACCGGCGGCGTTTAACAATTTTCTCAAGTATTCAATGAATTCGTCCACAGACGTACATCGGTAACGTGCTGATCTCAGTGAACCCGTACAAGAACCTGCCTATCTACACGGAGGAGAAGACTCGGCAGTACTACAAGAAAGCCTTCTTTGAGGCCCCCCCACACGTGTAAGTCCAGCTCATCGCCAGCATTATTAGCTTTAGCATTCCCACAACTGAACACGTACCTTGGGTCTTATTTTTTTGTAAAACACCAACAACTTCGCAGCAGTCGATTAAGTACTAACTAACATCATAAACAACAACCTCTTGTTCATTTTTACCTAAGTAGTTAGCTAAGTAATAAAAATTATGAACTATCTCGAGTTCCTCCATGCTTCGGAAGGCATGTAAGGCCGTTACCTATGCGTTAATTAAATGAGCTATGTATAACACCACCGACAACCTCGCAGGAACACAGAATACATAATAGTAGGAATAGATTACTAACATCATAAACAAAAACATTAATTGTTCTATGACTTTTCCGAAAACAGACAAAAAAAACGATATACATACAAATGTCCGAACATGTTCTATGAAAAGTTGAATTTTATTTTTTTTCTGTTTTCGGAAAAGTCATATTCTGCGAGGTTGTCGGTGTTTTACAAATAACCCTGTATATCTCATTCAACTATCGCATAGATAACGGCCGAAGCATGGAGAAACTCGAGATAGTTCATAATTTTTAGGGTGCCGTACCCAAAGAGTAAAAACGGGACCCTATTACTAAGACTCCGCTGTCCGTCTGTCTGTCTGTCACCAGGCTGTATCTCATGAACCGTGATAGCTAGAAAGTTAGAATTTTCACAGATGATGTATTTCTGTTGCCGCTATAACAACAAATACTAAAACCAAAATAAAATTAATATTTAGGGGGGCTCCCATACAACAAACGTAATTTTTTTGCCGTTTTTTGGCACGGAACCCTTCGTGCGCGAGTCCGACTTGCACTTGGCCGGTTTTTTATTACTTAACTACTAAGGCAAAAATGATCAAGAATACTTTAACAAACGATAAAATGTCAAACTACTTTTCGTAGGTATCAAAATTCTTATCATAGTAAGTATTATGATATGATTTATAAATTTTAAAACACATTCGCGTGCTTACAGCATCTAAGTAAGTATCTCTTATTTAGTAAGGACACTTTGTTTACCATGAAATGAAGTGAACAATAGTTTATTTAGTTACCTTATTAAAATTATGAACTAGGTGTCCTGTAGATTTATATCAGAGATTAGATAGAAGTTACTCGGAGCATTAAATTCCACTGTTATTACATCGATAAAGAATATAATCAAAATGTCGACGCTTGATAGCAATGATTTGCATGTAGACTCAATAATCGGTACCTAAATATCATTTTTTTTACTACATAAAAAACAGCCGCTTGTGGATAAATAGGTAGCTAGTACATTTATCGCTATCAGAGACATCATAATGAGTCTACAACGTGATAGAAAACAGCCGCTAAAGCCAGTGCTGGATTACCCTTAAACAAATTTAAGCAATAGCTTAGGGCATCATGTCTGGGGGGCACCATAATCGGCACCGAAAAAAATTTTTTTTTTTTTGTTAGAAATAAAACTACAAAAATGTTTGAATTCAATTTCGTTTGTGTTGCCATGACTAACTACAAGATAAGTGGATGAAACCGACAAAAAATCGCGTTGCGCGGCTTTTTTTTGATTGTAGATAACAGGCAATACAAGAGTACAAGAATAGTGGATGAAACTGACTAAAAATTGCGCCACGCGGCTGTATCTTTTAGATATAGATAGGCAAGACAAGAGTACAATATTAGTGAATGAAACTGTCAAAAAAATGCGCTGCGCGGCAATTTTTTTTAGCTAAAGACTGTAATTTTTCTGAAAAATCTGGAATTTTGTGTATATTCTAGACAAGACAGGCATCATCCCTTACGTAGATGGTAACCCTATATAGGGGGCCCACATGCGTGAATTGCTTAGGGCACCAAGTGGTCTTAATCCGGCACTGGCTAAAGCCGAATATGGTAGAGAGGGACCATCAAACTGTACAACTTTTACTATGGTGTAAGTTTTTTTGCGATTTCAGAGTTAGTACCTCTGAAATCGGGAAAAAGATCAGCATCAGCATCATCAAAAAATTAATAACGAAAATATCAAACAAAATGTACGAAACACTTGATTTTTTTCACGATTTTAGCTACCACCTCTGAAGTTGGTCCCTTAGTAAAACTTGTTAAGTTTGATGGTCCCTATTTATCATATTTGGCTTTAGATGATTTTTTTCAACACGTTGTATATCAAATCAATATGGCATCGATGCCGACAAACAATTTTTTGAAGTGAAAACTTCTTTAGCGGCGTTGTGCGCTTTTTGTATGGGGAAAAAATGCTAAACTCGCGTCGGGAATCACGTGGCTGATCGAAAATGCGTAAGACGGATGTGACGGATGGTGAGAAGACAGCTGACGGCGGAAGTATCCCCCTCTCTTTCTACGGGGCGCATCGAAAGTGGCGGCGCGTCATTTTAAGACGTCATGTAAACACTTGTGTCACCAGCAACGCGCTAATTTTAAAAATGGAACTAATAGCAAGCAGCGATCTCTTCGGTGAAATCATAGACTTATTTATACTCTGTGACTATAAGTTTAAATCGTAGAATGCGTGCATGTAGAAATTAAAAAGGCCACTCGCGCGAAATCTTTAGAACTTTTCTTAATTACAAACTGATTTAATTGTGTGACTGTATAGTAATAGGAAAGAGATAATTTTAATCCTTTGCCGCTAATTTCAAAATATCAAAAATGCACAAAGTTAATATTCAAGTTTTCACTTCTGCCGGCACTCCCGGAGTGCCAACCGATTTTTTTTTATTACTTTCTCGGATAAATCTGGAAAAGCTTTTGTGGGCGGTCATCACACTTGTCAGATAATCCGAAAATCAAAAAATTAAGTACTTAACAACATTTTATTTTCAGGTTCGCCATTGCAGACAACGCGTACAGGTCGTTGGTCTACGAACACAGAGAACAATGTATCTTGATCTCAGGTGCGTGTGCGTCATCCATCACTTGCCCAATTTATGATTTCACAGTAATCTCCATAACCATTAGGCAGTTTACTTGAAACACCTTTTAATTTCTAACCTAGGATGTGATTTATTAAAATATTCGACACAACGCATGCAAAATTCAAATTGAAACAATACTTTTGAAATGCACTTTTTTATCAAACTCCAATTTTCATGAATAAAGTACAAATAAAATATTTTTTACGTAAAATATTATTGCACTCTAAAATTTTCAATGGTAGAAAGTATCCATTTTGAGCTAAAATCCATCAAACATATAAACACAACCTACACCTTAGAAGATCCTGCAAAGCCTGGGGCTCTATTTTAGAATCGCTTGACTGGCATCGAGCGCTCTTTACTACTGATTTTCGTACGACATTTGACTCAAATCATTTGAGTCAGATTTCGAACGAAAATCAGTAGAAAATAGCGCTCAACGCCAGCCGAAGGATTCAAAAATGGGTCCCTGGGCTGCCAACACGTGTCGCGCATAAGTTCCAACCACAGCTCTTATATGCAATTGCAACACGCGATGGCAGCCCAGGGGCCCTACTTTTGAATCGCTCGCCTAGCGTCGAGCGCCCTTTTCGAGTGATTTTCGTTCGACATATGACTCAAAACAATGGGATGTCGAACGAAAATCAATAGAAACGAGCGCTCGACTGAATTCGAGCGATTCAAAAATAGGGCCCCAGGCTATCGCCCGGATCTTTACAGGTAGTACGTGGATCTTAATAAATCTTCGTTAACAGGAGAATCCGGATCTGGCAAGACTGAAGCATCAAAAAAAGTATTAGAGTACATCGCAGCCCGAACGAATCACCTACGCAATGTCGAGACAGTTAAAGACAAGCTTCTACAAACAAATCCTTTGCTCGAGGCTTTCGGTAACGCCAAAACACATAGGAACGACAATTCCAGTCGTTTCGGCAAATACATGGACATCCAGTTCAATTACGAAGGCGGTCCCGAAGGAGGGCATATCCTGAACTACCTCCTGGAGAAGTCCAGAGTGGTGAGCCAGATGTCTGGGGAGAGGAACTTCCACGTGTTTTACCAGCTGTTGTCGGGTGGAGATGACGAGCTCATGAGCCAGTTGAAGCTACAGGGCAGACCAGAAGCGTACAAGTACACAACAGATATGGTGGGTTTCATATTCTCTGCTACTAGAGAACCTGACCCCTACTCAAATGCGTTTTAAATAAGCAGTAAACTATAAAATCTAGTCAATTTCATACAGTGCATCAAAGTCTGTGATTTACATAAGTTTGCGACTTGTGATTTAATCGTCTATTGCTCATATTTTAAGCTCAAACGTATAGAATGTTGGCCATTTGAGTAGGGGGGTTGAAAGCTTACGTTTTTGTATTGACATTTTTTCTAGATATTAGGTTTAGGCTGGCCCCAGACCTACCGGTTTCATTTCTTTGCTTTGCTGTTTTACTAGAATAGGGCTGCGGTCCGAGGTTCAGAGTGCGGTTGTTTGGTTGTTTTAACTTTAGGTATCATTAGTAATACAAAGTCTTCGTTTTCCATTTAGAAAACGGATAAACTGTCCTATACACTAAATCAAATAAAATCTGTTTTTTTTTTTCGAGGAGCAACCATAAACTTTTTGAAACTTAGACACAAAAACATCAAAATACAAAATAATATCAAATGACATTGATAATTTTTTGTAGGTATAGATAAACGTCAGAGCGTTTTTCAACGACCGATTTTGATGGTTAAATAGTTGCAACGCACTAATGTTTGGAACGCCGTTAGAGCGTAAAGTTACACTCGGAGCGTAGGTTCTGAAAGCGCCTGAAGCAAAGCAAAGAAATGAAACCGGTAGGTCTGGGGCCAGCCTAAATCCAACAAAGCACTGTACGTACTCCTCCCTAAGTTAATACTTTGTTCTGTAACGTTTCATTGGTTTAAATTTGCCTTTTGCGTTTAGGCGGCGCAACCAAACCAGAGGCACACAGACGCGGATCAGTTCCGCGTGGTGTTAGAAGCGATGAAGGTGATTGAGATAGGAGAGTCGGAGCAGCGGGCGATGTTCGAGATCGTCGCCAGCGTGCTGCACCTCGGCAATGTGAAGTTCGTGCAGAACGACAAGGGATTTGCAGAGATCCTGTCGCATGACGCCAACAGCGGCAACGTTGCTGAGGTAATTTCAACTTTATATCCTTGAAGTATGCAGACAGATGACGAAATGGTTAATATGATGGATTTTAGTAAATGTTGGAAGAACGGCTACGAACAAACCTTCAAACCGACAAACCAGATTGACGACGAAAATCTGGCGCAACTTAAATAAATAAACCGTCTACTTGAGATGAGAACCTCCCCCTTTAATATGACTTTTAAGATGCTATAGAGAGTCTTAAGCCCCCAAGCACATCCCATGAATCCGCCACTGTGCGGTAACTTGATCGTAAACAGTTAAACGAGAACTCTTTATAATTGGCTTCAAGTTACAAAATTTAAAGAAGACAGCTCAGCTATTTAGATTTTATTAAGTTTATAGCAAGTCATCTAGATATAATGTTTTGACTGATGGAACAGTCTGACATCTTAGTAAGTAATTATTACCGTACCAGCATGACGTTCGGCGCCAGCAGCGTTTAGGCGGTGTTCCACAAGGCGGAGCACTAAGGCCATTGTTCCTTATTGTTTATGTAAATATTCCACTCTATTATGTATCACCATTGTTTGGAGTTCCTACGAAACTAGACTAACTATGGTCTAGTAATTAGACTAGTGTCTCTGTGAGCTGTAGACCTCGCGTTTGTGACATTTATGAACATTTCTGTAATGGCTGAATTGGCTTTGGTTAAAATCTTTGCCCCTTTTTTATCGCGCTTGCTCGGTCGATTATTGAATTAAGACAAATTTAAATCCGTGCAATTGTACATTTGGAATTTTGGGTGCACTATTCTACACTTTTGCAAATATTTTCAAATAATCTTCCAAAGAAAAACTATTTCCTTTTGTGACGTATGATCATGCACGATTACATAAATAATAGTGTTAACAAGTAGGTATAGCACTGCTGCCATACCTGTAACTACAATCAATTCAATTTGAGTCATCGTCTCGCACGTACTAGTCAATCGTTATCAATTTACGTGACTCACGAGTAATGTGGCATTTAATCTCTTTATTAGCAGTACCTAAGTCTGTTGACATTCATTTATTTTTATTCTTAGCAACTCGTACGCACGGAGGTAGTTTTACTAACTCCGTAACTAAATTGTTGCCTGCATCTTCATATATTCTTATATTTATAGGCAGTGATAAGTGCATCAATCTAAATACTGTCATTTAAGTCTCAATTAAAGCCAGCATACCTATATCTATAACTTATTTTATATAAAAAAAAATATTAAAAACACGACTGCCCTGCCAAAAACGAATTAAAAAGTTAAACAACAAGTGTCATTGCAGTCGGGGGCCTTATTGTGGAACAATTTTTGATGAAAAAGGTCCCCCGACTGCAATGACATTCGTTTTTGGCAGGGCAGTCGTGTTTTTAATATTTTTTAAATTTATTTATTTTCATTTCACAAATTTTAGTGACATATTATATAGTTTTGGAATGTGCTCATCAAGGCCTTTCATTTGATGCCCTTATTGTAATAATAGAAGAAAAAATTTTTTGTCACATTTGAAAATGGCGTCGTACAGTCGCCATATTGATTTTTTCTTAAAAAAAAATAGCCAGTGTCACTCAGGATGCTGTAAGAATTCTAACAATACCCCATTTATCCAAATCAGTTCAGGCATTTAGAAGTTATGGTGGAATAAAGAAACTCACATACCTACATACATGAACCCTGAACACATATACACTCTTTTTGCTTTGGGCAGTCGTGTAAAAATATAGTTTTGGTTGTAACACTTATACAAACCATTATATGACCAAACATCTAATAAGGAAATACTACTTCAATCCATCATGTAACGCATATCAAACAAAATGGCAGTTTATTTAATGGGAGAGACCATTTAATGGTAATAGTAGAATCTTATCACTAAGTCGAGATTATGCTAATGGAGTTGGTTTCCTTCTTTATCTCGCATCTGGGGTCAAATATATTCAATGGGATGAATCGTTGGCCTCACTCAAGACAAGACAGAATACTTCCCTCAATCCTTACTTGTTTTTTGCATCTTATTAATATTAATATCAATAATGACATTTTGTTACTGTTGTGTGTGTTGTTCTATGCGAACTGGATTTTCGACTCATTCAAAGACAAACTCTTTAAACAAAACAGAACTAAGTATGTTTTAAACCGTACTTGTTGTATGGTCTGTGTTTAAACCTAAGCAACTTAAAGTATTTGTTATTAGCATTTTTCGATATTTAGTAAAATCTCACCTCTCACTTTTTCAATTTCTTACGGTGTACCTAAATACATTATCATACGAGTGCTACTTATTGATTTTGAAAGTAAGTAGGTATCTACATAAAGGCAAATAAGATGGAAATTCGCAAAGACTAATAGCTAAATAAATAAGACACGATGCAACGCTTAACACAATCATAAAGGACATGTCCCATCGCGCCTATGTCATTTGCCTCACCATTCTCAAAAAATGAAAGTCCATCGCGTCTTAATCAAAGTAGTATGTCAGAGTAAGTATTTTACTCTAGAATTAGATTAATAATTATTTTCTGCATTAAAAAGTGGGATTTTTAAGTTAAAACGCTTTTAAATCACAATTTTTTATCATGATAGTACTATTTACTTAAAATACTTCAGAAAACAACTTAATGTTTTTGTAATTGTTTTTCAAAATATAAAACAATTCTTGACTGATACTATACCTAAATAAAATGTAATTAGCATTTTTTAATTATGAAAGTAATTAAATAAAATGAAACTGGGGCAACGCTGGGACATCTCCTTTAAAAGACATTACCCCTTCCAGCTACTAAAAGTGGATGCCGTGAAATTGCGCGAGGCTCTCACAAGCCGCACCATCGACGCGCGCGGCGACGTCGTCAACACCCCGCTGGACCAAGAGCAGGCGCAGTTCGCCCGGGACGCCCTCGCCAAAGCCATCTACGACAAACTGTTCAGCTGGCTCGTCTCGAGGATCAACGCTTCGTTGGCGCCCAAGGAAAAGGATGCAAGGTCGTCCGTCATGGGTATCCTGGATATCTACGGATTTGAAATATTCCCAAAGAATAGGTAAGTTAGTCAAAACAGGTGAGCTAAGTACGTAAGCATTATAACGTACATAAACGCCTTTTTAATTAAAAAAAAAACAAATACAGGGTGGATTTTTGAGACGGTACCATTAAGGGCAGAAACTACAGTAGGTACCTAAGTCACATCACCGGCTTCAAATCGGATCAAAAAAAGTAGTATATGTACTCAAATTTCAGTTGGCCTTAAAAAGTATTTTGATCACAGTAAGAAATAAGATCGTTTGGCAATAAAAAATATTTCGACTTGATTTATCGTTTTTCCGTACAAAATGTATGGGAAAAGTTTTTGGCGATTTCTGACGTTTCTAGTACTCCTTAAACCTTAAACCAAAAACCTTAAATGGTCCCATAGAATCTTTTGATCCCCACATGAAATAGGATCCATTGGCATATTTTTTTATTATTTTAGCATTTTTTTGTAGTCGTTAACACCTTCCAATCCGCATTGGGCCCGAGTGGTGGGTTATGACCCATCCTCCTTATCCACCCATAAGGATGGCCTATGCCCCAGCACTGGCTGATGGTCAAGTTAAACAGAATATTTGATAAAAATATTACAAACCCTAAAATGGATCTTTTCTCGTGTCAGTTTCGAGCAGTTCTGCATAAACTTCTGCAACGAGAAGCTGCAGCAGCTGTTCATCGAGCTGACGCTGAAGCAAGAGCAGGAGGAGTACCTGCGCGAGGGCATCGTGTGGGAGCCCGTCGAGTACTTCAACAACATCATCATCTGCGACCTCGTCGAGGCCAGGCACAAAGGTTATATCTGCCTTCACAACATTTAGCGCATATTGGTTTAACCAAAATTCCTTGTCGTCATCTTTTGTTGAACGAGATTTGACACGGCTGCCCTCCTAGCACCATCAAAACGCGGTATGATATACTGATTTATCAAGTTTAACTGTCAAAAGACAATGGATTTTGACAGTTGAGTGTCGATAAAACGCTATATCGTGTTTCGCTAGCAAGGGGTCTGAATCTTATATCGGCTCATTCTGAACTTACCATCCAAATTTCAAGGATGTGTCCAGTCCATGAAACTAAACAACTTTCTCTTAGAAACATGTGTCGAATTTTGCCACAAAATTTTGGTCAGCCCATACTAAATTGATCACGTATGATCTCTTTGATTTATATGGATAGTCGATTTTTTTACATATTTGGCCATGTGTTCCTTAGAGAAAGTTGTTGAGTCTCATGGGCTGAACACATCCTTCAAATTTGGATGGTGAATACAAAATTACCCTTAAAAAAAAATAGAATAGTGTACGAATATTGCTCGTAACTGCAACCAAAATACGGTTTTTATTACACTTAAATCAGCTTTGACTTGAACAATTTTTGTTTATTGCCAACCATACTCATGCAGGCATCATCGCAATATTGGACGACGAGTGCCTGCGGCCCGGCGACGCGACCGACGCCAGCTTCCTGGAGAAGTTGACCCAAAACCTGGACGGACACCCGCACTTCAAATCGCACCGGAAGGTCGACATCAGAACGCAGAAGACCATGGGCAGGGATGTAAGTGAAAGCTTAGAAAGATATTTTTTAAACTGGATGAATTAAAGTGTCTTTTACTAAAGTAGCTAGCGGAGATTTCAAACTTAATACAGAGTAAAAAAATTAAAACTGATGCTTCAGACTTGATTTGATGTACGTCTATGACTTTAGGTGAATAACAAAAGTCAATTTAAGACAACATAGAAGGATTACACAGCTACGCAAACAGAAACTCGCGGCCCCTGACAAGGTGGACCGACCAAGCAGGACTGAGCCAAGTGGAGATGATTGGGGGAGGCCTGTACTCAGAAGTGGCGGCTGATATGATGAAACAGTAGTGTTTTGTGTATCACTCAGCCGCAAAATTATTTTCACCTCGGGCGACGTATATTGAATCCCTCGCTGCGTTCAGAATTCTACTTTAAAAAAAAAATTAAAAAATTAAAAACCCGCCTGCCTAAAAAGACAAGTCAACTGAAAAGATGGAAACAAGATTAAATATTAAAGGCAACATTATAACATGCAGTCGGAGGCATGCATAAAGAAAGTGACATTATGAATGATTTGAGTTATATGCCTCCGACTGCATGTTATAATGTTGCCTTTAATATTTAATCTTGTTTCCATCTTTTCAGTTGACTTGTCTTTTTAGGCAGGCGGGTTTTTATTTTTTTTTATTTTTTTTTTTTAATTATTATTTATATGATATACCTTTTTGAAATCCTTATAATAAGCCCTTTAATTTGACACCCATATTGCAGTATTCTAAAAAAAAAATTTTTTTCCGCTACGTATAATAGCACCGTACAGCCGCCATGTTGGTTTTTTTATAACGCCACCTTCTTAAGAACACTTGGGCTGACGAGACAAATCTAACGATATGTTAATCATGGAAATCTGTTCAGCCGTTTGAAAGATATGAGGTAATCAAGAATATTACATACAAACAAGATACGTGCGAAAAACATAACCCTCTTGCAGTCGGGTAAAAATATTATTTTGCTCCCTTGTAATACAATCTACTATTGTTATTTGTGCAGGAGTTCTGCCTGGTGCACTACGCGGGCGAGGTGACGTACAACGTGAGCACCTTCCTGGAGAAGAACAACGACCTGCTGTTCCGCGACATCCAGGGGCTCATGGCCACCAGCGGCAACAACATCGTCGAACATTGCTTCAAGGTATACACTACGTATACAACGAAATAAATCAGTAGGTACAACATGGCAGACGTGACGTGTCCACTACCAGAAAATATTTACATAGTAGAGTGCACTACATCAAGCTAACATCGATGCTATAATGTATGAAGACCTGACTCACGATGTCGAAGTTTTCTTAGCACTTCCCATAAATACAAATTCCAACATAGAACAGTTGGGCCCCGAGCACAGACGCCTAGCTAGATGGTAGTGTACTTCTCTTTTCGCTGAATGTTGGCAAAGAGATGCTGCCTCAACATATGAAGTATTTTGCAATGATCATTGCCACCTACTTTCCATTTTCCGGTTTGAGTTTTATATATTTATATAAATGAAAAGAACACTAACAAGTATTTACTTGAAAAACATACTACCAACAACACCAAACTAAATAACAATAGAAACAGGTATACCTCAAGGATCTCAACTAGGTCCAAAATTGTATTTGTTGTTATTTTACACTGTTTTTTCAGGATTACAATCTGAGGAGTAGGAAACGTCCCGAGACTGCCATAACCCAGTTCAAGAACTCCCTCAACGAGTTGATCAAGATCCTCAGCAGCAAGGAGCCGTCCTACATCAGGTGCATCAAGCCCAATGACTTTAAAGCACCAAGTAAGTGCTCTTTTATAATATAGCTGGTACTCACGAAGAGAATAAAAATTTACACTAGGTAATAATGTGTAGAGGAGCTCGGTGGCCCAGTGGTTTAGCTTCTGAACCTGCGATTGCGGAGGTTAAGCAACTTTCGCAAGGGTCGGTCATAGGATGGGTAACCAAAAAAATGTCTCCTGTTCCTCCGTGCTTCATGCATTTGTAAGTCGTTAACATCCACCAATCCGCATTGAGCCCGCATGGGGGGTTATGGCCGATCCTTCTTATCCACCCATAAGAAAGGATCCATTTTTTTGATGACTATATGTATATTGCAAAGGAAATTAATAAACTATGTTCCATACTGTTTTCTTCGTTCGATAAACGAATAAATGTATCGAAATTTGGTTTTAGAGAAATGTGTGGCAATATCTTATTTACCTGTGGAAAGTGTGATTACTTGGATTGTTTCTTTTTGTCACATCACAATTACTTAGAGCACAAGACACCATGGCTCTACGATACCTTTATTTTAAATTCTAATTAAGATTATCAAATATTATAAGCAAATCGTGATTGCTCCTTTGCAAGGCGGGCCGCTAGGGTCTCCTACTGTAAAATATATTGGCACATGTCACTTGATCCTATTTGTCTCTTTTTTACATAGACCGTGTCCGTATGATGTTAACTTCTCTTTTCCACGCTCTGTTGGTCTTCTTGAGCGCAGCGAAAATTTTTCTATATCTATGGTTAAAACAGTATCAACGAGGCGTTATTGAGATGAGTTTCAAAAAACAAAGTAAATTCTGTCAAGCTTCTTATCCTACGTATAATATAAAACCGCATTGAAATGAACACCAAATGTTTGTCCCTGCCAGTGCAATTCGACGACAAGCTGGTGTCGCACCAGGTGAAGTACCTGGGCCTCATGGAGAACCTGCGCGTGCGCCGCGCCGGCTTCGCCTACCGACGCACCTACCACAACTTCCTAGAGAGGTAACCTCATTGCACCTGTTACAATAACATTTCAATTTCTTGCAAAACAGCGTGAAATTTTAATTATTAAGTTCCCGCAGTGAGGTGATTTCACTCATGATTACAAGCAACTTTTACCACGGGGCCAACTCTGATATCGGGAAAAAAACCAGCTGTTCCATACAAACGACTTTACTTAGTTGGCCCTATAAAATAAGTTGCTTGTAATCATGAGTGGAACGATCCCACTGCGGGAACCAAATGTTTAAAATTTTACGCATAATACACCATTCACGTTAATTGCATTTTTTTTTTACTTTAAGAGTTAGCGGTAGCGTGAAAACAATAGCAAATTTACCACTTAGGTGTTTCGCTATACTTATTTACTCCCATCGGCATCCCACGACCTACATTAAATTTTAAAACAACAATAACTCCTTTGATGAACTCCACCGAGGAGCTCGGTGGCGCAGTGGTTTAGCGCCTGGCCCAGCGATTGCGGAGGTTAAGCAACTTTCGCAAGGGTCGGTCATGGGATGGGTGACCAAAAGTTTGTTATCTCGAGCTCCTCCGTGCTTCGGAAGGCACGTTAAGCCGTTGGTGCCGGCTGCATTTGCAGTCGTTAACACCCATCAATCCGCATTGGGCCCGCGTGGTGGGTTATGGCCCGTCCTCCTTATCCACCCATAAGGAAGGCCTGTGCCCCAGCAGTGGGGACATTAAAAATGGCTGATGGACATGGACAATAACTCCACATTCTCGTAGATCCACTTATAAAAAAAGTTTGAGTTGATCCAACTAATTGGGCGTGCCATTCACTCTACTTCTATCTAGATAAGAAGCAATACATTAATCGTGTTAAGTTTACGTTGCATTGCGCAGGTACAAGTGCCTGTCAGCGGAGACGTGGCCGAACTACCGCGGCGCCGCGCGCGACGGCGTGCAGAAGCTCGTCGAGACGCTGCACTACGAGCGCGAGGAGTACCGCATGGGCAAGTTAGTACACCATTCAGATGCCCTCTCTTACACTATACACGAGTCAAAAAGTTGTTGAGGATTCCGGGGGTAGTGCGCTTCCATCTTCGGCCTTATCGTCACTTCACATCAGGTGAGGTGAAGGCCAAGCACTAACCCGTTGTGCATAAAAAAGACAAAAATAAAACACTTTTACAGTTTAATTATTGATCATCAAAGTTTTACAGTAGCGTAGTTTTATTATATCTAGGTAACTCATGACTACGGCAGCTGGAAAGACGCTAAAACGCCAGGGGACCCTAAACTCAAATAAAAAAATCTAAAAATCAGAAAATCTTAAGAAAATCTGTGTTATATTTCAAGACAATACCACTAGCACCAGTGCCGGAATTGTCAATAGGCCGAGTAGGCCGCGGCCTAGGGGCGGCAAGGACCTAGGGGGGCGGCAGACCAGTAACGCCATTCACCCGCCTGCCTGAGAGGCGGCTGGTACTACTCGGCCTAGGGCGGCCAAAACTGTAAATCCGGCACTGACTAGCACTCAAATCACACCACACAACAAAGAAACAAAGACACATACTCGTACGATTTGTAATGCAATGAAAATTCGACTTTTAAATAATCTCACCATCATAATTTCCTGTCCAGCACTAAAATCTTCATCCGCTTCCCCAAAACCCTGTTCGAGACGGAAGACGCGTACCAGGTGAAGAAGAACGACATCGCCACCATCATCCAGAGCCGGTGGCGCGGCTACTGGCAGCGGAAGCAGTACCTCAAGATGAAGCACGCAGCCATCGTCATACAGAAGTGGGTGCGAAGGTTCCTCGCCCAGAAGCTCAAGGAGAAGAGGAGAAAGGCCGCTGACGTCATCAGGGCCTTCATCAAAGGTAAACGTTTTTAACAGCATTTTCAAGATACTTCTATTCCCAGCTTTAGATAACCCCTTCAGTGAAGATTCTTAGGTGAAAAGAAAGGCAACCACTTCTCTGTTACAGGCAAATAAAACTGTATATGAGGTAAGCAACTGTAGGTCTTATTAATAGGGTCAGAAGCCTCGCATTATCCAGAGCTGGTGCACGGCTACTGGCAGCGCAAGGAGTTCCTTAAGATGAAGCACGCAGCCATCGTTATACAGAAGTGGGTAAGGAGGTTTCTCGTCCAGAAGCTCAGGGAAAAGAGGTCAGCCGCTGACGTCATCGGGGCCTTCATCAAAGGTTAGGATTTCACGATTCTACTATTCCTAACCTCAGATAATGGTCTCTTCATTATTTCCTGGTGAAGTTAAAGGAAACTGCTTCTCTATTTCTATGAAATAAAACTTTAGCTTAAAGTACGCAGCTAAAGCACTTATAACAGGTTCAGAAGTCTCGCATCATTATGCAGTACCTACCTTAAGATGAATTACGCAAGACATTGGAAATAATCATTATGAATTCAGCAGCAACAACATCGGCAGTGAAGTGTGTTGTAATCGTTAACATAAGTGGCGATAGCGCAAAGTAAGGCAAGACAGAAAGAAGGGCCAAGTCGTTGTTTTCATCAGGACGAGTTGGTTTTTCTAAAATGTCAGAAGTTCTGCAAATGTCCATTAGGTTAGTCTCGAAATATATCGGGTCAAATGCTTCTGGTTAGCAGCGCTAGAACTACAACACAATAGACGCAATCACAATATTAGTACTAATTTTCCGCCATCTCGGTACAGGATTCATCACTCGCAACGGTCCAGAGACGGTGGAAAACCGTCGTTTCCTGGCCATCGCTAAGGTGCACTGGCTGAAGCGGCTGTCCAAGCAGCTGCCGTCCAAGGTCCTGGACCTGGGCTGGCCGCCCTGCCCCGCCACCTGCCAGGAGGCTTCCAAGTACGTACAACCAAACTCAAATAATATAAGTAATGATGTTTGGAAAGAGAACCGACTTGGGATTTGTGCTTGATCACCGTTTTTGTCATGTTGATTGACGGCACTTTTATACGTATTTATAGTGAGACCAAAGTGAGACTATCTTGACTTGATAGATATCAGTCGCTCTTAAACGCAACAGTCTAGTCTAAGTATAGTCTAACTAATTTTTAATACCAACACTAACTTTTACAATTGGCAGCAATTTGACTACTATATGTTTGGATATTTTTTGTACCGGAAGTGTTTTTGTCTTACTTTTACAATTTAGAGCACTTTTCCTTTTTTTTTGTTTTGCAACTGTCTCCCTCTGTCAGATCAATCCACAATGCTCTTAAATTATATTTCTGCAATTCAAACATTCTGGCGCCCAACATGGGGCAATAAAAAGTAAACTACTTAATTATACTACCCAAGTAACAAAATTTGGTACTATAAAAGTCCTGAGAACGCTTTAGGACGTGCTAATTAGTTTCATGATAAGCACTATAATGGTATTGTAAACCTTTACAGAACCCCAAATAGGCCCTAGTTTTATCACTGATTAATTCTATAAACATTACATGAAGCCTCCCACGGTAATAAATCAGCTCTATACCTGAAAACCAAGACATGTATATAGTGCTATTTTGATCTTTTTATCACACTATTGTTCGCCATTTTGTTCGTGCTGTGCTCATGTCATAGTGAGTGTTCCCCAAGAAAACAAAATGTCAATCGCTATTACAATTTGTAATACAAAGGAAATTCTACAAAACATTACCTTTGATCGACCATTGACCGTAACTCCACCGTAACTTGCACTTGCGAAAATGATTGTATCGATAAAATCACTATGCTGATTTCAAATTTGACAATGCGCCCTCATAATTTTCGTGATTTAATTAAATTTAAATTAATAAAATAAGGACTCGTCCCGACTATGGCTGCTATAGTACACATTGGGTCCAGCCGTGCTACTTAATGTGCTATCATGACATAAACAGCAGCCATATTTTCACCGAAAACGGATTAGTCCATTAATTATTAATTTTAGTGCTTTTATCTCACGCTTTAGTCAGGTAGCAGTAACACAAAAAGTTTAAGTTATTTAGCAACTGCACCAGAAGTCGCTATGATACTATTTAGTACCATAGAAGAGTTTTCATGACTTTTACAGAACTAGCCCCATAGCGATGTTGAGGGAGCATTTAAGAAGCTAAACCGTGACATAATGGTTGTGCAAGGTACTTTTATAGTGCAGATTGATTCTGTAATAGTGTTTTCGATACTGCTACAATACTAGTACTGTAAAAGTTATTTTGACGCAATATTAGTGCAAAATAGATACATAAAAGTGACAGTAAAGTCGTCTATAGTACTAAATAGTTCTATAATCGCTTTTTTCATATCTATTACAGTGCAACACTTTAAAGATTCTTTTGTATGTCCTGTAAGTGTTCTAAGAGCTGCACCATAGAACTTAAATGCTCTTTAATATTATAGAACCAAATCGCTCTGTGGAAAACCTTTATAGCACAAGCAGTCACAACGGTTACCATTTAAGGCCTACTATATCACTGTTTGGTGATAAAACCCCTTGGTTATAGAAACTTTTGTTACTTGGGTAATACTTTCATTATCATGATTTGTAACATGATTGCTAAACTTGATGACATCATGACAAATATCAAGAAAATTGTTTCCTCTGGCACACGATTCATTTCTTATGCGAACTGTTAAACATTTCTTATGCGAATTGCTAAAGGATGGAATGCGCTGCCTGCTTATGTGTTCCCGAAAGCTACAACATTGGTCTCTTCAAGGCAAGAGTGAATAGGAATTTCCTTGGCAAGCGTGCTACACCCCAGACCACATACTGTTTATGAAGCAAGATGGTGGTCAAATGTCTGCCCAGTTACCAATAAAAAAATAAACTATACAACCTCTAAGACCTGGCTATACTTTCATTACATGACAAATTCTCATCCTACACGTTTAGTAAATAAGGTCTACTTTCAGAGAGCTGCACCGGCTGCATCGCGCGCACCTGTCCCGCAAGTACCGGCTGGCGTTGTCGCCGGCGGACAAGAAGCAGTTCGACCTCAAAGTCCTCGCCGAGAAAATCTTCAAGGGTAAGTGGAAAATGGCGAATAAAACACGAAAAGACAATACACGACGACCTAGTGAAACAGTTACTAGGTTGTCGTAGCTTAACTATAGTTCAATTTTTTATCATCCGTTGTTCTTTACTCTTTACCACTCTTGAGTTTATAATGAGTATTTTGCAGGAATACACTTAAAAATATATAACAGAATTCGACAGCCAGTGAATTTGCAAAGTCTCAACTCAAACAATATAGCACTATGAGGATTTACTCTCCTCCTCTTGTCTAATAAACAAATATTTGTACCTAGTCCTTATGAAAAAAAAGGTTCGACCGAAAGGGGTACCCTTGCTTGTAGGTTTGAAATCTAAAGCAGACGCCTGAAAAAAAAATTTCACCACAAGCCTTCGTAAGTTACCTTCATATGTTTATCAGGCAAGAAGAATAGCTACCCGGCGAGCATCGGGCCGCGCTTCGAGGCGGAGCGGCTGCGGCCCGAGCACCAGGTGCTACGGAACTCCTTCATGGCCTCGCCTTCTTGGCCCACCGGCGAACAGCTCATCGTGAGTACTGATGCACTATAAGCACTCTTGTTTCTTCAATACTGCAAAAACCATGTTAACATTTATTCTACCTTCGAGCGAAATAAAACTTGATTTTTACTGCACTGTACAAAATGGTGGTTCGAGCTGTATGTTTTCAAATATAAACCGCTAGGCCATGACCTTGCCGCGCGCGTTTCCTGCGTCTTGCGGATCGGCAATCACTGCGCGCTGTCTCGATGTATCGGCCTCTCGGCGTGCAAGAGATTTTTTTATATGCTCCGTGAACGGACTATAGTTCTATGAATGAAGTTCTTACCAATTCCAGTATTCGTGCGAGGTGGTGAAATACGACCGGCGCGGCTACAAGCCCCGCGAGCGCGCGCTGCTCGCGTCCGACAAGGCGCTGTACGTGCTGGACGCCGCCGGACGCAAGACGTACCGGCTCAAGCACCGCCTGCCGCTGGAGAAGCTGCGGGTGGTGCTCACCAATGAGAGCGACGGACTGCTGCTCATCAAGATACCCACCGAGCTCAAGAAGGACAAGGTAACATTTGTAACCTGTAACTCTCATCATTAGCGTGCTGCTTGCGTCCGACAAAGCACTGGAGAAGCTGCGGGTGGTCCTCACCAATGAGAGCGACGGACTACTGCTCATCAAGATACCCACCGAGCTCAAGAAGGACAAGGTAACATTTGTAACCTGTAACTCTCATCATTAGCGTGCTGCTTGCGTCCGACAAAGCACTGGAGAAGCTGCGGGTGGTCCTCACCAATGAGAGCGACGGACTACTGCTCATCAAGATACCCACCGAGCTCAAGAAGGACAAGGTAACATTTGTAACCTGTAACTCTCATCATTAGCGTGCTGCTTGCGTCCGACAAAGCACTGGAGAAGCTGCGGGTGGTCCTCACCAATGAGAGCGACGGACTGCTGCTCATCAAGATACCCACCGAGCTCAAGAAGGACAAGGTAACATTTGTAACCTGTAACTCTCATCATTAGCGTGCTGCTTGCGTCCGACAAAGCACTGGAGAAGCTGCGGGTGGTCCTCACCAATGAGAGCGACGGACTACTGCTCATCAAGATACCCACCGAGCTCAAGAAGGACAAGGTAACATTTGTAACCTGTAACTCTCATCATTAGCGTGCTGCTTGCGTCCGACAAAGCACTGGAGAAGCTGCGGGTGGTCCTCACCAATGAGAGCGACGGACTGCTGCTCATCAAGATACCCACCGAGCTCAAGAAGGACAAGGTAACATTTGTAACTTGCAACTCTTATCATTAGCGCGTTGCTCGCGTCCGATAAGACGCTTTACGCCGCCGGACGCAAGACGTACTGGCTCAAGCACCGCCTGCCGCTGGACAAGCTGCGGGTGATACTCAACTCACCAATGAGAACGACGGATTGCTGCTCATCAAGATACCCACCGTGCTCAAGAAAGACAAGGTAACAACATGAAGCAGTTCCCAGCACTGGGGCTTAGTCTTCTTTATGGATATGTAAGACGATGGGCCATAAACCACCCATCAGGGCCTAATTACACGCGCGTAAAAGTACTCGATAATTAGCGGTAGAATGTGCTATACAAATTTCCCATACAAAATTACTAAGTTTTAAAAGTTTGTCAGTAGCTGTTCGTGCTACGGGTACAGTTCTTCAGCAACACGACTGACTCGCTCTCACCATTTTGTTACACCAGTGTGGCACAGAAGCATTTGTGCATATTGACTGTGTTGTGTATGTTAATCTTGTGCTAATCGCAAAAACTTGGAAAAGATCTTATTGTAAATTACTTCTTGCAGGGTGACCTGATCATCACCGTGTCGCACCTGATCGAGGCACTGACCATCGTCACTGACTACACTAAAAGGCCCGAGCTGATCGAAATCGTCGACACCAAATCGTAAGTCATTCCATCAGTTAACTAACTTTCATATAATAAAGTGGCTTATTATTGATCAATAAAAGTTTACCCAGATGACATACGTAGTTCGCGCGCACATGATTCTTTATAACACACAACACTTTAAACTTTTAAACATCAAATACAAAGACACTTTCCTAATTTTTTACAGATGCTATAATTATAACGTGCCGGACTACAGCTGCGCCACAAAAAAAAAAGTTGGAAATCTGACTTTTTGACTATGCCATGATGAAGACGATAGTTTGTCGGAATTTGTCGCACAAAAACCAGAATTTGTCAGGCTTGCGTTTAGGAGATACGTGTGGCGCAGCTGTAGAGACGTCTCTACAGCTGAGCCACACAGATCTCCTAAACGCAAGACCGACAAACTCTGGTTTTTGTGCGACAAATTCCGACAAATTAACGGCTGCACACACGAGTAATCAGATTTTCGCTACGACCTTCCGTTTTCGAGATCTGTGTGGCTCAGCTGTAGAGACGTCTCTACAGCTGCGCCACACGTATCTCCTAAACGCAAGCCCGACAAATTCTGGTTTTTGTGCGACAAATTCCGACAAACTATCGTCTTCATCATGGCATAGTCAAAAAGTCAGATTACCAACTTTTTTTTTTGTGGCGCAGCTGTAGTCCGGCACGTATAATTATATGCAATGTTGCCATTGTAAAAATTTGTTAATTTTAATAAGTTATTAATTGAATGATTGTGTTTGTGTAGCATCGCGCACGACCTGGTGAACGGCAAACAGGGCGGCACCATCGAGGTGACGCGCGGCCCGCAGCCCGCCATACAGCGCGCCAAGAGCGGCAACCTGCTCGTTGTGAGTACAACAGCCATTTTTAATGTCTCCACTGCTGGGGCACAGACCTTCCTTCTGGGTGGATAAGGATGGGCCATATAACTCATCACGAGGGGCAATGCGGATTGGTGGGTGTTAACGACTGCAAATTCACCCAGGACCAACGTGTTAACGTGCCACGATCGACCCGTGGTCACACCGTTTTACCACACAAGTGTGACTTGCCTTCCGAAGCACGGAGGAGATCAAGATAATAAATTTTTGGTCACCCATCCCATGACCGACCCTTGCGAATTTGCTTAACCTCCACAATCGCAGGGCCAGGCGCTTAACCACTGCGTCACCGAGCTCCTCAAAATCTACGTTCACACTCAAATCAAAATATGTATTCAGCCCAGCCCACATTTATAGTGATGTGAAGATCGTTGCGTTAATTCAATTTGTAACTGTGATCCTTGACCTGTTGGCTTGTGATCTTCTGTACAGCATTGGATATGTGCTGATTTTGATTATTCATTATTTTAACATGTTGTTCAATATTCACTTCTCAAGCTTACGCGCTCACTAGACATGAAAGTTAGTTTCAGTAAATAGGCTATTTGACTCATCATTTGTGGTACAACCACACAAATGCCTACGCCCTACATCTACATACAAAAATACTATACAGCGTGAAATTATGATCATTTGGTTCCCGCAGTGAGGTGGTTCCACTCATGATTACAAGCAACTTTTACTATGGGGCCAACTCTGATCGAAAAAATATCTGCTTTTCCTGTTCCATACATTAAGGTCGAGTAGGTCAGTACCTACTGACAAAAAAAAAACAACTTTTGTATGAAACAGCAGATTTTTTTCGCGATATCAGAGTTGGCCGCTGAGTAAAAGTTGCTTGTCATCATAAATGTAACCCCACTACAAGAAACAAATGATTAAAATTTCAGCGTGTATTTGATTAAAAAATAGTTGGCAATTCTTAGTTATATCAGCACCCTGATTATCGAAAAAGAAACTATTTAGCGACCGGTTTCATTCCACATACATTGCTACTTTTCTTTGGTATATTTTTTTTAATCCAAAAAGAAGTAGCAATGGATCTCTATCATCTATGAATTGCAACCAGTCGCTAGGTGGTTTTTAATTAGATAATCAGCCTGCAGATAGGTACATCTTTGATTTATCATTGGAACACATTCCATGTATTTTTTTTTTGTTTTTTTACCTATGTAATTTTTTTCAGGTTGCTACTCCTTAAAGTCAGCCATTTTAACACCTAGCAACACCAAGCACAACGAAGACCTTTGTCTATAATTTTCAATTTGTAAATTGTTTTGCAGATAAGTTTAATAGTCTTTTAGAAGTTAATTGATAGAGCAGGTTTCTAATCCCCGCCATATTGCGGTTAAATCGAGAACTATTAAGTAGATATGCAGGAGTGAATGGAAATAACTACTTCTTGATATGTTAATTTTGGCTCAAGAGTACATCAACCCAAAACAAACTGTGATGTTCTGAATTAATATTGAACCTTATACAATTATAAAAAAGTTGAAAATTGGTTGAGAACAAAATCAGATATTATATTGTTCACTAAACAGGGTGTCTCAAAACTTTGCCACATGAAGGGAAAGTACCTTAAATATTGAAGGTAGGAAATTTTACTAAAAGAAGACTTCATTTTGATTTTAAAAATAATTGGAAATGCTTTCAAAGATTTTTGTAAAATTGCCTGTGTTAACCAGGAATCAGCATTTTTAACAAAAGGAAGACCATGAAATTTAACATAAAAGTTTTCATAATTACGCATTGTATGTGTTTTTTTTTATTAATTCAGTTCCAATTCCTTTTAAAAATAAAATTAAGTCTTTTTCAGTATAATTTCCTATGTTCAATATTTAAGGCACTTTCCCTCCGTGTGGCAAAGTTTTGGGACACCTGTATATGTACATACTAAAAATATATAACAATATATTATGTTCACCTACTTTTTTTTTATTTTTAACTATATACTACTATAGATATCATGTTTCCATTGTACTTATTATATTTATGAAATATTGTTTATGGATAAATGTGATAATTATTTTATTGAGATTTGCGTACAAAGTACTTACTAAAATAGTTTTATTTTTATGCCATGATTTAGTTACTGTTATGAAATGTGTCAAGAAATGTTGTAATAATTTATTATTATTGAACGATTGATAAAATAGGAGTTTTTGATTTTGTTGGCATGTTTCATTATTGCTTGTATAAATGTAAGCTGAATCAATGGTGCCTAAATGTAGTTCATTTCAGTGAATGTGAAATAATTCAAACAGGAAATGACATTTTAAATTAATAAAGTTTATATTATATAAAATTTATCAATTAAGAAATAGCGGTGATTATCTTGAAGTAACTTTCAAGTATAGTTTTTTTATCATTACTACTTATTCCATCAGTAGAAGTTTCCGTCAAACTTAAATAAAATGCTGAACTTTTTTTAGGAAAAAGAGACATCAGTATTATTTTAATGGTGTTTTTATGATGAGAGTAATTTTTCATGTTTTTTTAAAAGTGAAAGAAGCTTACTCTTCGTAATCACCGCTCATATTTGTGCCAGATAGTCAATTGGCCATATTTATATAAAATAATAATTATACAGGCGAATTAGTGCCTTATATTATGCAAGTCTGTTCCTGTAAAGTCATGTTATTTAAATATAAACATTTTGATACATCTCCATTTTTATTACAACCAGCCCCCCTAGCATGACCACCGAAACTACAATACATATCGCGTGATATAGGATTTTATTGACACGCAACTGTCAAAATCCATTGTCTTTTGACAGTCAAACGTGATAAATCGCTATTTCATATCACGTTTCGGTGGTTATTTAGGGAGGGTGCAGTTTCCCTTAAAATGTACATAATAAAAAACAAAAATATAATTCATTGTAGTTTAATTATTTTTAAAAAATTAGGTACATTTTTACAATTGTATTTGTGATAATAACAATCCAGAGTTGCAGTGATAGACAATCATCACTTTCAGTCTTAATATACAAACAAGATCTCGTTTCTCGCAATATGTTACGCCAACACAATTTGTTATAAAATTATATAGACTTCATTCAACATTCCTACTAATTTTTGGTCTACGTGACTGATAAATTATAGGTATACATTTCTCATTCCTTTCACACCGGTCTCGGTTCTGCAAGCAGCACTAGTTTTTTTTGGTCGATTCGTTTATTTCTTATATTAACAGATATAATAAGTATCACTGTAAAGCCTCATTCACACATTAGTGAAGTCGCAATTCCGTCAGTCCACCGCGTCTCCGCGATAATAGGGTTGATGACTAATGAATAAAATAACGAAATACTAATAAAAATCGTAAACATATTAAACTTTTAGAGTAACTTGTATACCTCTTGGTTTTATATATTGCGTATTATTTGTTTTATGACCTTTCAAAGTTGGGTGGACAAGTCTATTTAAAAAGTATAAAATTTATTAAAATAAATAATACCTTTAATTAGTCCATAACATTTATGGCAAATTTGTCTAAGAAACCATTTTGATAAACACTATAATTATTTAATATAGCTGCCGAACAAATTTCCTACGCGTTGCATACAAACTACGTCAGTATGGAGCGTTTTTGGGCGAGTCCAATTTTGTGCATTTCAAACTGTGATATCTCGGGCAGTTTCCATGCTAGCGAAATAATTATTTTACCAATGTTTCTTTTTTTGAGAGGTACGTTATATAACAAAATAAAAAAATTGTCATCATGCCTATTATTCTCTCAACGTGTCCACACCTGTCAGTGTCAGTGACGAGACAGTGCTCTCAGTGTTAGTGAACGCGTGTTCATAGAGAACGTATAAAAGGAGAATTATGACGGCGACGGAACTGTGACTTCACTGATGTGTGAATCAGGCTTTATTGCTGCTTATAGAAGACTGGAATGAGTTCTTTTTATGCTAGATTTAGCTTACATATTGATTTGAATATTTTATCCCTGGAATCCACTTTATGGTAGGGATATTATTCTCTTATATTTCTTATGTAATGTACATCAGGATAGGCTATAGGCACTTGAATCTAATATTAATATGACGTTATAATCCATATTTACAAATTATATACACACATTCCATGCAAAATATATTGGAAGCGGAACCTTTTGTGTGGTGGACATATAGTGGTGGCCACATAATTAAGGACGCCAGTAGATTTTCATACAAAGGAGGTAACTTTGAAGCCTTGGTTCCCCGCCAGGTATTGATCGAGCTGTGATCTGATGATGACCATCCAGGGAGTGAATGGAGGAGATCCCGATTGCTATACACACCTAACTGATCTGATCAGTAAGAGTTGTAAGGATCTCAGTTTCCAGATTTCCATACAATGTAATGCTATTATCGCAATCATATAATATATATTTATTGTTTTTAAACAGCCTTACATCTCAAGATGTTGATCAACTCAGTTGGGTATGTATAGCGATCTGGATCTCCTCCATTCCCTCCTTAAATGGTCATCATCAGATCACAGCTCGATCAATCCCTGGCGAAGAACCAAGACTTCAAAGTTACCTCGTTTGTATGAAAACCGACTGGCGATGGCGTCTGAATAATGTGGCAACCACTATATATT
Organism: Agriphila geniculea; assembly: GCA_943789525.1. Taxonomy (NCBI): domain Eukaryota; kingdom Metazoa; phylum Arthropoda; class Insecta; order Lepidoptera; family Crambidae; genus Agriphila; species Agriphila geniculea. The sequence continues at coordinate 2,240,508 of OX038879.1, read as the reverse complement.
TGAATACAAAGTTATCTGAAAATTTGGAACACGTTGCGAGATCACTCCAATTTCACACCTATACATTATATTTGGCTACGTTTACCGAGATTGTCCCAGAACTCCGGATTATTCCTAGGGGCAGCGCAGCGTCGCTTCTTAATTCTATATAATACAAAGGACGTAGTCTTTCCAGCCATTTAATACGAATACGGCATCGGAGGCGAACAATTATATTGCATAATACCATCCCAATCATAAAAATTAACAAACATTGAATTGAGTAGACCGGAAATAAAAAAAAACAAATACATTTTGTAACAAAACAACGTTCGCCTTCGAGCACACTTACAGAAACTCCATATCTTAAAATGCAAGGACAGACACTCTGAAATTACTTTTATATACACCTTTCATTACATCACGAAATTCATGGAAGATATAAGTAAGCACAGAATATAGGATAACATTATATAACCGATAATGAAGATATAAAACTTATCCATACATCCATTACCATCACTCCCAATTAAAAAAATAATGCCTTGCTCCACCATCAGCGGACCAACAACTGTATTTCAAAGGTGCAAGGTTCATTTCGCCTTGGTCTGCTGATAACGGTTCCTAACATATACCTAATTTAAACATTTGTGAAATAGTTAACATGATAATATATATTACTTATCGTACTGACACTAGAAACAACACGACGCACCGCCAGGATAACATACACATACATATACATACAAATTACATAAATAAATGCCAACTAGGAGTCGAATCGACGTCAAAATAGTATAAAACTACATTATTTACAATTCAGCCGCGCGCACATCCCTTTTGTGGATAAGGTTTTCATAGACTAGCTTACTATAAATATTGGAGCAATTATGTCATTCTAGAATATACTAATATAACACATCGGGTTCGGAACTAAGAAAAACATAATCGGTGTTATTACAAAAGATTTCCAAACACTGTTTAACTTAGACAGTGTTTAAGTGTGATGCTGTCTTTTTCAAACAATAAGAGGGCTTTTCAAAATGACAAAAAACTGTAGATATATTATAGCGTTGATAAAAATATGTGTATCAATGTGATTTTTTTTATAAGCTTCGAAGAGTACTCAGTTAGACAGGCAGATATAACCCTAAAGTGTTTCTCTTTGGGCAGATGTCAGCCAGCGAACGCTTACTTGCCTCTTTGGTACAGTTTATTTTTTAAAGCCAATTTTGACACTTCTCTTTCCATCAACGCCATCTAGTGAGGCAAATAGTTACTATTTATATTTTTTAAATGTATCTTTGAAAAACCCTCATTGTAAGCAAAAAAAAAGTGACAGCATCAGATTTAAACAATGTCTAAGTAAAACAGTGTTTAAAAATATTTTATAATAAAATAACACCGAATAATTTTAAATAACCAGACATTTTGAAGTGATGCTAGTCAAACTGAAGTGCAAGCATCACTTTAATTCGTTATTTCATCACAGATACGAATTTTATAGAGTACCTAACTGAAATTCTATCGGATAAATATTTTAAATCGAATTCATTTCATTTATCCATAATTCAAGCCATGTTCAAATGTATGTACTACAAGATTGATAAAAAAAAATATCTTATGTTGAAAATTATTTATCATCGAAATAAAATAAGTTAATATTCAAAGTTATATCTTTTGGAGTGTTGTAAATCTCTCCGCGCACTTATATTGCAACATTTAGGTACATAGAAATATCCACAAAGGCATTATTACTCATTGCCTATTGCTTTGTACTTTACTCTGCGTTTATTAGCACTGTGTGCTCTTTACAACAAACTAGGAGCCGCCTATCTTTATGCGTTTAAATTATGAAAATGAGGAAATAAAAAATCGAGTTAAATAAAACCTCCTATCTCAAATGACTACACTTCTACATGAGTAATGCATAGTATGATTTTCAAGTATATACAGGGTGTAACAAAGTGGACATATCAAGCAAACGGAGCAAAGTAGGTACCCATGAATGTGATGAGACCAACCAGACTAGTCTGTTTAGCCTTACTAGTCCTATTTAGTAAACAGCTTTTGACAGTTGCCATAAGTCTTTTCAATTTAAATTGTTATTCAAAAATAAGTTGTCATATTAAATCAAATTGTCACTTATAATTAATTAGTAACTTATTTTCCCTTTTTCCATTTTGATCAACTGGAATCTGAACAACTATTTTACTTCTCAACTATTTGGGTTGATCGGTTTTGAATGCAAGGCCAATTCCCTTTGTAATGTATAATAATAATCATCTATGTGTGGAAAATCAGTTGCTGTATTTTAATATTGTTTTTTTTTTCATTAAAAAGTTGGGTAAAGATTGCTTACCAAATAAAACAAGTAAGGATAAACAGACTAGCAAAAAATACTCCATATACCTAATATCAATTTGATACTAGAAAATTGCCTTCTACCTGTACAATTTTCATTTGAAATATTGATCACTTTCATAAGTAACTCCACTTTTGGTTTTGATATACCATTTCTGTTTTACCCTGTAAGTATTAAAAAGGCAAATAACCCCTGGTACACCTATCCCTACTGGTAGGGATAAGTGGAATAAATATCCACTTTAGAACTACTGGTAGGGATAAGTGGAAACAAAACTACTTAGATCTACTAAGGATCTACTGATAGGAATAAGTGGAAACTCTAATTCAAATATCCCTACCAAGATGAAATAAAAAAAAATGTCAGTTTTGGTTTGTTTAGTTCGTTATTGATATGCTAGATTGTTTTATGGCAAATTTTTTTTTTCCTTATTACCTACTTAGTAACCACGAAGCTTTTCTTGTTGGTCCCTACGATAAGATATAATACTGCCGAATTAAATTGAACTTAGATATTTGTAATGCAGTCAAAGACATTTAATATTTTTGAATCATCATCATCATCAGCCATTTTAATGTCCCCACTGCTGGGGCACAGGCCCTCCTTATGGGTGGATAAGGAGGACGGGCCATTAACCCACCACGCGGGCCCAATGCGGATTGGTGGGTGTTAACGACTGCAAATGCAGCCGGGGCCAACGGCTTAACGTGCCTTCCGAAGCACGGAGGAGCTAGAGACAATAAGTTTTTGGTCACCCATCCCATGACCGACCCTTGCGAACGTTGCTTAACCTCCGCAATCGCTGGGCCAGGCGCTAAACCACTGCGCCACCGAGCTCCCTATTATTTTTGAATACATAATATTAATTATGTAACAGAAACACGTCACCAAAGTACCAGAATCACATAAATATGAAGAAGGTTAACTTCTATATTTTTAATGGCTGTTAACCACTTTTGATTTTCTTCTTAAGTAGTTAAAGAATGTAATTAGAAATGGCGTCGTCCATGTTCTCTTGTCGCTCATATTTTTTTAGTTCATTTTTATTTATGACAGATGTATATAATAATAAGTTGCTGAAAACATGTGTTATAAATACATTAGGACAACTAAAAAAATGCCCGATAATAAAGTGTATTTTATTGAGTTTCCACTTATCCCTACAAGTAGTTCTAAGTGGATATTTATTCCACTTATCCCTACCAGTAGGGATACCTTGGTAGGGATAGGTGGTGTACCAGGGAATAAATAAATAACATTACAACAAAACTTTTAATTTAATCATTGGTTCTTTTTTACCAGACTGCAAGAAGAGTAAATATTTTCTATCATACTACACATTGGTAAATGGACAGGTAGGGTGGTTAAGTATAAAATACAGAATCATTATGTTATGTCTTTATTTCATTATTACAACATAAGGATAGGCGATATCCAGTTTGTATCATGTGACGGAGGCTCCCCCTGCCGTCCAATATTATGCAGATTCCAAGTTACAAAGGCCTGTTCGGTTAGAAACAATACTTGTTCTTATTGCGATATGAATAAGTTTTGATTCCCACTTGTCCTATTAGGCAAGTTCTACGGTAGGACTAATGAGACTTTTTTCATAAGTGTTACAATTTATTACTTTGTGGTACAAATCGTGCCAAATTTCTAGCTCCATCTGAACAAGAGGCGATCCATAAATTCTCGCAAATTTGTACGGAAAATTCACTGCGCATGCGCGAAGTAACTTCAGAGAGCTGAGTCTCATTAGTTCTACCGTAGAACTGCGTAATAGAACAGATGGGAAAAAATCATTTATTACGCTACAATATTTACACAAACGCTTTTAATATACAGCCAGCTCCGAACTCTTTGGCTGCTGCGGTCGATACTTTGGTTAACGATAGGGCATTTGACACCAACAGAATGTAACATACAACAATTTATTCCCCTTAAATATTTACATAAAATAACTCCTCGGGACTTATCACTAACAAACATCCGCTTAGTCGTAATTAAATAGAAATCAATGATTCATTATTGGCAACGCGGAATTAATACGTAATTGATAGTGTCTTTTCGTAGTATTTTTTAAAATTTATTACATTAGCAGTCGAATAAATATCGTGAAAATAATAAATATCTAATTTAAAACAATTGTGACTAAGCACTCGCAATCGGAACATTTACCGGATGTGCGTTAGCGAAAATACCTTATAACCATAAAAAAATGTTTTCAAAACAAAAATAACCCAAATTATGACTAGTTAGTCAAATACCCTATTAAGGTACGCGCCTTGAGTCGTGCCTGGGGGCCAACTCTCGACATCCGTAGATCAAAGTTTCGAAATTGTAACAGCGATATTATACATCTCAAAATAATTATGTTAATACATACGACTATCTTATCGCCTAGCAAGCGCTGCGCGACGATTTGTCTACACTTATGTCGCGACGTTTGTCCCACTCCTGGTATGAGCGGGACAGACCCGGAAAATTGGTCGTGGTGCGCATGCTAGACCCACTGCTTTTCGTTCGATTGTGTTTGCAAATGTAAATATGATTAACTTTAATTTACAAGATATCATTTCATATAAAAGAGTAGACCCCCAGAGAGCAGCGTGGCCGGTTTGCCCCCGCCGTAGACGCAGTGACGTCATCCAGACTTTTGAAGCCCGATAACTTTATCTATTGGTGATTAATCTAAAATTGATATGCAGATATAATTTGTGCATAAAATATGTTTTTTTTAAATTCATTATTGTCAAGTTTGATTTAAATTAATTGCGTTGATCTGACGAGTATTTAAGAAGGATAGGAACTGTGGCTTAATTTTAATACAAAAGACATAGGACAGGATAGAGAACAGTGACTTGTAACGCATTTAACGCATTTTTGTACATTGAAATCGGTCGAAAGTGCATATATGAAAACGTATTAAATCTTCCTATCCTTGCGCATCCTTTAAACCTCAAAAAGTTAAATGTAGACGTACAGGTTACTTTTTAAAAAACAATTTTACAAGCAATTACCGTCATAATCATTTTCAATTCAGTTTTCTACGAAGAATGAGCATCGTAAACAGGGATGATTAGTAACTTGTGTGGTGAATAACAACTGACATTTACGATAGAAAAAATAACAAAAATTTATAATGAACTGCTTGGGTCTGTTCATAGAACACTTTTCTATAAAACTAATAAGACATTTTTTTTTTCTATCGAAAATGTCGCTGTGATTTATTACGCAAGCTGCTAATCACTCCAGTTTACCGGTACCATTAAATACGAACGGAACCATGACGCGCGCAATCTCAATACGTTCTTCAGTTTCGTCACCGCATTTAACGGAGGCTAGATTATAAGTCAATTGGTCTAACACAGCACCGAGTCTTACGTGTAGTGGTTCATATACTACTTGCGTCTCGGGCGGCGGGCCAGGCTTGAACCCGTCGGGCTTGAACTATAACGTGTCCGTTATCTATTTATCCTTGCGCGTCCTTTAAACTTCAAGAAGTCAATTCCTGGTAACTCTTAGAATCAATTTTACAAGCTATTGCACCATCATAATTTTTCAGTTCAGTTTTCTACTAAGAATGAGTAACATTAAATGCGAACGGAACCGTCACGCGCGCAATCTCAATATATTCGTCACCGCATCTAAGGAGGCGACACTAACACTAGATCACAAGTCAATTGGTCTACCACAGCACCTCGTCTTACGTGTAGTCCGTATGCTACTTGACCTGCGTGGCGGCGTCGGGCGGCGGGTCGGGCTTGAACCCGTCGGGCCTGTAGGGCTCGGGCTTGAAGTCGAACCCGTCGGGCTTGTCGTCGGGCCCGAAGCGCCGCTGCTGCTGGTCCTGCTCGCGCTGCTGCCGCCGCCGCTGCTTGGACCACAGCTCGTGGCAGTCTTGCCATGTGGGCAGCTCTGGCGCTGGCATCCTACAAAAGTTTGAAATATTAAACTGATGAGGGCTTTTCAAAATGACAAAAAACTGTGAGTCGATAGACGGCGTTGATAAAAATGTATGTGTCAATGTATATTTTTTACTAAGCTTCGAAGAGTACTCAGGTAGGCAGGCAGATAAAGGAAGTGACTGATTAGGATCCAGTTCATAAATATTCTTCAATTCCAATCCTCGTTGGTCTCGTTCAATCGTCCTAGCAAGTAGTGTGAGCGAAGAAGTTGACATATGCAAGCAGCTGTTCGTACGCATCGCTTATGGAACCTTTAGGCCATAGACTCTTCAGGGCGTCTTCAGCTGTGACCCTCTTGTCAGGGTCCAACTCCAGCATCCTGTCAAGTAACGTCAGCGCAGCACCCGGCATGAAGGCAAACTGATCCCGCACGCAACGCTTACGGAACCGTTTGTTAAATAAATGTCACAATACTTACTGTTCAGGCACCACATTCTTGAGCCATGAACTTTTCAAGGCGTCTTCAGCTGTAATTATCTTGTCAGGGTCCAACTCCAGCATCCTGTCAAGTAGTGTCAGCGCAGCACCCGGCATGAAGACAAACTGTTCCCGCACGCATCGCCTATGGAACCGTACATAAATGCCACAATACTTACTGCTCAGGCACCACATTCTTGAGCCATGGACTCTTCAAGGCGTCTTCAGCTGTGACCCTCTTGTCAGGGTCCAACTCCAGCATCCTGTCAAGCAACGTCAGCGCAGCCCCCGGCATGAAGGCGAACTGTTCCCGCACGCATCGCTTGTGGAACCGCTTGGGGCGGAGCGCCCCCCACAGGGGCAGGTTGACTACGTTGGGCCACACGCCGGGCGCGGGCGTTCCGCACACGCGCGAGATCATCTCCAGTTGCATCATTTCTACGTTCGCCTGTAATATGAAAACTTCTTCTTCTTATTTTTGGTATGGCAATCTACTTTCTTCTTGGAAGTAATTTTTGCCAGTGTCATGTTTTGAATAGTTCAGTATTTCTAGATTTTCTAGTAGATTGTTTCAGTTTACATTAAAATGCGGGTGCATCACATTCTAATGCTGCTTGGAGCATTTGGCAGCAAGTATATCAAGACAGTTTACTCGGTAAGTTTTGCCGAGGTAGCGACCACTACAATAAAAGTCTCAGCTTCACACAACCAAGATCGCGCCTATTTCGATTATCCCACATATTGTTCAGTTGCGTAGACACTTGTACCACAAAACTGCACCAATTTTAAGACACAATATCCACTTTGAATCAATTTGCGAATAATTAAAAAAGTCGCCGAACTGAACTCGACAAAATCCCGCCAAAAACTCCCAATATGAAAACTTATTGAGTTGGTCGGTTGTTAGGCCGCGAATACACCTGCAAGAACTTCTGCGAGAACTTGCACTGACAGCCTGTCACACAGTAGCTTGTGAACGCGTGACAAACTGTCGCCAGTGCATTTGCTATTAGTAAACACTTGTAAGCTACTGTCTGACAGGTTGTCAGTGAAAGTTCTCGCAGAAGTTCTTGCGGGTGGAAACCCGGCTTTAGACAGAATTTAACATTAATATTTGGAGTTCATTTTAACTGTACAGTCGGTGCCAAAATGATCTGAGCATTTAATTAAAGCTAAGAAAATATCTAATTATTTGACAAAAAAATCAACCTTATCTCCAGACAGTTAAGGTGTACTTTCGTTTATTCTCAGATAAAAATGAAATTAAACCTTAAATTAATGGTAGCGACACCTGAGCAACGTTTAAATCTTATTGACGGCTCGAAAACATCAAATAGAGAGAGGACAGACTGAAGTTAAGCTTAGTACTAGGCGCGCTCGAGCAACGCATATATAGACTTCTCATCGATCGACGATACTGCGTCACGCCCTCGGAACTGTTTTGAGTGTAGCAGAAATTCCGTGTCGGTTCAGAAGTTCATAACTTACTTATTCCAACAATAAACATTGTCGGAAATTAAAATTTAAATAAGCACATACATAAAATAACACATTATTATCCTCGCCCGGCAGCAGCTCCGGTACATCACCTTGTACCCCTGTATACACACGCACCTGGAACAGCGGGTGCTTCAGGAACAGCTCGCCGAGTATGCAGCCCATGGACCACACGTCCACGGCGGGCCCGTACCGCTCCTCGCCCAGCAGCAGCTCGGGCGGCCGGTACCACAGTGTGATCACTTTGTTGGTATAAGGCCGCGCGCGGTCTTCCGCCGACCACAGCCGAGCGAGACCGAAGTCACCGAGCTTCACTTCACCCCTAAAAGGAATGTTCATGGATCGTATTTTCACTTTAAAGCTAGGGCGTACAGCAGAAATACATTAAACAATAAATTGACTACAAATTCGAAGTCACATAAGGTATCATTCACACAGCTCAGTCACGTCTCAATCACGTGATCGGTCAGTGACATGGGCGTAGCGAAGGGGGGGATTTAGGGTTTCGGGTTGTTCTCTGTCACTCCGCGCGCGAGTCTGAACCGTTCGGCGTCCTCTGAGAGGACAAATTTCATACATCAGAAAAGATAAGACCTACACGATAGAAAGAGAAGCAACTACTAATTGAATGTTATGGAGCGAAGGGAGCGCAGTGCGACCTGAATTGCACTTTAATGTGTAGGAGCAAGAGTCGCAATTTATTCAAACGATTTTGCGGAGTGCAACTTCTGTACGCTAGTACATTATCTATTCTGTGGTGTTGCTGCAACCCGGCCCGAGAAGACACGACGATGCGCTGTCGTGCCACCTCGGGCCGGGCCGGCGGCCACTTACGACTAACTTCCTTCGCAAACCTGCTTTCGCTCGGATTGTGTATTTCTCATGAATCTATAGATAAGTACGATAGTAGTATGTATGTAGTGGGGTACCAGTTTCGTTGATGTTATAAAAGAACAGATATATGAATTCGCGATACCCGGTTGCAAGTCAACGAGTGCGAGAGAGATACATCTCTAGTTTATTGTTAGATTAATACGATTTGTTATGCAAATTCGACTTTTCAGCTGCTGTTTGAAATATTGAATCTTTGGTTATTTTTTTATTGAAAATTAACGTTCATAAATAATATTTTGTTGCTGTCATTAATTGCGATTCATTAGTAGTGTTAATGACATTTTAATAGAGCAAGCCGGGCTTATTGAAACGTGACTGAGCTGTGTGAATGATCCATTAATCCTACAACAGATAGAATAGATCCCTTCAGACCTTTAAATCATGAAGAGCGTAAGCTTGAGAATCTGTTTGTAAAATTGTTTAATTACGATTACTAGTCAATATTGCACAACTGTTAAATTACGCATCACATCTAGTTATACATACATATAAATATGCTTCTTATGTGAGCTTAAACTAAAGAATTTTTCAACTTCATGTCCACAAAACTGTCAAAAATCTACAATTTATTTTGAATTAAATATTTAAGCATTTAAGTTTAAAATTTGCGTGGCGTTGACTGTACCATTACAAACTTGAAACTGCTCCATAGAAGCGAGGAAAAGCAAATAATCTATTCACGATCAAAACAAATATACTGACTTGTTGTTCATAAGTATATTACTGCACTTGATATCGCGATGCAGGAAGTTCTTCCGGTGGCAGTAGGCGAGCCCGTCGAGCAGCTGCCTCATGATGGACGCGTTGTGGGACTCCGTGAAGTCCACCATCTTGGACTCCAGTAGACCCATCAAGTCGTGGTCCATGTACTCAAACACGAGGTAGAACGAGCCTTTGTCCTGGGATAACGGATTATTGTAAAACACGGGGGATGGCAAAAAAAATACAGTATACATACAACAGAGGAGGGACATTTTGAAAAAAGGACATTATGCGCTAAGACGGGAAATAGCAACACCGCTTTCTCAATCCCTTTTGAGCTCTGATAAAAATACGACATTATCAAAAACCTATATCCGCTGTATAAACCGCTCTCAACGTTGAGAGCTATTATATTAGGAGGTCATAACAAATTTGGTAACAATCGCGTAAGTGGCTGACTCTGGGTTCACAGGATGGAGAGGCACTCTCTAATTCTAAATATGTCAGTCTGTTTGCGTGAAGTGGTTGCGTTCTTTTTATATGCAGGGTGAAAAAAGTGTTATCGTTACCAGAAAAAAAAACGATAAGGTAAATGACTGACAATAGTACAGCAAGTAAGTACTAGTTGTACTCACGTGAACTGTGTAAGGACTGACCAAAATTCAGTTGCGTTTCGTAGGTATAAGCGATTAACTTTTTGTTTGTTTGTAATCTATAACGTCAAAAAGTACTGATCCGATTTTGAAAATTTTTTCACCTATAGAAAGCTACACTATCAGCGAGTAACATGGGTTATAATTTATTTTCAAAAAAATTATAGCCTTTTTTCAGCCTGCATATAAAAAGAACGCAACCACTTCACGCAAACAGACTGACATATTTAGCATCAGAGTGTCTCTCCATCCTGTAAACCCAGAGTCAGCCACTTACGCGATCGTTGCCAAATTTGTTATGGCCTCCTAATCTATATCTTGAGATCATACCTGAGATGCTCTTCATAGGAACAACTACTCAGGTACGATCTCAAGATAGCTCTCAACGTTGAGAGAAATACATTATTAACAAACTTGAGACATTCGCACTGGCTTAAATCCATGTTTTATTAAAAGATCTACAAAAACAGTATGCAGATGCGCGGATTACGTGAATAAACGTATATTAATAAACAGTAATTTACCTACATCTAGATATAGTTAGTGCTTAATAACTTCATACCTTGCGGAAGTCCATGGCATGCTGTTTGTCAGTGACGATCTCTCTCAAATTGACTATGTTCTTGTGGTTGAGTTGTCTGAGTATCTTTATCTCCCTCACGGCGGTGATGGGGAAGCCTTCCTTCTCGTTCTCGAGTCGCACCTTCTTGAGGGCAACTAACTGTCCAGTGTTTTTGTCGCGCGCTTTGTACACCTGCCCGTAGGTGCCTTCGCCGATTTGAGTTATCACCTAATGTAGACATAATTTCTCTGTCACTTTTTGAGAATATTTTATAATAAAGAAATTAACGAAGTCTATAGAGTAGAAGGACGCAGGGTTACCATTAATTTTCTGATTTACCATTTAAGACTTGAAGTTAAATTCCATGTTGTTTTAAAATCAATTGGAGCATAGAAGTAAAAGGATAAAGGACACAATTTTTTTTTTATATACACATCAACTTTGTCTAAGGATACAGGTGTTATTTTCATATAAACGAGGTAACTTTGAAGCCTTGGTTTTCTGCCAGGGATGTACCGTGCTGTAATCTGATGATGGCCATCCACGAACTGAATGGATTAGATTCAGATCGCTATGCACACCCAACTGATCTGATCAGCATTCTAAAAGATTAATGGGTTAGAGTTCTCAGTTTGAGGATTTCCATACATATTCATGCTATTTTCGCGTTTTTTTTAAACATGTCCATTACGTTTTTAGAATGCTGGTCAGATCAGTTGGGTGTGTATAGCGATCTGAATCTCCTCCATTCACTCCCTGGATAGCCGTCATCAGATCACAGCACAGTACATTCCTGGCAGAAAACCAAGGCTTCAGAGTTACCTCGTTTGTATGAAAATAACACCTGGTATCCCTAGACAAAGTTGATGTGTGTATAAGTTAAGTATAGATAAGTTTATTTTATTTAAGAGCTACACATACACTAACCGTCTCTGTGGTCTAGGTCCCGGGTTCGATTCCCAGGGGGTACCATTTGTACTCGGTTTAGTTGGTGGTAGGGCTTTTTCTAAGTCCGTCTGGCTAGCTACCACCATCTTTCCTAAGTCTGTAAGTCTGACGCCATAACAACAATTTAAAAATTGTGTTCCGGCAGTTAGAGGTAAGATAGCCAGTTCCTCAGTGATGAAGATTCCGGTGTAGTGCGCTTCCACCTTGGGCCTTATCGTCACTTAACATCAGGTGAGATGAAGGCCAAGCACTATCCCGTTGTGCATAAAAAACCGTTTTTTTTTCGGATATTGTTAATACAGACCGAGTCAATAAACGCTATAACGGCAGATGTCCAGCTATTTTTCTCTACAGTTGGCACTTCTCAACAGATTTTCGAGATTGTAAGCAGGTTCGATAATTAAATATATATAATATAAAAGCCAAGCAGACTTGATCGGTACCAGTACATCGAGAAGATGCGGCAACATTTTTGGGAGCGTTGGAAGAAGGAATATTTGAACGAACTCCAGCAGAAACTCAAATGGCGAATCAACCAGAGGGGACTGCGAGAAGGAGATTTAGTCGTCATTAAAGACAACAACGCGCCTCCTCTAAAATGGCGCATGGCTCGGGTTCACAAGCTATACCCGGGTTCCGACGGTGTATCGAGGGTGGCGGACGTCGTCACTTCGAAGGGCATCATCCGTCGAGCTGCACACAACCTCTGCCTGCTTCCTGATTTGGCTTCTTCCCGAAATCCTGAGGACTTCGAGGGGGGGGAGGATGTTCAGGCCGACTGAACGTCTACCGCAGCGGCGCGCTCATGAGTAGCTGTCATTATTGGCAGATGATCTGTGTCAACCTTTACGTCTTTGACTTTACAAAAATTCTATATTGTCTGTACACATTATCCATTCTCCATCTTTGTACTGCATTTTTTATGAAGAGTAAAAACTCATATTTTTCAAAATCATCGAGTTTAATTTATATCCAAAAACATCAAGAAAATCACCCAGCAAAATCAAAATTAATGGAGTCAGATCAGCGCCACCATTTTTTTTTAACGATTCAGTTTTTCGAAATTTTTCAAAGTGGTAAAAAAAAACAAAAATATCACAAACGCGAGGTGTAAAGCTCGCAGAGTGACTAGTATAAGTTAGGTTTGTACCTGGAATCCGTCGACGCACTTCTCGCCCCAGTCCTTGGCGTGGTGCGCGGGCGTCGCCACCGCCACCACCTTGGACCCGCGCCGCTTCAGGATTCGCGGCCGCTTTAACTTGCACCCAGCCTGCGCGTTACATACACCATATCATTACAACATTCACAAGTATTCTTCCGTAACTGTAAACGTGTAGTTCAAGGATTAAGTCTGGTTTACATTATCTTAAGGCTGGTTTACATTATCTTAGTCTTTAGTAGAGTGCTTTAGTGGAAACATGTAAACGGTCGTCTTATGACTAAAGAGAGTAACGTTCTAGTAGCCTTTCTACTCGCTTTCCAGTAGCACCCCCTGCGCGCCCGCTCACCCCCCGCGCGATATTTTACTCGCACTCGCACTGGAAGCATGTAAATCGACATTTTAGTAGCGTCTTTAGTAGAGTGCATTTGCCGGTGAAAGCGTGACGTGTAATTGAATTAAATAATAGGTATTAGGTATGGCGAAAATGACACTCTACTGGAAGCGTGTAAACGGTCACTGGAAAGGCACCAAAACTACTAAAGCACTCGCATTCGAATCTACTCGCACGCACTACTAAGCACTCTCTTAAATACTAAGATAATGTAAACCAGCCTTGAGACAGAACTTATTTTTTCATTTATTAAGGTTAACTACAACTCGATTTTGACTCAAAACGTCATATTCGTAAAATGTCATCGCCAAAAATTTTGGTCTCTGGGGCCATTCAAGTATTACGTAAGCACTATGGGGGGGGGGGGGTGGGGAGGTCTTTGTTTTGCTTATTTTGGATGACATTGGGGGTAGGGGAGACTAGATGATGATTACGTCATCGGTAGTTATTTACATTTTTACATGAATGGCAACCCTCACATTGTCTATGCTTGAAAACGAAACGCATTTTCGGGGATTCCCGCAAATAATGCATACGTTAAGGCACTCGCTTTAGAACCGATTAGGGAAATTACCGCGCGCTATTCACTTATCTAAATTTAAAAATATATATATATATATATAATTGAAAAATGTTTACGTAAGCAGGGGGGGAGGGAGTAAGAGCTTTGCTTACTTTTGCTGACAAGGGGGATGGGGCGGTAAATAATTGTAATTAATCTGCTTACGTAATATTTGAACGGCCCCTCTTTCTCAAAAAGTCACTTTCGCAGAATGTCATTCACAATTTTTTTCCTATGATTACATTAAAGTTGTGGTGTGATGGTGTCTACCACAAACACATCCGACCTGGCCTTCCGACTTCCTAAGCTGGGTCCTTACCGATGATAATATTAATTGATGATAAACATTTGTATTTTTTATTATTAACCTGTTAGGTTGTTAGTATTTCCTTTATTTTTAGTGCCTAACCTTTTGGATGAATTTTATTAAACTTAGGTTTGGAGATAAGACGGCGCTGCGTATTTATTTCAGACTTAGGACTAGACACACATATTGAGATCGATTTCTAAGTCTCAGTAGGAGCAGGCGGTCAGATTGTTGTTGTTAATAGACAGTAAGGGCCCAGCTTAGGAAGCCAGGGCCAAATGTTTGTGATAGACGCCACAACTTTAACGAAATCATAGGGGAAAAAGAATTGTGAATAACATTCTGCGAACATGACCTTTTGTGGAAGTGACATTTTGCTATACAGGGTTATTTGTAAAACACCAACAACCTCGCATGAGTAGATTACTATCATCATGAACAACAATATTTATTCTACAACTTTTCCAAAAACAGACATCAAAAATCTGACTTTTCATACAAAAGCCGATCAGCTGGGCGTCAATTCTGCTAATGTTTTCGTCAAAATCTTAATTCGATGGTATTTGAATGGTAATGCTTTTTGACACAGTTCTTGTTTCTTAAATCCAAAACTGAAACACATTGTGTTTTATTGGGGGTACGTATCAGAATGTCTAAAGTTAGAATGTCTAAACTTAAAATGGCAAAGTTCAAAATGTCAAAAATTAAAATGCAAATGGTTTAAAATGTCGAAAATCTAATGATTTTCGAGACAATGAAGAAGAAATGAGACATAATTGTCTAACTTCAAAATAGCAAAATTCAAAGTATCAAACGTATCAAATACTTGACGAGTTAAAATATCAATGGTCAGTAAGTCTAAGTTCACAATGATATATTTGAATTGGGTTGAATCTTAAAAGGAATCGCCTTCTTTGAGGTTAATTGAGTCTGTGGAGGTGTCTTTGGGCTTCACTTGAAATGCTTTATAACAAATTTAACTGCCGGAAATGAGTTTAAACTAGTCTACTGGGATTTAGAAACCGTAGACCGTAGGTCACGAGATAGGTGCAAGGAGCGTAGCGACGAACATGTTAGGTTGACATGAACCCAGCGCGCGAGCCGAGCGAGCGAAGCGAGCGTGCCCCGGCAGCGGCCGGCGAAGCGCCGAAAAACATCTATTTTAAACTCAATTGGTGGATTTTGTTCGCCGGCTACTGAATCAGTGACTGGCACTGACTACCGAATCGGGGAGCGGCGCGGTTATGGTGATGTGTGGCGTAGGCACAGAGGTTAACACGCAATTATTTAACCTAATTAATAAGGTACCTAAATGAAAGAAAATAAGTAAATTCTATATATCATTATATGTATTTGGTTAAATTATAAGACATTTTAAGTTTTGATCATTTGAACTTAGATATTTTTATTTAGGTCTATCTGACCGTTTGACATTTTCGTTTTGGACATTTTGAACTTTTGACTTTTTAATCGTTAGACATTCAAATTTTTGACATTTTGAACTTTGCCATTTTAAGTTAAGACATTTTAACTTTAGACATTCTGATACATACCCGTTTTATTCATTTCGGTTCAGACATTTGTATGGAAAGTCGATTTTTTTGTCTGTTTTCGGAAAAGTAGTAGAACAAAAATGTTGTTGTTTATGATGTTAGTAATCTACTCCTGCGAGGTTGTTGGTGTATTACAAATAATAAAATAATAAATATTCTCTATTTACTCTTCACAAAGGTTGTTACAATACTTAATTATAGGTACATGAGCTAAAGCTTACAAATAAAACCTTTGTGAGAGACTGGAGTTCATACTAGGATCCCCGAGGGGCCAGTATTACAGATCTCCAGGCTTTCACCCCCTTTTTAAACAGACTAAATTTTTATGCATTTATACCTAAATATAGTTATAGATTATTATATTATACGATAAGAGTACAATTTTGGTTAATGAAGATTATAGAATGAAGTGTGGGTGCGTGTGTTAGTTATGTGTGTCTGTTTCAACAAATAACCCTGTCATCATCATATCAACCGCACGACACCCACTGCTGGGTATAGGCCTCCCCTAAGGATCTCCACGACGATCGGTCCTGCGCTGCCCGCATCCAGTGGCTTCCCGCGACCTTCACCCTCACGTCGGTCCACCTTGTCGGGGGCCTACCCACGGAGCGTCGTCCGGTGCGCGGTCGCCATTCCAGAACTTTTCCGCCCCAACGGCCATCAGTTCTTCTCGCTATGTGTCCTGCCCATTGCCACTTCAGCTGATGACCCTGTATTAATTAATAATGCAGTACTACCTGGTCGCGGGCGGCGTGGCGCGCGCTGAACATGTGCGAGTAGTGCTCGCGGCGCGACGCGGGCGGCGGCGTCGACCCGTCCAGCTCGTCGCCGCTCAGCTCCTCCGAGCCGGGGATCACTGCAACCAACCATTGGGCTAAGGCCACACTATACGTGTCAATTACAAGTTTTTATAAATTTAAATAAATAAACGCCACCGCTATCACGCCTGGTGGTACGCGATGATGCAAGCTATGATAAAACACGCTTGCCTAGGAGTAACCTATTTACTTGCGACTCGAAGGCCCCCAGATTGTACTATGGGCAACAGCGTCGCTTAACCAGTTTGCAACAAAATTCGTGTGCGCGCGTATCGTCCCTGCACGAACTAAACGTATGTGACAGCGGGCGCGGCGTGAAAGCTATTTTAACCTTAGCAGTGGTTAAGCGACGCTGTTGCCCATGGTACATATCAAAAAACGCATGGTGTTCCACTTTCTAGCGGTACGGATGATAAAATTCGAAGCAAAACGCTTAGTGAATCTTTGGAATATCCACCAAAGCACATACGTAGATTTCAATCATTTAGGCGGCCAAAAGTCCGATTTCCAAAAAACAATCTAATGATAAATAAACCATTTACTCAGGTAGTACACAGCTCCAGGAATACAATGATACCCTCTACAACATTCAACGATGCACAAGTTAGCCTCTTGACTAATTTGAATGCGATAGTTGCTTAACGTGTACGTTTCTGTTTTCGAGCGCTCCTAAACTTACAACTTTTGTAAAATGCATATTTGTTTTCAAGATAATGGTTTTCGTGTGACAGTGATATATTGCAATAATTCAGGTAAGGACCTAAGGTTTTCAATAGTTTTTTACTTAGTTTTCGTTTCCCTTAATATACTTTTGATTTTTCAAAGATAGCTGTATCAAAAATGTGACATTATTGTATTTTTTATTTAAAAAATATCGTTTAACAAACTTCAGGGTCCGTCCGAGCAATAATTTCTTTATTTTTTAATACTTTACATATTGTTCTATAAAACTACAAAAAAATTAGCCGCGGAAACCCGCGCTTTTAAAAATAAACAGCATTTGAAGATTTTGAGTCGAAATTGAGCAAAATGACATATTGGTGCTACTTTGTATTAAATCAATTTACTTTTAGTTTTAGGTCTGTTTGGTGCCTTGGGTACTAAAATAGTAGCTTGGAAATAAATGTTTCCCCAGATAGAAAAGCAAAATTTACCAAGTTTAAGTGAAAATCTCGATTATTATGAAGATTTTCTTTTGATACGTTACGGAGATACAGAAAATGCTAAAAAATTTTTGTAGCAAATGTTTTCTTATGTAAAAACCGAAAACAATAAAAGATAGCTGAACGTCAGTAAACACGAAGAAGTTTTTCTAAAAAACAACCGAGATCGGTTAGAAGGAATTTTTGTGATTCCCGTAGAATCGACCTCTCTTCAAGTTAGACCGCCTAAACCTAACCTAACCTACACCTTTTAAAGATTTAAGGTTTATGTGGTCTACATTCTCTTTCCCCCCCCCCCCCCCCCCCCCCTTTAAGGGTTGAAAATGTGAATGAATGTTGAAATTTCGTGTATTTTACTTCGAAAATGAAGGATTTTCTATACACAACTTCAGCCGCAACAAAATTTTAAAGATCCTAGCTTCGAAACCGAGGGACTTTTATATAAACTTTCATCCCCTATCTATTTCAACCCCTTCATCCCTTATTTTATTTTTATTTTTTTATTTTTATTTAAGGTACTCCAACAATGTACATACAATAACATAGATATAAACAAACATATGCCACTAGAATTCTTGTATGACATCTATTACAGGTGTACTCAGCATGCGTGAAAATTACAATGTTGGCCTTTAAAACGAATAATATGATATGAATATAAAAAGAAAAAAAAATGGAAGTTATGTCAATAATTCGGTTAAACAAGAATTTTTTGTATTATTACAAGCTTAGTACTACCTACATAATAGTAAATTTATAAAATTAGGATACTGTAAAATCCTGTGGCCTAAGGCATTTGAGTTTAAACATTCTGTGGCTATCAACAAAAACATCTAAATTTTCATTTTCATTGTTTTTTATAAAATTATTATATGTTTTACACATTCTAACACATGGAGCGTTCGAGCCCAAATTAGTTCTGCATAGAGGTGTGTGAAACAGATCCTTGTGAGTGTGTCGAGAGTTAAATCTCGGCACACGGAAGCTAATCCGATGTAATATTTCTTTGTCACATACTATACCATTCAGTATCTTATACAATAACGACATGTCCATCATGCGTCTTCGATCGCTCAATTTATCCATCTTAAAGTGATCGAGTCGGTCTTCATACGAACTACGACTACTGATGTCACGAGATTTAAAAGCTAGGTGGCGGGTGAAACATCTATTTATACTTTCGATCCTATCTGAATGAATATGGTAATATGGATTCCATACAGTACTTGAATATTCGAGAATACTTCTAACCAACGCATTATAAAGCACTATCCTAGAATTAATCCCCTTAAAGTTTTTTGTTATTCTCGAGATAAAACCCAACATACGGGAGGACTTCGACACAATGTTGTGACAATGCGAAATGAACGACAGTTTACTATCGATTATGACACCCAAGTCACGTACCTCTTCAATTTTTGTCAATCTCTGACCATTAATATTATACGATGATAACACCGGAAGTTTTTTCTTTGTGAAGGTCATCTGAAAACATTTTAGGACGATCAAAGTCATATGGTTGTTCGTACACCAATTATCAATATGGTCAAGATCCTCCTGCAACAATCTGACATCTTCACCACTCACGATTTCTTTATATATCTTCATGTCATCTGCGAATAAAGAGCAGTGACAATACTTGACGCAATCAACAATGTCGTTCACAAATAGCAAAAAAAGAATTGGACCAAGATGCGACCCCTGTGGAACCCCCGAAGTCGACATATATTGAACAGATTTACAACCATTAATAACAACTGACTGAGACCGATTGCTAAGGTAAGACTCAAACCATGCCAGCAGAGCTTCTGCTATTCCATATGATTTATGCAACTTAGATATTAAGAGTTTATGATGGACTTTGTCAAAAGCGCTACTGAAGTCGGTGTAAATGGAATCCACTTGACCTCCAGCGTCGACTTTTTCCACTAAGTAGCTCACATAAGATATTAGGTTCGTGTTGACAGACTTTCCCTTACAAAACCCATGCTGCTGATCTTTTATTAGGGATTTCGTATGATTTGTAATAAGGGGACACACCAATGATTCAAAAAGTTTGGAGAGAGTTGACAAAACAGACACCGGCCTATAGTTCTTAACATTTTGGGGTTCGCCTTTTTTGAATATCGGAACTATACGAGCCTCTTTCCAGATCTTCGGGAATGTACAGGTAGCTAATGATACATTAAAGATTAAAGATTTCGCGATAAAAGGGAGCCTTTCTTGGTCTTTTCTCAAGCTCTATTCTATTTCTGTACCAAAATTCATCAAAATTGGTTCAGTAGTTTAGGCGTGAAAGCGTAACAGACAGACAGGCAGATAGACAGACAGGGTTATATTCGCATTTATAATATTAGTATGGATTTATAAAAATTAAAGAAATCAATTAATGTAACTTTTTTATATATTTTTGTGAAAATTGCTATATTTGAGTATAAAAATGTGGTGTTATAAAGTAAAAAAAAACTTTTTAGATCAAAAAGAGTTTATTTTATTTTAATTTTGTACAAAGAACTAATTTCAAGCAAAAAATATTTTTGGCCGCCTAAATGATTGAAATCTACGTATGAGCAAAGTTTGGTATACGACTTGCGTGGTGATATCGAAAACAATATACGAATAACATGAATAAAAAAACAAATAAAAAAGGGAACTATTAGATAATTTGAACAAATACAATTCTATAAACATTAGTATACTAGCGGCCACCTGCTACTTCGTCTGCGTGGAAAGTTTTTTGCTATCCCTCGGGAGGAATGCTATTTTTCGGGATAAAAGGTACACTATGTCCTTCTCTGTACCACTGATAAGTTGATAACGTGTATGTAAAATTTCATGATGATCGGTTCAGTAGTTAAGACGTGAAGGCCTAACAAACAAACAAACGGACTTTCGCATTTATAATATTAAGTAAGGATAAGGATACCGGGTGTAACAAGACCCTCAACAAAGCCGAGGTCTACGTATTCTGCCCATCATCAGGACCATTTCTGTACAAAATTATTGCTGGGAAACGATTTTAATCTTTGATGTTAAAAAAGCATTACATACATTACCACGCAATGTAACGTGTACAACAGACCGCGCCTGCGAGTGTATGCTACACAGCTGTGTGCGGCCGAGTTGAAAGGCAGCGTTTATGTGCGTGCTCATGAGATACATCGAGTGATGACGTTTTGAAGCCATTGTTTGTTACGAAATACTTAAAATTTTGATAATGTTTTTTTTGGACAAAAATTAGGAAATAATGATTAAAAAAAGATTTCTAAAAAATATTTAAAAATATTCTTTGACTTTGACCTTCAATAACTTCGTAGCTATTGGTTTCTCAGGTATAGTTTAAAAGACAAAAATGATCCTGATGATGGGCGGAATGCTATGACTTCGGCTTCGTTGAGAGTCCTTTTACACCCGTTATTTCTTTTTTCACAATGGTTTGGGTCTTCCGCCAAGTGACCCCGATTCAATAATACTATAAAATTACCGCCTTTGTGGTCTAGTGGTTCGGCCACCCGTGTAAGACGCAGAGGTCCCGGGTTCGATTCCCAGGGGGGGTACAATTTGTACTCGGTTTGGTTGGTGGTAGGGCTTATTTCAAGTCCGCCTGGCTAGCTACCACCATCTTACCTAAGTCTGGTGCCATAATAACAATTTAAAAATTGTTGTGTTTCCGCAGTTAGAGGTAAGATAGCCAGTATTCCGGGTGTAGTGCGCTTCCACCTTCGGCCTTATCGTCATTTAACATCAGGTGAGATGAAGGCCAAGCACTATCCCTTTGTGCATAAAAAAAAATAAAAAAATGTGAGTGGAGTACATACCTGGCGGCATGGGGAGGTTCATGATGCCGGTGCGGCGCCGCTCGGGCCGGTCGGGCCTCTTCACGGGGCTCGGGGACGGCGTGCTCAGGGGACTGTCGTTCGCGAGCGTCTTCAGGTCTTCCACCTGACAACAACAGTTAACAAGTTATTTATATACTTTTATAACATATTTGCTCGTAAAGGGTCTCTTATTACACCAATTTCAATATCGTATTGTATCTCATTACGAACTTGTGCGGTAATGTAAAGTAAAACGCACGGTTTCCTTGATAAACCGTGCGTTTTACTTTACATTACCGCACGGCCGCCGCCGCCGCTTGCGCCGCCGCCACCCCGCCGCCTACTGCACTACTTTGCGGTCTCGTTTCTCCTACCTTCACTCAAGAGAGTGAGAGAGAGACAAATAATAATAACTTGACAACATTAAAAATGCCAACTGGCAACGTAACAAACAATTTTATAAATTGTTAAATTTTTTATGACTCGGTACTTTAACAAGTGATTAAAAAATTATTCGTTTAAGAAAGTCCAGGTTTTATTTATTTCCTCGCAAATATGTTATAAAACGTCGTATGACATACGTGCGCCTTGATAATTACCGCACTTATATCATAATGTACTATTACATCTCTCATATTCGGTAAGTAGGTCCTTATTACCCCCAAATAGGGCTTTTAAGTAACCAATTAGTGCTCTAAGGTAATAATGTAGATAGAAAAGCCCTAGGGCGGTAAGTAATTAAAAAAACCTGTAAGTAAGTAAAAATCCGGTAAGTAATTAAAAAAAGCCCTAGAGCGGTAAGTAATAAAAAAAATCCAGCAAGGTGGCTGAAGGTTACGTTGAAGATTCCATACAAAATAAAAGTAAAAATACCAACAAAATAACGGAAATTATTCAGCTTTCAAAAAATGAAATATCTTTCTCAAGAGATGATCCGCAACCATCAACTTCTTCTGAAGAAAGCTTCATCCCGTCAGATTTTGTCCATGACCAACAAATATCAATCTCAAACTATTAACATACCCAAAAAACACCTGTCCCAAAAATTTGAAAATTGTTCTTATTTCACTATAAATTTTAACTAATAAAATGTTTTAGTCTTGTAATGCCAGTTTTTAGGGTTCCGTACCAAAATGGTAAAAAAGGAACCCTTATGGTGTGACTCAGTCTGTCTGTCTGTCTGTCTGTCACAGCTGGATATCTCGAGAACTACTAATGGTATCAACTTGAAATTTGGAATAGTTTAAGATGACATTTGTCTAACTATTTCGCGAATAAGAAATAAATAAAAAAATAAATATCTTTTTTACAACAGGGACTGAAAATGGGTCTTAAAAATTTGAAGTGGGGCAACTAGGGCATGTGGGGTATTATATGAAAGAGCGTCGTTTGCACGTTTTTAAACATTTTTTCTTTTTTTTTTAGGCCGCATAGTTTTCGACTTATGGTGAAAATTGTAAAAAAAAATACCGTTCCCCCCCCCCCCCCCCCCCCTTATCTCCGAAGTTTGCAAAGAGAAAAATCTGAAATAATTCTATGTGATAGTAGTTTATGTAAAGATTACAGGAAAAATAAAACGATGTCTCAATATAACACACTTTTTAAGAAATTCAAAAAACAATCAAATTTTTTTTTAGTTTTACTATCAGTCAACAGATGGCGCTGTCCTAAGCATGCTAACCTAAGGAAAAATATAGTTCCACTATCGGTCAAGAGATGGCGCAACCTAACACTACAATAATAAATTGGTGGCTGGTTCTAAAATAATTACCTACTATTTGCCGTACGAATAAACGAAGAATAAGTTCCTACTTAGTAATATAAACAGTTTGCAATGTGGAGTGGCTGAAACGTTTTTCAGTCACCATAAGCAGCTGTGGTTAAGATTTGTAAGTTAACTGTCCGCCTGTTCGCCCTTCCAACTGTCTGCCGTTTATCCTACTTTTTTAAAGACTGTACTAAAGTAACATATCCAAATATATTTATGATTGTACGGAACCCTCGGTGCGCGAGTCCGATTCGCTCTTGACCGGTTTTTTTTTCTACTTACCTCACCATCGATATGTAAAGCAGAGTAGTTAGCTCGGGTGTAAGCATCAATTGCACCCTCGAACTATATCTCGGGCTGCAATTGATGCTTTACAACCCTTGGCTACTAATCTACTATTTAACGTAAGTAACTGTAGCCTGTAGCACTCCTCCGCCGCGAAACCGTACCAGCGGCACCGCGGTAGTTCCGTCATAGTTCCTCTATGAGTTGTCTTCTATCGATGACGATATTTGATGATCACATCTACGTAGCGGTTTCGCGTTCATTACTTTTACAATATCAACGGTCAGAGGTAATCGAGTGGAATCACCATTGGCGTAGAAATAAAAATAGAAAATCTTTATTTGCCACAAACATGGTACATTTGATGTTCCAACAGTAAATAAAGTTTCTCATATTTGACCCATAACAAAGGCATGCAAATATTGGGTAGGAAGGAAAGGGAGGGGGCGGGTGGGCCGTGCCCAAATGTGGCTTGCTTTGAATTGATCGAGTGAGCGCAAAGCGTCTCCGATTCGGCTTGGGCAAAAGTACTTTCTTATGTCTGTACGGCTATCCCATCTACTCTCTTTTTCCAAAGCTCGCATTTCTCAACCGATTGTCGTGAAATTTTGTAAGCAGGTTCGATAATTATAGTTTTCTATATCGATTTAGTTTCTAAAAAAAACATATTTCAGCTACTTCGAAAAGTTTTTAAAATGTCACGATCGCAAGGTCCTACAGCTACAGAGCCACTACTGTACCTGTGTGTTGTCGACTGTACCTGTGTGTTGTCAACTGTACCTGTATGTTGCTTTTGTACCTGTATGTTGCCGACTGTACCTGTATTTTGCCGACAGCACCTGTGTTGCTGCCTGTGCCTGTGTGTTGCCGACTGTACCTATGTGTTGCCGACTGTACCTGTGTCTTGCCGACTATACCTGTGTGTTGCCGCCTGTACCTGCGTGTCGCTAACTGTACCTGTGTTGCTGCTTGTACCTGTGTGTTGCCGACTGTACTTGTGTGTTGCCGACTGTACCTGTGTGTTGCCGACTGTACCTGCATGTTGCTAACTGTACTTGTGTTGCCGACTGTACCTATGTGTTGCCGACTGTACCTATGTGTTGCCGACTGTACCTATGTGTTGCCGACTGTACCTGTCTTGCCGACTATACCTGTGTGTTGCCGCCTGTACCTGCGTGTTGCTAACTGGTAACACAGGTAGTGTTGCTGCCTATACAGTACTAGGCACGTATCTTGAAATTTTTTCGACGGAGTGGGGATAAGTTCGCTTATGTGCTCTTCTGAGCGACCAATAGCACGCGCCCCTCTCCCGCCGCCCGCGTCCCTCACCGCAACGCACGCCCAAAATACGCGTTTCGCGCAGTCCCCACCCGATTTATAGTTATATGCCTCGTACTGTACCTGTGAATAGCTCGCTGTACTTGTGTGTTGCTGACTGTACCTGTGTGTTGGGCGGCATAGGCAGCTTGGTGAGGCTGCGCGGCTTGGGCGGGGGCGGCGCGGCGTGCAGCTGGAACGCCACGTCCACCACGCTGGCGCCGCCCGCGGCCAGCGAGCCCGCGACGGCCGGACCACATGCCAAGTGAGGCGTTGGCGGAGCTGGGCTCGCCGGTTTCTGAATAGTACATCATGAGACAAGTTAGCTTAGGTTGCTCATTGCACACAAGGCTGTGGGTTGCAGCCCGAGCCGTAGGCGAGGGCGTAACTCAGCCGAGTGGGCAATGAGCAAAAGCTCACGAGTTTCATACGACGTTTTTCAACACATTTGCGAGGAAAATACAAAGTAATTTACCACACAGCAACAAATTCGACAAAAACAAAATACCTTTGACAATTATGGGAAAAGGCGCGTATGTTTTTTTTGTTTTTTTCACACGCCCAATGCAAGAATATTTTGCGAACAAAGGGGTGAGTGAGCATACAGCCTACTTCAAAATTATAATTTTAAGTGATAAAATGCAAATATTTTGATATTTTATAACAAAATATTGTGAATTATGAATAAATTGATAATAATAAATATTTGTTTGACTTAATTTCAGCGACATAAAACCCCTTTGTTGTTACTAAAAAAAATAACTGTATTACTCGGTTAAATTGGGAATGCTCTAGGTTTACTCGCATAGAACTTGCAGTAAGGCACTAATTTAACTTTGTAGGGATAATTTTATAACAACCTAGTGTTTTATATATTACTGCACGCGTTTGTTATAGCTCGGTTTATGGCCCTAAAAGCGATGTATCAGGGCTCACTTTACGAGCAAGTGTATTGAAAATATTGTTACGTGTTAGCACAGAATAGATAATAGTACTAACGTACAGAAGTTGCACTCCGTAAAATCGTTTAAATAAATTGCGACTCTTGCTCCGACACAATGAAGTGGAATAGGGAACATGCATAAGTCACCGATTTTGATAAATTTGAGCTTGATCGCTGCGGACACGTATTAAAACTACTGCTGCGTGCTAACGCCATGCGACATGACATGAGTGACGTCACAAATGTTGACCTTTTTGTATAGAGCGTTTTAGGCGGGTGCTGCTGCGTGCTAACTTCAAGTAACTATATCACGAGAAAAAAACAGAAAAGTTTTAATATTACAGTTGTTTTTCTCACGCATTATACTTTTGATTTTGATACAAAAAAAAATTGATGCATGTTCCCTATTCAGTGGCCCTACCATGAGTTGATGCAAACTGTTTACGTTACCGTAAACTATAGTTTTATCTCTTTCACTCGCACTGACTGTGAGCAGTATATCCGATAGTTTACGGTTACGTAAACAGTTTGCATCAACTCATGGTAGGGCCTCTGGTCGCATAGCGCTCCTTCTTCTTCTAAGTAAGTAAGGAAGTAATTTTTGCCACTTGCAAGTGTTGAATAGTTCAGTGGTAGGTATTGTTTAAGTTTACAAGTTACAGAAACAGAATAAATACCTCAACTTCAGTAGGCGGCGGCAGTGCCTCGCCATTAACATCTGGCGTGGTCGGCGCGGTAGCGGTCGCGGAGGCGGGCGCGGAAGCGGGCGCGGACGCGGGCGCAGACGCGGGCGCGGACGCGGGCGGTTGCGAGTTCGAGTCCGCGTCCAACAACGGCATCGGAATGTCCACCACTAGCTCTTTACTCTCTTTACTGTTCTCCTCTTTGTCTTTGCCGTTCTCGCCGTTTTCTCTTGATACCTACATATTCAATAAAAGCCCATCAAATGTTGATATTATGACAATCAGCCATATTTAATATCCCCACTGTTGGGGCACAGGCATTCCTAATAGGTGGATAAGTAGGATGGAAATAACCAACCACGCGGGCCCAATGCGGATTGGTGGGCGTTAACGACTACAAATGCACCCAGGACCAACGTCTTAGCGTGCCTTCCGAAGCATTTTTGGTCACCCATCCAATGAACGACCCTTACGAAAGTTGCTTAACTTCCGCAATCAATGGGCCAGGCACTAAGCCACTGCGCCATCCATCGAGCTCCTCGAGAAATGGTGATTTATATAACAAGCTTAGCCTATTTCTTATCAAAAAAGGTCTACATCTACGAATCATAGTATGTCAAAATCTAACTGGTGTTTTGTAAAGTAATTGTATGAAATAGAAGCCTCGAAATAACTATTCAAAGATACCTTTTATAACTTGTAAGGTTTTAAAACTATCGTTTTGACTCCACAAAGGAAATAAAATAATAATAATAGTTTATTTGGAACCATTAAACAATTGTTTCACTTAAAGTCTGTTCATCCTTACTTGTCCTATTTAGTAAACAGTTTTTGACAGTTGTCATACGTCTTTTAAACTTAAATCGTTTTTAAAAATGTGTTATGAAATTATTGTTAATTTATTAACAATTTATTTCGTAATCTATGTGTGGAAAACCATTTGTTATATTTTATAAATGATTATTTCAATAAAGAGTTTGGTGAAGATTGTTTACCATATAAGACAAGTAAGGATGGACAGACTTTAGTATTAAACGTTAATGATTACAAAAGTTATAAAACTGTGTCGCAGCACTAACACCCGTCAAAAATGTTAACATTAAAAAGAAAAGACATAAACACTATAACTCGGTAGACAACGATTTATTAAGGTGGTACCTTGAGCGAAAGTGGTGCCGCGGTGAATTTTATTTAATATTATAATTCTAATACACAATTTTAATAATGTTTTCACCTCTCCAGCACGAAAAGGGTGCTTTTGGCGCGTAAAAACTCGCAGCAAAATCGACTTTTGCTGCGAGCGTGAGGCAAAGTGCTTTTTACCAAAAACTCGCAGCAAAATCGACTTTTGCTGCGAGCGTGAGGCAAAGTGCTTTTTTAATTTCTAACACCTTTTCTCGCTGGTAGAGGTGAAAAGTTGTATGTTTAACACGAGAGCAAATTTTTTGATGTCTCGTGCCTTTAAATCACTCACTGTGCTCAGTAGTCTATATTAGAATCACTCGCTACGCTCGTGATTCAATTCTAGACTACTTCGCTAGTTCGTGATTTAAAAGTCAGCACTCGCAGCAAAAAATGACTTTGCTCTCTTGTATAACAAATAACTATTATCGTGGAGATTTTAGGGCCTACAGTCTAGTATTTTTAGACGGTATCGTTACATTACCTAGTAGTCACTGCTAGAAGTAGATAGAAAAACTGCTAAAAGTGGCCGTTTTTGACACATTTGCTATCTACTTCTATTAATGACTACGAGGGCATGTAGTGATACCTTCTAAAAATACTAGACCATGGGCCCTAAAATCTCCACGATAACCATTTTTAAAATCTTTTTCTATTAATAACTTATTAAAAAAAAATCTCTGAGGGCGCCACTTTCGGTCATACAACCGCCTTAATAATGAAGACGGAAAATAACTATAAAATAATGTACCTGTGTTAAACTGTCCGCAGTGGCATTGGACAATTCGTCTATGGTGAGGATCTCTGGGTTGTTTATGGAGGTACTCGTCGATAAAGCGCTTTGTGATTCCTCCTCCTTTTGGCTTAGAATCTCTTGGAGTTTCTACACAAACAAGTAATAATAATGATAAATTTAAATTGAGGGCTTTTCAAAATGACAAAAAACTGTAGGCTCGATAGATGGCGTTGATAAAAATGTATGTGTCAATGTAATTTTTTTTACTAAGCTTCGAAGAGTACTCAGATAGACAGGCAGATGTAACCCTTAAATGTTTCTCTTTGGGCAGATGTCAGGCAGCAAGTTGGTACAGGCAGTTTATTTTTAAAAGACAATAGGGTATTTGACAACATTCAAAATATACTACAAATTGTGGTCATCCTAACAGATATTGGCGTAAAAAACATATTTAACTATTATATAGACTAAATTAAGTCTATTAATTGATTAATTTCACCTAGAAAAATGCAATAATTTTTGAATTTTTTTCTGTGGCGAAAACGCTCTAAGATGACTGATAACGTCACTTGCCTGTAAATAAATATGGCTTCAGGCGTTTGACACGACCATAGACTAAGGATCCGCGATTGATGGCTGTCAAATGGCTAAGGGTATTACAATGTTTACAGGCTAGTGACGTCAACAAGTCACGTGTCCAGCGCCATAGCGTTTTTGGCGCGGTTTTAAAATTTTTAACTTTAACACTGTTTTTTTAATGAAATACATTGATGTTTCCTGAAATATCAATGGTGCGCTTATTACGTAATAAGGAAAAAATTAAAATGGTTTTCCAAAATTAGTCAAATAGCCTATTTTGACACTTCTTTTTATCAACGCCATCTAATGAGGCAAATACTATTTTTATTTTTTAAATGTCATTTTGAAAAGCCCTCATTGACATTTTTTTATTTTTTCATCACAGAGTAAATTATCCACAGAATAGCCAGATTCAAACTTTATGGCTTTTGTGATCATGAGAACATCGCGCGAGACGATGCGTAGAATACAAATTCGGTGTGTGAGAGAGACGTGCGGTGGGGCATGGCTACGCGCATAGTGGCTAAGTTCACTAATAAGATTGAATCGAATTATACTATATGCAAACCAGTGATCGTCATCGAAAACTATAGCTCAAAATAACCCTAAGACCCTGTCCGGAGCTACCGGAGTTATCCAATGCTCGCTTAGAACCAGCGTCGATAGCAATGTGTGCAATATACAGCAGTGTAACCAACATTGCGAGTAAATTCGCGGCGAATTCAGCCTTTCTAGACGAGGTCAATATAAAGTTATCTAAGTAAGCAATAAATATCTAGAATACACAATATTTTATCTAAGAGATAAATACAGTAGCCGACAAACATCTAGAAATCGGGTGGCAATAGGCTATTTGACTAATTTTGGAAACCCATTTTAAATTATTCCTTATTACGTAATAAGCGCACCACATTGATATTTCAGGAAAAATCAATGTATTTTATTAAAAAATCAATGTTAAAGTTTAAAATTTTAAAACCGCGCCAAAAACGCTATAGCGCTGGAAACGTCACTTGTTGACGTCACTAGCCTGTAAACATTGTAATATCCTTAGCCATTTGACAGCCATCAATCGCGGATCCTAAGTCTATGGTCGTGTCAAACGCCTAATGCCATATTTATTTACAGGCAAGTGACGTCATCAGTAATCTTAGAGCGTTTTCGCCACAGAAAAAAATTCAAAAATTATTGCATTTTTCTAGGTGAAATTAATCAATCAATAAACTTAATTTAGTTTATATAATAGTTGAATATGTTTTTTAATTTATTTACAGGCAAGTGACGTCATCAGTAATCTTAGAACGTTTTCGCCACAGAAAAAAATTCAAAAATTATTGCATTTTTCTAGGTGAAATTAATCAATCAAATAGACTTAATTTAGTCTTTAAAATAGTTGAATATGTTTTTTACGCCATTATCTGTTAGGATGACCACAATTTGCAGTATATTTTCAATGTTGTCAAATACCCTATTGCGCAGAACGCGTATTTTGGGTATGCGCAACGGTGAGGGGCGCGGGCGGCGGGAGGGGCGCGCGCTATTGGTTGCTCGCAAGAGCACATGCGCGAACATATCCCCACTCCGTCGAAAAAGTGTCAAGATGTTTGCCGGAATATGTCTAAGATTAAGCTGATGAATGTTGCATAATATACAACATCAACTTTGAATGCTGATCAGATTAGTTGGGTGTGTATAGCGATCTGAATCTTTTCCATTCACTCCCTGGATAGCCGTCATCAGATCACAGCACAGTACATCCCTGGCAGGAAACCAAGGCTTCAGAGTTACCTCGTTTGTACGAAAATAACACCTGGTATCCCTAGACAAAGTTGATCTGTGTATTATGAAACTGCAATACCAAATTTACCTTAGCTCTCTTCTGTTTGTCTTTGACAAGTTCAGCAAACAAACTGGTATCACTAATCTTTTCTTTGAAGTCTATCCTGCGCTGCAGAACTGTGCTCGGGGGGCTTGGGGATTCATATTTGGTTCTGTACAAAAACAAAGTAGGTATTTATTTCGGCTCATTTGATATTATTTATGAAATAGAATAAAAATCATGAAATAAAAAGAGTGTGTATAATTATAAACAACTTAGGTGTTGAATTAGAAATTTTAAGGTGAATTATACCTATTGCAATATATCCTTACTAATATTATAAACTAGCGGCCGCCCACGACTTCGTCTGCGTGGAAAGTTTATTTGCTATCCCTCGGGAACAATTCATTTTTTCGGGATGAAAGGTACCCTATGTCCTTCTCTGTACCCCTGAGAACGTGTATGCAAAATTTCATGATGATCGGTTCAGTACTTAAGACGTGAAGGCGTAACAAACAAATAAACAAACAAACGGACTTTCGCATTTATAATATTAGTAAGGACTAGCAGCCGCCCGCGACTTCGTCTGCGTGGAAAGTTTATTTGCTATCCCTCGGGAACAATTCATTTTTTCGGGATGAAAGGTACCCTATGTCCTTTTCTATACCCCTGACAACGTGTATGCAAAATTTCATGATGATCGGTTCAGTAGTTAGGACGTGAAGGCGTAACAAACAAACAAACAAACAAACGGACTTTCGCATTTATAATATTAGTAAGGATAATAGTAAGGACTTCTTTGTTTGGTTGTGGTTTAACATTATCCCGTAAATTTAAAGGAGGAAGTTAAAGGTGAAAGAGCGAGACACACTCGCCATAGAGTAAATTGTATCGCTACTGTCTGATAAACAATTTTGAGCTTATGTCCTTAGTAAGGAGCCATCTATTAATTACGTCACACGAACCCACTCCCACCCTTTTTTATAGTAGGGGGAATGCGTTTATGCATCCCGAAGGTATGTGAGAGTCGCCTCCTTAACTAGAGATTGCAAACCGGGCTCGGCCGGGCCGGGTCCGGACGGGCCCGATGCTCTTTTAAACACCCACCGGGCCCGGCCATTCTTACCAGGCCCGGTCACCGGACCCGGTAAGTCTTAATTCTTAATAGATAAAGTATAACAAAATACATAATATTTTGCTTTTAGCAAATAAGAATTTGTTTTGTTTATACAAAATCTAAGTTGATGAGACAAGTTTAGTACTTTAAGCTAACGTAGCTTAGTTTCATATTCTAATAAATATATTTTCAAATAGAAAATATAAGAAGTAAAGAGAAAGACGCTTTCTTAAACTTATAGAAATTAAAAATTACTAATACCGATGTTACTATTACCGTTCATTAGTAAAAGTAATCAATTCTGTATTAAACCAGTGATTGAGACTTTGAGTGAGATTGATTATTGTGATTTTTGTTGATTCGCTAGTTCGAAATAAATAATAATTCGTAACACTGAATCACTACCTTTTTCCATTCACATATAGCAAATTTTCATAAAATACTTAAAGGTTTCTTCGCTAACACATCAACCCGGCCGGGCCCGGCCCGGGTTGGGGACGAATGCTACCGGGCCCGGCCGGGTTGAGAAACATACCGGGTTGCAATCTCTACCCTTAACGTGTGACGTAATGTACGGATGGCCCAATAAGGTCCTTGTGTAGGTTCCCTATGTATTTGCATAAAATTTTGCCATGGAAAGGATGCCAAAAAGCAATTATGCCAAAGTATTATTATGACAGAAAAGATTATGCCAAAACGTTATGCCAAATCAAATTAGGTATAATAACATTATGTGAAAAGAAGGGATCCCCCTCGTGTATACCTGTGGCGGTCCCGCTCGGGGTCGCGGTGTCGCGGGCGGTGGCGCGGCGGCGACGCGGTGGAGCCCCGCCGCCGCCGCGACCCCGAGCGCTTGCGCTTCAGGGAGCTCCGGCTGTGGGACCTGCAATATAACCACCGGTTAGGCCTGGCCTGGACCACACGGCTCGTAATGCTTTGTCCAGACTTGTATCATTTTGGCGTATCAGATCACCCAAGAAGCTTATACCCCCAATGGAGATAGCACGGCCAGTATCATAGTGAAGATTGAAAAAAGGTCCTTAAGTGACGTGACGGCTTATTGCTACCTCTTTCTTTAGTGTTACAATACGTGTTCGTTGT
The DNA here is from genome assembly GCA_943789525.1 of Agriphila geniculea. Lineage (NCBI taxonomy): Eukaryota > Metazoa > Arthropoda > Insecta > Lepidoptera > Crambidae > Agriphila > Agriphila geniculea. The sequence continues at coordinate 2,207,216 of OX038879.1, read as the reverse complement.
TCGTCGTTCTTTCGTTCGTGAGAAACGAAAACGTATTGTAACACTCAACGAAATAAGAACTAAGGAAGCCTAACTCCTAACAAATATTGCTTAAAAAATGGCACCTTCGCATATTCTGTAACACAAAAAGGTCGCAAACTCAACAATGAACTAGTAAAAACATACCTTAATACAACGTACGCATAATCGGTATTAGGTTGTATTCTAACGCATATCACGTTTTCTATTGCCTGGGGTTTGAACGCAGATCAAACATGATTGGATATTTGGCTCGCGCCGTGTCACTCATTGGGCCGTTGTCGTGCCTTTGTCATTGAAGCGAGGACGGTGTAATGTAGAATGCAGTCAGTACACCTAACCTGCTAAGATCACTACGGCCCGGCGCGGTGGGCGGCATCATAAAATTGTTTTATGAAATTAGTACATTATTATTGGTTAGATATAATGTTTGTTTTATTATGTAGACAGACGACTTGGTAAAGATCGCTCGAATACGCTGAATGTAAGTCGTCTGCAACTAGTCGCTCTGGAAAACTAAAAGAAACATAATGTCAGGAGTGGACGTCTTTCGGCTGTGATGATTTTATTGTTATTTTATTTTATGAAAATTATAAAATGATGTTGATGAATGATGATCATATTAATTGGTAAGACACTTGATTTCAAGAAGGACTAAAATTAGGTAAGGTTTGAAATAAAATAGGTATGCTTAATAAAAGAGAATGTATTATGTAGAAATTTCTTTTTCATAACATGTAAGTACATAATGTGGATAATTATTACATTGGCGAAAGCAACGCCTCAATACATCTTTTAGAGGTGTGACTGCGTATTAATACGTTGCTTTATTTTTATTTTTCACATAAAAAAGCATGCTTTAATTGGCAGTACAAAATTCTTATAGCGACACCTTTTTAACCGACTTCAAAAAAGGAGGAGGTTCTCAGTTCGTCGGAATATTTTTTTTTATAGCAGCGTATTCCACCAAGTCAAAATTTATTCTTGCCAAAAATCTTTTTCAAATGCAGACTATTTTAATATGCTTATTGACCGGTGCGCGAATACCTAGGCTAGCAATATGTGAGACGGTGGATTGGAAGAGGTGGATCAACTCCGTAGCTAGCGCGATCGCCAGATTTGACACCCCTTAAGTTTTATTTGTGAGGTCATGTTAACAGTTGATGTTTAAAAACATTTGTGAGAGTGAAGCCGTAATGCGTTTGCGAATAATAGCCACTTTTGTACTTATTAAGTTGAATACAGGTGTGCTGCAAAGTGTTCGAGACAATCTAGTGCACAGTTGCTTGGCATGTATTGCTATTAGTGGTGAAAATATGGAGTAGCATCTTCGCAGCAGATCTCATATTGGGGTTCCAGCAGAACGATCCGCGAATCAAACTCCATATTAAAAAGCTGTTTTCAGAGCTGCATAAAAATCATAGTTTTTGGAAATTGTCATTACTTTGTGTTCTGACGGTCTTGACCTTATAACGTCACTACATGTGGTGCCGCTGCCTTCGGTGTTGCAATGTGAGTTCCCCATTTTTCGTTTATTCTATTTTAACCAGGGATTTTTTTTCTTGTTAATCAAAGAGGATTGTGTGAATAGAATCGAAACTTTATAGGTACCTACCTAATCAGCCCTTCACGGATTGGACAGAGTTTTTGTTACACCCTGTATAATGATAAAAAGCAAGGAGTTTACATCAGATTACTCGTTTTCTATGGATTGTATATTGCAGGACGCGCCATTTTTATAGCATTACAAAATTTTGATTTTAATTTTCCTTTTTTTCTGTTGTACTGAATTTCATGAGAGAGTTTTATTCTTGTTTAAAAATCTGTGATAGCAGTGAACGTAAAGATTTGACTCTGCCCCACAAAGTGACTGAACACTTGTTGCATAATAGCTACCATAGATTGCATGTATACGCTCATAGATATTTCTAAATAACGAAAAATATTTTACTTACCAATGATATGATATGACCGTATTTGTTTAGATGCCTTCTATTGGTCTTTTACACCACTTGACCACACATGACGTCATTTTTTTACCACTTTTTAATGATTTTTTTGTCGTTGCGCTAACGACTGTCACCAAGCGCGTGACAGACGTGACTAAACAGTGCTTCGGTTGTACTTTTTTAGCCCCGCCCACTCGGTTGTAGTTTGCGTGGTGCTATTTTTTGAGCAGAATTACACTTCCTTAGTATCTTTGTTCGTAGGTAACACTAAAGAAAGAAGTACAGCAATAAGCCGTCACGTCACTTAAGGACCTTTTTTCAATCTTCACTATGACACTGGCCGTGCAATCTCCATTGGAGATATAAGCTTCTTGAGATCACCGTATCTTTACCATACATCGCTAGTTTGGTTGGGCGTGCGTTGATATTACTTCAATGCACGCCTAACCAAACTAGCGATGTATGTTAAAGATACGGTGATCTGATACGCCAAAATGGACTTGTCTGGACAAAGCTCACGCCTACTCGTAAGCGTATCGTCAAGACGCAACGAGTACGAGACGAGCAAAGTTCTACAAACGAATCGTAGTGTAGACTAGACGTGAGGCGTATTTATTGTAACAGTTAAAAATAACAGATAATTAAATGTAACTGTTTCGCCCTGTTACGAGCGCTATGAAATAACTGTTGTTCAAAGGAACAGGCGAAACAGACTGTTCTCGCCGTCTTTACTGTTCCCTGTACCGAGCTGTTATCAGAGTAACAAAACAACCTGTTGCCACTGTTCCGCCTGTTACGTGGAACAAGCGCTTTCTTACTGTAACATATGGAAAGAAAAGAGACAAAGCTTGTTATTTTTATCTGTTATATAAACCGACCATATCAAAAATACATTCGACTTTGTAAATTAGTCGTGTTATCTGTTCCTGTGTTTGTTTATGGCATTTTTTGTTTTTTGTGGCAATAGAGTTTGGCTGTTTTGCCAATGTTATGTTAAAAGGTAGGTAAACAGGCTGAATTAAATAAAACTATTTTAATTTTACTGAGATTCTAAAGGATGTTTAAGCACTTTATTATTTACGTGGAATGGATGCATTCTTAAAGCAAATTAGGATATGCGGATAGGAAATGGGACATCTTGTGCTGCCAGGGAGTTAAGGAAAAGATCAGGGTTCCCAGATTGGGGGTTTTTTGTAGTAAAAATTTCCTTGAAAATTTTCCTGCAGTAGACTTAATTCACCTGGTATTTCATCATCACCATTTATGTCTCCACACATGTGTGCCGTAACTGCCGTAATGGAAAACATATTTTGTAAGATTAGATTTTATATAATTGTAATAAAGTTTAGTCTTGCTTAACAGAAAAAAAATAACAGTTTATGATCATTATAGATAAAAACAACAAGCTTCGTCTCTTTTCTTTATGTGAGTAGTCCTAAGGTTAGAGTAAAGAAGCGCTTGTTCCACGGACGGAACAGGAGGAACAATGGAAGCTTATTGTTACGACTGTTATTTTTGTAACAGGGTGTTGGAACTGTTATTTTAGTGTAACAGGAACAGTTGTAACAGGTAGGCAATTTACCCTGTTACAACCCATGTCTAGTGTAGACATAGATATTGTTCTAAAATATAAACTAGAGCTTCACGTTGACGGGAATTCATCACCAAACATATAGAAAGTATTTTCTACGCCTGCTTTTTTATGCCAGTACGCTACGAATATCGTAATGACAGCACATACGATACCCTGCAACACCGCTTCGTATACGGACTTCTTTGAACATGTACAGCTTGGCCATAGAGTTGAAATTAAATAAAATGGGACTAAAATTTTTCAGTACAAAATATGGACAGTGTTGTCAAATTATTCGTGATTTTGACGTGTTTAGATAGAAAGTGGCGCCCTCAATTTTTGTCAACTCTTTATGGTCAAGCTGTACGTGCTCGTACTGCTTTACTACGACGCACGTATTACGATACGCTTACGCTACCACGCCGTCCTATATAAACGTCTCGGCCGCTCACAGCGTTACAATGCTTACTAAAGAATGTATTGGTGTGGTCACTTTCAAACACTGACGACGACGTATGAAATGAATAAGAAAGAACGTTTACGCTGATATCAGACTTTGCACATAGCTTTTAATAGGAGATCAAGGCCTTATAGCACTCGGTCTGTATTGGTGCTGTGTATTTAAATTTAATGATGCGTCCAGATTTGGCGAATGCGCTATCGAATATGCCTGTTTGCGAACAGTGCGTGCGATCAGCATGCATGCCGCTAAACTGAAGGGTACAGACACAAGGAGCAAAGCGAGCGCAGAACGTAGCACTGTGCGCAATGGTTATGCCTTGCGTGGTTGCGATAGCTATGCGCACCAAACTATTGCTTTAACTGCGTGCGTGCTACGCACATGGTGCCTGCAAGCGGTGCATTCGACAGGTCTGGACGCATCCTTATTTAGAAAAGAAAAAAATCTTTCTTATCTTCTTCTATTTTCTAAAGAGGTCAAGTCAGTTTTTGCATCGCGTCACATATCTCTGTGGCCTGTCGGTACCATGGGCAATGGGCAACAGCGTCGCTTAACCACTCCTAAAGTGCGCTGTACACATTGGCCCAACGCGTTGGCCGAGCGCGTTGGGCCAACGTGTAAAGACCTACTTGGCGGTATGTTGGGAGTTGGCGCCAACGTGTGACATGCCCTGGCCGCGCGCGTTGGCCCAACGCGCGCGGCCAGGCGTTGGCCCAATGTGTACTTCGGGCTTAAGGTTAAAATCGCTTGCACGCCGCGCCGACACAACATACGTTTAGTTCGTGCAGGGGCGATACGCGCGCACACGAATTTTGTTGCTAACTGGTTAAGTGACGCTATTGCCCATAGTACCTATTTAGCCGTTAAAAACGTTTAACGAATAATTGGGATAATGACTAATGAATAAAATAACGAAATACTATTAAAACTCGCAAACATATTAAACTTTTAGAGTAGCTTGTATACCTCTTGGTTTTATATATTGCGTATTATTTGTTTTATGACCCTTCAAAGTTGGGTGGACAAGTCCATTTAAAAAGTATAAAATTTATTAAAATAAATAATACCTTTAATTAGTCCGTAAAATGTATAGCAAATTTGTCTAAAAAAAACATTTTGATAAACACAATATTTAATATAGCTGCCGAACAAATTTCCTACGCGTTGCATACAAACTACTCAAGCGTGACGTCATATTTGAGTAGCCGTTAGTCCTAGAGTCCATTTGTGTGCATTTCAGACTGTGATATCTCGGGCAGTTTTCATGCTAGCGAAATAATTCTTTTATCAATGTTTCTTTTTTTGAGACGTAATTTATGTAACATAAAATAAAAAAATTGTCATCATGCTTATTTGAATGGCAAAGCCACAGAATAGCTACACATATGACATCATCATACATACCTGTGCGAGGGCTTAACGTCGCGGTGGCGGTCGCGGTCGCGGCTGCGGTGGCGGCGCGAGCGACTGCGACTGCGTCTACGATGCGACCGACGCGGACTGTACTCGCGCCCACGTGCTGCCTCGTGGACTGGGGAATCTGGGCATATGTAATATGTACCTTATTTATACGACACCTGCATAAGCACAGAATATATGTATAATAGTACAGTACGAGGCAAATATCTTGAAATCGGGTAGGGATTGCGCGGAACGCGTATTTTAGGTATGCATAGCGGTGAGGGGCGCGGGCGGTGGGAGAGGGGCGCGCGCGCGCTATTGGTCGCTCACAAGAGCATATGCGCGAACTTATCCCCACTCCATCGAAAACATTTCAAGATATATGCCTCGTGCTGAACTTAACGCACAGAATCCCATCCGCACAGAATCCCATCCGCGCGAAAACAATCAAATAATAAGCTCTCGCTGCATAGCAGTAAGGAACATTTCAATTGCACAGCGCTGCATGCCTAATATTATAATCACCTACGAAACGCTTCTCTTTCTTTAGTAGCTTTCGGAGCTTTCTCAACCGACACATGACATCCCTCGTGCGCTGGCTCGACTGAGACAGCCGCGAGCAGTAGGCAATATAAAAGTTTTAGCGCGGAGTGAGACCCCGACATAAAGCCAGTTCAACTTGTTACTGATGCTTTAGAAGCCGTCCAAGCAAGTTGGCAGTAAATAAAGTAAGGTTGTTTATGTTATTGTAAATTCATACAAGTTACATTTTGTAGAACTTTGAAAAATCAGGCTACAATACACACAACAAAGATATTAGTATAAGGTCATGGTTTCAAACAACTTATTGTATGGAAATAAAAGTACCTAACAACAGCGAAATCGAAAAAAGTCGGCAGTTTCAAATACAAATTCTAACGAAATATGTGAAAATGTATTAAACAAAACAACATACTTTCAAACAACTAAGTCCCATATTTATAAACCGCTGTACAATATAGATTATAATGAATGCTGTTCTTATAAGAATAGCATCTGAAAATATATATTCTCAAGATAGCTCTCAATGTTGAGAGCGAGAGTGGTTTATAAATACGGCGGGCTGATTATCTAATTAGAAACCACCTAGCAACCGGTCTCATTTGACAGATGAATGTGATACATTGCTACTTCTTTTTGGGGTGAAAAAAAACATACCAAAGAAAAGTAGCAATGTATATCAAAAGAAACCAGTCGCTAAATGGTTTCTATTTAGATAATCAGGGTGCCGGCCTACGAGGTTATTTGATAAGTCCATGACTTTGTAAATAGTCTAAGCGGTCATGGGATTTTTGGTAACGATCAAGGAAAAGGTCAGATTCATTTTCATGGGTTGTAGAGTGGTCCCCTAATGTGAATGATGTCGGTCTGCCTGCTCTCAGTGGTTGCAACTTCGAGTTATAGCGCTTACAAGAGGCATCATTGTTACGAAAAAAAAAACGATCAGAGAAATGGTCAGTTTTAGTACCTATTCAAAGTATGTCGTCTCTGCAGATGAAACAAGTTGGTCTGCCGGCTCATAGTGGTTGCATTTCTGAGCTATGACGTGCGCAAGTCACGTCATTGTTACGAAAAAAAAACGATAAGGGAAATGGTCAGTTTTAGTACCTATTCAAAGTATAGTATCTCCACGGGTGAAACAAGTTGGTCTGCCGGCTCTCAGTGGTTGTATTTCAGAACTATCATTGTGTACGCAAGACGCTTATTTGTAGAGAAAGCCTAAAAAAACTTTGAAAAACGGGACAACAGGCGAATTTTTAAGTGCACGCCGGCCGCTTGCGTATCTGTGACTGTATGAGTCCCCTCCCCACCTTAAGGCATCTCTACACTCGCGCGCGAAAAACCCCAAACCTCCCGCGAAGCAGTGTGCGTAGTGTGAAACCGATTTTAATCGATTCCACACACCCGCGCGTGAGTATGGAGAGGTCTTTATGCCTGTGCCACCCATCCCCCCCCACTTCCGGCTTTAGGGTCAATAGAGATGTTTGATCCGGGTGCCTTGTATCGATATTCCGGATCGCCATGGATCGTAATTCACTGTATCAATCTAGATTATAGAATCTGGATTGATAGGCATCGGCTACACGCTCGGTAAATACTGTGGCCCAGCGCCATAGAGTAAATTTTAACCATGGAAAGTAAAATATTGAACATTCCATACAAATTACTTTCCATGGTTAAAATTTACTCTACGGCGATGGATCACAGTTAGTCTAAGCGGTCACGGGATTTTTGGTAACAATCAAGGAAAAGGTTAGATGCATTTTCATGGGTTGTATAGAGTGGTCCCCTAATGTGAATGATGTCGGTCTGCCTGCTTTCAGTAGTTGCAATTTAGACGATCAGAGAAATGGTCAGTTTTAGTACCTATTCAAAGTATGGCGTCTCCGTAGCTGAAATGATATGATCTGCCGGCTCTCAGTAGTTGCATTTCAGAGCTATGACGCGCGCAAGTTACAACAAAATTTTTTTTCTTCAAATTGTATTTTTAAAAATACTCATCGTTAGAACTCTTTATTATAATGAAAAAATGTCTTAAGCCATTTTTGTCTAAAATGAATAGATTGGTCGGAAAAAAATACTTTATGGTGTTTTTTGTATGGAGTGAGATATTCAATGTGCTCTTACGGCCAATTCCTACTTTTTTCTGCCTCAAAACTACTTCTGCGTCAATATTTTAAACGTTTAAAATAACCATACACTATCAACGCGCGCCCAAAATTGTACATTCACACAGTTTGGATTTCGAAACAGTGTAAAATCGTATTTTTTTAGTAAAAACTGTTTTTTTTGCCATTCTTTATTATTTTCATCAATTTTAACACTAGAAAAGCCAACAAAACGTTCAGTTAAGGTCTATTATACAATTATTTTTACCATAATTACAACGCAACTAAAATATAAAGCTAAAATGTTCTTAACAAAAAACCATAAATATCTGAGTTGTAATTGTTTCATTAATAGTTTTGACCTGACCAAATTCCTAACGAACTCTTAAGAGGTATTGCGGAAGAGATGGGCCCAATACTGGCTAAAGTTTTCAACGAAATACTACGCACGGTTATTATACCTAGACAATGGGCAGAGTCACACATAATACTCTTACATAAGAAAGGATCAAGGAAGGAAAAGGAAACTACAAGCCCATTTCACTGATTTCAAACACATACAAAGTCTTTGCAAAGGTCTTACTAGAAATAATATTTATTTATTTTTATTTATTATAATAAGCCAATTTACAAAGCCAATTTCAATACCATTATCTGATGTCCTTACATTTATTTTAATGAAACAAAGAAGACCTAAAATTTTAAGTGATTTACTAAATAAAATAACTGTATCACCTTATTAAAAAGAAAATTAACTCTTTATTACCACACGTAACATGACTTAACTAATATTAAAGAATAGACTACCTAATACAATTAAAATTAAATAAAGATTACCAAAATTTACAGGGCTTTGTACACATAGCTTCTTAATTAGAGACATACAATAAGACCCAATGTATAATGTTAAATGTGTATATGGATAATTAGAAAAAACAATTTAATTTTCATACAAACAAAGTAATTTTGATGCGTTGATTGTTTCGCTCGCTAGCAGCGACCGGAAAACCCCTTCTTTGGTTAACCCAATTGATCGGGAAACCCTAATAAAAAACTTACCAAATGATAGGGTTTCCCTTTCGATAGGGTAAGTCGACGTTATGCTTACCGTATTGATAGTGTTTTTGAAAACAAGTCTATGAAATACCCAATCAAAAACTCTTTTAACGGTAAGTGGTTCATGAAATACCCAATCGAAACCCCTTTAACGGTAAGCGGTTATGGGGTCCTATTTTTGAATCGCTCGGCTGGCGTCGAGCGTTTGTTTCTACTGATTTTCGTTCGACATTTAACTCAACCTCCATACATTTGAGTCAAATGTTGAACGAAAATCAGTAGAAAAGAGCGCTCGACGCCAGCCGAGCGATTCAAAAATAGGCCCCCTGGTCCTTCGGCTCAGGTGAAACTAGGTATAAATTGCTTGAACTCGTTTTATAACCCCTTCACAAAGCCTTCATAGGGTTTCCCCGATAGGGTTTTCGTATTCGGTAAGTGATTACTGCTTACCACTCACCAATCCGCATTGGGCCCGCGTGGTGGGTTATGGCCCATCCTCCTTATCAACCCATAAGGAAGGCCTATGCCCCTGCAGTGGGGACATTAAAATGGCTGATGGTCAAGTGCTTACTTGGGTTACCCTTTCGATAGGGTTACCGTATTGATAGGGTTTTTGAAAACAAGTCTATGAAATACCCAATCAAAAACCGAAAGCGGTTCCGGTCCTTGCTCGCAAGTTCGACGACTTCCAACCTCCCGAACAAGCCGGGTTTCGAAAAGGCTTTGGTACCATAGACCACATCCATTAAATCTGCTATTATGCTTGGCGTTCGTGGACTATGCGAAAGCCTTTGATTTGATTGAAACCTGGGCGGTGCCGCAGTCTCTCCAAAGTTGCCAAGTGGACTACAGGTATATCGAGGTGATGTGGTACTTATACGAAAATGCCACCATGTTGATCCGAGTACAGAACCAGAGCACAAATCGTATCCAACTGCAGCGAGATGTGGGACAGAGAGATGCTATTTCCCCGAAACTATTCACAGCTGCGTTGGATGATATCTTTAAACTCTTAGACTGGAAAGGATGATCAAGACACAGATCAGGACAGAATCAAGATGAATGGCCAGTACCTAACACACCTTCGTTTTGCCGATGATATAGTTCTTATGGCTGAAACCTTGGAAGACCTGAACACAATGCTCGAAGATCTCCGTTAGTGCTTCCCAAAGAGTGGGTCTCAAGATGAACATTTATAAGACGAAAATCATATCGAATGCCCATGTTGTGCCCACTCCAGTCCATGTTGGGAACACTAAGAGTTGTTGTCCATTACGTAGAAGTACCTAGGACAGGCAGTCCAGTTAGGTAAGTCCAACTGCGGAAATGAGATCTCTCGTCGAATCAAACTCAAATTGGTAGCATTCGGGCAGCTTCGAAAACATTTTTCCGTCCGATTTACCTCAGTGTCTCAAGACGAAAGTCTATGACCAGTGTGTGTTTCGGCAGTGAAACGTGACCGCAAACTATGGGTCTCATAAGGAGGCTCAAGGTCACCCAGCGTGCAAAGGAGAGAGTCATAATCGGCGTTTTTCTGCGTGATCCAATCAGAAATGAGGAGATCCGCAGGAAAACTAATGTAATCAACATCGCTCGAAGGATTGCTCAGTTGAAGTGGCTGTAGGCTGGACACATAGCGAGAAGTACCGATGGCCGTTGGGGGGGAAAGGTTCTGGAATGGCGACCGCGGACCGGACGACGCTCCGTGGGTAGACCCCCGACAAGGTGGACCGACGATCTGGTGAAGGTCGTCGTGGAGATCCTTGGAGGTGGCCTATACCCAGCAATGGGTGTCGTGCGGCTGATATGATGATACATCCAAGTGATCTGAACGGCATTTTAAGAGCTGTATGTACCAAAGTTCTCAGTTTCAGGATTTCCATACCTCTTAATGCTATTTACGTGATTTTTTTAAACTTATCGAAACAGATCTTACAATCCTGATAGATCAGTTGTGTGTATATTGCGATCTGGATCTCCATAATTTACTTTCTTTGAGCCGTCTTCAAATCACAGCTTGATCAATCCCTGGAGGAGGATGTATGAAAATGAATTAACTGGTGCTTCTTATTATCTGTCGCATGATAAAATATTGATGATTTTAGTTTCTGCTTGTTTCTATCAATGTTTATAAATACAATTTTGATCTTAATACAGGGTGCATTTGTAATCACTCCAAATTTTAAGGATGTGTTCAGTCCATGAAACTGAACAACTTTCTCCATGAAACATGTGTCGAAATACGCTAAAAAATTTTGGTCATCCCATACTAAACTGATCACGTGATATCTTTGTTTTGTGTGAAAAGTCAATTTTTTTTTTTACATATGTGACCCTATGTTTCTTAGAGAAAGTTGTTCAGTTTCATGGACTGAACACATCCTTAAAATTTGGAGAGTGATTTCAAATGCACCCTGTATATCTTCAAAATCTTTACTTTTGTTATAAATAACTTATAAACGAGCCTATTTTTTTTTTAGTAAAGCCCATATAAATGTTTTTAAAAATCATAGTAAAATTTAGTTTCTATCGTTAATATTTTAAAAACTTCATTTATTTGAATATTATATTAATCATTGATCTGAATTAACCTTTTCTCTTTTTTCTTTTTCCTTGTAAAATAATAATACTATTTTAGTTTGTAATAACCCGCCTGGGCTTTACTTAACATCCCGCTGCATTATGTTATTTTGGTTTTATTTGATTTATCATTTAAAAAGTCATCCATAGTAATAATAGTGACCGAAAGTTTTGTTGGCTTTTATTGTGTTTTAATTGATGACAAAGTAATAAATAACGACAAAACAATCATTTTTTACTTAAAAATTACGATTTGATACTATTTCGAAATCCAATATGTATTAAACAGACAATTTTGGGCGCGCGTTGATAGTGTAGGATTATTTAAATATTTAAAATAACAATAAAATATTGACGCAGAAGTAGTTTTGAGGCAGAAAAAATTAGCCGTAAGAGCACATTGAATATCTCACTCCATACAAAAAACACCATAAAGTATTTTTTCCGACCAATCTATTCATTTAAGACAAAAATGGCTTAAGACATTTTTTCATTATAATAAAGAGTTCTATCGATGAGTATTTTTAAAAATACAATTTGAAGAAAAACAATTATGTTGTAACTTGCGCGCGTCATAGCTCTGAAATGCAACCACTGAGAGCCAGCAGACCACATCATTTCAGCTACGGAGACACCATACTGTGAATAGGTACTAAAACTGACCATTTCTTTGATCGTTTTTTTTTCGTAACAATGAAGCCTCTTATAATCGCTATAACTCGAAATTGCAACTACTGAGAGCAGGCAGACCAACATCATTCACATTAGGGGATCACTCTATAACCCATGAAAATGCATCTAACCTTTTCCTTGATCGTTACCAAAAATCCCATGACCGCTTAGACTAACTGTGATCCATCGCCGTAGAGTAAATTTTAACCATGGAAAGTAATTTGTATGGAATGTTCAATATTTTACTTTCCATGGTTAAAATTTACTCTATGGCGCTGGGCCACAGTATTTACCGAGCGTATAGCCGATGCCTATCAATCCAGATTCTATAATCTGGATCGATACAGTGAATTACGATCCATGGCGATCCGGAATATCGATACAAGGTACCCGGATCGAACATCTCTATTGACGCTAAAGCCGGAGGTGGGGGGGATGGGGGTGCGCGGTGGCACAGGCATAAAGACCTCTCCATACTCATGCGCGAGTGTGTGGAATCGATTAAAATCGGTTTCACACTACGCACACTGCTTCGCGGGAGATTTGGGGCTTTTCGCGCGCGAGTGTAGAGATGCCTTAAGGTGGGGAGGGGACTCATACTGTCACAGATACGCAAGCGGCCGGCGTGCACTTAAAAATTCGCCTATTGTACCGTTTTTCAAAGTTTTTTTAAGCTTTCTCTACAAATAAGCGTCTTGCGTACACAATGATAGTTCTGAAATACAACCACTGAGAGCCGGCAGACCAACTTGTTTCACCCGTGGAGATACTATACTTTGAATAGGTACTAAAACTGACCATTTCCCTTATCGTTTTTTTTTCGTAACAATGACGTGACTTGCGCACGTCATAGCTCAGAAATGCAACCACTATGAGCCGGCAGACCAACTTGTTTCATCTGCAGAGACGACATACTTTGAATAGGTACTAAAACTGACCATTTCTCTGATCGTTTTTTTTTCGTAACAATGATGCCTCTTGTAAGCGCTATAACTCGAAGTTGCAACCACTGAGAGCAGGCAGACCGACATCATTCACATTAGGGGACCACTCTACAACCCATGAAAATGAATCTAACCTTTTCCTTGATCGTTACCAAAAATCCCACGACCGCTCAGTCTAAAAGAACAAACACTTTTTTTCGACATATTTTGTTTTATTTCTCTACATAATCTTTTTGTATCTCTGCGTATTCAATCCAGCGAAGTTTGAACCTCTTTAACCCATTTTTTTTTCATCGCCTAAAAACTGTGGTAACTGAAATGAGGGCCCATTTCAGACACCACCTTTTGGCTTGATGGAAATCTTTGCCCGCCAAGACATTTATTCATGTTAGGTAGGATAAAAAATCTCAGTGGACTAAATTTAGAGAATAGGAAGGATTCGCATCTTCATTCGATGAGTTTTGATGTCCTCAGTGCGCCGAGAGGGTCGACAGGGTCATTAAGAAAAGTTAGAAGTCGCTTGACCTTTTTGTTTCCAAAAGTAATAATCTTTTGCCGAATTTGAAACAAATGTGTGTATAGATTCCTAAGGAGTTTCTTTTTAAGATACAAAAAAAATATGAAAAAAAGTACTTCTTCTTTTCAAATTCATGAAGTTATTTAACCGCCCTCATAAAAGTGTCATTTCTGAGCACAATCTGACCTGAGACCATGATAGGCGACTGCGGCGCCCTCTCGTGCCAGTACTCCCGGCGTCCTCGCTCGTACTCTGGTTCAGGGTCCGAGTCGATCGTCACCGTGTCGTGGTACGGGGGCGCCGACGGCGTGTGCGGCGTCGTCGACTTCTGCCTTCGCCTACAATACAATCGTACTTTAAAAACCCCTTCGCTTCAGAGCTCGACCGGCGATCAACTCAGTCGGTGCCGGAACAAGGGTTGCCAGGTGCTGCCAGGGTTGCCTCTTGTCCGGCCAAATTTGACTGTGTCTGACCTGGGGCCCTACAAGCTAACTTATCGAACTTCGGCGGGTCTGCCGAGCTTCATCTCAAAACAGATAAGTTGAAGTAAGGAATTTCGTATTGTACTATTTGTTGAAGTTATTTGGAAGATATTGTTGTTCGTGTGACATGAATTAGGGTTCGCCATTTTGGCCCGATTGGGGCTCGATTTATGTTTTAACTTGAAACCCGGCAGACTTTCCGAAGTTCGATGTGTTAGCCGGTACGGCCCCTGTCCGGCTTTTGTTAGACTTTTTGTGTGGCTGCCGGGCGAATCGAACAAGTAATGCCACGACACGAATGCCCCACTCCGAGTCCGTCCGACCGCTGTTGGCAAGACGGTAAAAGCTATGATTGATTAGCTTTTAAAAAAAGGTATGTCTGGCTTTTAGGGTAAAGTGTTCGGCCGAATTAAGCACCGAGTCTGGCTTTTATGTTTTGGACCTGGCAACCCTGGCCAGACCGAACCTAGAGGGCCAAGTACCAGTTGGTGTTTTCACTTTAGGCATAGTTAACTATCGTTTTCTCCCTTTCACTCGCATTGAATATGAGCAGCATAATATCCAATAGAACTATGAGAGAAGTGAAAACACCAACTCATTCTAGGTCCTCACACCAGACCGGCACTATGCCCGTACCGGACTAGAAATAAATCGAAGTTCAACCGGAGCACGTCTCACCCTTTTCCCACGTATTTGTTACTACAAAAATGAGTTTGTTACTATGGCGACAGGATTGTTACTATGGCGACGGCATGTTGTTATTATAGCAACGAGGTTGTTACTATGGCAACGCGGCCACCTTGTATTAGCTGCGGTAACTCCAGTATCGGTTGATCCCGATCGATCTCCGGTGCCATCGAATTGAAGCATAAAAGTATTCTATGAGTGCTAGTATTACTTTTTCTTATAATATCATGCTCAGATTGCTCAGTATGTCATGCATAATACATAAATTAAATATTTAGTATCGATGGTGACCACAGACACTGCAATCAATTAGGGGTTCTTCAGTGCGACGCGGATGACTTAGGGTACATCTGTCTGACGCCACGTGTTAACACGCCGTATTTATATAAGGTCCTTCTTAAATAGTGCACATAATTTTAAGGGGTCAATGTACTCATGCATACAAACAACTTTTACTATGGGACTAACATTGAAGTCGCGAAAAAAAATCAGCTTTTCCATACATTTTGATCTATTCGATTTTAAATTTTCTATGGAACAGATGATTTTTTTTCACGATTACAACTTTGGTACCATAGTAAAAGTTGTTTGTATGCATAAGTGCATTGACCCCTTAAAATTATGTGCACTATTTAAGAAGGACCTTATATAGACGTGTTATAATATAAGTGGCTTCTAGTGTATACACTTACTATGAAAACCGATGTCATCTGACAGCGTGTTAACACGTGGCATTAGACAAATGTGCCTTTGGACGGACGGTAAAATGTACTAGGCATCGACAGAGCGTTCAATGCAACACGGAGCTAGCTCCGCGTGCGGACAGGAATTCGGTCCGCACCGCTCATTGTCCTAATACATAAGTATGAGCAAGATAGCATGACATGACCCACTGCTAACATATTATCTCTGAGCGAGATAGCATGACCGCCGACCGCCACTTACAGATTGTTTCTTCATCTGCACGGGTTATACCACTCTCAATCACAATCCGCGTAGCACTGAACGACGAATTAGTCCGCGATCCGCGCGCGGACGGTCCGCATCGCACTGACTTAGGCCCTAATGTACAGACAAATATGTACTGCAAGATACGTCTTTTCACATAAAGTGTCTATGACCATCATTACATTAGTTTCATGCAAAAAGAGGTTATTATAATTACCTGAGGTCACTATGTTGCAAGCTTGAAACAATACAAACAAAAAAATCACAATAAGACCAATAAACACCAAAACAGGAGTTATATTATTACTGAGGTTATTATTAGCTTAACTACTGTCTGTATTTTTATAGTAGTGTTAGTAACCATGGCCACAGTTGCAGAGTGTTTTTCACCTGGTCCGTTCAAAGGCGCAGGTTCGATTACTGAGTGAGGTGTATTTTTCAAATGTTTTGATTTTTTATTTTTAGATATTTATTCTAAACATATGTACTGCTTTGAATGAACACCTATTCTTTCTAAACAAATATTGATCAAATAATAAGTCAGGATGCATTGATCTGATATTAAACAAAGGGTGTTACAACAACATAATAAATGTTCATACAATTTGTATAAAACGTAAATAATGCATTATTGCAGCGAGCAGCACCAGAAAAATGGAAATAATTTAAATGCACCCCCTTGGGGTCAACTCAAACTTAACGCACCTTGACACAATGTGGAAGCGTACAGGTACAGTCAACGGCACGTCAGACTATACACGATGACCTTCAGACAGTATGCTACGGCATACGTAATAAGAGCCGTTTTCATAGTCCAACTGTTTAACTTGCTGTCATGCTTACACCAAAAAGATATAGAGCTTCATGTTTTATATTATAACGCACGCATTCCCGCCTCTTTCCTTTTATCTGGATGGTGCATTACTTTTGGAGATAAGGAAAGGATCAACAAACTATGTAATTTTTCAACTAACACTTTGACTTTACGTCATTGTGCGACGTGCGTTAACACTTTATAGCTCTGCTATACTCATTTCATTAACGACGGCAGTCATACATTTCACGATTGCTAGTGCAAATTGTGGTTCACGAGCATAAGTAATTAAAATGCAATAAGTCGGCCTTACAAAGTAACTAGTAAAAGTAAAACTATGGCATTGTTACTTTTATCACCTAACCAAACAGCTGTAGACATAATAAATTTCCGATTTTGGTTCGATTTAATGAAGTGGCTGATTCACAACAGATAACTTCTGAAGTAACTTAAATATCATCAAACCAACTTTCTGACGATAAAGATTTTAAGACCCATTTACATAAAAGCGATATCCACTAGCGACGCAAGAAGCTATAATGCAGTAAGTATGCATGAATGCAAAGCCCATTTAAATATTACAATTTACTACTAACGTCAGGTGCCTTTTCATCTGAATAGGCTTTTAGTTTACATGTTGCCTGGGGGTCAAGTCTGCTAATGTTTTAACGTCGAAATTGTGTTTCAATGGTGTTTGAATGGTAATGATAATTGACACTGTTCTTGTTTCTGAAACCCAAAATCAAGACACAATGTGCGTCTGTTTAGAGTTTAAGAAACACAATGTGTTTCGTTTTTGGGCTTAAGAAACAAGAACTGTGACAAAAAGCATTACCATTCAAACACCATTGGAACACGATTTTGACGTTAACGTTAACAGACTTGACCCCCTGATTCGTAGAGATGGATGGATCGTCACTCACTGCGAGATGCGTCAGTATGTGATCTTAATAAAACTTGCCCGGTTTATGAATTGCTAAAGATACATCTTTCTCGCTGTATAGCAAATAAAAGAGACGCATTGATAGCCATTCAGAAACCTGGCAAGTTGTAAGAGGTTGTAATACGGGGACTCTGTGTTCACGAAGTTATCGATGTCATGAATAACTGTTGAAGCGACGCGCGCTGTTAGTGATTTTAGAGTCAGTACATTAAATGGTTGGACTATCGTGATAAGAAAATATCGTCATGCAAGTAGAGACAACAGTTACAAAATGGCGGAAATCAAACCACGAAAGCTACTATGGTAATATTGGTAATAACATTTATTTCCGCTGCCGTTATCGGGAGTGGATACCGCTCGTATCTGAATAGGTCTTTATGATATGACAGTATTTTAAAGTAAATTCGTCTATGCCCATGTGTTACTTATTATCCATAAGCAGTAGATCTATGTCGGTAATAAATAACAAGACATAAATATTAATTTCCTCTCGAACAAAGATAAAAGAGATCAGAGTTCATGTACTTAAATTATTCAAGTTCTATAAACTACAACAAGCAGCATTTTTGAGATTTATTGTAACATAGTTTTAGTATTTCTCATGCTTTTTTACCGACTTCAAAAGGAGGGAGGTACTCAATTCGACCCGTTTTTTTTTTTTTTTTTTGTTTTTTGTATGTACACCGATTACTCGAAGACGGCTGAACCGATTGAAATGATTCAAACGTTATTACATTAGGTAAACTCCCAAGTTGGTCCCATTTTTTAAAATTTTGAAATCGGTTCAGTACTTTTCAAGTAATCTTGAAAAAAAGCACGAAAATAGTATGATTTTGTGTGAACTACCTCGATGATCAGTATAACTTCTTTGTTTATGAACTAAATAAGATAATTATGTTTTTGTTGGAAAAGGGATATCTTAAGTGTATGTAGTTCTTTAACCGACTTAAAAAAGGAGGTTCTCAGTTTGACCCGCATGTATGTATGTTTCTCCGCGACTAACTCACGTTTGGCTGAGCCGATTTTAATTTCTACCTAAATAATATACCTACACTACCTAATACAAAAGGTACCTACACTAAAAATAAAAAAATAAAAAATTGTTTAAAAAAACAAAAAACCGACTTCAAAAAACCTACCTCTAAAAAGCAAGAAATAATATTCGTAATAATAAAACACGTCTATTGAAGTCGGGTGGGGCTTTTAGAATAAAAAAAAAAGACATTTGTACTCCAGCCCCACCCGACTTCAATAGACGTGTTTTATTATTACGAATATTATTTCTTGCTTTTTAGAGGTAGGTTTTTTGAAGTCGGTTTTTTGTTTTTTTAAACAATTTTTTATTAAATTTTGATACAGGAAGTGTAGAAGTACTTTATTACAACACTTTAAATTGCTTTGGCTCATTTAGGTTAGGATAAAGCAAAGTAGGTGGGTTTTCGCGAGCCAGGAAATTGTTTTTAATTTCTTCCGATTTGATCCAGGCAATACTCAGACAGTACCTATCAAAATAAATCTCCAATGGAATTCCCGATTCGAACCTAGGGCCGTACCGGCTAACGAATCGATTATCGAAAAGTCTGCTGGGTTTCAAATAAAAACAGATAAATCGAGCCCCAATTGGGCGAAAATAGCGAAGCCCAATTCATGATGTCACACGAACATCGTTATCTTCCAAATTACGTCAACAGAAAGTACAAGACGAAATTCCTTACTTTGATTTTTCTGTTTTAAGTTGAAACCCAGCAGACTTTTCGATAATCGATTCGTTAGCCGGTACGGCCCCTGTATGGGAATAGTTAACTGACTAACAGAAAAAACGAAACTCACCTAACTATAGGAGATATATCCCGATGTGGAGAGAAGGGCGGCATAGGGTTGTGGTGTAGGGAAGGTTCCCTGAGTAGTGCGGCGCGGTGTCGCGGCGACAACTCGAGCCTGTCGCGCGACATCTCGAGCCTGTCGCGCGACAGCGGCGGCGTGCTGGGAGACACCGGCGAGCACGAGCCGTTGCGGAGCGGTGAGGAGACCTTCTCCCATTCGCTGATCGGCACCTGCTCGTACCGCTTGGGGGTAGCGCGCGGCGCCTCCGCCGGCAGGTTGTCGTCCGGCGACACGCTCTCCAGGCTCGCCGACCGAGACGCATGGCGACTCTTCTTCTTCTTCTTCTTCTTATCCTTCTTTCGCTTCTCCTTCTTCTTTTTATATCTCTCCTCGAATACAGCCTCCTCTACATATTCGAGGGCGCGGCGCTTCCTCGAAGCTGCCGAAGAAGAATCATGCGTGAGAATGTAGTCGTCGGCGCGGCGGCTTGTGGTGGTGACCGATATAGTCTTGTTGTCGACAAAAGTGCGTATCGGTCGCGACCGGCGTGTGCGGTCGAGGTCGTCGGCGATGTGCCGCCCGATCGAGCTCGCCTCGCTCTCGATCTCGCCTGCCTCGGGAGCCGACAGCTCCTCCGAGCTCACGTCGGAATACTCCACTAGAGGTTTGACAGAATTGACAGTAGCATATGACTCAAGAGTACCGCTGTGACTCCTGTATTTCTTGTGCAAGCGCTTCTTGTGCTTCTCCTTGTGATGCTTGCTGTGCCGCTTTTCGTGACTCCGTTCCATTGCAGATATTAGGGCGGAGGCCCGCCCCGTTGCGCTCTTTCACATTACATCAACTGAAACAAAAATTGATATCAACATTACACTGCATTGGGTATAATAACATTGGAATCCTTACTTAATATTATAAATTCGAAAGTCAGTTTGTTTGTTACGCCTGCACGTCTTAGCTACTGAACCGATCATAATGAAGTTTTGCATACACGTTGTCAGGGGTACAGAGCAAGATACCTTTCATCCCGAAAAAAGCTGCTGTTCTTGAGCTACTAAGCTGTAATATTTCAGTTGGTCTTAAAGAGCATTTTGATCACAGTACGAAATAGGATCATTTGGCAATAAAAAATATTTCGAGTTTGTTTACCGTGTTTCAGTACAAAATGTATGGGAAAAGTTTTTGGCGATTTCTAGTACTCATACCTTAAATGATCCCATAGAATCTTTTGAACCCCACACGAAATAGGATCGATTGGCATAATAATGTTTTTTTGGTATTTTAGCTTTTTTTTTGCTAACGGTATTTTTTTTCCAAAATCTGTGAATTTAGTTCAGAATATCTTAAAAAGTTATGGATTGTCTCCTAGGAACGTTTTCCTGTAACTATAACGGTTAAGGTACCTGCCCTTAATATACCGTCTCAAAAATCCACCCTGTATAATAGTACTAAATGTATGGTAGTATTATCTTATGTATTCTGTGGTATTATGTACCTGTATGTACAGTCAACGGCACATCAGACTATACATGTTGATCTTGAGACTGTCTTTATGCCGTATGTAATAACAGCTGTTTTCGTAGTTCAACTGTTTAACTTGCCCAGCTGTTGTGCATACATCATCATAGTACAATGTATACATAGTTAGTTACCGAGTTTTGTTGGTATGAGAATGGAAATGAAATGCAAAAGCTTACTAGCAGTGTCATTTATAACATTTTTTTCCCAAGTTTTGAAAAAAGTTTTATCTCATTAGTCCCACCACAAAGAACTAAATAAATCGTAGAACAAAACTTTATAACAGGGTTGCCATCCATAAAGTTCAACAATGTTTTTTGGAGGATTTCTATCTTAGGCTCGTATTATAGAATCAATCAAACGCTAACTAAAATCTCTGCTTGAGTACCTGTAACTGTACTCAAGCAGTGGTTTGAGTTTGATTCTATACGAGCCTTCTTGATGAGCATAAGGCAACTAAAGTGTACCTACTAAAATTCTTGACTAAAATGATCTCTTTATTTTTATGTAGTGTAGTCAGCAGATTTGTACTATCCAACTAATTTAAGAATGTGCAAGGCAGTTCGGTAACTCCACTCGAGAAAGTACAGTTCTCACAAAAAGATTCATTTTTTGCATCCCGGACAATTCCATAAAAAAAACTACTCATTATAAATTATCTAATTTTCCAATGCTAATATTAAGTTAAATAATGCAAAGTTATTTGTAAAACACCAACAACCTTGCAGGAGTCGATTACTTACGTCTTACATCATAAACGACAATTTTGTTTCACGACTTTTCTGAAAACAGATTCTACTCTTGCAAGGCTATTGGTGTTTTACAAATAGCCTTGTATAGTTAAAAAAACCGACTCATAGTTTTTCAGATGGGACTCTTTTTTTCGAATATATTAGTAATTGTTGTTGAGATTATGCTTGATTAATCGAGAACTGATGTGCGTTCCGTGGCTTCGCCGAGTGCACTCCTGTGCGTGCTCTAACCGTTCCGTGGCTTGATGAAATTTTACTTTGAAAGCTGTCAGAGCATAGTTTCATGCGTTCTGTGGCTCAGAGTGCAGCAACCAAACAACCATCAAAATTGGTGGTTGAAAAACGCTCTGACGTTTAACTCTACAAAATAATGTCAATGTCATTTGACATCATTCTCCTCAAAAAGCAGATTTTATTTTATATTTAGTCAATAGGAAAGTTTAAATTATCCATATTACAAATGGAAAACAAAATCTTTGTGGTAGGTACTTAATGACATCTTTGAGGTTATAAAAACAATTTGATCGTTCCATGGCTTAGTTGCAACTCAAATGGGTTAAACATTAACCAAACAACTACACCCAAAACGATGGAACGCAGCCCTGAGTAAAGAAGTGGAGTAGCATTTCTATCAATAGGTAAAATAAATAAGTAGTAGGTATATCTTGTTTATTTTTTTATTGTTAATTGTTGTTTTGTTTGTTTATGATTATTTCATAAATCATTTTTCTCAAACCTTGAATATATTGACCACAAGGCCAAACTTTTTCTTTATTACCTATTTGAAGTTTCAAAGTCAACTTATTTACAACAAAAAACAATTTGACAGTTTATGGCTATGAATTATGATAATACTTCGGCTCGTATTATAGAATTAAACTCAAATCTCTACTTGAGTACAGTTAGAAAGGGATGGCGCTATGTGCGAAGAATTGCAACATCCCTTTTGAACTGTACTGTATGTACCCAAGCAGAGATGATTTTGTGTTTGATTCTATAATACGAGCCTTAGATATTTTTAGCAGCAAACCCAGTACAAATAAGCAAAGAAGAAATAATAATTATAGATAGGTAATATTAATAAAATGTACTTAATTAAACCATCAAGAAAATAGGTAAGGTCAAAGCGGGGAAGACCGTCTAGGGGACAAGACCAAATAGTCCATCAAAAACCCAATTCTTGCATAGTAGCACAATCTAGTTATTAGTCCCATAAACAATATTCCATAACTGTTCTACAATCTTTATAATAGATGCCACTACGAGGCCTGTAAATATTTATAAATGGCATTTTAATTAATGTCCATTTTTTCACTCTCCACTTGAGTGTAATGTGTAATACAAAACTAAATATCTCCGAGTTATAAAGTATCTGACTGAATGGGAGTTAGAGGTGAGTTGGTTGTAAAACTTGTAAACGTATATCTTAAAGCTAACTAAGTAACAACTTGATTGAATTATTGGTAACTAGCTTCCGCCCGCGACTTCGTCTGCGTGGAAAGTTTTTCGCTATCCCTCGGGAACTATACTTTTTTTCAGGATGAAAGGTACCCTATGTCCTTCTCTGTACCCCTGACAATGTGTATGCAAAATTAATAATAATAATAAATAAAATAATAAATAAATAAATGCTTAGACAATTTCACACAGCGCCATCTAGCCCCAAACTAAGCAAAGCTTGTAATATGGGTGCTAGACAACAGATATACTACTTATATACTTTTTAAATATATACTTATTATACATAGTAACACCCAGACCCGTCACAGAAATTAAAATTCATCATTTCAATTTCTGCCCGGCCGGGAATCGAACCCGGGACCTGTTGCGTACCTTTATTATACCTTTGCCACCACCTGCCACAACAACAGCAAGTATTAAAAAAAAAGTTTTGACATTTTGTGTTGAATTTTTTTTAATAGCATGTTGTGGTTATGACAGGTGGTGGCAAAGGTATAATCTCCATTCTGCTGTTACTTTCGTGTATTTGTAAAGTCGAAGTGACTTTATTTTTTATTTTTATTTATACGCAACCGAAAATTCTGAAACTTTTTTCTATTACTAAGGGAGCTTATTCCTACTTATAAAAAAATATTCAGCCAAATTGATTTTTTTCGGACATTCCCCATTGTCTCATTCATCATAAATTTCACCACAAATAGTGAACACTTCAATACACTGTTGAAAAATATTAAATG
This sequence comes from Agriphila geniculea, assembly GCA_943789525.1. NCBI lineage: Eukaryota > Metazoa > Arthropoda > Insecta > Lepidoptera > Crambidae > Agriphila > Agriphila geniculea. Next base: position 2,183,232 of record OX038879.1, on the reverse strand, counting down.
GATGCCTACACAATTTAAAATGTTTAGAACCCCTGAACTCTATTCTATGCCGGTCTTGCTTCTGAAAATTTTGAATACCATTTATTCTTATCTAACCCTTAACTAGAGATATTTTAAAGTTTTAAATGCCATAATTACATAATGAGGAATTAGACAGTAATAAATAGATACATATGTATACATCTTTATTTTTGGTAATATGGCTAGTAGAGGAACTTGCCTCAAATTGCCGGGGAAGACATTCAAAGTCTGCGTTATGCTATTTTATGTAAAAAGTAATAGTGAAAAGTTTATAATAAGATAAGTTAAAAACCTTTAACTTATCAAATTATATGCCGGTGTTCCCTGCTTTGACCTTAAAAAAAACTTAAGTAAAAACAAAGTACATAGCTATCAAAATGCATCAGCTGATTAGGACATAAAAAATTGTGGTCCATTAAAACAGCATTGTTTTTGAGGACTGTACTTACGCAAATAAAAAATTAATTAAAGTGGATAAAACTAACATTACTTATAACCGACTTATCTATAAGTACTTACCTAAATAAAATATCAACATTACAGTGAAATCACATAGATAGGTAAGTACTTAAAGTATTCAATTCAGTTATTTGCTGACGGTACTAAGTACAAAAAGCGTGACGCGATGTCGCCAGGGACTTTTACCAAAGCACTCTCGATCGGAAATATTTTAAGCGCAATGTAAATGCATTTTTTTGCTAATACTGAAGGAAAAATAAATATTTAATCGCAATAGATATCATTTTGAGGATAGCAAATATCACGTCACGAAAACTTTTTTATGCATGCATGTCTAAAGAAAATAAGTAAAAGGACTTACCACAGCTTGAACGGGCGTGCGTCGTACACAAACACCAATAAATATTTTTGCAATGTACTAAATTGTGTAAGATATGGGGTCGGTTTTAATTTACAGATTATACTCTTTAGGGCGGCTTTTTATCGCCAATATAGTAAAATAATGGTTTTCTATGTCTTAATAAGACTTATTTTGCTAATCATGATCATAAAGAGTGCATTATTCATGTAATTACATCGGATTCTTTTTAGGAATTCGAAAACGTCGATTTACAGTCGGCCATTTGCTTTTTCTTTCATCATTTTTATAGTGCCGTACAGTGTGTACAGCTCAGTTTTCATTCATATCGATAAATTTTATCAAAATAAATTCAGAAAAAAAAATGTTAAAAATAACATTGTTTTATATTTTAACAAAAACTACCACCAAAGAGTAACTTATAATGTACTTAGGGGAAAAGTGCGTACTCATGATAAGTTTTTGAAACATCGATTTGAAAGTTCACTCTTGCGGAACTACTGAACTGACACGAAAATCATAATGGCTGAAAACCTATTTTTTTCTATTTTTATCTTATATGTATATATTTTTTTTTTGTTATATTGTTTATTTATAAGAAAAATATTAATAAAAAGAATATAGCAAAACAAAAAAACAATGAAAACAAATAGGTGAACTTGGCTTGGTTAGAAAGAACTCGGTATTCATCGTTCAATAGTAGTGTCATGTCATGGTAATGATATCTATCAGTATTGTTATGGTAGGTTTACGCTTGTTCAACAATTAGTTGAAGCAACGGATTGTCGTACGCAACAGTTTTCAACAGTGTCGTACGGTCAACAATGATCAACGTCTGTTGCGGCAACAGATTCAACAGTTTCATTTTACATATGTTCTACAGTTGTGTACCTACATCTACAGTCATTTCTGCCAAACAAGTCGTTGTTGCTGCTCGGCTGTCTTAATTTTAAAAGTATTCGGAAAGAAAGGAAAATAAAACGGTGGTGAAAACGGGATGTGTTTAGAAGTGGATGCTGAAAAATTACTAAAGGACATAGTTACTATCAGATGACACACATACCGTACCGATTGGCTAGTATTGAGAAGGCATCTTGTTTCTTTTTATTGTCTACATTCACTTAGGGTTATATACCAGAGCACTTCTTCATTTCTATAATCCTCAATAAACTGAATAAATGTTTCATTACTCCACTGAATTTCCATTTTTCATTTTCACAAAACAAACAAGTAAAAAATATGATTTGTTGAAGCAATATTGTTGAATTAATGCATCTACTGTGGGTACAAAAGCAACATGTTTCAACAAGACATATTTTGTAGAACGGTCGACGTTCTGTTGCAAGACTCTTTCCACAAACGGCAACAGTGTTGCTTTCAACATGTTGCTTTCCACAAAATTGCCAGTTGTTGAACAGATGTAAACGCACCTTAAGTAACAATTTGTAACTCTGCCTTGTCCTTGAAATAATTATCTACCTAGAGCACAAAATAGAGGTCACGTGATGTCGCATCACGTTATCAGTCAAAAGTAGAGATGCGCCGAATGTTGGTTTAACCGAATACGAATGTTCGGCCGAATATTCGGTCCAAAATGTACCAAACCGAATATTCGGCCGAATCATTAGGTTCCATTCTGCGCAGTAAACAGGTTTGCACACGTCGGTGCGGCGCTCTGCAAGAGCCAGGCAGCGTTTGCCACCGCCTCTTCTCTGCCCCGCGCGCAACTTACTCTCGGCCCCTCGCGCTAGCGTGCGGCTCGCTCAGCCAATGCACCGCTCTTTCAATTTTAATTTGTTTAAAACTTCAATTACCTACTAATGTTGATTCAGAAAGTTTTCTCAATTTTTTTTCATTGAAAACTAATATTTATTACTGAAAATATGTTTTTTAATTGTTGATTTCAAAGAATTATATTTGACTTTCACTGACATTTACTTTAAAAAAATAATTAGAATAAAACTACAAATTCTAAGAATTGACATTGTTGACATATCTATTTAATAGTAATGTTCCTAGTTTTTAACCGACTTAAAAATTATATATTAATATTTGTTACTCGAGGATATTTTTATTGTTGATTTCATAAAATTTATTTAGCATATATCGACATTTATTTAAAAAAAACTTAATACTTGCTTTGGTTCCTAAAGAAATTCTTTAAAAAATATTTTCTGATAAAAGTCAAGCTCAAATAATTTCATAGAAATTTAATTAGTTTATATTATCATTTGTAAAACAGCAGAAAGTTATTTGATTTCAATTTTATTTGAATTGATTTTTGAACAATATTATGATTACCTACCTACACAAAGTAGTGTTTCTTTCATTTACAAAAACTATGTACAAAATCAGAATAAACTACACCTATATTTAGTAGGTAATTAGTAGAGATGCGCCGAATGTAGATTTAACCGAATACGAATGTTCGGCCGAATATTCGGTCAAAAATTTACCGAACCGAATATTCGGCCGAATCATTCGGTTCAATTCTGCGCAGTAAACAGGTTTTATACGTGTCGGGCGGGCGTTTGCCACAGCACAACCCCTTATCTAGCACGGCTCGCTCAGTCAATGTGCCGCTCTTTCGGTTACAAATAATTGCAGTTCGAAACTGCATACTTTGAAATTTATTATTACGTTGGTGAAAGTCTTTGAAAATGGGGCATACATTCACATATATAAAAAAAAATTGATTATACATTTTAATACTAATGTTGGTTCCTAAAGATAGCAAATTTTATATTGTAAAAAAAATAGGTAAATATGATTTTGAAATGCCTAAAAACTAGGGCTGTACGTTTTGATTTTTTGAATATCTATCAAAGGTTTTGAAATATTTGCATTTTAATGTTTTCATACAAAACAAAAAAGTGTCAACATTTTCAAATCTACAATATTTAAAAAAATTAAAACATACAGCACTAGTTTCTAGGCATTTCAAAAACATACCAAAAATTTATTGTTGTAGGATTATAATAATCTGTGCTGTAGGTTAAGGTTTAGAGAGGGTGGGAAACGTTATCGCTGTTTGTATGGAGACCGTTTGCTTGACAATCCTCTTAATCTTTTTTATTTTGTAAATAAATAATTGGTAGTATTGGTGCAATTTAAATATTCGGTAATTATTCGGCAAAACAACCGAATATTCGGCCGAATACGAACATTAAAAAATATGCCGGATTTGCCGAATACGAATATTCGGCCGAACATTCGGCGCATCACTAGTAATTAGTTAACCGTACTATTTAATAAAATGTTTTAAAGGTTTCAACAATAACTTAAATATTCGGTAGGTAGTTATTCGGCAAATCAACCGAATATTCGGCCGAATACGAACATGAAAAAAATATGCCGAATGTGCCTAATACGAACATTCGGCGCACCTCTAGTCAAAAGTTATATTGAAAACTAACTTGACTGACCAACCGTTGACGTGACTGAGCTGTGTGAATGATCCATTAACTGTGAAACGCAATGGGAAATGTCTGAAAATATCAAATGGGCTGATTTTTTTTCCAAGTACCTGGGAATATATTAAACGTTTCAGAATTTTTTGTGGCGTGCAAAAATTCTAAAAATAAAATATCTTCTTTAAGATTACTTAGCCACCACTTGCCATAAACACAATATTGTATTTAAAAGTTTCAACACGAAATGTTAAATGAGAATGCCCATTCCTGCCCCAAGGATTCTTACAAGTTACAGTTATGAAATATTTATGAAAAATAAAATGTCTAAGACTAACAACAGATTATAAATTCAAACAAAGCAGTGGATAAAAAGTCTACATTTATTAGTTTTTATTAGCATTCTATGCCATTTCCGGGCGCCCAGTATTAGTCTTATCTATCAGTGCTGCAAACAAACACCTTAATGGACTAGATCTAAGCGCTATCGCACACGGGCAACTTAATCTCCCAGCATCTGTTTTGTCTCTCACATCAAGTCCACGGGTTTAAATGGAAGCGCGCACACGAAGCGACACGGTCGTCTGCAACTTTTCATACAAATCACGTGAGAGACAAAAAAGTTGCGGAGACAAAAGTTGCACGTGTGCGATAGCGCTTACACTTTTTATTCACAAAAATAGTTCTTAAAATGTTCAAATAATACCGGGTCCATTGCGCATGTTTTGCCCTACACAATCAACAAAACATCTGAACATTCAACAAAATCCTCATACTTTATTTGTTGAATGGTGAGATGTTTTTGTTGATTGTGTAGAGCAAAACACGCGCTGTGGACCCGGCGGTATAATAAAGATAGTTTAAGAACCGTTCTATGTTTTGTAATCAAATACTTGTCGATAATATCGAAAATATCAATAGTGTTGCTTGGCTGGCTGATAATCATTGGTAGTGCGAAGCAGTGGCGCGGTTTAAAAAAAGCATGTTTTGTGTAACTTAAAAAAGTCAATATAATCAGTAAAAAGTACTTTATTGGTTCTGTAATCGACAAATAATAAAAATAGATATGCGATCAATTATTATTGAATATTCTGTTACATCGTTTGACTAGCGAATATGTATTAGATTTTTCAAGGTGTAGGTATCAATTATCTTAAGTCACACTTTAAATTGTATAATTTTTTAACTAGTTATGTAAAAAAAATGCTTTCCATACAAAAAACTGTGGAGGGAGGCATCCAACCTCAATGTATATGATCTATGTATGGTACGTTCCAACTTTAAGTGGGTTTGATTATGTCAATCCTTGCACATGCTTGTCAGTCAGTAGTTTGACGTAGTCATTGTGAAGCCGTGGTATTGAGTGGAGTTATAGAGTTTAGGAAAGCTATCTGTTGTAACATTATGTAAAGTATAAGTGTGTGAGCTCAATAAACCTGAATACATAAGTCTCCTGGTCTCATTCCTACAGCCCTTTAAAAACTTTAGGATAGAACACGGTTATTGTAAAATTAAAAGCTTTCGTTATGGTATGTTTGTACCCTTATAACTTGAAAGTCTGAGCTTTAGCATAGTTCGTGTTTTATAATTTCAAGATTACAAATAATAACCTATCAACTGACATAAAATTAATGTGTAACTGAAAAAAATCTGGTGGCGCATGGCGCCATATAAATCTTGGCATTGTCAATTGTGTTGACCTTTTTTTTACATAGATAAACATTTCAAGAGTGACAATAATATTTTAGTACCTGGTACTTAGCTAAAATAAAGAACCTATAAAAATACACGCAGGAAATAAAACACGTAAATTGTCTTCAATTTTAGATAAAATAAAAATTACTTATTTTGAATAGATAAACCACGCATCTATTAACAGACAAGAAGAATGGGACAAGATACTCATCAGCGTTATCAAATCAGACATTTACAAAATATTAGATTCGCCCAAGTGTTCCAGCCAGACCCCGTTACAAATTTATTGTGTACAACATTATTTCGAAAAATAAATTAACTTTAATTAAGCATAAAGTTAATTAAAAATGTTCTCATGTCAGACATAGACATAAAAAAAGAAAATAATATGTATATGACTCCATAAAACAAATATTTTCACGACTTATTTTATAGTAATCTCATTCATAACCCATTTGATTTAGTAAATGTTTTATAAAGATTTACTATTATTAACTGCCTTTGCTTATAAAACATCGTTTGAAAAAATATTCCGTGTTTCAATAGTATCTACAAGATTATCGATACAACAACTTACGACAACACTAATAATAAAATCCAACGAGAAACAGACTACAAAATGTCATGACGTCAGAAGATGTCATAGCGCGAATTTTAAAAACATCGTCTTTTTGTCTTTGGATAGTAAATTAATGTCTCAAAGTGGCAACATCTCCCAGTATTTCATTCCATCGAGTTTTTTTATTATGTCGTAAATTTTATCAGATAAAGCTTTTTTAAACAATTTTTTTCTCAATATTTATTTTTAGGTCGCGCAGCATTGAAATTATAATAAAATGTCTGTAATATAATATATTTCAAATTTAATTTTCCATGTGGCAACAAAAACAGCTTGCGTGCGATTTGCGTCCTCGGATGGATTTTATTTTCCTAATTATTTAGAATAAAAAATACATGAATATTTTCTAATCTCAATATTTTAATTGTTATTAGTGATTTGTATTGTGTATAGTAAAAATATTTCTAAGTATATCGTATATGGTGAAGTTATTCACAATGACCTCTGAGTTCACGGATTCAATTGCTTGCGCATCGTGATATTATTACCCAATTTGGAAAAGAAATTCCAAACATTCCTATTCGTTTGTTTTGTTTATATTCTTCTGGACATAAATAAATACATGCATCGGTGTATTGGATGCAGATTGAGTGTTGGCATCGAATGGTACGATATGGTTATGATGGTCATTTCCAAGTCATTGAACCTATGTGCAGCGTGGTGACACTGTGCTGAAGCTGTGAGTCGTAAATATGTAAATAAACATGAACGATATAAGCGTGAAAATAGTGGAATCTCTGAAGGATGAGCCTGTCGCGGAGGTGTCTCCTGTGGTGATTGGCGGCGAGAATGAGGTAGATCCATTGGCGATAGAGGAAGGTGGACCGGGGGCGAAAGTGCCGCTGGTCGAGGATATTGCTGTCGACAAGGAAAACGCAGACAATTGTGATGAAAATGCCAAAGATGAGAAATTAAGTGAGCAGGTGACGGAGGTCAAAGATAATATTTTTGTTTCTCTTGCAGTAGACAAAATAAAAGGTAAATACTATTATATTTTGAAAGTGTACCTTTATTTATATGAATTATTGTTTTTCTTTGAGATTATCACTTCGGTAATTATCATTGTGTGTTTGTTATAGTCATTGTGTTGTTTTCAATGCTGTTTGTTAAATGCTTAGATTAATAACACCTAGACACCTACTGTGTTATTCAGAGATGTTTCACAAAACTGGGGTGCAAGACTGTTCTAACAAAACCTGGTTTAATTCTTGTAAACCAATCACAATGCCCCTTTTAATCCTTAAACGGTGGGACTAAACATTAAACTGTCACTCTGAATACGATTTGCGCTAAAATGGCATTAGTCTGCAGTCTAACGCCATGTTAACTTTGGCCCTAGTTTAACGAACGCACTCTGAATAACACAGCTAGAGTTTTAGTGGACTCAGTTTTGACAGTGCACTTTATAGGGGACTATTTGTTCTAGATGTTATTATTCTAAGGGTAAATAATAATAAGCTGCAACAGCTCTGGGGGTCAAGTCTGCTAATGTTAACGTAAAATCGCATTTCAATGGTGTTTGAATGGTATTTGATATTTTTGACATAGTTCTTGTTTCTTAAACCCAAAATGGAAACAATATGTTTCGGTTTTGGATTTAAGAAACAGGAACTGTGTCAAAATTTCAAAAAGCATTGCCATTGAAACACAATTTTGACGTTAACATTAGCAGACTTGACCCCCTGATCAAGTTGAAATCCGCTTTGTAAGTTAAGATTATCCTTTTTTAACATTTTAGAGGAACTATTGAAAGAGGATAGCAATTCCTTGGGTGGTACAGAGGAGAATACTTTGGAGAAAGTCGTCGCACAGAATGAATCGGATGTACAAGTGGAGAAACATGAACCCACCCCCGAAGAAGCTGGTGCTGAGGAGACTAAGGCTGAATCTGTGAAGGAAACTGAAGTCACTCTAAAGGTTTTTTTTTTGTTTTAAAATCTGCTATTAATGCTTTTCACTATGAGCAAATGAGTCAAGTCTTTGATCGTAAAGGTAGAAATGGGTCAATTTGATCAACTTTAATTAAGGATAATTTTACAAATAAAGACAAGAAGTAATCAATACCATTTAAATCTTAAAGGTCATTTTTACCGACTTCAAAAGGAGGGAGGTACACAATTCGACCCGTTTTTTTTTTTTGTTTTTTGTATGTACACCGATTACTCGAAGACGGCTGAACCGATTGAAATAATTCAAATGTTATTACATTAGGTAAACTCCCAAGTTGGTCCCATTTTTTAAAATTTTGAAATCTGTTCAGTAAATTTCAAGTAATTTTGAAAAAAGCACGAAAATAGTATGATTTTGTGTGAACTACCTCGATGATCAGTCGTATCTTCTTTGTTTATGAACTGAATCAGATAATTATTTTTTTGTTGGAAAAAGGATATCTTAAGTGTAGTTCTTTAACCGACTTAAAAAAGGAGGTTCTCAGTTTGACCCGCATGTATGTATGTTTCTCCGCAATTAACTCGCGTTTGGCTGAGCCCATTTTTCTACTTCAATAATATACCTACACTACCTAATACAGAAGGTACCTCACTAAAAATTAAAAAAATAAAATATTGTTTAAAAAAACAAAAAACCGAGTTCAAAAAACCTATCTCTAAAAATCAAGAAATAATATTCATAATAATAAAACACGTCTATTGAAGTCGGGTGTTACTTTTAGAATAAAAAAAAAGGAATTTGTACCCCAGCCCCACCCGACTTCAATAGACGTGTTTTTTCATGGGTCAGAGTTCTCAGTTTGAGGATTCCATACATTTTCATGCTATTTTCGCGGTTATTTTAAACATGTCCATTACGTTTTTAGAATGCTGGTCAGATCAGTTAGGTGTGTATAGCGATCTGAATCTCCTCCATTCATTCTCTGGATAGCCGTCATCAGATCACAGCACAGTACATCCCTGGCAGGAAACCAAGGCTTCAAAGTTACCTCGTTTGTATGAAAATAACACATGTATCCCTAGACAAAGTTGATGTGTGTATTTAAGTTGGGCTCCCATACAACAAACATTATTTTTTTGCCTTTTTTTGGTACAGAACCCTTCATGCGCGAGTCCGACTCGCACTTGGCCAGTTTTTTCATTTATTTAACCCATCAGCCCAACACAAGCCAGACAAAATGAGACACAACACAATAGATTTTCCATTGTTTAATGAATTAATTTCAATCAATTTTATAGTAGCAAATATTGTATTATATTATTTTAGCATCCTTCTCCTGCACAAACACCAAAATTAAAGGAATCGAGTCCTCCAGAAGTAGAGCCTGCAGCACCAGTGCCGGATAGTTCTAAAAGCCAAGTGAAAGAGGTGCCTGATGTCGAGATGACAGATGTAGTCGAGGTGGGAGAGAGACCAGAAGCCAAGACAGAGTTAAAACCAAGCCATAGCAAGACACAGTCCGTCAATGGAGACATTGGCAAAAATCATAAGGTAAAACTAAGATAAAAGTAACAAATTAAATTAAATTGAAATAGTTCAAACTAATATTGTTATATTATAAACTAGCGGCCGCCCGCGGTTTCACCCACGTGGTTCTCATTCGCGTGGGAATATCGGGATAAAAAGTATCGTATGTTTGAATCTAGGCTATCTACTATCTGTGTGCCAAATTTCAACCAAATCCGTTCAGTAGTTTTTGCGTGATTTAGGAACAAACATCCAAACACAAACTTTTACTTATAATATTAGTAGGATGTGAAAGTAATTGTCTGTCTGTCATGAAAAGGTATTGTTTTCACGCCTAGACTAGTTTCGGCGGGACCGATTTTAACGAAATTTGGTACGGATATAGATGAGACCTTGGGAAAGGACATAGGCTACTTTTTATCCCACTGCTGGGGACGGGTCTCCGCCCGCACGATATTACCTGTCGTCCGCGCCGGCGAAACTGTGGGCGGAAAGCTTTTTATTAAAAATAAATAAAAATAATAAGCATAGTATTGAATGTCACTCAAAATCTTTTATAATTGGCTTTGATAACTTTTTGAACATGACTGGAAATCTCAAAACCATTTCGAGGAATAAGCTTTCGGTACAGTGTCTACTAATTAAATTTAAAAATAAGTCTATATTTTTAAAGATATTTATAATATTCAATAAAAAGCTTTAACCTTCAAATGACCTTCATATGACGTCATCACATACAGATCTCCCAGCTATAATAAAAAAAAGAAAAAAGTGCAAAGACAATTTTGACAATGAACTTGGCATTAGAGATGGTGGAAGGTGGAAGTGAAAAAATATCGATATAGGTAATATTTCTCAGAAAAAAATTGGATGAAATGGGACGATGACTAAGTAATGGATTCTAATTTTAAGGTATTGTAAAACATAAAAAATAGCAAAATAAACCCCTACGCGAAATTTTGGCTCGATTTGACGAATTTTACGATGATTTTTAAGACTCAAAGTTGGAAAAAATCAAAATGCTCCAGTGACAAAATAGTGTCGACTATTAGAATCCATATTTAATTACCAAAATAATGTTTTGGAAAAATTATTGTAAAAACATCTATCGATATATCAGAGTATTTAATATCGCCCAAAAAATATCGATGAACTTATCTCGTAATTTTTTCCACATCCCTACTATTAAATGTTTGTAAATAGAAATAAAGTATGCACATATTTTCACAATGTTTATTATGTTATCCTGCAAATTTATCAGTCCACAAGCAATCGTTACAATTTCATCCATGTAGCCTACATCCAAAATAGACACAATACATACAATACATTTCGCAATTTGGGTAGATTGGGCGTGTCAGTTTTTACAAAGTTTTTCAGCAGAGTTTCCACTGGTAAGCATTTTTATTATAATTTTACCACCTCAAAAATTATTGCGGCAAATTAAGAAGGCAGGCTAGAACCGTCACAACTGGATAAAATGAATAAAATAGAAGAAATATTAACTATAACTTATTTGTTTACAAACAACCATAAAGTCATTATGACAGTTAATGACACTTGGCCTTTCTTTTTCTATAAGTAGATGGCAAAGGTTTTTTTCTTAAACTTTCATGCCACTAATGACGTCATTCCGGTTGACCATATCCGCTCGACAAATATATTTATAAAAAAATAAATACGGGACCAAATGTTAAAATATTCAAATAAGTTTCTTAAATTGGCCTAATCTGTAGTAAAAAAAAATAAAAAAAATACCTTTTATTTTTTAACCAAAGCCAATTGCCAAATCTTTTTCATTCTTGAATGATATGACATTACTTCTGTAATAAAAAGAGGATTTTTTAATGGATTCTCAAGGCAACGCCATTCGTAACAAATTGTAATTAAGAAGGTGTAACTTAGAAAAACAAGTTTTTTTAGTTTTTTTTTTATTCTGGTACTTTAACTCATACAATACTGGAATCAAAATATTTCAAAATTTTAAAATGTTTTTTTTTTAAATTGCTTCCAGGACGTTAGATAAGAGTATATTAGAAGTTGTTCGGCGTATGTTTCATAAGAATTCATGTAGTGGTTTTCTTCCTGCAAGAGCCCAAACTTAGTATGTTTGGAAAATGTTTTTCCGTTTTTTTTTTAAACCAGTAGCTACAATGTAATAATATTGTATATATTTGGAATCAGCTCAAAAATCCCTTTCATCCGATATCCCACACGATGGGTATTGAAAAAAAAAATTTTCGAATTCCATATAAAAAAAGGTTGTATTATATTTCCTTCCCATACAAAAATCCAAGATGGCTCCCCTTGTTAAAATGATCTAAAGGGTTCAGAAGGTTTGCCCTGCCTTACGATATCTCTCGATCACCAAACGCCGTATTTTTTATTGAGCACACGCCACTAGAATAAGAAATAATATTTTGTATGACGCATATTATGTACTTAAACGCAAAATTTAGGAAGATAATTGAAAATTCTTTGCTAACTCCATAATAAACGCACTTGAAATGTGATGGGTGACGTCACAAATCATGACCGTTTTGTATAGAATAGAATGTTTTCAGCAGGTGCTGCTGCGTACTAACTTCAAGTCACTAGGTATATCACGAGAAAAAAACGCAAGAGAAAAGTTTTAATATTACAGTTGATTTTCTCACGCACTATACTTTTGATTTTGATACAAAAAAAATTGATGCCTATTCCCTATTCTTCTCTAAATGTAATCACATTAAGTTAGTGTTATTAATCGCAAGTAAATCTTTTAGGAAGACAAGTCATCCAAAAGACGCGCCAGCGAAGAAGTCGAAACTGAATCTCCTCTCAAAAGACTTTGCCAAGAAGTAGAAAAGACATTTCCACAGCATGACACCATGATAAACGACTACATCCAAACAGCTACTAAAAACAACATCGATGAAATACAGAGGCATACGGAGCAACTACTCTCTGAAATACAGACTTTAAGAGAGCTGGCGCAGAAGAAAGAGCAGGAGTGGAACAATATATTGCATTTAAAAAAAGTGAAAGAAGAAATTTTGCTTCGATTACTGAGAAGAAAGCAGGTACTGTCTTTCGAAAAGGCTGCTGAAGTGAACGGCTCAGATAGAACTGATCCATTTGACTATTTGAATCAATCCAAGAACTTAGCTATAGACAAGAGTGATGAGATATCAGGACTGGCGATCAAGCAACCTCCTTCGACGATGAATCCGATGATGGCGGCCCCCGTGATGCCCGTCACGAGCCACTTCAACCCGATGTCAGGTTTGCCCCCACCCTACGACAAAGCTGCTCATATGCAGTCTATGCCGAAACCAGTGTACCAGCCGATGATGTTGCCTGGGCCAATGCAAGGTTTCCCCAGAGATATGAATGGGCAACTGCCAGGAGCGTTCAATATGCCAATAGGTCGACAAGGTCCCACAAAGGATGTCAAATCCATAATAGCTGACTACAGACAGAGGAACCCGGAGGTGACCCCGCGACGAGGCCGGCGCATGAAGTCCCTGCTGAACCCTAACATGATGAATGCGCCGAGACCGATCGCGCCGAAGATGGACAGCATGAACAGTTTGAGCAACCTTAACATGCTCTTCAATAATTTAGATATGGTAAGTTCATTTTCATTATATTAATTACAATTTTTGCCAGTAGCACAGAATAGATATAAGTACTACCATACAGAAAAGACACTCTCCGCCCCGCCCCAGAATCAGTTACCCCACCCCGCGAGTTATGTGCCGAATCGTGTGCTCGTTTAGTCGTTTTTGTCAACGTCAAGTTATTTTGATATTCAAAGCGTCTTGGCGCATAATGTCCTTTTCTCATAATGTCCTTTTCTCGAAATGTACTTTCTCAGAATGTCCTTTCTCAAAATGTCTTTTTCTCGAAATGTCCTTTTCTCAAAATGTCCTTTTAATATGCAAAATGTTTTTAACAAATACATATTAAAGCTTTTTTAGTTGTCGCTTATCTAAATTATCATCAAAAACACAGACATGCAATGCATGTAAATATTTATTAAATCTATGAATGTTATAAAGTAATGAGTAATGTAGTTATAAATTGTAGAAATATGATGGAGAGAATCAGAAATAAAAAAAGTTATAATAATCATGAACCAGTCTCTTTATTTGTAGTCAAAAATAATATTTATTTATCTTGATTAACATATAAATATTGCATATTAAAAGGACATTTTGAGAAAAGGACATTTCGAGAAAAGGACATTTTGATAAATGAACTTTTTGAGAAAGGACATTCTGAGAAAGGACATTTCGAGAAAAGGACATTATGAGCAAGGACATTTTGAGAAAAGGACATTATGCGCCAAGACGATTCAAAGCAATGCGTTGTTACTTTATTTACCTAAAAGTTCGAATTGTGTATTAACGCCGCTCATACAGTACAAACTGCATGGTAGCCTTTAGACTTACACACACAGTTGCGCATGTACAAACACGTCATCTGTTTAAAATGGCGCGGTTGTATGGAGTGTCCGGGGTGTGCCAGTACTTAACAACAACAAGATTTCCCTGGGGTGATATAATTTTTGAGATGTATTCCGTATTCTATCCACAAATATTTAATTCCGCTTTCTACCCAAAATCTATTCCGTTTTGCTACCTTTGATACAAGGAATTATTATATTTCCGCATTCTACCAAAATGCTGGTTTCCACCCATAGCAGTTTATTGTAAAATGTACTGACGTAAAAAATTTAAATGGGGAATGTCCGAAAAAAATTAAATTAGCTGAATATTTTTCTATAGATAGGAATAAGCTCCCTTAGTAATAGAAAAAAGTTTCAGAATTTTCAGTTGCGTGAAAAAATAAAAAAAAATGAAAGTCTCTTCGACTTCACAAATGTACGAAAGTAACAGCAGAATGGAAATTATACCTTTGCCACCACCTGTCACAACCACAACATGGTATTAAAAAAAAAAACAATACAAAATGTCAAAACTTTTTTTTAAAATATTTGTTGTGTTTGTGGCAGGTGGTGGCAAAGGTATAATTTCCATTCTGCTGTTACTTTCGTACATTTGTGAAGTCGAAGAGACTTTCATTTTTTTAAATTTTTTCACGCAACTGAAAATTCTGAAACTTTTTTCTATTACTAAGGGAGCTTATTCCTACCTATAGAAAAATATTCAGCTAATTTAATTTTTTTCGGACTTTCCCCATTGTTTTAGAATTTGTGTGGAAAACAAAATTACTATTATTATTATGAACTAGTGGGTAAAAAGGTCAGTAGAATATGGAATTCATTGTTTTTGATGTCTTGTTTCGTATTCAAATCTAGAATCAGAAATAAAGGTGGTATTCATATCATACATGACCAATTTTAGAGACATGGGGTGATTGTGAACTATGTCGAAGTCTTGAAATTATCTACAGTTCATCAGCCATTTTAATGTCCCCACTGCTGGGGCACAGGTCCTCCTTATGGGTGAATAAGGAGGACGGGCCATAACATAACCCACCACGCGGGCCCAATGCGGGGTGTTATCGACTGCAAATGCGGCCGGGACCAACGGCTTAACGTGCCTTCCGAAGCACGGAGGAGCTCGAGATAATAAATTTTTGGTCACCCATCCCATGACCGACCCTTGTGAAAGTTGCTTAACCTCCGCAATCGATGGGCCAGGCGCTAAACCACTGCGTCACCGAGCTCCTCAAAATCTACGTTCACACTCAAATCAAAATATGTATTCAGCCCAGCCCACATTTATAGTGATGTGAAGATCGTTGCGTTAATTCAATTTGTAACTGTGATCCTTGACCTGTTGGCTTGTGATCTTCTGTACAGCATTGGATATGTGCTGATTTTGATTATTCATTATTTTAACATGTTGTTCAATATTCACTTCTCAAGCTTACGCGCTCACTAAACATGAAAGTTAGTTTCAGTAAATAGGCTATTTGACTAATTTTGGCACCGCATTAGTAATAAGCGCACCTCATTGATATTTCAGGAAAAATCAATGTATTTCATTTAAAAAAAACAGTGTTAAAAACCGCGCCAAAAACGCTATGGCGCTGGACACGTGACTTGTTGACGTCACTAGCCTCAAGCCTGTAAACATTGTAATACCCTTAGCCATTTGACAGCCATCAATCGCGGATCCTTAGTTTCTGGTCGTGTCAAACGCCTGAAGCCATATTTATTTACAGGCAAGTGACGTCATCAGTCTACTTAGACCGTTTTCGCCACAGAAAAAAATTCAAAAATTATTGCATTTTTCTAGGTGAAATCAATCAATTAAAAGACTTAATTTAGTCTTTATAATAGTTAAATATGTTTTTACGCCAATATCAGCTGTTAGGATGACCACAATTTGTAGTATATTTTCAATGTTGTCAAATACCTTAATCTCTCTCTTTTTAGCACTAAATAATTCATAAAATTAAATTATAAATCAACATAAAACAATTAAATTTTTTTGTTAAATTTTAATTTCTGAACGTCTAAAAAATTCGTCGCTTGAGGGTAGGCTCACGGGTAGCTTCAGTCCCCCGTGACCACGGCAGCTGCAAAGTTGCCGAAACGTCGGGAAAACCAAAAATCAAACCAAATACCAACTAATTACCAAAGTACTTTCAATAAAACCGCGCTAGTATCCGTTAAAAATTGTTTTATTTCATGTTGTCCAATTTTGTTCCGATTCTAGGTGGGTGGGTGAAATTATTATAAAATTATCCAAATCACAAAAAGATTTTATTAGATAATCTAGTCTATATAGCCATCGCGTTTCATCCGGCGATCTGTCTGTCACAGCTGGATATCTCAAAAACTACTAATGCTATCAACTTTAAATAAAAAAAAATCATAAAAACGTTTATTCAATAAAAAGATGCATTACAATAACATAATTAGGTATAAAAAATTACAAATTTAAAATCTAAATATAAACTTATTTACCTGAACTAGGTTATAATAATAACCTGTATTTCAGGGGAATATAAAAGCAATAGTTTTAGATAACGTTTGCCCAACTATTTTGCAAATAAAAAAGAAATAAAAATATATTTCTTTTTACAACAGGGTTTGAAAGGAGTCTTAAGAGGCATATTACGTTTCGACTGTGATTTTTGCGTAAAATGGCCAATTTTGGGGTTCTCGATCTCAGAAACAAAAATGCATTAATAGTTTTGACTTATTGAATAGTGTAGAATAGCTATTGGAATAGTTCATAGCGGCCTCACTTTTTTGAAAATTTGCTTAACTTTATAATTAAACCCGAAGTTGCAGAGAAAGATTTTTATAAAATGTGCGAAGGCACTTTTATGGGGTCATGGATGGAAATACTGTGCAAAACAAATGAAATAAAAAAAATTGAATATTATCTCTTATATAGTCGAATAGTTCATAGCGGCCTCGGAATTTTGAAATTATGTATGGAATATGTAAAAAAAAAATCCCAATCAAAAACCATAAAACTACTAAAGACGCTCAGAATTAACTGTGAATTTCTCCTAGATACATAATTATTATTACTTAAAATTTACATCAGAATAATCTTTACTTCATAAGAAAATCAAAGTTCATACTTTTATTTGTTGTTTGTACTTGTTTTTCTTTCTGTGTATGTTCAAAGTTGACTCTAAGAAATCGTTCACCAACTTTAATTTTCCTTTCTAACCCTCTAACTTTCCAGTGTATCATCATATTACTTTTTGTCGCGAACACATATATATGTATTTAGTAGACCCAAAGGTTTCTCTAGGTCGTAGCGCTAAAATCCGTCAAAATCGAAATTTCGACGAAAAAATGTGATTACTTAAAAATTCGAAGTGGGCTACTAGGGCATGGGGGTATCATGAAAAAGTGCTGTTTGCACATTATTTCCTTTAGTCCGCATAGTTTTCTACTTTTGATGAAAAATTTAAGAAATGGCGCTGAACGAAAACTGCAATATTCTACACCGCAGTGTATCATTTTTCAGAAATCATTACAAATCTATCTATATATATAAAAATGAATCTCTATTTCCCTTGGTCACGCCATCACGCGTGAACCGCTGGACCGATTTTGCTAACTCTTTTTTTGTTGTTTTTGTTATTATCAGGAGAAGGTTCTTATGAAAGAAAAAAATAAGAAAATTGCGCGGAAAATTAGAAAATTTAAGAATACTTAACCACCAACACCATATATAATTATTTTGGACAATTTAAACTTTTTTAATGTAACCTTATGACGTTTGACATAGAATTGACAGAATGCGTGCTGCAAATATCGTCAAAGATGTAAAAAATTTAATGTCGTTTAAAACAGATGCTTCGGTCGGAGTTATTTTATTGATTAAAATACATGTAAAATAATAATTAATTTATTATTTCTTACAAAAAGGATCTAAGAATACTGAATTTCTTAGAATTCGAATTCAATATTCATATAGTTGTTATATGTCGACGTTGTCCTGTTTTAGTAGACAGGACAACGTCTGTCGGGTCAGCTAGTATTATACAAGTTCCACTACCGGTCAAGAGATGGCTCTGATCTAAAACTACAATATTCTACATAGTTTATTATAATATGATGGTACGGAAGGAACTCTCGCTGCGCGAGTCCGACTCGATCTTAACCAGTTTTTCACACCGTGACAGAGCGTCGATCATCGACGCGACGCCAAGTCCACAGATATTGTGACCGTGTCATAGACAATATTTTGTCGGGATCGCCAATTTCGCCATGCAAGATGTAAATAGGTCGCCGATATGGCGCGCAGCCTTGACCGGCGCGAGGTCACCCGCTGTACAAAGTCGAGCTCCACCGCTTTTATGTATTATTGACGCTTTCGCAATTTCATTACGTTGTTCAACTATGGGATATTTTAAAGTGGGCGACTGGAAATAAATTAAGGTGACTGTTAATGGGATACTTAAATACTAAACCCGGCAGCGGTTTATTATGTTGGTGACATAATAACTTAACGGGCGACTAACGGTGGATTACAAAAAATATGTAAAACAAGCAACTACATGTGGGAGATAAATAATTTAAATGAGTTACAAAAATACTGAGTGGGCGTCTATTATACCAAGTAGTTAACTGCAACTGATTTAAGGTGCCCAAAATGGTATTTTTGTCACCTCGATTAGGTTAATAGTCGCCTTTTTTAAATAAAATATATGGCAAATTTAAAATGTTTTGTGTGGTGCCCTAAGGTTGTCGCCCAAATAGAAATTTGGTCGCCCGTTCTGAATAACAAGTTACCTACTCAATTTGTATTTTAAAGTCACCCATTTTCAATATTTGTAGCCGCCTCAGTCCGTCGCCCACTTAGTATTTCAGACGCTATATTCAGTATTTTTGATACCAAAATGGGAAATTATTGTTACCCGATTAAATACTACCCTTAAACTATTTGCTGTCCATTTTTATTTAAACTCTCAACGTAAACGTTTGTAAAGCCTCTGTAAAAAACTCTCTGTTCTTTTATGGTACTTTGATTTTACTGTAATCTCCGATACTGAAATGAATTTTACGTCTAGCGCATAATGTCCTTCTTAAAATGTCTTTTATTGATTTATTATTAGCCGTTCGTCCTATCTACTAAGATGGAATACACATAAATGTTTAAAGTTTAAAATCATAAGTATTAACGCGTTTAAACAAAACTCGTGCCGACTGCCGTAGCAACTCGGTCGAAACGTCGGGAAAAGGTAGGTGTTTAATTACCTGTTTTTGTTTAAACGCGTTTAACACCTATGATTTTAATGTAATAAAATGCAACGCGAAAGTTTGAAAGCATAGCGGTGTTATTAAATATAAAAGATTTTGAAACACCTGTTTAACACCGTATGTTTAAACTAATTATTCTTACTCTGTGAATATGCAAGTATCTGCTTGTCCTCTTCTCCGCCAACGTTAAGTCACGTTATCACCCGTCTCTCTTCAAGAAAAATACTGTCCCACACGCCATTCATATCATATCACATCGCTAAAGTCAGGTTCGTGGTTCGAAGACTGCCTATCTACCACCGATCAGATGTTTTCTTTTGAACTGTGATGTTTATTGAGTCAAGCACGCAAAGTCGCTGATGAATAGATAATTAAAGTGATGCACCCTTATCTTCAAATAAACAAATCGAGCATCAGTGGGGGGGTACAACCGAAAATTTCGAGTTCAAATCAAATAAACGTCAAAACAGTAAAATGGAAACCATGGCAACCATTTCCAAAGTAACAAAATAACAGATTTTTAATGTTGATGATGATTCTGGTGTGAACTCGATCTCATCGAGAGTAGGGGGAGGTCTTTATTCCATTCTTTAGAATAAGGGAATAGTGTCATTTATGAGCACCTACGCTTAAACACAAGTTCTAAACGCACAGCAATAATCGTAACGCATTATTTCCTATCTGTTTTTTATAAAAACATATTTAAACCACTCCACCAGAATGGTTTTCAGTTTTGAAATCACTTTACGACCATAAAATTGACGTACTTAACCACATTGAACATTTACAGAACCAAAAAGCGATGTTGGAGCGCCTCCAACAAATGCACGGGCTACCCAACGGGCTGTCCTTCAAAGACGTACTGGTCCAGTTCGCCAGCATGCAGCAGAGCTCGGGCCTCATACCGCGACCGCCAGAGACCGCCACTCGGCCCGACCGGCCGGACCGACCCGAGCGGCCCGAAAGACCTGAGCGGCCCGAAAGACCAGAGCGCGCGGAGAGACCCGACCGTCGCCGAGAGCGGCACGAGGAACTCCCGAAGCCGGCCGAGCGGCTCGCGTCGCCGAGCCCCCGCCTCCCACCCCCGCCCCCGTACCCCGAAATCTCCCTCCTACCCGTCACCACCAGTCAGGAGACTACGCAACAGAACTCCTTGCTCCACGGCATACTTACTAAGGTAAGCTTCGTTATACCTATCTTTCTCTTTTCTTAATTCTCGTAACATAAGTGCTTTCCGAGACGTGCATTATATTATTCTAGTTGATACAGTTCATCACCGGTGATTGTTGATTGATTTCTTACGAAAAATTAACACTTAAAAGTACAAAATTATAAGATTTTTATCATAAGATAAACCAACTTAAAATGGCAGTTACTGTGTCGACAAGAATAAATTGTTATAGATAATTTCATCAAAATCATTGAATTTTCAATACATGGTCATTTTGTATTCACCACCAAATTTTTAGGATGTGTAATATCATCAGTCCATAAAACTGAACAACTTTCTCTAAGGAACACATGGTCAAATATATAAAATAAAAATCGACTTTCCATACAAATCAAAGAGATCACGTGATCAATTTAGTATAGGATGACCAAAATTTTTTGGCGAAATTTGACACATGTTTCTTAGAGAAAGTTGTTTATTTTCATGGACTGGACACATCCTTAAAATTTGGATGGTAAGTTCAATATGACCCGATATATACCTGATACAGTTTTTTTAAGAAGAAAACATTATTTACGACTAAATACTATTTTTAAATTAAACTTTTCGATGACTTTGGTGCTCTCTTCAATGCATGCATACTTATGTGGAACAATCTTCATTAATTTTGCTTTCCAGCATGAACTGTTACGCATACTTGTTACATATTTCTGCTCAGTATTATAAGGGTTATTCCAATCCGTATGTATGGTATTAGTATCCGATTAATATCAACTACAGCGCAGGATATGTTTCATCTCATAGATTTAAATTTATTACATAATTCAATATAGATAAGTTCTGTTTGTTTCAATGACAAAAGCATGCACTAGCTTTTATATTTAAGTTTTTATATTTGATCTGTACAGCCCTTAGCACAAAAAACTATCGTGTTCGTATCTCCTTTCGCATATAAATTTGTATTGCGCCACCTAGCAACCTTAAGGGCTTGTTTTTAAATCCTCAGATAGCAGATATCAGTCTTTTAAATTATTATCCGAATAAAAGTCATTCAAAAATTTGACAAATAAACATATGACAAACATTTTCCATTTTGCAGTATAATATGTTATAAAACGAATAATGCTATCTGGGCACTAGAAACCGATCGTGCTATTCATCGCATATAGCACCATCCATTTCTAATAATTGGAAATGGGTGGTGCTTGTATTCAGTAGTAGTAGTAGTTTGAGCAGGCCTCCTTCACTCGCTCAAGGTCGCGCGATAAGCACCTACCGCTAGCCGTTCGTTCGAACGAACAAGTGAGCAGAGGGCCGCCACACGCCCGCCTGTGTAGTCGCGCGGCATCTTATTCCCTGCGTTGATATTGCCTCTTTATAATAGTAACAATGTCGAATCAACATAACTGTGCCGTGTGCGGATGTCAAAATCAAAAAAAAAAAATATGATATATGCTACGCAGTTCATTTAAAAGAAGACAACCCTAACGTTGCGTCGTAAGAAAAGGTAAGAGCACGCGATATAAACAGAGGCAACTACTAGGTGAACTTCGCGACCTGAAATGACTTTGCCGAGTGCTGCTTCTGTACTTGTACTATTAGTTATTCTGTGGTTTGAGTTTGGTTCTATAATATGGCCTCCAATACAATAATTTGTCATATTTTGTGCTCAATACAAATTCCTTTTAAGTCACCTGGCATTTAGTTTCGTGCACATCATAAGCTTACAGAATTTAATTGTATTCTATCTAACTCAATAATAGAGTTAGGAAACAGAAAAGCGCTGCTGTATAGTCTACCTACCGTATTATTAAATAACATTATGGTAAAGTTGATATAAATTATTACCACAATACGAATTTATGTATTTCGCCTTGGTGTGGTCGGGCCATGAATGCTTTTTATGCTTTCTTTCGCTCCATGTTCTTTGTCAGTTTCATTTTTATTTGAGTAATCCATTTATATTTATGTACCATGGGCAACAGCGTCGCTTACCACTCCTAAGGTTAAAATCGCTTGCACGCCGCGCCGTCACTACATACGTTTAGTTCGTGCAGGGGCGATACGCGCGCAAACGAATTTTGTTGCTAACTTGTTAAGCGACGCTGTTGCCTATAGTACATTTCTTAACCGCAGTTGTGAAGCTTTGGCGCTGCCCGTCCTACGTAAACGTGAGCGACTTGAGTGCTATATTATGATTTATTACTTTTTGCGTTTAGAAACAGCAAGCTTTATTCAAACCAGAGTTATTATTTAGACAAACTTTAAAATTAAGTGATAATGCAATGGTGTAATTAGACTGATGCTATACGCTGCGTATGAGATGTACAGTCGACCATAGAAGTAGCTGAACACATTTAAAAGTACTTTGTCACTTTGGACACTTTGGAGTGACAATGTTCAATAAGTTGCAACCCTACTTTGAGGTTTCCTTATGCGAAATCATTTGTCTCTGTCTTTTATAGAATTATTTTATTATTCTTGTATGGAAAATAACCTCACTTCTGCACTTTTTCGATGTTTTTCGTTGTTTTTTCATCATTATCTTTAGCACAATTATCTTTCTTGAGAAAAAGTTCTTGGAGCAACTGCACAGTACGTTAAAGTGTATTTTGATGTAGAATTCAATACGTTTCCGCTATTATTTACGCCAAAAAATGGCCCGCGACAAGCGCTTTTGATGATATTCTGATTTTTCTTTACAATCATCTGTGAGGTTTATACGCAATTTAATACTTGTAGCTACTAGATAATCTCTTTAGCTTGTAAGTTTTTTTGTGGCATCAACTTTACGTTTTCTAAATAAAAATATGTCCCGCGCAAACAATGTTTTCCTATTATGGCCCCTTATGTGCAGACTACACTGCGCGAACTTCGTTTCGTTTCGCTGTAAATGTGTCCTTTCCTTTACGATCACAATATTGGCGTGACATGGTAGGTACTGACTGACATGGTACTGTGTTCAACTACTTCTGAAGCCCGCTCTACAAATTACAATCATTGCACACATATAAAATTCAACCATTTTTCACAAATTTCATTTAGATTGGAACGCTTGTTCATTGAATCCTCGTTCTTCATTTTTAATTTGCTACCTTAAATAAGTTACCTGGGTAATTAACACGCGAACTAATGCCGAATATCGCTCTGAGAGCGGATTCGACCAGACATGAAGTACCAGTAGAATTATTACGAGAATAAAGGAGATGTCCCAGCGTTGCCCCAGTTTCATTTTATATAATTACTTCCATAATTGAAAAATGCTAATTATTTTATTTAGGTATAGTATCAGTCAAGAATTGTTTTATATTTAGAAAAACAATTACAAAAACATTAAATTGTTTTCTGAAGTATTTTGTGAAAAAAATGTAAGTAAATAGTACTATCATGATAAAAAATTGTGATTTAAAAGCGTTTTAAATTTAAAATCCCACTTTTTAATGCAGAAAATAATTATTAATCTGATTCTAGAGTAAAATACCTACTCCAACATACTACTTTGATTAAGACGCGATAGACTTTCATTTTTTGAGAATGGTGAGGCAAATGACATAGGCGCGATGGGACATGTCCTTTACTCCTTGAAATTACTCTTACATAATTTCGTTTACGTTTTTCCAAATTACTTGATGAGTTCATTATACTCGGTATTGTTAATATTTGGTTCAACTGTGAATGATGAACGAATGTAAAAACCGACAAAAATTAATATGACATCTTTTAGCTTGATTTGAAATACTACAACAAATAAATATTGTCGGATAATAGAGTGAAATGTCAAAATATGTCAAGTGTTGATTGTTGACAACTCGTAGGTTATATAATTTTGACAAATGACACTAGTTAATTAATCTCAGTTTAAGCTTTTATTCCACCAAAATCTACCGTATAAATATTTACCCCCGTATAGTCACCTTATTCTACTAGTGATTGGTAAAATGCAAAATCTGCTTATTCTAGGATAAGAAGTAGTTAACTCTAGAATAAAGACACTCTAGTTTGGTCGAATCCGCCCTAAGAACGATAAAAAATACTTGGCATAATGCTTCTTAGTTCAAACGGAGATAAAACCAAGGTTACAATTAAACCATACTTGTACTAAAGTAAAGACTTTTGAATCGTCCAGCTAAGTTACTTAATACGAAAGTGCTGCCGCTGTAACAGTTCAGTACTCGTGTCGCCTACGTATATGTAATGCGAGCCAAATAAGAATAGTACTATCAAAACGGCCATATTTGTTTGCGTTTCGCTTCCACTTCAGGGTGTAGGATGTGCAAGAAAAGGAACAAAGATCAAGATTGCCGTTTAACGGTACTATTCTTAGGCTGAGTTGCACCATCTTGAACTTTAACAGATACAAACATATCTGACTCGATGACAGCGTCGCTGTCGTCTATGGCGTAACCTAGGTAACAATATGTAATAAAACCTTAGTTCCCCTTTTGACCACCGGCTCAGATAAGTTTGTATCTGTTAAAGTTAAGGTTAAGTCAAGATGGTGCAACTCAGCCTTATTTGGCTCGCATAGTACTCGCTTGCATCCGCTTGAGGCCGCCAATAGGAGGCAGCGTCAACCTTCAACCAGCTTGAATGGGTGTTGCCAACATTCCAGCAGGCGCCCCCTGTCTCTCAGAGTTACTCCCCGACGTTGGCTAAACTGCTCACGTCGCCGGAAAGGAAACAGAGCTCGCCAGCGTTGCCAACTTTCGGTCAGGCCAAGGTACCACCTCTATACAACCACCCCATTGGTGTGCTGATTGGCCTCGATCATTCCAAATTCAAAATTTAGATTTTAAGATGACTTTTTGTTTTTTAAAAAGTTCGGACTTGTGTAGCAGCTTTTTAAGACTGCTTTTTGTTGTTTGAGAATTTGCATAACGCTATATTTTTTATATTAGGTTTGAACTTTTTACAGAACAATAATATTGACTATAATTTTTTAATCCTATTCAAAATTATTAACACAAGGATGGCAATGCTCATTGTAAGATGAAATCAAAATGCCACGTCACAATCATTTTACATGTCATGGTCTATTATTAGGTTTAAGTACCTATTTGCATTCTTATATTAACTCTGATTTACTAATAGCAAAAACACGTTAGAAAATTTGAAATATGAAGACCGAATGTTTTAGTTATATCTATCATTGTTTGTAAATCAGACTTAATTAAATAAAATGTTCAGAAGAGGAATGAGAAATATACTAACGTATACGTTAAGGCCTCGATATAATTAACAAACAGACTGCTTCTTTACTTTTATATCAGATATAAATTAGCGTACATAAGTAACAATGTAATATGTGAAATACCTTTTCAAAGTTGTTGAACATTCCTCCTCGGAATGTTGATTAAAATATTTTTTCTGTTCCAAACTATTTTTGTTTAAAGCCTTGATGAACTAATTGCAGCGTAGATAGTTAATTTCTTTGACGACAATGAGTATCAAAGTATAACAATGCGTAGGAAAAAATATTAAATACCTTATTTGTCGATTTACTGAAAATCTAAGATAGTTATTAGCTAAAAATTATAACAATTCCACAGTCAACGGCTCGCTGGGCTACCACGACGGGGTAATCAAATTTAATCATTTTTATACTTAAATGCGATGATATTAAGGTTCAAAACAAAATGCAGATTCTGACAGTTTTGTATTACCTGACCTGCTACTGACTTTACTTAAAAATAGCAAGGGCAATATTTTTTTTAATATATAACGATAAATAATTACATAAAGATATATTTATTGGTTTTGAATCAATTAATTGATTCAAATTACAAATTAGGCGTGGTAACAGGCTTGCCTTAATTTAGTATGGCAAAGTATAAAGGCTGATAAATATATTGTCGTGTTCGATACCGCATTTTCTCATAGTTAGTGAAATCTGACGGAACGATTTTCCGGCTGTAGTGAATAAAGATTTCGAATAACAAATAGAAAAATGCGGTACCGTCCGTGCCACGGTACCTTAAACGGCCTGGCCACATGATGCGCTTACGCAGCGAAGTAAAATCTATGGAACAAGCATTCCGCTCAAAAAATGGCACCACACTAAAAGACAATTAAGTGCATCTTTTTACTGCCTTCTTTGCATCTTTTACACCATTTGACTACACATGACGTCATTTCTAACAGACTATCTCTTTCTCTCTTTTCTTTACAATATAAACTGCAATTATTGTAAAGAACAACGTCTATCTCCGGGCGCGTAGCTGGCCCGACTAAATGCTGTGCGAGTTGTCATTTTTTATCCACGTGGTGGAATTTTCAAGCAATATTTGTTTGCAAGTACACTTCCATAGATTTTAGTTTGCTGCGCTTACATAGTTGTCCGTAAAGAGATATAGTAGTTGTAACGAGGTGTGCGGTTGGTTGTGCGCAGAACTGCGGCGAGATCACGATCACACCAGTGCAGCCCGCCACCGCGACCGCGGCCGCGCCCGAGCCGCAGCCCGAGAAGACCGAGGAAGTGGTGCAACTGGTCGGTAACTTTTTATTTTTTTAAGCGACTATTAAAATTTTCTCTCCAAAGGAGACCCGTCCTTTTATGCTAAAGAGCATGCATCCGCATTTCAAAGAAATTAGCGTTTTTCCAAAGAAGTTATCTAAAGAATGAAAGTATTATTATTGATGTAAACTTTAGTTTTAGGAAGCAAAATTCTTAAATTAGTGCCGTATAGAGAGAAAAACATAATAAATTATCAGGTATTTTAAAACAAAGACAATCTGTTAAAGTGGAATTTCAAAATTATTGTTTTGATCATTTGTATTGTAAATTTAAAAATGGAACGTGATGCGCGTCTACAACTCAGCGCGAGCCGTAATGAGGGCGAACTTTGAAAATTCCTATTAAATTATTAAATATATATATATACAAGTATATACAAAACACGCAATACATTAGACAAATACCTCATTATTCCTAAGAAAAATATAAAATGACTTTAGATTCTGTAAATACCAGTAAAAACGCATGTCAAAGTGTACCAATTTGAGCATTTTTTTATATTTTATTTCTCTGTGATTAAAAACATTTTTTTAAATTTTCTCTCTATAGGGAACTCCTTGACAATACAAACAATAAGTGAAAAAATAAATATGAGTCATATTCTTATTTGTTACAGCTGAAACGTTTGTGAAAAATACCTCTGACAAGCAAATTTGAAATTCTTCGTTTTAAAAAACCTGATTTATTATTATGTTTTTCTCTCTATACGGCACTAATTTTAATATTTTTCTTCTTAAAACTAAAGTTTACATCAATTGTAATGCTTTCATTCTTTAGATAACTTCATTGGAAAAACGCTAAATTCTTTGAAATGCCGATGTACAGCCTTAACGGTGTAAACTAATATCGTGACCTCGAGCCCGTCCTGCGTGGAAGAGTCCGTTCTACTCAGTTTTATTCATTCTTATGCCATAAAACCCACGTCGGCAATATGTAACTTGTATGTGGTGTGGCAGGACGACGAGGAGAGCCCCCCGAGCTCGGGGTCGGGGGGCGCGTCGCCGGGCGGCTCGTGCTCGGGGCGCCTCGTGATCGACGAGGGCGGCGCCGAGGCCGAGGCGCCGCTGTGCCAGGGCTGCCGCCGCCGCGACGCGCAGTTCGTGTGCGCGGGCTGCGCCAACCAGTGGTACTGCAGTCGGGACTGTCAGGTATTTACTACATCATCATCATATCAGCCGCACGACACCCACTGCTGGGTATAGGCCTCCCCCGAGGATCTCCACGACGCTCGGTCTTGCGCTGCCCGCATCCAGTGGCTTCCTGCGACCTTCACCCTCACGTCGGTCCACACTTGGCGGAAGTCCCAAACCATTTTGAAAAAAGAAATATATGTAGCTTACTTCCGCAAACAATATTATGCAAGATGCACCGCACGCCCGCCCGCAAAAATATGCACATGCACACCACAAAATATCAGTGCACAAACCTGCATTTAGCAAGACAGCAACACACCTTGCACCTTCACCAATAAGGCTACTCTACACGTGTTTCGCCCCAACCCGGAGCATCCTCAGGAGTTAGATCGTGCGTAAACCAACACCGAATGAGCTCCTAACGCCTCCGACACCGTATTTGTTGTCCCTTCCTCCCCACTCCGCACCGAGTGACTGACAACGTTTGAAGAATGTTGCCAGTTTAAAATAAAAAGAAAAAAGAAAGAAAAAATGATTTTTAATTTAAATTGGCTTTGATAACTTTTTGAACATGACTGGAAATCTCAAAACCATTTCGAGGAATAAGCTTTCGGTACAGTGTCTACTAATTAAATTTAAAAATAAGTCTATATTTTTAAAGATATTTATAATATTCAATAAAAAGCTTTAACCTTCAAATGACCTTCAAATGACGTCATCACATACAGATCCCCCAGCCATAATAAATAAAAAGAAAAAAGGGCAAAGACAATTTTGACAATGAACTTGGCACTAGGGATGGTGGAAGTTGGAAGTGAAAAAATATCGATTTAGGTAATATTTCTCAGAAAAAAATGGGATGAAATGGGATGATGACTAAGTAATGGATTCTAGTTTTAAGGTATTGTAAAACATAAAAAATAGCAAAATAAACCCCTACGCGAAATTTTGGCTCGATTTGACGAATTTTACGATGATTTTTAGACTCAAAAGTAGGAAAAAACAAAATGCTCCAGTGACAAAATAGTGTCGACTATTAGAAACCATACGTAATTACAAAAAAAATGTTTTGGAAAAATTATTGTAAAAACATCTATCGATATATCAGAGTATTTAATATCGCCCGAAAAATATCGATGAACTTATCTCGTAATTTTTTCCACATCCCTACTATTAAATGTTTGTAAATAGAAATAAAGTATGCACATATTTTCACAATGTTTATTATGTTATCCTGCAAATTTATCAGTTCACAAGCAATCGTTACAATTTTATCCATGTAGCCTACATCCAAAATAGACACAATACATACAATACATTTCGCAATTTGGGTAAATTGGGCGTGTCAGTTTTTACAAAGTTTTTCAGCTGAGTTTCCACTGGTAAGCATTTTTATTATAATTTTACCACCTCAAAAATCATTGCGGCAAATTAAGAAGGTAGGTTAGAACCGTCACAACTGGATTAAATGAATAAAATAGAAGAAATATTAACTATTACTTATTTGTTTACAAACAACCATAAAGTCATTATGACAGGTAATGACACTTGGCCGTTCTTTTTCTATAAGTAGATGGCAAAGGTTTTCCTTCTTAAACTTTCATGCCACTAATGACGTCATTCCGGTTGACCATATCCGCTCGGCAAATATATTTATAAAAAATAAATACGGGACCAAATGTTAAAATATTCAAATTAGTTTCTTAAATTGGCCTAATCTGTAGAAAAAAAATATAAAAAAATACCTTTTATTTTTTAACCAAAGCCAATTGTGTACAAATAAATTGATATACATTAAATAATGTGTTTTATTAATAATATACTTATTTTTAAGAATTATTATTATTTGAGAAAATACGCAGCAATGGCGAGGAAGAGACGTCAAGTTGATTGTTAAGTATGGCTCCATCAACATTGTGTTTGATAATTTCTAGGTTTTCCAACACGCTCAGTCGTAGACCTTTATTACAAGTATGTAATAAAGGTCGTTTTAATATACGTTATAAAGAACATATTTCTGCCTATAGGAATGGCCATCCGGAGCGATCTCATTTCGCGGAACATTTATTAAATACCGGACATCAACTATCCGATGGTCATTCCTATGAGGTTTTACATACTTGTAATAAAGGTCTACGACTGAGCGTGTTGGAAAACCTAGAAATTATCAAACACAATGTTGATGGAGCCATACTTAACAATCAACTTGACGTCTCTTCCTCGCCATTGCTGCGTATTTTCTCAAATAATAATAATTCTTAAAAATAAGTATATTATTAATAAAACACATTATTTAATGTATATCAATTTATTTGTACACAATTTAAATTAAAAATCATTTTTTCTTTCTTTTTTCTTTTTATTTTAAACTGGCAACATTCTTCAAACGTTGTCAGTCACTCGGTGCGGAGTGGGGAGGAAGGGACAACAAATACGGTGTCGGAGGCGTTAGGAGCTCATTCGGTGTTGGTTTACGCACGATCTAACTCCTGAGGATGCTCCGGGTTGGGGCGAAACACGTGTAGAGTAGCCTTATTGGTGAAGGTGCAAGGTGTGTTGCTGTCTTGCTAAATGCAGGTTTGTGCACTGATATTTTGTGTGTGCATGTGCATATTTTTGCGGGCGGGCGGGCGGTGCATCTTGCATATATTGTTTGCGGAAGTAAGCTACATATATTTCTTTTTTCAAAAAAACCCAAATCGTTAGAAGATTTTTCATTTAGAGGCCCCGCAAACTACAGACTTTCTATCGGCCGATGTTGGGTCGGACCTTTTTTAATATGAAGAATCGGCCGATACCAAATCGTAGTAATATGCGCACTTGCATACTCCGTCATACTGATTAATTAATAAATAAATAAGATAAATAAATAAATAGCCCGACCAAACTATCGACTGATAGAAAATCGGTAGTTTGCGGGGCCTCTTAAGGTGTCACTCCGACCGAAAATGGCGCCGCGGTGCAATTTATTTAATATTGTAATTCTAATACACTATTTTAATAAAACTTTACGTGGAATTTTTAGGGCCCACAGTCTAGTATTTTTAGACTTACTTTAATATGTCGAAAGCTCTCTAAGCCACCGTTATCGAACTTCTAAGCCTAACTACTACTATATTTACTTTACTACTACTATACTTTAACCAACACTAAATTTAAAAACTAACAAACGCGTGACCACAGAAATGATAACCCGCGCCGTTAAAGAATGGGATTGAAAATAGTATCGTACATGTTCACTTCTCACTTCACTCACCATATCACCAAACCTATACTTATTGTGGCAAGCGGGATTAATCGAAATTTTCCATCCCATTCTTTCATGGGCGTAGCGAGGTACGGGCAGGGAGGGGCATACGGATGAGATCTCTATATAATCTAGGATTTTCTTTGTATACAAACCTGGCTACGCCCTTCTGTGCGGGCTTGCATTTAATGTCCCTAAAATAATTTTAATTATTTCCCAGGTTGCGGCGTGGGACGAACACTCTGAAATGTGTTCCGGGTAAGACATAACATCCGGGATCCTAGAAGATCACCCGGAAGTTCGATAAGTAGTGTCATTTGCCTTATACTTAGTAGTACGTTGGACGAGAGCGAATCTCCGACGCGCGCTGCGTCCAAAGTATCGAATTGTTTATGCGTTTCTTGTGTGGTTATTGTTACTTGAAATTGACGGTATGCTTTAAGTTCTATCTCCACATATCCGGGCCGTGCCGTGTTCGGGGCCCAAGCATGTTGGGTGTCTCTATGTTCTACATAAAGGACCAGCGTATTTTGAACTCCGAATCCTGAACAAAGCCACTGATGACGGAGCTTAATGTTTACTTGTTTCACATACAGAATCTTAGCACGTAACTTGTGCCCCTGGCACAGCACGGCCCGGATATGTATAGATAGTTCTTTATCTTACCTAACCCGGTGACAGAATTGGAACTAACGTTTTCAGAGCATAAAACGTTAATTTTGTCTGTACTAGGGCTGCACCCACCGGATTAATAAATTTGTGGCACTGTACTATCGACCGCGCTGGCGCTTTACCACTCCTAATATAAATATCGCTTCTACGCCGCGTCGTCACTTAGGCAGGCCCTAAACGATCAATTATATTGCTCAATATTACGTATTGCATAATTTTATTGACCGTTTAGGATTAATAAAGTCAAAGTCAAATAAGCTTTATTCAAATAAACTTAATTATTAAGTACTTTTGAATCGTCTATATTTTCCTACCACCCGTTCCAGACTTTTTTAGCTGACAAAAAGAACGGGCGCAAGAATTTTATCAGCTGTAACAGCCATAAGTAACGATATTTACAAACTTTAATATATCGTTACCAGATAAATACAACAGGGTGACAGGATTATTGGCAACAACATAGACTTATTATATTACTTCAACAAAGTACTTATAGTAGCAAGTTATGTGTTACATCATTTCTACGCATTTTGATCTTTAAGATAATCGTCTACTTTATAAATAACCTTTACCCATGAGCGTTTTTAGGGTTCCGTAGCCAAAATGGCAAAAAACGGAACCCTTATAGATTCGTCATGTCTGTCTGTCTGTCTGTCTGTCTGTCTGTCTGTCTGTCTGTCTGTCTGTCTGTCTGTCTGTCTGTCTGTCTGTCTGTCTGTCTGTCCGTCCGTATGTCACAGCCACTTTATTCCAAAAGTATTAGGACTACATAGTTGAAACTTGGTAGGTAGGTGTATTCTGTGAACCGCTTTACGATTCTTATACAAAAATAAAAAAAATAAAAGATTAAGGGGGGGCTCCCCATACATGGAACTGAAACTGAAAATATTTTTTTTCATCAAACCAATACTTGTGGGGTGTCTATAGATAGGTCTCTAAAAATGACATTGAGGTTTCTAAGACTATTTTTTTTCAAAGTCAACCGTTTGAAAGATATATGCCGCCAAAGTGGTAAAATGTGTGTCCCCCCCCCTTTAACTTTTAAAGTAAGAGGGTGAAAAATCTAAAAAAAATATAAGCTATAGATCTTAATAAACACTTTCAACGAAAATTGGTTTGAACGAGATATAGTAATTAGTTTTCAAGATATAGTACATTTTCCAAAACCGCAAATATAACTTTGTCATTCATACAAACACTGTGAAAAACAAAGTTATTTTTTCAGACGAAAAATGATAGCGGTATTAAAATATGGTATGGTATAATGTACCTACGGAACCCTACTGCGCGTGGCCCGACACGCACTTGGCCGGTTTTTTTAACATGGTTTTTAAATTCATGCAAAGGAAGATCAATCACTTGTTGTGGAACTTTATTAATAAAGGCTATGCCTTTCCCCATAAATGAACCCCTAGTTTTTGCAAGCCTAAATCTTGGAACGGCAAGTTTATCTTTATTTCTTGTATTAAACTGGTGAATATTGCTGTTCTTAGCAAATGAATCATAGTGTTTCCTTACATAAACTAAATTTTCATAAATGTATTGGCCTGCCAAAGTTAAAATATTTATTTCTTTGAACAATTCTCTCAAGGTATCTCTCCGCCGTAGATTGTATATGGCGCGAACAGCTCTTTTTTGGAGTACAAAAATATTTTGCTGAGCTGAAGAGAATATTAAAAGCTGAGCCCCACAATAGCAGTCCATACGACATTACACTATAAAAATAACTAAAGTATACTAACCTTGCCGTTTCAATATCAGTTAAAAGCCTTATTTTCTTAACAGCGAATGCCGCTGAACTAAGTCTTCTTGACAAGGCTTCAATATGTGGAATATTGAAGATTACGCAATAATTGAACAAAAGTTTGAGCGACTTTAATTTTTATTGTACTTTATTCTTTCATTACACCGTGTAGGGTTAGCATTGCGCAATGTTTTTTTTAACCAGCAACATTTTCGTTTACGTTTAACCACAAGTATCAACTCAGCAACAGCTAAATCTTGTTCTGACATCTTACTGACGGTAGCACACGATATACCTACATGAATCAATACGAGGAAAACATTGCGCAATTAATATTATTGAGCAATAAAATTGATCTTGTTTGGTTTCAAAGTGTATTTCAATCTTATTGTGCAATGAAAGTATTGTAACAATGTTATTGTAGGTCTAGTAACATAGATTGCGCGCGCACACAAAAATTTCTGTAAAATGGTAAAGCACGAGAGTGGTCGAGTGTATTTACAAATGTCCACAGATTATACTTTTGTAGCAGCTTGAGAAATACAGTCGTGAAAGTAATTTAATGATTGAATGTTGATTCCATTTAAAAATAATGTACCAAAGTTGATTTGTGATAATGGAGTGGAATTATTTCTTTGATTTCGTAACTGATTGAATCATAAATGGTAAAGAGGTAAAAATGCAATAACTTCTTGTTGTTGGTTTACAGTGAATTTAAATTCGGATTCCTAAACATTATTTGAACGGAAACTTGAAAGTGTTATGTCTTGACTGTGCTATGGGCAACAGAGCTTCGCTTACCAGTTAGCAACAACATGTGTTCATGTGCGTGCGTATCGCCCCTGCACGAACTAAGGCAGATCCCAGACCTACCGGTGTCTTTTC
The DNA here is from genome assembly GCA_943789525.1 of Agriphila geniculea. NCBI lineage: Eukaryota > Metazoa > Arthropoda > Insecta > Lepidoptera > Crambidae > Agriphila > Agriphila geniculea. Next base: position 2,148,199 of record OX038879.1, on the reverse strand, counting down.
TTTGCTTTGCTGTTCGGAAATGGACCTCCAGCTAAGAGGCTCATTTTCAATCTATCGCATATTTTCAATCTTAAGTACATTTCACATACGTGTATGTTTTTGTGAGCTTTGTTCCTTAAACGATCGTTATGAAAACACAAAAAAATTGTTCAGGTAGGTAATTGATGCTATCCACGACCCTGTTCACAATTTATAAGTTCAGGGTGGCATATCTCCCAGAAGTTTCCTACTTCGCAACCCAGACGATGATATTTGATAACACCAAACTAATGGCTATCTTGCCAATTTGGTCTGGTCTCAATATGCGATAGATTGAAAATGACCTTGGTTGGTTGGCCGGCGGTCTAAACAGCAAAGCAAAGAAAAAAAACCGGTAGTTCTGGGGTTAGCTTAAACGTACCTGTGACGGCGCGGCGTGCAAGAAATTTTAATTTAACCTTAGGAGTGGTTATGCGACGCTGTTGCCCATGGTACCTAAAATAAAACACGTGCCGGACTACAGCTGCGCCACAAAAAAAAGTTGGAAATCTGACTTTTTGACTATGCCATGATGAAGTCTATAGTTTGTCGGAGTTTGTCGCACAAAAACCAGAGTTTGTCGGTCTAGCGTTTAGGAGATACGTGTGGCGCAGCTGTAGAGGACGTCTCTACAGCTGAGCCACACAGATCTCGAAAACGGAAGGTCGTAACAGAAATCTGATTACTCGTGTGTGTAGCCGGTAGTTTGTCGGAGTTTGTCACCAAGAACCAGAGTTTGTCACCAAGAACCAGAGTTTGTCGGTCTTGCGTTTAAGAGATATGTAAGGATACGCTGTGGAGACCTTTCTACGTGGATCTTGAGAACGGAAGGTCGTAGCAAAAATCTGATAACTCGAGTGTGTAGCCATTAGTTTGTCGGAGTTTGTCACCAAAAATCAGAGTTTGTCAATCTTACGTTTAGAAGATATGTGGGGATATGCTGTAAAGATATTTCTACCTGGATCTCGAGAACGGAAGGTCGTAGCGAAAATCTCACATATCTCCTAAACGCAAGACCGACAAACTCTGGTATTTGGCGACAAACTCTGGTATTTGGCGACAAACTCGGTCGAACTACCGACTATAGATATGACTAATCAGATTATCGCTACAACCTTCCGTTCTCAAGATCCAGGTAGAAAGGTCTCCACAGCGTATCCTCACATATCTCCTAAACGCAAGACCGACAAACTCTGGTTCTTGGTGACAAACTCCGACAAACTACCGGCTACACACACGAGTAATCAGATTTCTGTTACGACCTTCCGTTTTCGAGATCTGTGTGGCTCAGCTGTAGAGACGTCTCTACAGCTGCGCCACACGTATCTCCTAAACGCAAGACCGACAAACTCTGGTTTTTGTGCGACAAACTCCGACAAACTAACGGCTATACATACAAGTAATCAGATTTTCGCTACGACCTTCCGTTTTCGAGATCTGTGTGGCGCAGCTGTAGAGACGTCTCTACAGCTGAGCCACATGTATCTCCTAAACGGAAGACCGACAAACTCTGGTTTTTGGCGACAAACTACGACAAACAATAGACTTCATCATGGCATAGTCAAAATGTCAGATTTCCAACTTTTTTTTGTGGCGCAGCTGTAGTCCGGCACGTAAATAAAACAGAAATCGGTTTTAGTTCTCCAAATTCTGTGGAAATCAGGCAAAGTTCACCGATATATGTATGTTACAATTTGTTATTCAATAATCAATTTCGATTTGTTTTTTTTTTTTACTGTAAAGAGATCAAAAATCACTGTTTACTCTGCCAATACCTGTATCCAGATGGATGATTATATTTTTAATGTAAAATGAAAAATAATATTTACTTCCCATATTAAACCTTTGGCAGTATGGGATTGGTGTTAGTTTGTGGCAGCACATCGAGTTAAACGAAACTGTTAAAAATCTCCAATTATTTTTGAACCTTAAATTGTTAAGCTTGAACTGTATAATCGATTGATTGAAGACATTTGACATTGGTAGCCCAGTGTGCTCTAGACTACATTTTTCATATTATTCGACCCTATGGTCTTTCTGATATATTTATTTTTAAGAATAGTACAGATTGATACAAATCATACTATTTTGTATTTTGACGAGATCGTGAAGGCGCTATTATATTTATTGTGAAGTTAAGTTAGTTATAGTCTGTTTATTCTTACTTGTTATATTTGGTAAACAATCTTCCTTCACCGAACTGTTTATTGTATTTTATAAATTAATATTTCATTTCATAATTTATAAAATACAACAAATGGTTTTCCACCATTGACCTCTATATTATTACACTGGACTGGCTGCTGTCAAACTGCTCTTGTTCCTATTTGATTTCCGCCATTTTGGCGCTGTAGGACGTAGCGTGAGCATAGCGTGCGGGACATGGTACTAAAGTCTGAAGTCTGGAGAGACCATCACGGCAACCATTTTCATTGTACACGTCAAAATTAGTTCTTTAGACTCACGCTAGTGACGTTTCAAATAGGCACAAGAACTTAGCTGTCAAATCATACAGACAGCTAGTCCAGTTAAAAAGAAAAAAAAAATAATTATGTCAATGTTTTCCACAAATAAATTACGAAAGAAATTGTTAATAAGTAATAACAATTTGATAAAGCTTCTAGCTTATTTTAAGTATAAAAGATGTATGACAACTGTCAAAAACTGTCTACTAAATAAGACAAGCAAGGATAAGCAAACTGTCCAACCGTAACAGTTGTCGCAAACTAATTTGAACGCTATATCTATAGCACGGTGATATATTATTGTGAATCATTTGGTTTTCTAACAATTCTTTGTTTTCGCATAATGTTCCTAAATTTTTTGATGTCATGTTTATAAAATCGAAATATCTTAGCATAATAATAATATTGTAATTGTAAAATGGTCGAAGAAAATTGTGGTTGTGTTTTATATCTGGATTTTATATAACGATATGGGTTTGTCATACTCAAATAATTAAAAAACAAGTTATTTAAATCAAACCCTATTTTTAGCCGACTGCTCTTTGATTGATTGATGGAAGATTTTTTGATTCAAAATACAAACATCATATCGTTGTATTATATTCAGTAGTAAAGTCTCAAAATAATAACGTAATATTAAAAAAAGACTATGAATCTTCTTACTTGAAAAGTAAGTATTTAAATTAATTCGATCTATGCAAACCTTGCATCCTTAAATTAGGCCATTCCTTTAATACGCGATGCTAAGTGTGTACCATAAGCTACTGTAGCTAAATTGTTAGTATTATAACAATTCATTAGGTATTTATGGGTGACTCAAAATATGTGAGTTCTGAATTATGCCTATATGCAATGCAATATGGTTAAAAATAACTCGACTCAGCCGGCCTACCTGTGCTTTTTAAAGTCTTTGTTAAATATAAATAGATAACAAAACATTAAGAATCAAAAACTTTATTGGATATTTAGTTCCTTTAGGCATCAAATTATTTACACACATCCAACAATATTCACATATAAATGACACATACTCACGACTGAACAGTTAAATGATAATTGCTAAATATCGACCGAACCCTAAACAGATTTCACCGACATTATAATTTAATACAGTATAGATGTATGATTATTATTTGTAAGAATAAATATAATTAACTTAATCATTACACTTACTTTATAAATCATTTTTATTACAATCCCAAATATTTTGTGCCTTTTCTTAATTTGTAAGTTGGTATTATTTAACAGTGGTATAATTCAGAACATAGTGTGCCTGATGAGTGTATTGTATAATAGTAAAGCTACTATATAAGTTAGTAAATATTATAAGCTATATAATAATGTGGAAATCTACAATTTCAACAAATCTGAGAATCAAAGTGAAATCAATTTATTTTGTAATAAGCGAAGGGAGGATGCTCGAACACGAATATTTTTCTGGTACTTTAAACATAGAGATATACTTAATTAATTGTATAAAGTATGGAGGATGAAGATATGTTTACTTTTATTAGTTATTACTCAAAGTTATTGTGTACAAAATGTTTGCATTCGAGCGGTCTCCGTGGCTGAAGCACGCATTGATATAATTGTTGTCTTATGAAGGTATTTTTTAATTTTTCCTTCCGTATCCCATGTCCAACAGATCTATCAATGCATGGTCGCCTTAACGAATAAATAGGATAATTTATTTTTTACAACCGTAAAATGTAACTATAGTATTATATTTATGAAGCGTTCCACATTTCTACACGCCCGTGCCAAACATTACACAAGTATAATGTCACATAAATCTGTTTTTTTGTTATGTTCGGTTAATCAATGACTATTAGGAACGTGGTGATTAATATTCAAACCTATATGAGAATATTGATGTTTGAACGGCAACATGACAGAAAATTTATCTTGCTTGGTGGCGCTGCTGTAGATGGGGACCTTTTGCATGTGTGCATATGGGGCTACGTACCGGACTACAGCTGCGCCACAAAAAAAAGTTGGAGATCTGACTTTTTGACTATTCCATGATGAAGACGATAGTTTGTCGGAATTTGTCGCCAAAAACCGATTTGGTGACAAAATCCGACAAACTACCGGCTACACATACGAGTAATCAGATTTTCGCTACGACCTTCCGTTTGCGAGATCTGTGTGGCTCAGCTGTAGAGACGTCTCTACAGCTGCGCCACACAGATCTCCTAAACGCAAGACCGACAAACTCTGGTTTTTGTGCGACAAATTCCGACAAATTAACGGCTGCACACACGAGTAATCAGATTTTCGCTACGACCTTCCGTTTTCGAGATCTGTGTGGCGCAGCTGTAGAGACGTCTCTACAGCTGCGTCACACGTATCTCCTTAAGTTTAGGACCTAAACCCAAGACCGACAAATTCTGGTTTTTGGCGACAAATTCCGACAAACTATCGTCTTCATCATGGCATAGTCAAAAAGTCAGATTTCCAACTTTTTTTTTGTGGGGCAGCTGTAGTTCGGCAAGTTATGGGGCTGGCTCCACGAGCGAGAGAATCGCGACGATGTTACGTATTTCCATACAACTATCGCCGCGATAACATCGCCGTGTGTAGACGAACACGCAAAGAGAGTATAGAAATACGTGGCACGACGATAACATCGTCGGCGATTCTCTCGCTCGTGGAGACAGCCCCTATGGGTTATTTTTCAATTGTCTAAAAGTTTTAGATAATAATAATAAATTATGAAAGTTGGATTAAAGATCGAATTGTAAAAAAAGAAAACCAAAATGCGTTGGAAGAAAAATGGATATATGCAAAAATCTTATTCATTTTTGTTCAGTAAGTTTAGTATGATTGGTTTCAATACTAATTGCTGCGTTTCTAAAATGATTTATGAACGATTATTAAGTGGCTTTAGATACGTGTAAGTCAGTTTTATCTTAATTAAATTTACAATTAAACGACTGATTTGCAACTAATTTCAAATACGTCCTACGGATTTATTTGAGACTGACTTACACACTCAATGTATCTTATAGAAATCGGAGCTACAAATGTTTTAATATTTTCGATAAACATGTAGAAAAGTTGTCAACTTACCACCAAATTGTGTTAGTTCCCAAAGCTCCGAGTGACTCGACCGATGCAGGAACTGAGCAGCTGTATTTTCTATAACGCTAGTCACATGTTTTGTTACCTATATAACTGTTTATGTATTTTGTAACTTATATGATGTTATATAATAATGTATTAAAGCAGTACTGTCTCTGAAACCTGAACATTGAGTTTTTTTTATAACATATCTTTTCCCTTCTTCCCCACGACGACCAAGGCGCACTACTGGTAGTGTCGTGGGTAATTATTTTCCCTTCTACACTCCCGGCCCAGTAGTGTCGTAGGTAAATGAAAAAATCCATACATATGCATTCCCCACGACACTACCAATTTATTTTCTTTTTTTTTCGTTAAATGACAGATTATGGAATTTCGTGACAACAATACATGATAAATAACTATAATCCAACTTGAACTTAAAATAATCAAAAACTAAAAATTATCTTCTTTAAATTACATTATCAAAGTACCAGGGTAGCATAGATTTAGGAGGTCAACATTATTAAAATAAATTACTGTTAAAGTCATTTTGCAAATCATTGTACAAACAAATCCGTGTCTATTAAATTAGATTATCAAGGTACCAGGGAAGCATAGATTTAGAGGAGGTCAACATTATTTTGTTAAAGTCCGGTCGCAAATCAGAATTTTATACAATGACCCCTGTCTATTAAATTATATTATCAAAGTACCAGGGTAGCATAGATTTAGAGGAGGTCAACATTATTTTGTTAAAGTCCGGTTGCAAGTGACCAGTGTCTATTAAATTACATTATCAAAGTACCGGGCTAGCATAGATTTAGAGGAGATCAACATTATTAAACAATAAATTATTGTTAAAGTTCGTTCGGTCGCAAATAAGAGAATTTTGTATTACATTATCAGAGTACCAGGGTAGCATAGATTTAGAGGAGGTCAACATTATTAAACATAGATGTTGTGTCTATTAAATTACACTATCAAAGTACCAGGGTAGCATAGATTTAGAGGAGGTCAACATTATTAAACATAATCAATTATTGTTAAAGTCCGGTCGCAAATACAACGGAATTTTGTACAATGACCCCGTGTCTATTCAATTACATTATCAAAGTACCAGGGTAGCATAGATTTAGAGTAGGCCAACATTATCAAACATAAAATTATTAAACAATACTAAATAATATACTAGAAAAAATACGACTCGCACCAGATCAATACTCAGACGGGAATCGAACCCGCGACCTTTGGGCTTTAAAAAAAAAATTATATAGCTATTTCATCTTAATCAATTGTTAAAATATCTGAAAAGATATTTCAATTGAATGTCGAGGTAATTCCTCACATTGATGAAATAACGCTGGCTTACTGCGTAAGAGTTTAGGATATACTAGGAAAAATTCGACGATGTCACCGGTGACTCGGTAGCTCAGCGGTCAGAGCATTGGACCGGATATCCAAAGGTCGCGGGTTCGATTCCCGTCTGAGTATTGATCTGGTGCGAGTCGTATTTTTTCTAGTATATTATTTAGTATTGTTTAAAAATAGCATTGTAAATGCAAAAATCTCAAATTTAAAAACATAAAATTATTGTTAAAGTCCGGTCGCAAATCAGAAGGAATTTTGTACAAAATGACGTGTCTATTAAATTACACTATCAAAGTACCAGGGTAGCATAGATTTAGAGGAGGTCAACATTATTAAACATACCTAATCAATGTGTAGGAAATGTAGTAGTGGTAGTATGGAGAAAGGGTAGCCACTGGTAGGAAGGCCAAAGTGGAAGATCTTCCTCCGGGCTGGGTGATCTTAGCCCGGGGACCGCGGTCCAACCGATGATGGTTGGCAGTTGTATATATGCTGTGTCGCTGAGAAAACTCCGTCAGCGAGATGTAGGTTTCTCCATATATTCTCCATACTACGAGGTGTTATTCCTTACTAATCTTTGTGTTCATTCGACACTAGCGCCATCTAGTAACATGGTGGTTGAATCTTGTTGTAACCGTGTTGCTATGTGCGGCGGTACGGTAGATGCCGCTACATCACTCCCCCCCTGAGACCGGAGGTCGATAGTCCAAGGGTTGTCCAAGCTCAGCTGTCAGTGCGTCAGAGCTATGCAAGTGCCAGAGTAGAGTGCTGCAGGAGATATGCCCCAGTCTGCGGTGAGTCGAGACAGTCTACGGTGAGTCGAGACGTTGTGGGGTGAAGGGAGGCGCGTCCGCCAGTGCTGCAGGTAGATCCGTGTCCACGGTGAGTCGGGACCTGTCCACGGTGAGTCGGGACAGTGGAAGGTGACGGTAGGTCCGAGCTGCTGGTGAGGTACGCAGAGCTGCCACGCCGGAGTAAGGGCCCAGTGATGCTCCAGTCGTGGGCTGCGAAGACCAGGTCGGGATGATACCGTCGAGAGTTGCCGAAGGTCCAGGAAGCGTCGTCAATGATGCTGCGATGGAACCTTGAAGGCTGCTGGCTGCTGTGCTTCTGCTTGCGGTGTGACTGCTGCGGATGCTGGATAAGGTATGGGGAGTGATAGCTGCGCTGCGTTGCTGAAGGTGCTTGATGTGCTCCGTCGGGGGTCACCAGTGTGGGGAATGTAGTAGTGGTAGTATGGAGAAAGGGTAGCCACTGGTAGGAAGGCCAAAGTGGAAGATCTTCCTCCGGGCTGGGTGATCTTAGCCCGGGGACCGCGGTCCAACCGATGATGGTTGGCAGTTGTATATATGCTGTGTCGCTGAGAAAACTCCGTCAGCGAGATGTAGGTTTCTCCATATATTCTCCATACTACGAGGTGTTATTCCTTACTAATCTTTGTGTTCATTCGACACTAGCGCCATCTAGTAACATGGTGGTTGAATCTTGTTGTAACCGTGTTGCTATGTGCGGCGGTACGGTAGATGCCGCTACAAATGTATTGTTAAAGTCCGGTCGCAACTACGACGGACTTTTGTACAATGACCCCGTGTCTATTGAATTACATTATCAAAGTACCAGGGTAGCATAGATTTAGAGTAGGCCAACATTATCAAACAGTAAAATATTGTTAAAATAAAAAATAAAATAAAATAAATTTTATTTCGGACAAGAATACATCCTTATTTAGTTTATTTGTAATATCTTATTACCTAATGTTAGTATCATCGCTACTTAGACACTAGTTTTGTGCACGTGCCGGACTACAGCTGCGCCACAAAAAAAAAGTTGGAAATCTGACTTTTTGACTATGCCATGATGAAGACGATAGTTTGTCGGAATTTGTCGCACAAAAACCAGAATTTGCCGGGCTTGCGTTTAGGAGATACGTGTGGCGCACCTGTAGAGACGTCTCTACAGCTGAGCCACACAGATCTCGAAAACGGAAGGTCGTAGCGAAAATCTGATTACTCGTGTTTGCAGCCGTTAATTTGTCGGAATTTGTCGCACAAAAACCAGAGTTTGTCGGTCTTGCGTTTAGGAGATCTGTGTGGCGCAGCTGTAGAGACGTCTCTACAGCTGAGCCACACAGATCTCGAAAACGGAAGGTCGTAACGAAAATCTGATTACTCTCGTGTGCAGCCGTTAATTTGTCGGAATTTGTCGCACAAAAACCAGATTTTGTCGGTCTTGCGTTTAGGAGATATGTGAGGATACGCTGTGGAGACTTTTCTACCTGGATCTTGAGAAAGGAAGGTCGTAGCGAAAATCTGATAACTCGAGTGTGTAGCCGTTAGTTTGACGGAATTTGTCACCAAGAATCAGAGTTTGTCGATCTTGCGTTTAGGAGATTTGTGAAGATTCGCTTACGACCCTTCGTTCTCGAGATCCAGATAAAAAGGTCTCCACAGCGTATCCTCACATATCTCCTAAACGCAAGATCGACAAACTCTGATTCTTGGTGACAAATTCCGACAAACTAACGGCTACACACTCGAGTTATCAGATTTTCGCTACGACCTTCCTTTCTCAAGATCCAGGTAGAAAAGTCTCCACAGCGTATCTTCACATATCTCCTAAACGCAAGACCGACAAAATCTGGTTTTTGTGCGACAAATTCCGACAAATTAACGGCTGCACACACGAGTTATCAGATTTTCGCTACGACCTTCCGTTTTCGAGATCTGTGTGGCTCAGCTGTAGAGACGTCTCTACAGCTGCGCCACACGTATCTCCTAAACGCAAGCCCGACAAATTCTGGTTTTTGAACGACAAATTCTGACAAACTATCGTCTTCATCATGGCATAGTCTAAAAGTCAGATTTCAAACCTTTTTTTTGTGGCGCAGCTGTAGTCCGGCACGTGTTTTGTGCCCGTAATACATCTCTGGACACAATGGAGAATGTCCGAAAAAAACCAATTTTTTATAGAATATATTTTTATAAGTAGGAATAAGCTCTCTTAGTATTAGAAAAAAAAAATCAGAATTTTCGGTTGCATAAAAAAAATTTAAAAAATTAAAGTCTCTTCGTCTTCACAAATATAGGAAAGTAACAGCAGAATGGAGATTATACCTTTGCCATCACCTGCTACAACCACAACCATGGAAATAGTACTATAAACCGGATTGAGCGCTTCGCCCCAAAACGAGCCGACAGAGAGGTCAAGTAGATGTATGTGTCCTTTTCTTCATTAGGGTGACCAAACCGTATGGTTGGCCGAAGACATACATAATACTTTAAACTGTTTAATATAAACTTAAATACCTAGATAGTTCTATATTTATAATTGACACTGTTTACCGCGTTTTTATTAGGTTGCTTGCTCGTTTGTTTGTTTGAGCACAAATTTTGCAAACGATTTTATACTAAATTCCCGATGAGCTAGAGACTTGAAACTTTGAACGCAGGTCAGAAATGGAAGGAAATGCAATATTACAGTGTCATTGAGCTGATCTGATGATGGAGCCGGATGAACACCACAGGAACTCTATGATGAATGAAACTATACAACCCCATCGTGTTTGGGCTTGTTAGAATTGTCTTGACAAGTACTCTGACGGGAGACGAGGTTCAGGGTCGGATGATGAAGTCTGGAGGCCATGCCATAGGAACTCAATATTGAAATCATGCAACCCCATCGAGTTTGGGCTCGTTTGAATCGTCTTGACGAGTTCTCTGTTGGGTAATAGTATCCAAGAGTCTGATGATGGAGCTGGAAGAAGGCCACAGGAACTCTGTAATAAAACCTTTCAACCCCATCGAGTTTGGACTCGTTTGAATGGTCTTGACGATTACTCTGATAGGCGGTGGTATATTTTTAGTTTAGCTTGTTAGCTAAAAAACAGAAAATAATTATTTATTAAAAAATATTTTTTAAGAACAAGTTATTTATCGTTTTTATTAAGTTGCTTTTTTGTTTTTATTTTTTAAATATGGTAATTCTACCAATCAGACGAATTGAGAAGAAAAATTCGCAGTTTGTCTGCCAGACGAATTGCGAACCGGACAACCTTCAAAACACTCCTAAAAATCTAGTTTATTCAATTTAAGTTCAAGTGTAAATAATTACGAAACTTTAGAGGTTATTCCAATTTTTAATAAAAATACAATGTGCGTGACAAAGATCAACAAATAAATGTTGGAAAAACAAGTAAGAGTAGGAAAACATTGTCTAGTGATCTGTAGTTAAAAAAAAATGCAACGATTTTCGACTTTATTGACCTTTTAAATTCGGTTGCTTTTTACCATAATTATACTTGTTCATTTACATTGCTTTTCATTAAAAACTGTTATTTTGGTTAATATGTCAATAAGGTCCAAAATACTTGCACCAATTTCTTTACTTGTGAAGTTAATAAAATGGGTGCAAGAGATTTACGACGACACAATATTAAAAATATAAAAAACCAAGATGGCGGCCAACTATATTGATCGTGGGCCGATTTTGATGAAACTTGATTTTGTTACTATTTTAATAAAAAAATAACAACGAAATGTTAAAAATATAAAAAAATATGGCAGCCAACTCTTTTATGTGTGCTGATTTTAATGAAACTCGGTTTTTAGTACTAATTTGACAAGAAATAATAACACAATATTGAAAAAATTAAAAAAATCCAAGATGGCAGCCACCTTTTTAGGGTTCCGTAGCCAAAATGGCAAAAAACGGAACCCTTATAGATTCGTCATGTCTGTCTGTCTGTCTGTCTGTCTGTCTGTCTGTCTGTCTGTCCGTCCGTATGTCACAGCCACTTTATTCCAAAAGTATTAGGACTACATAGTTGAAACTTAGTACGTAGGTGTATTCTATGAACCGCTTTACGATTTTTAGACAAAAATAAAAAAATAAAAGATTAAGGGGGGGCTCCCCATACATGGAACTGAAACTGAAAATATTTTTTTTCATCAAACCAATACTTGTGGGGTGTCTATAGATAGGTCTTTAAAAATGACATTGAGGTTCCCAGACTATTTTTTTTTTAAAGTCAACCGTTTTAAAGATATATGCCGCCAAAGTGGTAAAATGTGTGTCCCCCCCCCCTTTAACTTTTAAAGTAAGAGGATGAAAAATCTAAAAAAAATATAAACTATAGATCTTAATAAACACTTTCAACGAAAATTGTTTTGAACGAGATACAGTAATTAGTTTTCGAGATATAGTACATTTTCCAAAACCGCAAATATAACTTTGTCATTCATACAAACACTGTGAAAAACAAAGTTATTTTTTCAGACGACAAATGATAGTGGTATTAAAATATGGTATGGTATAATGTACCTACGGAACCCTACTGCGCGTGGCCCGACACGCACTTGGCCGGTTTTTTTTGTTGTTTGGGCTGATTTCGATGAAACTCGGTTTTTGGTACTATTTTGACAAGAAAATAACAACTCAATGTAAACTGATGAAAAATCAAAAAAAGATCAAAATGGCTGCTAATTTTGTTTTTGGGTTGATTTTGATGTGACTCGGTTGAAAAACAAATAAATAATTTGGCTGCCATCTTTGATTTTTTTATAACATTCCGTTGCTGTTTTCTTGTCAAAATAGTATCAAAACCCGAGTTTCATCAAAATCAGCTCACAAACAAAACAATTGGCCGCCATCTTGGGTTTTTAGTTTTTAAAAAATTTCGTTGTTATTTTCTTGTCGAAATACATAGTTCCAAAAACCAAGTTTCATCGAAATCGGCCCAAAAACAAAAAAGTTGGCCGCCATCTTGGATTAATAGTTTTTAATAAATTGCGTTGTTATTTTCTTGTCAAAATAGTTCCAAAAACCGAGTTTCATCGAAATCGGCCCAAAAACAAAATAGTAAGCCGCCATCTTGGATTTTTAGTTTTTTGAAAATTGCGTTGTCATTTTCTTGTCAAAATAGTTCCAAAAACCGAGTTTCATCGAAATCGGCCCAAAAACAAAAAAGTTGGCCGCCATCTTGGATTTTTAGTTTTTTTAAAATTGCGTTATTATTTTGTTGTCTAAATAGTACCAAAAACCGAGTTTCATCGAAATCGGCCCAAAAACAAAAAAGTTGGCCGCCATCTTGGAATTTTAAAATTTTCAACATTGCGTTGTTATTTTCATGTTGAAATAGTACCAAAACCCGAGTTTCATCGAAATAGGCGCACAAGTATGAATTTGATTATTATTGTTAATTTTACCGTCTCGCCTGCGACCTCTAGCCATTTCAATAGAACAATTTCGTTTTTTTGGAAATCTGAAATGGTGCAGTATTTATGGTCACACTAGTTTTGTAAAGTAACATTTCCTATAGATTGATATTCTTAAATTGAAATTCGGCGCCAAGGTCAAAATCGGAGTTGCCAGTATTGACAATTCTATTTATTACCACCTCACCGATGATAGCTGATTAGCATTATTATAGATATCTAATTAAATCAAAAGAGTAAGTTCTGTTTTATATTACAATTATTATGTGTCATTCTAAATTAATATTTAAATAGTAAATATTCGACTTCCCACTCCGAATCCTTAATTTTGATACACTACTTGATTGGTAACGTACATATTTTTTGTCCTACTATCGTGGTATTATTGTTTAGTAGTGGCAATTGTGCGAACGAGACACCGACCTCCACCTGGTGTTGTCTCTTTCACACAGTAGTGCCTTCAGTCAATTTCGTCGATAGAATTTCAACTCTATGACCAATGCAATAAAGTAGAATTTCTTTTAAACGATAAGTGAAAATTTTTGTAAAGTACTCACTCCCTATTATAAACCTCCTTGACCACAACATGGTATTTAAAAAAGAATTTCAAAACAAAATGTCAAAACTTTTTGTTTTTAATCTTGTTGTCATAGTGGCAGGTGTTGGCAAAGGTGTGATTTCCATTCTGCTGTTACTTTCCTACATTTGTGAAGTCGAAGATACTTTTTTTCACGCAACCGAAAATTCTGATTTTTTTTCTATTACTAAGGAAGCTTATTCCTATCTATAAAAAAATATTCAGCCAATTTGTTTTTTTTTCGGACATTCCCCATTAGCTATAATAGGAGAATCGTATCGATTCCCTATTACTTGCAGAATGGAGTTGGAGCTGGCCCGCACCCTGAAGAGCAACGAGGCAGTTTTCTTTCGCATGATAGCGTAGAAATAGTCTATATGCATCTGCGCAAACATACCCGACGCACTGCAGAAACGGGGCAGCCCCAACAACACTCTGAAAGCATTATTATATTGGACACATAGCGCGTTCGATAAAGTTCGTTAAAGTCCGGTCGCAAATCAGAAGGAATTTTGTACAATGACCCGTGTCTATATTTTATCCCTGTTGCTCTCGCGCTAAAATTATTGTTGTCGCATTCACCAGATGCTAGGTCTATGCGTCGGACGGTGACGTGCGTATAAAGGTCCTTCATAAATAGTGCACATAATTTTAAGGGGTCAATGTACTCATGCATACAAACAACTTTTACTATGGGACCAACATTGAAATCGCGAAAAAAAAATCAGCTGTTCCATACATTTTGATTTATTCGATTTAAAATTTTCTATGGAACAGCTGATTTTTTTTTCGCGATTTCAATGTTGGTCCCATAGTAAAAGTTGTTTGTATACATGAGTACATTGACCCCTTAAAATTATGTGCACTATTTAAGAAGGACCTTATATACAGAAGTTAGTTAACCTTCCTTATGAGTTTTTGGCGCCATTTTGGCGATTTAAGTTTGGTGACTATTTTAATTATTCGCAAATTGATTCATAGTGGATACTGTCTAAAAATTGGTGGTTTTGTGGTACAAGTGTCTACGCAACTGAACAATATGTGAGATAATAGAAATAGGCGCGATCTTGGTTGTGTGAAGCTGAAACTTTTATTGTAGTGGTGGCTACCTCGGCAGAACTTACCGAGTAAACTGTCTTGATAATACTTGGTGCCAAATGCTCCAAGCAGCATTGGAATGCGATGTACCCGCATTCTAATGTAAACTACGTGCCGGACTACAGCTGGGCCACAAAAAAAAAGTTGGAAATCTGACTTTTTGACTATGCCATGATGAAGACGATAGTTTGTCGGAATTTGTCGCACAAAAACCAGAATTTGTCGGGCTTGCGTTTAGGAGATACGTGTGGCGCAGCTGTAGAGACGTCTCTGCAGCTGAGCCACACAAATCTCGAAAACGGAAGGTCGTAGCGAAAATCTGATTACTCGTGTGTGCAGCCGTTAATTTGTCGGAATTTGTCGCACAAAAACCAGAGTTTGTCGGTCTTGCGTTTAGGAGGTCTGTGTGGCGCAGCTGTAGAGACGTCTCTACAGCTGCACCACACAGGTCTCGCAAACGGAAGGTCGTAGCGAAAATCTGATTACTCGTATGTGTAGACTGTAGTTTGTCGGATTTTGTCACCAAGAACCAGATTTTGTCGGTCTTGCGTTTAGGAGATATGTGAGGATACGCTGTGGAGACTTTTCTACCTGGATCTTGAGAAAGGAAGGTCGTAGCGAAAATCTGATAACTCGAGTGTGTAGCCGTTAGTTTGTCGGAATTTGTCACCAAGAATCAGAGTTTGTCGACCTTGCGTTTAGGAGATATGTGAGGATGCGCTGTGAAGACCTTTTTACCTGGATCTCGAGAACGAAAGGTCGTAAGCGTATCCTCACTTATCTCCTAAACGCAAAATCGACAAACTCTGGTTCTTGGTGACAAAATCCGACAAACTACCGGCTACACATACGAGTAATTCGATTTTCGCTACGACCTTCCTTTCTCAAGATCCAGGTAGAAAAGTCTCCACAGCGTATCCTCACATATTTCCTAAACACAAGACCGACAAAATCTGGTTCTTGGTGACAAAATCCGACAAATTAACGGCTGCACACACGAGTAATCAAATTTTCGCTACGACCTTCCGTTTCGAGATCTGTGTGGCTCAGCTGTAGAGACGTCTCTACAGGTGCGCCACACGTATCTCCTAAACGCAAGCCCGGCAAATTCTGGGTTTTGGGCGACAAATTCCGGCAAACTATCCTTTTCATCATGGCATAGTCAAAAAGTCAGATTTCCAACTTTTTTTTTGTGGCCCAGCTGTAGTCCGGCACGTGTTTCCCGGGTCCCCTCGCGGATGGGAGATGGCCGAGCAAGTTTAGCCATCTCCCCAGACAGTTGAGACCGTGCAAGGTAGGCGATGGGTCACCTCCCATCGCCCGCATGGCCTCGATAGAGCTATAGCTCCTAAGATTACAGAGCTGTTCCACTAACTAAAGAGGCTATAAAATACTTTTCACCCTGTGTTGATAACATACAGAAACTCCATTCATTGTGGAATATTGTTCGGGTTTTACAATAAAATACATGAAATATGAATATACTTTTTATAAGTCTCTTATACAGGTAATAACATTGACACAATAATATTTTAACAGCTATGATAATAATTTTCAAAATTAACATTTGAGTCTTAATTAAATGATTCTTAAAAACTATAATTATGAAGACAAATCGGTAAAGATATAATCTCCTATGTATTAAAATAATTAAAAACAATTATATGTATTTAACTAATATTATGCTTTGACTAACTAACATACAAATGTAATGAAGACATATTTTTCAGGCTCTGTAATAACAGCAAAATTTATAATGACTAGTGGCATGCACACATCTCAAGACGAACTTAATATCTACTTATACAACATTATTTTTTGTACATACGAAAGCCGAAACATGGGTCACATATTTTCAGAATCAGTATAAAAAAAATAATGATACCTAAACTCACGAAATTACAAGCTTTTTGTGTTGTGCGCGCGAAAAATTTTAGTAGGGTGTGCGTTACACTTACATCACTACATAGTTTAAAACCAAGTTGCTTTCTCTGTCCCTATATCCCTGTGTGTGCTTGTATGCTTTATGCTTGTGTGCTTATGCCTTATATATGCTTAAATCTTTAAAACTACGCAACGGATTTTGATGTGGTTTTTTTTAATAGATAGAGTGATTCAAGAGGAAGGTTTATATGTATAATACATGGTGTCAAATTCCACACTACCAACGAACTAAAATCTATGGAAGCGTAATTACAAACAAATATTGCTTAAAAAATGGCACCACGGGGCTGGAAAAGTACAACCCGCTCAGCTTTAGTCGGGCCAGCCACGCATCCGGTGACTGACGTTAATGTTTTTTTAAATAAATTGCAGTTTGTAATGTAGGGAAAACATAGAAAGAGAGAATTTATTAGAAATGACGTCCTTTATAGTCAAATGGTGTAAAAAATGCGAAGAAGGCAGTAAAAAGATGCAGAAAAAACGTATCTTATTTTTTCGTTTAAGTATAGAAAATATCTATATGTATACAAATTATGGTCGCTAATAAGCAACCAGTATTCAGACGCTTTGTGCTGCGTAGTTAAATGCCAGCATTTTTAGCTCTATCCACTTAGTTGTACTTTTCATGTGGTGCCATTTTTTGAGCAGAATGCTTATTCCATAGTTTTAGTTCGCTGCACACTACACCGAAGCGATGCGAGGGCGGAACGCTAGTATTAAATAATTATGGTTTTGTAAATATTATTTAGTCAAAATATAACATGATATAAAAAATACTGCAATCGATTCTATTACTGATTCTGAACAGTTTTCAGGTTTCGTATATACTAAAAATAACCTTGTCATACAAAAATGCACCTTAAATCAACATGCAATAAAACATAGAAAGCGATTTCTGTTACATTTCAGAAAAGAAAAAAAAATCTTTTATTTTGCCAATAAACAGTGTAGAAATGTAGAAAACATGCTTACACAGTTTATTAGTGAGAAATTATTCATTATATCAACATAGCAAATTAACTTTTTTATAATATGTCACATCCAATAATTCAATACAAATTAAAAAGATCAAGGGATTATAACATGACTTACAAGCTAAAACATCAAAATTCAAAGAACTATAAGGTACAAAATAACATCTCTTGACTAGCAGAAAACGAATGGATAACATAATTTCTTACATTGTAGCGGACACGTAACTTGTACGTATGCCATACAAGTCCCTTAAAACAATAAAGAGAAAAAAACTTACTTACATCGAGTACAACACAATAACTTTGATAACTAAAACAATATGAACTTACTGATGGATCAACCTGTATGTAGTACTTACATACAGATTTTAAAACAATAAGCACGACTAGATATAACTAGAAGTGGAAGAGTGCATTTAAAAAGCTGTACAATACTTATCAATTGCGAAGCGCTCATAGCGGAACTTGACAGACTGATCGTACCCGATCACGTTTGTTAAGCAACGCTCGGTCCGGTCAGGTGTCGGATGGGTGACCATTAAGTGGCATTACAACTGAGCGCTTCCGTACTTCGGAGGGCACTTTAAACCGTCGGTCCCGGCTGTTGTCATCTGATAAGTCGTTAAGCCAAGTTAGAGGCCTTACAGGCGGCTTGATAAACTCTAACACCTGAGGTGGCCACTAATCCTCATTCGATAAGAAGAAGAATCAATTATTAAATCTTGTTTTATGCAAATAAAATCTAACGTGTGAGTGTGAAACACTACCTGGGGCCTGGCCTGTATCCTAACAGAATTTCTATGAAATTATCCGTCAAGTAATTTAGCTGGAACTTAACCGGAACAAGTGAAACTAGCCTTTTAATTAATAATAGTTTTTATAAACCCTTGTTCTTTACATATCTATCACTCTGATATTTTATAAAGCTTAGGGTCTATTCATGCTGGCGCAGAGACGAAGCGCATCGAATCGTTTACAACAAATTCACCCTTATCTAAACAACGCAATTCTTCTATGGAGATAAAAATTCACTATCACCGAATAAATTTAAGCATTTAAGGGTGAAATTGCTTTAGATTCAACGCTTTCGATGCGCTTCGACTCTACACTAGTATGAATCGACCCTTATATCTTAGATAATGTGAAACACGCGCGGGCACGATATAACGAATAATACCTAATTATATATATTTTTAATATGGTAATGACAGAATTCAACATTTATGTTCTTAACATGATGATAATAGCATAAGAAATATATAACAGTGTACTTAAAATACAGTCAAACGCGGGTAAATTACAATAGGGTTGAACTTGGGTTTTTTAAATATTAATTTATACATATATTATAAACACAATATTAATTTTGCGTTTTGGCTACTGCCGGCAACAATTTTATTTATAAAGCGGAAAGTACATAGACGTAGGCCACGTATGCCGATTTGGGCGCATTCAATAATATACTCTTTGTGCGCCTCAGAAGACATACTTTTCGTTGCATCGCGAAATGTGGTGTCGCATCGCAAAGCGTAGATAACGTGGATTAGTGTACTTCTAAACGACTAGCCTCTATCTACGTTAAACGTATGGGATCTGACGCGCCCAGGGACCCTATTTTTGAATCGCTCGGCAGGCGTCGAGCGCTCTTTTCGAACGATTTTCGTTCGACATATGACTCAAAACAATGAGATGTCGAACGAAAATCAGTAGAAACGAGCGCTCGACTGGCTTCGAGCGATTCAAAAATAGGGGCCCAGATCGGCGTACGTGGGCCAATGGAGTTTCCGTTTATCTTATTGCTACTAAGGCCGGCATTGACGTAGGAAGGGGCGGGGCGGATGGGCAATGCCCACCCCAGAAAAAAGCCTCCTTGCTTTATGGAAAATAACTAGTCTAGATAAGCCCATGAAGGACGGGCATAGAGCAACAAAATGGCCAAAATATCAACCGGTGTTGCCAAAACAAGTGAATGATTTAATTTTCTTCCCAAGTTTTACAGCACTGTAGTTTTCTCCCGTCTGAGGTTATCAAATTCTTGTATTTTTGTGTTTTTTTTTAATGTTCGGTGGGACGACGTATTTACAAACAGTAAAAAATCTTAAAAAACAATCCGTATAGCACCTTTTCGGAATTAAATTTAATAATAAGGTATTTACGATTAATACTCTAAAACTAATAAGATTGAGCAGTTTGTTTGAACGTTTAGGTTACAAGAAATATATGTAAATTGTTTACAAAATGATACATAGTACTTACATTTATATTACGGTGGAGAAATATTCGAAAAATATGTACTTTAGATACAATCAACGATAAAAGTGGAATAATCTCAAGTTCCAAAATCGACATTTTGAATGAAAGTTTTTCGAAAATATACTTAATCATAACTAATATATATTATTTAAATCGTCGATTTTGAAACTAAATAATAGCTTTGAAAACGTATCGTCATTTTTGTTGACTGTTTACAGGTATTTGCATACAAAAAGTGCAATATAAAATCCCCTAATATCGGGAAAGAGGTATAGCGTCCTCGCAGACTACAGACTTTCAATCGGCAGATAGTTGGTTTTTATATGAAGAGTCGGCCGATACCAAATTGTTGTAATATGCGCACCCGTAATACTTCTTCATACTGATTAAAGGCCCTACCTAACTGTCGGCCGACAGCTTGGTCTGTAGTTTGCGGGGACTCCAATAAGCCCCGACTGGGGAAGGCAACTGTCAAAATGGCGCTGCGTACGCTTGTTCCACGAGAGCTATGAAAACAAAGGACTTTTACTTAACAAAATCGTTTTTTTAGCTTTAAAATGATTAAATTTTGTGTAATAGGCTTTAAAAATGTTGGTACTTACATATTTCCGAAAAATCTGGGTATAGAAAAAATTGATAAATTCTGTAAGAATAAAAACGTCTTAATTTGGCTTTAAATTCCGGCATTTGCATTGTAGAATAGTCTTTTATATCCATTTTGGGTCAATGGGTCTTTTTCGGTAAAAAATACCACAAAATAAATACCTATTTTCCCACACATTTTGTTCTGAACGTCTACTGTCTTAGGAACAAGCGTACGCAGCGACATCTACAATTAGCTTTGCGTTGCCAACCCCATTGCAAATGAGTACACTACTGGCCTACCGCCACATTGAGATCTTGCAAAAACACGTTTCATAGGCCGCGGCTGCCGGAACAAGTCGTTTCGTGATGCGTTGTCAATTTATGTAAATTGCGACTATTATAACTTGAATTTGGCATCCCAATGGTGGTGCCACTCTCACTGTCAAGTAATTATCTTACTAGCTCCAGCACTAAAGGCCTACTCAAATCTGACCAGTATCCTGTATCGGTGGCGGTAACGATATCCCGATGGGTATGCGGTAACGCGCTGTTCAAAGGTGTTCCGCAACAGCTGCGGTAATGTCATACAAAATACCGGTCGGGATATCGGTCGGGTTTGAGTAGGTCTAACTCGCAATTGTTACTAAGACTGTTCCGACAGCCAAGAATAGGCTTCGCTACACCTACATTTTAATATCTTTTAAATCAAATTCCCACGCAACTACCAACTACATTTATT
Organism: Agriphila geniculea; assembly: GCA_943789525.1. Classification (NCBI taxonomy): domain Eukaryota; kingdom Metazoa; phylum Arthropoda; class Insecta; order Lepidoptera; family Crambidae; genus Agriphila; species Agriphila geniculea. Next base: position 2,126,900 of record OX038879.1, on the reverse strand, counting down.
CGTAATAGGGCTAGGAATTTAACCACTGTCATAAATTTTTGCAAACGTATAGATCTTTCGCTATGCGAAATTCGTCAAAATGGAAGTTTTATTTCATACATGACGTGGTGTTAAAACAACTTTATGTAAAACAAGTCAGTTTGAACTCTACTATTACGCTAGAAATATACTATTGTGTTGTGTTGTGTCGTGTCTATGTCTAGTCCAGGCAGTGAAAAATACTTTGTTCGAAGAAATCACATTATATCCTACAGAGGTGATTTTTGGAAACTTGATTAAAATAAGCTAGTCAATGATAAATTTCAAGTTTTCCCCAAAATATCTGGGGTGCTTTCTTTGCAAGGGTGGTTTAAAGATTGTTTTTGTCTTAAAACATAGAGATTAAATCGTACACAAAAGGAATTTTCTTCATGAATTTCTAAAAACCATTAGAAACGAAACCTCAAAAATCACCACTTACATTTCAGAGGAATTTTCAAAAAAGGCAAATAAATAAAAAAAAAAATCATCGCGATCTGTCGCGTGTCGGTTTCATACATTTAGTATGGTTAGAAACACATTACTACTACAGTGTGTCGTATCGACACAACACAACACAATAGTGTGTTTCTAGTCATACTAAATATATGAAACCGATACGCGACAAATCGCGACACGACACAACACAATAGTATGTTTCTAGCGTTAAATTGACATACTATGCGGATAATTTAACAATGTACAACTGAAATGTCTAACTTCAGAGCGCTTGCGGTATAATGACGTATTTTAATCTGTAAAATTTACTCTTTGCCATACATTCTCGAGTGAAGTTGCAGCGTCTATCTGTCTATTGTCAATTTAATCGCATCGTAGTACAGTCAGCAACGAAAGTCGTTTAACACTGTAGTACTATTTCATAGCAGCTTTTTTGACAAAAGTCTCACATTTTGAAGCTTTAATCAAAAAAGTTAATATGACAAAATACTAAAGTGTTAAGCTACTTTCGTTGTTTCGTTTCGTTTCTACATAGTTAAATTGCTCTCAAGTTATAGATAACATGTCTCGCTCTAATGTGGAAATGCTGAGCAGTATATTAACTTGCCCACTAGCTAGGCAAAGTTACAATATATTTAGTTACCTTCGCAAACTAAAAATGTTGCAAGTTTTCCGTTGATATATCAAACAACAGCTTTTTGTACCCCTGTTCCGAGGAGATAACCATGGTCAGATAACTGGTTATCTGTGAAGTATTTTTTTCTTCCCATGTAACTGGTTATCTCTTAGGAATATATTTTCCTCGCAGATAACTGTTAAAATGATTAGTTATCCGTGAGGAAAATTTATTCCTAAGAGATAACTGGTTATCTCCGAAGAATATATTTTCCTCTCAGTTAACTGTGAGAATTAAATATTTTATGATTAGAACATGTTCGGCATTAGGGGTTATTTTGTAACACGTTGTAGAGAGTTCTTTTATTGATAAACTCAGATATCATTTTTTTTCCATTATAGGTACTAGTTATCGACGAACTTTTTTTAGAACAGTTATCTGCGAGGAAAATGTATTCTTCGGAAGATAACCAGTTATCTCTTGGGAATAGATTTTCCTTACAGATAACTAATTATTTTAACAGTTATCTGCTAGGAAAATATATTCCTAAGAGATAACTAGTTATATGGGAGGAAAAAAATTCTTCACAGATAACCAGCTATCTGGCCATGGTTATCTCCGAGGAACAAGGATTTTCGTAAATGTAGGCATTATTTATAATTTATACCATAAATATTGGTAAAGTTCGCTATCGGTATTTTTAAATGTGATGTGAGGATTGGCTCGTTTGTTTAGTTAGACCGAAACAGCATGTTATCTATCTTATAAGATTGGTGCAAGATGCGAGATCTGACTTGTCTAGTCGAACGAAATTACTTTTAAAAACTAATAGGTATAATATCTATAAACTACACATATAAAAATATCTTTAAGGTTTTTTTATAAAAATATTAAACGGTCTTACTTAGTACAAAATCTGCATAGTTAACTTACAGTAATAAAAACTGACCTATAAAAATTACTGGCAAAATTGTACAAAAAGCTCAAAGTATAAGAACCGTTTTAACATGGTTTATAATAAACATAAAAACAAATAAATATAATATTTTGTAATAAAAGAAGGTTTAAGCCGGATTCACACATGTAAATATCAGTGAAGTCACAGTTCCGGCACAGTACCACCGTGATAATGATTTTCGGACAGCTGACAAATTTACTATAATTTTATGTCGATAGATGGCGCTATTCGACTAGGTAGATTTTTTTAAAATTATTCCCACTAAAGGTAAGAGAAAAGTTCTTCGGAACACGCCAACGGACAACCAACGCACAACGCAACAAACCATATACTCAACAAACGTATGTTGAGAAAGTTATTACGTTTCATCCTTAGTCTTTTTATTAAAAACTTACCTACTTAGTTGTTCAAGGACATCTAGTTCTTTTTTATGTAAGTACTACTTTTTTTTCTTAAACTGCCTTTTGAAAACCGCTCATTATTCTTTCATACATTCTCTATGAACACGCGTTCACTGACACTGAGAGCACTGTCTCGTCATCGTCACTGACACTGACATGTGTGGACGCGTTTATACAGAATGTATGAGAGAATAATTATCACGGTGGCGGTACTGTGCCGGAACTGTGACTTCACTGATATGTGTGAATCGGGCTTTAGTGTCAAAAAGTTAACTAAATGATTTAGCTATCTCCGCCCACCAAAGCTCTTAATGCAATGTCGCTGCCGTATGAAAATCATTAAAGGCTGCTGTACACGAGTAAATAGTAGAGTCAACTATCATACTACTCTACCAGTTCCAAATACTGTACCGTCGAGAATCGTAAATAAAAATACTCTAATGTGTACAGTAGAGTAGTATGGACGCCGGGGCGAGGGGATAGAAAGTGGTAGAGTCGCTCGCCCACGGTGCTAGTTACTCTACTCTTCCAAATTTCAGTACTCTCCCAATGCTGTCTACATTAGTATAATTAGAAAGATAGTACTACACCAGAGGTGCCCACACTTTTTCTTAAGGAGATCGACTTAGCAAAAATTTAACATTTTGACCATTTAACCCACCAAATATATAACAAGTAAAAAAATTGCACAAGTAAAACTATATTGGGTGCAAAATGTCAAAACTATTATCCTTGGAGATCGACCGGTCGATCGCGATTGATCGTATGGGCACATCTGACTACACCATGATACTCTACCCGTGTAAAGCATGCTTAAGAGCTGATCCTAAGCCTATATACATGGCCCGCTCACAGCTAAGTTTCATTTGACGATGTACGCGACGTTGGCGTCCCTCTCGAGCTGCTCCTCGAGCTGCAGCTGCGACAGCCCCCCCTGGCAGCACAGCTCGTCCAGGCACGCCAGCCCCGTGTACACGCGCCCCGAGCCCCCTGATTGGCTGTGGTCGCTCACGGACGATGATGCGTCGTCGTTCTGAAGCGTTATTGGGTACTGGAGGAAAACAGTCAAATCAACGTTAAATGATACAATAATTCAATTAACCAATGAAAAAAAGACTAGTCTTTTAAACTTTAGTCACCTGCAAGAATAGGCTATAAGTTTACTAGCAAACTTATAGGCTACCTATTCTTACAGGTGTTCAGAGATGGTAATGAAATGAAGAATGTCACTGGGTCTGTTCAATCACTTGAAACTTTATAACCACATGGTCACTGGTAGCTACATAGCTAAATGTCTAGGAGTCCACATATTTTTGTTTTATTTCAATCAAGTGAGTATTTTTGAAGTTCCAAGGGTTTGAAAGAAATGCCAAGCGTATTGAAACATGTGCTTGCGTATGATGTAAGGTTCACCTGTATGTCCAATGACGTCATTCGACAACACAAAATAACAGTGTTCTAGACCAGGGGTCGCCAAACTAAGGCCCACGGGCCAGCTCCGGCCCGCAAGCACCAACGACCCGGCCCGCGAAAGCTTACCAAGATCGTACGCTTTCGCAGGCCGGTGATGTATGCTGGTACGATGAGCTAGCTAAATCCTGGCCCTTGGGACTTCGTCGAGGAGTTAGTCTGGCCCTTAGGCTAAAAAGTTTGAGACCCATGTTCTAGAGCTAGACAATATATAACTTTTCTGTTTTAAAAGATATCGTGAAATTTTCTTCACCGTTGTTCATTTCCATAAGCTATTGGATAAGTCACCAAACAAAAATCGCTGTTATTCTTCATTGTAACGCCAAAGAACCATCATATCTCCTAATTGCTATGCCGAACCGCCGGCATACCGAACTCGTACCCGGCGGGTGAAAGCTGCCGCAAGCATACTGTGTTGGAGCCATTAAAATCAGATTGTTTGTCAAGTGTCAGAAGACCTAATTCTTAGATTTAGCGTGAGAAGAAGAATCATAATTTCTCACCTTGTAAACCCTCCTGATGAGTCCCTCGAGCACGCCGAAGAGCACGAGCTTGCGCTCGTTGATGGCGAGCTCCTGCGGGCGCATGCGGCGGCACAGGTCGCGCACCGTGCTGCCGTACGACATGCCCGCGTACATGCGGAACAGGTCCGCCACTTTGGGCAGCTGGCGGGCTGCAACAAACCGGACGGCAAGTCGATGAGTCCAAGGACTACAGTCGAGGTTCTGCGTCAAGGTCGCACACCGTGTTGCCGTACGACATTTGGCACGGTGGCCCTACCGGCTAACTTTTCGAACTTCAGCTTCAACTTAAAACAAAGAAATCAAAATAAGGAATTTCGTATTGTACTATTTGGCGAAGTTATTTGGAAAATATCGATGTTCGTGTGACATCATGAATTGGGATTCGCCATTTTGGCCCAATTTGGTCTTGATATATCAGTTTTAATTTGAAACCCGACAGACTTTTCGAAGTTCGATGCGTTAGCCCGGTACGGTCCTTAATCAGGGACTTTGTTCAGCTGTCTGACTGTAACAAATCCGGCGGCAAGTCGATGAGTATAAGGACTATAGTCAAGGTTCTGCGTCAAGGTCGCAAACAGTCTCGACATAATTATGGCACAGGTCGGTGTCTTTAATCAGCTGCCGAGCTGTAACAAACCGGACGGCAACTCGATGAATACAAGGACCTATAGTCAAGTCAAGCTCGCGCAACGTGCTGCCATACGACATGCCCACGTACATGCGGAATAGGTCGGCGACTTTGGGCAGCTGTCGGGCTGTAACAAGCCGGACGGCAAGTCGATGAGTCCAAGGACTATAGTCAAGGGGTCTCACGGCTGACTCAGTTGAGCCAGCAGCGCACGAGGGATGTCATGTGTCGAGAAACGCTTCGGAGGTGCTTATAATAATAGGCACGCAGCGCTATGCAATTTGAAATTGTACTTTATTGCCGTGCAGCGAGAGTAGCTTATTATTTTATTATGCTCGCGCGGATGGGCTTCTGTACGTTTAGTACTATTATATATTCTGTGATATAGTCACAGATAACCTATAGTAAGGTTCTGCAAAGGCTTGCGCCTGCACAGTTCGCACAGAGTGCTGCCGTATGGTATGACATGTGGAACAGATCGGCCACCTTAGGCAGCTGCCAGATTGTAGCATACCGTACGGAATGTTCAACAAACACATTCAATAAGTAGAGGCATAGTCTAGCTCCTGAGTGCGCATGCGCCGCCGGCACAGCTCGGTGTTGCCATGACATACGACACGTACTATCGACAACAGTTCCGTTTTACCACTCCTAAGGTTAAAATCCCTTGCACGTCTCGCGCCGCACCGTCACTAATATTATGTTTAGTTCGTGCAGGGGCGATACGCGCGCACACGAATTTTTCTGCTAAGTGGTTAAGCACGTGGGTTACCGATCGTACATTGGGTATACCTGATTGAAGATTGCTGTCAAAAATATGAAGATGGATGAATAAGAGTTGTGTTAGGAATGAGGTTGGGAATGGAGTTCAAAACGATATGATCTGGGGTTAGTGTACTATCGCCGTCGGTACGGTGCTAGGAGCACCCAAAGAGAAAAGGCTTTAAAAAAAGGTGTCAGTCTACTGTCTAGTCTACTTTTGTAATTTGTTTCTATCTAACACTTACATGATCTGGCGCAGAACTCGACACACTGGCGTTGCAGACCCGGACACCTCGTCAGCTGTCTCAATTTGGGCGTCGCACTGTACACCTGTGAAGGAAACAATAAGTTTACGATTGCTCCTCTTAGTATTAACTAAGAGGCATAACCACAGACATATATCGGGCATAACTGTGTTTTTACGCGAAATGGATGTCTCAACTCTGAAAAGTCTTCCTCCTTGCAGAAATCATAACGTAAAAATTTGTACTATGCCAGAATGTGTTTGTGCTACTTTTAGTATGCCAGAATTATCTGTATACGCCATACGGACGAAAGTCGTAACAAATTTATCGTTTGGCAGCGTTGTATTTGTATTATTAGTATAAAATATGTATTTTTATTACTTTATTCGGCCATATTTTACAAAGAGCGAGTTTCTGCTTTGCGTATGTGAGTGAAAGAGACAGCCGACGCGCTGTCAATTGGCGGCCAATGCGCATGCAGCGGTCAATGTGTGTATATGTTACCGGCAATGTGTATAATCCGGTATTGTATACAATGCCTAGTCATTGTATACACTGCCTAGGTAATGTGTGAAATAGATGTCAATATTAATTCTATTTCATACATTGCCTATAAGGGCCAGGCATTGTATACAATGCCTAGTCATTGTATACACTGCCTAGGTAATGTGTGAAATAGATGTCAATATTCATTCTATTTCATACATTGCCTGTAAGGGCCAGGCATTGTATACAATGCCTAGGCATTGTACTGCATTTCATACATTGCCGGTGACATATTAAAGTACCATTACGCTGTTATAAATAGCAATGATGTTGGCGTATAACTTATCTTTACTTTTAATATCATTGGTATTATCTATAAATCTGAAGTAATGATAAGGCCAGACCAGTCTTCTTACTAAGTATGAGGACCTTCGTGGTCAAGTGGCTCGTACACCGGTTTTCACGGTGTCGCAATCTCTCATGTGCCGGGTTCGATGCCCGGTTGGGTCTAGGTATATCAGGGTTGCCACCCGTCCCGATTTTGCCGGGACAGTCCCGATTTCGATGAAATTGTCCCGCATCCCGACGATTCATCAGTATGTCCCGATTTTTGATGAGAACACGCAATCAAAATCAGTGTTGATAAAAAATGGGTCGAAATATTTAAAAGCATAAAGGCCAGCAAGTTAAATGCCTTGTATCTTGTTAAGTATACCGCCTTCGATGTTGAGCGAGAATTTTCCCATATGACGCTTAAATTATCTAATATCAGAAATCGTTGCCCTGTAGATTTAATGAAAGCTGAATTGCAACCCCCGCCGCTCCCTAGTCCCGACTTTTATGTTCCTAAAGGTGGCAAGGCAACCCTGAGGTATATAGAAAACGATTTTTCCTATATTATTATCAGGTCAGGTCTTTGTGATACCTACCGTCGATTGTTTCTGATTTTCATAACAGAAGTGCTTTAGCTCGACATCAGCCCACAGGGGCACAGGCCTTTCTTATGGGTGGATAAGAAGAATGGGCCATAACGCAGACCCAATGCGGATCGGTGGGTGTTAACGACTGCAAATGCAGCCGGGACCAACGGCTTAACCATCCAAAGTTCGGAGGAACTCAAGATAATACATTTTTGGTCAACAACCTATGACCGATCCCAGCGAAAGTTGCTTAAGGGGCGGTAATAGGAAAACATGGTTTGCGCGTAAATTTCGCAAATTTCGCGCGTAAATTTCGTATAAACCTCACAGATGATTGTAAAAAAACATCAGAATATCATCAAAAGCGCTTGTCGCGGGCCATATTTTTGGCGTAAATAATAGCGTCAACGTATTGAATTCTACATCAAAATACACTTTAACGTACTGTGCAGTTGCTCCAATAACTTTTTTTCAAGAAAGATAATTGTGCTAAAGATAATGATGAAAAAAAAACAACTAAAAACATCGAAAAAGGGCAGAAGTGAGGTTATTTTCCATACTCTTTACACGTAAAGAAAAAGACAGAGACAAATGATTTCGCATAACGGAGCCTTAACCTCCGCAATCGCAGGGCCAGGCGCTAAACCATTGCGCCACCGAGCTTTACCTACTTTGCATAAATAATACATAATGAGTGGACTCACGGCACAGTACTGGAAGATGGGCACGAGGGTCACTACGCCGTAGTAGACGAGGTTCTGGACGCAGGCGCGCACCAGGCTGATCTCGACGTCTGTCAGCGCAGCGATCTTGGACACGTGGTTGAACCCGTCTATGTACGGCAGTATCTGTGACAAAACAATATACACTTTGAATTAGTAAGGCCAGGGGGCTCACTTCGCGCTTAAACTTTTATATTAGCCTATTCTGCTCGCGGCTGACTCAGTCGAGCCAGCGCACGAGGGGTGTCGTGTGTCGATTGAGACAGAGCTACGTGACTATCGCGACAGAAAAAGAAGATGCATACAATCACAGATAATATAATACTATACTAGTACAGATACCTCATCCCATACTAAAGAAATGGCCCTCGTAATATCAGGGCGATTAAAAATGTTTTTCTTATAGAATTCTAGATGGCGCCGCTATGGTCGCAGCATGCTTAGCACAGATAGCAACAAACATTGAATCGCAACGCCTTACTAGTAGAAATTATTGCCGATAGGTGTCGCTCAATTTTTATTGAAATTTGTTAAAAAAAAACTTTTCATTTTACTGTTTCAGTACAATTTTGCATTTGGTGATTTTTTTAAGAAACAATTAAAAAGTTTAATGACTTTTTTATCTGTATTTGAATATTACAAAAACAAATCTAAGCAGGTACCGCCAACTAGTGAGGTAAATTTAAACTAATTCCAACGTTAGTTTAAATTCACCTCACTAGATAGCAGTACCTGCTAACTAAGCCACATCTGATGTACCAAATGAGACCCCATGATACAATAATAGGCACGCAGAACTGTGCAATTTGAAATTGTACTCTATTGCCGTGCAGCGAGAGTAGCTTATTATTTGATTGTTCTCGCGCGGATGGGCTTCTGTACGTTTAGCATAAGAATAAATAAAAATGACTAGAACGGACACTCCCACTCACTCCAGAAAAGTACAACATCAACTCGACTATAATGTATGGAACAGCTGATTTTTTTTCGCGATTTCGTAGTTAGCCCCAAAGTTAAAGTTATTCATTTACGTGGTCTGAACATCCCATTCCATTTTTAGATATACTTATAAATTAACCGTGTATAAATGGCGGCATTTGGGACTCGGACAAAGAAGAGCCCGTTCTAGTCAGTTTTATTTATTCTTATGCGTTTAGTACTACTAATATATTTTGTGATTTCGGTAGGTAAGGTCTTTCAATTCATTGTCATCATCAAAACGAGCCCGCAAGTTAAATGGCTCATCGATCGAAACTCTATAACACAATGAGGAAAAGATTATGTGTCAGTAATAAACCACCGAGCGCCACACAGGTTGATCGTTTGGTTCTCCCAACACCAGTAAATCGGTTCTATAAAGTCGTGGAATGCGAGCTGCTTCTGCTTATATTACCGAATGACGGCATAAACTAAAGAGAAAACTAAGTGCCCTACAAAAATAAACTGCCTAGTTATAAAAAAAGATTACATGCAATCTACCCCTCAATCACTCATCTCAATCAGATCGCAGCCGCGTCACCGTGTCAATCTGCTAATGTCTAGTCGCACAAAACTCCCTCCGAAATAAACTCACACGCAAGTAGGTATAGTATAGGTATAGACATGGTGTACGCGCCGCCAATCCAATCCAATTTGAATTTGAATCGAACTCAACAGAGCATATCATTATTCTAAGACAGCAAAAATATTCACGAGGTTGTTTATGCCGTACAATAACGGAGCTAAACCGCTCGCGATAAAAACTTCGGCAGCTTAAAGTGGAAACGGCAATAATTGCATTTATTAATAGTCACGCATTGCGCAGCGCCGGCGCATGGCAACAACAGCACGCGTGGGCCCGTTGTTCAATGCTCCCAGCGATCAATGTGGTATGCATTCATTGTTTTTTTTAAGTGGCATTAAAGTGCCAATCAGTTTTCAAGACGTTGGATACGGGCAACGCAGCACCGACCATCTTGGAGATCCTTGACAAAGGGCTACCTATGCCCAAGAGTTGACGTGCGGCTGTTATGAACTAGAAGAAGTGCAAAATCAATCAGTCCAAATGCCGGCATATATATTGTCAAGAGAAAGAAAGCAAGAGAGAGACATATACATATATTGTCAGAGCCATAAACACTAAGTTTATGGCTACTGCGCATCTTTTGTCTCTTTCTTTCTCTTGCCAATTTATATGCCGGGCCGGGCCGGGCAGTATACCAACAATTATTGTAATGATTGGCCGTTGCCTATATTAGTTTGTTTTGATACGCTTTAATCCTTCAAGCCCCGGAAAATGAGACACTAAATTATTCTAAGGAGACAGTCATCGATATGTAATGAGACAGTATAGATTTTCCATTGTGCGGGCGACTTTCGGGCGTTAACGCAAATAATTTGCAATCTTAGAAGAAGACAAAAGAGACCGGCAGATGCTGCAGATAATTACTTTCTGACAGAAAGCGTGCAATTACCTATCAAAAAATATCACATTAGGCCTCAATTTAAAAAAATATCAAAACCCATTACGACATTATCGGAAAAATATCTAAATATCGGTAATATTATTAATAAGTTGGTGTATTATATACCTACCTAACTTGGCATAAATATTTTTATAAATGGATTTTATAAGTGCGCCATATTTTACCATCGCCCTTAAGGCTGGTTTACATTATCTTAGTCTTTAGTAGAGTGCTTTAGGAGAGTGCTTTAGTGGAAACATGTAAACGGTCGTCTTATGACTAAAGAGAGTAACGTTATAGTAGCCTTTCTACTCGCTTTCCAGTAGCACTCCCTGCGCGCCCGCTCACCCCCCGCGTGATATTTTACTCGCGCTCGCACTAGAAGTATGTAAATCGACATTTTAGTAGCGTCTTTAGTAGAGTGCATTTGCCGGTGAACGCGTGACGTGTAATTGAATTAAATAATAGGTATTAGGTATGGCGAAAATGACACTCTACTGGAAGCGTGTAAACGGTCACTGGAAGGGCACCAAAACTACTAAAGCACTCGCATTCGAATCTACTCGCACGCTACTAAGCACTCTACTAAATACTAAGATAATGTAAACCAGCCTTTAGGCATTATCGAGTAAGCAAACAAGCCTGCTAAAACATAAAAAAACTTTATCTTTTTGAGATGATTTGAGAAATCGTTACTATGTCAACATCTGAATATTAATCTGAAATATTTATCGGATAATTTATTTAATCTACTTGTTATACTGGCGCTCGAAATAGTCCAAGGTTGTTTGTTCCACGTTTTCGGCTTTCATATGCTAATGTGTTGTCCCAAGATTTTGCCTCGATGAAGGCATATTGGCTATTTCAACCTGTTGACGTTAAAACCTATCACTTATAGCCTTTCGGCCAAATTATTTTGGGACAAGGTGACCTTAGCTTTGCCTAAGTATATTGGTTCATTGCGAATTGGTTCTTTGACAGGTACTATCGACAACACTTCCGCTTTACCACTCCTAAGGTTAAAATCGCTTGCACTTGCACGCCGCGCCGCCATTAACATACGTTTTGTGCAGGGGCGTTATTATTACGCGCGCACACAATATTTTCTGCTAAGTGGTAAAGCACGTGAGTTGCCGATCGTACCTAAGTGTTCTGCGGTTCTGAATTTCCGAATACCAGTTTTTTCCACAAAGTTTTGATTTATAAACCATAAATAGGTGCGCTTTTTTATAAGTATATTTTTCTATTGCCCATCCAATAGTCAACAGTTGTATTGGACCTCAAAACTCCAACTTCGTTCGTAACAGATTATGTCCATATCTTTGCCAAGGGCCGCTCTACGCCCCCGAATGCTTTGTTCCAGAATTGTCATCTGCAAATCGGGGAACCCTAGGTTCTGCCCCCTAGCCACAGTAACAAAACATGGATTTGACGTTTAAAAATCAATCGTTAACGAAAACTTATGTGTTTACGTTTTTTTACTCATGTGCTTATGTCAATCATTCGAAAGCGAAGCGATAACGAAGATTTGCAAATGTTACTTTGGCTAGGGGCAGGGTTGTCAGGTGTTCACGTTTACCGTGGACAGTCCATGTTTTTGATGCTCTGTCCATGGTAAAAAATATAAACAATGTGGATTATGAAGTGTCGTTTGATTTTTTTTTTTGTTTCAGCCTTAGGGGTTCTGTAAAATGTCCACTTTATTCATTTTGGTCACCTGGCAACCCTTGGCCGAGCCGAGTTACTTCCCTGTCCTAGACAAAGTCGTTTTTGTAAAATTGGCGAAAAATAAGTAACATACAATAACTAGGTATATGCTCTGAATTTCGTAGGAAGCCCGAGTTGACAAAGTTATTATTTTCCATCAGTTTAATGTCATATATTATGTCATGGGATGGGTCATAGGGTGGTTTAAGGCCATGGGGGGCTATTGAAGAAATAAATATGTCAATTTATCAAATACGAAGAAAACGTTACAATGAAATAAGAATTTTGTAATATGAATATTTTTCCATAACTTTTAAAAAAGAAAAATAATTTCGCCGACATCTTTTAGAAAGATTGAGAGGAAAAAATAATGTGTTATCAACATCATAATAATATTTGAACTTTATTGAACAAAATTTAAGACTCAGGATATCTTCTTATTTGTATATTATTTGCATTCACAATGTTATTATTTATAATTTACTTTTTTGTATGCGTACCTCTACCTATTAGATAACACCAACTTTTCTCTGACTGAATGTCCTCAGACGGGAATCGAACCAGACATTTAATGTTCCTAGTTTAATCCCTATATAGTTTTCAAATTATTTAAGTGCTGTGTTTACGTCTTCGGTTCTTGTCAAGAATGTCAATAATGATAATAAGAAACAAGTTCGTGTTCTACGTACAATAATCATTGTATATAATCATAATATCCTAGCTAGTGCTAAGATATTATGTAAATTAATTAGGTAGGTACATTGTCACAATCGCGAGAATCGCCACGTGTGAGACGGGCATAAATCACTAAGAAGACAGTATCGCGCCACTTTATACCTAGTTAGTTAGCTCATACACACAAGTGACACAACTTAATTAACATTGTAATAATTCTGCATTGTTATTTGTTACACGTGCGAGTTTATTTTAGTAAGTTCACATAACTTTCAAAAGTTCTAAAGAAACCATTAGGCAACTCATAATCGCCATCCCAAAAACTGAAAAAAGGTCTAGGCACCTATCTGAAAACGGTGTCATCTAAAAAATGGAGACCATACTATTATTGACCGCTTAAAACATCTTTATGTGATGATTTCGCAAAATAATCATCACGCAAAATCATTCTTGGTTTCAATATTTGGGGGAAAATAAATCTCTCCAGCTAGTTTGTCATTAATTTATACATTTAAAACTAAAAGATTAATCAGAAAGATACTACCTAAATGTAAATTAAACTATAGGTACCTAAATATTTAATTTTGTATGTTTTTTTTTATAATTTAGCATAAATATATCGTACAGTTATACAACTTCGAGAGTGTAAATTGCGTTGCTAAGTCGGAAAATTGCTTATCCAAACATCTTATAGCGATAAGTTGCCAGACACATTTTAGAGATAAACGACATCGTAATTACTAATACACACGACACGTGTCAGGGTTTACAAACGATAAAAGTAAGAGACTCGTCTTTTGCTCTGAAACAGAAATCTATTCCGTGACAGAAGTCACAAGAATAATTACCTATTCTTATACTTTTACGAGCTCTATTCATAGTAATAATAAACCAGTTTCATCTATTGTTTTAAAAATTCATCTCAATTTTAGCTACAAGATAAACCACTTAGTTGGCGAGTTTGTTATTATTATAAAAAATATGTAGATTTAGAATAATTTTAGATGTTTCGAGGACATACAGATGTGGATTTGATCACCCTCGCTAGTGTGATCATAATTATTATTTTAGTAAAGGAATTAACCTTATTATTGATTTTATACAAATTCCACAATAGTGTCTCTCGTAACATCTGCCAAAAACTTTCAGAATTTCAGATAAGTACTTTGTATCTTGTGACCATTAGCCATTTTAGATGTCCCCACGTGGCACAGGCCTTCTATGGGTGGATAAGGAGGATGGGCCATAACCCACCACGCGGGCCCAATGCGGATTGGTGGGTGTTAACGACTGCAAATGCAGCCGGGACCAACAGCTTAACGTGCCTTCCGAAGCACGGACAAGCTTGAAATAATAAATTTTTGGTCACCTATCCCATGACCGAGCCTTGCGAAAGTTCTTCACCTCCGCAATCGCTGGGCCAGGCGCTAAACCACTGCGCCATCGAGCCCTATCTGTATCCCACATGAATTCTAAAGGTACCTAACGTAGTGGTATGCATCTATCGTACCTACAGTAAAGTGTCGCGATGTGATATGAATTAACGTTTATTTATACCCAAGGCCAACGTCGGGTTATCATGACAATCCCTTCCACGTGTGACAGCTGAGAATACATCGGACACTTGAAACGGAACGTAAATTAATAAAGATAAACATGAAGACTACTGGAAGTGACGAAAGACTTATTAAGTACCTACTAGGTAGTCTACCTACAAGGTAAGCCTTAGTACCTCACAATAAACACAGTTCCTATTATTTATTTTTTGGGGTAAGTAGAAAGTCTTCTCGTAGTCACGCCATTTCTATTGTAAAACTTTATCTTTAAATTAAACACTTAAGGAAGCTCTTTATTCAACTCGCACTAAATAAGCGACAATTTTTTTCTGAGATCCATATTTTTTACCAAAGATCTGAATGAATGTGCTTGGTCAATTTTCCTTATCTTGTCGTATGCATTGGAAATTTTCTAGTAATAGATCGTCTTACATCTTATAAGTAGGTACCTATCATAGCATAAAATAATACCTAGCTACTGAAATGAAATAGAAGAAGAATTACTAAGATGCTGACTTAGTTGGACCTCGAGACAATATAAATATAATATTTGAATCTATTGCGTAGTTTAAAAAATAAACACACAATTGGCGTATATTATCTAGTCAAATTTGAAATAGGTACAGTAACATGTTTTATTAATTCAATAACAAAGACCGAATTATCAGGTCACACCGCCTCTGGAGGTCATATCATAACATGATTAACAACATAACGCTCGGGCGGGTCGGGGATCCAATTCGTAGGATAGATATGATTATAAAATGACTATGATAGCAACTGCCGTATCGTCAGTGTGAACGGGTGCTTCTTTCCAGACAAAATTCTCCAGGGGGGCAATTAACAGGTTCGGGGGAGCGGAATGAGCCCCACGACACGACTTCACGCTATTCATTAAAAACCGGCCAAGTGCATGTCGGGCCACGCGCAGTAGGGTTCCGTAGGTACATCATACCATACCATATTTTAATACCGCTATCATTTTTCGTCTGAAAAAATTACTTTGTTTTTCACAGTGTTTGTATGAATGACAAAGTTATATTTGCGGTTTTGGAAAATGTACTATATCTTGAAAACTAATTACTATATCTCGTTCAAACCAATTTTCGTTGAAAGTGTTTATTAAGATCTATAGCTTATATTTTTTTTAGATTTTTCACCCTCTTAATTTAAAAGTTAAAGGGGGGGGACGACACACATTTTACCACTTTGGCGGCATATATCTTTCAAACGGTTGATTTTGAAAAAAAATTGTCTTAGGAACCTCAATGTCATTTTTAAAGACCTATCTATAGACACCCCACAAGTATTGGTTTGATGAAAAAAAATCTTTTCAGTTTCAGTTCCATGTATGGGGAGCCCCCCCTTAATCTTTTTATTTTTTTATTTTTATGTAAAAATCGTAAAGCGGTTCACAGAATACACTTACCTACCAAGTTTGAACTATGTAGTCTTAATACTTTTGGAATAAAGTGGCTGTGACATACGGACGGACAGACAGACAGACATGACGAATCTATAAGGGTTCCGTTTTTTGCCATTTTGGCTACGGAATCCTAAAAAGTACTTAATAATTAAGTTTATTTGAATAAAGCTATTTTTGACTTTGTGACGTTTGCACGCCTACCTACTAGGGTTGCCAGATGGTAGAGATTCGCCTGGATTCTCCCGGAATTTCAAGTGTTCTCCCGACTCCCGAAAAATCTTCAAGATTTAGGCTTGCAAAAACTAGAGGTTCATTTATGGGGAAAGGCATAGCCTTTATTAATAAAGTTCCACAACAAGTGATTGATCTTCCTTTGCATGAATCTAAAAACCATGTTAAAAATTCGCTCATGGGTAAAGGTTATTATAAAGTAGACGATTATCTTAAAGATCAAAATGCGTGGAAATGATGTAACTTGCTACTATAAGTTTGTTGAAGTAATATAATAAGTCTATGTTGTTGCCAATAATCCTGTCACCCTGTTGTAATTATCTGGTAACGATATATTAAAGTTGTAAATATCGTCACTTATGGCTGTTACCTAGTACTATTATTTATTCTGTGTGAAAATTGTGAATGGCTCTGATAGCGCCATAGCCTCCGATTTGCCGGAATGAATTAAGTACCATAAATATAACAATATGCACATTATTATTAATTTGGATACCTATCTAGGTAATTGGATCTGTTGCTGTGTGATATCAAAAGGGGAGGTAACCGCGGACGCCCGTTGTGCGCGCGCGCGCATTTCAATGAGTAGATTGATAATAAAAGTACCTATCTATCAAGTTTATATTTTAAGCACAAATAATTTATTTGTCCAGAAAGCGTGACATATAACTAGAGAAAGGTTTTTTCATTAAATCATCAATTCATTGTACCTACCTACTTACTTAAAAGAAGATGTACTGAAATGTAATTACATAATAAAAAGTTCAAAATTCAATGCATCTTTGTTAATAACATAATTCAAGTAAAAAAACCCTACTTTGCACGAAGCAGATGGTACAGCAGCCTAAAATGGTTTAGCGAGCTGACATGATGGAATATTAAAAAAATGACTCAAAGCGACTTCGTCAGCTTCTGTTCCTATATCGAATTTCGGGGGAGCGACGTTTGTGATTTTACCCAATTTAAGAATACGAATAAGCGTTCTAATATGCTCCCAAGGTATTATTTATCTTGACAAGATATCGATGATGTGCCAGTGTTGACAGGCTTAACGAAGCGAACAGCTAAATCCTGTCAAACACGGTATTAGAAACATTTTCCATCAGTAATATTTATGCAAGAACACATCTGTGTTGACAAATGTTGGCAAAATGATACAACAAGTTTGTTTGGTACAAATATATACAGGGTTATTTGTAAAACACCAACAACCTCGCAGGAGTAGATTACTAACATCATAAACAACAACATTTGTTCTTTTCCGAAAACAGAAAAAATAATAGATTTTTCATACAAAACTCGATTAGCTGTTCGGGACATATTTTGTATGGAGAGTCGATTTTTTTTGTGGGTTTTCGGAAAAGTAGTAGAACAGATGTTGTTTATGATGCTAGTAATCTACTCCTGCGAGGTTGTTGGTGTTTTACAAATAACCCTATAAAACTTGCTTTTAAATAATGACAATAATTGTGTCCACGTGGCTTGAATAAGTGACAATTAACGAGTTTCTTAATGGACACACGTTTCACAAACATCGCAGTAGTTAGCAATAGTAAGTAAACAGCATCAGGCGATATTAATGGCGCAGAAGCGAGACAACCGTCTAGTAACAATAAAAGTTTTAATGCTAGGTAGCAAAGAGAATGTAAAAATAACTATGCTAGGTAGGTACTAGTTTATTTTTCATTCACTTAATAAAATATAATTATTTTTTTAATCACTTAGCCCTATGTACTTGGTAAAACGAGCTGTAAAGCTGTAATCAATCTAGGAAAATTCTGCTGAGCTGTTAGCAATCTAGAACTTCCAATTGCTCATGACATGAACAATCTCCATTGGCCGTTATCAGTGAACAGAAGCAAAAAACATAAAGTGTGTTATCAGCTGTTGTCTCTCAAGCGAGTGTTAGTTTAAGTTCTACCACAGAATAAATTAGTTCTACTTTGATTAGTTATGTAATAAACGAAAAAGTCTATCTATTAGCGTGGAAAATGGAGAATATTATAAAACAGACCGAATATCTCAATAATAAAGTCATCGTGGAAAACCCCCATTTCCCACAACAATAAAAATACAAATGTTATTGCTACTTTTGCTTAAGATATTCACAATTTAAAAAACAAAGTGATAAAACTAACAATTTATATTTGTCTTCGTAAATAATTGCAAATGTTTGAATACAATGCTAGAAATAGAGCCAACATATTACCAAAGCACATGGGCACTTCAAATCATTTTGTTTACATTTATAATGGAGGCCATTTTATATTGGTTTTAACACAGCAGGAATTAATGAGTCACAAATTGTTTTTCAAATGTAAACAATATTGAACTCGTCTAGTTCAATGTTTTATACGAAAGTAGATGCTGGCTGTAAGTAGATTTATAATTATTGAGATGTTATAATTAGGTCTGTTATTAAGGGTCCAATATAGGAAAACATGGTGGGGGTTGGGGTATGATATAGAAAACGTAAACTTGTAGCCACAAAAAAACATACGACAAGCAACATACGACAATTTTAAATTGCGTATAAACCTCACAGATGACTGTAAAAACAATCAAAAAAATTAAATTTAAAAATATCAAAAACACGACTGCCCTGCCAAAAACGAACTAAAAAGTTAAATAACAAGTTTCATTGCAGTCGGGGGACCGTTTTGTGGAACGATATTTAATCAAAGAGGTCCCCCGTCTGCAATGACACTTGTTATTTAACTTTTTAGTCCGTTTTTGGCAGGGCAGTCGTGTTTTTAATATTTTTTAAATTTTTTTTTTTTATTTCCCACATTTTAGTGACAAATTATATAGTTTTATAATGTGCTTATTAAGGCCTTTCATTTTATGCCCATATTGTAATAATTGAAGAAAAAAATATTTTTAACACATTTAAAAATGGCGTCGTACAGTCGCCATGTTGACTTATTTAAAAAATATATAGCCAGTATCACTCGAAATGATGTAAGGATTCTATACATCCAAATACGTTGAACCATTTAATTAAAACTTATGGTGGAATAAAGAATTTCACATACCCAAAAACATACATGAACCCTGAAACATATAATACACTCCTTTTTAGGCAGTCGTGTAAAAAAATCACCAAAAGTGCTTGCGGAGGTTCATATTTTAGGCGTAAATAATAGCGGAAACGTATTGAATTCTACATCAAAATACACTTTAACGTACTGTGAAGTAGCTTCAATTACTTTTATTCAAGAAAGTTAATTGTGATATTTATGAAAAAACAACGAAAAACATAGAAACAGTGTAGAAGTGAGGTTATTTTCCTTACTCTTTACATGTAAAATTGAAGCACCGAGTGGATCAATTAATTTCTATTGAGATTGAGATCTCCGTTTAACAATACACAATTACTAAAACTCCGCTTTGAAAATTACTAAAGACATTTTCACAGTAGTAATTTTACCCAATTCTAAAACCCTACTAAAACCTATCAAGAATGTAAAATATAAATAAATAAATGGATTACAACTTTGAATTTTGAACAAACTGAATCAATTTTAGTACCACACGGATGAACTTTCAATTTACAATACACTATTACAATATAATAATTTACATACACTACATAAATATACACACACTTTACACACATATTTTAGGAAAATTATGAGGAAAATGTAATTATGTACAGTAAACATTAAAAAACTACTTAATGAATTTAATAACTGTGCTCCTGATTTTCTAAAATTTTATACCTATTTCAAATTTTGTTTTTACAAATCTTTTATGTTAGGAAGAGCGGTGCCCCCTAATACAGAAATTTTTATGTTTAATGCTTGGATCGTAAATAAAGATTTTTGTATTTTGTATTTGTATTGTATTGAATGCGTTTTACACACCTTACAAAACGCTCGTAACAGAAGCATGACTCTTATTGGCTGCTTACACAGGGCCAGTTTTTGTGTTGTTTAGCGAGTCAATGGCCCACTGATTTAATCTGTTGCATTGCACAACAAGCCCTTCTACCACGGAGTATTAGCCAAAGTTAAAGTGGCCATGACTGGTTGTGGTACTTAAGGGCCTAGTCACACCAAGCTTTCGTTTGAACGCCCGCCCCCCTACTCAAATGGGCAACATTCTATACATTTGAACGCTACGCTTAATATTAAAGCTTAAATATGTGCAACAGACGATTAAATCACACACATGTCACAAACATATGTAAATCACAGACTTTGATGTATCGTAAGGAAATAAAAAGCTCACGGCACGTACAGTACAAGGCATATATCTTGAGATCGGGTGGGGATTGCGCGGAACGCGTATTTTGGGCATGCATAGCGGTGAGGGGCGCGGGCGGCGGGAGAGGGACGCGCGCTATTGGTCGCTCACAAGGGCACATGCGCGAACTTATCCCCACTATGTCGGAAAAATTTCAAGATACATGCCTCGTACTGTAACTTTGTAGTTTACTGCTTATTTTAAAGCTTTAATAGTAAGCGTAGCGTTCAAACGCATAAAATTTTGACCATTTGAGTAGGGGGGCTGTTTAGATGGAAAGAAACTTGCTAAGTGCCGTTTACTTTTTGCCCACAAACCTTGTTGGCTGATAATAGATAATGGTAACCCATCCTGATGCCGTCTAAGAGCCCGCGCTCCGACATACTGTTTATTTAGTTTTTTTGTCAAAAAACTTGTCAGCTATGGTTAATGATCATAGAAAAAAAAACCGGCCAAGTACGAATCGGTCTTGCGCATGAAGGGTTCCGAACCATTATACAGGGTTATTTGTAAAACACCAACAACCTCGCAGGAGTAGATTACTAACATCATAAACAACATTTGTTTTCTGACTTTTCTGAAAACCGACAAAAAAAATTCGACTCTCCATACAAATGTCCCAAACAGCTGATCGAGTTTTGTATGAAAAGTCGATATTTTTTTGTCTGTTTTCGGGAAATTCGTAGAACAAATGTTGTTGTATATGGTGTTAGTAATCTACTCCTACGAGGTTGTTGGTGATTTACAAATAACCCTGTATACAACATTGTTGTATGGGAGCCCCCCCTAAATATTTATTTTATTTAGTTTATAGTTTGTTTTTATATTATTATTAAATATTATAAAAACCGCAATTTGTTGTTATATAGCGGCAACAGAAATACATCATCTGTGAAAATTTCGACTGTCTAGCTAGCTATCACGGTTCATGAGATACAGCCTGGTGACAGACAGACGGACAGTGGAGTTACGACTCCAAAGGAAAGAAAACCCTGAAAAGGAAAAACATTAGGACCTATACTCTACACTTTAATTTTATTAAGTAACTATTGTCAGAATCTAACCTACTCCCTACTGTTTTTATTCTTGTATTATTTTTGTATTTTTTATTAGTCTTGTATTGTTTTTATAAAATGCGCGGTTCAGACGCCACGTGCGACAAACGCCAGTGGAGCAATCGTGCGTCTCCCACAATAACCTTCCTTGTTGTTGAAGGTACAGTTTGGGCGTCTAAAGGCGTGTCTATGCTTAATTCAGTGATGTCATATCCATTTTTAGGGTTCCGTAGCCTAAATGGCAAAAAACGGAACCCTTATAGATTCGTCATGTCTGTCTGTCTGTCTGTCTGTCTGTCTGTCCGTATGTCACAGCAACTTTATTCCGAAAGTATTAAGACTACACAGTTGAAACTTGGTATGTAGATGTATTCTATTAACCGCTTACCGAATTTAATACAAAAATAAGAAAAATAAAAGATAAAGGGGCGGCTCCCCATACATGGAACTGAAACTGAAAAATTTTTTTTTCTTCAAACCAACACGTGTTGGGTGTCTATAGATAGGTCTTTAAAAATGACATTGAGGTTCCTAAGACAACTTTTTCTCAAAGTTAACCGTTTCAAAGATATACATCGCCAAAGTGGTAAAATGTGTGTCCCCCCCCTTTAACTTTTGAAATAAGAGAGTGAAAAATCTAAAAAAAATATATGCTGTAGATCTTAATAAACACTTTCAACCAAAATTGGTTTGAATGAGATATAGTAATTAGTTTTTGAGATACAGCACATTTTCCAAAACCGCAAATATAACTTTGTCATTCATACCAACACTGTGAAAAACAAAGTTATTTTACTTATTTTTGCATACGAAAAATGATAGGTGGTATTAAATATGGTATGGTATAAGGTAACTACGGAACCCTATGGCGCGTGGCCCGACACGCACTTGGCCGGTTTTTTTTTCTTTTGTCTTCTAAAACGCCATATAGAATCTCAATGAGGAAATCACGGAAAACATGGGGGAATTGTATTACTGGGACTTGTATTAGAACAGTTTGGATATTTATTATACTCGAAACAAGAGTGCATAGATTTTCTTGATGGAAATTATTGACATTGGAAAACCTTGGCAGTTGTATATTTTAGACCTTGTGGTTGGTCTACGTGAATATTTACATAGTTTTAAGCTTTTATGTTTTCTGTCTGTCTGTTTATATTTGCCTTCTAAAAAATAAGAAAGATTAGCATACTAATATATTTACAAGAAGAGCATTAATAATATAAGAAATATTATGTGTAGGTATTTGTAGAGATTTTTTTATCTCAATCATTGGCACCATTTTACCTCAACACGAAGTGGTTGAATCGGTTTAATGTATCAAAACTCAAAACAACATTAGTTTTATTTAAAACTTCACGCGCAATAGAGTGGGTTGTTTATTATTTATTCGACGATGGTGGAATTTTACAGATGAATAAGAATAATCCCAATTTTATCGAAACTAGATGGTACAGTACGAGGCATGTATCTTGAAATTTTTTCGACGTAGTGGGGATAAGTTCGTGCATGTGCTCTTGTGAGCGACCAATAGCGCGCGCCCCTCTCCCGCCGCCCGCGCCCCTCATCGCCCCGGATGCCCAAAATACGCGTTCCGCGCAATCCCCACCCGATTTCAAGATATATGCCTCGTACTGTACCGTCTTTGATTTCTATAACACACGGCTTTGGCTACTACTAAATTATGTTTATTATGTCGTAGGATTTCGTACAAATCGGATCTTTACCAAAATCCTAGTATGATTGCGAAAACCGAATAATTAGAATCAGAAACAGATTTTTGCAAAAGTTCGAGTTTATAATTTTTAGGATTTTCACAAAATCCAGCGTATTTTAGATAAATCGCGAATGACCATCACTTTGAGCGCGCTGATTGGCTGACGTCAACGTTATGGACTGACGGATGCTCTGATTGGCTAATGGCTACCTAAAGTCCTATAAGAAGTCATGTTCTCATCAATCAGACTGAAGATGTTACAAATCGACTCTTAGAATAATATAATCTACCAGGATTGTGTAACCAATCAGGGGCCCTACCGGCTAACTTTTCGAACTTCGGCGGGTCTGCCGACCTTCAACTACAAATAAATCGAAGTAAGGAATTTCGTATTGTACTTTTGCCGAAGTTATTTGGAAGATATTCGTGTGACATCATGAATTGGGCTTCGCCATTTGACCCAGTTGGGGCTCGATTTATCTGTTTTAATTTGAAACCCGGCCGACATTCCGAAGTTCGATGCGTTAGCCGGTACGGCCCCTGCATTCAAGTTTCCAATCGTCCAAAACACACTGGGATTTTTACAAAGATCCTTAAAATTGCTCGGATGATTGCGAAAACCTTAGATTTCAATTATCCGTCCGGGTCCTTTACGATCGACCTAGGATTTTTACAAAGATCCGATTTAAGATTATCTTACGACATATACAACATGTAGAGTCATTGGATGTAATGTATAGTCCAATATCAATATTTATTTATTTATGTTCTTCAGTAGTTTTTACAATTCATTCTTACTTTATTAATAGCTATTGACCGTGATTTCATCCACGTAGCTAAATTTGTTTCTCGTGGGAATTTCGTTAATAATAGTTGCCTATGTTCGTCTCCACGGTCCAATCTCTGTCCAATCCAAAATTCATCAAAATTGGTTCATCCGTACAACGTCAAATACACATTTTTGAGCAACGATTTTACACAGTATTATTTGATTTATACGTCCCAAAAAAAATGTAGAAAAGATCATATTTCTCAGTTATGTGATTGCCGGAAACAGGATAGCTAAAACTTTTCGCAATAGAAGACCTCCATTTTTTGTAGTTTTTCAATGGTGTGTCAACCAATCAGAAACCTATATTTAATCTTGAAACTATAATAAAAAAAAACCTTCTAGCTCTTTGGTTTTGTGATTTAAAGTTTTCCAAAATAAGAAATAATTTATTAGTTATGAATTATAAAAGATAATGTAGAAAATAATTTCGATAATTTTTACTATGAATTTTTTTAAAGCGCTGTACGCCCCCTTAATACGCGACAACTAAAAAAAAGCCGGCCAAGTGCGAGCGACTCGCGCACGAAGGGTTCCGTACCAAAAACGGCAAAAAAAAATACGTTTGTTGTATGGGAGCCCCCCTTAAATATTAATTTTATTCTGTTTTTAGTATTTGTTATTATAGCGGCAACAAAAATACATCATCTGTGAAAATTTCAACTGTCTACCTGTTGTCGTTATTGATATCGAGCAAGAAACGGCAAAAAAATCACGTTTGTTGTATGGGAGCCCCCCTTAAATATTAATTTTATTCTGTTTTTAGTATTTGTTATTATAGCGGCAACAGAAATACATCATCTGTGAAAATTTCAACTTTCTATCTATCACGGTTCATGAGTTACAGCCTGGTGACAGACAGACAGACAGACGGACAGCGGAGTCTTAGTAATAGGGTCCCGTTTTTACCCTTTGGGTACGGAACCCTAAAAACAGCCCTTCGCATTAATAATTTCATAAGGACAGTTTTTTAATTCAGAGAACTTTAAAGGTGGAACACATAGACTACTTGTATATTCTACAAAACGTGGGATGTGGATTGTCTTCATGCATTAAATTGTATATTATGAACAGCCTAAACAGGGTGGATTATGGCATCCAGTAGTGGGGAGGGGACATTAAAGATGCTGATCTTTAAAACTTTTCGTGGAATTTTTAGGGCCCACAGTCTAGTATTTTTAGACGGTATCATTACATTCCCCCGTAGTCACTGCTAGAAGTAGATAGCAAAACTGCTAAAAGTGGCCGTTTTTGACACATTGCTATCCACTTCTACTAATGACTACGAGGGAATGTAGTGATTCTAAAAATACTAGACCATGGGCCCTAAAATTGCAAAAGTATCATTAGTATTAAAGTAGTAGTAGTAATATTAATATCGGAAATTATCGGATAAGTTTCTGAAATAAATCTATCCGAAACCGTAACCAAGTTCGTATAAGATAGGAATAATTTCGGATAGGGACCAGAGTCCATAATAATTGAAGTCAGAAGATATTATTATCATTTTATTTGCATTTATTCGTTATATTTGAAGTAGTTAAAGAACATTGTAAAGCTGATTCACTGAAAAATAAATAAATATAGTAATCGCTGCTAATATCTTTGCATTTTCCTTTTCCAATTTATTTTCTAAGTCTAATACTTACCTGCAACTGAAACAATCGGAAACTTTCGGATAGAAGTTCGAAATAACGTAATATTCGAAACCGTAACTGAAAACGGTATATTATTTTCCTTACTAATATTATAAATACGAAAGTCCGTTTGTTTGTTTGTTACGCCTTCAAGTCTTACTACTGAACCGATCATCATGAAATTGTTGCCAGGGGTACAAAGGATATAAGGTACTTTTCATCCCGAAAAAAGTATTGTTCTCGAGGGATAGCAAAAAAAAAACTTTCACGCAGACGAAGTCGCGGGCATTATTCATATTATATTCGTATCCGAAATTTCATATTCATAACATCCCTGACCCGACTACTGTACTTGTACTACACTTGACGTCAGAAAAATCGCACCTCTTCTAAAATAAGTTTAGACTTGGCCACCTGCTATTGCTAACTAACGTTTTATTGTCTAAATGTTGATATCTATTAAAAGTAAATTAAATGAGCTCTCAATTAATAATTGTTTGATCTAATTAACATAACAGTTACCATAATTAAACGCTTAAAGCGTTATTGCTTGCGCCGTCATAAAAGAAAATGCGGGTAAATTCGCCATCGAGATGATGGAGAAAACACACTTCAACAGTTCAATTAAAAAAAATCGGTTGGCACTCCGGGAGTACTCCGGAAAACTTGAATAATAACGTTGTGCATTTTTGATATTTTGAAATAAGCGGCGGAGGAAAAAATTCTAAAGATTTCGCGCCAGTGGCCTTTTTAATTTCTACATGCACGCATTCTACGATTTAAACTTATAGACAGAGTATAAATAACTCTAAGAGTTCACCGAAAAGATCGCTGCTATTAGTTCCATTTTCAAAATTAGTGCGTTGCTGGTGACACAAGTGTTTACATGACGTCTTAAAATGACGCGCCGCCATTTTCAACGCGCACCGTACAAAGAGAGGGGGATACCTCCGTCGCCAGCTGTCTTCTCTCCATCCGTCACATCCGTTTTACGCATTTTCGATCAGCCACGTGATTCCTAACCCGAGTTTAGCATTTTTTCCCCATACAAAAAGCGCACAATGCCGCTAAAGAAGTTTTCACTCCAAAAAGAATACCCAAAATTGATACTATTGCCCATGAAGTTGCTCAAAAAAATGAGGTAATGTAATGTTGCTCGGAAACTGAATCTCAGGAACTGATTCCATTCGACGAGTATTCCAACGGTTTCTAGAGACTGTTGGCTAAAGGAGAAAAAGTATATCACAACACTTACATTATATTAGATAGGATTAAATTAACTTTGAAGAATTTTTTGAAAAGGTGAGATTTTTCTGACGCCGAGTGTATTATATATTCTGTGCTACCGTCCGCTCTATATCTGTCCTGTCCTGCTACGCGGAAGCCTGGGCTATTTTTTGTGGCCTTAACTATTTAATATGATTTATTGCCTTCATTTAACCTTTGTTAGTTATATGTACTTACCCCCATGTTGTTTAACCTTGGTTTGAATGATTAAATATTCACTTGACTAAGTAAGTTGTGAACTTTAACGGCCTTATTCATAAACGCTTAATAATTCTATTTTAACTATTGCACCGTTAAATTATTTTACAAATGACAATAATGATAAAGATAAAACTTGTATCTTAAAATGTATTAATTTGTATGTAGTATCATTTAAAAGAGTAAAAGAAACAAAACACTTTGTAAGCCTCCTATAAATTTGCTTATTTCAGGGTTCCGTACCCAAGGGGTAAAAACGGGACCCTATTACTAAGACTCCACTGTCCGTCTGTCTGTCTGTCTCTCACCAGGCTGTATCTCATGAGACTAATTGTTTTTCACCATGTCAACAATATCAACTGTCTAGCTATCACGGTTCATGAACCGATGATGTATTTCTGTAGCTGCTATAACAACAAATAAGTACTAAAAACCTGTCCATCAGGCATTTTAATGTCCCCAGTGCTGGGGCACAGGCCTTCCTTATGGGTGGACAAGGAGGACGGGCCATAACCCACCACGCGGGCCCAATGCGGATTGGTGGGTGTTAACGACTGCAAATGCAGCTGGGACCAACGGCTTAACGTGCCTTCCGAAGCACGGAGGAGCTCGAGATAATAAATTGTTGGTCACCCATCCCATGACCGACCCTTGCGAACGTTGCTTAACCTCCGCAATCTCTGGGCCAGGCGCTAAACCACTGCGCCATCGAGCTCCTCGGTCTACAACCTATCTATATGAAAACCCACAAAATAAAAGTAACATATTAACTACATTTTTCATAATCTCCATGCATTTGTAGTTTTGTTAGTTTAACAGAAATGCCGCTCTTATTCGGGCCTAATTTTTAGGGTTCCGTACCAAAATGGTAAAAAGGAACCCTTATGGTGTGACTCAGTCTGTCTGTGTGTCTGTAATAGCTGGATATCTCGAGAACTACTGATGGTATCAACTTGAAGTTTGGAATAGTTTAAGATGACAATTGCCCAACTATTTTGCAATAAGTAAAGAATTAAAAAAAAATCTTTTTGACAACAGGGACTGAAAAGGGATCTTTAAAATTTGAAGTGGAGCTACTACGGCATGTGGGGGGTATCATATGAAAGAACGCCGTTTGCACGTTTTCAATTTTGTTTTTCTAGGCCGCATAGTTTTCGACTTATGATGAAAAACAAACGTAAAAAAAAAACCGTTCATCCCTTATCTCCAAAGTTTGCAAAGAGAAAAATCTGAAATAATTCTATGTGATAGCAGTTTATGTAAAGATTACAGGAAAAATAAAACGTGGTCTCAATATAGCACACTTTTTTAGAAATTATCAAATTTCTAAAAAAGTGAACATTAGTTCCAGTATTGGTCAAAAGATGGCGCTGACCTGAAACTGCAATAATAATTTTATTATTCTAGTCTGCAGTGTAATTATTATGATGGTACCAGCGAACTAAAATCTATGGAAGTGTAATTGCAAACAAATATTGCTTAACCCTTAACTGACATCGTGGGGTAGATTTAGACCCCAGTCGCAAAAAAACTCAAATATTTTCTTTTCCAGGAAAGCTAGGCGCTTCTCCTTCGAAGTATTCTCAGTGCAGTGTATGTGCTTGAACCTCGAGAAATCTTGGTGCATAAAAGTTCTCCGTTTGGGCTGTACAGGTACGTGGGGTAAGTTTATACCCCACGGTGTTAATTACGTATGTAGTTTTATATATGTACATTATGTATATATACATGTATTTATGTATGTATATTATATGACGGTATATGTCAACATGTCTGTGTTCAATTAGTATAAGTTTTTTCATTTCTTATATTTTTTCAAAGATTTTTATATAAGACTGTTTGTGAGATTAAGTTTTCAGAATAGAAAAAGTAGTATTTTTTGTTTTCTTAAATTAAATACTTTTTACTTATGAAAATGTCTTTTATTTTTATTTTAAATGCAACTAGATAGACCCTTATTGCATAATAATAATTTATTTTAGGCATTAGCATCTTTTGTGTATTTTTATTTTTTTACTCAGTTTGGGGTACATTTTTACCCCGCGATGTTAGATGTGTAACAAAAAATAACGATGTTAGTTCAGGGTTAAAGAATGGCACCACAGGACCGAAAAAGTACAACCCGCTCGCCTTTAGTCGGGCCAGCAACGCACCCGGTGACTGACGTTAGTGTTTTTTTCAATAAATTGCAGTTTGTATTATACAGAAATGATAGTAAGAGAGAGTTTATTAGAAATGACGTCCTTTATAGTCAAATGATGTAAAAGATGCAAAGAAGGCAGTCAAAAGATGCAGAAAAAACGTATCCTATTTTTTCGTTTAAGTATAGAAAATATCTATGAGTATACAAATTATGGTCGCTAATAATCAACCAGTTCACATGCTTTGTGCTGCATAATTAAATGCCAGCATTTTTAGCTCTATCCACTTAGTTGTACTTTTCGTGTGGTGCCATTTTCTGAGCAGAATGCTTATTCCATAAATTTTAGTTCGCTGGATGGTACGGAACCCTCGGTGCGCGAGTCCAACTCGCTCTTGACCGGTTTTTTTCTAATGATTAGCATAATAACACAATTACAAAACCTGTTATAGCAATAAAATCGCGTGATAATATTATAAGCTAAAGGTTGCTCATTAATATTATCTAAATAGTTACCAAGAGGTACCCACTTAAACATGTAACTATACTTACTTAAAATATTTATTTTTTCAATGAGTTAATAATTGATTGAATTATTCATTACGTTACTAACGCGCTGAAAGCAAATAATACCTACTATTTAAGTATCAAAATGTAAAGGTATTTTAAAAGTCTTGTTGATTGAATATTAAATACCTTACTAATATTATAAATGCGAAAGGCCCTTTATTTGTTTGTTTCGCCTTCACGTCTTACTTAACTACTGAACCCAGTGGTTCCTAACCTTTTCAATATTGTTACCCATATGACCTAGTAGAGAAGCCGACTTTACCCCCAACGCTGCCGCCGCTGTATCGCATTCACAGTGCATAGCAAATAGTGTCATTTAAGAAATGTTATTTTGAAATAAACCATATAGTAGGGCGGTAAAACAAGGTTTGAGGTTAGTTTTCGCACAAGTCATCACGGAAATATGAAAATGTGGTATCAATGGATTCAGTACGATGCCCTGAACACAAATATATAAGATGACAAGCGCGAAAATGGTGGGGGTAGAAACTGTGACGTCATAAAGTTTTCAGTACAAAGAAATTTTTTTTTCATACCATGTGGTATATCAAATGAAAGGGCTTTGTGAGTAGATTGCGAATATATAACACACTATAACATTTTCACTACTTGGTCTAACAAATTATTAGCAAATGTCGAAAAATTTCGCAATTCAGAGGCGCCATTGAACAGGTCTAGATTGAAAACGACTGAATTGATTTTTACAAAATACATAACAAATAACTCTGCACATAGTCTTTTCAAATGTCTAAAGGTAATTAACCAAAGATATTTAAAAATAAGAAAAGTACATCAGTTTTAATCATCATCATCATCATCAGCCATTTTAATGTCCCCACTGCTGGGGCACAGGCCTTCCTTATGGGTGGATAAGGAGGGCGGGCCATTAACCCACCACGCGGGCCCAATGCGGATTGGTGGGTGTTAACGACTGCAAATGCAGCCGGGACCAACGGCTTAACGTGCCTTCCGAAGCACGGAGGAGCTCGAGATAATAAATTTTTGGTCACCCATCCCATGACCGACCCTTGCGAACGTTGCTTAACCTCCGCAATCGCTGGGCCAGGCGCTAAACCACTGCGCCACCGAGCTCCCCGTATGTTTATCCTCACTTGTCCTGTTTAGTAAACAGTATTTGACAGTTTCCATGCTTATTTTAAATCACTATTAAAAATTGTGTTAACAATTTTTTGTTATTAAATGCGTGGAAAACCATTTGTTGATTTTATACATGATTATTTCAAAAAATAATTGAGTAAAGTTTGTTTACCAAATAGGACAAGTAAGGATAACTAAAATAAGACAACATATTTTAAAATAGTGATTAAGTTTGAAAGAAGTATCTAAAGTGTCAAAATTTGCTTATTTAAACCTTCGTCTGTTTATCCTAACTTGTTCTAGTAAGGATAAACATACGAAAGTTTTTTTTTATTTTTATTAATTATTAAAGGAATCTGAGAAATTAGAAAATGCAGAAAATTATGCTGTTATTAAAACTGATGTACTTTTCTTATTTTTAAATATCTTTGGTCAATTACCTTTAGACATTCGAAAAGAGTATGTGCAGAGTTACTTGTTATGTATTTTGTAAAAATCAATTCAGTCGTTTTCAATCTAGACCTGTTCAATGGCGCCTCTGAATTGCGAAATTTTTCGACATTTGCTAATAATTTGTTAGACCAAGTAGTGAAAATGTTATAGTGTGTTATATATTCGCAATCTACTCACAAAGCCCTTTCATTTGATATACCACATGGTATGAAAAAATAATTTCTTTGTACTGAAAACTTTATGACGTCACAGTTTCTACCCCCACCACTTTCGCACTTGTCATCTTATATATTTGTGATCAGGGCATCGTACTGAATGCATCGATACTAAATTTTCATATTTCCGAGATGACTTGTACGAAAAGTGTTTTCTAAGCGTCTTTTTTAAGATTACCGCCGCTCTAATAGTGCCATCTCTCTATTCTATTCATTCTTACTGGTACCACCTCTGTTACACCAATAGTTTGTTTTACCCCTGCGGGGGTAATTACCCCCAGGTTAGGAACCAATGACTGAACCGATCATTATGTACACATTGTCAGGGGTACAGAGAAGGACATAGGCTACCTTTCATCATGGATATCATTCATTTAGGACACCATTCATTTATGTGATGGTGTCAAATTCCACACTACACCGAAGCGAAGCGAGGGCGGGTCGCTAGTATTAAAGAAAAGCATAATGAGCTGTCTTCATTTGAATACTAATTATTAACATTTAATTTTCCTTATAAAATTCTGTCACCGAATATTTCTAAATAAGTATTGAACAACACTTATCTTTTTATCATTACTACCTATTTACTTTCTCAATGTTATCAATTTCGATGTTATATTTTGTTTGGTATGAAGTATGCTGTTATCTGGACAAGTATGTATCTAACATTATGTTTGATGTATAAGTTTGTATGAGAGCTCCGCTAGACTTCTTGACGACGATAAGATATGTCGTTTTGGGAACAGTCAATAACGCATTATTTACATACAATTTAGGGTGTTACTAGTTATAAAATAGTTTTAATTATCTGTTGGTATGTACTTACACGCATAGTTGAGTTTATTTAGTCGGCAAAGTAGTACGGCGGTCTATTATGGCAACAAGTGCTCGGAATTTTAATCAAGTTTAATGTAAAAAATAAGCTAGTACCTAATACAAAAGCGGAAGCGATTCCCAAGTTATTTATTTAATTAAACAGCCTGAAATCCATCACAGACAGACAACCGCGAACGCATATCATTCATAAGTTTTAGCGAAAGGTGATTTTAATTTTATAGAATTGTCTGAAAACAATATTAAATCATTTAAATTTTGAAGAAAAATATAATTAAAAAAAATATATTGAAACGAACGCGGAATGAACTTGTGGTTTAATTATCAGGACATTTATTTGTTTTGTTAGTACAAACAATAGCTAGAAGACACTTTAAGTTACAATAGAAAGAACAGATACCTAGATAATTACAGGTTTTCACTTATGCGAAGCTGTGAAGCGAATAGACAGGGAAATTTGTAAAACACCAATAACCTCGCAGGAGTAGATTACTAACATCATATACAACAACATTGTTCTACGACTTTCCCGAAAACAGACAAATAACCCTGGTGGTGTTTTACAAATAACCCTGTATATGTTGTAATATACAACATAATAAGGCTACTAATTGTTGAACACAAAGTATTAGTCATCAGAAACTACAAATTACTTTCTTAAATAATTACGAACTTTAAGAATTTGTATAATTATAAGTCTCTGAAATTAATAAACCAGTTTACCGACGTTTTTGTACGCGTTCCGACATTTATGACATCTCTGTCGTGTTATGGTTGCACCAACTAGTGCTCAGACAGAAAGCGTCATGGCTTTTCTTCATTACCACAACGCGTTGTGGTCGTTTGGTATGTTGACCACGACGCGAATTTCGCGTTGTGGCATTGGGATTGTTATGTTGCCGTCTTTTCTATTTGATCAAAATGGACAAACAATATCAAATCAAATGGACAACAACCATCACGGGGGTCGAGAGCGCCACTCACTTGTAGCACATAGATATAACACCAGATCGGTGTCGACTGGTAAATATGTTATACCGAAAGTCACTAACTCTACCACTACTACGGTGATAGAACACTCAATAAGAGAATCCCATATTTGTTAAATAATCTGCCACACAACAAATTTTGTAATCTTCTAAAAAACATTTA
Source organism: Agriphila geniculea (assembly GCA_943789525.1). NCBI lineage: Eukaryota > Metazoa > Arthropoda > Insecta > Lepidoptera > Crambidae > Agriphila > Agriphila geniculea. Next base: position 2,093,219 of record OX038879.1, on the reverse strand, counting down.
TTAGACACAATACTTTAACTAAAACATTAGCATAATCAAACTATTATTATTTAAATTTAGATTACCCAAGTACATAATTTAACATAAGATACTTTCGAGACTCGATCCCTCAGTCAAACTATCTTAAATAGTTCTGTGGGACTGATGTTGTACCAAAATGTTGTATAATTAAGTACCTTGTTAATTAATTAAAAAAAATATCGCGTCAACTTTTGGCTTGGACCCGACTGTATAGTAACATGATTTCCGTTGTGAACGCGGCGCAGCGGCGCGGCGTGGCGCTAACGGCGGCTGTTCAAGGACTAGTGACGTGTTTCAAATGTTTACGGAATAACAATAATAACAATGGCTCGTAAATATGGGAGCCGCAAAAAAAATCTAACGAACATGAACGTTTGACCGTGAAAATCGAATTAATACAATTTAGTTCCAAAGTCTTTTATTTGAAGATAACATGCGAGGTTTTCAGAAAACGAATACGGTTTAAAGAATTTATGTGAGTTACTAATATGGCTTGACAATCGATAAATTTCCAAGATCTGACGCTATTATATTTAATTGCATTTAGCACGGAATATGGAAAATAACTGTTACTTATGTGTGCTTTTCTTGATTAAGATATGCTACACTAAATCAAATTAATCAACATTTTCAGAAACTATTACACGTGACATTATTCTGTACTATTACTTAAATAGTATCATAAATAAAAATTACTTAAAGAACAGTTATGTTCATTACTATTGCGATTATGTTAGTAGGCATTCATAAATACATTACAAACTAATTAAGGAACTCAGAATAACTTATAGGATCCGAATGGCGAAATGAGCTGTGGATTTATAGTGGCATGACAAGACTATTAAGGACAATAATAAATTATTTCTTTTTGGCGACACTCCATATTAGTTAACACATCAAGTTCTTATATGGGTTTGAAAATGGTAGGTGCCATCAACAATAAAGGGACGCGTAATTACAACAACTCCCGGCATACTGAAAAAACCAGAAAAATCCCATTTAGGGCCCTCCACCTGTCATATCCATAAAAATAACTTGTTTTATTAATCTTAATTGTTCTGACAATCAATCATCATCAACCATCATGCCGGTTTTGATTGATGAACTTGACAATCGTAAAAATCAACACTCAAAGATTACATTTCCGGTAATTTTCCAAGATCCTATTCATTGTCAATAGAAAACTCTTGATGAATTATTATTCGTGAAGTGTTTTCTGTTCTGTAATTATTATTAATGAAGTGTAGAAAAGAGAGGAGGAAGGCCTGAGAGGCGTTCTTTTTCTCTTTTCTTTTGTAAAATTACATCAAGTGTCATAATTTGTGGTTGAATCATTGATTTGATGGATGGATAAGAGCTTATTCCATTCTACATACTCGATCAAAAGGTCGTTTTCCGATTAGTTTCACCTAAACGTGGATCATTGCCTGCCAATCTTCAAATAGTAGTGTAGTTAACGTATCTGCATTATTCACTAATTTTGTGGTTTGTTTCTGAAAAACCGAAAGTAGGCTACAAAAATATTTGCGTAGACTAAACCAGGCGACAAAGCTGTAAAATTATCACACATCTGGCAGTATTTTTATTAAGATTACATTTGCGATACGATACACATACCTATACAATAAAATATTTTATTATGAATGCGTCCTGCTAAGAATTTTATCATTTAATGACTTGCACGATAAAACTATTGACTTTCAGCGATCCGTAAGTAGTAAATATCCATTTAAGTAAGTGGTAGGTTGATAATCAATTCTAAAACCTCTTGTTTAGTTGTTTCCAATTCCTATTTATGTTTCAGAACAAGTGTGTTTGTCACGCGTTCTCAAGCTACTGTGTGACAGGCTGTCAGTGTAAGTTCTCGTAGAAGTTCTTCCAGGTGTATTCGCAGCCTGACTCTGTCTGTACATCATCATTATTACGATACAAATAAAGGCTATTTTACCAGACTTTGTAAAGACGCGGCTGGCTCGGTTAGCAACTGTCTACTTATCACAAGCGCCACAGGCTTATCTCGTTGTGTCAATAATAGTCTGCCCACACGTCTCGCACGGATGGACACTCACGTACATACATAGTTAGGTACTGGGAACGGAATAACACTTTTTCGAGCAACTGTATTGAAAAGTATTTTCTTTGAATGCGGAAAACAACAAGATTACAAGGCTGTGCAAATTATTAATAGAACTACTATCAGCCGGGGCAACGCTCTACTCTCTTATACAAAGTATTTTGAAACATTTCACACGGAACTATTGTGTGTTTGTTCACTACTATACTACACGTGGCGATTTATACATTTTGGCGCCATTGAAATTAAAAATACAAAATGCATTTTCTAACAGTTTTAATTATTGGAAGCAGTCTGGGGAAAAAATACAGGGTGTAAAAAGGGTATCAACTATTACATTATAAAGGGTCATTAAAAATCAACTGCTTTTTCTAATTACAGGGCCAATTTAGGTCTCTTATCAAGATAGTTAATTCTATTGATTTAACGCTCGTCAAGATACAAATACGATACAAGTACTCGTACGATTAATTTTTTTCTATTTTTGCAGTTGATTGGTTAATATTTTATTTTTGTACTTTTAACCAAATTCTAAAGCCTCTGAATGGATGGTAGATCATAATAACATGAAAAAACTTCTCACTCAACTGCAAAGAGTTGTCATCGCCCTGTAGCAACACTTGACCGCACAACTTTCAACTGTGTATAAAATACAAAATAAATAAGTTTTTTTATGTACTACGGGATAATGCTTGGCCTTCATCTCACTGATGATGATAAGGCCGAAGGTGGAAGCGCACTATTACCGGAATCTTCATCACTGAAGAACTGGCTATCTTACCTCGAACTGCCGGAACACAACAATGTTTAAATTGTTGTAATGGCGTCAGACTTAGGTAAGATGGTGGTAGCTAGCCAGGCGTACTTGAAATAAGCCCTACCACCAACCAAACCGAGTACAAATTATACCCCCCTGGGAATCGAACCCGGAACCCGGGTCGTCTTACACGGGTGGGCGAACCACTACACCACAGAGGCGGTTAAAGTCGGAAAGAGCAAACACTCGCGAACAGCCTAAGGGCTGGTTTATACTGGGTCAGTGAGTGTGACTGGAGTCTGGAGCTGGACCTAGTGACTCGGAATTTTGGACCCAGTGACTCGGAATTTTGGACCCAGTAATTGGGTACAAATAGACAGAATTGTAAGTCTTACTGTGCCCGAAAATAGAACGGGTGGCTTGTCAGCTGGACTAACTTGCGAGTGAGAAGTCAGCACTGGGGCCGTATTATGACCTCTTATTTCCTGGCAGTTTTCTGACTGGCTATCAATCTATCTCTTTTAATTGCTATACAGCGAGAAAGAGATGTAACTATAGCAATTCTTAAACCTGGCAAGTTTTAAGAGTTGTAATACCCCCTCTGGACTGGGTTAAAACTAGTGTCTACACGAGCCCAGTAGCAAGTCAGCGTTGAACAGGGTTACTGTTACTTATTACTGTTACATATTACTGACCCCGTATAAACCAGGCATAAAACACAAAAGAATAAGTTGGAAAGAGCAAACATTTGCGAACAACAGCCCAAACGACTTTTGTTAAAATACCATAGATACGGAGAGCACACAACACAATCCACAGAGCAAACACGTGGACGGACGTGGCTCGGTACACATTGGCGCCTAGTAACTTGATTTACTTACATCAATCAGTATAATATACGGAAAGTCAAAACTATTTATTTTGGAGGAAATCTCAATCAGATTATTTGGATGGTTTACGTAAACAAAAGCCTGAGGCGGAGATGTAAGTACATACATACATCAAAGCTCAAATAGTAGCGTTTTTTTTTCTTTGTAATAGCCTAGCTAGACTGAATAAAATAACTTTTGAATTTAGCTTGAACCCTGTAAATTGATTAAGTAATTTGAAATTCATTACGAAATATGCTAATTAAATAATGTTATTTATTTGTTAATTAATAATGTTATAATGTTAATTAATTATTATAAAATAATGATTTAAAAATGCTTATTATGTGAGCTTATTTGAATAAAGATATTTTTCATTTCATTTTATTTAATTATAATAGGAATTTTTTTATGGGAAGTATTTTTTGATCAGTAATTAATCTAAATGGTTAGCAAAAATAATCAGTAGTTTGATTATTTGGTCAGCAGACCATGATCTGATAAACAATCTTTAAATCGTCAGCAATTTAATAAACAGTTGGAGAGCAAAATATATAATTGGTCAGGAACATTTCATAATTGGTTATTAGAGAAAACTGTGGGGGGAGGGATATGGGGAGGAGGAGGGGGAGGAACAGGGGGATGGTGGAAGAGAATTGATGAAAATTTATATAACGCAGATAACTGATTGCAGCTTAAAAAAATTTCAGCGGTCCAGTATGCCACTAATTTGCTGATTGGTTTAGAAATATTTGCTAGCCAAAACTTGCTGACCAACTAACCATTTTGGTCAAGCACAGATTTTTTTGATCACGTAAATACAAATATTTTGCTAACTAGTAAAACCATACACCCATTATTTTTTAGGTTGGTAAAAATAAGAAAAAAATTGATAGAAAACAGTAGCTATGAGTGGAATTAAAACTGGTTTCTTTAATCCGATTTCGTGTATAAATAACAAACCCTGAAAACTGCATAATTCAACGCATAAAAATAAAAATTGTTTAAAAAAACAAAAAACCGACTTCAAAAAACCTACCTCTAAAAAGCAAGAAATAATATTCGTAATAATAAAAACACGTCTATTGAAGTCGGGTGGGGCTGGAGTACAAATTCCTTTTTTTTTATTATAAAAGCCCCACCCGACTTCAATAGACGTGTTTTTATTATTACGAATATTATTTCTTGCTTTTTAGAGGTAGGTTTTTTGAAGTCGGTTTTTTGTTTTTTTAAACAATTTTTATTTTTTAATTTTTAGTGTAGGTACCTTTTGTATTAGGTAGTGTAGGTATATTATTTGGGTAGAAAAATCGGCTCAGCCAAACGTGAGTTAATTAAGCGGAGAAACATACATACATGCGGGTCAAACTACGAACCTCCTTTTTTAAGTCAGTTAAAGAACTACACTTAAGATATCCCTTTTCAAACAAAAATATAATTATCTTATTCAGTTCATAAACAAAGAAGTTATACGACTGATCATCGAGGTAGTTCACACAAAAATCATACTATTTTCGTGCATTTTTCAAGATTACTTGAAAAGTACTGAACCGATTTCAAAATTTTGAAAAATGGGACCAACTTGAAAGTTTACCTAATCTAATAACGTATGAATCATTTCAATCGGATCAGCCGTCTTTGAGTAATCGGTGTACATACAAAAAACAAAAAAAAAAAAAAACGGGTCGAATTGAGTACCTCCCTCCTTTTGAAGTCGGTAAAAAGGATTTTATAGTCACAGCTCTGTTATAAAATAAAAGAAATACAATAGTTACTACATTGAAAAACAAAAAATATATTGTTTCTATTCAGATAGCAACATGAATCCATACTAATATAATAAATGCGAAAGTAACTTTGTCTGTCTGTCTGTCACGCTTTCACGCCTAAACTACTGAACCGATTTTGATGAAATTTGGTACAGAGATAGAGTAGAGCTTGAGAAAAGACATAGGCTACCTTTTTCGTGAAATAAGTGTTGAAGGGGTTAAAATAGGGGATGAAAATTTGTATGAAAGTTTGAAGGAGTCAAAATAGTGGATGAAATTTAAAGGCGGGGCGGTGCGCTTGGTTGGAACCCACCCAACTAATCACGTAATAACGGCTGATCTGATTTTTATTAAATTAAAACACAGAATACTATTTATCCTAGTTAAAGGTTCCCTAAGGATTTTCTCTAATATCTACGCGGACGAAGTCGCGGGCAGAAGCTAGTATATAATAAATAAAGTGTGACCATCTTTATGATAATGAAATCGGGGCCATTACCCATAATTTATTCTGTGCCATCACTAAAACAGATACTTGACCAAATCTAAGCAAAGGAAATAAGAAAGTTTTCTTATAATGCGTATAATGATTATTGATTAATCATTCTCAATATTTTGTTTTAAAATCGGTTTAGACTAAAACTGGCGCAAATAATAATAATCAATTCATAATACTTACTTAACCCATTTAACAACTAACAAGATAAACCAGTTTTTCCGTTAACTGAATGTAAACAAGTCAAAAAGACGCTAAGGGGAACGACTATCCAACTAAATTGATTGTACACCGCGCGGTGCCTAAACGACATTCTAAAATATCCGCAGAACTTAGGGCAATGTACGACAGTCCACCAGCAGTATATTTATTCACGTTCTCAAGTTAAATGGCTTGGCAACAGCGGTTTGGCTCGTTTCGATAACATTGACATTTAGTATTATAGTTTAGTGCTATTATGTTTTCGGTGGTATAGGCTCATTTTGTAGGCTGTTCCAACAAGTGAGTATGCAAATAAAGCTACGTAAATAAAAAAACAGGTGTGAATATCGCATAATTCGCATGACTAGTTTTAATACCATTCCAACTTAAATTTCATTTCCTTCCCTTCCACCTTTTACCAAAAATCTAATTTAATTTGTTGTCGGACCCTTTGTGTCAAGTCTCTTTGCTAATAATATTATACATTCTGTGAATAAGCGAAGTAAACAAAGAAATTAGGGCACGTATCATTGTATTAATTTAATCGTCAATTTAAACCGACCATTTGGCAGAGGCGTAGCGCGTACCCTCAATAATGTTCAAAATGTTCAATCCTTTGTTTTTCATTACTTCTGTAGCTCTACACTTGTATTGTACTATAAATATGTGGCTTGGCCGTTTCGTTACTACAAGAACTATTGTTTATTAGAAAGGTTTCCATGTAGCGAAATGGCCAAGCCACATATTTTGACTAAGGTGTAGAGTTTTTGAAGTTAGGGCGCGTAGAGTTAGAAGCTTGGCTCTACATGAGGTCTGATAACTTTTTGACAGTTCGAGGTCTTGGCAATATTATTCATGAAATTATTTTGGTGGGATTATGTATTCTGTGACCATGAGTTGATGCAAACTATTTTCGCTACCGAAAACTATCGGATATACTGCCCACAGTCAATGCGAGTGAAAGAGAGAAAACTATTAACAACTATTAAATATTAATAACTTCAAACTTTTACAAGTTCTGGGGTCTAAGGAAGGCCAGGATTGTATTCATACAAATTTATATAATTACATTACATCAATTATAATTATAAATGTTTTATTCGTGACTTCATTAAACCAAAACTTAAAATGATTATAATATCAAATGATTAGCAAGTTTCATAAACAAATTTTTAGAGTTTTTAAAGTATTTCTGCCATAAAACAAACAATTATTGTTAAATTTATAATTAATGTTTCATATACAATCTTGCCTTGTATTCTTGTTTGAAGTCCGAATGTTCGACGGTCATTATTATAGATAGAGCAACTTCAAGTGTTCAAACTTGAAACTAATACAGATTTAATGGTTGAATTTAAATTGGACACCTGCTGCGAGATAAGGTTGATTTATATGAAACGGTCACGTATTTTAATTAGCAGGTTTATTTTTAATAAGAATGTATCTGCAACGTTGTGTAGAAGTTTGTTTTGTTGATATTATCAATTACTTTCAACTACTATATACAGGACGATCTGGGTACTTATTGTCTAATTCCAAAACCTATTGCAATCGCTTTCAGGACGTGATACATTGATGCTTCTTTTAGGCACAAATAAAAACTTACCAAAGAAATGCAGCAATGTGTCACATCTATCTGTCAAATGAAAGCGATTGCGATAGATTTAGAAAATTAGACAATAAGTACCCAAGGGGCTAATTGTCTAATTTCAAAATCTATCGCAATCGCTTTCAGGATGTGATACATTGACGCCTCTTTTTGGGACAAATAAAAACTTACCAAAAAAATGCAGCAATGTGTCACATCCATCTGTCAAATGAAAGCGATTGCGATAGATTTTAAATATTAGACAATAAGGAGGCAGATCATGTAGGATGGATCTCACTCATGAAACGAGCAATAAAAATTGCACAAGTGAACTTCCGAAGTGTTCTTTTTTAGCTATAAATAAACTTTTTACTCTATCGAAATGACAAAATTACATCCCAATGAGCACACAAGCCTTTTCTTTATTTGTCGATAATGGCATTTCAATGTAGACAAAAAACTTGTCGAATTAGTCAATGCTACAAGATTCTACGGCTTCTGGCAACTCAAAGAAAATCAATTAGTTGCGGAAATCAACTTAAGGCTGTAGACTCGCATCACGTTCCATTTTTAAATTTTCTTTTTTTTTTAAATTTCAATACAAATGATCAAAACAACTCTGCGCGAGCCGTAATGAGGGCGAACTTTGAAAATTCCTATTAAATTATTAAATATACATAAGTATATACAAGACACGCAATACATTAGCCAAATACCTCATTATTCCTAAGAAAGATTAAAAATTACTTTAGATTCTGTAAATACCAGTAAAAAAACATGTCAAAGTTTACCAATTTGAGCATTTTTTAATATTTTATTTCTCTGTGATTAAAAGCATTTTTTTAAATTTTCTCTCTATAGGGAACTCTGACAATACAAACAATAAGTGAAAAAATAAATATGAGTCGTATTCTTATTTGTTACAGCTGAAACGTTTTTGAAAAATACCTCTGACAAGCAAATTTGAAATTCCACTTGAACAGATTGTCTTCGTTTTAAAATACCTGTCAATTTATTATGTTTTTCTCTCTATACGGCACTAATTTAAGAATTTTGCTTCCTAAAACTAAAGTTTACATCAATAACAATGCTTTGATTCTTTAGATAACTTCATTGGAAAAACACTAATTTCGTTGAAATGCAAATATACAGCCTTAATGCAATTTTCTAGCGCCCCCTAAGTTCACCACATATTATAATCACTTTTAAAATCACATTTTCTGGGCCTTTTACCACCCCCCTGCAGGCTTCCAACGCACTTCACGCCCATTTTGTGGAGCACTGGTTTAGGGGATCAAATGAGAATATCTCATTCTATTTCATTCTATTTGATCCTTGATTTCATGCCGTGTCTTACTTGAGGTCCACAAATCACACAATCTGTGCCTAAATTCTTACTTAAGATGTTGGACGTTTATGGAGAATAATATAATATCCAGATACCTATCTACTTACTTATCTTTATTTAGAAACAGCGCAGAAACTAAGTAACCTACTTTGTTATCTTCTTATATTTATTACAATGATTTTATTTTATTTCAAAGTATTCATTTGATAAGACAACTTAAGGAATCATCCATTATTTTTGGAGAAAATAACTTACTTATCGTTTGTAATGTTTCTTTGAAGTAAAAAAGTCAATTTTGCTTTGCTTTAACATTAAAACAATTTTAGTTTCTAGTTGTAGCTATACAAATAGAAATCTGGACGAACTAGTGGCCATTATAGTTTAGGTCAGTATGCATTTCTCGACGCCTGACGAGGCCTAAAAACAAAATTAAATATTAACACACACCGAGTGAACGAACTCTTTATCGCCACCAAAATACATGACTTCTAAACTAGCTGAAGTTTTATGACGAGAGCCAATGGCAGCATGAAAACTAATTTAAAACCTAGAGCATTTTTACCGACTTCAAAAGGAGGGAGGTACTCAATTCGAGCCGTTTTTTTTTTTTGTATGTACACCGATTACTCGAAGACGGCTGAACCGATTGAAATGATTCAAACGTTATTACATTAGGTAAAAATTCAAGTTGGTCCGTCATTCAAAATTTTTTAAAATTTTGAAATCGGTTCAGTACTTTTCAAGTAATCTTGAAAAAAGCACGAAAGTAGTATGATTTTGCTTGAACTACCTCGATGAACAGTCGTATAACTTTTTTGTTTATGAACTGAATAAGATAATTATTTTTTTGTTGGAAAATGGATATCTTATGTGTAGTTCTTAGAGAAAAAGGAGGTTCTCAGTTTGACCCGCATGTATGTATGTTTCTCCGCGATTAACTCACGTTTGGCTGACCCGAGTTTTCTACCTAAATAATATACCTACACTACCTAATACAAAAGGTACCTACACTAAAAATTAAAAAAATAAAAATTGTTTAAAAAAAACAAAAAACCGACTTCAAAAAACCAAGCTCTAAAAAGCAAGAAATAAAATTGGTAATAATAAAAACACGTCTATTGAAGTCGGGTGTGGCTTTTAGAATAAAAAAAAAGGAATTTGTACTCCAGCCCCACCCGACTTCAATAGACGTGTTTTTATTATTACGAATTTTATTTCTTGCTTTTTAGAGGTTGGTTTTTTGATGTCGGTTTTTTTTTTTTTAAACAATTTTATTCAGTCTAAGGGCTTTAGGCTGAAGGAGGTATACTAATAAAATGTTGCACCAATATCAAAATAAATACGACTTGTAATAAATTATTTTCAAAATTTATAATTTGGTTGGTGGTCCAGAAAGGAGAGCTACGCAAAAATCCCACAGTGGAAAGTTTAAGAACTCCGACCTAGTTTCCTTGGCCTTTTTTTATCACAAGTATTTATATTGTCGTCGATTCGAGTTATAAATAATACTTACTGAAATTATTATAGGCGTATTGACGTAACTGAATTACAATCTCAATGTATTCAATACGAATATCAACTAGCAATAAGAAGTAAGCTTTCTATTACTTATTCAATGTTTTAAACAAAATCTTGATCTAATATACATGCATAATAGACCAGACACCTTCGTACTACATACTTCATAAGTTCGCAATAGAATATTATAGGTAAATACTTAATTCACTTTTGACGTCATTTAAATTTATGATTATGGAGCTTTAAATACTAGAAATACAATATGGAAAAAAAATTATAATGTTAATCGTTCGTGCATTACCACAGAATAACTAATAGTACAAGTACAGAAGAAATGGCATCACGTCTGGCAGATTTTAGGGACTGATAGAAAATAAAACCGGTCAAGAGCGAGTCGGACTCGCGCACCGAGGGTTCCGTACCATCATAATTGCACCACACTGCAGAGTAGAATAATAAAATTAGTACTGCAGTTTTAGATCAGCGCCATCTCTTGACCGATAGTGGAACTAATGTTAACTTTTTTAGAAATTTGATAATTTCTAAAAAAGTGTGCTATATTGAGACATCGTTTTATTTTTCCTGTAATCTTCATACAAACTGCTATCACATAGAATTATTTCAGATTTTTCTCTTTGCAAACTTCGGAGATAAGGGGGGAGAACGGTATTTTTTTTTTACATTTTTCATTATAAATCGAAATCTATGCCTAAATATGCCTAGGCCTAAAACAAAAAGAAAAAATGACTGAAAATGTGCAAACGGCGCTCTTTCATATGATACCCCACATGCCCTAGTAGCTCCACTTCAAATTTTTAAGACCCCTTTTCAGTCCCTTTTGTAAAAAAGATATTAATTTTTTTATTTATTTCTTATTTGCAAAATAGTTGGGCAAATGTCATCTCAAATTATTCTAAATTTCAAGTTGATACCATTAGTAGTTCTCGAGATATCCAGCTGTGACAGACAGACAGACAGACAGACTGAGTCACACCATAAGGGTTCCTTTTTTACCATTTTGGTACAGAACCCTAAAAATTAGATCTGCACACAGTCTTGTGACCAACGCGTCTAAAATTAGGAGTCCAAAGGTCAGTTTAATAACTAAATACATTTGAAAAATACCCAAAAAACATACTAAAGAGCTTATTAGATCATCCTGAATATCGGATCCGATATGAAGTCTGTCCTAAATTCAGAGAAGTGTAATTGCATTAAGGAAGGTAGTGTCCGATTTAGGATCCTAGTTAGGATAGAAATGGTCTCCGACGTAACGGATGCTAAATCGGAAGCAATTACGACAGTTTAATCGCATTCAGGACGCTCGGCTCCGACACAGTAGTACCACAGTATTTAGTTCGTACTACAGTCAGTCAACGCCTTTTATGTTGGCGAAAACAAAGCCGCCATTCGCCTAGACAGTTGGCGCAACGACTAAAATTGTAAGGGCTGTCACTATGTGATTTGCTTTTTTGAATTGCAAAAAAAATAAAAATAAGTAATTGCGATGATGACTAATGAATAAAATAACGAAATACTAATAAAAATCGTAAACATATTAAATTTAAAATAGCAATATCTTGGAAAGTACTCATCCTAGCTAAGAAATGATAGATCTTAGTGAGATCTTCATTTTAGATGACAGCTATCAAATCTGTTTGTCATCTAAATTAATGAAGATCTCACTAAGACCTATCATTTCTTCAAGGTCACCAATCCTATTTATATATATATACCTAGACTGATGTCTAGGATGAGTACTTTTACTTGTACTGACTGTATGAACTAAATACTCTTTAGGCTGTGGTAGCACAGTCTTTAATACTACACAGTCGTCCGACTCATGTACTCATGTCTCAAAACAATCTCAAACCACTTTGAGTACGTTTAATAACTGTATGATCGTAACACAGTCGCCCGACTCATGTACTTATGTCTCAAAACAATCTCAATCCACTTTGAGTATGACTGTATGATTGTAAAGCTGTGATATCGGATACGTTATTCAGGATGGTCTAATTGGCGACTGAATTTCTCGTCCTAAAGAGCTTATTACACCTTCCTGAATAACGGATCCGGAATTCAGAGTCCGATTTAGGACGAGAAATTCAGTCGCCAATTAGACCATCCTGAATAACGTATCCGATATCACAGCTTTACAATCATACAGTCATACTCAAAGTGGATTGAGATTGTTTTGAGACATAAGTACATGAGTCGGGCGACTGTGTTACGATCATACAGTTATTAAACGTACTCAAAGTGGTTTGAGATTGTTTTGAGACATGAGTACATGAGTCGGACGACTGTGTAGTATTAAAGACTGTGCTACCACAGCCTAAAGAGTATTTAGTTCATACAGTCAGTACAAGTAAAAGTACTCATCCTAGACTGATGGTGACCTTGAAGAAATGATAGGTCTTAGTGAGATCTTCATTAATTTAGATGACAAACAGATTTGATAGCTGTCATCTAAAATGAAGATCTCACTAAGACCTATCATTTCTTAGCTAGGATGAGTACTTTCCAAGATATTGCTATTTTAAGTTTAATATGTTTACGATTTTTATTAGTATTTCGTTATTTTATTCATTAGTCATCATCGTAATTACTTATCTTTATTGTTTTTGCAATTCAAAAAAGCAAATCACATAGTGACAGCCCTTACAATTTTAGTCGTTGCGCCAACTGTCTAGGCGAATGGCGGCTTTGATTTCGCCAACATAAAAGGCGTTGACTGACTGTAGTACGAACTAAATACTGTGGTACTACTGTGTCGGAGCCGAGCGTCCTGAATGCGATTAAACTGTCCTAATTGCTTCCGATTTAGCATCCGTTACGTCGGAGACCATTTCTATCCTAACTAGGATCCTAAATCGGACACTACCTTCCTTAATGCAATTACACTTCTCTGAATTTAGGACAGACTTCATATCGGATCCGATATTCAGGATGATCTAATAAGCTCTTAAATCGGACTCTGAATTCCGGATCCGTTATTCAGGAAGGTGTAATAAGCTCTAGGCGAATGGCCAACATAAAAGGCGTTGACTGACTGTAGTACGAACTAAATACTGTGGTACTACTGTGTCGGAGCCGAGCGTCCTGAATGCGATTAAACTGTCCTAATTGCTTCCGATTTAGCATCCGTTACGTCGGAGACCATTTCTATCCTAACTAGGATCCTAAATCGGACACTACCTTCCTTAATGCAATTACACTTCTCTGAATTTAGGACAGACTTCATATCGGATCCGATATTCAGGATGATCTAATGTGCGCTTTTATAATTCCCAACGGCCCGGCACGGTACCGCCCGGCAGCCGTCCAACGGCACAACAGGGAAGTGAAATGTATGGAATCATATGGAGACGCTTTTATATTTCCTCAACGGCACCGGCAAACCGTGCCGTGCCGGCCAAATCCTACGCTGCCGTCGAACTTTTACGATGTAGTGCGTAGCTACAAGGATTCATATGCGTGAGTGTGAGTCCAGAGCAAAGAATATACAGCGTGTATAAAGGGCACAACCAGTATATTAGCGTAATATCGTTAATGTGTTGTTGTTGGTATGCCATGTACCTATGTATGATTGTGGAAACAAACAACATCAAAATCAACAAATAGGTAATATTCCGACAAACAGTTATTTCGATACTGATCGGAAAGATATCTAGGTACTTACAGCGGTGGAAACACCGTTAATAGGGCACTTACCAAAGTTAAATATTGTTACCTATCTCAACAAATAATTACCTAGATATTACTTAAGTAGGTAGTTACCTACTTAATTAAATAATGTGTTGTGTTGATGCCTACCTATCTTGGTAAGTAGGTAGGTAATGAAAACCAGCTACATATATTATTCTTTGATTTTTAAAAGATTTATTTATCATTTAAGTAAGTACCTACCTACTACCTACCTACATTGTAATATAATCATTAAACAACGTGTAACAAAAAGGGGGTATCAACCCGAGAGGAGGTCAATGTACTCGTGAAACTTCCAACAGAAAAAAAATTTTTTTGAATGTCTCTCCCTATATAAAATGTTGGCGGCAAATTCAAATTTTCTATGGAGAGTCCAAAATTGTATTTTCGATTTGAAATCTTTTTCTGTTGGAAGTGTTCAGATTCACGAGTACATTGACTTCCTTTCGAGTTGATACCTCCTTTCTGTTACACGTTGTATAATTGGTAAACTATTATTTTATGAAATAATTATAAAGATAACAAATATCTAGAGAGAGAAGGTCAACTTTTATTCTTTATATTATTCTAAAGTACAAAGTAGGTACCACGACACTACTGTACAATGTACAAATAGTAACTTCTTCGCTATGAGTGTTCTGTGTTGAACATCCAACGGCCGGCAACGGCAGCAATTATAAAAGCGTCTTTCGGCGTCGCCGCTGCCGTGCCGAGCCGTGCCGTGCCGGGCCGTGCCGTGCCGGGCCGTCGAGAATTATAAAAGCGCACAATAAGTTCTAAACATCAAAACAATGTTTTCTCAACATGTTTGGGGCGTGGCCTATGAGTTTTGTTTTGCAAAAACACAAAACATGTTTGCCGCGACGAACGGAAAACATCCCCCGCTCTCGCCTGCGGGGAGGGGAAGTAACTCATTTTGTGTTAGCGCTCACTAGATGCAGACGTCTCGCCTGCGTTCGTGTGACATTGTGTGATTCGTGTAATTGTAGTGATGGAGTGGAATAAGGAGAGTACTTTATTTTTAATTGAGTTACTCAGAGAAAGACCGCTACTTTGGGTGGCAAAGTATAAGGTAGCCATTACACGGTAGGTTTTGCTGTCAGTTTAACCACAGTCACGGGCTGTGACTGAACTGACTGACGACGTCTTCTTCGTCGGAACTCATTTTCGAAACTGAGCCGTGATTGGTCGCAAATTTTCTAACAAAACATGTTTTCATTTTCAAAACAAAACCTAGGCGCAGCGGACGTGCGGTTGCTAAACATGTTTTGAAAATAATTTTTTTTTTCAACATGTTTTGTTGAAAATTAGCCGCAGGAGACCCGGCCTTTTTGCTTATAAATAATTCCACAATCGTTCTGGATCAGTGAGCCGTCATAATAATATCCATCATAAGAACGAACATTAATATTTATGAGACACTCCTCTGCACTTGCTGTGTCATTGTGATCATGTCAATATCGGTAAACGGCGGAAAGTGTTGACAAATAAACAGAACATAGGCACCAATTTATTAATAGTTCCTCGTATTTAGCTTAAGTTTAGTACAGCGTGCGGAAAGTTGATTACACCGCACGCCTCGTGCGTTTTTGTCGTTATAAAACGTCAACTCGTTTTAAAAACCTTCTTACCAACCTTGTATCATAAACTACTATTTGAAACCTAAATGTTGCACTTGTATTTTGTTCCACGAATTTTCGGAACCAACCTTATTAATAATGAAAAACTTTTCAGTATTATTTGACTACAGATGCTGTAGTTTTCCTAAGTTGGCAGTTTATTACTACGTACGGTACGTAGAACGTTATGTCACGCAGTTTAATAAAAGCAATTTGTTGAGCTATCAGTAACTAATAAGATTAACATTCACAGCGACGAGTCGGCGCCTGAATACTGGGAAACTCAACTAAATGGTTGGTTAGTGGTAGGGCTCATTTCAAGTCCGCCTGGCTAGCTATCACCAGGGTGTCCCTTGACTCGCCTAAAGTCATTGGTCCTAATTTCATTTGGGCGAATTTCTTTGGCCTAAACTCCTTAGGTATAATTATTGTTTGGCCTAATAGATTTTTTCGCATTTTAGTCGTTTCGCCTAAACGTTGAAATCCCTAATTATCAAAACCTCTAATGTTAATTGTCCTAAAATTTATTGGCATACACATCTTTTGACACAATAATGACTATGCCGAACTATTGTTAACCCTAATATTGTCTTGCATACAACATTTTTGGCATAACAATATTGTATTGCATACAAGTTCGTGACAGAAACAAATCGTCAAAAAACTGACCTGAGGCCCCCCGCTATAACGAAAAACTTGTAATGCGAAGAACATTAGGTTAGGTTAGGTTAGTGTTTTGACCACTCCCTAATGCTTGCTTGTATGCATGCTTGCATGCGTGTTACATGCTTTTATGCATGCTTGCTTGCATGCTGAATGCTTGCTTGCATGCTGCATGCTTGCTTGCATGCTTCATGCCTGCTTGCATGCTGCATGCTTGCTTGCATTCCATCCTTTTGTTTGCATGCATGCCTGCTCTTGCTTGCATGCATGCGTGCCATGCAAGCATGCTATTTGATCTTGATTGTACTTGTATTGTCATGTTTGCTTGTGTACATACTTGCTTGCTTGCTTGTATGTGTGCATGCTTGCTCACTTGTATGCTTGCATTCTTGAGTGTAATAAAAATATAAGATAGGCAATTAAAAATTTAAAAAAAATAAAAACCCGCCTGCATAAAAAGACAAGTCAACTGAAAAGATGGAAACAAGATTAAATATTATAGGCAACATTATAACATGCAGTCGGAGGCATGCATAAAGAAAGTGACATTATGAATGATTTGAGTTATATGCCTCCGACTGCGTGTTATAATGTTGCCTATAATATTTAATCTTGTTTCCATCTTTTCAGTTGACTTGTCTTTTTATGCAGGCGGGTTTTTATTTTTTTTAAATTTAATTTTTTATTAATTTCTTTTTGGTTATTATTTATATGATATACTTTTTTGAAATCCTTATAATAAGCCCTTTAATTTGACACCCATATTGCATTATTCTAAAAAAAAATTTTTCCCCACTACGTATAATAGCACCGTACAGCCGCCATGTTGGTTTTTTTACAACGCCACCTTCTTAAGAACACTTGGGCTGACGAGACAAATCTAACGATATGTAAATCATGGAAATCCGTTCAGCCGTTTGAAAGATATGAGGTAATAAAGAATATTACATACAAACTTACATACAAGATACGCGCGAAAAACATAACCCTCTTGCAGTCGGGTAAAAAGACAACGACAGGTTAATTCACTCATTCTTTGTTTTTAATTAACAAAAACATAATTTTTAGTGTTTCGTATTCTAAATCATGTGCAATTGTTATTAATTGATGGTCAAATCGTTCAAAAGTGTTTAATTAAATTGAGGAATTTTCAATTTACAAGTAGTAAACAAAACGGATTAAGAACGGTTATTTCTTTAATGATTAAGGGAATTGAACATTTGGCGAAAAAAATATTAGGTCTTACACAATTGTGCGAATCGTTATTTAGTACTTTTAAACATTAGGGATTATGAATAGTTATGCTTAATAATAAATTTGGGAAGTAAACATGCGGCGAAAAAATTTTAGGCTAAGTGAAAATAGGCCAAACAAATTTAAGTCAAATGAAAGTTGTGCAAAAAGTTTTTAGGCCAATAATTAGTGTGCCAAAGACAGTTAGGATAAAAAAAATAGGCATTCCAATATATACCCCTATCACCATCTTACTTAAGTCTCACGCAATTACAACAATGTGAAAATTGTTCCGGCAGTTAGAGGTAAGATAGCCAGCTCCTTAGTGGTGAGGATACCGGGTGTAGTGCGCTTACACTTTCGGCCTTATCGTCACTTAACATCAGGTGAGGTAAAGGCCAAGCACTATCCTTATGGATAAAAAATAGGTAAATATAAAAGTTATCTGTATTTAATTACGGTTTTTGTGGAAATGTGAGAAATGTATCGGTCCCTATTTAACTTTAAACTTTGAGTCAGAGCCGGATTAACCCTGTCAGGGGCCCTAGGCAATGTAATTCTCGGGGCCCCTATGCTAAAACCTTTTTTACGGATGCGCGGTTTTTAGTCAGTTTCATCCACTAACCTTGTAATCTTGCCTGTTTATAGGAAAAAAACGGTCGCTTAGCGCGATTTTTAGTTTCATCCACTAGTCAAATCTTGCTTGTTCACGAAAAAAAAATGAAATGAAAAAAAAATGTTCAATGAAAATGTTTTTTTTTCTTGGTGCACGGGGCCCCTGGTGGAGTCGGGGCCCCTAGGCAATTGCCTACTCTGCCTTATGGTTAATCCGGCTCTGCTTTGAATGGTTGTTCTTTTGTTGGAAGGAATATAATGTTTAGGGAAAATTCGACCAGTCATGAAATTAAACACTTTTTAACGGATACTAGCACGGCAGCTGCAAAGGTGCCGAAACGTCGGGAAAATAAAAAAATCGGGTTGCACTCCGGGAGTGCCGGCAGAAGTGAAAACTTGAATATTAACGTTGTGCATTTTTGATATTTTGGAATGGTTAGGGAATAATATTGCACGAATTGCCGTCTTACGAATTTACTCTGCATTTGAATTTAAGAAAACAGAACAGTATTGTACGAAGGTCTTATCCATAGCTTGACAGAAAATCTAGTTTTGAGATTGAATTAAAAAATTTGGTGAGTGTTTACGTCTTGAAATGACGCGCCGCCATTTTCGCCGTGCCCCGTAGAAAGAGGAGGGGGAGAGGGGGATACTTCCGCCGCCGGCTGTCAACGCTACATCCGTCTTACAAATTTTCGATCAAGGTCACGTGACCATGACTGACGCGAGTTTAACATTTTTTCCCTTATTACTTACAAAAAAGTGTACAGCGCCGCTAAAGAAGTTTTCAGGTGGGGCTGGAGGACAACTTCATTTTTTTTTAAAAGCCCCACCCGACTTCATTAGATGTGACCACTCTGAAGTATGCCCTTTCAAACAAAAAAAGAATCATCTGAATCGGTTCATAAACAAAGGTTATGTCCGAAAATCCGTAAAAACTCGTGCAATGGCAAGCTAAATAATTGATATTTTTCAGGGTTCTGAAAAAACTATTAAGCAGTTCTCTGTAAATTTTTTATCACACAAACTATGTTCTTTGAGATAAAAAAAGAATTATTTAAATCGGTTAACAACTGACGAAGTTATGTTAAAACATACATAAAAAATAAAAGTAAAAAAAATACCGTCGACTTGATAACCTCCTCCTTTTCTTGAAGTCGGTCTCCAACTAATTACCAAAGTACTTTCAATAAAACCGCGCTAGTATCCGTTAGTAAAGTGTTTCATTTCATGTCTAGTGAGCTACCAGTTTCATAATAATATCGAAATTTAAAAAAAAAATAGAATAGAGGTACCTAAGTAAGGAAAAGTAATTATAGGCCGGTTTCCTTTGTTCTTATACATATTATTACCACAAAGCCTACAATTCCATTAACGAGAAAGCCGATACATCATAATAATGAGATCTTCGTAAGTCCCTAGCAACACACCTTAATTGAGGGACCCTTTTTTTAGGGTTCCGTACCAAAATGGTAAAAAAGGAACCCTTATGGTTTGACTCAGCCTGTCTGTCTGTTACAGCTGGATATCTCGAGAACAACATGAGATTTGGAATATTTTAAGATGACATTTGCCCAACTATTTTGCAAATAAGAAAAAACGTACGACCATTTTTTTTTACAACAGTGACTAAGAAGGGGTCTTAATAATTTTAAGTGAGGCCTTCACGTCTAACTACTGAACCGATCTTCATTAATAGTAGTTCTCGAGATATCCAGCTGTGACAGACAGACAGACTGAGTCACACCATAAGGGTTCCTTTTTTACCATTTTGGTACGGAACCCTAAAAACAGATTAAATTTATATTTAAAATACCTTTTAGAAATTAGCTTGTTTGTATGGAGAACCATATTTTGGTGGCCCAGATTTTGTTTCGAGCAGTATATAATGTATACTTGGAAATCTCTCGATAAGAATCTATTGCGTTTTAGAAAATAGGTGTAACCAAATGTTATATTTACTGGTTTGTTAACAGGTAAATAAACATAAAATATGACGTTAAAAAATATTCGGAGACTGCTTACCATACACTTGTTATATTATTTGAAATCATTGATACTCACACAGTTAAATGTTGTAAATTTTTCAATTTGTGCTGGCACGCTGTTTAGTAATCTATGGCTGTTCTGTCACTTCCTTAACCCGATTTAGGCAGCTAGAGCTTTGTCCAGACTTGTATCATTTTGGCGTATCAGATCACCGTATCTTTACCATACATCGCTAGTTTGGTTGGGCGTGCGTTGATATTACTTCAACGCACGCCCAACCAAACTAGCGATGTATGTTAAAGATACGGTGACCTGATACGCCAAAATGGACTAGTCTGGACAAAGCTTTAGGTTGTGTTGTGCTAAATGTAGATACTTATTTGGGTAAAGAACCGTGACTCTTTGGCATTTAACGAAATCGCTGCAACCTCAGTAGTGGGTGGACTACTAACATTAACTTCAGAAATACTACGAGTATGCAGGGTTATTTGTAAAACACCAATAACCTCGCAAAGTAGATTACTTACTAACATCATAAACAATATTCGTTCTCCGACTTTTCCGAAAACAGACATTAAAACCGGCCAAGTGCGAGTCGGACTCGCGCACGAAGGCTTCCGTACCAAAAAACGGCAAAAAAAATCAAGTTTGTTGTATGGGAGCCCTCTTTAAATATTTATTTTATTTTGTTTTTAGTATTTGTTGTTATAGCGGCAGCAGAAATACATCATCTGTGTAAATTTTAACTGTCTACCTATTGTTGTTATTAATATAGAGCAAAAAACGGCAAAAAAATCACGTTTGTTATATGGGAGCCCCCCTTAAATATTAACTTTATTCTGTTTTTATTTTAACTATATTCTGTATTTGTTGTTATAGCGGCAACAAGAATACATCATCTGTGAAAATTTCAACTGTCTAGCTATCACGGTTCATGAGATACAGCCTGGTGACAGACAGACAGACAGACAGCGGAGTCTTAGTAATAGGGTCCCGTTTTTACCCTTTGGGTACGGAACCCTAAAAAAATCGACTTTTCTTACAAAACTCGATCAGCTGTTCGGACATTTGTATGTAATTGGAATGTCGATTTTTTTTCAAAAAGTCGTAGAACAAATGTCGTTGTTTATGATGTTAGTAATCTATTCCAGCTAGGTTGTTGGTGTTCAACAAAATAACCCTGTACGGATAGATGCCTTTTATGAATATTTTGTTAAGCAAGCAACTTTACTTGCTTACGTGCTTCACGTGTAACAAAGCGGCAAAATATAATCCTATTGAATAATTCTGAATTTTTTGCAGTTAAACTCTTGATATCCTTACTTCCTTACTAATATTATAAATGCGAAAGTCCGTTTGTTTGTTTGTTACGCCTTCACGTCTTAACTACTGAACCGATCATCATGAAATTTTGCATACACGTTGTCAGGGGTACAGAGAAGGACATAGGGTACCTTTCATCCCGAAAAAAAGTATTGTTCCCGAGGGATAGCACAAAATTTTCCACGCAGACGAAGTCGCGGGCGGCCGCTAGTTATCATAATGTATGCTAAGCTATTTTAGGCTTAAAAAAATTTAGTAAGAAGCCAAAAAGCAATGTTAGTTCTGTAGACGCCATTAGTAATTTTAATATGCTAAATTTGCACACGTTCCGGTACGATAACGCTCTATTTCTTTCTAGCAATAAGTTAGCGTAGAGAAAACCTATTGCTATTCTAATGAAACTGTCTAGCCATTTCAAACAATAGCTACACCGCTTAACACAACGCGTAAAAATTCGCTGAAAAAATGTTTAAACAATGTTTATTTTCACGCTATGAGAAAGCGCACAGAAAAACTGCTAAATCCGGCGCGCACGTCTTATGGATCATTCACACAGCTCAGTCACGTACGTCTCAGTCACGTCAACGGCCAGTCCAATACAAATTTCGACAGTCACGTGACGCGTCAGTCACCGGCAAGTCAAAACTTGTATTGAAAATTTGATTGACCGATGACGTGACTGAGCTGTGTGTATGATCCTTTAGTTAGGGATTAGGGTCATTTAGGGTAATATTCCGTAGGAATCATTTACACAATTCAGTCACGTCTCAGTCATGTCAACGACCAATCAAACTTCAATACAAGTTTTGACAATCACGTGACGCGGCAGTCACCGGCAAGTCAAAACTTGTATTGAAAGACTGACCGTTGACGTGACTGAGAGGTGTGAATGATCCATTATTGCATACAATGGCGGGTTCAATGGCTCGCACACGCGTACGTACACACGGGATGATTAGAAGCTGCGTGCTGAAAACAACACGTGTCGATAAGAAAATAATGATTTAAAGGAAAAAAATATAAAAAATATATATGTTTCCCAACAGGAATAGTCCGGAGATAAACTTGGTGGTTTATTTAAAGGTAAATCAGTTATTTATTACACTAGCCAATTTTCAGGAAATCTAAATAGTAAGCGCTATCGCACACGGGCAACTTTTGTCTCCGCAACTTTTTTTGTCTCTCACGTGATTTGTATGAAAAGTTGCAGACGACCGTGTCGCTTCGTGTGCGCGCTTCCATATAAACCCGTGGACTTGATGTGAGAGACAAAACAGTTGCTGGGAGACTAAGTTGCCTGTGTGCGATAGCGCTAAGAAGTACAGTTTACGTCTTTCAAAATCGTCCTTATTTGGGTCTACACCTTCCGATTTTCTAAAATTACAATATTCTAATCCTTACAAAAAAATAACCTCGAAATTAGCCTATATTGGACCTACAGGGGTAAAGCAGTGTCAAAATAAGCCTGTATCTCATACCCACAGTTGCGCAGTAGACCAGATAGCAGAGGGGTCTTACTCCGCGCTTAAGCTTTTATATTAGCCTACTGCTCGCGACTGACTCAGTCGAGCCAGCGCACGAGGGATGTCATGTGTCGGTTGGAACAGAGCTACGCGACAGATAGAGAAGCGCTTCGGAGGCGCTTATAATAGTTCTGTGCCGGTAGTTGTGCAACTGGCTATGTGGTGTGACTGACCTGGTTGGTGGTGAGGTCCCACTGGTCGGCCACGAAGGAGTGCCGGCTGTACAGGAACACGGGGACTTGGTGGTCCTTCACCGGCGCCGGGTCGCTGTTGACCCGCACTACTGTCAGGTGCGTCGTCGTTGTGCCCACTGGTCAACAAATGGGATTATGAATAAATTATGTTGTCTGTTAAAAAAATAACCACGCATAATAATAATGGTTAAGACGCATCATGGCCCAGAATCTGGCATGATTCGTCATTCGCTCCGCTGTCAACTGCAGTAGTAACAGAAGCAATTAAATCACCTACATTACTACTTATAGTGAGATTGGTCAACGGCATTTAAGGTGTTATTTTTTTTATCATAATCTTTCAACTTTCAATGTGACGTTTTGCAAATGGAAGCCCTAAAACACAAACAACAATCAGGGTGCTTAATCATTACTTATCTATCACTAATCAAAAAATTTATCATGTCTAGTCTGCCTCATTAATTTTCAGAGTTAATATGCAAGTATTCAAGTTATCTTATCTCTAAATACAACTTGTATTATATTTTTCGCAAAGTACCTACACTACTTACGCAATTTCACTTCCAATATTATATAATAAACTAAAACCACAGAGTAACTAATACTTAGTACAAGTACAGAAGCAGCACTCCGCAAAGTCATTTAAATAAATGTGACTTTTGCTCCCACACAATAAAGTGCAATTCAGGTCGCGCAGCGCTAATGGCCGACAGTTATATTCACCTAGTAGTTGCTTCTCTTTCTATCGCGTGCTCTTACCTTTTCTTAAACACAAAATACAGAATAGGTTTGTTTGTTTTTTTACGTGGGTTTCAAATAATGTCTTATTTATATGGTTGTATAATTTAATCATTGAAAAGATTTCGCAATACCTATTTTGGAATTCAAAATTTGGATAGAATAAACAATTCCCCATTGTGTATGACACAAATGTAATCTGAATGTATAAAATTGTATTTCGATTTTTAGATTTACATTTTACGAGTTTATTGACAGTTAGAATATCCAATAACAGAATGTCGGTCTACAAAAACCTGGTTAGGTAGGTGAAGCGTTTTTGACGGGTCGTGTCCAGTAGCTTACCTTTGTAACTTTGACAACTTCGGTGGACAACCCAGTTTGGCATTATGCTAAACTCGGAAGCCAAAGTTACAAAATATGCCTGCAGAGGTCTGCAAATCTAATTGTGTTATATTCCAACCAGAGCCCCTAATAGACGTGACAATTTATCAATTGTCATGACAATTTTGTATCCGTTACGGCAACCAATTTAAAAATAGAACAAACTACTCATAGCTACCCCACATTGTAATTTACAATTGTCACGTTTATTAAAATAGGGCCTAGGCACTAAGAGGAGCTCGGTGGCGCAGTGGTTTAGCGCCTGGCCCAGCGATTGCGTAAGTTAAGCAACGTTCGCAAGGGTCGGTCATGGGATGGGTGACCAAAAATTTACTATTGCGAACTCCTCCGTGCTTCGGAAGGCACGTTAAGCCGTTGGTCCCGGCTGCATTGCAGTCGTTAATACCCACCAATCCGCATTGGGCCCGCGTGGTGGGTTATGGCCCGTCCTCCTTATCCACCCATAAGGAAGGCCTGTGCCCCAGCAGTGGGGACATCAAAAATGGCTGATGGACTAACTTAGTACTAAGCCCAGGTCCAAGGGCCAAGGCTATGATTTTGAACCTTGCACCTTAATTTTATTACACGATTGCCCAAAAAAAGAAGAGTGTTGTGTTTTTAAATGCAATCGACAGATGGGAACCAATGTATAAAGTATAAACCGATCATGGACCTCTACGAAACACGATTACGACGGATCATACACTGCCACGCATCGCGCTCCGTCACGTATGTATTACGTAGATATTAGTATGATCACGCGCGTAGGTGCGTTGTTGGTGTGTTACACCATGCGTAATATAACTATACAAACTTGGCACTTAATTTACGTACAAATTTCAAATTGCAGTCACGCGGGCAAAGTAAGATCATTTTTTATCTTACTTGAAAACTATGGTTTCGAGTTATTTCCCGCTAAGGCAATTGTTTGTTAAATACAAAGGTATATTGTATACGTTAAATTGATTTTCTTACGTATAACTGGGAAAAAGCATTTTCTACTAGTAGTATAACTAACTAATAATATAATTACAAAACTTCAACGCAAAAATATAACCATGCGAAAATTTGCAAATCGGTGGGTTACTTCAGTGATAATTGATTTAACAACAAACCTAAGGTTCATTCGCATATATTAGCTACTTCTTGCACTTAGATAATTCTAAAGGCTTCGGGATGAGCGAAGTGAAACGCGAAGCTATGGTGTCTACCCACTACACCGTATCATAACATGACCCCGCTAGGAACGTGTCAGATAAAAAAATATTCTTTGTATTGAAAAGTATGACACTATTCCCACTAGACCGTTCCGTCACCGACCATAGCGTGTATCCTCCTCCGTAGCGTGCGTGCCATGCACGGAGCGTCGACAATTGGCATGATGACTATTTTTAGGGTTCCGTACCAAAATGGTAAAAAAGGAACCCTTATGGTGTGACTCAGTCTGTCTGTCTGTCACAGCTGGATTTCTCGAGAACTACTAATGGTATCAACTTGAAATTTAGAATAGTTTGAGATGACATTTGCCCAACTATTTTGCAAATAAGAAATAAATAAAAAAATCAATATCTTTTTTACCACAGGGACTGAAAAGGGGTCTTAAAAATTTGAAGTAGAGCTACTAGGGCATGTGGGGTATTATATGAAAGAGGGCCGTTTGCACGTATTCAATCATTTTTTATTTTTGTTATAGGCCGCATAGTTTTCGATTTATAATGAAAAATGTAAAAAAAAACCGTTCCCCCCCCCCTTATCTCCGAAGTTTGCGAAGAGAAAAATCTGAAATAATTCTATGTGATAGCAGTTTATATAAAGATTACAGGAAAAATAAAACGATGTCTCAATATAGCACACTTTTTTAGAAATTATCAAATTTCTAAAAAAGTTAACATTAGTTCCACTATCAGTGAAGAGATGGCGCTGACCTAAAACTGCAATACTAATTTTATTACTCTACTCTGCAGTGTGGTTTAATTGTGCAATTATGATGGTACGGAACCCTCGGTGCGCGAGTCCGACTCGCTCTTGACCGGTTTTATTTTATTTTATGTTACATAAATTACCTCTCAAAAAAAAGAAACATTGGTAAAATAATTATTTCGCTTGCATGAAAACTGCCCGAGATATCACAGTTTGAAATGCACACAAATTGGACTCACCCAAAAACGCTCCATACTAACGGCTACTCAATTATGACGTCACGCTTGAGTAGTTTGTACGCAACGCGTAGGAAATTTGTCGGCACCTATATTAAATATTGTGTTTATCAAAATGGTTTCTTAGACAAATTTGCTATAATATTTATATATTATAGCAAATTTGTCTAAATTTTTTTTTAAATATATTATATATGCTATATTATTTATTTAAAAAAAAAATACTTTTTGGACTTGTCCACCCAACTTTGAAGGGTCATAAAACAAATAATACGCAAAATATAAAACCAAGAGGTATACAAGCTACTCTAAAAGATTAATATGTTTACGATTTTTATTAGTATTTCGTTATTTTATTCATTAGTCATCATCCCAATTATTGTCGGCGAGAATATTTTGCTGGCAATGAGGATCAGCGACAGGTTTGAATCCTAAAGTTTGATTTAATATTATATGAAATCTAGTGAAAGATTTTTTGAAATCCGTTTAAAAATGGTAGAGTTATAAGGGTTTAAAGGAAATGCCAAGTTCAAAGCAATATGTGCTTTATCACGCTCGACGTAAGGTTCGCGTACGTGACGGATGACGTCATGAGGACCCCCAAAATAGTTCTAGCTCGTATATCTTCTGAGGTTTAAGAGATATCGTGAAAATTTCTTCACAGTTAATCATGTTGTGGCATAAGCTTTCTGATAAGCCACTAAAAAAAACCTGATCCTCATTAACAAGCCGATGTCGACCCCAAAACAATTTTATTAGAGGAAAATACGAAAATAAACTATGAATTTAACTAAAGGGCTTCTGCAAAAGAGCTCCGATTTCTTTGAAACAATATAAGTACTAAAGCCGTAATTTCACCGCGAACAACGTTATTCACTTCAAACGCTTTCCCGTTTAAAGGCTTCTCGTAACACAATAGGAAAAAGCGGTAATTTAATTTTCACAGAATTTTTCTATAGAAAACAAAAACCTATTGTTTTGCCTTTTACACCTGTATTTCTTGAAAATGTTATTGAAAATGGTGTATTATAAAAATAACTTTGTGTTTTCGAATTCGTTTTTTAATAAAAAATAAAATTTTAGGTGGTAATTTCACTTGGACAATAAAAATAGGTAGGCAATTAAGTTTAATCTCGTTTCTAATCTTAATGTCCATTACCATGCCATGGAGTTGGACATAGTATTTGATTGAGAAGAGAGCAAAAGGAATATAGTAAAAGAGCAAAAGGATAAAAAATAAATATTGATAGATGGATAGGTAGAGGAGAATTGTAGAATAGACGAGTTGTAATATATATTTAAAGATGTGCTAGGGAAGAAAGGGACAAACAAAACAGGAATTCTGTGCTTACTTCAAATAAGTTCACACATTGCCACTTGCCACTGAGGTAGAATGTTTTATCTAAGTGCACATTGTCACGCACGAAAATTACTATACAAGCCTGCCCCCTTAGCATGACCACTGAACTGAAACAAGATATAAATCGCGTGATAAGTGTAGCATTTTATCGACACTTAACCAGGGAATGCAATACCGTTAAAAAAAAAACGTTATAAAAAAAATAACGTTAAAAATACCGTTAAAACATTTTATCGGTAAATTTACCGGTAAAAATAACGTTAAAAATATTTTACCGGTAAAATTAACGTTAAATATAGCGTTAAACTTTAGTACCGGTAAAATTATCGGTAAAAAATTAACGTTATTAATTGGAATAACGTTAATTTTAAAGTAACGATAAAAAAGGTAAGTAAAGGTAAGTGGTAAAAAAAGGTAAAAAGGTAAGGTCAGTAAATAACGTTAAATTTAACGTTATTTCTCAAATTAACGTTAAAATTAACGTTATTTATTTACATAATGTTAAAATTAACGGTAAAAAAAGTAAGAAATAACGTTATATTCAAAAATAACGTTAACATTCCGTGCACTCAACTATCAAAGTAAATTGTCTTTTGACAGTTAAACGTGGTAAATCACTATATCATATCGCGTTTCGGTGGTCATGCTAGGGGGGATGGCACTTAACTGGTTTATCACGTCTTCTATGACTACCTAGTGGCGAGGGTTGTATTGTAAATATGGCGAAGGTAAGCCGCTCTACAAAGATGTTATGATCTGCATAATGGATCGGTGGGGTAGGATTTCTAAAAGGTAAGCCGATGGAAATCGACCTTTCGCCACTGCCTATACCTAAATCTGAAAGCGTGCGTGAGTGTGGCAGTGCTAGATCCGTCTTATTTTGAAAAAAGGAATATATGTAGCTTACTTCCGCAAACAATATATGCAAGATGCACCGCCCGCCCGCCCGCAAAAATATGCACATGCACACCACAAAATATCAGTGCACAAACCTGCATTTAGCAAGACAGCAACACACCTTGCAACTCTACACGTGTTTCGCCCCAACCCGGAGCATCCTCAGGAGTTAGATCGTGCGTAAACCAACACCGGATTCGGTGAAGGTGCAAGGTGTGTTGCTGTCTTGCTAAATGCAGGTTTGTGCACTGATATTTTGTGGTGTGCATGTGCATACTTTTACGGGCGGGCGGGCGGTGCATCTTGCATATATTGTTTGCGGAAGTAAGCTACATATTTTTTTTTTTCAAAATGGTTTGGGACTTCCGCCAAGTGACGCATTCAATCAAATAGATCTGTTTAGTTCGAACGTCTTCCGTACTGGGTCGAGCGAGACATTTTCCTGTCGTTAAAAAAAGCTACCTGTGAGCGTGCACATCTGCCGACAGTTGATGTCCTGCATGACCTGGCGCATCAGCGAGCTCAGCGCCTTCGCCTCGCCCGTCGTCGACTGCTTCGACAGCCACTCGCTCTCCAGCTCCATCGAGAGCTGCAACACAACAATTTGCTATAATTTGTTTTCTTTTTATGCACAACGGCGGGCTGATTATCTAATTAGAAACCACCTAGCGACTGGTTGCAGTTCACAGATGATAGTGATCCATTGCTACTTCTCTTTGGATTTAAAAAAAACATACCAAAGAAAAGTAGCAATGTATGTGGAATGAAACCGGTCGCTAAATAGTTTCTTTTTAGATAATCAGGGTGCGGGATAGTGCCTGGCCTTCACCTCACCTGATGTTAAGTGACTATAAGGCCGTAGGTGGGAGCGCACTACACCCGGAATCCTCATCACTAAGGAACTGGCTATCTTACCTCTAACTGACGGAACACATTTTTTTTAATTGTTATTATGGCGTCAAACTTAGGTAAGATGGTGGTAGCTAGCCAGGCGGGCTTGAAATAAGCCCTACCACCAACCAAACCGAGTACAAATTTGTACCCCCCCTAGGAATCGAACCCGGGACCCCTGCGTCTTACACGGATGGGCGAACCACTAGACCACAGAGGCGGTTAAAACACACAATCGTCGATGAATGACTCTTCACATAGTAGAAATACGTTTAGCTAAGAACACAATTGTATCGTTTTGCGGGGGTGGCCTGGTGACCTGTGTAACCGGTTTTCTTTAAAACCTATTGCGGGCACCAGCTTCTCGCAGTTCAGGTAATACAATAGTCATTCGCTTAAATATGTTGGTAGGATTAAGTAAGTAACATTACGAGGGCAGTTTGATATGTCCGTGACTTTAAGGTTAAATCAATATTTTTTCTTAATTCAATTTTCCTGTCTTAATTTAGAACTCCTTGCTGAGCTTATACTGTTACATTTTTTAAATTGGTGTGAAAGTAAAAAAATTGGAAGCATTTATGCGAGGTCGGGATTTTCATTTATAATGGAGAAAAACAAATTTTGCATATTGATCAAATACTACTTTTTACGTGGTAAAACCATTAAGCAGACGGAAGATAAACTGAAAAAATATTATGGGGACTCTGCTCCATCTCATGGAATGGTTCATAAGTGGTTTACTGAATTTCGTTGTGGTCGTACCACCACAACTGTCGCCGACGGCCCAGGAAGGCCGATTGCGGTCACCACTGAAGATATTGTTAACAAAATCCACGACATTGTTATGGCAGACCGTCGAGTGAAGATACGCGAGATAGCTGATGCTATTCACATCTCTACCGAACGAATTTTTCATATTTTGGTCGATATTCTCGGCATGAAAAACCTTTTTGCAAGATGGGTGCCGCGTTTGCTGACAGTCGGCCAAAAACGAACTCGTGTAACAACTTCTAAACAATGCTAGGTTTGTATAACTGCAATCCAAGTGAATTTTTTCGTCGGTACGTAACAGTTGACGAAACGTGGGTCCACCATTATACGCCAAAGACGAAGCAACAGTCAAAACAGTGGACTTCTACCGGTGAACGTGCCACGGAGAAGGCAAAAACTGTTTGTTCGGCTGGTAAAGAGATGGCCACTGTCTTTTGGGACAGCAAAGGTGTTATTTACATCTTTTGGAGAAAGGCAAGACAATTACCGGAGCTTACCATGTTGCTTTGTTGGATAGATTCAATATAGAGCTGCTGAAGAAAAGACCGCATCTAGCAAAGAAAAAAGTTTTATTTCATCACGATAATGCTCCGGCCCACTCATCGGCAACCGCAACATCAAAACTTGTGGAATTGCGATACGACCTATTGCCACACCCCCCGTATTCACCAAATTTGGCCCCGTGTGACTTTTTCCTCTTCCCAAACATGAAGAAATGGCTTGGTGGACAAAGATTTTCATCCAATGAAGAAGTGATAGCTAAAACAGGAGCCTATTTTTCAGGGTTTGATAAAAACTATTTTTTCGATGGGTTGAAGAAGTTGGAACATCGTTGGTCGAAGTGTATAGAGCTGAAAGGAGATTATGTAGAAAAATAAAACAAAATATTCTTTAAAAATTTTTTTCTTCTTCACAAAGTCACGGACTTATCAAACCACCCTCGTATTGTGTGTTTCGTTTATCGCTTTTACAAATGTAGCATTTTTTAAATTACCAAAGTTTTTTCGGAGTGCACTACAGAGAGATAATTCACAATTTCGTCTATATTTAAATGTGCTTAAGGCTGTATATTTGCATTTCAACGAAATTAGTGTTTTTCCAATGAAGTTATCTAAAGAATGAAAGCATTATTATTGATGTAAACTTTAGTTTTAGGAAGCAATTTTTAATTTTTCTTAGGAATAATGAGGTATTTGTCTAATGTATTGCGTGTTTTGTATATACTTATATCTATTTAATAATTCAATAGGAATTTTCAAAGTTCGCCTTCATTACGGCTCGCGCAGAGTTGTTTTGATGATTTGCACTACGATTTTTTTTCCAATGGCGTCGGCGCTAGTGTGCTGAATCAGCCCTCATATAATCCCCGCAAATTGGTAATACGATAGAACCTTGTCACATTAACATACATGTTGACGACATCCGCAACTAAAAATAACATGTAACAATAAAATTCTAATAGGTAATTTAATTATTTCAACAATAAGATAGCGTTTAGCTATAAAAAAAATCTATTTTTTTTTTCGTTTTTGAGGTTAAAAACATGGCCGCCCGGTCCATTACCAATTTGCGGGGATAGTAATAATGACGTTCACGAGCGTAAGATTGAAAAGATGAGATTATGACAAGGTATACTCACGAGACCTCTTACTCTCACTTAACACCCACCAATCCGCATTGGGCCCGCGTGGTGGCCCATCTTCGTTATACACCCGTAAGGAAGGCCAGTGCCCCAGCAGTGGGGACATTAAAATGGCTGATGGTCTTGGTTATACTCACGAGATACTCTGTGAGCTTCTTGACGAGGGGCTCAAGATGCACCGTCCTGGCCCAGGCGTCGCACACGAAGCAGAGGTTGAAATAGAACGCGTTCCTCGCGTACTTCTTGTTGTCTATCCTCACTGGGAAACCGAGGAT
Organism: Agriphila geniculea; assembly: GCA_943789525.1. Taxonomy (NCBI): domain Eukaryota; kingdom Metazoa; phylum Arthropoda; class Insecta; order Lepidoptera; family Crambidae; genus Agriphila; species Agriphila geniculea. The sequence goes on along the minus strand of OX038879.1, from coordinate 2,060,594 downwards.
CTTGGAGCCCAGCAGCGTCCTGTGGAGTTCACCTTATGTTAGCACTACCACTTAAGGTGGTATACCCTCTGAGAAAGGAAACTAATGGAGGTGCCATGCCTTCGAAAAAAATGTGCATACCTACTTCATTGTTCTCCATTCAAACGTAACTAAACATGGCGGCTTAGCTTAGTGTACAACATACACCTTATGTAAACAGCATAGAGTCGAAATTGTAACATGTAAACGCAACACAATATGGCGGACACGGCACGCGCCTGACGTCACGAATGCTTTGTAATTTTGTAGGTATTGCAGTTTAGGGCACCTCCATTACTTTCCTTTCTCAGAGGGTATACCACCGAAAGTGGCGCCCTCAGAGGTTTTTATTTAATAAGTTGTTATTAGAAAAAGATTTTAATAATACTTTACGTGGAATTTCTAGGCCATGGTCTAGTATTTTTAGAAGGCATCACTACATTCCCTCGTAGTTGGTCGTAGAAGTAGATAGCAAATGTGTCAAAAACGATCACTTTTAGCAGTTTTGCTATCTACTTCTAGCAGTGACTACGAGGGAATGTAATGATACCGTCTAAAAATACTAGACTAGGGGCCCTAAAAATTTCACTTAAAGTTTTATTAAAATTGTGTATTAGAATAATTCACCGCGGTGCCAATTTCGGACAGGGTGCCACCATAATTGCTGATAGATTTGTTTGATAAGTAGAAGTTGCCCATTTACGAAGTTGCGAATAAAGGAATAGAAAATTGTTAAAAAGTTTGTTGATAATATTTTGGAGTTCAAATTTTAAGTGACATACCACACAGCACAGCGACATGTTTTTCTCAAGTAAGAGTAAAGGGCACCCGAACAGACAAAAATTCAGTGTCATTTATAATCGATCGCGAGCTTGTCGATTCCCTAACAACATTTTTCTCCTTTGTCACGTTACGGAAGATAACGGAGCAAAATTTGGAAGAAAATAAAAAGATGGAACTGAAAGAAGTTTATTTTAAAATACCACGTCCTAGCGTTTTACAAGACTTTAGGGTATAACCGACTAGCGAAGGCGATTAAACTAAGTAAGACTAACAAAGGTAGGACTAGGTTAGGGCCCAGGCTGGAGAGGGCGGGCGCGCAGGGACGTCCAGGTAGCAGGGGTAGCAGGAAGCAGGCCCGGGAGTGGTACGTGGTATTATACAGTTTTCCCTATAGTTTCCATTAGTTTCCATTGCTGGGAACGTTTAGAAAAGATCTCATAAAGGTAATAACACTACACCTTTAAGGCTGGTTTACATTATCTTAGTCTTTAGTAGAGTGCTTTAGGAGAGTGCTTTAGTGGAAACATGTAAACGGTCGTCTTATGACTAAAGAGAGTAACGTTCTAGTAGCCTTTCTACTCGCTTTCCAGTAGCACCCCCTGCGCGCCCGCTCACCCGATATTTTACTCGCACTCGCACTGGAAGCATGTAAATCGACATTTTAGTAGCGTCTTTAGTAGAGTGCATTTGCCAGTGAACGCGTGACGTGTAATTGAATTAAATAAAATGACACTCTACTGGAAGCGTGTAAACGGTCACTGGAAAGGCACCAAAACTACTAAAGCACTCGCATTCGAATCTACTCGCACGCTACTAAGCACTCTACTAAATACTAAGATAATGTAAACCAGCCTTTACCTCTTCTTCTTTCCCAAAAGTTTTAGGTCATGTTTTGTCTGCGGCGGGCGATCTTATGTAAGTTTTGGGCTAAAAACCAGGGGGCCCAAATCCGCTATTGTTAACTTCATAATCGTGTTTCAATTGCGTTTTGGTTTTGGGTTTCAGAAACAAGAATATGTAAAGCATTACAATTCAAACACAATTGAAACACGAATTTTGACGTTAACGATAGCAGACTTGGGCCCCTGGTGCCATGTGTTTAATTTTGATTGGATTAGATGATTTTGAGTTTCTGTCTAAAAAAGGATACTTATGCCTGAGCTGTGAGAACTTGGTAATATGAAATATAGTGTGATATCAGCGCAAATATTTTATACTTAATTAAAAACTAATAAACTCTCGTAAATCCTTGTCTGGATGGCTACCGTACGCGTATGCCTTGAGGGCATACGCGTACGGTAGCCATAGCCGTATTGAATTCGTCCCCTCTTAGAGACGAATACGATACGGTTTTGGAAATCAAAATATGCCCCGTAAGCGTATCGATTTCGGCTCCATCGGTAGTAGTTTAGTAATATGTAGTTATCAATATGAAAACTGTTGACAAAAATAATATTGAATTCATCCTGCACGCTGAAGAGTTGAAAGTGAAAGAAATAAAACGAAGTAGGTGTGGTAAATAATCAACATCAACAGGTATATTAAAGTTTAATATATTAGGGATTTAAGTATGAAATTGCCGTTTTGTATGGAATTTTTTACAGAAATACCATTTTCCATACTAACATTTTCTTAATTTATTTTTTTATAGTAAAAAAATGCAGAATATCTGGAAGAACATCAATGCTTCGTCTACGAAGCATTGATGTTCTTCATCAGCAAACAAACTGAACACCACTTTGGGGGCTACCCTAAAGTGGTGTTCAGTATGTTGGCTGAAATATTGTGTGGTCTTTTCTGTCGACATCTGTCTTGTCTCGTAATTAGGTAGATAGCTTACTATTGAAAAAGTTATTTTATAACAATGCGTTAGAGTTCATCATTAATAATTATTTAAGCGTGGAAGGAATAAAGTTGATTGATACATTTTGCAACTATTTGAAAATAAAAAAGTGTAATACACTTTTAGCTACAATGAGATAAAGTTCATTTTCCTACAAGGAGCTTAATCAAGCTAGGAGGCGACGAAATTGATACCTTTTTGGAACAAAAAACTGTACGACGAATGAAGGACGAAATCAATGCGCTTATGTGTAAAAATAAGCGCATTGATTTCGTCCCTTCCAGTTGACGAAACCGACACGGTTTTGGGGAATAATATAAGTATACGCCAAAATTTACAGCAAAACCGTGTTGATTTCGTCTACTGATGGGGTCAAAATTGATACGCTTACGGGACATATTTTGATTCACAAAACCGTATCGCATTCGACGCGATGAGGGGACGAATTTAATACGGTTGAGGGAATACGCCTACCGTACCGTCATTTGTGTAATGTGATCGAGATTTTCGCTCATAAAGATCTTGGCCTAGACCAAGTCAACTTTATATATTTATGTTTAATGTGCCAATATGTGCGTATTTCCGCTCACGCGTCTCACTCAAAAAGGTTTTACCTCGTATTTGGCGCTAATAGCTGGTTTACATTATCTTAGCTGTTAGTAGAGAGTAGAGGTACATTGCCTGGCATGTTCGTCGATTTTAAAAGAACGTCAAACACGCCAGGCAATGTACGTCTACTCTTTACTAATAGAAACCAGCCTTTAATGCAATTGCCGATGATCGTCCATCATCGCCACGATCTTCGTGCTATCCACGCAATCGCTGATGGCGCTTATTACCTGCGTCTATCTTAGACGTCTATAATGTTCACCAACTACAGCCAAGTATACCCGTCAGTCCACCCTCAGTCATATTCGCCAAATATCATTCATTATGTGAAAGCGATTATGAAACTAATTACTTGAAAACCATTTTTTGTTTATAAAATACTTCTATAATCACTTTGACTGGAACCAAACCCTCATCAAAGAACGATTTAAATCATACACCCGACCCTCATAGGTTTCTTCGAGGCTCAGTAACAGGTCATTTATGTCAGGCAATAATACAGGCCTCGGCATGGATCTTGAGTGGTGACATTTAATGCACAGTAAGTACCTATTTATTAGGTCTCATTGGTGGGGAATGTGGTGCCGGCAGGGGAGGCTCACTCTGAGCGCACGAGGGATGTCGTGTTTCGGTTGAGTGAGTCAGCGCTACGCGACGCGACTAACGCGATAGACAGAGCAGGTGCATACAATAACAGGTACACAGCACTGTGCAATTTGAAATTTTACTTTATTGCCATGCAATTTGGGGGACTATGTTGCTCGCGTCCGTAGGATTCACCACCTTCCCTGGGCCCACCCTACACGTGTCCCCTGGGAGGTGCAAAAAGAGCAACAACGCCGAGCAACAGGCGGCGGTTAAGTAACCTGTCAGGCTTCCACAAGCCAGGAGGCACTAAATACCCTCCAAAATAGTGGCTGTAGTACCTTGGGAAAGTACTGCAGGTTAACTACCAACCTCTTTTAAATATGGAAAAGTCAGATTTGGAATGCGATTTGTCATGCGATCCGGCTAACCCCCGGCGCTCTTTGGTACCCGGGCCAGAGAGTGTGAAATATGTTACCGAAGTCTCCGTAGGAATAGGTGACCAGGTCCCCAGGTAGATAATGCTACTGGAAAACGTAAACTTGTGCAACAAGCTTTTCACCCATCTTTGTTCATCAATAGACCTAGAAGTGCATCACTAGGAAGCAAAACAAATTTGGAATCCAATACCCAAAATACCGAAGACAAACTACAACCGAACCCTCAACAAAAACTGGTGCAACCACCCGAGTGGCAAAGAGTGCCAACCAACAGAAACAAAAAACGAAAAAAGATTTCAGCCTCACCATCCCCTGAAAGAATAGAAACTTGTAACAGGTACAGCGCACTGCCAATAGACCAAAATGAAAATTCTGAGCACAGGGAAAAGAAACCAAGTAAGCCCCCACCTATAATCTTATATGGCATCGAAGATGTAAACAAGTTATTAGAACTATTGAGTACTGTTGCGAAAGGAGATCAATACAAATATAAAATAGTAAACAGAAATCAGTTAAGAATTAATTGTTCTGATATAGACACCTACAAATGCATCTTGACAAAGGTACGAGAGAGGGGCTTGATAGGCCACACATTTAATAGAAAAGAAGAAAGATGCTACAGAGTAGTCATTAAAAATCTTCATCACACCACACCTTTTCAAGAGAAAAGAGCAGACATTGAACAAACAGGCAATATAGTGTCAGGAGAAATAATTAATGCTAAATTCGGACCTACCAAAAAACCAACTTCCACATTTTTTGTGAATTTACTACCCGGTCCTAATAACAGAGCTGTCAAGGAAATTAAATATATTTACCACCAAGCAGTTACCATAGAAGACCCTAGAAAAAAGAAGACAGTGGTGCAATGCCAGCGGTGCCAGCAATATGGCCATTCAAAAAATTATTGTATGCGCCCATACAGATGCGTCAAATGTGGGCAGTCACATAAGACTTCTGACTGCCAAAAGAAAGACCGCAGCACGCCAGCAACATGTGCACTCTGTAACGGAGGTCCGTAGACATCGCATCCCTTATAATTTGCAGGGTGAGGTCACCCTGCAAATTATAAGGGATGCGATGTCTACAAAGAGATCTTAGACCGAAGAACCAGAAATCTAGCACTGAGAGAAGCCAAACCTAAGCCAGGGCCAGTGATAAACACGAAAAACAGCATTGTCACCAGTAAAGCTGAAAATATGACGAACAATCCTAAGACCTATGCAACTGCTTGTAAAGAAAACAATCAACAAACGGACAATCCACAAGTAAAAGACCAACCTCGCGAAACAATAACCATAGAAGACATTCTGAAAAGACAAACAGATAAGTTTGATATGATATTACAACAAATGAGTACCATGATGGGGCTCTTTCTTACTCAAGCTTGTCGAACGTCTTACAAAACGACTGTATTCAAAGTGGCTGCTTGGAACATAAATGGCTTGGCACCGAACAAAGAAGAAGTGGAACTACTCCTAGCAGAGCACAAAATCGATATTCTTTTAATATCAGAAGCACACGGTACAGAAAGCACCCACGTTAAATTTAAAAATCACCAGTGCCATTTAACAAACCATCCAGATGGCACTGCTCATGGCGGATCAGCAGTAATAATCAGGAAAGGGTTGAAATATCACATACTGCCAGAATATAGGTCAGCTCATATACAAGCCACAACAGTGGCTGTAGAAGATAGCACAGGTTACATTAATTTCTCAGCAATCTACTGTCCCCCGAAACACAAAGTAAACGATGGCATGTTTACGGATTACTTTAACCAGCTTGGAAACCGTTTTGTGGCCGGAGGGGACTGGAACGCGAAACATATGAGTTGGGGCTCTCGCCTTAATACTACTAGGGGCAGACAACTAAAATGTAGCGTAGACAAAAATAAACTTTTTGCATTATCCACAGGCGAACCTACATACTGGCCAACAGATCCCAACAAAACCCCAGACCTGCTGGACTTTTTTATACTCAAGGGACTCCCGAAACATTGCCTTAAATGTGAGTCATGCTTTGATAGCTTTTCCGACCACAGCTCTGTGATATTGACCATCAGCATACTGCTAATTCAATCTGAAACTAAAGAAACGCTCACTACAAAGCATACAGATTGGGACTCATTCAGGGAGTATATCGAAAACGACATAGAATTAAAAGTGCCTCTCAAAAGTTCAGACGACATAGAGGAAGCAACTATTTATATAACACAGCTAATACAAAAAGCTTGCTGGATCCATACACCCTCACCCGAACCGAATAATAGGCACCTAAATCATCCTCTGAGAATTAAAAATGCATTACTGGGTAAACGCAGACTACGAAGAATCTGGCAACAGAGCAGACTACCGGCGGATAAGACTGAATTCAACAAGGCTGCCTTAGATCTTAAAGAGCTATTACACGATTGGCACAATAAGACATTAGAAGACCAATTGCAGTCCTTAACAGCTAATGCGAAAACGGATTACTCTCTTTGGAAATTCACAAAGAATGTGGATAGACCCCAAAATGCTAAGCCTCCACTTAGAACACCAAGAGGTTGGGCTCGAACACCACAGGAAAAAGTGGATACATTCGCCGAACATTTAAGGAAAGTATTCACTCCAAACATGCCCACTAACCCGCATAGTGAGGAATTTATTGACAAAACCTTGGATCAAGACTTTCAAATGTCGCTGCCCCCATGCCCCGTTACTGTGAGAGAGATATGGCGAACCATTCAAAACTTAAAAGATAAAAAAGCCCCTGGTTATGATCTTCTTACCAAGGAAATATTAAAACAGCTACCAAAAAAGGCAATTGTATTCCTCACGTCACTTTTCAACAGCATACTGAGAGTGCAGTACTTTCCACTTGTATGGAAAGTGTCACAAATTGTTACGATTCACAAGGCAGGCAAACCACCTAATGAAGTGACCTCATACAGACCTATAAGCCTTCTTCCAATATTATCGAAAGTGTTTGAGAAGCTACTTAAATATCGTATACTACCTGTTCTGAATAGTGCTAAAGTAATTCCAGATCATCAGTTCGGTTTCAGACAAGAGCATTCCACCACTGAACAGGTCCATAGAGTTTATGAGAAGATCAGAAAAAGCTTGGAAGAGAAGCAATATTGCTCATCGGTGTTTTTGGATATCCAACAGGCGTTCGACAAGGTCTGGCACAAAGGGCTCCTGTATAAATTGAAAATCAACCTTCCTCATCAGTACTACTCCCTTCTAAAGTCATATCTTACTGAAAGAATATTTCAGGTCAAGGATGGAGATAATAAATCTAAATTTCACGATATTTTGGCCGGAGTTCCGCAGGGGTCTGTCTTGGGTCCAATCTTGTACACAGTATACACTGCAGACTTACCACAGATTGATGGTGTCACAACAGCGAGTTTTGCTGATGATACTGCGATACTCGCAAGCAACAGAGACCCAGATTTGGCAACAAAAGTGCTTCAGAAGGGTCTGGATAAAATAACATCATGGCTTCAACAATGGCGGATAAAAGCAAGTACGAGCAAATCAGTTCATGTCACCTTTACGCTTCGGAAAGGCAACTGCCCACCTGTTACTCTTGAAAATGTCACTTTACCACACCAAGACCATGTAAGATACCTGGGCATCCATCTTGATCGCCTCCTGACTTGGTCTCACCATATTAAAACCAAGAGACAAGAGCTTAATATACGATACAAAAACCTTCATTGGATTTATTTTTTATTTTTTTTTATTTATTTATTTATAATCAGGCAACAATGGCCCATAGATACATACCTTAAAACTAAAACATATATGTAAAAACAATATTGTTAGTAAATATAACTTAATATTAGGTTAGTATAAAGTTAATTTGGCACTTTCTGTGTCAATTCGGTGGCACAAGGCAACGCTCCTCGGAAGCGCCTGTATACCACGCCCTGCGGCCAGAAGTCCTCCTTCATGAAAGTGTCCAGCCTGGCTGTCGGGATGCGCACCACAAACGACTTAAAATTCGTGTTATGGCGCGACTCCAGAGGCTGAACTCTCAAGCAAAAGTTAGCCTTCTTCTTTATGTACTCTATCACATCCTGCACGGTGGTGGTGTGGTGCAGGCGGGACAGGTACACGGCCGTAGTCGGTATGGCAGCTCGCAGCAGGAGAAGATTATGGGACGCAACAGAAAATTAAGTATCGATAACAAACTCCTGATCTATAAGGCCATTCTGAAACCAATCTGGCTCTACGGCATTCAACTCTGGGGTAGCGCCTGCAAGTCCAGTGTAATTAAAATACAAAGAATGCAAAATTCTATCTTACGAACAATAAGTGGTGTTCCTTGGTTCGTCACTAACGCTGAAATTCACAAAGAGTTGATGATCAGTACCATCCAGGAGGAAATCCAGAAGCACAAAAGCAAATACCAGGAGAGACTGGAAAAGCATCCTAATGACCAGGCCGCAGCACTAAAGACAAGATCTTACTCCAAACGCCTAAAAAGAAAAGACATACTACAGATAGTTGAATCGGCTCCTATAGTGATAGTTAACTTCGAGTAGATGGCTCGCTGGAGTCACGCTCTTAATGACAATGACCAAACACCAAATCTGATTAAAGTAGAATGGGTACTGATCGCAGATAGGATCACAAAAAAAAAAAAAATTGCCATGCGTGAGAGTAGCTTATTATTTGATTGTCCTCATGCAGATGGGCTTCTGCACGTTTAGTACTATCACACCCCGGACACTTCATACAACCACACCATTATAAACAGATGACTTCACACGCATTGCTTTGAATATCAAAATAAGATGACATTTGACAAACACAACTAAACGAGCACATGATTCGGCACACGAACTCGTGGGGCAGGGTGAGGTAATTGATTATGGAGTGGGGCGGAGTGTCCTTTCTGTACGTACGGTAGTACTTATATCTATTCTATGGTAATATAAACATGATATATTCTGTGGTGCTGGGCATTATTCTATATTATGTAGGATATGTAATTTTTCATATAGATAAAAATAATCAATAAAATGGTCTTAAAATTATATAAATCATGCACATTAAAATAACATTTTTTTTATAATTCTGTAGCATATCAGTGACATTATTTAGTTAATTAGAAATAATTCGATAACCACAGCCTATTAAAAAATAATTAAAGAATAACAACAGCAAGTATAAAAGGAAGATGGAGCGTTGCGCAGTGGTTGCGAACAACGAAGTGAGGCCGGTTTTTGATGGCACATACATGTGTGCATACTAGGGGGCGGGCGGGGGCCGGGCGGCAGGGTTCGATATGGAACGCCCAATGACGAACGAAAGCCAAGGCGTAGTTTCGTTACATGTGTGTGCGTATACTGTGTATGAACACAGCCAAGGCATAGTTTTACATGCCTCACTGCTTTGTCGGAAGACTCCATCTTTACTTTTTTATTTGGTCTGAGTATCATAAAGATAGTAGGTACATAAATATTATTTTATATACTTATAAACACTGATCAAAACTTTGTTTTATTTTGTTTCTAAATTGGCATGATGAGCTCCTCACTATCTACTATGAAATAATGAAATATGAAATGAAATAATTCTTTATTGCTGTAAATGTGGTCAGTACAAGATTATAACATTTATCAGTTTTGTTTCTCACATTTAACCAAATAACTTTGGTATGCAAATTAGAGATAGGCCAAGACTAATATGTAATAAATTAACAATGTCGAAAAATAATCATAAATAAAATTAAATAAAAATAATTAAAACATGTCCAAATAGTAATCGAATTGAATTATCATAATAAAAATAATACCTAATACATAATAATATATTGCAAAAAAATGGTTTGATAGTATTAAATTTTGCAATCAATAAATTCCTTAACGCTATAAAAACATTTGTCAGTCAGGAATCGATACAACGCACATTTAAATTGTTTCATTGGTAAGTCTTTCATTGCCGTTGGTAGTTTATTGAATAATGTTATTGACATGAAATAACAATTCTTTCGGCAACACGTTGTTGAGCAAGATGGCAACACTAATTGATTTGGATATCTGGTTAGGAATGTACATACCTCATGCTTCTTTTTAAACAGATTCAAATTATTTTTCGTAAAGACACATAATTCAAAAATATACATTGATGGAAGTGTTAAAAGATTCAGTTTTTTGAATAATGGTCGACAGGAATCCATGGGTCCTGCACCACACATAGCTCTAACACACCTCTTCTGAATCCATAGGGCACGGTCAACGTCAACCGAGTTTCCCCATAAAATAAGACCATACCTCAAAACTGAGCACACACTAAGAAATGAAAACGTCATTTAAATTAATATTAGGGTTAATCAACTTTTGAACTTTAATTGAAGTATAATTTTGATCAGATATAAATGTGTATTATCTTGAAATAATAATATAAAATTGTTTAGCCTATAAATACTTAAACTTAAGATAATTAATATAAGAAAAAATACTAGAAAAAATCGACTTGTCCGTAGAGGTTCAAACGGGATGTTACAGGTGAGTCGGTATTTGCTAGTATTTTTTTCTAATTTATTAATTAGGTATCTTAATACAGTGTGTCCCTGGATATAGTGCAATCCCGAAAGGGGGCGAAACTAGACCATAAATGAGTAATAAAAAAAAATACAAAAAAAATATTCAATCTAATTTTTTTTTTGCAGATTTAAGATGTGAAATTTTTACAATGGACTCTATGTAAAAAAATAATATTCCTTCAAAAGTAGTGAATGGATTTAGTTAAAATGAAAAATAATGTGATGCTAGATACTTGTTAGTTCAGATAGATCGCAAATAACTCACAAAAATTATGTTCTCTTAATTCTGCAAAGAAAAAATTAGATTGAATATTTTTTGTATTTTTTTTATTAGGTAGGTCTAGTTTCGCCCCCTTTTGGGATTGCACTTTATCCAGGGACACACTGCATAAAAATAGCATTGTGAATACCTAAAATCTAAAAATTCAATAACTTAAACTTATGTCTTAAAAAATCATTTTGGTAATAGATTTTTTTTTACATATTTATACGGTGGTCCAGTTGATATATTTTCATCAATTTTATACAATGAAAAGGGACATTGACCTCAAATGGACAACCAAATACAAACAAATATATAAACAACATATAATTCTATTACCTACCTAAATGATACTTTAAATATAAATATAACCCAAACATTATTTTTAAGGTAGTTGATATTTATTTTCATGAAAATTTACTTTTATATTTGGGGACAGGAAAACTGATAGGAGAATTAAAAGTTGATTGACCCATTAATAAATGTAGAGATAAAGGTAGTACTTACACTGTCAAGGTGCATCTCTGTAGTTGAACTTTAGGAATTATATAGTGGCTGACCGTATCAAAAATGTCTTTTGAAATATAGTTTTCTGGTACTTGGCACGTAATTTTCGGTCCTGCTGTAGGGTGGAATTCACACAGGAATATGCAACGAATGGGGCCCTCTTGGCCGCAGCCTTCATAATATTTAGCATTTATATCCATCGTTCGTAAACTGAAAACGTAGTTCCAAGTTGCACTGATAAACAAAACAGCAGTGAACAGTTTAAACACAACACTAGCACAATTTCGCTTTTCATCAACACTGTAATTTACACGGGATGCAAGCTATGAGACTAATAATATCAGTTTTAAAAATTACATTTTATTACGATTCTTTTAACGTAAATAGTTCAATTTATCATTTTTATAAAGTCTTCCACTACCTACGCATAAACAAACCGAACTGATATTTTTTTTGACATTTTCAAATTTTGACTTGACTATGGTGAGCATGCGAATCTCCGTGCCACTGAATAATTCCATTCTAAAACTACCTAGAAGTAATGTACCGATGATATACGTTCTTATTTCAGATATCAAATCGATTGTACCGGCTTCCCGGCAGAATGATTGACAAAAGCATGTGGCACGGAGATTCGCATGGTTTGAGGTTATGTTTTTTGTTAAATCGTCGAATTCCAGATCAATCGGAGCCTGTACCGCTGGGTTGATGTATTTGTAGCCGTTACATATTCATTGTAACAGCTACAAACACATTTGTTGCTCATGTAACGCAACAGGGACAAAGATATGGCGATCTAAAGTTTTAAAAGCATGCGACTCTCCGGCCCACACGCTTAAGTCTAAAATACTGGTGAAAATTGTATTAAGATTAAAAATAAGCAAGTTTACGTAACCGTTTGATCACGATAAACGGCCCGAAAACATATTTTCACTATATCTTCATTCGTTTTAGAGAAATAAGTAAATTTATTTACTATGATTTATTATGAATAATCAGTGTGTAGGGTGACCATATCGTCGGTCCGTAGGAATCATTAGGCTGTTTCTAATAAAATTCAAGTTGAACTACATAATGTTGAGGGTTGATTTGCCTACATACTCGTACGTATCGTACCTACTATCATACTGTTACTGACTATGCAATATTGCAATATTTTTTAGGGGACGTAAAAAGGTGACTTTTATCCTAATCGAGATGACAAAATACAAACAAACAAATGAGAAAGTAGGTAACCTTATAAAAACGTGTTAAAAATGTGAACGTCATAATTGGTATAATAATTGCCCACTCAGTACCAGTCACCCATCATCATCAGTATCAGTCACCCATTAATTTAGGTCTCGGTTGAATGCAACCGAACTGAGAACTTCCTTCGTTTTTTGAAGTATTAGTCTTTCAAAATAGGTATCTAAAAACACTTCAACTTGCATTTTAGACCGATCGGGATAAGTTTTTAGCTTTTAAAAATATTAAAGTTTGTTTTTTTCGTATATAGTTTCTGCACCATTCACTTAGCCTAATACATGAAATTGTGTCATTTTGGTTTGATGCATAAGTAACAATTTAGGTTTTTGTCTTTTTTAACGCTATCGGACGAAAAGAAAATTAAAGTTGAAAATTTTACTTTCATGATGATTATGAAGTTGTAACCGATGTACTTACTTGAGCTTTTTGTGTCATCTTTGTCCACGGGAATACTGTTATTTGACTATTACCTAAAGCGTTACCTTAGTAACTCCAAAAGAATATTACAATTGGTTAAATAAGTGTTAAATGTTTTAGATCAATAGTATCTGTTGTACATAATGTTTTGTGCTAAATTCATCAATGGAATTTTCAGCTTTTTATTTTTTTCTTTTCAACACCCTGTAAAAGTCACAAAAGAAAATGGGGGGGGGGTGGGGGGGTGGGAGCCGGGGCACCGCTGTTTGCTGCGTACTTCGAGCACCGCTGCTACGTACTTTGCCGTTCGAGCGACTTTGGGTAAAAGAATTTGTAAAAAGTAGCCTCTATTTCGTATTGAGCCAGCACAATATCCCACTTCAAATTAATTCGCCTAATTTAAAGTAAGTAAGTGACTTAAGTGACGCCTAAGCATAGGTACTGAAGTTCGGTGACACATTTGAAGTAACGAGTAGGTAGGTAGGTAAGAAGTATACGAACGAATATAAATACATTTGATGATACTGTGGCCGCGTTCCGAATCACGCTCACAGCGCTGTTAGCGCGTATCCGACCAAATTAAATAGTCACAAAATATTACACAGATAGGGTATTTGTGTACCTACTAGACGTGTGCGCCGATCGGCGTGGCGCACGCCGCCGGTCATTTTAGCCGCGCCGCCGCCGCCGAAGTTTTCGTCGGCGTCATCGGCGTCAAAATCCAAGTGTAACATGTGTAAGAAACAAGTACAAAAAGCTGAAAAAACTTGTATCTAGGTACATAATTATCTCATATTTTTTTATTCTTTTCCTCTCTTTTTTGGATTAGTTTGATTGCTGCCATTGAGGTTTTTTTATAGTGATTTTATAATTTAATCTTTATCATATCATCCGCACGACACCCACTGCTGGGTATAAGAAGCCTCCCCCAAGGATCTCTACAACGATTTGTCCTGCGCTGCCCGCCTCCAGCGGCTTCCCGCGACCTTCACCAGATCGTCGGTTCACCTTGTGGGGGGCCTACCCAAGGAGCGTCGTCCATTGTGCGGTCGTCATTCCTACCTTTTCGCCCCAACCGCCAGTGTTTCTTCTCGCTAATATGTCCCGCCCACTGCCACTTCAGCTAAACAATCCTCCTAGCGATGTCGGTTACTTTAGTTCTCCTACGCATCTCCTCATTTCTTGTTCGATCACGCAGGGAAAATGACTCCCTCCATTGCATACTGGGTGACATTGCCTTCTTATGAGACCCGTAGTTAGCGACCACGTTTTATCGCGGTAAGCCAACACTGACAACACACACTGGTCATAGACTTTTGTCTTGAGACACTGAGGTAAGTTGGACGCGAAGATTTGTCGAAGCTTCCCGAATGCTGCCCATCCGAGCTAGATTCAATGAGAGATCTTTTTCTTTTTCGAAGTCGAACTTCCCTAACTGCACTGTCTGTCCTAGGTATACGTAATGGTCAACAACTTCGAGTGTGGTGTTCCCAACATGAGCTGGGGCCGTACCGGCTAACAAATCGATTATCGAAAAGTCTGCTGGGTTTCAAATTAAAGCAGATAAATCGAGCCCCAATTGGGCGAAAATGGCGAACCCCAATTCATGATGTCCCACGAACATCGTTATCTTCCAAATTAAGTGAACAGAAAGTACAAGACGAAATTCCTTACTTTGATTTTTCAGTTCTAAGTTGAAACCGATTCAGATTTTTCGATAATCGATTCGTTAGCCGGTACGGCCTCAGGAGTGGGTACAACATGAGCACTCGATATGATTTTCGTCTTATCCATCTTCATTCTAAGACCCACTTTTTGGGAGGCACTACGGATATCTTCGAGAATTGTGTTCAAGCCTTCCATGGTCTCAGCCATAAGAACTATAACATCGGCAAAACGAAGGTGTGTTAGGTACTGGCCATTAATGTTGATACCGAGTCCTTTCCAGTCCAAGAGCTTAAAGATGCCCTCCATCGCAGCTGTGAACAGTTTCGGAGAAATAACGCCTCCCTGTCTCACACCTCGCTGTAGTTGGATGGGATCTGTGCTCTGATTCTGTAGGTACTCGGGCCGACACGACATGGTGGCATTTTCTTATAAGTGCCTCAACACCTCGATATACCTAGTCTACTTGGTGCACCTCTGGAGACTGCAGCACTGCCCAGGTCTCAATCGAATCAAAGACTTCAACATAGACCACGAACGCCAAACAAAGTGGCAGATTATACTTCTCGGTCTTCTGTATAACCTGCCGCAGCGTATGGATGTGGTCTATGGTGCAAAAGCCTTTTTAGAACGCGGCTTGTTCGGGAGGTTGGAAATCGTCAAACTTGCCAGCGCGAAGATTCGTATTCTTCAAGAGGGTCTTGTCACCCTTTTTAAAGAACAGAATCACCTCACTTTCGCTTCACTTATGTTCCATGTCTTCGGCATTCTGCCCTCGACGATGACGAAATTGAAAAGCTTCTGAAAGTCTTCTATTCTACTTATTTTGACCATCTTCGCTGATTACGCCGATGACGCCGCCGCCGCCGACAATTTAGACGCCAGACGCCGCCGCCGGTCAAATGACCATCGGCGCACATGTCTAGTACCTACTTCATTTAATGGATTATAGGCTAACAGTGCTGTTGGCGTGATTTGGAAGTAGGCATGTGTTATTATTGTCAATTACAGTCTCATTGATGAGATGACATCATTAACATTCTTGTACTCTACCTCTTGCAAAGTTTAAAAAGAAAGGATTACCTACCTACTGTAACAAAATATTTTTTGAGGGTAAGGAAATAAAAACCGGTCAAGTGCGAGTCGGACTCGCACACAAAGGGTTCCGTACCAAAAAACGGCTAAAAAATCACGTTTGTTGTATGGGAGCTAGGGCTTCCATCCCGGGATTCGAGAGTCTCGATTTCCCGAGAGTCTCGAAGGATATTTGGTCCCGAGAGTTTTAGTTTCCAGTCTCGGGATTTTCGAGATTTTCGAGACTTATTCAAACGCTAGGTAAATTACATACATTTCATATAAAGTTGCGTGTTGCGCGTGTTAATAAGTATGTAGTAACATTATCACAGAATAACTAATAGTACACATTATAACGTGTCAATTAAAATACAAACAGAATAAACGAACGTGACAATTTTAAAATAAACAACAAACAAACAAGCACAATACGATCTTTCATCTAAAATCTCAATTTTTGTTTTCATCGTCTTTCAGTTTAATCCTATTCTGAGATATTTTCATGAAAGATAAAGGAAGTGTACTGAACCATAAGCTCCTGTCGTATCCAGAAGCAAACGACCTCCTCAGTCGCCTTCGCCGAAACCGGTCCACTGGAGATCTTTTAGCATACTTACACCATTTGCAAATGGAGCGTAGCCATCGAGAGGAATGGAGAGGCGCTCGCCGTTACTCTTGATATCTCGAAGGCTTTCGACAGGGTGTGGCATGATAGCCTTATTGCAAGCTTTCTTCATACGGACTTCCCACCGGTTTATGTGTCTGGATATCGGACTTCGAGAGGGATCGGTCGATTCAAGTTGTCATTGATGGCTGCTCGTCCAACCAGTTGGCTATCAATGCCGGAGTCCCCGAGGGATTGGTCTCTCAGGGGTGGACTGAACAGGAACACCTGGTGCATATTAATGACCTGCTAATATCCAGTATTTTGGTATACGCAGATGACAGCACCGTTGCAAAGAGCTACATATCTGATGCTCGAGCCAGTGCAAAGCAAACCCAGTGTCTTAGGAAGGCGATGGTCAGACACATAAACACGAACCTGTCACTGCAGGCAGTCTTCGAATAGGGCGATGCCACTCAGGTCAGGCAGATTCAATCCATCAAAAATCCAGGTGTGTCTGTTCTCTGCCAAAGGGAGTAGTTTCGACCTGAGTCACTTTCCGAGGTGTAACAGTACCGATTACTGTACGACTAGACCTTCTCGGCATATCATTGACTCTAACACTCAATTTTGGCTCTTCCATCGAGAATAAAATACAATTGGCATCTGAAATGCTTAGCATTTTGGCAAAGTTGAGAAAGTACTTTACTTCACACCGGAACAGCTGCTCATTCTATACCTAGCGAAAGTTCGATCGTGCATGGAGTACTGCTCTCATCTTTGGGATGGTTCCGCCAAATACGAGCTCCAGGCGCTTGAATCCTTTGAGCGGAGGGCCAGGAAGCTCATCAGTAACGATAATCTTTTCTGTAATAAGCTCAGAATTCTCGAGCATAGACGCAAGGTCGCAATGTTTTTTATCGGGTACATTTCGGCGAGTGTGAATTCCGCATCTCCTTTCTTCCATCGGACAACCAGAGGTACGATTCAGCATTTTGTTTCAAATTTTATCATCCGTACCGCCAGAGAGTGGAACTCTTTGCCTAAGTCTTGTGTTTTCCGACAGGTACAATCTGGAGGCCTTCAAGTCGCGTGATTAGGTATCTTTTAGGCAAGCGCGTTCCATTGTAAGCGCTTGCCTATCTATCATACAAAAACGCGTCACATCATTATTTCGAGAGTCTCGAAATTTCGAGAGTCCCGAGAGTCAGCCATATAGTCTCGTCTCGATCCCGAGATTGTGAAATAGGTCCGAGAGTGGAAGCCCTAATGGGAGCCCCCTCAAATATTTATTTTACTAGCTGACCCGACAGACGTTGTCCTGTCTTAGTTATAAATATTAAATTCGAATTGGTATAAATTATTGAAAAGTTTAGTTCAGAGATTAGTAGGTAAGTACCGTTCCCGTTTCCGTTTTCGTTCTCGTTCCCGTTCCCATTTACTTTAAAACCCAACAGCTTTATAAATAACCAAGTACCTATACATCACTTGTTATGTTAGTAACGTGTATGTTAGTCTATTCAAACTTACTAATAAGGTGCGATGGCTCTGAACTAACCGTGATGAGCACTAAGAAATTCAGTTTTCTTATAACCTCTTTGTAAGAAAAAAAAAAATTATTTTACATGTATTTTATTAATAAAATAACTCCGAACGAAGCATCTGTTTTATTACATCCTTAATTGTATGTTTTTTTTTATCGTTGTTCGCGCGTATCTTCGACATTTATGGACCGATTTTGATGATTCTTTTTTTGTTCGATTCAATTTTTTTGCGAAATGGTCCCATTTATTTTTTTTCAAATCGGTTCAGTAGTTTTCAAGGTATCCTGAAAACACTATGATTTTGCATCAACTAACTTGACTATTTTGTTATTTATGAACCGAATAAGATGATTCTTTTTGTTGGGTAAGAGGTACTTTTAGTCTTTTTAACCGACTTCAAAAAAAAGAAGGTTCTCTTTCAGTTTGACCTGTATGAATGTATGTTTCTCCGCGAATATCTCACGTTTGACTGAGCCGATTTTTCTACCAAATAATATACTTACACTACACTACCTAATAGAGAAGGTACTTACACTAAAAACAAAAAAATAAAAATTGTTTTAAAAATAAAAAAAAATGTTTTAAAAAACAAAAAACCAACTTCAAATAACCTGCCTCTAAAAAGCAAGAAATAATATTCAAATCATTAGATATGCATTATCATTGTTATATAATAACAACACGTATATTGAAGTCGGGTAGGGCTTTTAGAATAAAAAAACGAAGTTGTACTCCAGCCCCACCCGACTTCAATAGACGTGTTGTTATTATATAACAATGATAATGCATATCTAATGATTTGAATATTATTTCTTGCTTTTTAGAGGCAGGTTTTTTGAAGTCGGTTTTTAGTTTTTTTTAAAAGGTAAGTAAATACTAAAGTTTAATTTTTCAAGTTTTGACTTATGTAGTAAGCATAAATTACTTTACAACCATTGAAACTTGTCCCAAGTAACAATACAAAAACTCACATACATACAAACGTAGAGCAGTGTGGAACAATGCAACACCAAAAGCTCTGAGTCTCATATTTCTCTCATTTTTAAAGATATGAATTCCGTTTTTAGAGGAACGGAATCTACTTAATTAGGTATAAAATGGCAGTTATAGTTTCATTAATAAATAGATACATAATTCAATAAGAAGACTTTTAAAAGAGATGGGAATTGTTTCATTGTGTCCACCTAGGTGTACACAATGAAACATCCTCTGTCCAACAATGAAACACTGTTATTAATTTTGACATTTTCATATTTAGTGGAACAAGTAAATGACAAAATCTGTTGAATTCCAACCGATAAAGGTTTTCTCAAGGTATTGCATAATTATTCAGACTTTAAAAGTACCTATAGGTTTATCTCAGGTACAATGATTTGTGTGTGACTTAAAGATAAATGAGTCTAATTTTTTTTAAATCGTAGTTATGTACCTTTTATAGGCAATAACGATTTAAAATCAACAATTACTTATAATAGGCATTAATCTCTCAGGTAAAATTCTACATACTAAAAGATTAATGAGTCTGAAAATCACAAATATTAGGTAGTAGTAGTGGAAACACTGTTACATTGTGTCCACCCTTGAGCTGTGACATTCTTGGACACCTGGGGTATTTTAGAATAACATCAAAAAATAATCTACCAAAATCGAACAATTTATTAGGTAGTATCAAAGTTATTCTGTGGTAATGTAGTCCACGTGAATCTATGATACATGTACAAATATATTGATTAAAAAACACATTCGATGAGAAAGGCAACTGTCAAAAAAGCATTTTTTTTAAAAGCCCACGACTTAGGACAATTATTCTTAATGAAGGCTTTACAAAGTGACATTTTAAAAAAATAGTAACTATTTGCCTCTAGATGGCGTTGATGGAAAGAGAAGTGTAAAATATGGCTTTTAAAAATAAACGGCCTGTACCAAAGAGGCAAATAAGCGTTCGCTGGCTGACATCTGGCCAAAGAGAAACATTTTAGGGTAACATCAGATTTGCCTGCCTACCTGAGTACTCTTCGAAGCTGAGTAAAAAAATCACATTGACACATACATTTTTATCAACGCCATCTTATCTATCGAGCATACAGTTTTTTGTCATTTTGAAAAACCCTAATTGAAAAACAGTTTGGTTAATATTTTTACAAAAATCCTCCGACTAAAAGTAATGAACATACTCTGTCTGTCAGCTTCATCATCAGACCCTGGACTTCGTCTCCCATTAGAGTACTCGTCAAAACAATAGGGATGACGACTACTGAATAAAATAACAAAATACTAATAAAAACCGTAAACATATTGAACTTTTAGAGTAGCTTGTATACCTCTTGGTTTTATATATTGCGTATTATTTGTTTTATTACCCTTCAAAGTTGGGCGGACAAGTCCATTTAAAAAGTTTAAAATCCATAAAATTTATAGCAAATTTGTATAAGAAACAATTTTGATAAACACAATATTTAATATAGCTGCCAAACTTTCCTACGCGTTGCATACAAACACCTAGGCGTGACGTCATAACTAGGGTAGCCGTTAGTATGGAGCGTTTTCGGGTGAGTCCAATTTTGTGTGCATTTTAAACTGTGATATCTCGGGCAGTTTTCACGCTAGCGAAATAATTATTTTACCAATGTTTCTTTTTTTGAGAGGTAATTTATGTAACATAAAATAAAAAAATATTTCGTCATGCCTATTCTAACGAGCCCAAACACGATGGGGTTGTAGGTTTTATCATAGAATTCCTGTGGGCTTCTTCCGGTTTCATCATCAGATCAGCTCAATGACACCATAATATTGCATTGCCTTCCAGTTCTGACCTATTTTCAAAGTTTCAAGTCTCTAGGTCATCGGAAAGCTAGGATAAAATCGTTCGCAATATACATATATCTATAAATATTAGGTCTTTACTTATGAACTTGCCGATATTTTGTCACATACAGAGAAAATAATAACTTCTATGTTTTAAAACATTTAACAATATCTTGATTTACGTATGTCGAATTATGACCATGATAGTCAACTATCAGTAAAAATAAAGTCCTTTTTTTAAGCTTTCATAGCATTAAAAAAAGATCTTGAAAGTTACTCTTTTTTTTGTGAGCCAAAAAAGGGTGACCGGAGGGGTTGTAACTTAGCCAAAACTGATTTTTTTCGCTTATCGTAAATGGAATAGGTTAGCATAGTGTTCAAACATTAGTACATAAAAGTTTTGTTACAAGAGTGTTAACGGTTGTTAAATGAACAAAGAAAATGCTAGTATGAAAAATGCAACTTCTTGAAAATTCTCCATACAAATCGGCAATTTCATAGGTAAAGACCTTATTATATACGGTTACGAAAACCTGCTTATTTTTAATCATAATACAATTTTCACCAATATTTTAGACTTAAGCGTGTGGGCCGGAGAGTCGCATGCTTTTAAAACTTTAGGTCGCTATTGCGTTACATGAGCAACGAATGTGTTTGTAGCTGTTACAATAAAGCACGTTCCAGACGGATTTAATCACGCCTCCCAACCAAGGTCACCTTGGTGGAAGCTTGATGGGGGCGTGGTTTCCATCCGTGGATTGTGTTGCGGCTACACGAGTTTACATCCAAGCGCCGCCAACTAGGGCTGCCAACCATACTATAATAATATGTCGTATTATACTATGTTTCGGGTCTGCGTGCTATATACTATTGAAGAAATATATAGTACGCAAAAATACTATATTTTCAACATCGATCGCTAAGAAACAAATGTTTCTTTTTTTTTAATTTGTGATCGTGAATTTTGACTGATTCTATAGCGTGTAGTGTATAGTCACACCATATAACAAATACTATGTGTATAGTGTATTGTATCTGAATTCTGAACGTATCTATCTGTCTCATTGCGTTCCAAACTTGTCAATATAAAATTGACAACTTAATTAAATCTTAATCCATGGACGAAATATATCTTAATCTTAACCATGGACGAATTTCTTTCATGTCTTAACTTAATCAGTAATACTGATACAATCGTAAGTAAGTTAAAAACGAGTTTTTAATTTACTTATATTTAATTAATATTGATGGTAGAAAATAATATGAGACTTTTATTTTGATTCATGATTGTTTTATTTATGGTTTATGATTTTGACCAAAACATTGTTCAAAAATGCAAAAAGTTCAAAAAATATAGTTTTTATAAAAAGTAAAATATAATAATATATTTGCCTAATTTTTGCCTTTTCCATAAACTACTATATTATTTTAAAGTGTACTAATTTTTTTAGCCTTATTTGAAAAATACTGTATTTCGCCTTAGACATGTTGGCAACCCTAGCGCCGACACTCTTTCCCATTCCACGGTAAAGATATCTATCAGTACTGTAACTCGGCCCTGTCCTTGAAATAATTACCTAAATAAACCCGCGCTGGTTCAATCAATTAATTTTAAGGCAATAATATAACTAGATTAACAAAACTAATGGTAAAATAAAAATAAAAAAAAATACATTATTGATGGGAGAAACAAATTATTTAATAATCCTTAGTACAATACCTACGTATTATATAATATTTTAAGTATACTTAATCTTAGCTTTCGGACTTTCCAGGTATTTAAAAATGTAAGGTATCTCTGGATTATTGGTTAATTATATTTATAATAAAAACAACACAATCTGCACTTTGCAATAGTAAGAACTTATATTTCAATCAATAGTACCTATTGAATTTTTAGACTTTTGGCATTCAGAATGTTATTTCTATATTAAGGTAATAAATATAATAGAAAAAAACCCGGCCAAGTGCGTTTTGGGCAACACGCCGTACGGTTCCGTAGATACCTTATACCACACCATATTTAATACCATTATAATTTTTCGTCTGCAAAAATAACTTTGTTTTTCAGTGTTGTTATAAATGACAAAGTTATATTTGCGGTTATGGAAAATGTGCTATATCTGAAAAACTAATTACTATTTCTCATTTAAACCAATTTTTATTGAAAGTAATTATTAAGACCTACATGCAGCATATATGTTTTTTAGATTTTTCACTTTCTTATTTCAAAAGTTAAAGGGGGGGGGAGGATAAACATTTTACCACTTTGGAGGAGTATATCTTTCAAACCTTAGACTTTGAGAAAAAAATGTCTTAAAAACTTCAATGTCAATTTTAAAGACCTATCTATTGACACCTCACACGTTCGCAGTTTCAGTTCCATGTATGGAGAGCCCCCCCTTAATCTTTATTTTTGTTATTTTTGTGTTAAAATCGTTAAGCGGTTAACAGAATACATCTACCAACCGAGGTTCAATTGTGTAATATTAATACTTTTGGAATAAAATGGCTGTGACAGAAGGACAGATAGACAGACAGACATGACGAATCTATAAGGGTTCCGTTTTTTGCCATTTAGGCTACGGAACCCTAAAAATACTAGAAAAAATTGACTCACCCGTAACCCGTAGCAGCCGAGCCATTTGAGCCCGTCTGAACTGCGAGGGCTGAGTCGATATTTTATAGTATTTTTTCTATTATATTTATTACCTCAATAGTACCTGACCTACGTACATCTTTCGTTCATCACTGCGGCGCATTCGCGACTGTTTGTGTACCGAGTGCAGACTGCAGACTGAACTCGAGGGCCGAGGCGCGTAGGTACGACTCGCTTTTCGACTATTTGTACAGATGACACTTGCATATAAATTGGCAAGAGAAAGATGAGACAAAAGATGCGTAATAGCCACAAACACTAAAATTTGTGGCGCTGCACATCTTTTGTCTCGTTTTTATCTTGCCAATAAAATGCCGGGCAGTATATGAAGTTGGAGTACTGATAAATATCATTACCGTGCCTGTGTTGGAACTCGCGCCCTTCCACCAAGGACGTTGAAGGTCATTTGGATTGGTTGGAGAAATTTGGATTAAATCTGCCGTCTAGATGGATTAAATCAAGCAAGGTCACCTCTGTTGGGAGGCGTGATTTAATCCGTCTGGAACATGCTTAAATATGTAACGGCTACAAATACATCAACCCACCGCTACAGGCTCCGATTGATCTGGAATTCGACGATTTAACAAAAAACATAACCTCAAAGCATGCGACTCTCCGGCCCACATGTTTTTGTCAATCATTCTGCCGGGAAGCCGGTACAATCGATTTGATATCTGAAATAAGAATGTATATCGTCGGTACATTACTTCTAGGTTGTTTTAGAATGGAAACAGAACAGATATGTATGTACTATGGGCAACAGCTTCGCTTAAAAAGTTAGCAAAAAAATTGTGTGCGCATGTATCCCCCTGCACGAACTAAATATATTATGTTATGACGGCGGCGGCGCGGCGTGCAACCGATTTTAACCTTAAGAGTTGTGGTTAAGTGACGTTGTTGTCCATAGTACATCTGTATGAATTTCTAAAACAGGAGATGTAATTCTATAGAGTACCTACTTAACCAAACGAAAGGTGCGTGTTCGTTCGTATCGTGACGTGAGACTTATAGGTATGTACGTACTTAGTATCCAACCGAAACGGACGAGCTTCGTCGTCCCTCGCCACGCGCCCGCGCCTACTCGCTTCGACCGCAAACTTTTTGAATACCTACCTACCTAGGTATTATCCATGCATGAAAATGACACAAATTCATTCTGTCCATCACTCATGTATTTAAGATATTAAATATGTAAACTCTAATAATACTAATATTTTTTATAAGCATCAATGGCTCGGACAAACAAAAAAATTGAAAATATTAAAAGTCCATGCCTTAATTTGGCACAAATTTATTTCATAGGGATTTTTAAGTGATCTGAGGTATATGGTACTTGTTTTTCAAATTGTAATATTTTTTTGACGGTGTTATTAATGTACGGGTTCCACGTCCGTTTCCATGGACGAAAATGACACAAATTAGGTTTTTACACTACGCAGGCTATCTTAAATACAATACTATTGTTTCTTTTTACTTTAAAACAATTTTGACAGTTTAGACGGTTCTCACACTGGCGACGCGCGCGGTCGCGGCGCACCCACGCGCGTCTTTTACGTTGTATGCAAGTACATTAATTTGTACAGAAAACCGCCTCGTCCAACACACCAAGGCGCGCCACGGCGCGTGAGCGCGCACCGCCGCGTGCTGCCGGCGATCCGCGAGCAGTTTGCGCCAGCAGGCGCGTTACCGCGGGGTACAACACACTGCGACGCGCCCCGCGGCTGGTTTTCGATGATCGTTTCGTTACGATGGCGGGATTTCCTCTGGTTTTCAAATGTTTCGTGGCTTGGATATACGCCCATTTTAGTGCCATTTGGTAGGTACATTATGCAGCACATGAGGTTATACAAAACTGTAAAAAATCTGTTATTTATTTGATTGAATATCATTACGCTGTCGTGGAAGCCCAGCGTGCCGTTGACCGTACCTACCTACTCGTATGTTATTAAAATTCCGTCATTAATATCGAGATGGCAAATCTAAATTATTTGTCTGGACGTTTTAATCTCATGAGTGATTTTATATGTGTTCAGTTTTTTTTCCTTTTGAGGTACGGAACCCTAAAAACCTGGAAATTAAAACAAAACAACTTCAAAATTTAATGCCTCTAAAAAACAAGCGGCGGGGACGCGTCAGACGCCGAATGGCGCGGGGGCGCGGAGAAAACCGCCCGAACAGGCGTTGCGCTGCGCCGTCACCGCGCGCGTGAAACGCCAAACCGCGCCCCGCGACGACGGCGCGCGTTGGCAGTGGGAGAATCGCCTTAGAGTCCAATTATTTATAACCACCACAAATAATCGAATTTCTCAAGATGCATCGGCTAGATGTGACACAAAACGCAAAAATAAACTAATTATATGCCAATGTATCGACAGGCAAGAATTCATAAACTTTAGAATTCTTGAAGGTTATACCCTCAAAATAACGTATTCCGATCGGTCTATTTTCTAGAAACAGCCTAATGATTCTGACCGACCGACGATATGGTAACCCTACACTGTGATTGTTCATAGTAAATAAATTTGCAAATTTCTCTAAAACGAGTAAAGATATTCTGAAAATATGTTTTCGGGTCGTTTATCGTGATCAAACGATTACAAAAACCTGCTTATTTTTAATCTTAATGCAATTTTCATCAATATTTTAGACTTAAGTGTGTGGGCCGGAGAGTCGCATGCTTTTAAAACTTTAGATCGCGATATCTTTGACCCTGTTGCGTTACATGAGCAACGAAAGTGTTTGTAGCTGTTACAATGAATATGTAACGGCTACAAATACATCAACCCAGCGGTACAGGCTCCGATTGATCTGGAATTCGACGATTTAACAAAAAACATAACCTCAAAGCATGCGAATCTCCGTGCCACATGCTTTTGTCAATCATTCTGCCGGGAAGCCGGTACAATCGATTTGATATCTGAAATAAGAACGTATATCATCGGTACATTACTTCTAGGTAGTTTTAGAATGGAATTATTCAGTGGCACGGAGATTCGCATGCTCACCTTGACTATGACACTTTGTTTGACACTTAGTGTATTCCAGTAGGCTAATCGCTAAGTCATCGGTTACAAATTATCTGCCACGAATCCACATGACACATTCATTCTCATTCAAAACAAACACCGTTCAAAAAACAAAATCCCAATAGGTTTTTTTGTTGAATGTTGAAATGTTTTTGTTGATTGTGTAGAGCAAAACATGCGCTATGGACCCGGCATATTAGGCAAACCCTATTCACACAGTAAATACTGTGATCCAACAGTTTTTTTATCAGGAACCTATTTCATAAAAAAATGATAAAAAACACAGCTTGACCATAAAGAGTTGACAAAAATTGAGGGCGCCACTGTCTATGTAAACACGTCAAAATCAAAATGATGTATAATTTGGCAACACTGAATATATTGTGTACTGAAAAATTTTAGTTCCATTATATTTAATTTCATCTCTTTATGGTCAAGCTGTACAAAACATACAGTAATTTACCATCATAAAATTGTAGTTTATTAGGGTAGAAATAAGTTTCATAATGAATAAGCAACATAATTCTACCCCAATAGACAATAACAACTATGATAAATTATTATAGTAAAACCATGGGCGTACCCAGGGGGAGGCAGAAAGGGACAGCTGCCCCCCCTGGATTTTGTTTACCTCCAACTAACTATCAATTCAATTGTCACCAATAAAAATTATTTTTACCATTTGCAATAGAATATAAAACTGCTTGATATCTGGCCCCGAATTACGTAACCTGTTGCTAACATTTCTCGATTGAAAGCGCAGTTACACGTACTTATTGTCAAGCGTAATGTACCTCCTAAAATGGTCAAGCATGGTCCGTTAAGCACGTAAATTTTTCTGCTTCTCATTTTGATCGTCTAGGAGCGATGCTTGACAAGCACCACAGAATAGATAGATTACCGTGGCCAATCAAAAGTAGGCCACGCCCCCAAAATGGTAGGCTGGCTACGTGTAGTCGTGTACGTGCTTGATACTTGACAAGGAAGAAACGCTTGACCGTTTAGGGGGTAAATAAAAAAGCGTACCACTAATTACACTGGTTGGTTGCCACTAGGTAAAGTAATTTTGTTTGTTAGGTACCCCATAGGTACATTATAAACAAAATTACATGGTTTAAAAATAATTGAATGTATACTGTGTGTGGGTGATCGATAGCTTAGCGGTTGGTCTGCTGTATTGATACTTTGACATTGTGTGATTTGTGCAGTGCTGCCAACTTAGCGCGTTTCGCGCCAGATCTAGCGCTTTTTTTGTCTCGAAGCGCGTTTTAGCGCCTAGCGCTAAATCTAGCGCTTTTTTAGATTTTATTAGATTAAGTATTTACCTGCTGGACTGCTGCATTTATTTGGTTGAATGCTTGGTGAATCTATTAAAATTATACAAATTCTATACTTAATTAGTATTTTTATGGTACACCAAGCATTCTAATAGATAATTCTCATTTTTCTCTTTCACCTACTTCAATTTTTTTTAACCTCTTGGGTCGGCGACGCTCCCCAAAGCAAATAAATAGTAAAACCATTTGCGCTTTTTTACAGCGTTGACAGCGCGTTTTCGCTCAGACTAGTTGGCAGCACTGGATTTGTGTATTTGTTGTGGAGTTTGTGGACTTGTGTAAATTGTAAACAAAAGATAAGTTAATGTTTTCTTGGCTATAATTTATTTTTGCCAATGGGGAAGCATGCATATAACATTTTAATAGCTGCCACTGGAAGTGTAGCTGCTATGAAAATTCCTGTCTTGCTTAATTCTCTGATAGAGTTGAGTTGTAGTAATCAAAGTTCACATACTTTTGAGGTTAGAAAAAATATTTCAATGACTTTTATTTTTATTATTTTGCACGTATTAATTGCTGGTCCATTATAGATTCGTCTTATTGTGACGGAGCATGCAAAACACTTCTTCGATTCATCAGAGTTGCCTCCAGAAGTGATGATGTATGATGATAATTTAGAGTGGCACACTTGGCAGAAAAGGGGAGATCCTGTACTTCATATAGATCTCGGAAAATGGGCAGACATGATGGTCATAGCGCCCTTAGACGCTAATACACTGGCTAAAATGGCTCAGGTATTTGCAGTATTTTTATTCCTGTAAAGCTTCGTACAGACTGAGGCGAGCGAATCGCGCGCGTCGCTCATTTTGACAGATTTTGATCGCGTAACTCAAAGCAATAGCCATAGCCATTGCCATAGCAATTTCTTTGACAATGGCTATGGCTATCGCTTTGAGTTACGTGGTCGCACTCGCGAATTTCGCGCGGAATTCGCCTCAGTCTGTACGAAGCTTAAATGAATTCATGAAAAATTACTTACAACTACAAAAGTACTAGGCACGTATCTTTAAATTTTTTCGACGGAGTGGGAATAAGTTCGTGCATGTGCTCTTGTGAGCGACCAATTGCGCGCGCCCCTCTCCCGCCGCCCGCACCCCTCACCGCTACGCATACCCAAAATACGCGTTCAAGTTCGTTCGCGCAATCCCCCCCCGATCAGGCGCGGTCGCAGCCTGAAATTTTGGAGGGGTCACTATACACACAATAATACAATTGCTTTTTTTTATTTTGTAAATTTATAGAAGCAGTGCCGGTTTAAGCACTACCAGCGCCCTGGGCGATATTTCTACGGGGCGCCCCCTACTTATGCGATTCCAAGATCTTAAATTTTGCCTGTTAGTTAAAAAACTGCCGCGCAGCGCGATTTTTAGTCAGTTTCTGCCACTAATCTTATAAACTTGCTTGTTTAGAGCAAAAAAAAAAATGCCGCGCAGCGCAGTTTTTAGTCAGTTTCATCTACTAATCTTGTAATCTTGCTTGTTTATAGTAAAGAAAAATGGCCGCGCAGCGCGATTTTTAGTCAGTTTCAACTATTAATCTTGTTACCTTGCTTGTTTATAGTAAGAAATGGCCGCGCAGTGCAGTTTTTAGTCAGTTTCATCTGCTAATCTTCTAATTTTGCTTAATACAGAAAAAAAACTACCGCGCAGCACGATTTTTAGTCAGTTTCATCTACTAATCTTGTAATCTCGCTTGTTTTTAGAAAAAAAAATAGCCGTGCAGCGCGATTTTTAGTCAGTTTCATTCGTCGCTTCGTCGCTCATCACCAGGCAACAATACGATTGATAGTCGACCGGTGGTCGGGCGTTTTCGGCTCCCCACACACGAGGGCGCCCATTGCAGTCGCACCGCTTGCATGTAGAAGATTTTTCTATTTGACGTGTACGATTTTGGGGGGGGTCATGTCCCCCGTGACCCCCCCTTCGGACCGCGCCTGCCCCCGATTTCAAGTTATATGCCTCGTAGTTGTAATAAAAGATCAATATAATATCTTACAATAATAATCATACTTCTGCAAGTGTACGTTCTGTGCTGTGGTCTTAATGTAGTTGTTCAGTGGACGTGTGGTGGTCTGTATAACCCATGCAAAAAGTTTAAACTTAATTTTAAAATTACTCTTTCTGTTTTATAATAAGTACCAATTCTAAGTTTTAGTTCCCATATCGCTCATCCGGTGGAATAACTGCACAACTACACATTTTTCCAAAATTGAGTTATGAATGCCAAATTATTTCTTAAGTGTATATTTACCTGGAGGATTAAACTCAGAACTGTGTTCCCAATAGTTTTCGCTAGATGGAAGAGTGTTGTTCTTCCAAAGACAAAAATTGTGCCCCTTTTGGAGGGTGAACCGCCAATTTGCAGTTGCGCGGGTAGCTCCGCTGTGGGTGGGCGCATTTGGAGTTCTATCCGCACAAATTGTGTTTATTAATGCGTTTATACCTCCAGGTACCTATTAGGTAAGATAATTGTGATATTCAAACTCCTCTGATTTTAAAGTATTTTTATAAAAAACCGGCCAAGTGCGTGTCGGGCCACGCGCAGTAGGGTTCCGTAGGTACATTATACCATACCATATTTTAATACCGCTATCATTTTTCGTCTGAAAAAATAACTTTGTTTTTCACAGTGTTTGTATGAATGACAAAGTTATATTTGCGGTTTTGGAAAATGTACTATATCTCGAAAACTAATTACTGTATCTCATTCAAACCAATTTTCGTTGAAAGTGTTTATTAAGATCTATAGCTTATATTTTTTTTAGATTTTTCACCCTCTTACTTTAAAAGTTAAAGGGGGGACACACACATTTTACCACTTTGGCGGCATATATCTTTCAAACGGTTGACTTTGAAAAAAATTGGTCTTAGGAACCTCAATGTTATTTTTAAAGACCTATCTATAGACACCCCACAAGTATTGGTTTGATGAAAAAAAATATTTTCAGTTTCAGTTCCATGTATGGGGAGCCCCCCCTTAATCTTTCATTTTTTATATTTTTATGTTTAAATCGTAAAGCGGTTTACAGAATACACCTACTTACTAAGTTTCAACTATGTAGTCCTAATACTTTTGGAATAAAGTGGCTGTGACCTACGGACAGACAGACAGACAGACATGACGAATCTATAAGGGTTCCGTTTTTTGCCATTTTGGCTACGGAACCCTAAAAAGGTACTAGGTAAGTTCGCACATCAATATTGTTTTTTAAATAAAGTTACAAAAACATTTTTCTTTAGTTTTATTACCGCATTTACTTTTAATAACATCACAACTACGAAAATTTTTAGAAGAACGACACATTTGTAGGTTATGTAATTATAATTAATGGTAAATATTAAAAAGTATGTATATTTTATTTATCAAATATTTTGTTTCTTTAATTTAAAGATGTGTAGAATATTATAAACATCACAGAAGCACTATTAAATGTATACATTTTAAGGTATAAAGCATCAAACCTTTAAACCCTTCTCCTATAAAATTTGCAAAAGTGTAGTTGTGCGGATATTCCACCGGATGGGCGATATATTATCTGTCTGTGAGCAAGATAGCATGACCACTGGCCACCACTTACAGATTGTTTCTTTATCTGCATGGGTTATACCACTCTCAATCACGATCCACGTGGCACACGTGCCGGACTACAGCTGCGCCACAAAAAAAAAAGTTGGAAATCTGACTTTTTGACTATGCCATGATGAAGTCGATAATTTGTCGGAATTTGTCGCACAAAAACCAGAATTTGTCGGTCTTGCGTTTACGAGATACGTGTGGCCCAGCTGTAGAGACGTCTCTACAGCTGCGCCACACAGATCTCGAAAACGGAAGGTCGTAGCGAAAATCTGATTACTCGTGTGTGTAGCCGTTAGTTTGTCGGAATTTGTCGCACAAAAACCAGAGTTTGTCGGTCTTGCGTTTAGGAGATCTGTGTGGCGCAGCTGTAGAGACGTCTCTACAGCTGAGCCACACAGATCTCGAAAACGAAAGGTCGTAGCGAAAATCTGATTACTCGTGTGTGCAGCCGTTAATTTGTCGGAATTTGTCGCACAAAAACCAGATTTTGTCGGTCTTGCGTTTAAGAGATATGTGAGGATATGCTGTGGAGACTTTTCTACCTGGATCTTGAGAAAGGAAGGTCGTAGCGAAAATCTGATAACTCGAGTGTGTAGCCGTTAGTTTGTCGGAATTTGTCACCAAGAATCAGAGTTTGTCGATCTTGCGTTTAGGAGATATGTGAGAATACGCTTCCGACCTTTCGTTCTCGAGATCCAGGTAAAAAGGTCTCCACAGCGAATCCTCACATATCTCCTAAACGCAAGATCGACAAACTCTGATTCTTGGTGACAAATTCCGACAAACTAACGGCTACACACTCGAGTTATCAGATTTTCGCTACGACCTTCCTTTCTCAAGATCCAGGTAGAAAAGTCTCCACAGCGTATCCTCAAAAATCTCCTAAACGCAAGACCGACAAAATCTGGTTTTTGTACGACAAATTCCGACAAATTAACGGCTGCACACACGAGTAATCAGATTTTCGCTACGACCTTCCGTTTTCGAGATCTGTGTGGCTCAGCTGTAGAGACGTCTCTACAGCTGCGCCACACAGATCTCCGAAACGCAAGACCGACAAACTCTGGTTTTTGTGCGACAAATTCCGACAAATTAACGGTTGCACACACGAGTAATCAGATTTTCGCTACGACCTTCCGTTTTCGAGATCTGTGTGGCGCAGCTGTAGAGACGTCTCTACAGCTGGGCCACACGTATCTCGTAAACGCAAGACCGACAAATTCTGGTTTTTGTGCGACAAATTCCGACAAATTATCGACTTCATCATGGCATAGTCAAAAAGTCAGAATTCCAACTTTTTTTTTGTGGCGCAGCTGTAGTCCGGCACGTACCATGGGCAACAGCGTCGCTTAACCACTGCTAAGGTTATAATCGCTTGCACGCCGCGCCCGCTGTCACATACGTTTAGTTCGTGCAGGGGCGATACGCGCGCACACGAATTTTGTTGCAAACTGGTTAAGCGACGCTGTTGC
Organism: Agriphila geniculea; assembly: GCA_943789525.1. Classification (NCBI taxonomy): domain Eukaryota; kingdom Metazoa; phylum Arthropoda; class Insecta; order Lepidoptera; family Crambidae; genus Agriphila; species Agriphila geniculea. Next base: position 2,027,574 of record OX038879.1, on the reverse strand, counting down.
CCATAGTACGTGGCACTGAACAACAAATTCGTCCACTACGGACGCGTGCACTAGTCCAGGGATGGCGAACTAATAGCACAATATTTTGGGCATGTCACCGATCACAAAATTCATAACCCGACTATTTGATGGCATGTCTGTGACCTCATTAAACATTAACATTTATTAGAAAAATGGCATGTTGATACATAAAGGTTCGCCATCCCTGCACTAGTCCGCATTGCACTGATTCAGGCCTTATAATGATCATATTTTGTGATTAAATAACATATTTCAGGGTATTTGTGATAATCTCGTCACATGTACAACTCGGGCATGGGATATGAAAAAACCTCTATTGTTTTGTCCCGCCATGAACACGAGGATGTGGGATCATCCCATCACTCACAAGCAAGTAGCCTTGCTGAAGGAATGGGGACACATAGAAATACCACCAATAAGCAAGACTTTGATGTGTGGAGATACTGGTATCGGAGCAATGGCAGAAGTGCCTGTTATTGTTGATACAATAAAAGATATATCTGAAAGGACACCAAAATAAAATAGATTTAAAAATTTTATGTCCTGAATCTTTAATTTCTTACCAATTTTTATGACTAGTCAAAAAAAAGGTAATCTTTATAACAATAATTATTTGAATAACCTGATTAATGAGAAGTGGTGGTTTTTTGGAAAATAGTCTGCAATGATTATTGCTAGAATTTTAGGTATGACGTATAAAAAAATACAGACATTACCATTTGATGGTTTGTTATTGTGGTAACCCAAGGTGCTGTTGACTGTACTTATACTTTCTTATTATAAAAAATCAATGAATCAGTATTTTTTGTAAAATAAAAATGCTTTTTGAAAGTAAATGTATTTTGTTTATTGTATCGCTGAATACTGATACTAATGCTAGCATACATGCAATACAAACAAAATTATCAAAACCCATTTAAAACTCTTGTATACTTTACATACAAATAACTTTACAAAAAAAACATTATAAACTTCTACTAAACTTAAAAACTTGATTCCAACTACGAAGCACAAGGACATAACTACTGAAAATAAGTTTGTAATGTGGCACTGTGAGTCCTAAAAATGATCTCTAGTCTAGATACAGCTTGACCATAAAGAGTTGAAATTAAATAAAATGGAACTAAAAATTTTCAGTACTAAATGTAGTCAGTGTTGCCAAATTATTCGTGATTTTGACGTATTTACATAGAAAGTGGCGCCCTCAATTTATGTCTACTGTCAACTCTTTATGGTCAAGCTATAACTGTTGACTTGAGGAGCAAGACACACCAATAACAATTTAGACTGTAACTACATAAGTATAAGAAACATAATCGTGCCTTTAAGGCTAACCTCTTGCACCATTCAACATTAGCAGTGTGCCAGTAGATGGAATTCAAGTATAATAATAACCTTCCAACATATAACTTATGCGATCAAAGTTAATATCAATTATAATAATCAATTACACTGAGAATATATGACATTTCTTTTTCATTCAAACTTGTCCAACTTCACTTGTTGTTTTTAACCCTGTAATAAATTGAAGAGAATATTCCGATGCTCCATACAAATGTCATGACTTAGCAGAAATGTAAAGATACATATTCAAGCAAATATTTAAGCACCTTAATGTATAATAAATAAGCAAGAACTTATACATACTTTACTGTAAAAATAAAATAAAAAATCTTGTTTCCAAAATGTCAGTTATTTTAGTTAAAATAACAGGAATTAAACGCGTACGTAAAATCCCTGTTATTTTAACTAAGTACAATGCAACATTTAAAAGTGTATAATGTCATTTAAAGTTGTTTTAACGTTTCTAATTAATTCCAATTAATATTTATGCGTTGAATCTACTCTAATGTATACTAAGTGTGTTCAAATAACTAAGGTGCTTAATCAATAATAATATTAATATATTAAATTACCTATAAAATATCTAATTACAAAATTAAATTATAATTATTCGAAATCAACTTATTTATAATAGTACCGATTTCAGACAATAATGAAAATTATATTAAATATATAAAATATTGCATGCCTTATCTCTCAAGTGACTTGCTTGAGTAACATATAAAATACTATATTTACAAAAAAAAATCGGCATCCTCTCTTTCATTAGAACAGACACAAATTAAAGAAACATTATTTACAAATCAAAAAACACAATTGTTATAAATCAGATCAGTTTTACTCCATACTAATTTTATTTCGAATAAATCAGTCTCGAAACGATACAGGGTAAAAAATATACATATTATTATGTATAAGTATAAAGAATGTCATGCTAGAGATTACAAATGCTTCACTGTATCACTTTTATCGCCGGATTTTGACTTCAAAATCGGTGAAAACAATTTGAACTATCACATATTTTATTATAATGGTATAAAACTGTAAATTTATAAATGCACATACATTATTCTAGCCTACACAACTTGTTTAAACAAAGTTGGTTCATTATTGTATACGCGAATATCATACTTTATAAGGACACTGTTATATTAGTATAATTACCATACACCTATATTTGAGTTATAAATATTTAAAAAGATAGTCGGATCGATTAAAACTTGAATATAAACTGTGCGCTTAATCTGAATGCTTAAAGTCTAGCGGGACTACATAAGGCCCTTTACAAAATAGCACAGCTAAAGTCGCATTACTAATTTCCCAGCAAAAATGTAAACAAAGAAACGTCACTGTCAAATTGACAAACTGACCCTGATAGTGACATTTTCAGATATTCAAAACCTTTGGTCACTTTTACAACTTTTTATTATATTTTGAGTCATAATAAATATAATGTCATCCAGGGTAATTTTAAAGTAGGATGGTAATTAGAAATCTTATCTTTATAACCTACATAATTTTTGATGTTAAAAGTTCTTGAAACGAACTGATAAGAAAACTTAACTTAGATATTTACTGTATGTAAACTATCAAAAAAACGTAGCGTCTTCGCCTGTTCCCCCAATAGCAAACGACAAATGTTACTACTACAGCTACTACTCGTAATACTATTTTTTATGAAATTTTATAAAATGACCAAAAGTTGATGTGTACGGTTTGCAGTTGATGTGTGCACAGCATCATAAAAATGTTTTCTACTATAAAACTGTTATTATGAAATATTAAATTATATTACTGTTATTGCCGCAAAACTCATGATTCAGAATATTTATCTAATCTATTTTTATTAGGTTTGTGATGAAAAAACATGTAAGTGTGTTTATTTCTTGACTTAGCAATATACTATTTCTTTTTGTGTTGTTTTGTTCTGGCAACACCTTTGTTTACATTTATGCTGGGAAATTAGTAATGCGACTTTATAAAAACATTCGATTGCTCCTTAATCAGCTTTAAAATACTATCAAAAGCTAAGCTTTCGTACATAAATTAATAATATTTTGTAAACGTCCGTAGCAAAATACAAAATTCGCTGTCATACGTGGAATGGAATGAATCGTAGGTGTATCAAATATAAGTATTCGTGTAAATTGCACCTAAGATGGATGTTTACATCGTTTATGGCAAGATGTAAGCGTGTAACGCGAATCGGCCGGCGTTTCGACAAGTGTACTATCCCCGCCAATTGGTAATGCGCCTGGCGGCCATGCATTAAACCTCAGAAACGAAAAACAATTGTAAAATTTTTATATATCTAGACCTTATTGAAAAAAAAATTCAATAATTAATTGTTCTTGTTTTCTTGTTTCTTTACATTTTTAGTTGCGGATCTCGTCAACGTGGATGTTAATGTGACAAGGTTCCAGCGCATTACCAATTGGCGGGGATTATAAATAACAAGAAAATATAAAAAAAAGTAGGCACATCGTTCATACGACGGTTTCGTTTTGTTTGTCGAACATCGCTCGCGTGTACTTCGATATCGCTTCGTACGTAGTCTTGATTAGTTCGCAGCGTTCGTCGACCTCGCAGTCCGAGGGCGCCACTTTGTATGGGGAGACTCTGTGCCTGCGTGCGGTGGGTGGAGTTTCGTTAGCAAAGTCTACATCTTCAATGTTGTAGACGGAGATGGTTTGTTTGGTGTGAACCATGTCTAGGTCTTTGCGTTTTTTGGTGTCGCAGCGAGCGTCGATGGCGGCTACGGCGGCGGAGACTTGCCGTCCCTCGTTGTGTGGTGGGTATCATACGTCCAGTTCATCGAGCCCTTTGGAGAGGCGATGGGAGTTGATCCGGCGCCGGTGCGAGCGGCGCACGGCGTCGGCGCGCCGGTACGGCTCGCTACGCAGCCCGTGTAAGATATCCTCCAAGGCACCGTTGTAAACCTCGTCTTGGTGAAGCAGCTTCTTTTCGCCGACGGCTTGCGACTTCGTTTTTAGCTCGTTGATTACAGCCTCCTGTAGATTTTAAAGTTACATTAATGAAAAGTTATTAAAGACGTTTTAAATATGACTTTTATTTAGTGATTTTAAGAAGAAGCATCTACGTTACTTGTTGTTACATACAATGTATAATTAACGGAATACTTGATATCAACAATAAAATGTAAAAAGATTAAGTAATAATTTAAATAATACCATTATGATACTGACTAGTAATACATAATACAGATACAAACGCCAACCAGGGTCATTTTAGATCTATCGCATATTGGGACCAGACCAAATTGGCAAGATAGCGATTAGCTTGGTGTTAACAAAAATCTTTCTCTGGGTTGAGAAGTAGGAAGCTTCTGGGAGATATGCCACCCTGAACATGGTCACCCATCGCTAAAAAAATATAGATGGCATATTTATGTAAATGGTGAACAGGGTCGTGGGTGGCGTCATTACCTGAACTATTTTTTGTGTTTTCATATCGATGGAATAAGGATCACAAGAGCATATATGTGAAATGTACTTATCTGCCCTGACCTCCTAGAGCTAGATGCTTCCTGAAAGCGACGCAAGACTATGGTTTTATATACGCTTGGGACCTGCCCCACCCTATGAATGTAATTACATGCTAATATGTAGTCGATTCTTTTTTGGAAAAAAAGGCTCTGTTTCTACCCTGGCCGCGCGCATGCTTCCTAACAACTAACCAAACCGATGTCTAACATGTTTGTAATGATGCCACCTACGACCCTGTTCACCTTTTATATCAATATACGATCGATTATTTTTTGCGATCAGAGATCATTGTATGGGAGGCCATATGTTCAGGGTGGCATATCTCCCAGAAAGTAATTCCTACTTCACAATCTAGACGACAATATTTGATAACACCAAACTAATGGCTATCTTGCCAATGTGGTCTGGTACGAATATGCGATAGATTGAAAATGAGCTTCTTGGCCGACGGTCCATTATGAAGAAAAGTCCAAAATGATGCTCTATTGACCGAATTAAACTTAAGTTACCTTACCAGCCACAACTTTAAAGCTAGGTTATGCATACCAAAATGTGAAAACCAAGCAATTAGTACCCAAAAGTAAAAAGACAAACCAATTTATATTAGTAATTATAAAGACATTCCCTGTAAAGTCCATGCAATGTGCAGCATACAGAAAAAGGACCAGGTTTAATAATTTATAAATACACATTTTACATACGAAAAGAATAGAATAACAAAAAACAATGTACCTATAAAATATGTGTGTAAAACTGGAGATTATACAATTATATAATACAATAATTTATATAAAATTTGTATACAGTAAAGAGAGTATTTAATTTAGTGTTTCTTATAGTAAGATAACAGCTTTACCATTTTGTTATTTTATTGATGATTGGCGTGTGTGTATCCCATAAAATAACCCAAGAAAATTTACTTGATCAGATTTTTCGAAGATTTGTCAATGGGGATAATAGAAAACCAATTTTATTTTGTGACGTCAGATATCAGCACTGTTTAGCGCCGTCACTATAAACGATTTAAAAATGTTTTTACTGTTTTTTGATGAAAACTACCTCAGGTTTGGTACATACATATAGGACGACATAGAATTGATTAATTTTAGTGCAGACTGCACTTTGCTCTTCGATGTTTAAGTGATATTTTGCACTTAGATAACCAAACTTTAAATAACCATACCAGATAACGAAAGAAAACCTTTGTAACATTATCTTTGTGGCACTTATTCCTAACCGGAGCCTTGTTATGATATCTTGGAGTAGTATTCAAGCAAAGTGGAAATAGGATGGCGCTATACGCTGCAAATAGTGGTGTCTCACTTCGACAGCTGCTATGTACTGCTTTAAGAAATCGTGGTTATGTTTTGCCCTTCCCATAATGTGTACACCGGTCCCAAAAGTCAAGTTCCCAAAAGGTACATTTCCCGAAATGTTCATTTCCCAAAATGGTAATTTCCCGTAATGTACATTACCCAAAGTGTCACACTCTGAATAACTGATTGAATAAAAGATATATAAAAACAAAGGTTTTTTTTGTAAATAATAGTATTTATGTGATCCTGGTAATTAAAAATGTATCCAATCAGTTATTCAATCTGTTGTAAGAGTGTACATTTTGAAAAAGATACATTTTGAGAAATGTACATTACGGGAAGTAGACGTTTTGGAAAATGTACTTTTTGGGAACTGGACATTTCGGGAAATGTACTTACTTTTTGGGAAGCAGACATTTCGGAAAATGTACCCTTTGAGACCGGTGTACATAATGGGAAGTGTACATTTTGAACCTGAAGGATGCCTTGGACTAGGGCCCTATTCTACTCACTCGGTAAAACTTCATGCCTATATTTGGGGCTATAAAGCGGAAGTCGGTGTGATCAATATTGTTCTTAGGTATATCGGTGGCATGTTTGTGAATCGGTGGACATGCTTAAATCGCGTGTGGGTTAAATGATTTAGCGTCCATATTCGTCCAAGAAAACACAATCAGGAATCATTGAAGACTTTTTTATTTATTCGCGTTTGGAAATAGGAAACAAAAAGCAATGAGGGCTTTTCAAAATGACAAAAAACTGTAGGATCGATACATGACGTTGTTAAACAAACAAGTGTCAAATGTAGAAAACATAGGGAAAAGAAAATAATTCACATGAAAACACCGCTAACAACCAACGAACGCCAAGGAATGAAAATGTTTCTTAAGCACAGGCCCTTTGTTTCAAAGCCAATTTTGACACTTCACTTGTCCATCAACGCCATCTATTGAGGCAAATAGTTACTTTTGAAAAGCCCTCATTGATTTTGATGATTATGCTGTATGAGTGACGTGTATAGTCTAGTGTCACGATGTCTATTGATGATGTTTAACGTAACTCCGAACAGCATGTGAATCACTTTAAAAGCATTTGAATGTAATGAGTAATCTTGATTCCTGGTTATGCCTCCTGACATTCCAACATTGTCCCAGATTAACACAACCTCACCCTATCTCCTTTTAACATGCTTCCACACTCTCATTTTAACGTTAATTTAGTCACTGTTACCCCAACATTTAAATTCATTATTTTTCTCTATACCTCAAGTATCTCATCGATGTACCACGGATGTAAATAGGTAGCGTAAATTTACCTAAAGTTGGCGCAGACTATAAGTAACTGTATTCGTTACCACCACCAAAATTCTACTAAATTATTATATCCCTAGAGACATAGAATAGATGCATTCGAGATGTGGTGTTGGAGGCGAATGCTTGGGATACCCTGGACGGCCAAACGCACAAATGTATCTATTCTAACACAATTAAATGTCAAGACTCGGCTGTCCACTATCTGCCTACATCGCGTACTTTTATACTTTGGCCACATAATGCGAAGAGGAGATGAAAGTCTCGAAAAGCTGGTCGTGGTTGGTGGAATAGAAGGCAAGAGAGCCCGAGGTCGTTCGCCAACCAGATGGTCTGACCAAATAAGAGTAGCAACCTCCTCAAGCAAATTCCATCAAGTAGTGAGAGCAACCATGGACCGTGACCGATGGAGACAAATCGTAAAAGCAGCCGGTGATCACGATCCTCAGTTATGAGGGAACGATTAAGAGAGAGATTATATCCCTAGATCATGATGCTGCGGTGGCCCGGCGGTGTTACATGCCTAGGTAAGATCCGCAACGAATTTATTAGATGCTTCTTTAAAGTAACACCCATTACCGAAAAACTGTCTTAAAGCAGACAGATGGTACGGCCACATACAACGAAAAGATCACAGCTACGCCGCGCGCTGTTAAGAAAGTCTCGGGTATACCCACGACCAGCAGAGGAAGGGGCAGACCACCGGCGACGTGGTGGTCCAATATGGAGGAGTTGAAAAGGCGAGACCCGCCAACAGCGAACTAAAGCTATGGAATAAGCATTCCTCTCAAAAAATGGCACCACACGAAAAGTACAACTAAGTGGATAGAGCTAAAAATGCTGGCATTTAATTATGCAGCACAAAGCGTCTGAACACTCGTTGTTTATTAGCTACCATAATTTGAATAATTAATTATAGATCTTTTCTGTACTTAAACGGAAAAATAAGATACATTATTTCTGCATTTTTTTACTGCCTTCTTTGCATCTTTTACGCCATTTGACTATAAAGGACGTTATTTCTAATAAACTCTCCCTTTTTATCTTTTCTCTACAATATAAACTGCAATTTATTGAAAAGAACACTAACGTCAGTCACCGGGTGCGTGGCTGGCCCGACTAAGGGTCCCCCCAGACCTACCGGTTTCGTTTCTTTGCTGTTCTACTTGCTGTTTAGACCGCCGGCCAACCAGGGTCATTTTCAATCTATCGCATATTTGGACCAAACCAACTTGGCAAAATAGCCATTAGCTTGGTGTTATCAAATATCATCGTCTGGGTTGCGAAGTAGGAAGCTTCTGGGAGATATGCCACCCTGAACATGGTCTCCGATTGCTAAAAATAAATCGATCGCATATTTATATAAATTGTGAACAGGGTTGTGGGTGTCATCATTACCTATCTGAACTATTTTTTTTGTGTTTTCATAACGATAGTTTAAGGAACAAAGCTCACAAGAACATTCTTATATGTGAAATGTACTTAGATTGAAAATATGCGATAGATTGAAAATGAGCCTCTTGGCCGGCGGTCCATTGCCGAACAGCAAAGCAAAGAACGGAAACCGGTAGGTCTGGGGGGACCCTAAAGCTGAGCGGGTTGTACTTTTTTGGCCCCATGGGACCATTTTTTAAACAATATTTGTTTGAAATTACACTTCCATAGATTTTAGTTCGCTGCCTGCCAACCCAGGATAGAGCTGCTTTCCAGCTGATCTGGGAAGAGGGCAGGACGAAGAAGATTTTGTCATTCTATATTCTATGATAAGTGATAAAATGTTGATGGTTACAACCACTCGATACTATATAGTCTCGTAAACTTCAAGTAAATTATCCCTACCTTACCTACTCCACTGTTACGACTCTGGTTTATAAACGTTATTTAGTTTTCAAAAAACCTAAGTTTCAAATGAATAAAATAACACTTCAAAATCATTTTAAGATTAAAATTCGAAACTAGAAGAAATGTCATCCAAAGTTATTTGTTTTTTTTTATTCTTATGCAGATAATTATGTTATTGGAAAAAAACTTAAGAGGAGATAGATAATCCACAATATCGTCTTTATTTAAGCACTATGTTTTTTTCCCAGTGGCGGTACTAGGGTGCAGAATAAGCCCTCTTAATATTGCAAAAACTGTTGATATCCTTCAACTATTAAACCAAAACCACCCAAAACTATATCTAATTCAAAACTATAAACAGTAACTAAACAACGTTTATAACGTCTATTCCACTCCACAGACCACATTCATGTTAGTTGACACACGCAAGTGGCGCCCCCGTAAACTGCCAACGACTTACTCCTAGTTGGTAACTACGTCGGGCCTATGCCGTGCCTCAACTGAGACAGCTGTTGCTGCAAGAGGCCTGCGCTGACTGCCGCGTAGTTAAACCTCTGTGAGAAATGTTTACGCTTTACCATCACCGCTACAGTACCATTTTGTTTACTTGGTATGGCAACACTGCTCATAAAAAGTTAACAATATCAGTATTATATTATCTGTGACAATATAAACAAAAGAAATCAAAATCCTTATGATGTAGTAGTAAAAGCCATTCGAAGATGCAATAAAATATCACCATGACCAAACATAATACCGGATGTAACAAGACCCTCAACGAAGCAGAGGTCTACGTATTTTGCCCATCATCAGGACCATTTCTGTTCTTGCTGGGAAACGATTTTAATGTTTGGTTTTAAAAAAAGCATTGCATACATTACTACGCAATGTAACGCGTACAACAGACCGCGCCTGCGAATGTATGGTACACAGCTGCGTGCGGCCGAGTTAAAAGGCAGCGTTTATGTGCGTGCTCATGAGATAAGATACATTGACTGATGACGTTTTGAAGCCATTGTTTGTTACGAAATACTTAAAATGTTGATAATGTTTCATTGGACAAAAATTAGGAAATAACGAATAAAATAAGATTTCATAAAAAAATGACTTTGACCTTCAATAACTTCGTAGCTATTGGTTTCCCAGGTATAGTGTAAAAGACAAAAATGATCCTAATGATGGGCGGAATGCGTGGACTTCGGCTTCGTTGAGGGTCTTGTTACATCCGTTATTATGTCCTAAGTTGAATGCCATAAAGCAAAATATTCTTTAAAATATTTTTTGTCAATGCAGAATAAGAGTTTATTTATTAAGCAATGTTGCCATATTCAGAGCAATGTGAAATACCATCACCGTGTTATTTCAGTGTATTGATGTGTACCCGCCGGTGATTAACTTCTAGAGAATGAAATGAAATTATTATTTTATAAACATAATACTTCACTCGATAGTTTATAAGTAAATGTAGTATTTATATAAGTATAGAAGAGTGAAATATAATGAAGACAATATCAAAATGTTACATTAATTATCTTGATGTTTATTCAAAACAAAAAATGTAGTACTTAATGATGTTGATTAAGTTGGCACGACTTAACTAAATTGAGAGGACTAAACTTAATTCTGTTCTTGTCTTTTCGGTACAGAAAGAAAAGCCTAGAAATGTAAATTAAGTTTACTCCTGTCAATTTAGTTAAGTCGCAACACCAATATCAACCTTACTCCATTTAAATAGAGTTAAAAAGGAAATAAATAAAGAATACTCGAATATCACATCAAGATAATGAAATAAAAACATCAAAATCAAATGATTAGTGGAAAATGTAAGATTTTGAGACGCTAAAGATTAAAAATGAATTATTAAAAAATGCAGCAAAATACTACAAAAAAAAAATACTCCATTCACCGAAGCTTATACACAGAGCCATCGAAAGCAAAAACTTTAACTCTTAACTTTTATGTTGATTTTAAAACATTACGTATTGTATTTACAATATTTTAATTTTGAAATGAACAACAAAATACAAGACATTCAATCATCTTGCAAACAATATTTTTTGCAAGTCGTGGATAGTTGGACAAAATATAATTTGGGAAAATATATTCGAATGCTTTTTTAAAATTCGTTTGTTTTTAAATATTTTAACTTTTCATAAAAAATATGAACCTGTTATAAACCTGATAGGTACTGAAAGCTTCTTACAATGCGATTAAATTAACTATGTACAACGGAAGTGACCAAATCCAAAGCGTTTGTTCAATATTTCTAATCAGTAAAAATTTACTCTTTGCCATACATTCTCGAGTGAAGTTGCCGCTTCTATTATACACGCCTGTAGCACAAGTCTGCTAATTCTAGCTAATACGTCAAACTCGTGTTTCGATGGTGTTTGAATATTAATGCTTTTTGACACAGTTCTTGTTTCTTAAACCCAAAATCACTGTGTTTCCGTTTCGGGTTTATGAAACGGGTTTATGTTTCGGTTTTGGGTTTAGGTTTAAGAAACTAGGACTATGTCATAAAGCATTACCATTCAAACACCATTGAAACACGATTTTAACGTTAACATTAACAGACTGACCCCCTGTTCTAATGCATAGATTTTTGGCGTGCGATTCCTCCCGATCGGCTTCGACCGTTGATACACGCGAAAGCTATGACGCGAAACCGCTACCAGTGGTCCGTCACTCGCTCAAGGCCACGCGTTATACACCTATCGCCCACATACAACCGACAGAGGGCCGCACGCCCGCCTTAGCGCGACCACCGCACGTTTCCCGCGCTTACTCTACCTTACTCCTCGAAATGCCAAAACCACGTTATTATTTGATTGAATCAGGCGTCACTTGGCGGAAGTCCCAAACCATTTTGAAAAAAGAAATATATGTAGCTTACTTCTGCAAACAATATATGCAAGATGCACCGCCCGCCCGCCCGCAAAATTATGCACATGCACACACAAAATATCAGTGCACAAACCTGCATTTAGCAAGACAGCACCACACCTTGCACCTTCACCAATTAGGCTACTCTACACGTGTTTCGCTCCGACCCGGAGCATCCTCAGGAGTTAGATCGTGCGATCGATTCGGTGTTGGTTTACGCACGATCTAACTCCTGAGGATGCTCCGGGTCGGGGCGAAACACGTGTAGAGTAGCCTAATTGGTGAAGGTGCAAGGTGTGTTGCTGTCTTGCTAAATGCAGGTTTGTGCACTGATATTTTGTGGTGTGCATGTGCATATTTTGCGGGCGGGCGGGCGGTGCATCTTGCATATATTGTTTGCGGAAGTAAGCTACATATATTTCTTTTTTCAAAAGACGTTATTATTGTGCAGTGGATGGGTGTGAAAGTAAAAAAAGAAATTAATGTTGTCATTTTTTTTCATTGCCGAGAGATAAAGATAAATTATTAATGACAATTTGATTTCGTAAGAAAGCATAATTTGTGAAAGGTGTTGTATGACACAAGAAACAAGAACTGTTTACTAAATAACTAAATAGGACAAGTAACGATAAACAACTAAGTAAGTACGTACCTACTTACCTATCTAGTATCTGTATTTTAGGATAGGTACCTTTTTTTCTAACTAACTAGTTAGGTACCAAAAGTTGACTTTTGTTATTTTTGTCTCCCATATTTACGTACCCACCTAGGTAGGTACCTAGTTAGATTATTGAATATTATAGTAATGTTAGAATATTATTGTAAGATTTTCTTTAACCATAGTACCTACGTAAAATCGCTTCCCTTTTATAATATAATACTACTAAGTTCATTTCAAAGAAGACAACCCTAACGGCGTCAGAACAAAGCTACGCGATAGAAAGAGAGAAAGCTTCTAGGTGAATATAACTGTAGGAGCTGTAGCGGTGTGCGATCTGTATTACGCCTTATTGCGACGTGGCAAGTGACGCTATTTAATTAAACGATGTTGCGGAATGCGACTTCTGTACGTGTATTATATATTCTGTGTCGCTACGTAGATGTGATCTTCATATATCGTAGTCGATAGAAAACAACTATAGCGAAACTACCGCTGTGCCGCTGGTACGGTTTCGCTTCGGAGGAGGTGTGCTACAGGCGACAATTAATCGTATTGTAGCTTCCAAATTATACAATCAGTTGTCCAACTACCAACTCCCAAACGTTCATAAAAGTGAGCTTTAAATGAACACACATAAGAGTCGACATCCGCTCACCTGTTGTTTCTTCTGCACGAGCTTGGCCTTGCTGGGGTCGACGGCGTCGGCCTGCTGCGCCGCCTGCTCCAGCCGCCGCCGCTGCTCGTTATCGGCGTCCGCTTGCTGCACATTTTATAACGGTTGTAAATTCCAGCAGAGTAGTGTTCACCCAAATACAATACTGACCGATACTTGGCACCATACATTAAATATTTAAGTACCACTTACACACAATATTTAATTTATGGTGCAAGTCACCCTAAATGAAGGGTGCAGGGGCAAAACAAGGAATGTCACAAGAAATCAATAGTAGTTTATGATACAAGGTTGGTAAGGAGGTTTTTAAAACGAGTTGACGTTTTATAAGCCCGAGCCGCAGGCGAGGGTTTATAATCGTCACGAGTTTTAAAAAACCTTAACAACCGTGTGACATACTACGTTTTTCAATACATTTGCGAGAAAACATTATAGGTACTACTGAAATTGTAATCTATACATATAATAAAAGTGTAAATTCTAAATATTTGTGCGCGTATTATGCAAAAACCACTAAAAGAATTTTGATGGGCTTTTCACAGTTTAGTAGATTAAGGTCCAACTTAAAATCTAAGCTATGTTTTATTTAATTCAGGTGCGTGGAACCGCGGAAACAGCTTGAACTCTCATTAGTACTAGACTTCATACACTAAAGAGGTCATTTTAGACTGGTCACCTTATTTTTCTACTGTCCACGCGGACGAAGTCGCGGGTGGAAGCTAGTAGAAATTAAAAAAAACGTACGTAAACATAATCGCACGGCGCGGGCGTGCGGTAAAATCAACTTACCGCACGCTGTACTAAACCGTAAACAAAAACGCACGGCGTGCGGTAAAATCAACTTACCGCACGCTGGCCTGTCAGCGTAAGCTCACATTTTTGAGCAACTGTATTGAAAAATATAAATTAAGTATGGCAACACTCAGATTTTCGCGCGTATATTCATGTGGCATTATGTAAAAAGCGTAAAAACAAATAGTCCACTAAATTTTCATTATTTCAAAACCCTGTACAGGTGCAAAAGTGGGAATGTCTATAGTGTAACGGAACGTAACAAGGAATGTCCAAAGACATCCATGTACATTCCTTGTTACGTTGCTGTTTCCCTGCGGAAGCTAGTACATTTTTTTTTAATAAGTAAGTACCTATATTTCCAAAAGTTTTTATATCGAAAGCTGACCTTTCCAAGGCAAATTAACACCCATTTGCACTAAACTTAAGAATCGCCTAAGTCTTTTCCTAACTAACTTAAGACATTTTTAGCAAAAAATTGGTTTGCACTAACCTTAGGACGTTCCTAAATGCACTTTAGGCTATTCTGAACTTACGCGCCCAATATCGAGCGCCCAAGGCTTAAGAAATTCCTATGTTATGAATTGTAAATCTGTGGTTATAGCCTGTGGCCGTCAATTGTGACAAAAACAGAAATATTTGCTGAAAAATGGAAGATTCATGGAACATTCATTTAAATAATTGAATTACTAAACGACTCGGTGGAAAATCGCAAAAATTGCAGTATTTCAATACAATTACTGCACTTATAAAATAATAAGAACGTATAAAATAACTGTACTTGTATGTAAACTTCTGCATTAAGCTGCCGTGTCAAGGTTAATTTTTGACCCCAATTACCGTATAATACGGCAATTACCGTACCATTGGCAACACTACCGCGATTTGATTTCCATTTTCTAAATTGACAGTTGATGACATAACTTTTTCGATCACCCTACCAAATAAAATAAACCAACGCCTTATCTTTCGTCTCCTTTTAACTCACGAATGAATCAATGTGATGTTATAACCAAAAACCGGCCAAGTGCGTGTCGGGCCACTCGCCATAGGGTTCCGTAGTTACCTTGTACCATACCATATTTAATACCACCTATCATTTTTCGTCTGCAAAAATAACTTTGTTTTTCACAGTGTTGGTATGAATGACAAAGTTATATTTGCGGTTTTGGAAAATGTGCTATATCTCAAAAACTAATTACTATATCTTGTTCAAACTAATTTTGGTTGAAAGTGTTTATTAAGATCTACAGCATATATTTTTTTTAGATTTTTCACTCTCGTATTTCAAAAGTTAAAGGGGGGGGGACACACATTTTACCACTTTGGCGGTGAATATCTTTTAAACGGTTGACTTTGAGAAAAAGTTGTCTTAGAAACCTCAATGTCATTTTTAAAGACCTATCTAAAGACATCCAACACGTGTTGCTATGAAGAAAAAAAAATTTTTCAGTTTCAGTTCCATGTATGGGGAGCCCCCCCTAAATCTTTTATTTTTCTTATTTTTGTATTAAATTCGTTAAGCGGTTAACAGAATACATCTACCTACCAAGTTTCAACTGTGTAGTCTTAATACTTTCGGAATAAAGTGGCTGTGACATACGGACAGACAGACAGACAGACAGACAGACAGACATGACGAATCTATAAGGGTTCCGTTTTTTGCCATTTAGGCTACGGAACCCTAAAAAGTACTCTATGACCTATATTACTTCGCCGGCTTAAAAATCCATAAACAATTAATATTTACATTCGTTCATTCTTTCTCTTAGCAAGGCGATGCCCAAGTTACGACGTAGTCTGTTAGGCACCCATTACACACACAATCTGATCACGCCAGATCGCGCCAGATTGACAGAGATTGATTGTGTAACGTTGTTCGTGATCTGTTTCAATCTGGCGCGGTCTGGCGTGATCAGATTGTGCTGGATTGTCAATCTACGTCAATCTGGCTTAGGGTTGACACCTTTTTTTTCGAGGTAATAGTATTATTTTCAAAACATTAAAAAATTATAGTATGTAGGTACTTACTTTTGGGATATTTATAAAAATGTAGTCCACATTTAGTTTTAACTAGCTTCCGCCCGCGACTACATCCGGGTGGATATTTGAAAAATATCCTAAAAAAACATACAGACGGACAGAAAAACAACCTCCTGCTTTTTTGAAGTCGGTTAAAAATATTGAATCGCAGTATATTGTGGTAGATTGTCAATCTAGCACGATCTACTGCGATCCGATGTTTTTAACCGACTTCAAAAAAGAGGAGGTTATCTGTTCGGTACATTTGTTTTTTATGGAAGCTGAACTGATTTGGATGAAATTTGGCAAACAGTTTATAGTCTGGATTATAACTTATATTTTTCATCTCGATCAAAGGTACCCTAGGGATTTTTATTATTTTAAACAATGAAACTAATTTGTAGTACTTTAGGGGAATTTATACAAATATAGCCCATATTTATTTTTAACTAGCTTCCGGCCGTGACTAAATCCGGGTGGAAATTTGAAAAATACCCTAAAAAAACATACAGACGAACAGAAAAACAATCTTCTGCTTTTTTGAAATCGGTTAAAAATATTGAATCGCAGTATATTGTGGTAGATTGTCAATCTACCACGGACGACCACGGTAGATTGACAATCTAGCACAATATACTGCGATCCAATATTTTAACCGACTTCAAAAAAGCAGGACCTTGTTTCTCTGTATATTAGTTTTTAAGGCTTGTCATTGTCAATCTACCATGGTAGACTGACAATCTAGCACAGCACAATCTTCTGCGATCCGATGTTTTTAACCGACTTCAAAAAAGGAGGAGGTTCTCTGTTCGTCTGTATATTTGTTTTTCATGAAGGCTGAACTGATTTGGATGAAATTTGGCAAACAGTTTATAGTCTGAATTAAAACTTATGATATTTTTGATCTCGGTCAAAGATACCCTAGGGATTTTTTTTAAACATCGAAATTACTTTGTAGTACTTTTGGTAAATTTATAAAAAATATAGCCCATATTTATTTTTAACTAGCTTCCGGCCGTGACTACATCCGGAGGGACATTTGAAAAATACCCTAAAAAAACATACAGACGAACAGGAAAACAACCTCCTGCTTTTTTGAAGTCGGTTAAAAATATCGAATCGCATTAGATTGTGGTAGATTGTCAATCTACCACAATCTGCTTGTATAGGATTGCGGTAGATTGTCAATCTACCACGGTAGATTGACAATCTAGCACAATATACTGCGATCCAATATTTTTAACCGACTTCAAAAAAGTAGGAGCTTGTTTCTCTGTTCGTCTGTAGTTATATTAGTTTTTAAGGCTGAACTGATTTGAATGGAGTTTGACACACAGTTTGTAGCCTGGATTAAATTATAGGATTTGTTTTATCTTGGTCAATCAAAGGTACCCTAGGGTAAAATACTTTAGTAAGTTCTTTTGAGAAATTTATAAAAAATGTAGCCCATATTTATTTTTAACTTGCTTTCCGGCCGTGACTAATGCGCGTGGGCATTTGAAGAATTCCTTAAAAAATATACAGATGAAAAGAGAACCTCCTCCTTTTTATAAGTCGGTTAAAATATTGGATTGCAGTAAAAGATGATGAAATTTGGCACACAGTTAGTTTGGTACCCTAGGAAGTACCTACCCTATGTACCCTATTTTTAATTTTTAAAGGAAGCTAGTTAAAAATAAATGAGGACTATATTTTTTCATAAATTTCCTATAAACCTACCTACTATATTTTTTGCAATGTTTTGAAAAATACTATTTACCTCGATGTTATTACTATACCAGGCTATAAACTATATAATATGATGTGTGCCAAATTTCATCAAAATCAGTTCAGCCTTCTGAAGCTGAACTGATTTGGATGAAATTTGGCACTCAGTTCATAGCTGGGTAATATCGTATTATAAATATCGATATTTAGGTAATTTTACACACCTGTGTGTGTAAAATTAAATATCGTAATTAAAATCGATATTCATCTAACCCTAACTAATCAAGGCATAAAATGGGTGCTAGACAACAGATTTTACTAGGTACTTACTTATTTTTCGAAATAGATAGGTACTTATTATACGCAGACCGTCACAGAAATTAAAATTCATCATTTCAATTACGTCCGGGAATCGAACCCGGGATCTCTTGCGTGGTAGACTGGCATGTTGAATACTGCACCACTCAGGTCATCGATCGATATCACGCGAAAATTAATGCAAAAAGTTGGCAACCCTACCAAAGATCACCGTGGATCGTGGTAGATTGTCAATCTACCAAGATCTACTGCGATCCAGATCTCGCTGGATTGACCGTGTAACGTCGCAAACTAACCGCATCAAATTCCATCAATCTGCGGTTTTGATCAGATTGAAACCAGATTGACGTGTGTAATGGCTGCCTTAGTGCAAACAAAAATTTCAGCTCGGCATTTTTAGGCTGTTCCTAAGCTAAGAAATAACTTAACTAGGACACGCCTAACTTGAGTTTAGTGCAAACGGCTGTAAGTCAACTAAGTTAAATATTCCTAAGAAATTAGCAATATCTTAGAAATATTTTTCTTAGAAAAACTTGTATGCTGTCAAACTTTAAAATGCTGTTTACTCAAATCAAAACTCTGTTTTTGTGACATTCCTTGTTTTGCCCCTGTACCCTTCAAATATAAACAATGGTTCAATCAGACATCTTTATTAGTCTTACATTAACCAAGTTGTGATATCAGCCAATGTGGCAGATTACATGCATGACACTTGCTGGCCAGTACCAGCCAGTTCTCACATCCTCCAACAGTAACAAACGGCATTACCCATTTTTAGGGTTCCGTACCCAAAGGGTAAAAACGGGACCCTATTACTAAGACTCCGCTGGCCGTCTGTCTGTCTGTCTGTCACCAGGTTGTATCTCATGAACCGTGATAGCTAGAAAGTTAATTTTTTTACCGATAATGTATTTCTGTTGCCGCTATAACAACAAATACTAAAAACAGAATAAAATTATTATTTAAGGGGGGCTCTCATACAACAAACGTAATTTTTTACCGTTTTTTGGTACGGAACCCTTCGTGCGTGAGTTCGACTCGAGCTTGGCCGGTTTTTAATATTCCCACTGCTAGGGCACAGGCCTTCTTTATCGGTGGATAAGGAGGATGGGCCATAACTTCTTACTGCGCGGGCCCAATGCGGATTGATGGGTGTTATGTTAACTACTACAAATGCAGCTCTGGCAGTGGTTAATTAACATCTGCTAATCATCATTCAGTGAGCAGGGTGAGCTCACTCTCCGTATCCACCCATAAGGAAGGCTGTGCCACAACAACAAAATGGCTCATGTATACCTTTTCATGACGAATTAATCATGAAAACCTAATGTTCTTTGTGTGATACAAAAGTAAATTCAATTCAATAAAATAGAAATGTTTAACATAAAATGCAGGATACATTCTCAGAGATAATGATATGTATATTAGGTCTTTACCTATGAAATTGCCGATATTTTGTCACATACAGAGAAAATAATAACTTCTATAATTTAAAATTTTAACAAAATCGTGAATATTACATCGAATTATGATCATGATAGTTAACTATCAGTAAAAATAAAGTCCATATTTTAGCTTTCGTGACATTAAAAAAAAGATCTTGAAAGTGACTCTTTTTTGTAAGCAAAAAAAAGGGTGACCGAAGGGGTTGTAACTTAACCAAAACTTATTTTTTCGCTTATCTTAAATGGAAATAAGTTAGCATAGTGTTCAAACATTAGTACATAAAAGTTTTGTTACATGAGTGTTCATGGTTGTTAAATGAACAAAGAAAATGCTATTATGAAAAATGCAACTTCTTGAAAAATCTCCATACAAATCGGCAATTTCATAGGTAAAGACCTATTATTTTTCTTATTCAAAGAGTAATGCTTACCTTGAACGCTCTCGTGAAGCGCACGAGTAGCGAGAAGAAAGCGTTAGCGTCGCACCCTCGCGGCGCCTCGCCGAAGTACTCCACGCAGGAAGCGAACGAGTCCTGGTGACCAAACACGTTTTAGTGAAAACAACCAAACTTGTGAAGATATTACCCACATACCTAGTATACACTTGACAAGGAGATCTCATTCAAAAAACAGAAACAGAAAATGAGTTATAGACTTTAAAATTAAATGGGGAAGGCAACTGTCAAAATGGCGCTGCGTACGCTTGTTCCATGAGAACTATTAAAACAAAGGACTTTTACTTTAAAAATCGTTTTTTATAGCTATAAAATGATCAAATTCTGTGTAATAGGCCGTACAGATGTTGGCACTTACAAATTTCCGAAAAATCTGGATATTAAAAACAAACAAACAAACAAACGAGAAAGCAACCTTATAAAACGTGTTAAAAAATGAATAAATTCTGTAAGAATAATAACGTCTTAATTTGGCTTTCAATTCCGGCATTTGCATTGTAGAAAAGTCTTTTATATCCATTTTGGGTCAATGGGTCTTTTTCGGTAAAAAAAATACCATAAAATAAGTACTTATTTTCCCATACACTTTGTTCTGAACGTCTACTCAGTAGAGTAGACTCTACTGTCTGAGGAATAAGCGTACGCAGCGACATCTACAATCAGTTTTGCGTTGCCAACCCCATTCCGAGAGAGTTACCTGATATTTAGTTACGTAACTACAACCAAAGTCTGTGCATGTCAAAATCCAATATACACATACATGGCTAGATTCACTAAACTAAAGAATAAATATAACTAAAGCGGTATCGCAACCTAGGAAGGTTTATACCTTCGAATCAGCGCACTCATACATATAAACAGACAGACACGCGTCGCTACGAAGGACCGGGACCGCTTACCCTTAACGGGGTTTTTGATTGGGTATTTCCAGCGAACTAAAGCTGGTATTTCATAGACTTGTTTTCAAAAACCCTATCAATTCGGTAAGCATATCGTCGACTTATGCCAACGAAAGGCTAACCATATTAATACATTTAGTTCGGGTAAGCACTAACCGAATCCGAAAACCCTATCGGGGAAACTCTATCATTTGTGAAGCCCTATCATTTGGAAAGCCTTTTAAAATGCTTTTCCTAACAATTAGGATTAATAAAAAAACACTATCGTAGGGAAACCCTATCATTTGGGAAGCCTATTAATACGCTTTCCCTAAATAAAATAAACACTATCAATAGGGGAACCCTATTGATACGGAAACCCTATCAATACGGTAACCCTATCGATACGGAAAGCCTATCAATACGGAAACCCTATCCGCTAAAAACGCTTTCCGTAACAATTGGCAATGAAATAAACACTATCGATAGGGAAACCTATCGATACGGAAACCCTATTGATAGGAAAACCCTATCGATAGGGAAACCCATCATTTGGGAAGCCTTTTAATACGCTTTCCCTAACAATTGGCTTAATGAAATAAACACTATCAATAGAGAAACCCTATTGATACGGAAACCCTATCATTTGGGAAGCCTTTTAATACGGTTTCCCTAACAAAAGGCTTAATCAAATAAACCCTTTCAATAGGGAACCATATCATTTGGGAAGCCTTTTAATACCGTTTCCTTAACAATAGGCTTAATCAAATAAATACTATCGATAGGGAAACCCTATCATTTGGGAAGCCTTTTAATATAGTTTCCCTAACAATAGGATTAATCAGATAAAGGGGTTTTCCGGTCCCTGGTCGCTACGAGAGCACCTCTAAGTGTTGGTACCAAGGTTCGTGAACCTCGTGTTTCGCGAACCTGTTGTAGATTCGCGGAGCCCAATGTGGACGCTATCGCGAACTTCTACTTACTCCCCCTTTGTGTTCGTTCGCATCGGATCGCAAAATGCGGAGCGAGCACCGAGTTTCGCATACGTATACACACACTAGGGCGCACTGTCGCAGAGCGCGTAAGATCGCAAACCTAAGTGGGTATCCATTCTAAGAAAGCTCAAAATTCACAATGCGTCCCCCTCCCAGCCAGTCCCAGAAGTCCCCCGGTCGCAAGTGCTGCATCGAGTCGGTTAGTGTCGCTGGTTCCACCGCTGCTGCACACCGAAAATGCCAATCTTAGACCGCATAGCGTACGAAAAATGATGTGAGATACTAGTTTAGCTGTATCTGTACCTGTGCGTGCTTGGTCTCGCCGCGCAGCCGGCGCAGCTTGTCGGCGGCGTTGTTGAGGAAGTCCCTGAGCACGTGGCCGTGGCTCTCTCTATGAGCGTCCCGCGCCTCGCACTGGCGCCGCACCGCCTCCATGCAGCACACCTGTATGTATCTGTACCTGTGCGTGCTTGGTCTCGCCGCGCAGCCGGCGCAGCTTGTCGGCGGCGTTGTTGAGGAAGTCCCTGAGCACGTGGCCGTGGCTCTCTCTATGAGCGTCCCGCGCCTCGCACTGGCGCCGCACCGCCTCCATGCAGCACACCTGTATGTATCTGTACCTGTGCGTGCTTGGTCTCGCCGCGCAGCCGGCGCAGCTTGTCGGCGGCGTTGTTGAGGAAGTCCCTGAGCACGTGGCCGTGGCTCGCTCTATGAGCGTCCCGCGCCTCGCACTCGCGCCGCACCGCCTCCATGCAGCACACCTGTATGTATCTGTACCTGTGCGTGCTTGGTCTCGCCGCGCAGCCGGCGCAGCTTGTCGGCGGCGTTGTTGAGGAAGTCCCTGAGCACGTGGCCGTGGCTCGCTCTATGAGCGTCCCGCGCCTCGCACTCGCGCCGCACCGCCTCCATGCAGCACACCTGTATGTATCTGTACCTGTGCGTGCTTGGTCTCGCCGCGCAGCCGGCGCAGCTTGTCGGCGGCGTTGTTGAGGAAGTCCCTGAGCACGTGGCCGTGGCTCGCTCTATGAGCGTCCCGCGCCTCGCACTCGCGCCGCACCGCCTCCATGCAGCACACCTGTATGTATCTGTACCTGTGCGTGCTTGGTCTCGCCGCGCAGCCAGCGCAGCTTGTCGGCGGCGTTGTTGAGGAAGTCCCTGAGCACGTGGCCGTGGCTCGCTCTATGAGCGTCCCGCGCCTCGCACTCGCGCCGCACCGCCTCCATGCAGCACACCTGTATGTATCTGTACCTGTGCGTGCTTGGTCTCGCCGCGCAGCCGGCGCAGCTTGTCGGTGGCGTTGTTGAAGAAGTCCCTGAGCACGTGGCCGTGGCTCGCTCTATGAGCGTCCCGCGCCTCGCACTCGCGCCGCACCGCCTCCATGCAGCACACCTGTATGTATCTGTACCTGTGCGTGCTTGGTCTCGCCGCGCAGCCGGCGCAGCTTGTCGGCGGCGTTGTTGAGGAAGTCCCTGAGCACGTGGCCGTGGCTCGCTCTATGAGCGTCCCGCGCCTCGCACTCGCGCCGCACCGCCTCCATGCAGCACACCTGTATGTATCTGTACCTGTGCGTGCTTGGTCTCGCCGCGCAGCCGGCGCAGCTTGTCGGTGGCGTTGTTGAGGAAGTCCCTGAGCACGTGGCCGTGGCTCGCTCTATGAGCGTCCCGCGCCTCGCACTCGCGCCGCACCGCCTCCATGCAGCACACCTGTATGTATCTGTACCTGTGCGTGCTTGGTCTCGCCGCGCAGCCGGCGCAGCTTGTCGGCGGCGTTGTTGAGGAAGTCCCTGAGCACGTGGCCGTGGCTCGCTCTATGAGCGTCCCGCGCCTCGCACTCGCGCCGCACCGCCTCCATGCAGCACACCTGTATGTATCTGTACCTGTGCGTGCTTGGTCTCGCCGCGCAGCCGGCGCAGCTTGTCGGCGGCGTTGTTGAGGAAGTCCCTGAGCACGTGGCCGTGGCTCGCTCTATGAGCGTCCCGCGCCTCGCACTCGCGCCGCACCGCCTCCATGCAGCACACCTGTATGTATCTGTACCTGTGCGTGCTTGGTCTCGCCGCGCAGCCGGCGCAGCTTGTCGGTGGCGTTGTTGAGGAAGTCCCTGAGCACGTGGCCGTGGCTCGCTCTATGAGCGTCCCGCGCCTCGCACTCGCGCCGCACCGCCTCCATGCAGCACACCCGTATGTATCTGTACCTGTGCGTGCTTGGTCTCGCCGCGCAGCCGGCGCAGCTTGTCGGTGGCGTTGTTGAGGAAGTCCCTGAGCACGTGGCCGTGGCTCGCTCTATGAGCGTCCCGCGCCTCGCACTCGCGCCGCACCGCCTCCATGCAGCACACCTGTATGTATCTGTACCTGTGCGTGCTTGGTCTCGCCGCGCAGCCGGCGCAGCTTGTCGGCGGCGTTGTTGAGGAAGTCCCTGAGCACGTGGCCGTGGCTCGCTCTATGAGCGTCCCGCGCCTCGCACTCGCGCCGCACCGCCTCCATGCCCCGCTCCAGCTCGCACACGTCCGACACCACGTTCTCTAGCGACACTACAGGGGATTGCGATTGGCGATTAGCGAGCTACGTGAGAAATTATGTGATTCGAGTGAATGTTTTAGCATGTAACATTTCAACGTTGCAAATTTTGTATTGAAACACAAGTCTACCATGTTCATCTGATTTACATCGGAAAATTAATGAATGTTTAGCAAAACTGTTGTATAGGGAGTAAAGAGCAAAACTGTTGTATAAACATCTGTCTGTTTGATATGCGTCGACTTGCATCTCGTTTTCGTGATACGTTCTTATTTTTTATACGTGAGTGTTGTGAATCTCAGACCAAAATACAATCCAATTATAAATCTAATGTAGTATTCGTTCTTCTTAAAATTCGTTTTTAATATTTTCTACCAAAATGCTCGAGGACTGCGCACGAAAACTAACATATTTAAAAGAAATGTAGCCTTAAGGCCAGGCAGTTCACGAAATTTACTCTTTCACTATGTCTTTAGAATAAGGTTGAATATTGCATAGCTTTAACTGACGCTTCGCCAGAAATTTGACGAAATTTAGTACATTTTTATTGATTTCTGAAATACTGGCTCATTTATTAAAAATGTACTCGGTTATTGTGTTAGCTCAATAAAAAAGCTATCCTTTTTGCATAAAAAATCATATCACTGTTTTTCAGTCTACAATCATTTTTGTGCAGTAGAATTCTACACTAGTTCTTCACATAGGAAGTTCAAAAATCAATCTTTTCATCAAATCGTGAACTGGCCTCGCCTTAAATAGTTTTGATATAATATCTATAACGGAGACATGGTTATTGGATGGCATTGAGGATAGTGAACTTTTTGACGAGCGGTACATAGTGTGGCGGAGTGACCGCGACTATTGTACAACTCGGCAGCGGTATGGCGGTGGTATACTGGTGGCTGTCCGTCGTGAGCTCGCCGCCGCCGACCAGCCTGCTAGCCCAGTCGACGAAGACCCGAAGTTGGCAAATAAATGCAATAAATTGTGTAGTCTGGGTTATTATTTCAAATAGTAGGGGTGATACAGTACCTACTAGGCACGTATCTTGAATTTTTTTCGACGGAGTGGGGATAAGTTCGCGCATGTGCTCTTGTGAGCTGCCAATAGCGCGCGCCCCTCACCGCTATGCATACCCAAAATACGCGTTTCGCGCAATCCCCACCCGATTTCGAGTTATATGCCTCGTACTGTACCCAGGTATAACATATTAAAAGTCCCCAGCGGGGGGCTCCAGACTCGATATTAAACAATATATTCTGCGGCTGCAAAACAGGCTGTAGAAAAGCAGGCATTCTCTGTTCTGTTGTTTGCGGTACTTGCCACGGAGCTTGCTTGAATGGTCCTTCAGTACAGGGCATGCAAGACGAAAATGACGATGTTGACGAAGTGGAAGATATCATTATTAATTAATAACGTGTAAAATATAATAATAAACTAAGTTGTAAATAACACAATAAATCTTATTTTTTTCGTATTATCCATTAACTGCTTCAAATCAACAAAATCATCAAAAAATGGGCTAGCAAATAAAATGTTGTCTTCAAATATTGCTCGCAGTGAAAGCACAAAAGGGGCCCTTTTCAAAAAATAATAAAATTATCATGATTAAATAACCTTTTCCTTTATTTCTAGATAAACTGGGCGATAAAAATATTTTTTGACATTTTCACCTCCCGTATTAATGAATATTAAAAAAATAATTATATGGCATTTTGTAGAAAATTTAATCAGCTTTATTTTTTATGAAGGTTCTCATTTCTAAAACGCATGGTTTTTGAGAGAATCACAAAAAACTAAAAAATGGGACCTATTACCTGGGTATCACCCCTACCATTTGAAATAATAACCCAGACTACACAATTTTTTTGTTTTTATTTTTCCTTCGTCGACCGAACTATGCTTGGCGCTCGACCGCTGAAGATATTTGGATCACTCTGTCCTTCCGTACGCGAGGTGAGCTTCTCACTTTGCACTTGTGTACGATTTATCTATGTAATCAAGGTTGTGGGAACTCGATCAATACGCAATTAAATAACTTTACGAGCAAACTTGGAGAAAATTTTCAATCTCCTCCCAATGATACTTTTGTCGTTTTAGGGGGCTTTAACATGTCGAATATTAATTGGGAACTACAGGATAATGGCAAATTAGAGCCCACGGGTATCTTTAGCAAGAGTCAAGTAATTTTTTTGGATACGATTATTGAATGTAATCTCAGCCAATACAATACCGTACGGAATATTAATGGCAGATTATTGGATCTTGTGTTTTGTAGTGATCATATAATCGTACACCCCAGTGACCATTGCATCCCCTAGTACCAGAGGATTCTCATCATGTTCAAGTGTAACATACCTAGTTATTTAACTTCTAATGAACGAACATTGTTTAAGAGGAGGCTCCCAGAATTTGGCAATATTTGAACTCAAATAGTGACGTCTGTACAATCTCAATGAATGTCAAATTCAGATATATGCTTTTATGGACCTTCATTTAGTGGATGACGGCAGGATTTCAGAAATTATTGAGTTTGGCTCGATAGTTTTTTATTCTGAAAACATGTCCTTTTTAGGGGAATTTTTGAAATATCTCTTTAATTATACATCGTTTCTGAGCAAAATTTATGTAAATCAAAAGCAAATTACGTGTTCCAGTGACTGACGGCACAAAAATCGTATATATTAATTATTACTATTGTTATTACCAAAAAAGAGATTAAATACCAGCGCGCTGCGGGCGCCGCCTTTGTTAGTACTGCGCAGTGCGCCGTCGAGGTAGGACGTGTGTCGCTCGCGCATCGAATTTTTTATCAGTACGAGCATTGCTTTGCAATGTATCTATACAGTTGTTTAACGTATGTACTTGCGCAGAGCAACGGAGGGGATTTCGCGAGGGCTAGGGCGGTTTCCCTCAAATTTCTATGATAAAGATTGTATAACTGTGGTATGGGTAACAAACAGCAAAGCGCGCGTGTTCATCGTTCTGGCAGCGCCGCGGTTTCCGATTTGCGTGAATTAAATACACCACGAATGTAAATTTTTTGCCAGTCGGGAGCTCGGGAGAAAGTAGGTTTGATCGCCCCCCACTGGAAGAGGTACATCCGAAGATGTACGTATATGTCCATTATTAGGTTTGAGGAGCCACGTCACACCATTATTTAGCAGCAAAGTAGATTATTTTGTAGCACAAATCCTGAAGTTAGCATCATAATATATCACGAGAGGTATCAATGCAAAGGTGGCTCCTCAGTCTAAACATCAGGTTTAAGGAGCCACTCTGGAACTCGCTAAGTACCAGTTGAATACTTTAGAAAATTAATGCATCGTTTAGCAGCAAATGTGTAAAGTACTTGCTAAATTTTTTTTAATTTTTAGCTCAGTAGTGCTGGAGAACGCAATTTGTATGGCTCCTCAATGCTGACGTTTTGCATATAAACAACTTACTTACTGTACCTACCTCAGATAACAATGGAATCAAAACCAGATACGCTTACATTTAGCAAAAATTTCTGTTATATATTAATTTTTAAATTATTATTTTTTATTATTAATTTAAATTATGAAACACGTGTTTTTTCTTTTAATATCGCCCAGTACTAAAATATTAAGTTAAGGCTATATATATATGTTAAGGCTATATTATATACAAAGTTATCCAAAATAAAACTACATTTGCTGACACAATACACCGTGCTTAGCAGATGATTACGCGCGCGATTTTCTCTCTCATGTTTCGCACGTCTGCGAGAACGAGACAGTCGGGTTGTTCGTCAGTTGCCGTACAGCTCTCGGCACCACCGCCCCGCGAACCTCTCCTTGTTGCCTCTCATTCAAAACATGTAGGACGATAGTATTTGACTAGTAACATTGCTGTTGTCATTCACTCGGACAAAATATTTTTTTGCAAAAAATTACCTACCTATTTTTTTTTTCAAAATTGAAGAGTTTTAATGATACCTAATGCCTAGAAAAAATTTGGATGGTGTTAAAAAAATGACCCTGTATAAAAAACTCGCACTTGACCGTTTTTTGACCTTTCAATAAATACTTATTATCTACTTCCGGGGTACCATAGGGGGGGGTCGAAGAAAACCTTATTTTTTGGCTCCGATGCACCGTTTCCGAGATATTTGCATTTTTGTATATTTTTTTCAAATTAGGTTATTATAATAAGTACCTACTATAGTATAGTAGGTAGTACTCGCATTTTTGAGTAAAGCACTATACAAGCCTTGGTCCACAACTCCACAATGACTGCACTGCTGGCCATGTTATGTATGATGGCCTCGAGCTAAGCTTAACTACGCTCTCGGCCTTCAAGCTTAGTCATCATTGCAGCCCTTGCTGTCCGCGCTATAAAGGCCTACCTAACCTAACATATGATGTCAAAGTAAATAAAAAAAAACTACTTGTCCTGGTTTCATTCATATAATATGGTTACCTTTCACAGCGAATTCTTAAGGAATATCGTAAAGTATTGTATTTCAGTCACCGGAAGAGAAACAGTGCTGAATTTTGAGGACCAGAACTCAGCCACTGATATCGCATTATCGCGTTGGTATTATTATTATGTAGGTATTATTTCGTTGAAATTGTCTTTTCTGTATTTTATAGGAAGTAGAATTGTTTTTTTTTGTTTGTCTGTCGGTTGTCGTCACCAAGTAGGCTTCTCCAGAATACTAGCGTTGCAGTGGTATGCTCCGGTATGCCACTGTAGCATTGCTGAGGTTGGGGCCTAGTTGGCCCCACACAAATTAGTTCTAAGTTCGTGTAGGTACATTGTTCTCTTTTTTTTTGCTTTATAAATTTTATTTTTAAATACTGTCTATAATGATTTACGGTCAATAAATAGTTTTTCTTTCTTTCTTCTTAGTACCTAACTAATAATATGTGAATATACTGAATGGGGAATAGTAAAAAGCATTTTCTTTAATTTTCTTTCTTTCTTATTAAGCTATGTAAGCTTGCCACAAAAATATAAATACTTATCTATAGTTATATTACTTACTTTTATACTTACCTTTATAATTCTAATGAGTGTTCTCAGAACAGATCAAGCCTTGTTTGCAGGCGAAGAGATACATAAAAATCATATAAAATATATTTTTTAAATCAGTTGAAAATTTTGCACTTTAAAAATCGGAAACCGGCACCCTGATTATCTAAAAAGAAACTATTTAGCGACCGGTTTCATTCTACATACATTGCTACTTTTCTTTGGTATGTTTTTTTTAATCCAAAAAGAAGTAGCAATGGATCACTATCATCTATGAACTGCAACCGGTCGCTAGGTGGTTTCTAATTAGATAATCAGCCCGCGGGGCGCTGCCAGAACGATGGACACAAAGCGCTCGGCCGCGCGATAGAGTGCGGGAGCGAGACAGTTGCGAGTAAAATAAGTGGGTGGGGGGCAGCGAACGCACGTAAAAATTTTGCAAGCGGACTCTTAACTACAAAAAAGGAAATTATAGTGAAATCAACTCAAGCCTATCAGAAATAGATTGGAACGATGTCTTATTACCTGGTTCTATTGATGACTGTGTTAATAATTTTTACCGTGTTTTAATTGAACTCCGTAACAAATTTGTACCGCATAAAATTGTATCTATTAGATACAATTATATTATCTATTAGATACTCATTTCCGATTTGGTACAATTTTGGAAAAATTTAAATATCTCCAAAAATTTAATAAATATGGTAACCAATACTATTACAACACTTTTTCATCTCTAAGAGACCGGGCCATAATTCATAATTGTTTATTTGCCATAAATAGGGTGTAACAGTGATGGTCAGATATAATATATTGTTGCTTAAACCTATTTAGCCATACAATGATAGCATGCAAATATTAATATTTAAACTAAAATGTAAAATTATATTTCGGTCACACTAAAATGGGATAGAAATTCCATGCACCTACCATAATCTCATATATTTATTTTTTTACTTGTTTATGTTGCAAGAATTCATCGACAGAGTAAAAGACATTTTCGAGTAACCATTCGCGCAGGACTATTTTAAAATTTTTGAAGGGTAGACATTTTATGGTGTCTGGTATATGATTAAAAATGGTAATACACATCGCATAACAATTTTTCAAGTAGCACATTGATCTAGGTATATTGTGTAATACTAACCTATTAGGATTTCTATTACTTCTACTTGTCAAATCTTTAGACTGTGTAAATTTATTTATATTTTGATATGTGAAGACTCCCACTTCAAAAATATAAATGCATGGTAATGGAAGTATTTTTAAGCATTTAAAGTAGGGTCGGCAAGGTTCATCTGGGGCTATGTGACATATTGCACGAACACACCTTTTTTGTGCAATAAAAGCTTTTTTAGTTTCTGTTCCATTTCCCCAGATAAGTAGGCCGTATCTAAGAACAGATTCTACATAGGCGAAATAAGTGGTTAGTGCGGTGTTTCTACATGCTATCATACTTAGCCTATGTAAAGCATATGCAAAGCTATTTAACTTGTTGCATACCTTTTGTACATGTTCTTTCCAGTTAAATTTTGAATCTATAATAATACCTAAGAATGTCACATTTTCAGCCGTCCGTAGAGTTTGTCCGTTAAAAGTTATGTCAATGGAGTCATCTTTAAAATTATTGAAATTTATTAAATTAGTTTTGGATAAATTGATTTTAAGATTATTATTTTGTAACCAGTTAGTAATTAATGTCAAAGTTTCAATTATGTCTATCTCGTGTTGTGCCATGGAGGCGTTAATGTCTGATGCTACAACTATGGATATATCGTCGGCAAATAGTATAATTTCGTGTTTAGTAACAGGGGCAATGTCATTTACGTAGAGCAGAAATAGCAAAGGAGAGATGACGCTTCCTTGGGGAACGCCATATATATTTCGCTTAAAATCTGATCTTACTGGTACTGAATTATTTTTTTTATCTAAATATTCAATCTCAACACATTGGTATCTGTTTTTCAAATAAGAGCGAACCCAGTCATTTGCAGTTCCTCTCACCCCGTAACTTTCTAGTTTTCCCAGCAAAATATCATGAGAAACCAGATCAAATGCGGAAGACATATCAAGAAATAGGACCGTGGTTTTCTTTTTACTTTTAGCACTACGTAGAATACTATCTACCAAGTGAAAAGCCGCGTTGACCGTGCTTTTATGTTTTTGGAAGCCGTATTGGTTTTTCTGTATAATATTGTGCTTTGTTAGAAATGAAATGAGCTTTTTCATACATAACCTTTTCGAATATTTTAGCTAATATGGAGATAAGTGTAATAGGTCTATAGTTTGCTACATCGGATATGTCTCCCTTTTTATGCATCGGTTTAATTACCGAATATTTTAGTTTGTCTGGGAACGTTCCCGTTTCTAGTGAAAGGTTTATTAAGAATGTTAATATAACTAACAATTGCTTGCTACAGGCCTTAATAACTTTGGTATTAATTGAGTCATAACCTTCCGATTTTGAATTTTTTAGGGTCATAATTATCCTATTTATCGTTAATTCGTCAACAGGTGTTATAAAAATAGAATGACTTGGGTTATTGTAATTGTAATTATATTTTGAATTATTCAATGTCCTTTTTGTAATGTCAGATTTGTCAGTGAAGTGGTCATTAAACTTATTGGCAATGTCAGATGGTTGTAATATGTCTATTCCGTTACATGTCAATTTATTTATATGTTTTTTTGATCTGATTTGTCCCATTTCATTTTTTATTACTGTCCATGTCGCCTTTCCTGTATTTTGACTATTTAAAACATATTTTCTATTTGCTAGTTTTTTTGCATGTGTTGTGCATTTTTTTAATAATTTATTATATGTCAGGTAACTTTTACGGTCATTTGTAGTTTTGGTTGAGTAATATTTAAATCTTAGTGCTCTATTTGTTTTACAGCTTTTAGAGAGTCCTTTAGATGTCCATTTTATTTTATGTGTTAGTTTTATTTTTACCCTGATTTTTGGAAAGCAGAGCTCATATAGAAGCCGAAAGAGGTCATAAAAACTATCAAATGCAATATTTAGATCAGTATGTTTGTATGTGTCTGAAAAAGAAATATTTTCTAAATAGTGTTTAAATTTTTCTATATTTTCACTCGTGTAAGATCTTTTAAAGATAAAGAACTCCTTTAAAATGGGTTTAAACTGATTAATCTTATATTTGAGGATTTGAGCGGTGTTGTGGTCAGAAAGACCGAGAGGGATAGTGCTTCCTTGTCCGTCACTCACATTACTTATTATTAGGTCTAAGCAGGAGTTAAGTCGAGTCGGCACATTTATATATGAATGGAGGTTATATTTTTTTAGAATGTCTCTTAAACGCGTGGTGTACTGATTTGTTTCCAACATATTCAGGTTGAAGTCACCTAGAAGAATAATTTTCTTTTTTCGAAATTTTAAGAAGAATCTATGAAGCAATACGTCGATTTTTTCTAAAAAATATTCAATGTACCTTTTTACTTTTGAGGGAATCCTGTATATACAGACGATGATTGTGTTACTTGGTAATACATTTATAGCACAAAATTCAAAGTGGTATGTACTGGTGAGTTCATCAAAATAATCAATTTTTTTATATTCTATTCCCTTTTTAATTAGAATGCAGACTCCCCCTCTTTTCTTTTGCCTAGAGTAGTTGTTTGCCAATTCATAGCCGTTTATGTGTATGTTTTTAATGTCCGTATTTTTCACAAACGTTTCAGTAAAACATAGTACGTCAGGGTCTGTCTGGTTTTTTAATTCTAGTAATGTCAGTTCTATTAATTCTTTTTTCGCTAGCAGGCTATTGATGTTTTGGTGGAATACGGTAAATGTGTAGCTAGTTTTCGGGTCGAAAAAAAGTGTCAGCTTGTACCTGATCAGGTTGCAAGGAAGCTTCATTTGTTACCGCTTGTTTAGGAACTGTTGTGGTCAGCTTTATCTTAGCCATCTTGTCAAAGTAAAACGGTATAGTACCCTTTTTAAAAATATGCGATGTGTCAATACCAGTTTTTTTAGCCGCAGGTCTCATTATATGATTTTTCAGGCTCTTAGGTAATAAATATTGATTTTTATATTCAATATAGTCGATGCATAGATTTATCTTTTTACACACATAATCAATATATGTAAGCTTTCGCGAAATATACAAGTTATTATCGATACAAGTGCAATTTTTGAAATGCTTCGTCCACAAATGTAAATTATAATTTAATGTTTTAACATTTAAACTAGAATTATTATTTATCGGTACCATACATACAATATTTTTAGAAATTTTACTCAGAATTATACAAATATTGGAATGCAATATGTGGATGTCGCTATCATTACTACCGAAGCCTAAGATCACAATGTCATTTGAGGCAATGGTTCCTATAATGCTATTTATGTAATTTAATATCACAGTACTAGTGGCACCAGATAATATATGGGCCATAGGTATGTACTTATCATTCCATTTTCCATGACGTGCCCTAATTAGGGCTGCCGCTATTCCTCTTAATTGTTCGTCGCCTAAAATATGGATTTTCCTGAGATCTGTTTGTGGTCTCTGGCTGCTCGTGGCCTCTGTTGGTAGAATTGTGGAGTTCTCGTTTGTTTTGTTATGGTTGTCCTGTTTTGGTTGAGTAGCATCTGTTTGTCGTTTTGTGAAGTTCTCGTATGTGTTGTAGTCATTGTCTTGTTTTGGTGTACTGCATTGTCTTGTTTTGGTGTGGGGAATTATTGGTGAAGGAGGCATCGATTTCTCTGGTCGTGAAGTATCCAGAAGTGTAATAGAGTTTTTTTTGGTATTTTTACTGAGTGAAGCCTTTTTAGGTGTAGTATTACATATATGTGTTAATTGCTTTATTTTTAGTTCATACTCAGCTAGCTGTTTGGCCATATTTTTATTTTCGGTTAATAGGTTCTCTATCTCATTATCCGCAATTTCAAGTTTTTCCTTTAGTTTGCGGTTTTGGTGTTTGAGGTTCTCCATTTGGTCGCTATTATCAAGAGGTAATTCGATGAGGCTTCTGTTGAGTGTCGTAGTCGGTGTCGATGTCAGT
Organism: Agriphila geniculea; assembly: GCA_943789525.1. NCBI lineage: Eukaryota > Metazoa > Arthropoda > Insecta > Lepidoptera > Crambidae > Agriphila > Agriphila geniculea. The sequence continues at coordinate 1,992,868 of OX038879.1, read as the reverse complement.
GATGAGTACTCGTCTTTGTCCGATAGTATCTCAAATGAGTTGCTCGTGTTTATATTTACCCTATGTTTAACAGTGCGTTGAGTGACAAAGTTATTCTCTGATGAAGGTGTGCGGGGTAAGGTAGGTATATTCGATGTTCGTGCGTGTGAAGTGCATAATTGGCATTTGTATGTGTTTTTATTTTCTTTAGTCATTATTCTGTATCGTGGGAATGAGACTTCTGTACAATCTAAGTGATAATGGTTTTTACATACCGCGCACGCCAAAAGTTGTTTGTTTGTAATCTTTTGTTTACATTTATTGCAGCACAGCGCCATTGTATGGTTCCCCTGTGTGACTTCTATTGTCTATGATTTATACTTCGACACTTGATGATTGAAATATGAGTGACTTTTTGACAGTTAACCTCACTTATTTTATCACCATAAAGTTGTAAAATGAATGTTATCTATCACTCATACATCGATGAGGTGGAAAAATCTGTGATTGACAACCCCCGTTTGTTCTGGTCTTATACAAAGTCGCTAAAACGTAACTCTCACGCCTTACCTTCTGTAATGAAATATGATGATCAGTCTGGTGATACCTGTTTGCAAGTTATTTGCTGAATATTTCCAATCAACTTTCCTCGCTCCCAACGCTGACAGTTCAAAGCCTAATCTTGATAATGAGTTCCTAAGCAGCTCAGCACGGCTAGCACGACTTAGCGCGACTCGAGTGAGAAAGAGTCGCGTCAGTCGCGTCATGTTCATACATTTATGTCGCATGCAGCTAACACAACTGACATTAGAATTGACATAACTCGCGAACGATACTTTATCTCGATTTTTGTCGCTATGGTTAGCACAACTTTACGAAAAGCGACATCACGTGTCACTTTTTGACATTAAAAGACATAGATATAGTATATTAAATTAAAAGACGACAGTTTGTCTTGGTGGGGTAACAGCACGCACGCGACATAATATAAGTTACTCTATGCACGCGACTTCAATAAATAAGTTATTATCAACGGAAAAATGGCCTAATCCTTTTTAACTAATGAGGAAATATACAATAGGAAGACATAATAAAATATTTTGCCAATACTTTTCAGTAATTATTCTTCAGATACGAGAAACCTTGTCGAGTCGCTGTCTATGTCACCTCATAAGTTGTGCTAGCCGTGCAGGTATATGCAACTATTGATATCAATCCTAAAGAGATAGAGAATTTGCTGAAATCAACAAATCTGAACAAAGGCGCTGGGCCTGACAGTGTAAGCCCCTTTTTCATAAGTAATTGTGTAGATAATTTGGTCTCTCCTCTATACATAATTTTTAAACGATCCTTAAGTGAATGTATGGTACCAGCAGTATGGAAGTCTGCTTTTGTAACGCCTGTGCATAAAAGTGGTAACCGATCGAATATAAAAAATTATAGACCCATATCCGAATTATGTATCTTCGCCAAAATATTCGAAAGAATAGTTTAACCGTCAGGTCTATACTGCTTTAAAAGCGTCTTTTACTCCTGAACAACATGGATTTTTAAGTCAAAGTCAACCACATCGAATCTTTTGGTCTTTAACGATTATACTTCGTCATGCATGGACTCGGGACTGCAGGTAGATTGTGTTTTTACTGATTTCAGCAAAGCTTTTGATCGAATTGATCATCTGCTGCTTCTTGAAAAACTATATAAGGCTGGTGTACATGGTGACTTGTTTAGGTGGTTTTCATCGTATATCAGTAACAGATCCCAGGCGGTTGCAATAAAGGTTTTACATCTGCCTGGATGTCGATACCGTCTGGAGTACCCCAGGGATCATCGTTGGGGCCATTGCTGTTCATCGTATTTATCAATGATGTCGCCTCGTGTTTTAATTACGCCAGAGTCTTATTATATGTAGACGACACGAAAATTTTCATGTATATCAAAAATGCGATGGACTGTAATCGGCTACAATGTGATCTTAATAATTTTATGCAATACTGTAATCAAAATAAACAATGTATCGAACTAAACAAAAAATGTGTAGAACTGTTTCGAACTAAACCCAAAAATATTTACTATAACTTTTTATCTCCTGAGTTTTTCGGCACCCACTCTGAAAGTGACTAGTTCAGTTACACATAATACTTAATTGTAACTTATGTTGCTCCTAAAACTATTCTGCAAATAGCTTAATGTGGTCTATGTACATCTTATAATCCTTATGAGAATACCTGTTAATAGCTAAGTAGATTTAAGAAATTGTTTCCATACAATGTATAACTGCTGTCAGATCGAGTTCTTATTATCTTGTGATTTCTTTTTCCCACAAACTTTAATTTTAAAAACACATAAACTAGCCAAAATCCAGCCAAATCTACAAAACATGTAGAACTTACCTTGAGCAGCTTTATCGATGTATAGCAACTCGGTGTCGAAATTCATGAGCTCGGGGAAGTTCTGCCGGACGGTGGCCACGATATAGTGCAGCAACGATATCCGCTTGTCCGTGGACTTGGTGTCCATGAGCGTGTCCAGGGACTGCAGCTTGAAGCCGTACGCGGGGCCGCGCTTACTGCTATTCAGGTAGTTGCCGAACGCTACAAGGAATGGTTTACGTTGAATTTTTGAAGTATTTGAATGAATAATCGATTATTCGGCAAGATTAGACGGTTCACACACTGGACTTAGATTTTTTTTTATTCACGATGGGATGGGATAATGCTTGGCCACCACGTCACCTGATGTTAAGCGACGATAAGGCCGAAAGTGTAAGTGCATTGCACCCGTAATCCTCAGCACTGGTGTAATGGATATTTTATGATACCTTGTGTCTTACTTTGTGAAAATATTTATTGGATAAGACCGTCAATTTTGCTACATTAATGTTATGAGTGAGTTAGACCTAAATATATGATAAAAAAACATAAATAAGGCCAAGAATTTTAGAGAATGACAGGCGACAAGACAATTATTATCTACCAATACAGCGTAATTAAGAACAATAAATTACATACCCAGAATAATTTCCAGAACATTCCTCAACTTCTGCGACGACTTAACAGACGAGGAGCCCGATATGATCGCATGTATCTGCGGCGTGATCAAGTGTATGTTGTCGAAGAAGTTCCCCATATAGCTCATGATGGAGAGCTTCGCCGATATCCTCTCGACCTTCGTCAGATGCATCAGGAACTTGTCTTCTTCAGTCAGCTGGTTAATATTCTTCTTCTCAGCAATGTATTCTTTGTACGCTTTCTGCTCAGTTTCTGTGGGGACCATTCGCTGGAGAATTTCGACGCTCTCTAGAGGCAGTTGTTTGAGATCTAGGTTGTTAATTGCTATTATTACTTTTTCTACTGGCGTGTCGAGTTTTCTTCTTGATATCGCTGGGAATAGAAATAGTAATATAAAATGACTGTTTTATTTTGTTAAAAGTAATGTAGTTAGTGTAGACAGATATTATTGCGTTCGAGCGGTTTGAATGGCTGCGTGTGGAAATGCAACACAGCAAATACAGAATGCGAACGCGGCACGCTTGTTACTACTGTCTGATTAAAGGCATAAACTGGATCCGTACACGTACGCGTGCACGTGCACGTGGACGTACCAATACATTGTAATGTCCGAAACTTTATGAGATATGGCACACCGCTTGCGTGACTACGTGCACGTATACGTCACGCAAGCGATATGCCATGTCTCACAAAGTTCCAGACATACAACGTAATGTAACGTAAATATGGTTTAAACGTGGACATTGTTATGGGTTGCATCACCCACCACCACCAATGTTTATTTTGTGCGAGCTCAGGTGGTGGAGGCACCGTTTTTATTTGTGAGGGGTTATGTCGTGTTTGTCGTGCAGAGTTTTTGCGTTAAAAGGCGGGGTTATAAAGGTATGTAAGGTTTACACCCAGCAGTGGGTGTCGTGCGGCTGATATGATGAAGGGTTTTATCGCGCATTTTTACTTGCCAATGCTCCTTAGGCGAATGCCCTAGCAGACTAACAGTATTCAGCCTTCTAAACCGGATATGGAATGAATCAAGCATGTTCTCCGCCGTGGCAGCACACACCGCCAAGCCGATTCTTGTATAAAGTAGAATTTTTGATTTTGTGATTCGAGAGAGGATTTTGTCAAATTGTGTGTGCAAGATTTCGGCGTTTTTTGGATTTTTGCTTTAAGAGGATTCTAGTGTAGGAGTGGGATTTTATTGGTATGATACTTACCAATGTTTCTCAGTCGTGTATGCTCAAGCAAACTAACAGTATCCGGCCTTCTAAACCGCTTGCTAGGGAACGAAGCGAGCGTATCCGTATCGCAGTTGTCCGTCGACGCGCACGCGCCTCCGATGCGGAACCGCTCCTCGAACTCACTGAAGTTGATCCGTCTCCGGGGACGCTCCTCGTCTAGTTCGTTGAATATTGTGCCGCGAACCTAGGAAAATAACGCAAGAGTTATTAAGGCTTTTTAGCGCTTTTTTTAGTTTCATGCGGAAAACTATGCACGTCCTATAACACAATTCGGCGCTATAGCGCGACGTCAGGTTAGCGCTCTAGCGCGCGCTAAGTACGCGTTCTGTTTGGAGAAACCTTTATACTGTTATGGTACGTTTCAGAGAGTCAATGTTGCGGACATTTTGTTTACGATAATCAAGTTTAATTTCAACAGTTATACATGTACAGGTTATACAACACTGTCCAATCGAGCAAATATAGATAATTTAATAGTCAGTTATACATATACCGCCTCTGTGGTCTAGTGGTTCGCCCACCCGTGTAAGACGCAGGGGTCCCGGGTTCGATTTCCAGAGGGGGTATAATTTGTACTCGGGTTTGGTTGGTAGTAGGGCTTATTTCAAGTCCGCCTGGCTACCACCACCATCTTATTTAAGTCTGACGTCGTACAGTACTAGGCACGTATCTAGAATTTTTTTCGACGGAGTGGGGATAAGTTCGCGCATGTGCTCTTGTGAGCGACCAATAGCGCGCGCCCCTCTTCCGCCACCCGCGCCTCCGCATACCCAAAATACGCGTTTCGCGCAATCCCCACCCGATTTTAAGTTATATGCCTCGTACTGTAACAACAATTTAAAAATTGTTGTGTTCCGGCTAGAGGTAAGATAGCCAGTTCGTCAGTGATGAGGATTCCGGATGTAGTGCGCTTCCACCTTCGGCCTTATCGTCACTTAACATCAGGTGAGGTGAAGGCCAAGCACTATTCTGTTGTGCATTAAAAAAAATGTTCTTGTGACATCATAAATTGGGGTTCGCCATTTTGGCCTGATTGAGGCTCGATTTATCTATTTTAATTTGAAGCCGGGCAGATTTATCGAAGTTCGATGCGTTAGCCGGTACGGCCCCTGGCCACGCGAAGCGGTGAACGGCGACCGGCGACTCGTGTCGCGAATTCGTAATACAGTGATGCCGCGAATTATAAATTAACCACTGCTTGGTGAACATGTGTAGCGCGCAATAAATAATGGCTATGCGGTAAGACGTTTTGCGCTACCTAGACTAGACTGATATGATAATGAGGTTCTTATAGGTAAAGCTTTATTAGAAGTTGGATATTTGTTCTCGTCATTCCCTTCTCCCCACTGACCTGGTTGGGCTTGAGCGCGATCCAGTTGAGCGTGGGCAGCTTGTACTTGGTGTCCACCTTGCGCTTGATGGTCATGGCGTCGTGCTGCGTGGGCGGCGGCATGAGGCCGGGCGCGGGCGGCGCGGGGGGCGGGGGCGCCATGCCTCCTGCCGCACACAACATGGGGGCAACTAAACATAGGTACAGTACGAGGCATACCGGATCATTTAGAACATATCCAAATTTTTAGGATGAGTCCAGTCCATGAAACTAAACAACTTTCTCTAAGAAACATGTGTCAAATTTCGCCAAAAAATTTTGGTCATCCCATACTAAATTGATCCCTTTGATTTGTATGGAAAGTCGATTTTTATTTTACATATTTGACCATGTGTTCCTAAGAGAAAGTTGTTCAGTTTCATGGACTGAACACATCCTCAAAATTTGGATGGTGAATACAAAATGACCTTGTATATCTTGAAATCGGGTAGGGATTGCGCGGAACGCGTATTTTGGGTATGCGTAGCGGTGAGGGGCGCGGGCGGCGGGAGGGGCGCGCACTATTGGTCGCTCGCAAGAGCGCATGCGCGAACTTATCCCCACCCCGTCGAAAAAATTTCAAGATATATGCCTCGTTACTGTATTAACATGATCCAACAAAACAAGGTGTCTTCTCGTGGCAGCTGGGTCACGTGATTGGCCTCTTTGCTAAGAATACGTCACGACCGAACAATATTGCGATGTGGTTCAAACTCAAACGACCAATCAATGGAATACGGTGGCGGCGCGATCGTATCGCTACATGAACAATCGAGGAATGACGAAGAAATGGATCAGCAAGTACAATATGTAAACGGCAAAACAGACGTGATGTCGCATTACGTCGAGTTAATATCGAGACAACAATGAATGGAGACCTGAGTCACGATATTGAAGTTTTCTAAGCACTTCGCGTAAATACAAATTCCAACATCAAGCGCGCGGAACGCGGCGCGGTCTCCGAGCACGGATACCTCTCTCGGTGGAAGTACTTCCCTTTTTTGCAAAATACTGGCAATCAGATCCTGCTTAACAAACACTATTTTGACATATTGATCACACTAAGAACATCAGATGTGGTTTAGTTAGCAGGCACCGCCATCTAGTGAGGTTTTAAACTAATGTTGGGATTAGTTTAAATTTACCTTACTAATGGCGGTACCTGCTTCGATTTGTTTTCGTAATATTCGAATACAGATAAAATAAAAACAATCACCAAATGCAAAATTGTAGTTAAACAGAAAATGAAAACTTCAATAAAAATTTAGTAACACTTATCGGCGATAATTTGTACTAATAAGATTGTTTTGCGTTTCAAAATTTTGACGTTTCTTCAAAAATTTGGTAAAGTTTGTTGCTATCTGTGTTAGGTATGCTGCGAAGATAGCGGCGCCATCTAGCATTCTACAAGAAAAACATTTTAAATCGCCCCGATAGTCGCCTTACGACGGGCCATTTCTTTAGTATGGGATGAGGTATCAGCACTATAGTATTGTGACGGCCGTGACGTCACATTACGTAGTTGAGACAGACAGCATCAAGCGATGACCAATTTAGTCGCTGGCTGTCAAGTCGCCGTGGCGAAATGGTGTGGCTTCTCGCTTTATACACGAGAGCCCGCGGTTCGATCCTCCGTCGGACCAAAGTGTTTTGATGGTTTTTACGATATTTCTAGAATGTTTACATCTTTATACAGAGTTTATTTATATATTTGATAGAGAAATAGAACATTCTAGTATCGTCGGGAAATAATGGAAAAGATGAAAAAGGACGGGAAATGGTTACAAAAGACAAACGAAAAGAATAACGAAATGACTATCGAAATTAGAGTTACTAGAAGGTTCTATGGGGTATATAAGCAGCGGCGAAACGCACAATCGATGTAGTATTTAAGAAGTGGTAGTTCAGTAAAGAAGGGAAAGGAAAAAGAAGAAGGAAGATGAAGAAGTTGTAAAGCGGTAGTGAAGAAGTAGAAGTTGAAGAAGTGGTGAAAAGAGAAGTTTGGAGGTGAGGTCTAGCAGTAGTTGGTGCTAGCACGGAGGAGTGTAGAAGTGGATGTCGGCGGGTTCAGCGCCGAGAGGCTACGTTGTTCGGACGTGACGCTACTTGGAAGGGCGGACTGCGACATCGGAAGAGGTGTAGTGGGAATGTCATCGTGTAACAGCGCTGGGTGACTACGTCGTTCGCAAGAAGACTACACCACACAGAAGAGCGGACCGCGACATTCAGAGTATGTGGATGTGTTTTTGGTAATAAAGCGTCGTCTCTGCAACCGAGTCGTTTTCCTTCCAAACCCGTACCCCGCGTCCGTAACAGTATCAATGCAATCTGTGCTAGAGGCGACCGTGACAGTTACGGGTATACATGAGCTGTAAGTGTAGTGTATAGAGAAGGGACCGGAAAACCCCTTTTTTGGTTCATCCAATTGATAGGGAAACCCTATTAAGAAGCTTACCAAATGATAGGGTTTCTCTTTCGATAGGGTTAGTCGACGATATGCTTATCGCATTGATAGGGTTTTTGAAAAAAAGTCTATGTAATACCCAATCAGAAACCTTTTTAACGGTAAGCGGTTCCGGTCCTTCGGCCCAGGTGGAACTAGGTATAAATTGTTTGAACACGTTTTAAAACCCCTTCATAAAGCCTTTATAGGGTTTCCCCGATAGGGTTTTCGTATTCGGTAAGTGCTTACTTGGGTTACCCTTTCGATAGGGTTACCGTATTGATACGGTTTTTGAAAACAAGTCTATGAAATACCCAATCAAAAACCCATTTAACGGTAAGCGGTTCCGGACTTTGGTATAGAGGCGTAGTTACCGAGCAGCGGCGGCGGCGGGGGCGGGGGCGGCGCTGCGGCGGGCGGGGGCGGCGCGGGGGGCGGCGGCGCGGGCGCGGGCGGCGGCGCGCGCGGCGCCGGCGCGGCGCTGGGCGGCGGCGGCGACGGGCTGCTGTGCCCGTTGGTGCTCCCATTGCAGAGCGCGTGCGACGATATCGCGCCCACTACAACAACATAAACCTCACATGTGCGTCCGGCTCTGGCGAATACGCATATATCGTAAACACAGGGTAATTTTGCGACCTCTTTAAAAAAATCAAATATAAACTCAAGGAAGTTTACCATTTACTGATTATAACTTATTGTTTTGACTCCATTAGGTAATAGGTGGTAAATGAAATACAGGAATACGGATTAATTATTATTTATTGAACGCGAGGTGCGCCCACAAAGTACCGGGAGAGGCTGGTTTTGCCAGTCCCTGTTACGTACAAATATGCTGACTTAAAACAATGTTATATTGTATTCATGTGTCGCTACAGAAGTATTAAGAAAAAATTAGATGAGATAATTATGTTCGATTTCTTTTTTAAATTCTTAGTTTTCAGCCACTTTTTATATCCTAAAAATCTAGGCGCGCACGCTTACCCTCGCGCACGGAACGCGAGCGGGGGAAGGCGGGCGGCGAGAGGGGGGCTCGCGCGGGTCGACCTGTGCGATGCGTAAATAGTGACAACCATTTCAATTTGTGTAGGGAAAAGTTTTGGATAAAAAAGTAAAAAAAAAATTTTTTTACTTCGCGGATTGATTGTACTGCTGTTATAAAATAACCTGATAAAATTTGAAAAGGGGTCCAAAAATTACCCTGTATAGTAAACTAGCGACCGCCCACGACTTCGTCTGCTTGGACAATTTTTTAGCTATCCCTCTGGCTGGAACTTTAGGTTATTTCAGGATAAAAGGTATCCTATGTCCTTTTCTGTACCCTTGACAACGTGTATGCAAAATATCATTTTATTTATTTATTTATTGATTAAGATACACCAGCGACAAAATCATTTTGAATTTATAACACTTTTTCATAAATATTCTTAGAATAATGATATGCCTTTATAGGCGTATACAGCCCTAGCATCATGATGATCGGTTCAGAGGTTAAGACGTGAAAGCGTAACAAACAAACAAACGGACTTTTGCATTTATAATATTAGAAAAGAAGTAAAGGATATCGTAAATATCAAGATCGTATCGTAAATGGCAAGATTTTTTTGGTGGGTGTAACAAAAGTACCATCCATAATTCCAGCGATCAATCACACTTAGCCCAAAATAAAAAAAAACATAGATACACTTACTGGACGCCCCTCTAGGTAATGACTTAGTGAGAGATTCCAGCTCCTGGACTTTAGATTCAAGCATCGACTGTCGATTTCTCGAGTCTTGTTGCGCTCGCCTTAACGTAGATACCTAGAATAATAATTATTTTTAAATTAAGGCTCGGTTAAACTGGAACAATTGTCTCTGTATTTTTCTTTACATGGAGAGAGTAGGAAAATAACCTCATTTCTGCACTTTTTCGATGTTTTTCGTTGTTTTTTCATCATGAAGTCCTTCGTACAACAGGAAGGTGCACTGTGGCCAAAAAACGGTCCACTTGAACAAGTATGAGCACAGAATACATAATAGTACAAGTACAGAAGATCCACTCCGCAAAGTAATTTAAATAAATAGCGACTCTATCCCATTCACAATAAAGTGCAATTCAGGTCGCACACCGCTCCCGCCCTGCAGTTATATTCACCTAGAAGTTGCCTCTCTTTCTATCGCGTAGCTCTTATCTCTTCTAACGACTTTAGGGTTTGTTCTTCTAAATAATAATTAAATAATAGGTACTTAATGTACTTAAATACATTTCAAAAAAACCTAGGCTAGGTACAGTCGACGCCACATTAGACTATACATGCTGACTTTGAGGCAATTTGCTTTCTTACGAAATAACATTGTCATTAATAAAATTAACTTTATTTCGAAAGTAGGTAAGTAGTACCTACCTCACCTATAAATTATTATTTCAATAAATACCTATAATAATGTTGGGTGAAGATTGTTTAGCAAATAAGACAAGTAAGTACCTAAGAATAAACGGATACTAAATAATATCTAGGTAGTAGATAAGCACTTCTTACGTTTTGATGTCGTTTGGAACTTTTGGAAGTGTGAAAAACGTGAGGTTCGGATCCTTTATATTAGTATTAAGATGAACGCGGCGAGTGAGTGACTATCGAAATCGAACTGCTAACAGCCAGCCAACGGCGCCAGCCCTCTGAAATTAGTCCGTCCGGACGGACCCGCTGGCTACTTGTAGCTTCGTACCTAAAGCGCGGAGTGCGCCTAGCCTGGTATGAGGTCAGTTTGTCTCGCTCTATTAGGGTAACCATAAGTTTAAGAACGAATAGACTTGTTCCTTTTTATACAATTTGTTATCACTGGTTAAACTAACTTATAAACGCAAAAGCATTTGTTGGTTATGCTTAAATGCTTCGTGTAGTGAACCAATTTTGACGAAATTTGAACCAGGGGCCGTACCGGCTAACTTACATGGCTATCGTAATCGCTTTCATTTGACAGACGGATGTGACACATTGATACTTCTATTTGGCATAAATAAAAACATACCATAGAAAAGTAGAAATGTATCACATCCATCTGTCAAATGAAAGCGATTACAATAGCCATGTAAGTTAGCCAGTACGGCCCCAGATGATGTCATAAATTTGAACATAGGTAGTTTTATTAAAAAAAAATATATTATAGCATTAGAATATTAACGTACTTACACATACAAATGTATTAAACAACTGCCTAGATTAATGATAACAACAACAAAAATACAGGTTAAACTAAGAACCTCCCAGAAACCGAGGTCTACGTATTCTGCCCATCATCAGGACCATTTCTGTTCAAAATTATTGCTTGGAAATGATTTTAATTTTTGGTGTTAAAAAAGCATTGCATTCACGCAATGTATGTGTAATCACGCGTACAACAGACCGCGCCTGCGCACATAGGGGTATTTTGCATTTCTAGCCGGTAAAAAATATTTTTGAATTTTTTGATGATGTACTTATTAGGGTTTGTAAACACAATACAATCTGTGGTAACTGACAGATGACAATTTAAATGTCATTCGATTTTGACACTTCACTTCTTTTCCGGCCATCGATGTTTTGCTGTGTCTCAATTAATTATAAAATAAAATCTGCTCGAATCTTGCTCTGGTGTTTCTTTTTCATGCCTGTAACCCTTCAGTACTAGGATCTATATTGTGATTTGAATTGAAACAAGTTATTTTTAACATACAGTGACATTTTATTTTATTTTTATTTGTGTAAAAAAAATATGTACAAAAAATTATGAATAAAAGATTTTATGTTATTTTTATATGGTTTACAGATCATATCATGCATTAATCAGATGATAGCAAGGTGCCCCTACAACAAAATAACAATACGTTTAATAACTAATTGACGAAAGTTAAAAAAACAATATTTATTACTGTCACTACGAATGTGTAGGTAGGTTGAAAAGGGGCAAAAAGTGGCACCTAATTTCTATAACAGCATAATGTTGATGGAGTATTCTATAAAACACCATAAAAAATTTGCTCGGAAATAGCCCGAAGTATAACTAATAGACAAGGTTAACATAGAAATATGATAAAAAATATTCAAAAATAGTGAATGATTCAAGGCGCAATTAATAGTGATAATCAAACAGAAAACAATATAAAATTATGACACAGATACGTGATCTTACCTGAACTAGAACAATCCATAGTTTTTTTTCTCCTTAAACTTCACCAAATAACGTATTATTAACTTATGTATTTGCGAAAATTTTTCACTAAAAAGTCAAACGAGCACGAAAAAAACGGTTAACATTAGACTAGTTTTGCAAGACGAACGACTGACGCAGAGGAGTGGGAAGAGTTGCCTATTGCTCACTAACTTCTTGGCTCGTAGCAGGTATGTAATTTTTCTCTCTGTGATAGTTTTGAGGAATTGGACTTTTTACCGGCTAGAAACGCGAAATACCCCTATGTGCTGCGAGTGAATGTTACACAGCTGCGTGCGGCCGAGTTGAAAGGCAGCGTTTATGTCCGTGCTCATGAAATACATTGAGTGGTGATGTTTTGAAGCCATTGTTTGCTACGAAATACTAAAAATTTTGATAATGTTTCCTTAGACAAAACTTAGGAAATAACGAATAAAATAATATTAAATAAAAATTTTGAAAAAAAATTTGGACTTTGACCTTCAATAACTTTGTAGCTATTGGTTTCCCAGGTATAGTCTAAAAGACAAAAATGATCCTGATGATGGGCGGAATGCGTGGACTTCGGCTTCGTTGAGGGTCTTGTTACATCCGTTATCCCCGTATTACAGCCGTTTACTGCTACTACTTTAATTAAAAATAAATAAAAAAAAACGGACAAGTGCGAGTCGGGCTCGCCCACCGAGGGTTCCGTACAGACCTACATCTATACATAAAATAAAGCTATAGAAAAGTTGTGTCGGTACAAAGGAAATATTTTGAAAAAAAATTGGTTGGTAGTTATTAGTTTTTTATATGAAAACTGTACTACGGAGAGTTCAAGCTATATCCCAGGTTCTACCTACCGGAATTATGTGAAAAATTGCTTAGATTATAAGTTGGACTCCAAGCTACCAAACTGTAAAAAAATACCATCAAAATCCGTTCAGCAGACTGCTATTTATAGATAACCATTTGAAATCCTTTGTCGCCACGTAGAAAATAACCGTTCCAGGGATTACGACAAAGAATTGACCATGGGCGAAGTTTGAAATGGAATAGTACATTACTGCAGCGGCCCTCAAGACAGGCATTGAAGAACATACGTGAGTCCATCAATGCCTAGTTGCGGCCAAGGCTTGTGTAGTACTTTTAAACTTTTAACTTTTGAGTTTTAAAAGTTTTAAGCTTTTTATTTTAATTTTAAATTACTTACAGTAATTGAAAAAGAAAATGGAAAGTGGAATGTGCACATAGAGGCCTTTCATTTGATACACATAATGAAAAAAAAAACCGTTTTTTTTTTCATTTATTTCCAGTTTTTTTTTTTTTCCAGTTTTTTGGAAAGTGCTCATCAAGGCCTTTCATTTGATACCCATATTGCAAAAAAACAGTTTTTTTTCGTTTTTATTTTTTTTTCAGTTTTTTCGAATGTGCTCATCAAGGCCTTTCATGTGATACCAGTATACCGAATATTAAAAAAAAAATATTGGAATGTGCTCGCTCATCAAGGCGACATTTGATATGCCTATATTTGTGTTTCATTGAAAAGTTCGCTCCATTTCTGAATTACACGTGTGTAATGAGTTTTAATAGAAACATTGCTGGACAGACGCCGGCAATTTTGTATGAAAATCCATTATTACACGTTGGTAATAGATTCTCATACACATATTGACGGCGCGGTTTAGGTCTGTCCGTAAACTCCGATTTAGCACGAAGAAGGTTGTCAAAATAATGTTCGAATTTCCAAGCATTTTTGAGAAAAAATAAAATAATTACAAACCCACCGCACCTATATAAAATACAAGTACTGTTGATTGTCAACAGATGGCGCTGTATATCAATAGTACACTGTATAATGTTCTGTGAAATGGTTTTATTTATCGCAATGTTATTAGAGAAAATGGGTGTATTCCAACAGGACCCTTTGGTTGTGTGAAGCCGAGACTTTTATTGTAGTGGTGGCTACCTCGGCTGACCTTACCGAGTAAACTGTCTCGATTATACTTGGTGCCAAATGCTCCAAGCAACATTGGATGCACCCGCATTTTAATGTAAACTGAAACAATCTACCACTGAACTATTCAACACTTGACACTGGCAAAAATGACTTCCAAGAAGAAAGTAGATTGCCAAAACAAAAATAAGAAGAAGAAGACCCCCTGTCATACAGTGTGACATACCGCCATGTTGCGAAAATATTTAGAGCCAAATTTATTACTTTTTAATTTTATTTTTAAAAGTATTTAACTATAACAATATTTGAAAGGATCTGAATAATTAATAATAATAAATATTGATATTTTGAAAAGAATTAGTGGCGCGATTAATCCAAAAGTAATTAGAAGTTAAACTATGACCGCGCATACCGTTGTTTCACCAAGATGATTAATAATTACGTATTTTAATGACCATATTTTATTAGGATTTAATTACAAATATACAGTTTTCAGATTTATTCCTGTAAGTGTAGTATAAGACGCTATTACCTGCCAAATTTCATAGTCCTAGGTCAACGGGAAGTACCCTATGAATTTTGATTCCTTTGAGAGTATCGAAAATGCATTTTTTGCGCCCTAAACGGCAGTATCTTTTTTTTACGTTAACTTAGAAGTTTGATTTTTTTACAGCTTCAAGGGCCCGTAGACCTTAGTATATGGTTTAAATTTCAATTCGATACCTCCACGCGTTTCCGAGATAAAGGGTCTTGACAGACAGACGGACGGACAGACAGACAGACGGACAACAAAGTGATCCTATAAGGGTTCCGTTTTTTCCTTTTGAGGTACGGAACCCTAAAAAACAAACCAAACTTACAAAATATTATTCCGGCCTCCAAAATAAAGTATTTAAGTCTACAAGTACAGGAGATAAAATTGATGGAACTGCATTTGGTGTCAAAGTTTTTCGTGAATTCAATATAATGAAGTCATCGGGTTTAAAGTGACTACCGCAGACAATAATATTTACTTGGAGCAATTTTTGCCATTTCATTCCACTTCCTCGTTCTTAGGGAAGCTAAAAAATAGTTCACCTTGAGGTTTACTAACGTTTTAAAGAGTCCAGTGGAACGGAAAATTGTTGTCACCCTAATTGTTTCTTATTAAGAATTCGAGTAACTTTCAACAAATTCTAATTTATCCGTGAAAAAAAATATTGCAAGCAGAAAATGTTTCCTTCCCGCAGCCCTTGACACAACACCTTTTTACCATAATGCAAGAAAACACCGTAATTTAGCAAAATTCGAACGATCCTTGAAATCTTTTTGAAACAACGAAAACGCGGGTAGAACAATTCAGCTTGTAATGTTGCCACTTTAACACTCTGAATTCTATAATTCTATTCTACTAATAGGATAAGTTGTAAAAAACGTGAATCTGATATATTTTTATACATAAATTAATATAAAGATGTTTTCTAATGACTAATTATTTTTTTCTTTATTAATATTTAATTTTAATAACGAAAGTGTTATACTATAAATCTACTAAACCTGTTATTTTAGAGTGCTGGCAATGTAATAGAAAGAGATAGAGAGGGAGGGTCTCTCACCTCGTACAGTACCAGGCATGTATCTTGAAATTTTTTCGACGGAGTGGGGATAAGTTCGCGCATGTGCGAGCGACCAATAGCGCGCGCCCCTCTCCCACCGCCCGCGCCCCTCACCGCTACACATACCCAAAATACGCGTTCCGCGCAATCCCCACCTGATTTCAAGATATATGCCTCGTACTGTACTTGCGGTCTCAATTGGACCGTAGACTTTTTCTATTTAAATATAAACCTTATCTCATAGGGATAAAGTGTATTTTAGTATACACAGAAATACGGCGTGCACCTTCTTGATGTACGAAGTACTTAGTTTTATTTTTATTATCTTCATTGAGGACAGGTAATATATGAATTGGAATTTATCATTCATTTACAAATTAATGTAAACAAAAAAAATTTTTCAAGAAAACTCATTAAAAAAACCGGCCAAGTGCGTGTCGGGCCACGCGCCATAGGGTTCCGTAGTTACCTTATACCATACCATATTTAATACCACCTATCATTTTTCGTTTGCAAAAATAACTTTGTTTTTCACAGTGTTGGTATGAATGACAAAGTTATATTTGCGGTTTTGGAAAATGTGCTATATCTCAAAAACTAATTACTATATCTCGTTCAAACCAATTTTGGTTGATAGTGTTTATTAAGATCTACAGCATATATTTTTTTTAGATTTTTCACAATCTTATTTCAAAAGTTAAAGGGGGGGGGGGGGGGGGCACACATTTTACCACTTTGGCGGTGAATATCTTTCAAACGGTTGACTTTGAGAAAAAGTTGTCTTAGAAACCTCAATGTCATTCTATTCCTCAAGACCTATCTATAGACACCCAACACGTGTTGGTTTGAAGAAAAAATTTTTTTTCAGTTTCAGTTCCATGTATGGGGAGCCCCCCCTTAATCTTTTATTTTTCTTATTTTTATATTAAATTCGTTAAGCGGTTAACAGAATACATCTACCTACCAAGTTTCAACTGTGTAGTCATAATACTTTCGGAATAAAGTGGCTGTGACATACGGACAGACGGACAGACAGACATGACGAATCTATAAGGGTTCCGTTTTTTGCCATTTAGGCTACGGAACCCTAAAAAGTAAATGAGATAAATTTTAAAATGTTTGCTTACTGACATTTTTGTCGAAATTTTGACGTCGAGTAACACCTGACCTTTTCTTATATAAAAAGAAGGGGACACACTAACCTCTTCGACGACTTGTCTTCTCGCCTCCGCCAGCTGGTCCCTCTCGGCGCGCGCTTGCGCTAACTCCGCTTCAAGCGTAGCTAGCTTCGCTATAGCCTCCCGTTCTAGCGCTGCTAGCCTTTCATGAGCCTGGTAAAAGGTAAACACAACCTTATGTCAGTTACTGAGAGCTGATATTTGAAGTGTATAGTATTATTTCTTTCGATTTAGGGCTGATTTTTCAATGCCACAGAATAGAGTATAGTACTAGAGTACAGCAGTTGCACTCCGTAAAATCATTTAAATAAATTGCGACTCTTGCTCCGACACAATAAACTATAAAGTGCAATCAGGTTGCACAGCGTTTCCTTCGCTTCAAAGCATTCACGTTGCCTCTCTTTTTATCGCGTAGGTCTTATCTTTTCTGACGTATGAAATTTGTCCTCTCAGAGGACACCGAACGCTTCATAATCGCGCGCGGAGTGACAGAATCCTGGCACAACGGAATAGTGCTAGATCTTCACCTCACCTGATGATAAGTGACGATAACGCCGAAGGTGGAAGCGCTCTGGACTCGGAATCCTCATCACTGAGAGGTATTGGCTATCTTACTTCGAACTGCCGGAACACTACATTTTTAAATTGTTGTTATGGCGTCAGACTTAGGTTAGATGGATCACCATTGGTAGCCAGGTGGACATGAAATAAGACCCACCACCAAACAAGTACAAATTGTATCCACCCTGGGAATCGAACCCGGGACTCCAGCGTCTTACACGTGCGGGCAAACCACTAGGTAGACCAATGATTTCCAAAGTGGTCGATATCGGTTTCCCAGGCGACCCCTGACATAAACGAATAAAGGATTTCTAATGTAATTTGGCTATGGGGGTCTGAGGTATCAGTTCATTTCGGAAAAGAGGTCTCTTGCCCAAAATAGTTTGGAAATCCTCGCTCTTGACCATAGAGGTGGTTAGAAAAGTTAAAAGAAGTTAGATAAATAATGTATGAAAGTATAATAAATATCTGACATGTCCGAGCTCGTCCTCGAGCTCGTTGACCTTGTCGAGCGCCGCGGTCTTGGTCTCGCTGTCCTCCATGAGCGCCGCCACGTCGAACACGTTGTCCAGGTACGCCGAGATCTGAACCTACCCACCATACAAATACACTCTACACACACATATACACACACACTAATATAGTCCGTGTATAGCCCGCGACAGTATTGCCTACGTCATATGACATCACGATGAAATGCATGGCACACGGTCGGAAAAGTTGTGCTGAGCGAGGATCAGAAGATTATCGCAAATAAAATTGGCCGGAAGCTTGAGAAAATCTTCCACTTCCGATTAAAACGTAAATATAATCTTAAAATTTTAACCGGAAGTGGAAGATTTTCATAAGCTTCCGGCCAATTTTATTTGCGATAATCTTCTGATCCTCGCTTAGCACAACTTTTCCGACCGTGTGCCATACATTTCATCGTGATGTCATATGACGTAGGCAATACTGTCGCGGGCTCACGGACTAATACCACATTGGGAAAGGACATGTCCCATCGCGCCCATGTCATTTGACTCACTATTCTCAAAAAATGAAAGTCTATCGCGTCTTAACCAAAGTAGTATGTCAGAGTAAGTATTTTAGTCTAGAATCAGATTAATAATTATTTTCTGCATTAAAAAGTGGGATTTTCTAGTTAAAACGCTTTTAAATCACAATTTTTTATCATGACAGTACTATTTACTTACATTTTTGCACAAAATACTTCAGAAAACAACTTAATGTTTATGTAATTGTTTTTCTAAATATAAAACAATTCTTGACTGATACTATACCTAAATAAAATGTAATTAGCATTTTTTAATTATGAAAGTAATTAAATAAAATGAAACTGGGGCAACGCTGGGACATCTCCATTGGACATAAAAGAATATCTAGAAGCCTGCCCTCTTAAAAATTAGCTTAACTTTTACCCCCGGCTTCATCTGTCCTATTTGAGAGCCATTCACTAGAGAATAACAAATGGAACTAGCACACCTCGGCTAGTTTATTGTACAAACATTTGAAAAAAGTCTTTTCTTAAGATGATTCTCATTTATGACAAAAAACAATAAACGGTCATTAGCACACCTGCGCCACCTTGGGCTTCAAAATTCAATACACAAGCCAGGTACCGAATTGAGCATAAAATCACAAGAGCACGTCTGCACAGTACGGAGAGTATGAGTAGACTAAAAAATAGGGATGTTCGATCCGATCCGATACTTGCGTGGATCGATACAATGCGATACGATCCATTCGATTTTTGTATCGATACAATAGCATTCGATCCTCTAGCTAGTGGATCAATACACATGCATAGAGAAAGGATAAAAGAATCGTAATTGTATTACATAAAGTAATTAATTTAAGAGAATATTTGAACTTGAACAAAATATTTTAAATAATTCATTATACTAATGATACCGCATTCTTTCTTTAAAATACTATAAAGGGCGACCAGATCTATATTATCAATATAAAAATGTCTTGGACACTTGGAGCCATATCATATTTCAATGTACCTACGGTCAACTTCGTTATAACTACACTCGCGAGCATAAATAAATATGGAATCACAGGCCTATTTTCATACAAACGAGGTAACTTTGAAGCCTTGGTTCTCCGCCAGGAATTGATCGAGCTCAGGGGGTCAAGTCAGCTAATGTTTTCGTCAAAATCGTAGTTCAATGATGTTCTAATGGTAATGCTTTTTGACACAGTTCTTGTTTCTTAAACCCAAAATCAAGACACAATATGTTTCCGTTTTGGGTTTAAGAAACACAATGTGTTTCAGTTTTGGGTTTAAGAAACAAGAACTGTGTTTTTTGACACAGTTCTTGTTTCTTAAACCCAAAATCAAGACACAATATGTTTCCGTTTTGGGTTTAAGAAACACAATGTGTTTCAGTTTTGGGTTTAAGAAACAAGAACTGTGTTATTTGACACAGTTCTTGTTTCTTAAACCCAAAGCATTACCATTCAAACACCATTGAACTACGATTTTGACGAAAACAGTAGCAGACTTGACCCCCTGATCTGATGATGGCCATCCAGAGAGTGAATGGAGGAGATCCAGATCACTCACCCAACTGATCTAATCAGCATTCTAAGACTTGCAAGAATTAGAGTAGTTTCGGGATTTCCATATAGTTTAATGCAATTTTCATGGTTTTTAAAAAATACCCAAATAGCTCTTAGAATGCTGATCAGATCAGTTGGGTGTGTATAGTAATCTGTATCTCCTCCATTAATTCCCTGGATGGCCATCATCAGATCACAGCTAGATCAATCCATGGCGGAGAACCAAAGCTTCAAAGTTACCTCGTTTGTATGAAAATAGGCCTGTCATTCCATATTTTTGCTCGCGAGTGTATTATATTGTTTGGTTTGAGAAGAGAACAATTTTTATTTCGTCAAGTACCTACATTTTGTTCGTTTGGACCACTAGCAACGTTTAATTTTGGTTTGAGTACTTTAAAATTTAAATATAGCCATTTTTTTTAAATTATTAAATACATTAGGTACATATTTTTAATATCATGTTTTTATTAAAGTGTGATAAAAAAAATCGACTTTCGAAAACATTTAATTCGAGACTGGATCGATCCATGGATCGATACAAGGTACCTGGATCTAACATCCCTACTAAAAATACTCGTACTACTCGGGGGAGCTCGTCCATCGATCACTGCACTAGTTTCCCCGTCTATCTACACACAATTCATTTTTCTCCGGGGGGGCACTAAGGCTGCTCCGGGGGGGCACCGCCCCCCCCGGATTAGTACCTGAAAGAAACACTACTACGTATACCGCCTTAGCGTTTATCACTGACCAATCATAGTTAAAAAATTGTGTGAGTGAGATAGCGCTCTACTAACTCGTTTCCATGAACAGACTATAGTGGCTTGACTGAGCATGTAGTGGTCGCGTTTGTTTAGTAGCCGCGACTAGTGGCTCAATGAGGATCCACGACTGCGTTTGAATCCTAAAGTTTTATTGATATAATATAAAATAAGGGCTATGAACCCTGGTGAAAGATTTTTTGAAATCCGATTAGAAATGGTTGAGTTATAAGGGTTTAAAGGAAATGCCAAGCTCAATGAATATGTGCTTTATCACGCACGACGTAAGGTTCGCGTACATGGCGGATGACGTCATTAGGACACCCAAAATAACAGCGTTCTAGCTCGTATAACTTTTGAGATTTACGAAATATCGTGAAAATTTCTTCACAGTTAATCATGTGGTGTCATAAGCTTTTTTTTTTTTTATTTTTTTTTATTTATATTCAGGCAACAATGGCCCATAGATATATATCTTACAAACTAAACATATATAAAAATATAAAAACAATGGTGTTAGTTAATAACTTATAGTACCTAATGTTAGTAAATAATTAATTTGACACTATTTTCTGTGTCGAATCGGGGGCACAGGGCAATGTTCCTCGGAAGCGCCTGTACACCACGCCCTGCGGCCAGAAGTCCTCCTTCATGAAGAGGTCCAGCCTCGCTGTCGGGATGCGCACTACAAACGCCTTGAAATTAGTATTGTGGCGCGACTCCAGAGGCTGAACTCTCAAACAAAAGTTGCTTTTCTTCTTGATGTACTCTATCACGTCCTGCACGGTGGTGGTGTGGTGCAGGCGGGACAGATACACAGCCGTGGTCGGAATGGCAGCTCGCAGCAGGAAGTTGGGCCCTGTCGGTGCGGTGCCATGGTGATTCTGCCTCGTTCGCTGACGCTTTCTGTTCCGAACTTCAATGAAACCGTCTTCATCTTGGTCCGGTCGGACGACATTCGGCGACGGAGCTCTTACATCGACGGGAACTGGCTGCTGCGACTGCGGCCTTGAGTTGTTGGCGGCAGCAACGGCAGCAAAATTCCGTTGACAGCTCACGGGCGCACGCTTCTCAGGCGCGCGCGGCGCCACCGCGGTAGGCGGCGGCAGCGGGGCGCGGGTGGGGGGCGCGCAGCTCGCGGGGTCGGCGCTTGCGGCCGGTGGCAGCGACGGCGGCGGTCGTTTTGATAAACCACTAAAACAAAAATCGTCGCTGATCCTCATTGTGCGGAGGGCCTAATAAACTACCTGCAAATCCTCGCTCTCGCAGTGCCGCAGTCGTTCGAGGTAGTCGTCCAGCTTCAGCGCCGTGAATTCGTACTGCAGGTGCACGCGGAAATTCATGTCTTCTACAGAGTGCACTATTATGTTCACGAACTGCATACACGCCACCTGACATACAAATATATGAGGTATGGTGAACAGAATAGAGTTCAAAATCTTGTTCAATTATAAATGTAATAGGTGATATTAACAAGAACGAAAACTCAAATAGTAATTTCTTCCGTAATCTATGTGTGGAAATCTATTTGTGGTATTTTTTTAATATTGATTTTTTTTCTCAATAGAAAGTTAATAATAGTATTCGTGATTGATTTCAAGCCATTTTGAGTATTTGCACTAATTTATGACTCTTTAGCGTTTCAAAGAAGTATTATATTCTTTGAAACGCTAAAGTAACGTACTCACCATAAACTCTATGTGAAACTGGTCATAATTCATGAAGTACTCCATGAGCGTGTGGAACCGCCTCGGCTCGCCGACCACCTCCTTGAAGTTGTCGAAGGCCGACAGTATGATCTGGTGGCCGCCCTTCACGAGGCAGATGGCCGCCAGCAGCTCCAGCACCAGCGCCTTGGTGCGCAGCGAGTGGTGCACGAGGGAGAGGGCTATGCTGTTGATGGCTTCGCGGTGCTGGATCACCATGTTGAAGCCGTACTGGAATTAAAGGAAAGTTATCGTATCGCTTTCACCGTTATTAACCGTACTAGCGGCCGCCCGCGACTTCGTCTGCGTGGAAAGATTTTTTGCTATCCCTCGGGAATAATACATTATTTCGGGATGAAAGGTATCCTATGTCCTTTTCTGTACCTCTAAGAACGTGTATGCAAAATTTCATGATGATCGGTTCAGTAGTTAAGACGCGAAGGCGTAACAAACAAACAAAGGAAGAAGAAAAGAAAGGAAGGATTTTTGAAAATTCCATTCCTAAGGGGGTGAAATAAGGGATGAAAGTTTGTATGAAAGTCCCACAGTTTTGAAGCTAGGATTTTCAAATTTTGTGTTTGGGCTGACAATTGAAAAATAATAAATACGGGTCTCAGCGTTTTTCAAAATTCTACCCCCGAAGGGGTGAAAAGGGGTATGAAGTTGTGTATGGAAAAAAATCCTTCATTTTCGAAGTAAAAAATCACTTAATTTATTGTAAAGACTTATGGAATAAAATCTAACGCAACGTATATTGATATTGTTAGTACTTCAACCCCTTTGGCGATGAAATAGGGGTGAAATGTGTAAATAAACCTAAAAATAGAGATGGATGTCGTTATTGGGGTTTTCTGGTATGACGATTGCGAAAATGACATTTATTTTGAAGTCCAACACGGTGGACATGATTGAAACCCCTAAAGGGGTGAAAAAGGGTTTCAAATTTTGTATGGAAAAAGAATATAAAATAGACATTACAACTTTAAACTTCGTAGGAGCACGTCTAAAAATAAAAATAATTATGATTGGCAAACATATATTTGGTAATTTTAAAAATCAACCCCTTAGAGAGTAAATGGGGTATGTAAACATAAAAATCGATATGGATATCGTTCTTGAGGTTTTATGGGATGGCGATTGCGAAAATGACATTTATTTTAAAGTCCAACACGATGTACATGATTTAACCCCTAAAAGGATGAAAATGGGGTTCAAATTTTGTATGGAAAACTTATGGAAAAAGAATATTAAAATAGACATTATAACTTTAAACTTCGTAGGAGCACGTCTTAAAATAAATAGGCAAACATATATTTTGTGATTTTGAAAATCAACCCCTTATGTGGTAAATGGGGTAAGTAATCATAAAATACTTTATATGGATGACGTTCTTGAGGTTTTATGGGATGGTGATTGCGAAAATGACATTCATTTTGAAATCCAACTCGGTGGACATGCATGATTTAGCCCCAGGGTACGGGGAGAAAGGGAACAGGAACGGGAACTGGACGAAGCGGAAGAGAACGGGAACGGGAATGGGACGGGGCGGGAACGGGAGCGGGAAGGGAACGGGAACCGGACGGGACGGGAACTGAACGGGACGGGGATGGGAACGGGAACGGGACGGGACGGAGATGGGAACGCGAACGGGACGGGACGGAGATGGGAACGCGAACGGGAACGGGAACGGGGACGGGGACGGGACGAGGACGGGACGGGACGGCAACGGGAGCGAGAACGAGAGCGGGAACGGGAACGGAACGGGATGGGACGGGAACGGAATGAGAGCGGGGACGAGAACGAAATGGAATGGGACGGGACGGGAACGGAACGGGCGGGAACGGGACGGGACGGGGATGGGAACGGGAATGGAAACGGGACGGGTCGGGACGGGAACGGGACGGGACGGCAACGGGATGGGACGGCAACGGAACGGGACGGTAACGGGAACGAGAACGGGAGCAGGACAAAACGGGAACGGGAATGGGAACGACCAGTCGTTTTTACGTGATTAGGCGGGTCCCCACCGAGCGAGCGAGCCTCGTGCGACAAATGCCTTGCTGCGTCTTGCGTCTTGGCAAACGTCTTGCTTGGTGGTGACCCGCCTAATCGCGTACAAACAGCTGGTCGGACCCTGGTTGAAGGTTCCCTAAAGATTTTCTCTTATATCTACGCGGAC
The DNA here is from genome assembly GCA_943789525.1 of Agriphila geniculea. Classification (NCBI taxonomy): domain Eukaryota; kingdom Metazoa; phylum Arthropoda; class Insecta; order Lepidoptera; family Crambidae; genus Agriphila; species Agriphila geniculea. Next base: position 1,968,172 of record OX038879.1, on the reverse strand, counting down.
AAAGTCGCGGGCGGAAGCTAGTTGTATATATAATATAATATACGTTACTGATCCTCATTAGACTTTGTAGGCGAGTCGTGTTCTACGCCGCCACCTAGTGCGTTAAAGATCTCTTTCTTATTGCGTGAAGTTCATATGATCGCGCGGTGCCGAACGTCGTCGTCGCGCGGTAGGAACATTCACATGACAGCGTATGTACGCGCTGTAGTCTGGCATCAACATTGGACATAGAGGAGGCATTAATTGAGAAATCGCGTGGCTTAACTGAACGTGTCGATACAGATTTGTAGATCTTGAACCGCGTGGCACCGCGCAGTGTTTCAGACGAAATATTTTTTTTATTTATTTAGAACATAACACAGTTTAGTATAATCTTGTACCGCGACATAGCCTAAATGAAAACGGTTTTGTCGCCGAAAAATCATGGAGTGTGATGATGATCGACTCGAAGCTTAAGACTGGTAGATAACGGGAGTCGTCTTAAGGGCCGCCACACATAACCGCGTTGCGGCGACGCACCGCAACGCAACGCCAAAATCGGCGGCACCGCGCGGCGCCGCGCGTCGCCGCAGAAATGACGTCACACTTGTTGACCACAGTTTTAGTCTCACCTCGGACACTCCATACCATTGTAGATACTTTTTGTATAGTCTGTGATACTATGAAACCACCGCGTTGTAATTAAACCAGGCTAGGCGCACTCCGAGCTTTAGGTACGAAGCTACAAGTAGCCAGCGGGTCCGTCCGGACGGACTAATTTCAGAGGGCTGCCGCCGTTGGCTGGCTGTTAGCAGTTCAATTTCGATAGTCACTCACTCGCCGCGTTCATCTTAATACTTAAAATAGGGTATGGTATATGGTAACTACGGAACCTTACTGCGTGTGGCCCGACACGCACTTGGCCGGTTTTTTTTTGTTAGCAAAAAAGGGTGACCGGACCGGGGGGACTGTAAGTGACATAATAACCAAAACTTTTTTTTCGCTTAGGTTTACGCACTCTCTAAAGTATAAAAAAATCTCTATTTTTAATAGGTACTTCATAATTTTGCGAAAAGTACTCTCCATCAGAATTCATAAATTTATTAAGTGGATGTACCCAATATCTTCTCTGTCGTCGTTTATTCAATTTGGCGTAATGTCTACATAATAACAAAAGCGCTATTCGCTTATTGCGATCCATCGCAGAGACACGTGTATTAATACTCACGAATCACAGAAAAATGGTCACCTCAAGCAACGCGCGGCACCGCAACGCACCGCAAAAATCTGCGTTGCGTTGCGGTGCGGCGCCGCAACGCCGTTATGTGTGTCGGCCCTAAGTCCAGAGTGTGTACTAAACAGTCTGTGAGAGCTGTAGTAGAGTGTGAGCACCTTGTTGTTCATGATGGCGCGCATGCACATGATGCAGACGTGTATGTCGTCGGTGGAGGCGCCCATGTTGAGGCGCGCGGCGTGGCGCGTGCGGCGGCGCGCCACGGCGGGGCTGCCCGTGGCCTCCAGCTCCGCGTCCGTGCTGCGCGCGCGCCGCCGCCACGACGCGTTTAGGGTCGAGCTCGGGTCGGCGGCGCTCGGGCAGTCCGACGATGTCGTGTTTGCTACTGGGGATATACAGTACATTTATAGTCTGTTCACAGAAACGAGTTAGTAGAGCGCTATCTCATTAACATAAATTTTTAACTGTGATTGGTCAGTGATAAAAGCTAAGGTGGTGTACACAGTATGAGTACTTTTTAGTCTACTCATACTCCCCGTACTGTGCATACGTGCTCTTACTTGTGACTGTATGCTCAACTCGTGACCTGGCTTGTGTATTGAAGCCCAAGGTGGCGCATAGGTGTGTTATTGGACCCATTTATTGTTCTTTTGTCATTAATGAGCATCATCCTAAGAAAATACTTTTATCCAAATTTTTGTACAATTAACTAGCCCAGGTGTACTAGTTCCATTGTTATTCTCTGTAATAAATGGCTTTCAAATAGGACAGATGAAGCCGCGGGTATAAGCTAAGCGTAAGCGAACTTTTAAGAAGCGCAGTGTGAGCGCGCATTTACTTCTCTAAGATATTGTTAACGCCCACTGACCCTAAAAACGTTTTTTTTTTTGTCTTTGTCATTTGTATGAAAATGTGTAATTGAGAAGGCGCTATACTACTCGTTACCGTGAACAGACTATAGACCCTCCGCACATTGAGCCACTAGTCGCGGCCACTAAACGCGACCAATAGTGGCTTGCTCAAGCCCCTAGATGCAGCCACCGATTTCAGCCGCTAGTGTGGGCGCCGGGAAGAAACCGGCTACTGTAGCCGAGTGCGCGCGCGGTGCAAGCGACAAAACGCGTCCATAAGTAGCGAGCGCGGGTAACTCTCGCAGCTTGTGGCTCGAACGAGGCCACTCGAACGCTCGGTTTGCGCTGATACTATACAAAATGTATGAAAAATCTCGTCCGCATTTGTGGTCGCGTTTAGTGGCCGCGACTAGTGGCTCAATGTGCAGGCGCTCTTAGTACCAAGGCCTGCAGTACCTACACTTAACGAAGGAGACCCGGCCTTTTATGCTTAAGTTGTATACCTTTTTAATTTTTTAATCTGTGATTCTTAACCTGCTGGGGCCCTATTTTTGAATCCTTTGGCTGGCGTCGAGCGCTCTTTACGAACGTATATTACTCGGTGACGGCGTCGCTGTCGTCTATAGACGACGGCGTGACATAGGTGACAATATTTAATAATATTTAGTTCCAGTTTTGGCCACCCGGTCAGATAAGTTTGTAAAGAGCGCTCGACGCCAGCCGAAGGATTCAAAAATAGGCCCCATGTACTTTTTCATTTATTAGGCTGTAGTAACTGTCGGCCGAATAACAGATCGATGCCAAATCGAAAGTCAAATTGGCATTTCGTTTTCTTAATTTCAAAAAAAGGAAAATAATTATGGTTTATGCAGCCACGCTTTTACATTTCAGTGACTCTTCTGCCCGTTTTTCAATGATTCGCCGTTTCTGTAGTGTATCCATATCAAAAAATATTCATGATTAAATAACTTTTTTCTACATACGCTAAAAATAACAAAACAACTTGATCAATGTAACAAATATTATTGGTTTTATTTTAAGACTAAATGCAATCGTGTACAAGTTAAGCATTTTTTCCATGGCAAATGCCGCTTCTCCTTTACGATGACCGCTAGAGAAGTTCGTGCGAATCGCTAGCTTGACCTCGCAAGCATTACAAACAATCGTATAAATATTGACAGTCTCGAATTCCAAAGTAAGTAGTAGACTCGACAATTCATCCAAAAGCATCATACTCTAGCCTCGTAGTATTAAAAACAATCGTCTGTGTTTTTTCAGTTCGTCACACCTTAAATATAGCAATTATACAATTCAAAATCTTCAAAAAACAGCTCGATCTTTAAACCGCCTCTGTGGTCTAGTGGTTCGCCCACCCGTGTAAGACGCAGAGGTCCCGGGTTCGATTCCCAAGGGGGGTACAATTTGTACTCAGTTTCGTTGATGGGTTTATTTCAAGTCCTCCTGGCCACCTACCACCATCTTACCTAAGTCTGACGCCATAACACCAATTTAAAAATTGTTGTGTTCCGGCAGTTAGAGGTAAGATAGCCAGTTCTTCAGTGATGAGAATTCCGGGTGTAGTGAGCTTCCACCTTCGGCCTTATAGTCATTTAACATCAGGTGAGGTGAATGAAAGCCAAGCACTATCCCGATGAGTATAAAAAATTACAGAAAGTGGCCCACCCGTGTAAGACGCAGAGGTCCCGGGTTCGATTCCCAGGGAGGGTACAATTTGTACTCGGTTTGGTTGGTGGTAGGGCTTATTTCAAGTCCGCCTGGCTAGCTACCACCATCTTACCTAAGTCTGACGCCATAATAACAATTTAAAAATTGTTGTGTTCCGGCAGTTAGAGGTAAGATAGCCAGTATTCCGGGTGTAGTGCGCTTCCACCTTCGGCCTTATCGTCATTTAACATCAGGTGAGATGAAGGCCAAGCACTATCCCGTTGTGTATAAAAAAAAGTATACCTTGATTGATTCCGTCGCTGGACTGACTCCTGGCCAGGGCTATCCTCTGCTCGTGCCGCATCATGCTCAGTCTGAAGCTCAAGTAGTCGATCAGTACATCCAGACCCTGGTTCGTTTCGTTTAGAAATTCTCGAACCCATCTGTGAAAATTTAGTTGCAAGGTCAACAACAAGACATCACCAATCTCTAATCATAAATAAATTGTCCTATTATATTCACTTCTCAAGCTTACGCGCTCACTAGAAATGAAATAAAACACTTTTTAACGGATACTAGCGCGGTTTTATTGAATGTACTTTGGTATTTGGTTTGATTTTTGGTTTTCCCGACGTTTCGGCACCTTTGCAGCTGCCGTGGTCACAGGGGACTGAAGCTACCCGTGAGCCTACCCTCAAGCGATGAATTTTTTTTAGACGTTCAGAAATTAAAATTTAACAAAATTTTTAATTATTTTATGTTGATTTATAATTTAATTTTATGAATTATTTAATGCTAAAAAGAGAGAGAATAATAATATAATAATAATAATAATAAAAAGCATTTATTTTCTCTTTTTACAATAAATGGCTTAGGATATAAAGTTTTATAACTTAAAGTAAGAGACTAGTCCCCGAAATAGGTTCCAGAGGAACCTGAGCTACAGGTTACTAGGCCCCACCCGCAGATAACCTTAGCTTTATGAGGTGACAGTATTTATTGTTGAAATAGAAATAAACTTAAATAATTAATATTTAGTTACAAAAGCAAGACAAGGTAAAAATATAGGTAAGTAAGAACATAGGCGTCTAACAGTGTAATTACTTAAGTATTTAAGACGTTAGTGGTTGCAGTGCAGGTATCCCAATTAGAATCAGTAAATGAGTGTGTGTGTGTGTGTGTGTGTGTGTGTGTGTGTGTGCGTGCGCGTGTTTGGGAGAGTGGGTAAGTGTGTGTGTATTTGCGCGCGCGCGCCCGCGCGCGCGTGTGTGTGTGTGTGTGTTTGTGTGTGTGTGAGAGAGAGAGTGTGTGTGTGTGGTTGTGGAGGAGGGGGGAGAGAGTAAGAATGCTATTTCTCAAGAGAGTGGACAAAAAAGATATAATTAACCGTAATATTTAGATACGAGCTAATTTGCTCAATTAATGTACCTACCTAAGTAGTAGTTTACTGTATGGGTTTAAGTAGATTTTCCGTTTCTGTATAGTCCAGTGATTTCAAGTATTGGGTAACTAGGGATTTAAAAGCGAATTTGTGGAGAGGGTAAATGTTGAGCTGTTCATTTATTTTGTTGTAGAGGTAGGGTCCGAGGAAGCAGAAGAAATTGTGAGATGTAGCCATATTTAGCGATGGGGTTGGGCAGACTGTTGCCTTTCTTCGTTTGTTCTTCAGCAGTTCGGGATTATAGGTCAACTGCGAGTGCTGTTTCAGTAAGACGCCAAAGATGAATAATTGTCTTACTGAGAGAACGTCCCAGTGTTTGTACAGGTCGGTCGTGGGGTAACGGTAGGGGAGGCCAGCAGCAACTTTGAGTATGGAGCGTTGAGCTCTTTCTACTTCTAAAAGGTGGGTCTTTGCTACACCGCCTCAGGAAGAAACACAGTACATGAGCAGAGATTGGCATAGAGCATAGTAGACCATTTTTATTATATGGCGGTCAGCAATGTGTCTTAGGGACCTGAATATGTAGATAAGTTTGCGGAGTCTTGGGACTAGTGCCTGGATGTGGGGCTTGAAGCAGAGCGTTTGGTCTAGTATAACCCCTAAATATTTTATGCTTTCCGTTCTTTGGAGAGCTGGACAAGAACAACTCAGGTGTCTGGATGTGCACTCGTGCACTATGACCTTTAGAGTATCTGGTGGAAGCTGATTGGACTTGAGTGTAAAGGCAACGTATTTGGTTTTGGTCACATTTAGAGACAACAAGTTAGCAGTAAGCCATTCCCTAACTGTGTTGAACCCTTCTTGCGCATTTTGGAAGGTGTCGTCCCAAGTGTCCCCGCTGAAGAATAAGGCCGTATCATCGGCGAATGTGAAAACTTTGCCACCGCGGATCTGAAGCTGACACAGATCATTGATGTAGACAAGGAAAAGCGTGGGAGAGATAATACTGCCTTGCGGCACCCCAAAGGAAACTGTAGCTTCGTCGCTTGTCCATTGACCTATTTTGACGCGTTGGGTCCTATCGCACAGGTAGTCCTTAAACAGCTTCAAGGGGAGGCCTCTTACTCCTATGTTCAAAGAACACTACTGAAACTACCACCATTTCATAAAATTGGGAGGCCCCTCCAAGAAAGAAATGGCGAAAGAAAACTTGGAGAGGAAGCCGACCTCCGTCTTTTGTATTAATTTATTTATTTGCAAAAGGAACTAACCGTATCAGTAGATCTTACAGTGTGTGTGAGGGGCTTTAGCTTGTGAATGATGGGGTCCCAAGCTGGTGGAATTTTCCAACCATCATCTCTATTGAAATTAGGATATTTATTTATTTCGATAGCCTCGCCGAGCATTCTAGGGATACATCTACGTTCCCTAGCAAGTATTTGGGGTTTGTCAAATCTAATATAATGGTTGGGCCCCTCAAAGGCGTGTTCACTCACTGCAGACTTGTTATCTAAAATAAAAATAAATACCAACTAAATACCAAAGTACATTCAATAAAACCGCGCCAGTATCCGTTAAAAAGTGTTTTATTTCTTGTCCTATTATGATATTATAATGACTTACTCTATGTGATTGGTCCGTAATGAGATTTCCAAATCCCTAAGAACTTGTGTCGATGTTGAATCGCCGACCATTTTTCTTTTCTGTAAAAAAAAAAGCAAAAACTTTAGACAGAAGTTGAAACTTTCTTATCGCGTACAAGACAAAACATTGTAAACATGATGTTTCACGATCACGATGCCGGCATTCCTTATTAGCATTTATAAAGGCAATGCACACGACACTAGATGGCCCTTTAGCTTCATAATTCTTACCGAAGGAACCCTTTCAGCCGCCATGGCAACTGAGTTTCACAACCAGTTGTGAAAAAGGAATTTTTATTCTTTCTTGGCAACTAATTGCGACAGAATAATTTATTCATTTGTTGGCAATCTTCGCGGTCAATCCATACCTATTCCTAGAAATACTGGCCAGGGTTATTTTTACTCTATATTGATATATGTTAGTCTCTGTGTTACTATCTGTGTTTTAAGGTGAAAAACGGTGTAAAGGAACTGTCCATTAAATTCAAATAAACTTATGGATCAGTGACCAGTGTTTGCACTAAAATAATTGTATTTTATTTGATGAGGACTACATTACTACTAGAACTACAATGAGAAATTCTTTATTGACAACTGGTTGCGTGTTAATAAAATAAATTCTTCTTTTGCAACTAGTTGCCAAAAACGAATAAAAATTCCCTTTTTACAACTGGTTGTGAAACTCAGTTGCCATGGCGGCCGAAAGGGAAGGAACACATTATTATTGAACATTACGCTAGAGCAAGACGTGATCACGAACTTACGGAGATATTTTCCCAAGATAATGACCTTTATGGATTTCCTATCTGATTAGGTCCCAGTGTGTCGAGCAAACATTCCATGTGGATCTCATATCCGTCGCGAGCAAAGCAAACCCCTAAGAATATTCCGAGAGCACTTATAGCCATTACAAATAATCACGAAATGTACAGAGATATTTTCCTGAGCATATATCTGATTTGTAACCGTCCATATAAGTGTGTCAGGCAAACAATCCTCTCGTGTCTCACGTCTGGACGCCCACGGTGTTCGTGTTTGCCCCAAGTTATAATGAAACAATTCATAATTGTTTTCTTTGTCTGTCATATTATTATGAAGTAGTTTAATGTTAATCATTCCACTTTTTATTTAGGAGCAGAGCGGGGAGTTCGTTGTCACTACGTTAATTTCTTATTCATTAACATCTCGACATGTTTCAGTTGTCTTTAGTTTAATTTGATTTATAAAATGAGAAAGTTACATCATATTTGTTTTACTTCCAGGTGGTCGAGAAATCTGGACATCGCTATTTGATACGATTGTTCCGACTTTGTCCCCCTCTGATAGATTAGGTTTCGAGAGTTCATATTTATAGGTACGTACTTACTAGTATACTACTAATATTTTGGCTGAAATCAACAATAGAGTTTTATTGAGAAGTTGTGTGATATTTTTACAAGACAAATTTATTTAACTAGGGTTAAGAATAGAGAAAAATGATACGTGTAACGTGTCCGATCCGCTGAATTTTAATTATCATTGGCTTTGACGCGGTTGCATTTGGGTGATGTTGCGCGATGGCTGGTGTTATCTTTCCCTTTAAAACGTCTTACAGTTTAGAAGGGGTATTATATTATAAGTTATTAAAACTAGTCAATTTTCTGAATGGTTCAATGTGTCTCTTTCTCGTTGTATAGCAAACAAAAAGGACATCTTTCAGTTAGGTCTAAAATTTTGACTGGTATCATTCATAAATTTCAATCCAATGATCTAGGCTAGGTAACAAACTACAAGGCGTCATGAGTAAAATCCTGAATGACAAGACGAGGGGACTTTTCCTATTACAGGAATAATGGGAAAATGGGAAAGAACAGTGACAGTATGGATTAGTCGACTTCTTATATCGCGTCACTTGTACATTACGCCAAAGCTCGGTCGAGGTACTGAGACACGACATCGCTGGATATGAGTCAGGTTGTCCCACAATACATGTGACCTAGCGGCTCGACCCGCGACCCGCCAGCTATGCCCTGAATAATTGACTCAATAAGGTAATCCCTATCTATACACGTAACGTTACCGATGTTATCGTTACAATTAGGTAAAATGTCACTGCGCATCAGATATCGGAAACAATGGAGATTGTTTGATCGCTATTGCCTCTGGGGATGTTAATTTAAACTCTTTGTATATCTCTGTACGTAAATTGAAATTTGCTTCATCAACGCGTCAATAAATTTCTAATGATTTTTTTTATGTAAGCTGTCATGTAGTTCTAATTAATATCGAAAATCATTAGTGTGGACTTGTGGAGTATCTCGATGAACTTTAGGGTCAATAACGAGCGTGCTTGGTGGTTTTAATAATTTTAAACGAGCCGGGTCATCGCTAGTAACAGGTCAAGTTGGCGAGATGATGGAGACCTTTTTATCTCCACAATACATCAGGGACATTGTATCAGAACATAAAATCGTAAATAGGAGGCTTTTTATATTTTTTGACAGGAAGAAAAAAAAAACCCAACAATGTAAGAAAAGGTATTGTTATTGGAATGGGAAGAAACGCTTCATAATCTAACATACAATTTTATATTACAAATGCGCACAGAAATCCATTGATCTTTATTCAAAGGCTGTGTTCGTCTAATTGAATGGGTTTAATGTGTTTTCCGATTAGAGTCTCCACTGGCCGACTTAAATTCACCTGATTACCCAACGATAGTCAAAAGGTAAATACTGAACCAATATCTACCGTGATTCACGTTATGAGGTCACAATACCACCGCACACGTATCGTCTTACGTTACGATACAATAGATATGATATGATGTAACCCGCGCCTCATCGCGAGTTCACTCACACCTGCAGCGTGAATCATCTCATCAAACACGCCTACGATATTCAGGGGGTCAGATAATTTCAAACTGCGATAACTACCAGTGAATCGAAAACTGGTATATTCCTTACATTGATTCCAATAAATATATCTAATGATGATAGCGGTTGTGGACTTGTGGGAGAGAACAAACTAAACCAACTTATATCACTCAAGGAAGACAGAATCGGGTCACAAACGTTAGACGATGACCATAAAATAATCGTATCTAACAGTAAACAGCTGTGGATGTCATCATGCATCAAAACACGAAGCTTCAAACCACCCGGAATCGACATTAAGCGATAAGATCAGTTCCTCATTCCTCTACTGCAGGTATGATAAGTTTTTACTAGAGCTTATGTGCGGCAAAAACTCGATCAATTTAAAACGCGAAACCTCGTGTGGCGGGCCAGATCGCTCAATGGAGATAACCGGTCCGCAAAGGTCGGTTCTGAGCCTCATTCTGTCATTCGTTTTTGTGTGATAGCACCGCTGCGGGTTTTTGTTGTGCAAACATCCAACGCGCCCGGGATGTTTTGCGATAATTTGGATATGTCTGGTGTTATAAACATCCTTTGTTTTGTGATAGAATTTTCATTAGATTTCCTAACGCGATGACGCGGCTTCCTTTTGGCTAGAACTGAACAAATTCAACATACTCATTTCATACCTATTTTAGTAAGTCCTATAATATCCCATGAGAAAGATAAACAAACATTCACTGTATGAATCATCTTTGAGTCACCAAATAATAAATCTGGCTAACTATTCTCCATTCAGGAAAAATCTGAAGTTGTTTTACCATAATTTCCTCGGGCCACCTCCCCTATTACCGATTGTCTGCTCAAGCGACTGCATCGATACGCCTTGAGGTATAGTGCATTGTCTTAGTAACGGGACCCTCGTGGCGTACTCAGGTTATGGGACTATGCCCATAGCTGTGGTTCGAATGCATTAGGTGAACATTACTGTCTGTGTTATATGTGGGGCTGTACTGTACCACAGTCATGCATGCTATGCGCAAAGCATTAAGTAAGGAGTTCATGTCGACGACAGAGATTATGGAGAGACTATGTATTGTAATGTAAGTAGGTAGTTAGAAAATTATGACATTTTGTAAGACATAATAAAGTGTCTTAACTAGCTAATTACCCCACGTCACGCTGACATGAGGGCATGTACAATTAAGGCCACTAACCCTATGACTCCTGGAAGCCTTGGGGTCGAGGTACGTGCGCAGCTTGTTGAGGTAGTGCGTGGGCGAGTCCTTAGCCTGCACCATGTCCTGGTCGCAGATGATCTCCCACTTCTTCTCCAAGTCATAGTTGCGGAGCAGCTTCACCTTGTCCGGGGGGAGATCCATAGATGTCTGGAAAAAGAAAATTGGCATTATTAGATGAGATCATAAAACATTCGAACTGTAACTGTAACCAAACAAGAGTACCCTCCTTCCACCCCCTTTTTGCACCTTTGAACTAGTCTTATCACAAATATGCATAGGCGAGTACATACAAGCAGTTTATGTTTATTTTCCATTCCACCCAAACGACAACATTTCTTAGAATCTCTCATTACAAGCAACGGCATCGAATTCACAATTTAGCTGCTTAGACTCTAAATGACACCTTATCATTATCAGCTATCTTCGTCGAAAGAAATAGCTAACAGAGTCATAGCATAAATCTCGATTTCCTTAATGATGTGCTTTATTCAAGCTGCCGGTAAGAGTCGTATCTAAACAAGAATCGCTAGCAATGAACCAGTTTACAACATATTGGTTTATAGCGAGCCTAATAACGGTACCCAATATAATATGCATTAGAGCTGGCTCTTTAAAGTGTAAACAAGGTGCTTGTGCTCGTAGGTGCATTTATAAAACGCAACGCTGCATAACCGGTCGGCTTTACGAGCATATCCATTATTATTGTAATTCGGAGTGTTGGTAAACCAACTGTCGACTGATTGCTCAATAATTCAGATTATGATAAAATCAAGATACATAATAGATTATTGACGGAAAAGGAAGATTTACGACTGCCATTGATGTAAATAGTTGTAGACATTATAAGGGCCAAGACATTATATGTGCGAATGGATGAATCTGTAAAGCAAAACTTCTAAATAGAGTTGTTGTTATTTTGATCTGTAAGGTCGAACCACTTTAGCGGATCAACGATAAATTGGGGCGCCACTTGTTATTATGCTCAAGAAAACTGGATGATCTGATACTCTGAGAATGGAAAACAACAATTTTCAGCGAGGATTCAGTTTTGAAAGTTACTTCAAACATTTGTTAAAGATGTGATTGATTACATAGGTATTGCATTTTAGGCGTCAGATTATTATAGTTCTTTACAAGTTTAATAACGACGTAATTGCTTTTTTTATGATACCATCGGCATCGTGGCTGGACGCATATGAATCTGCATAAGCTAAATTGCTTATTTGATTGGAGCAATTCTTATCGAAGCCATCAAATAGGAAGCAGCTCCTGTGATTCAGGGTATTATGAGTTAACTCAGGCTGACCATTAACTACGGGTGTTAAGTTTTATGGGTGGGACGTAAGGTTTGTTTTAGGATGCATTTCCGATGAGTGTGTGTTTTGTAATGGTGCTGGTCGCATTAGCATAGATAGACGAGTGTAAATGGCACGCTCTCGATTATGATGCTGGGGCGTTTGGGCGTAATCCTACGCGTTTTGTCTGTCGACCGACGACGCGATGTGTGGTTCGATTCATCGGCGACATACATTTTGTCAAAAGATTTCTTGATGTCTTTCAATTGCAACATTTAACGTTACAATGCTCATTGGTTGCTTTAAATTAGTTGGTATTACTCTTGTTACTTTAACTTAAAGATTAATGTGGCATCAATTTGAAACCTCTATCTCCTTAACAACTATCATATTTGGTGGTCAATTTGATGTAACATTAGCGATGCGCGATTATGAATGATCATTCGATTATCTCAATCATTCGAATAACTTACTAAAATTAGTAGTGTAGATATTTCCGGAGATTTGTAGCAGTTTAAGAATTAGATACTGGGGGGGGGGGGTTTCCCCGCGCTCATCACTTTTCAAAAGTATTATTGATTAGTAATACTTATTCGATTATTCAAATTAGTAATAATCGCGCATCACTATAACATTCCTACATAATAATATTAGTAAGTAAGTACATCTTAATTATATGCTCACGGTGCTTAAATTTGCATAAAATCTTCTTCGCAATCGCAAGCACCGAGTTATAAAGCAATGCCATAAAACCTCGTGTAGTGTATGAAATGATTACACCCGTATGATCCACTCGTCAAAGGCTCGTGAGCTAACAGTAAATTATCAATAGTGTGTTGAACACGATCTAAGCCTGTACTTTGTACCACGTTGAAGTGTTTAGTAAAAACTGCTCATCATTGGGTGAACGACCCGGCACGCCTAACTGCAAATATCGAGTGTCTGATCACTAATTAGGAATGCACTGTGGGAGTTTTGACTTGACCTAGTTCTTTAACTAACTTTTTTCTTAGATACAATATTGTCATTTTCTAAATTGAGTATTTGGTAACTTTCTTCATTAATCAGTACCTATTCAAAAATCGGTTAGTTTAAGTGTTCTATACTAAGACATCTTCTGCAAAGCACGAATTAAATAGTGCTTCTACAATAACTGCTTTTCGACATAATAATGATGATTTCGTTTACCTAGACTAAAATTTTAAAGCACCAATAGCTACGTATTGATAATGCGTTATTTTTATTAGCATTTCTTGACACCACCCGTCAAAGCCAATTTGACAGTAAACGTCTGTCGACTAGACATTTCAAGTCAAACAGTGTCCGTCTGACACTGACCTGCTGATTAATTTAACAATCATTGATATTGACACGCCGCATTAGTGTTATTTATTATTTGGTTGCTAAGAACGGTTTCCGCTTCCACTAATTGAACATCACTGCTGCCATTTATCTAACTTAAAGAAGAACCTTATCGTTAACATCCTTTCTTAATAGCTTTTTTCGCACTTTCTTTATTGGTGAAAGTATCGATATTTACAATAGACGCTTTTTCAGAATCAAACGGACAGTAAACCAAAGCAAAGACTTTAAAATAAAAGAAGTTTATAAATTGGTGAGATTAAAAAACTATTAACGTAAATCAATTCGATATACTTAGTATACGTAATCAACGAATCAATGAACCACAAGTGGACTGCAATTGAATCATTTCCCGGAATTTTCTGATGTTCATCGCAAAAAGGTCGAATCAAATGCGTACAGCCTATGGAAGTGTTAATGCAGCCAGTTAGCCGACACTGGCGTGAATAATTAGATTTTCCACTTTCTAATTATACAGGGTCACTGGAAATATGGCGTATTCCTGCTAAGGGGTTATAGATGAGGTCAAAACAAATATTTTTTGTCATATAACTTTTTCTCAAAAAATTAATAGTTTTTGAGTTAATTGAAATTATGTACATTTTTACCAAAAGTACGTTTTCAGACACAAAAATTTAAAATAAAAGATAACTACTCATTCGATTCCGAATTTTTTACTATTTTGGGATAGAAAACAATCTGAGTGTTGATAATAAATAAAAAAAAATCATAAAATACAGGTGTTTGTAAAAAAATCAATCCTTAAATGCATTTATTTTTTATTTTTTTTCAGATTTTTTAGAAATATCATCAAATATCTTTAAAAAAATCCTAGTAACTAAGCGTGCAAAATATTTTAAAAACATCAGCATCTATTCAGCTTTCAGTTAAGGTATAAAACTTAATAATAACTTAAATAAAAAATGAGCAATTAAGACTTAACTAAATAGCAGTCCCATTTTATGTTGCAAAAATTTCCTACTTCAAGCGCTTCGAAGGTGGCCGTATTATTCTACTTATATCATAAATGTGAAAGTTTGCTTGTTTGGATGATTGTTAATCAATCACGTAAAACGACTGAACGGATTTGGATGAAATTTGGCACACAGACAGTTTATAAACAGGATTTAAACATAGGAGGATACTATTATCTTGGTTAAGGGTTCCCTAGGGATTTTCTCGATGGTAATTGCGGACAAAGTCGCGGGCGGAAGCTAGTTTGCCATAAATGATCGTGCTTACTAAAAATACTTTCGTCCGAGTGAGTTTGAAACAGAATTATTTTCCGCCGATGAGTCAAAATTTTAAACAGACAGCATCAAAAATAACCATGCATATCAGCAATTTTTAATGACCCGCTGCTGGGGAACAGGCCTTCCTTTCCTTTTGGGATGAAGCGGACGGGCCATAACCCACCACGTGGGCCCAATGCGGATTGGTCGGTGTTAACTCAGTGTACCTTACATTGAGCCCTTGGTTCTGGCTGCATTTACAGTCGTTAACACTGACCAATCCACATTGGGTCCACGTGGTGGGTATGGCCCGTCCGCTTTATCCATCCACAAGCCAATACGTAGGCCAGTTCCCCAGCAGCGGGGCATTAAAAATTGCTGATATGCATGGTTATTTGTGACACAATTTGTATAAAATTTTGACTCATTGGCGGAAAATAATCCTGTCTCAAACTCACTCGGACGAAAGTATTTTAGTAAGTACGACCATTTATGGCAAACTAGTTTCCGCCCGCGACTGCATTCGCATTTACATTCGAGAAAATCCCTAGGGAACCCTTAACCAAGATAATAGTATCCTCATATGTTTTAATCCGGCTTATAAACTATCTGTGTGCCAAATTTCATCCAAATCCGTTCAGCCGTTTTGCGTGATTGATTAACAATCATACAAATAAGCAAACTTTCACATTTATGGAATAAGTAGGATAATACGGCCACCTCCGAAGCGCTTGAAGTTGGAAATTTTTGCTACATGAAATGGGACTGCTATTTAGTTAAGTCTTAATTTCTCATTTTTTATTTAAGTTATTATTAAGTTTTATACCTTAACTGAAAGCTGAATAGATGGTGATGTTTTTAAAATATTATGCACGCTTAGTTACTAGGATTTTTTTAAAGATATTTGATGCTATTTCTAAAAAATCTGAAAAAAATTAAAAAATAAATGCATTTAAAGAATTGATTTTTTTACAAACACCTGTATTTTATGAATTTTTTTTTATTTATTACAACACTCAGATTGTTTTCTATTCCAAAATAGTAAAAAATCCGGAATAGAATGAGTAGTTATCTTTTATTTTAAATTTTTGTGTCTGAAAACGTACTTTTGGTAAAAATGTACTTAATTTCAATTAACTCAAAAACTATTAATTTTTTGAGAAAAAGTTATATGACTAAAAATATTTGTTTTGACCTCATCTATAACCCCTTAGCAGGAATACGTCATATTTCCAGTGACCCTGTATATTACCAGGCGGTGTTACTTCCTGGATACTGCGGTGGAGTAGTTAAAACTTGGTCAACGTCATTTATTTCATGTCTGTACATCCGCATTTTGTCATTCATCTCGTTGACCTGACACAAATGCTGTAAAAACTAGCATTGAAAGTCACATTCAAAATGTTTTTACAAATTAAATGTTATGTTCGAAGTCATCAACATCCTTTTGCTGCCTTTATCCCAAGGGAAATGTGCATTGTGCAGCTTGTCTTTTTGTTTCACACAGTCCTTCTAACATCTCTTTCATTAATCGTTTTAGGCCAACCATTTTTTGTCATACAAATAACCATTTTTTTGTCATCATTGTATCATCTTTCATACAATCCGCCTATCTTTTCTTTGGCACGCCTTTCTCTACCCATATGTCCATCCACATTCATACTCGATCATCTCAGTACCTTCCGCACGATATGCTCCTCAATCAATATTAGTAGCATTTCGTTATTAAATTCTGATAGGTCATTTGCTGGCGACGAGATCGTGTACCAGCCGGGAGTCAAGAAGCAACCGCAAGCATTGTCTTGTGCTGGGCCTCCGTAATGTGTTTAGAACTGTTGATAACAGCGACCATAACGCGCAGAGTTTCAATGAGTTAGCTACATTTTGTTTATATTCACATAATTACGTCCCGCGTGTGGGTTGTGATATTATTTGAGTTTAGCCGAATTGTAACTTGAATTCACTTTGAGGAACTGCGACAGTCGTTTCTATGGGAGTTTTTATGGAAACTGGGCAGTTGAATAAGAACCGTCGTAGCGTCGTGCTCCGGTGCCCTGTTCAATTTATTATTGGTATTATTCGATGTGTTATTTGTGATTAATGAGTTGTAATATTGTGTGGTGAAGTAAATAGTTTGTGTAAATTGAGACTTTTATTAATAACTTAAAGTAACTCTCACATTTGAAGTTCACTATTAGCATATTAATTTATTTAAGAGTGAGCTTACACATTAGCATTACATTAGTCATTTTTAGCTGTTCAAAATATTGGCGTTATACAACTAGGCAATCAAGGATCTGACAATTACGAACTCGTGGTTGTAGCAAAATATTCGATTTACAGACATCACCCACCACCACAACATTCTGTTAATTATCGATTGAGAAAATTACGGTCAGAACACATTTACAACAAAGAAGCCATCAAATCAATGGCATCCACACCTGTGTGGTCACTCCTGAGACTTGGCTCGTAAAGATAAACCAAGTTTACGAGTGCCAACTTTATGAGCTATGTAAGCGTCCAATGAAACAATAATAAACCAGTATGGCAGTAGGTATTACAGTAAACATTCGGTAGTAGCATACCAAGAAATTTAGAATGCCATGCATTTACTCCAGCTTGAAGAAAGAGATGGGTTACCCAACATTTTGATAGTGCCGAGATCATCAGACTGATGCGAAGCGGTGAGGCATGAAAAATAAAAGATGGCGCAACGACAAAATGTCGTTACCTAAATATAAATATGTCGGAAGTCTGAATATAACAGAATTTCTCATATAATGTCTTGCTTACACACTTTTTGCACAGCAGGTCTTCTGCATGAAGTACAGATACGTGTTTTTTTTAAAGGTGCTCCCTCACCGGGAGCATTCACGTGTAATGAGGAGAACCGAGCATTACAATGCGCACCTTGTAATGATACAAAACGGGCATACATCAGTGAAGGAGGAGAAACACGCGAATGCTCGTCAGTCAGGGAGGTATAATTGTAATGTAATGCTCAAAGACGAATCTATAATGTTACAGTACACTTGAATGCTCCCGGTGAGGGAGTACCTTAAAACGTGAATTTAAATAAAGAGCGTGGCAATTTGGATAGGAAAATCCTTCGTTACACATCTCTTATTCTAGATTCAATATTTTAAATCGATGATTTAACAAATATTGGAGAAGAACAAAGCGTGTTCTTTTATGATAGTTCCCTAGGTAGTGAAGAAGGCGGTTGTTCAATTCAATTAAATAATACATTTAATGGCGCAAGTCGTCCCACGTTTACGATAGCAGTAAATAAGTTTACTGAGCTTTTGGATTTACTATGACAAAGTCCATTAATGCGAATTGGTCCTTCCTACCCATTTTGAGACGGCTGAGGGAATAAAGAAAATAATACACGTATCGACTGTACGTACCAGTAAAGAACCAAGCCTTCATTCAAGGTAGGTGCTAGAGGCAATTTCGACATCAGCCATTTATAATGTCCCCACTGCTAGGGCACAGGCCTTCCTTAAGGGTGGATAAGGAGGACCCAGCACGCAGGCCCAATGCGGATTGGTGGGTGTTAAAGACTGCAAATGCAGCCGGGACCGAAGGCTTAACGTACTTTCCGAAGCATGGGGGAACTCGAGATAATGAATTTTTGGTCACCCATCCCATGACTGACCCTTGCGAAAATTGCTTAATCTCCGCAATCGCAGGGCCAGCGCTAAACCACTGCGCCACCGAGCTCCTCGGGGCGATTTATAATAAGTTTATTACCTATAGCTTGTTTTTTAAAAACTTATTTGTTCTGTTTAAAGTTTAAACTAAGTTAAATTCAAAATTAATCATTATTATCAACTATGGGAATTCCGGAATAAAATGTAGCCTATGTCACGGGAAAGAAATTTTGAAATCGGATGAGTAATTTTGGAGATTGTCGTCTACAAACCAATCTTAAGAAATGAACATTATTAAAGTTTCTATTACAACAAGCAAATTCTTGCACAACGGCAAAAATAAACGAAGAAGTGTCAATGCCCAATCAACCCATTAAAAAAGTACCAACATTTGTTATTCTATTAATAATGTACTTAAGTTCTACTATCTAGAGGAGAGATAAGTACACAATGTTCCTTTAAACAAGTATTAGTATTATCATCATAAATGACTAACGTGGTGTGGATACATCTAAACTGAATATAAACATATAGGTACATTTTTATCTGCGCAGTCGGAATCAACAAAAAACAGTAATAAAACAGAAATGAATGGCATTGTAAAACGGCGTGAGTCACAGCCATTTTTTTATATTTAGCTCCACCAGCGTGAATGAGCTCTAGTGTAAACTGAAATGTGCTATATTTAACTCATTAATTAAGGATGTGTGGATCTTAGATATGTACCTCGATAACTGCTTTGATTTTATTCGTAAATTATTTATCGTTGTTAATTTATCACACGATAACAATAATGATAGAAGATTTAGAACAAAGAATTCTACAAGTTACTTCGTAGTTGACAATAAGCTTTCCTGTTTTTTCGCAAACATTCAAAACAAGATATCGAGACCGCTAACACGACTCCAATAAGAATTAAACATAGCAAGTCGATGTCGAACGTTTGATTCACGAATACAATGAGGAAACGGGGCGCCATTGGAATGCTAATGCGAGACGTCTTCTTGCTTCAATGCCGTACAGTAGCGGAGTCATGGTTTTGAATGCCGCGCCTGGCGCCGCCAAATGACCATTGATGTGGGGTGCCGTGCCATTCAAAAGACTATTTCCTGTGCTTGAATCGATGTCTCAAGTAGTTCCATGGAATAATGATTGTATACGGTAGGGAATGATGCACATCTTTCGTGAAAAAAAATCACGCACTTAGTAATAGGAAATTGGAAATTAATGTTTGTCTTTACATTCCAAAATGCTCGTCTACAAAGAATTTAGGTGTCAATTTCTTGGGTTATTTATTTATTAAAAGTTAATGTATTTCAACACAATTACCATAACGACGCATTCGATGAGTAAACATCAATTAAGCATGAGAAGAGTCAACAACTGCTTGCGTAAGAAAGAATTAAGTAACCGAAGCAATATACCTACTACTTTATTGACATTGTGATGACACTAGCTGGTAGAAATATTCAAATATTAGTTGACCACGCTGTCATTCAGAAAAACAATACATATGATGATCTGCTGTGACATCATGTTAGTATGTAGGTACAAGCTTTGCTTAGTATGGGACTAAATAATTGTTGTGAGTTGTCCCGAATTTCTATATTTAAAAAAATACAACTATCTACTAATGTTTATCGACATTTTTATCGAAAGTGTTGCTTCACTAGTTGAAAGGCTATTTCTACGAAAACTGTAAGTCTTAAACTGTATAATAAATGTGACCTTCGACTGAGTCAGGCTATGAGTGAGGAAGGGAGCGACCACGTGACAGAAACAATCGCGATCGGCTATTTATAGCTTACCTACGACCTAGGGTTGCCAACCCTACTATATAATATAGTATCCCACTATATTGCGGGCTCGCCTACTATATTTTTTGAGAAAAATAATAGTAGGCAAAACTATTATATTTTTTCAAGTGAAAAAATTAAACAGAAGTAGCAAAAAATTATTACTTATTGGTGTTTAACTCTTGTGTTTATTATGTAAAAATGTTATGAAAAATGCAACTTCTTTCAAATCCTCTATACAAAACGGCAACCTACTATATATATATTTTTTGACTTTTTTGCCATCTACTATATATTTTTACACGTATTAATTTTGAAAATACTATATTTGGCTACAAAAAAGTTGGCAACCCTACTTCGACCGAACATGGGCCACATTTAGAAACAATATTGTTGTGCCTGCGCATAATTATCATTGTTAATTTGTGGTCAGTTCGATACATGCAAGTAACTAGAATATTTAATAGTCAGATACTTGTAGGAACTGTAGATAATCAAATGCAATTGAGCGAGTACTCCTTTAATCTGTTTAATTTAATAGAGGCTATAAAACAAACCAGTTTACGATAGCTCCCGCTCATCTTAATAACAATATTACTTTCGCTAGCGTAACGTAATGGTTTAAAACAGGATTAACTTTAAAAACATTAGTTAAAGAAAGTAGATCCATTTGCTGGTTAATTTAATGGACAAGCGTGTGATTAAAACAAGAAGTTTATATGTATTTTTTTAAATTAAAGGAAGTCAAACTATCTATAGACGCCGGTAGTTTGTAATTATCGTGGTAAAAGACAAGCCTTTTAGCAAAGATTTAAATCTTTGCCTTTTAGCATTTGTAACAATACGTTTGAGTACTTGTACTATTACTTATTACTATTTCAATCCGAGAGAGGATTGGAAATGTTAAATATTTTATATGAGACTATTTTACATTTAATTAATTTAATTTAAATCATTTATTATGTAATTTTCTTATTATCTAGTACATATTTTTCCCCGCAAAACCATTTCCATGGTTTGTCTGCGAGTGAAGAGCTCACTAACATATTGAAAAGTAAAAAACATAATATTTTTATAACCTAACATTACATCATTTAAGTACATGCAACGGACTAATTGACTTTAATGTGATAAGTATTTTAAAATTAAGTTACTATTAATTATTATATTGAGGACTAAACATGTTCGTTTACTTCCTGTTTTGTGATAGTTTCGTCAGTTCTAACATCGGAAAATAGTTAAATTTGTATAAACTCAGAAGCAAATTAAAGAAACAAAAAGGTAGCTAAACACGCGCCTCAAATAGTTTTTTTATGAGACAACAATGCACATCGCGTGAACAAGGCACAGCCAGCCAATCGCGATGCTTACAACTTTTTGTGGCGTTCTTGCTTTGTGTCAAAACAATAAGTTTTGAATAAGAGGGTGAAGCTCTTTACAATTTGAAGGCTAACCATGATTAATAACTAGAAAATATTTATAGAGACTAGTTCACTATTTATTAACAAACAAGATTATTATGAGAGGCAGGTATTTTTCAGTCAGATAGTTCCCTAGTTTCACAGGATAATAGACGAAATAATGAAAAGGCAGTTAATAAAACGCCTAAATCAATTCACTGATTGAATTTCCAATCATAACGCATCGAACTGCATACACAAACATATGACGTGTGTTCCCTATTGTTTCCAGTTCCTTTTATCTCACTCACGAGCGTTATTCACTTGCGCACAAAGTTATCGTGACTCACAGGACCAATCCAGAAATAGCATCAAACACAGTAACTTAGGGCGATCTATATTTGTTTTGAGATGACGCGTCCATCAATTGGGAACTAGCAATAGAGAACATAGGTTTCCTAATCGTGTGAGCAGTGCTTTATTTTTACAGTCAATGATTCAGAGAGGGATATAAAAGAAATGTTTCATGAACAATACAGTTCAATGTATTGTGATTGTGAAATATTTTGAGATATAAAGAACAAAGTCGAGAAAACTTTCCCAAAGACCAAATGAAAATAAAGATAAAAACAGAACATAATTAAAACATCTGTTGTCTCGTCTGTTCACGACGGTTGTACGACAAGTCACATGTTCCATTCATCTTTCATTTACGTTCATTTATAATCATCATTCATGAAATTATTTTTGGAGTGATTTCAATGCTTGTAGCACCGTTAACAAGAGTTGTTGACGGATAACATTATTTTATTCTAAAAGCCTTATTTCGTAAACAAACAAGCGCTTTTATCGGTTGAATTTCCATTTTGAGAGGTTGAAAGCTATATTTCCCGTTGTCAGACTATTTGATCTGCTAGGTCGCAATGGCTGCGCACACCAGGATCACATAACATCGCGGGTGGTCGAGAAAAGAGCTCTTAACTGACCGCGGGTGCACCCCACAAACCACCTTCATACTTAGATCGCGGTAACAATGCCCAATATCCTATGATTGTCGCGATCAAAGTTACGTAAAGTCACAGAAAATAATGGTAAAGCACGGTACGGAATTGACAACGATCTTTGGAACGGGAAAGCTGGAATTTACGGTAACAATAACTTGACTTCTAATTAGCCGGTCGGGAAATTAGCGACACTGCCGAAGTTAACATGCAAGCTTGGCTGGTAATTGGCGTTAGAGTACTAGGTAAGTACTAACATAGTGTCATTAATTACTTTCATGGGTTTGTCTCCCTTGGGGACTAGAAACTTGTATCAGATTGAGCAAAATAACACATTGCGTATTTTCGTTGCATTATAGCTAGTAATTGATTTTAAAATGTCAATTCAGAATCCGTTTCAGGAAAATATCGTATTTAGCGACATAGTGGGAAAAAAATATTCGTTACATAAATAAAGATGTATGTGTGAGAAACTAAAGGCAAAGTTAAAGTCGTGGGAACGACATACAAAAGAACGAGGCTCACGGAAACGGCTGAATAATGATACTATGATAATATCAAGTTTAAGGTCATATTAAATTACAACTTGTTATTTGTAAGTAGGCATTAGAGTAAATCTGATAGTGCAATTGTATATTTTATTATTTCACTAAATAGTCGCAATCGAGACAAAGCAAAGGGAAGATACCAACATAATTCCAATTACAAACACGAGAATGCTATTGGTGATATGGAGAGCGAAACTTTTCTATTTATGAATAAATATCCTCAATCAAAAACAGTCTTCAATCTGTACGTGGTTTGTAGGGGATCTAAATCTCAATTAATTAAAAAACCAATTAAAACTGCGATTTAAAAAAAAATATGGTATGTAATTTGATATCATGCGTCGTATCAGTTTATCGTTGACTGACAACGCACTGGGAAGGACATAGGATCCATGACCCGCGATCACACAGCACACTGCGGTTTAACGAAGGACGATTTTATGATTCATAACGTTTAATTACAACCAACGCCTGATTAGCGTCGGCGAAATTAATATATATGTCACCGTTAAAGTGCGATAAATTCATTTCGTACTTTGACTAGGTAATCTGCAGTTTCCCTAGCTAATCTGCAGATTAACGACCAAGGATCAGTTAAAGTACGGAAACAGGTTCTTTTATTGAAGAAAATGTGTAATAACATAAAAGGGGGTAGACACAAAAGCGGGGGGACGGGGGCGCAGCCAACCCACAAGGGGGGCTCGAGGGGCAAAGCCCCCCACTATGGAAAAAGTCTTAAAGAGTTCATTAGGTTAGGTTAGTATTGTGACCAAAAACGCGCAAGCGAGCGAGCGGAGCGAGCGTGCCGCGGGAGCGGCCGGCGAAGCGCCAGAAACGAAGTTTTTGTAAAATAAACTTTCAATATAGGTCTTTTACTTCAATTTCCTGATGCCTTGGCTATTTCACTCACTGTATTCCACACTTTAACGGTGTAGCATCCGTTAATGTGCAGATTAACTAGTTAAAATGCGGAAATCGTCTACTTTAAGAAAAATTTCTGGACCAGTTAATCTGCAGATTAACGGATTCCGTACTCTAACGGTAACATATACAAAATGACACACTGAAAAGTGTCTTACATTTTATTGCATTGCATCTAACATTTAACGAATGGCCTTTACAGTCCGCTGACAATGATAAGGCTATTCGGAAAAGTCAAAGACGTAATAATGTTTTCATTCTCATTGAGGCAGAGAATTTTAATTGGATACGGTCTCATTCCAAATTCCATGTCGAATTTCACGGAATTTTAGGAAACGACCTTCAATTAATGATTGTTGATGGAATTTTCGAGTGTTGGTCAGTAGAAGACCTAAATATCACAACATAGTGAATAAATAATTGATATAGCCAAAGTACAACATATTTCACTTCCTTAAAACTTTTCAACCCTCAAAAAAATAATATGTTGAGCTTGAAACTGTAAAAAGGGTCTTCTTTCTTCTTCTTCGTATGAGGATTATAATAGTGGCCATAATCTGGTCTGGTGTTAGAGTTTATCAAGCCGCCTGGGCCTCGTAACTTGGATTAACGACTGTTATCAGATGACAACAACCAGGAGCGACGGTTTAACGTGCCCTCCGAAGCACGGAAGCGCTCAGTTTTAATGCCACTTAACGGTCACCAATCCGAAACCTGGCCGGATCGAGCGTTGCTTACAAACGTGATCGAGTACGATCAGTCTTTCAAGCTCCGTCATGAGCGCTTCAAAAAAGGCTGCAAAAAGGGTGAAGGGTGAATAATGCATGCCAAAAAGATGTAACATCTAGAAAACCATTCACAAGTTCAAACGCTGTTATAACTAACGATTTGGTGGGAATGAAAGGGGAAGTGTGAAGGTCGTTAATCACGAAGCAGACAACAATGCGAGGTCCGAGGACGTTCGTCGACGGTTGTCGTGAAGAGTCGTCGAGGTGACGTCACACTGCGGTTTTTAGGAATGCATGCAGAATCGAAGGGCCTCGGCTGGAGGGATGGGAATTTCAGTAAGTATTGACGAAGAATATGTTTTTAAACCCCAACGCAAAACGCGTTTTTAAGTTTGACGTGTGTGTTTGTTTGTCTGTCTGTGACATTGTAACTCTCAAAAGAATGGAATGGATGGATTTTGGACTAATCTAATACACGGGTCTGTTTTTTTCAGTGACACCCATAGATATTTCCCATCTATGTAGGGTAGGTAATATCAAATGATTGAACATGTAGTTTGAACTTAAACCTTATATATAAACCTTAAACCTTATAAAAAGGTTACCGTTTGCCGTTGTGATATAGTTATTTAATACAAAATTATTGATACTTTAACCCAAGTTTTACAGATCGCAACTCGCCGTAACCTATATTTATATATCTCCAAAATTTATATTTTTTTATTTTTCGAGGTTTACCACATAGTTTAGCTATTGTCGTGTTCTACAGCTTGGTTTGATTGCCACAGATAAAAGTAAGACTATAAAAAGTAGCCATACACAGATTTAAGACCTGATGAAAATGGTTGGACTTTATCTGGTCTTAAATCCGTGTATGATCACTTTCCATAGTCTTACTATTATCAGTGGCAATCAAACAACGCTGTAGAACACGACAATAGCTAAACCATGTGGTAAACCTTGAAAAATAAAAAAATATCATTTTTGGAGATATACAAATATAGGTTACGGCGGGTTGCGATCTGTAAAACATGGCTTAAAGTATATATAATTTCGTAATAAATAACTATATCACAACGGCAAACGGTAACCTTTTTGGTGATTTAAATGTTCTACGAGCTACTTATTATGTTTTGAATTTAAACAAGTTGGGATATCATTTTGTTTAGATAGGTATGCGTCGAATGTATTAAACCAGAATAAATAAATAATTCATACTTTCCGTATATATGTAATTTATCTAAGCGGTATTCCAAATAGACGCTTTTAGTAGATTGTTCCTCATCTCAACTGGAAAATGTAGAGATTATGATGGAATTGAATACGAGCGAGCTGTTTTAGATCACATCACATCATGACATCACATCCATTATTCATTAATGTTAACATTTTGTTTGATGTTACAAAACAAATTTGTTAAGGCGACTATCAGCCTCAAGTGCATTTTGTTTGCCTTTATATTTGATCTTGTTTTCATCTTTTCAGTTGACTGGTCTTTTGATGCAGGCGGGTTTTTTAGTTTTTTGAAGTGAAAACTTCTTTAGCGGTGTTGTACGCTTTTTTGTAATGGAGAAAAAATGTTAAACTCGCGTCAGTAAGAATCACGTGACCATGATCGAAAATTCGTAAGACGGATGTGACAGATGGAGAGTAAACAGCCGGCGGCGGAAGTATCCCCCTCTCTTTTTACGGGGCGCGGTGAAAATGGCAGCGCGTCATTTCAAGACGTAAACACTTGTGTCACCATAGTAACGCGCAAATTTTATAATTCAATGTCAAACTCTAGATTTTCTTATTTAAATATACTGTATCGGGATTTTCACCATGTACCTTTTTATTTTTGAGATTCCGATATTTCGGCGCAGTTGCATGCGCCATGATCACGGAAGAACTGTAGGTTGTCACGTGCGGGTAGATGTTATTGGCAGACGAATCGGTCTACCCTCCGTCTAGTTCTTTTATTACGGTCGGTACCAGTACCATTGTCTGCAAACTCACTATTCACTCGAATCTGTTCTCGACACACGACACTCACTGTATCTTTACGCGGAACGGCACTTTTTTATTTTATCTAGATTTTCTGTCAAGCTATGGATAAGACTTTCATACAATACTGTTCTTCGAGACGGCAATTCGTGCAAAATTATTCCCTAACCATTCCAAAATATCAAAGATGCACAATGTTAATATTCAAGTTTTCACTTCTGCCGGCACTCCCGGAGTGCAACCCGATTTTTACTAACTACTATTATATAACGAACTAGATTTCACTGAGGTTGTTGTTTGTAAATAAATAGAACCTTAGCTATAATCTGCTATTATTTTCGATACATTATGTACTTAGCGAGCAATAATAATAATACAATTATTTATTTGTCCCAGAAAAAACATTGAAAACAAATAACACGTAAAAATAACTCTAAGTATTACAATAAATTATGAATTCAATTAATTCTAAGTATTATAATAAATTATGAATTAGATTGGAACAAAAAGGCATGCAGCTGATGCAGCTGATGCATCTGACAGCTGAGTTATCAACTGTCGCTGTTATTCTGCCACATCCCAAACCAAGACATTTCTAGAATATGACAATTTAGCAAGTTACATAAGAATTAACTTTAATTATGATGAGTGCGCAACTTTGAGGTATATAGGGCCTTAAGTGATGATGTTCTAACCATATTAGATAATACGTAAGTTTAATATAAATAATATATTGTTTTTGAAGAGTGTAGTCAATGAGGCGTGACGTAAACGCCATACTAGTAAATATTTTTGAATAATTTAAAATGATAAGTGCTCTAAAAGTGTAAATTTTTAAAGTAAATCTCTTTGTAGATAAGGTCCTGCGGGTAGTCTTTGTATTGGCCAGTTGTTTTGGGCAGTGCATACTAATCGGCAAATCGTCTGCTAGTTGACTAGCCTTTTGGTAAAAAATAATGCAACGGTGACTTTCTGAAGGCAGGATTTGAATCGTTCATGCCTGTGAGTACTTCAAATGTTTACCTACACATCAATGAATTTCTAATTTCTCTCAGTCCACCCACGCGTATACGTGGTCCGTATTTGTTTCACCGACGTTGGATCTGTGCGGTTGGCCGACTTTTCGCCGGATCTGTGGTCGGTTATCTTTCAGGCTGTGGTGGTGCACCAGCGGATGCTACGGCCTCGCTACGAAGGTCCATTGGCAACATCTGATCCATCACTGGATTCACTGGTGAAACCATACGTTTTTGGGGGCAAATGACTGTAAGTACTACATTTCGAATCAAAATGGTTTCCTATCGAATTACGAGTACAAGATAGTGAAATCGTTGTTACTGAAAATCAAGGTTCGAGGATATATATCAATGGATATATATAATGATATATATCCGATATTTATCAATCGAATTTTTGTGATATATATCAATATGAAAATAGTTTAAATATTATGTAGATTTTTGCTATTGAATTGTTACTTAGATGGCGTTGATGTAGAGTTGAAACGTGCTATTGTTTTGTTTTGCTATTTATAGTTATTGTTACTTGAATTTTGCGCGTAAAAAAAAAACTTATAATATTGATGTGTGACGCGTGTGCTGGCTGACTTTATGTATACCACCACTATCCTATTGGTGGTGAGGTGAGTAATAAATATAAATATCATAGAAAATGAAAAAATAAATCTAAAATGTAGTGTCTATAAAAATATTTTTGAATCCAATAATTTCATTATCTCCACATTTTCCACCATTCACATGGTGATACCAATGTTTTTTTTTCTTGATTTTTAACTAATAATTTGTCAAATAAAAGTAACTATAATAAAACGATAAAAAAAATCTAGTTTTTTTAAATAATTGATTATGTTTATAAAACACATACGTAAACAGTAAGTATAAATCAATAATACAATAAAATAATAATGTGGCTGTCATACAAAATGGATATATATCACATTTTTGATATAATTATATCGGATATAATTATATCATAAATATCTGATATTTTGATATTTATAATAAATATCGGATATTTACGAACTCTGCTGAAAATCCTCTGCGTAAGTATAAAACGTCGTGAATGTGCGTATGTGATGAGCGACAAGGGCCTGACTATTTTTACGGCCAAATAACTGTACTATATTTTGTACTATATTTTGTTGTTGTTGCTGAAAATCCTCTAAATATAGAATGTCGTTAATGTGCGTTATGTGCGACAAGGGCCTGACTGACATACTATGAGAATTTATGGCGTAAAATGCGGTCTGCTGCATAATAAGTAGTGCCTCATATTATCACACAATAATACCGTTTTATGAGCTCAAGGGCCAAGATGGAATTATAATTTATATCTATTCGTATTCTGGATGCCCATTGCTGACTATCGTGATGCTGTTATCTGACTTTGAAATTTATAATTCTACTGTTCAAAAGAAAAAAAAATAGGGGCCAATACACATAATGATTTTTTCCATACAAAGGAACTAAGTTTTGGAAGGTTTTTTTTTTGATAAATTCATCCTGATTTTACTTAAATATGATATAATAATAATAATAATAATCATTTGATTCTCACCATAATCCTTACAATTTAACATAAATATACTTAAACATATTTAGCAGTAGGATTTGACAGATTATGGTGGACTGATACCTGAACTAGGTAGAACCTGTATCTCAGGTTACCAGCCCCCACCTCGTAAGAAGTATTAGTAAAGTGCTAAGTGATCACTAAAAAAATTGGAGTTCCATACAAAAAAATACGCTAAATTTAACATTCCAACTGACACACGGCGAATTGGAGAAATTATACAGTAAAATCGGTAAGTTGACTATTACAGCATTCGAACAATATCAAATTCAAATAAAATCAGACTGACTTTATCAGAAAAATAACTTTCAGTACCCTTAGCACGAACAGCTATCGAAAAAAATCGGGTTGCACTCCGGGAGTGCCGGCAGAAGTAAAAACTTGAATATTAACGTTGTGCATTTTTGATATTTTGGAATGGTTTATGAATAATTTTGCACGGATTGTCGTATTACGAATTTACTCTGCATTTGAATTTACGAATACAGAACAGTATTGTACGAAAGTCTTATCCATAGCTTGACAGAAAATCTAGAGTTTTGACATTGAATTAAAAAATTAGCGCGTTGCTATGGTGACACATGTGCTTACGTCTTGAAATGACACGCCGCCATTTTCAAGAGGGGGATACTTCCGCCGCCGGCTGTCTAATCTCCATCCATCACATCCGTCTTACGAATTTTCGATCAGGGTCACGTGATCCTGACTGACTGACGTCGCATTTTTTCCCCGTTACAAAAAAAGTGAACAACGCCGCTAAAGAAGTTTTCACTTCAAAAAATACGCGCGTAAAAACATTCGATAGAGGAATTATGTATGGGTACAGTTCCATCTACTGCTAAAAAGCGAAATGATATTTTCTATAGAGAATTTACTCTGTCGAGTACTTTTACGCGCGTTTTTTTTTTCAATACCTAGCTGTTTGTGCCATAGACATAGAAAAATTTTCGCTGCGCTCAAGAAAACCAACAAAGCGTGGAAAAGAGAAGTTACCATCATACGGACATGGTCTATGTAAAAAAGAGACAAAGGATCAAGTGACATGTGCCAACATTTTTTACAGTAAGAGCCCCTAGCGTCCCGCCTAGCAAATGAGCAATCACAATTTGTTTAAAATATTTGTTAATCTTAATTAAAATATAAAATAAAGGTATCGTGGAGCCATGGGGTCTTGTGCTCTAAGTAATTGTGATGTGACAAAAAGAAACAATCCAAGTAATCACACTTTTCACAGGTAAATAAGATTTCAGCCACACATTTCTTTAAAACCAAATTTCGCTACATTTATTCGTTTATCGACGAAGAAAACAGTATGGAACATAGTTTATTAATTTCCTTTGCCATATTATAGTCATATTTTATGAATCTAGGTCATATTTTACGTATCTCATGAATCGTTTTTCGGATTACCTGTTTATTGACATTGTTGTTCTTTGACATTATATTTCTATGGTTTGTGCCAAGGGTACAGAACTTAGCTCTTTTGTATGAAGATCCGCAGCAAAGCTGAGCAGTATTTTGATTCTTTAAAAAATATAAAACAAGCTTATATCATTTATTAAATAGTGATTGATTAGTCACGTACCATGGGCAACAGCGTCGCTTAACCACTGCTAAGGTTAAAATCGCGATTATGATAACTATTAATTTTAAATAATTACTAGAGCGTTTGATCACTTAATTTAATTTCAAAAAGTCTGTCATGTATTTTAGATTCAAGCGGATCGCCGCCGGTGCAGGCTTTGAACTATCCCGAGAATAATATTTTTCCTTTTTTATGACGTCATAACATCGAGACAGACAAGTTTAATGTCAGCTTTTACGATTTGCAATTGTTTTCCACGTTTATGTTTTTTGTTCATCTTTTATTCGAATCTGTAGAGTTATAGGCTGACATAACTAAGGTTCAGCGGGGTAATCTCGACTGGTAAAACATAACGACAACTTTGCAAACAAAAATATTACTTGATATAACTTTACTCAAAATTTTATGTATTCTGCGTGACTGTAGAGTCACTAACTGTGATTTGTTTATGAAGCTTCTAATTAAAAAATATTCACTCCATATAAATCAAAATTTGTTTTTGTCAAAAGTCAGAAATAGGTACCTAGTTTTAATTGCCCTCTGCGCTCTGTGGGGCGATTTTAACTACTGGTCATATCATATTTTCCCTTCTATTGTAAATAAAGTAATAAAACTCAGTACCTACCAGAGATTCTTCATGAGTCTGTTAATCTAAATTGTACCTTCTCATTTTTGAAACAAGGTTTTACACAAAAATATTTTAAAGACTTTGGCGGGGCACTTTCATCTATCTGATCTCCGTACTATACAATATGTAAATGAACTAATAAGGCAATCCTTCCGATGTCACAATTTTTGTGGGATAATTTAAACTATCGCCAAAATACTATTAAAACACAAATTACTTACAGCAGAAAAAGTAAGCTAGGAACATGTAATAGGTAATTTAATTGTTAATTTTGAAAAACTTGGAAAAACACATTAAAGCCCTGTTTTTGATAAAAAAAATGAGGAGCTTTTTCGCAAGTGCTCACTAAAAAATACCAAAATCTAAATAAATAGTCAGTTAGTTAGTCGTAAGTTCGTAACGTAATTGGGATAGAAAAAAATTAAACTGACTAGAAATCGCGCTGCGCTGCCATTTTTTTATGTACAGGAAAAATTACAAGATTAGTGGATGGAACTGACTAAAAATCGCGCTGCGCGGACTTTTTGAGGGGGGGGGGGGGGTTGTTGAAAATTGTTACCTAGAGGGCGGCAAACTGCCTTTTACACCCTTCTTTTGAAAACGTAAATATTCAAATCTGAAGGGCGCCAGGGGGCCCAAAATTAAAGATCGTCCCAGGCCTCAAAAAGTCTCAGTCTGCCAGTGGCGCTGCACCTTATGGCTTTTGTTATGGTGAATTATTATCTAGACGTGTGAAGAGATAAGTAATTACTTTTCAGTAGTGCCGCTCTCTATACTAGAAAAAAAATCTATTAAATAATATACTAGAAAAAAAAACTACTCGACATGGCAGGACACGGCAAGTTAACCTTAGTTCGAGTTTACCTTAAAAACGTGAGAATTCCGAGATCTTAAGACGAGAAAAGTATTTCATTCAGCATTCTATCCATAGACGTCTATTGGCGATGCACCCACTAATCCTACGACACGATATAAATGAGTACTGTCAGGACACTGTCCACTAAACAAACACCTGTCAGTGATTAAACGGATAGAGGATCCCATCTGTCCGCAATGCAAAGAAAGGGAAGAAACAAGCTACCACTTCATGGCAGAATACCCGATATACGCATCACTGCGCTGGGAGCTCTTTGGAGCGGACAAGTTTAAGGAAGAGGATCTAAAACAGTTAACGATAAGTCAACTCAGCAGGTACTGTAAGCGCACAGGTAGGTTTGAGGGTCCGACGCCGGTGGGGTACTGATAACCCGCCTCCCCCTACTCTCAGCTTTCAGGGGATTTGGGGAAATGGTCCCGATCAAGGTGACTGAACACCCGTCCGGTTTCGCTGGCGTCCCCCCTTCTAAATAATAATAATAATCCATAGACGGCTATTGGCGATGCACCCACTAATCCTACGATACGATATAAATCATCGCTTAATATCACGTCGGCAGCCCTACCAGCAACCATGTGGGTGCGGGTTCGTCGCCCGTGCCCGGTATGGGCATAACGACGCGATTGTCCCGCGCCGGCCGCCCACCTCCCGCGCATGCGCATCGTTAGAATATCGTCCGCTTCACCTATCATCACGTACGGGCAACTAGCTCCAAGATAACTGTACCGTAGTCACCAGAACATGGCATAGTTTGATAACGATTTATTGACGACCGTATTAAGACGCTCTTAATTTCTAATTAGGTAACCATTGTTGCACAAAACATTCCTATGTAGATGATAGAGACTACGTAAGACTACGTAAATAAAAGTAGCAATGTGTCAAATCCATCTGTCAAATGAAAGCGATTACGATAGCCATGTAAGTTAACCGGTACTGCCCCTGGCAGGGACTGATTTACCGGAAAATTACGGTACTTTTATTTATCGGTATGACGTCATACCTATTAAAAACGGTTCCTTCATTATTTTGATACCTTAATTTTTCGGTACCTTTATTTATCGGTATGACGTCATACCTATTAAAACAACTGTCCCTTCATATTTTGATACCTTAATTTTTCGGTACCTTTATTTATCGGTATGACGTCATACCCATTAAAAACTATTCCTTCGAATTTCGATACCTTAATTTTTCGGTACTTCAATATTGGTACCGAAATATGACAACCTTTATTTTGAGGTACCGCTATTTAACCGTTATTTTATTTCGGTACCGAAATGCACTGTATTGAACACGAACCGACAAGTTCCGTGCATTTCGCGAGTAGGTACAGACGGTAGAGAGAGACTCCGGTGTACAATGTACACTTCAGTACAGTACGAGGCATTTCATTAATCTAGTGGTGGGCGACTCGGTGAAATAACTCGGTTAACTCGAGTTACTTCTCCAACCCGTCAACTCGGGTTGGTTTTTTCCTAGCCCGGGTCAACTCGGTTGACGCGCCAAGCGGGCCGCCCACGTGCTGCGTACGTGTCTTACCAACCGAGTCAACCCGGGCTAGGACAAAACTAACCCGGCGGGCCAACTCGATTCGATGTGTGGCATTGTATTACTGCTCGCTCGCACTCGCCTCGCGGCCCGCCGCTCTCCCCCGGCCCGCCGCTCTCCCCCCGCCCGCGTAATATCACCTTTTTAATGATGTTTAGAAGTTCCTTAGTATTTTTGTTATTATATTTTAATTTTGTATAAGAAAAACTTTAGTTATGTTAAGCGTAACTTGTGCCTCTCTATTACATACTCTAAGATATGTCATTTTTTTAATGCTAAATAATTGGTTTAATGATGAATAATGAATAAATAATATTGGAAGTAATAAGCGCTAAGACTGATAATTTAGTTTAATTATCAGTCTTAGCGATATTTATAATTTTAATTATAATAAAAAGCTTCATTTAGGTATTCATCTCTGTACCTAACTAATGTGCATTTGTTAATTGATTAAAACTATTCGCTATTACTATAATTCAAATCCTGATCTCTTTTACTTTGCAACTTACAAAGGCAACCGAGTTGGTTCGGTTCAATATTTATCAAATACAAACAAAACGAGTTGAAGCCCGGGTCCGCACTCCGCATAGATTTCAACTCGGATAACTCGAGTTGAAAAAAATTGCGACTTGGCGCTCGGCGGCCCATATCGCTGAACCGAGTTGACCCGAGTTGAAGCCCGGGTCAGCATTAATTTCAACTCGGGTGACCCGAGTCGAAAAATTTGCGACTCGACCCATCGCTACATTAATCTTGAAATTTTTTCGACGGAGTGGGGGAAAGTTCGCGCATGTGCACTTTGGGCTCTGAATAAATTTTTTATGTTCTTTTCATTTTTAATGTTATACCGAGGCTAAAATTACAGTTCGTTTTTATTACAAAAAATACATTTATCATAAGTTTAAATAAAAATTAATGTAAGAAAGAAAAAAAATATTATGAAAATAAATCTGTATGTTTATCTATACTTATGTATGTATATAAATCGGTTTGACCGATTTGGAAGCGGTTATTAAATAGATAAAGTATGAATTATTTAAAAAGTTTAAAATAAAAAGCAAAATAAAAGAATAAATAAAACCCACGTCACTTAAAATAGTTATTCTTAATCTTTCAATCCCTGAGCGGCCCGATCGGGCCGCTCAACAATGGGAAATCTTTTGTGTCTCACTACTCTAATTTTCCGGGAATAGGTAGGTATTCTTAATTAAAAAAAGCGGTCAAGAGTGAGTCGGACTCGCGCACCGAGGGTTCCGTACAATCATGAATATATTTTGATATGTTACTTTAGTACCTACAGTCTTTAAAAAAGTAGGATAGACGGCGGACAGGTGGAAGGGCGAACAGGCGGACAGTTAATTTACAAATCTTAACCACAGCTGCTTATGGTGACTGAAAAACGTTTCAGCCACTCCACAAACTGATGAAATGTTATCGATTTAACCTTTCAACGCCCGGAAAAAGAGACACAATAGATATTCCATTGTTATCCGGGACCAGGAGGCCGCTCGGGCGTTCATGAATTAAACGTAAGGAATAATATTGCTAAGCAATATTATTGGTTATTCTAAGTAGGAACTTATTTTTATTTATTCGTACGGCAGATAGTAGGTAATGACCATTCTGAATTTCGACAATCAATTATTTCGAATTTTCGACAGGGTGAATTTCGAAAAACAATAGTGCGACTACTCACTGCTTCGTCAGAACATATTTCGATTTCGACACACACAACTTCGAATAACACTACTTCGACAGAACCCTTCTTCGAAATGCACTTGTTCGACGGATCTCTATTTCGACGGAACATACCTTCGACAAAATACTGCTCTGAAATGTGACAATATTAATTGAATTCCACTTTATTATTAGCATAAGAAAGACCTATTAATACTAACATATGTAATAAAAAAATCGAGAAGACTTATTACTATTATTAATAATTTAAATTCTCTATATTATCTGAAGATATGATTGTTATAATTATTAAAAACATAGTTGATTATTATTTGTTTTTATTTTGTAAGTACCTTAAACCAAAAAGCGGAACTCAATAATTATTGTCACATTTCAGAGTAGTATTTTTTCGAAGGTATGTTCCGTCGAAGTAGTGTTATTCGTAGTAGTGTGTGTCGAAATATGTTCTGTCAAAGCAGTGAGTAGTCGCACTATTGTTTTTAGAAATTCAGACCCTGTCGAAATAATTGACTGTCGAAATTCAGAATGACAGTCGTAGGTAATTATATTAGAACCAGCCACCAATTATTATTGTAGTATTAGGTCAGCGCCATCTCTTGACCAATAGTGGAACTATTTTTTTCTTCTTAGGTCAGCGCCATCTGTTGACCGGTAGTGGCACTAATATTTTTTTGTTTGTTTTTTGAATTTCTAAAAAATTGTGTTATATTGAGGCATCGTTTTGTTTTTCCTGTAATCCTTACAAAAACTACTATCACATAGAATTATTTCAGATTTTTCTCTTTGCAAACTTCGGAGATAAGGGGGGGGGACGGTTTTTTTTACATTTTTCATCATAAGTCGAAAACTATGCGTCCTAAAAAAAAAGGAAAAAATGTTTAATAATGTGCAAACAGCGCTCTTTCATATGATACCCCACATTACCTAGTCACCTCACTTCAAATTTTTAAGACTCCTTTTCAGTACCTACCTGTTGTAATTTTTTTTTTATTTCTTTCTTATTTGCAAAATAGTTGGACAAATATCATCTTAAACTATTCCAAATTTCAAGTTGATACCATTAGTAGTTTTCGAGATATCCAGCTGTGACAGACAGACAGACTGAGTCACACCATAAGGGTTCCTTTTTTTTACCATTTTGGTGAGTCCGTTACGCCAGCAAGAAAGTAGCTTCTAGAGGGAAGCGAGTTTGATGAATAATTTGTGCGCAATTTGTGGGCCTTATAGTTTTGGAATAAAACGGGAAAAACGAATTCTGCTGGGGTAACGGTACTCCAGCAGGAAGATTCTAAACTAATGATCGGAGAGAAATAAATGATATATGGGCGGGTAGCTTGATACTAGCAAGAAATGTGCGCCAAATATATAATTTGTGGGCCTTATAGTTTTGGAGATATTTGATTTCCTGCTGGCGTAACGTTTTGCCGGATCCCAGATCTCGGAAACTACTAAATGTGCGATCTTACAGTAAACATATAGAAGTAGCCCCTAATTTGTGCTATTTGTGCGGTAGAAAACATTTTATAAATATTCACGAATTTTTGTAATCGGGCATTTTCTGAAAACAGTAAAAAAATTCTAGCGCCTTAATACCACATAAATAAAGAAACTAAAAACGGTGTTCTATTCTTCTTATTATTTTTCATTACCATAAAAATTTTGAAAACCGCACACATACATGGGGCATTCCACGGTGACGGTCGGGACATTGTAACTCATTTTCAGAGACGTTATTGGGTATATTTTCAATAATATGTCAAAACTTCACTGAATTTTAAGTAAAGTTGTTAATAAATACAAGCAATAATAAGGGAAAGAAGATAGAACTTTAAAAAACTATGTTTGACTATGTGATATCGCAATTCGAATCAGTGTGACGGTCGGGACTTCAAATTACCTACCTGCTCTAAGTGTGTGCATTCTTTTTAAAAATTCAGATCAGTTACAACCGTCAATAATTAATTATATTTTTTTATATTAGCCTAGATAGATATTCTTTAATCTAAACAATAGTTAAAGTTGATAAGGTTAGCCAATTTTTCCCCATAAATATTTAAAGACCGTGACGGTCGGGACAAGGATTTGTGACGGTCGGGACGAGTAACATTGTAACACAAACAAATTCGAATTTGACTAAGTTTTTATTATTGTTAAACTAAATTTTTAGTTTTCCAAGGACAATTATTTCGATTACTATTAATAAGGACAATTACTTAGCTGCTAACTTACTACTTAATTCAAAACGTAATTATTTTCAAGCACATCAATATTTTCTTTAAATTCATAGTAAATAAGTTGTTTTTTTGCTCTCAATCTCCTCCTACTACTTTGCTATTTTTCTTTTTGTAAGATTTTCACATCTTTATCTGGATCTTCTATTTGTTTTGCCCTAGACCGTCGTTTTTGCTCAGGTAGATCCATTTCTAAAAAAAAGTGTATGTGTAGTACACCTAATCAAGAGTTTCATGCAATAAACTCTATATTAATCAATTTATAGTTTATACAATACTAAATCATATACTAGAAACTACTAACTAGTTTATTTTATTATTTAAATGTGAGTAAAGCATGGTGACGGTCGGGACAAACTGTGACGGTCGGGACAGCGTAAAAAAATCACATAATATTTCACCATTTCAGTTTTATATGCCTCTATACACGACATCATTAGCCATTTTCAGTTTTGTGTCAAAACGTGTACTGCTAATCTGTGACTGTCGGGACACCACTTTGTGACAACACAAAATATTCAAATGTAGTCCTAGTCATTAAATAAATAAATGGACAGAAAATTGTAACGCATCTTCTTACTTTCCAAAGGTTTTTTAAAAGCTTACCTTTATAGTTTGAGCTAAGACAAACTAATTACTGTT
This sequence comes from Agriphila geniculea, assembly GCA_943789525.1. Taxonomy (NCBI): domain Eukaryota; kingdom Metazoa; phylum Arthropoda; class Insecta; order Lepidoptera; family Crambidae; genus Agriphila; species Agriphila geniculea. The sequence goes on along the minus strand of OX038879.1, from coordinate 1,929,609 downwards.
TTTCAGTGACGGTCGGGACACAAAACTTATAGCTGTTCAAAGGGAAATAAAATAGAAACTGGCTTACCGTTTTAAAAAGTGATTCGCGTAAATAACACCTGAGAAAATGTTTAATTGCACAGTAATATACAGTGATCGAAAAAGCAAACAAAATGGACGAAAACAGTGTTGCAAATTGAAGAAAAAATCTACCACAGAGCATTGCGAATTGACTAGTGTTGCTCCTGATTGAAAAATACAATATTGATGTATATTTTGGTGAAAAAAAATATTGTTTTACAAAGTTCAGATAAATAACTATGTTGTAGGCATGAAATTTAGTTTGATAATTGAGTTTTAATTTTTACTAGTCGAGTGACAGTTAGCGTGGAATGCCCCACATGTTTTTGAATAATACCCACATGAAGGTGAGACCGACCATGTCATGACTTTGACGGTCAGCAGGATAAAAATATGAGAGATTATTTAGATCCTGGCCCAATGAATAATCTGTGCAGTTAATGAAGTACATGCTCTGAAATTTTCAGCTTCAAATTCTTCGTATTAAAGGAAATATCAATTAAAATCCAAAACAACTGTCAGTATTCCTATCAACCGACCAAATTCGATAGACCACAAAAAAGCGACGCGTTCATACATATTGATGACCTCCTTAACTTTGTTGTCGAACAGGATTGTACACGTCACGTCTACGTACATTTAAGTGAAAAAGTGATTTGAGTGAGTGCTTTTATTTAAATAACGAATGAAGTTATTTCTGTTACATTTCATTTTTTACTTGAATTGAAAGAATTTTAACCATTTTAACATTATTTTAGTAAAAAAATAAAGGATGTTTTGTAATTTTATTTCGTTTTTTTTTGTTATACCTAACTAGGTACTTAATGTACCTACAATGCGATTAAATTGACAATAGACAGTGATCCCTTGCATGCAACTTCTACATGGATGTAGGTCTCTTCACAGAGGGCCTAGTACGAGTTGGTTTTTTGTTCTCACTTCACTTTACGAATAGTTAACTATCGTTTTCATTCTTTCACTCGTTCACTCACTCGCATGATTTCCTCTCTTTCACTCGATACTATTTGTAAAGTGAGGTGAGAAACACAACTAGTACTAGGCCCTCTGACGTCCATTATACAAGTTGTATAATGGACGTCAGTGGTCTCTATGGAAAAGATAAAATGTTACAGATTAAAAAACGTCGTTTTATAGCACAAGCGCTATGAAGTTGGTCACTATCTTCTGTTGTAAAATTAATTGCATTTTAAGTAAGTACTTAGGTACCTTAATAAAATATTATTACAATAAATACCTACTTGTTACACCAAAACTAAATACCTACCTTAATAATAATACGCGAGTGAAGTGCCCGTTTAACTGATTTTAGTACTTCTTTCCGGTTCGAATGAAGTTATAAACATATACCTACCTAAGACAGCTAGGTAGTTGTTTTCTGTTATTGAAAATAAAAACAGCTATGCTATTGATGTTTAGACAACAATGATTCTGGTATATTTCACTAAGAAGTAAACAGATCTTCTAGTAACTTAAGAAATTTAGCTGGTTTCATAGTCACGTGTTCGAAGAGTGCCGTCCGCAAAATATATAATCTGGGTGTAATGTAACAGATCAACGCCACATTGTATTGGTATAAATGCAGGCTCTAACTAACCATTTAAATGTTAAAACACTATTTACCCACATTTGCCAATAAGAAGTTATGAACGCAACTGTACAAACAATGTTTCTGTATAATACGACACATTAAAGAAGGTCATCAATATGTATGAACGCGTCGCTTTTTTGTGGTCTATCGAATTTGGTCGGTTAATCGGAATACTGAGAGTTGTTTTGGATTTTAATTGATATTTCCTTTAATACGAAGAATTTGAAGCTGAAAATTTCAGAGCATGTACTTCAGTAACCGCACAGATTATTCATTGGGCCAAGATCTAAATAATCTCTGATATTTTTATCCTGCTGACCGTCAAAGTCATGACATGGACGGTCTCACCTTCATGTGGGTATTATTCAAAAACGTGTATGTGTGCGGTTTTCAAAATTTTTATGGTAATGAGAAATAATAAGAAGAATAGAACACCGTTTTTAGTTTCTTTATTTATGTGGTAGTTAAGGCGCTAGATATTTTTTTCTGTTTTCAGATAATGCCCGATTACTTCAAAATTTGTGAATATTTTTGAAATGTTTTCTACCGCACCAATAGCACAAATTAGGGGCTACTTCTATATGTTTACTGTAAGATCGCACATTTAGTAGTTTCCGAGATCTGGGATCTGGCAAAACGTTACGCCAACAGGAAATCAAATATCTCCAAAACTATAAGGCTCACAAATTATATATTTGGCGCACATTTCTTGCTAGTATCAAGCTACCCGGCTATATATCTTTTATTTCTCTTCGATCATTAGTTTAGAATCTTCCTGCTGGAGTACCGTTATCCCAGCAGAATTCGTTTTTCCCGTTTTATTCCAAAACTATAAGGCCCACAATTTTTTTATTTGGCGCACATTTACACCGAATTGCGCACAAATTATTCATCAAACTCGCTTCCCTCTAGAAGCTACTTTCTTGCTGGCGTAACGGACTCCATTTTGGTACGGAACCCTAAAAAGGTTAAATAATTTTTACGAAAATATCTCCTGACTCACATTAATGTACAGTACGAGGCATATAACTTGAAATCGGGTGGGGATTGTGCGAAACGCGTATTTTGGGTATGCGTAGCGGTGAGGGGCGCGGGCGGTGGGCGAGGGGCGCGCGCCATTGGTCGCTCACAAGAGCACATGCGCGAACTTATCCCCACTCCGTCGAAAAAATTTCAAGATACGTGCCTAGTACTGTAGTATTAACCTATACATACTCACCTATTCAAAAAAAAATCATCGGGTCTGCAATTTCCATCTCTCTGTTCTTCAAAAGTACCTATATTCCCAATATTGTTCCCAATCCCAATACAAAATATTAGTTCATTTCGACGTAGGTAATGGAAGCCCCGACGCGACGGATATCTGTCAGTCAGATATTATATATCAGTCAGGTTATATCAGTATCTATCACCCATAGTACAGGCTTCGCCTAGCTAGTAAATCAAATGACCGTGTATGTGAAATATGTACTACACATTTTTTTTTTGTTTTGGTAGGTATATTTTTTTAAAGGGTACCTATAAAAATTTGAGGATTGGGCTGTAATTAATATTGTAAGGAGTAATCATCAATCATCGTCTGCGTCTGTTTTATCAGTAATTAAGAGCTTGTAATACCGCCCCCAGCCCCCCTAGCATGAAGATGAACGACAAAACACGATATACCTTATAAGAGGTTAAGCTAACCCAAATATAACGGTACCGTTATATTAACGGTACCGTTAATATAACGGTACCGTTATATTTGGGTTTGGGTTGAGTAATTAAAAATTGCGGTACCGCTTTGATGAGGTACCGAAAAACAGATATACCGGAAAATTGCGGTACCTTTTTATATCGGTATGACGTCATACCTATTTAAAACTATACCTTCATATTTTGATACCTTAATTTTTCGGTACTTCAACATAGGTTCCGTAATTTCGGTACCTCTATATTTCGGTGGTTTTATACCGAAATAAAATTTATCGGTATCCTAAGTAAGGGTAGAATATTTCGGTACCGCTATATTAACCGTAAAACATACCGAAATTTAACAACCGCAACCAATCTCTGGCCCCTGGTGCATCAGGTCAATTTAAATTGACGTCATCATCGCGATGATCGGAATAAATCGTTGTTTTCCTTTCCGTGTACGCTCACCATTACGCACAGATAATCGCAGACCGAACAGGATAGCAGTTTTATCCACTTCTGTGGTCTAGTAGTTCGCCCACCCGTGTAAGACGTAGGGGTCCCGGGTTCGATTCCCAGGGGGGGTACAACTTGTACTCGGTTCGGTTAGTGGTAGGGCTTATTTCAAGTCCGCCTGGTTAACTACCACCATCTTATCTAAGTCTGACGCCATAACAACAATTTAAAAATTGTTGTGTTCTGGCAGTTAGAGGTAAGATAGCCAGTTTCTCAGTGATGAGGATTCCGGGTGTAGTGCGCTTCCTTCCTTCTTCCTTCGGCCTTATCGTCACTTTTTTTTAATACACAACGAGTAGTGCTTGGCCTTCATCTCACCTGATGTTAAATGACGATAAGGCCGAAGGTGGAACCGCACTACACCCGGAATACTGGCTATCTTACCTCTAACTGCCGGAACACAACAATCTTTAAATTGTTGTTATGGCGTCAGACTTAGGTTAGGCGGACTTGAAATAAGCCCTACCACCAACCAAACCGAGTACAAATTGTACCCCCCCTGGGAATCGAACCCGGGACCTCTGCGTCTTACACGGGTGGGCGAACCACTAGACCACAGAGGCACTTAACCACAGAATAACAACTAATAGTACAAGTACCTAACATCTGGTGAAGTAAAAGCCAAGCACTACCCCGTTGTGCATATAAAAGAAAGTTCCTAGCGCAACAAGGAAGTAAGCCGATGATACCAAGTCTAGGAGGGCAGAACACACGTACAACAAGTTCATGCCCGAAATAAGATGGAATGAATCAAAACAGGAAGTAAAAGTAATTGACATGATGACATCCATCACTGAATTATTTTGTATGAGATACATTAGACTTTATCTGTTCAGAAAATCTAAATTCCTGTCAATAGTCAATCAACCTAAGATTGGAATAAAGTATCCATATTGAGAGGTTACTTCAATCGACTGCCACCAGGTAGGTAAGGCTTACCTACTATTCTGTTGTTCATGTCAGGCTTGAAAAAACATGAAAATAACAAGAAATGCAAATATTTCCAAACGGTTAAGGTAATGAGATGCAGCCACTTGGGTCTTACAAGGTACTTAAAGAAATGAACTGAATGCTGTCTGGCCAGTCTGTGCCTGCAGATCCTACTATACCTAGCATACCCATTACATCTAGCGTAAACATATAATTTTTGCAAATAAGACCTGTTCCCTGCCCGCGCATGATCATGACCACCGCAACAAGATAATGATGTAATTATCGATAGATACTTAAATAAAGAAGACAAGGAAATAATAAAGGAAAATAGTATAGTAATAGTAGTAAGGCACATTTGCGGAAATCAACTATGAAATTTTAATAGTCTGAAACTGCATGTGCTGTGATATAAATGAAGAAGGCATAGAGGTAGGAAGAAGAAGAGAAGAAGAGAAAAAAAAATAAAAAATAAAAAACCTTCAATGTCACTTTTCAAGGGAGATCGATATGAGCATGTATTATAGGCATGCATAGAGAAGGAATAAGATAGGAAATCAGATGAGTGATAAGGAATATTAAGAGAGGGATTAGAAGAAGTCAAAAATCAGTTCGTAATTCGTAGTGTCTACTTAGCGAAGCAGCGTTTAGTGACATTACTTCAAGTCTCAAGGGAACAATCACAAACGACCAAAAAGGTAACAATGCAGTAGCGGTTTTAAATGTTGCTAGTGTAAAAAATGTCGGAACGAAAGGTCGAAAAACATCGATCGACCACAACCAGGTTACTCGGTTAATTCCTAATGAGTCACTGCGGACTGTTTAGTTGATATCTGCTACGGTGGCCGTCGAAATGCGGTAACTTAGTTTGCTGGGCAAAATACACCCTTATCCTTTAATGTTAAGTGTCATAAAATAACTTGTTATCTCTGCTTTATGATGGATAAGTAACCACAAATAAACTAAAAGACAAACTTATGAACTTTGAACTAAATTGTTTTAACTCTCGCTTTGTCACCTGATAGATTTGACCGCTCGCACTCACGCTAATTTAATAAACAATACTACTGATTTTGATCGAGTGATAAATTTTAAAATTTTTGCAGTGAAAACTTCTTTGGCGGCGTTGTACGCTTTTTTTGTAATGGGGAAAAATGTTAAACTCGCGTCAGTCAGGATCACGTGACCGTGATCGAAAATTCGTAAGACGGATGTGGCGGATGGAGAGAAGACAGCCGGCGGCGAAGTATCCCCCTCTCTTTCTACGAAGCGCGGCGAAAATGGCGGCGCGTCATTTCAAGACGTAAACACTTGTGTCACCATAGCAACGCTCAAATTTTTTAATTCAATGTCAAAACTCTAGATTTTCTGTCAAGCTATGGATAAGACTTTCGAACAATACTGTTCTCGTAAATTCAAATGCAGAGTAAATTCGTAAGACGGCAATTCGTGCAAAATTATTCCATAACCATTCCGAAATATCTAAAATGCACAACGTTAATATTCAAGTTATCACTTCTGCCGACACTCCCGGAGTGCAATCCGAATTTTTTGCGTTTAGATTATCATAATGTTAACTAAGCGTAAAATTATAAATCAATACGATATCAAAATTAAACCATCTTTGGGTAATTCCAGAATATCAACACATCAGGCCCCTATTTCACAGACGTGACAATTGTAAATGACAATGACAGTTCGGTGTCCATGGCGTCAGCTAATTTGAATTTAGAAAATATACTGATCAAACTACTCATAGACACCGCAACGTACATCAAATTTTCATTGTAACTTACAATTGTCACGTCTGTGATATAGGGGCCAGGTTTACGCCTCTACCTTTCATATTCTGCCAGTCTTACCTGAAAAAGAAATAACAAACATTATAAACTAATGTCAACATGTGACGCAAAATGATCTGGAATGAAAATATTAAATACGGTTTGTTATAATGAAGTTCAATTCATATAATAATGGTACTTAACGGTAACAGGATAGTTATTATTGTTTAAGCCTAGGTCTCGGAGACAATAGCAATTAAAGTCCTTATACAGTGACGTCATTGAATTCCAATCAGTCCTATGCAATCAATGGCACTGAATAATAATTTATTTTAAGGCCAGACGTTGGAAGGACACACAATAAAAACGGAATAAAAGGAGAAATCTGCAATAAGAATGATATTTGATTGAAAATTGACTTGTAAACTTGATCACGTATGTTATTTAGTTCAATCTATACTGCGTATTGTTCGGATAAATAAAAAGAATTAGTTCGAAGAATAAAACGGATATTCCGGATTATCAGGATTAGAATTGTACGCATAAAAAGCGGAAATAAAGCGGAAGTAGCAAAGTTCGTTATCGCTTTCACAAGCAAATGTGACATTGGCTGGGTTATGGGGCAGTGCAGGCAGATATACGAATCACTTCGTTTTTAAACCAACCAGAAATAAATAAATAAATACGGTTGATAAGACAGACACCTTAGGCATAGAATATAAACAAATAGATATATCAAGTTGCCAACGTGATCAATCGCTGTGAGGAAAGCAAAATACATAGTTCGATCCAGACGTGGTGCATCGTATGACGATATGATAATCAAGCTAGCTCCGTGACTATTCATAAACTATGTGCCAGAACAGGTGGGGGCCTGCGATAAATATTCATAAAACCTATTTAAGGTACCAAGGACAGTAAATCAAATAGTAACTTGTATGTACAATCACAAAAGACAGTAATGATAGTTTAGCAAGTCGAGTTTCGATATAGAGGTAGGTAGTTACTATACTAGATATAGCCAAATCAGCGCCATGCAACTCAACAGAAAAAATAATGTAAAAGAGAACAGATTTTGAATCTATTACTAAAACAAATAATAATAGAAGATTTTTGTTTTTCATTTGAAAGTGGCGTCTCGTACAGTCGCCATATAGAATTTTTTCAAAAAAAAAAATATAGCCAGAGTCACTCGGGATGCTGTAAGGATTCTAACGATACCCAATACATCCAAATCAGTTCAGGCATTTAGAAGTTATGGTGGAATAAAGAAACTCACATACCCATAAACATACATGAACCCTAAACACATATACACTTTTTTGGGCAGTCGTGTAAAAACAGCACAATTTAAACTTTAAACTAATGAATCGCAAGTTTAGTTTTATCTTTTTTACGTAGAGCAAAATGTATCCCACCCTATCCTATAGCTCCTATTGTAAGGTATTGTTATAAACGTTTAGGATTGTATCTGAACTGTTTCTCAAAAGTCTCCGCATGTTAGCTTTTGTTTCCGAATGTTTGGATATTTGAATGAAACAAACAGGGTCCTGCAAAATTGCTTGTGTCTGAAACAATTGATTCGTCAGGTCACCCTCGCGCGGCTGTTGGTAGGTGAAAGCAAAGCAAATACGTATCGTTCAGAGGACATCAATTGTGAGTTTCTTCACTGTCCTGACAATCTATACTGCAGATCAAATACTGCTTACTAGATGGACAAGGAGATTTTGCTGTCCGAATAAAGTGTTGGATATTTTTGTCGGAATAAGGTTAGATAAAAACTAACTTGCAATTTCCATTGCATATACTAGTTTAGTTATGATTTTGGTTGTCAAAATGATAATAACAAACAAAAGAACGGATAGGAAATGATTTGGTAAAATTACACATAACTTTAGTCAGTTTCATATCGCTGGATATCTCAAAATAAACATCTTAGGGGCCAAAAAACACAAAAGGAGAAGTCGTGCCCCGCTCATACTTCAGGGCGGGCTTTCAAGGCAACCCTTTGAGGTCGTCGCCCCTTGAAGTGGGCTCGTCTGAAAACAGAGCTTTCAGCATTATGCTATCTTTATGAAAACCAACTACGACTATTAAATAATGGGAATTAATACTTTTGCATACCAAAAAAACATTTTGTTCTCCAAAATTAGTAAATGCTTACCAAATCTTAAACCACCCAAGAAGATTTGGTGAGCATTTCCTAATTCTGGGTTAGGTTAGGTTAGTATGGTGATCATTTAAACATAAGCTTTAAATAATTCTGTATAAAGGTAACGTACATTAGGAACGCCCGTATTGGACTGATGATTTATATATATACCATAATCATGAAATTATTTGTGTCGCAGTAACAGCTGTGATATTTCACAGGCTATATTTTCTTATCTAAGGCTATTTGATATGACAGTCTGTGACATGATTTATTTATGTTCCAGTAGGTAGTACTGGGATTTCAATACTGGCAAGTACTCCGGAGTTTGAAAGTTTCAGTAAGACTAGAAATGTAGAATATGATATTTCGTGAATTTGTACCGCATTGAAAGCTGTTTTGCTTTGTTGCAGCTGATTACATTAATAGTCGTATTAGTAATTCGTATACCGAAAGAATAGGACATTCAGTCAACAGACGGAATGCAGAATAAAAACCGGCCAAGTGCGAGTCGGACTCGCGCACGAAAGGTTCCGTACCAAAAAACGGCAAAAAAAATACGTTTGTTGTATGGGAGCCCCTCTTAAATATTAATTTTATTCTGTTTTTAGTATTTGTTGTTATAGCGGCAACAGAAATACATCATCTGTGAAAATTTCAACTTTCTAGCTATCACGGTTCATGAGATACAGCCTGGTGACAGACAGACAGACAGACAGACAGACAGACGGACAGCGGAGTCTCAGTAATAGGGTCCCGTTTTTACCCTTTGGGTACGGAACCCTAAAAATGCGTAAGAAAATAAGAAAAATTTCGTACTTGGGTTTTTTTCGTATCCTATACGATCGTACCAACATAACGTTCCATTTTTTGTTGTTACAAGGAATCATACAAATATGAAATTTGAAAAAGAACCTTATCGACTCACTCCCTCTGAAGGAGGGGCTGACCCTCGTTAACCGCCACAATATTAATTTGGTGAACAAATAGTGACTCTCAGAAAAAAAATAATGTTTTGTGGATTTACTCTCAAAATATTAACATTACTTATGGGAACTTCTTGATAGAATAATGTTTTGGTTTAGCTATAAAACATTCTTTGTTTTGATTTCATTTGATATTGTTCATAGGGATATTAATGATCTGATCTGATAGCAGCAGGCTCTGTTGATACCTACCCTTATGTCCTTCATGTCTAGCAGTGGGTGTCGTGTAACTGATAATAATGTTATAACTATCTATTATGGGTATTACACACACACACACACACACACACACACACACACACACACACACACACACACACACACACACACACACACACACATACACACACACACACACACACACACCCATACACATATATTTTTAGATCGTTAAAATTTCTATGTTCAGTTACACGTGCATGCATCAGTTGCGCTTGCAGTTTCTATGGATATCTCTTAGAATGCTGATTAGATCAGTTGGATGTGTTTAGCATCTGAATCTTCTCCATTCAGTCTCTGGATAGCCATCATCAGATCACTGCTAGGTCAAACCTTGGCGGAAAACCAAGGGTTCAAAGTTACCTCGTTTGTATAAAAATCGACTGGTGTCTGTAATTATATGACCGCCACTGTATGTACTATTATTGTTAGGTTCCATTAAGGTATGATTCCGATCTCGGCAGCAAGCAGCCTATTGTTGGCAAAGTTTGATTTGATATTTCTAGTATGTTAGTAACAGTAACATTTTATCGTGCAAACACCACCAATTCCAAAATGCCAAAAAGAGACAACTTTAAATCCACTAAAATAAAGTAAACGTTCCTATTTCCTGTGTGGCAACAAAGTTAAAGTTTAATTCCTCAAAGGGCGAGCTTACACAGGCTTACGGGCGATTAACGAATTAACACACGATAAAAAAACGTTATAAAAAAGATAATAAACTGTTTTGTATGGAAATGGGTCAGACCCAAGGCTCCAAAGCGAGTTTATCGAGACTGTAGTTCAGTTTGCGTTCTCATTGCTGGCCCAAACATGCGGTTTATGAGCGAACTTTGCGTGTTCTCTACTCTACAGTTTATGCAAACGAAATGCAATGAAAGTAACTTTCAAAGCACCCTTGGAACAAAACTATTTGAGAAGACATAATTAAATTTTACTTCTGAAAAGTTATGTTATCATATTTTTTCATTACTCATTAAGCTTCGGAGTACCTAACTTGCGTATTCCTTTTGCCAGAACGAAGTGACTTTTCACTCGACTGCCCAAAAAGGAGTGTATTCTCATGTATGTATGTGGGTATGTGAGTTTCTTTATTCCACCATAACTTCTTAATGCCTTAACGGATTTGGATGTATGGGATATCGTTAGAATCCTTACATCATCCCGAGTGACACTGGCTTAATTTTTTTGAAAAATTTTAAAATGGCGACTGTAGGTACGACGCCATTTCCAAATGTGAAAAAACAATGATTTTCTTCTATTCCAATATTTTTTCCATATTTTTTTCTACTTTCAATTTCTTTTTTACTTTGAAATAAGTTACCAATGTTGCCATGTCCAGATGCTTCATTCTTCGCTATCAATCGAGCCGGCGGCGCTAAACGAAAATGTTTTTAACTTAGTCACCGAGAGAAGCGATAAAGACAAACAGTAGCAAGTTCAATGACTTAAATGTTTAATGTTAACCCAAATAAATTAACGACTTCGCTGCAATCAATAACAATTAAATATCGATAAACTTTAAGCACTTTTACCTGTAATTTTGGTGGCTCATATATTTTTATAATATTATTATGATTGCTGACTTAGATTGCGAAACTTGTGGTTGCTTATGTACACAGTTAGCTAGGAACAAACATTTTGTGTGACGAATTTAATACTTATGAGCAGCTTATAAGCATATAATATGTACATGAGTTCATACAGTTAATAAAAAAAGCCAATAAATCTATTCTTAAAGTTCACAATGAATGCTGGAACTTTTTGAATTGAATGTAGACGAGCGAGACGGCAAGTACAAAGGATTTTCCACGAGGCTACTTGAGCACGTGTCACCTCTCTCTCACGTTAAGCCATCGCGCACGATCCTTATAGGAATAACTGGAATAACACCGTTACAAGATTATCTTAGCTCTAATACACGACTTTCATATTAAATGAACGGAAATCCAACAATGTAAGGTATCAAATGTATCAATTATCGACTAATGCAGTCAGTCAAGCTACGTAGTTTAAAAAACAAAGTTAAAACTGTTTAGAAGTTACTAATAGTTTCAAGTTCATTCCATTTCCGATGTATTTGTATGCACAGATGTTTTAAAGATTAAAATAGATCAAATAGCTCATATTATGAAGTCCACGCTGCGCTTCTAAAACTATAGGTAGTTTTTAGACCACAAATAGCAACAAGAAAAGGGAAAAACATCCTTTGCCCGGTGCTTAGACCGAAAATAAACCAAATGCTGACACCCTGACGCTCAAACACAAGTCATTGTATTGTTCGGTTGGTGATAAGAGGAGCGAGTGTAGTAAACTCTACTTTACCACAGAAATTATTTTGTGACTATCTTTAGAAGAGACACTACCTATATCGCGGACAAAGTGCATGCACGCTTCGATCAAGAATATCCTAGATTACGCTTCACGAACTAAAATAGCACGCAAAAATGGCACCTCAAAATATAGCGTCCCACTTACAAAATTGGCGCTTATTTTGTATATAATCAATCACCTCTTATTTGGTACAAACTTACATTTTATATCACTTATTTTATACAAAATAAGATTATTTTGTACAAAATCACATCTTTTATCACTTTGTGCATAATAAGCCCCAGTTTGTAAGTGGGACGCTATTTTGAGGTGCCATTTTTTGAGACTGACCGGACATCTAGGGTATTTTTTGATCGAAGCATTATCAAACAAATGAAGATGATGCGAGAGGAGTAGTGATGGATTTCTGAAGAGAACCTTCAAAATCGAATTATAAATCTTTAAATTAAAATCTGTCAAATAGGTACGTTTAACTTTAACTGCTTGATTTAACATAATAAATAAACCTTATTCTCGCTACTTCTGTTAATGTGGTAACTTCTAAGTGCAATCTGCATTGGCCAGTCGCGGCACGAAGCACACTTCCTTCCGCCCTTCTGGGAATCGAACTGTGTACTTTACCGCCAACGCAGTTGAGAAACTTGGGAAACACTGGGCCTTAGGGATTTATTGAACGGACGCAGGTGCTTAATATGCAAAGGAGCTAAGAGAAATTAGGATTAGACAAAATATCAACTCCAGCGAGATTACCAACTTTGAAGAGAAAATCACTATTACTTAACTGCCTACGTGACATACTTAAAAGGGTAGGTTCTTTTATGTCATTTTTGTTAAATTACTTAATAAACCTGATGCAGGCCACTTGCTAATAATATTAGGTAACGGCTTCAATTACAAATTGTATATTTTTAATTCGGTAACTGGAAATAATAAAGGCGACTATTAATGGGATACTTAAATACTAAACCCGGCAGCGGTATATTTTGTTGGCGACAAACTGTGCAAAAAATACGTAAAACAAGCAACTAACTACATGTGGGAGATAAATAATTTAAGTTAACAGTGAAAATTCTAAACGAGGGACAAAAATACTGAGTGGGCAACTATTATACCAAGTAGGTAACTGATTTAAGCTGCCTAACATGGTATTTTTACCGACTTCAAAAGGAGGGAGGTACTCAATTCGACCCGTTTTTTTTTTTGTTTTTTGTATGTACACCGATTACTCGAAGACGGCTGAATCGATTGAAATGATTCAAACGTTATTACATTAGGTAAACTCCCAAGTTGGTCCCATTTTTTTTAAATTTTGAAATCGGTTCAGTACTTTTCAAGTAATTTTGAAAATAGCACGAAAATAGTATGATTTTTGTGTGACTACCTCGATGATCAGTCGTATAACTTCTTTGTTTATGAACTGAATAAGATAATTATTTTTTTGGGTGAAAAGGGATATCTTAAGTGTAGTACTTTAACCGACTTAAAAAAGGAGGTTCGTAGTTTGACCCGCATGTATGTATGTTTCTCCGCGATTAACTCACGTTTGGCTGTGCCGATTTTTCTACCTAAATAATGTCATCTCGATTAGGTTAATAGTCGTCTTTTTTAAACATAATATATGCCAAATTTTTTATGTTTTATGTGTGCCCTAAGGTTGTCGCCCAAATAGAAATTTGGTCGCCCGTTCTGAATAACTAGATACTCAATTTGTATTTTAAAGTCACCCATTTTCAACTAACTTGTAGTCGCCGTCGTCAGTCCGTCGCCCACTTATTATTTCAGTAGGTACGCTATATTCAGTATTTTTGATACCCAAAATGGGAATTTATTGTTACCCTATCAAATACTACCCATTATAATTACTTACTAAAATACACCAAATTCAATGAAATTCACTAAACCGCATTCTAATTACTCCGGTTCAATATTTATAATTATTAACCAAATTGAAACAATGGAGAAACTAATCTTATATCAATAATCTGGCCATAATTGTCACTGCAAACTGATCACTGCGCAAGATAAGATCACGAGAGATCAATATTGTTAGTATCGGTATATCTAACCGCGGGCGACAATGTATCTGTAATCGATAATCGATATTGTATCTAGAAGAGAGCAAACATAAAGGCGGCAGATATGCATTAAGTTCAGGACAATGCTTCGGTGCAATTTCGCAACAGCAAGCTGAGTCCTTGCTGAGTCATAATCATGAGAGGCGTGTTTATTTAGATATGGCTGGATATGGCGCTCGAAACAAGGATCGCTCGGAACTCGGGAAGGGTGTTTAGAAAAGCTGTCTTTACGTTACAACAGATAAGATAGTAGTTTCTAGGTTTAAAAACAAAGTTAGTAAAATTTTATAATAAGAAGGGCTCAAAGATTTTAAACAAGAAGATGGTGATAAAAATTGTACTAATAAAATATTGTGTTGTCAGAATCAATTAATGAACGTATAATGTGTCAATGATACGCCTAATTAATACCCGAAGTGAAAAAATCGCGCTTTCATCTAAGTGCGCGGTCCATTTTCTTTGTAACTATAAACAATCACCGCGCACCCCGCAAAAAACCCCGCTCTGCGGCCCATTTTTTTTAACTATAAACAAGCACCGCACACCCCGCAAAAAATCGAGCTGCGAGGTCCATTTTTGTGTTATAAACAAGCAAGATTACGAGGTTAGTGAATGAAACTGACTGAAAATCGCGCTGCGCGGCCATTTTTTTTACGGGCCGCCCCTGGCTCTTTGGACATTTATTTTGGCCCACCACGGTTACAAAACTACAAAACCTGGACCCTGGCCCTCCACAAAATTGTGTTGGACACCCCGGCTCTATATCATAACTAGTAAAACACACTAAAATTCCAATTTTTTCAGTCAAGTTTTGGGTAAAATGTATTTTTTAATCAAGCTAAAAGTTAATATAGAAAAAATCAGATGTCCGGGGTCAAGGCTCCAAAGTCCGGGGTTTTTACGCTTCCGGTCCTGGTCGGCAGGTTTTAGAGATGGCAGCCCTAATCTCGTGGGGCTACACCTAGTTTTAGCCGGCTAAAACTAGGTGTAACCCGTAGCTGTTGTGGTTAAACCTAGGTGTAACCCGTAGCTGCTGGTTAAACTTAGGTGTAACTGATTTGTTAACGGCTGATACAGATGTAGCCGGTTGCATTCGGTTAAAACTAGGTCTAGCCTTCTTTGTGCTTTAACTAAGGGGGAGTAATTTATGGGATATTAAGTGTGAGTTGCACAAAAACGCTGTCAAAGTTAAAGTTATCGTCAAATGGTAATCCTACCTATTTGTCACGTCAAACTTGTCAAAAGACATCATGCTGGCTGGCAACCTCTTTTTTTGGCTAACTTATGCTTAACCGGTACTATAACAAGCTTGTTATTGTTAAAGTAAGATGGTGCAACTCAGCCTTAGAAAGTTATTTCTGTTGTTTGTTAAAAAAAATCGGGTTGCACTCCGGGAGTGCCGGCAGAAGTGAAAACTTGAATATTAACGTTGTGCATTTTTAATATTTTGGAATAGTTAGGGAATAATTTTGCACGAATTGCCGTCTTACGAATTTACTCTGCATTTGAATTTACGAATACAGAACAGTATTGAACGAAGGTCTTATCCATACTTGACAGAAAATCTAGAGTTTTGACATTGAATTAAAAAATTAGCGCGTTGCTATGGTGACACAAGTGTTTACGTCTTGAAATGACGCGCGGCTGTCTACGTTACATCCGTCTTACGAATTTTCGATCAGGGTCACGTGACCCTGACTGACGCGAGTTTAACATTTTTTCCCCATTACAAAAAAAGTGTACAGCGCCGCTAAAGAAGTTTTCACTTCAAAAATCATAATAGCGAAAAAATAAAAAAAATCTTTGTTCATCGGTTATAAAAATCTTATTGTTGAAGAGAATAACAAGAATGGAAACTTTAAAAGCGTATTGTCTTTGGTACACTCAAGCAATGAATCGATCGATACTGTCGGCCGTAAAACTGTGATCGATTATTGTGTACAAGCTAACGTTTAGTACTCAATTACTTCAGTACAGAATACGATCTGGTATCGATTGTCTAACTAACAGGCTTTATTCTGTTTTTAGGGTTCCATACCCAAAGGGTAAAAACGGGACCCTATTACTAAGACTTCGCTGTCCGTCTGTCTGTCTGTCTGTCACCAGGCTGTATCTCGTGAACCGTGATAGCTAGACAGCTGAAATTTTCACAAATGATATATTTTTATTGCCGCTATAATAACAGATACTAAAAACAGAATAAAATAAATACTTAAGGGGGGCTCCCAAACAACAAACGTGATTTTTTCCTGTTATTTGGTTCGTGCGCAAGTCCGACTCGCACTTAGCCGGTATTTATTCATTAGGTGTAGGTGGGTAATTATCAAATCTCATGCATGATGTCCACATAATGTACAACACAGGACATTGATGTTCCAAAATGTATGTATGTACAACATAGGACACCATAACATTTCTCAGTGGTGGACGGAATTAGAAACACCCAATGAATTATTAAATAATTATAATTCAGTGGAAAACCGAAAAAACAGTAAATTTTCACACAAATGAAACTTTGAAGCCTTGGATCTCCGCCAGGAATTGATCGACCTGTGATCTGATGATGGCAGTCCAGGGAGTGAATGGGGGAGATCCAGAGGGTCAAGTCTGCTATAATGTTTTCGTCAAAATCGTGGTTCAATGGTGTTCTAATGGTAATGCTTTTTGCACAGTTCTTGTTTCTTAAATCCACAATGAAGACACAATTATGTGTCCGTTTTGGTTTTAAGAAACACAAAGTGTTTCAGTTTTGGGTTTAAGAAACAAGAACTGTGTCAAAAAGCATTACCATTCAAACACCATTGAACTACGATTTTGACGAAAACATTACCAGACTTGACCCCCTGATCACTAATATCACTATACAATACACAACACCCAACTGTTCTGATCAGCTTTCTGACGTCGTCCATCACTTCACTTGTTATATTCGAAAATAACAAAATTAATTTGTAAGCTGCAACTTCATTTCAACTTTATACTATACTCGTTTGTATTACTAATAGATAGATAATACCTTTGATTTTTTAGTTTTAATCAAAGAATAATACATAGATTATAAGTAGGATGAACTAACACGCCGAAAATACTTGACTCATTGGATAATCGGTGTATTTATCACTTTATCTCTACAACGTAAAACGTAATATTAACAAGGGTTTCTTAGAACTGTATTTATTATATTGACTCAGATGTGCGTAGCTGCGTCGCCGTCGACAGCAAATGGACTAGCGATCTTTTCGTCATATTCATGTAATTTAACTGTGGGTTCTTAGCCTAGAGGAGTTAATGTACTTTTAATAATAATAAATTGGTCAATCAGATCAATAACCAAATAGTATTAAGTATTTAAACTAAAGACAATACGGCTCATTGAATTAGAAACAACATAGTGGATTGCCTAATTTGCCTATAATGACGTCATCGTCTGTATTTAAAGCAATAGACAATAATCAATTGCTTCTATGCACAGGAAGAATGAGATGACCATACAATCACAGTCTGACACAGTTCCATCACACATTATATCCAGATCAGATCTATTTGATACCCTGTCACAGCGAACTGCGAGTAAGCAACGACATCCTGCTTAGTTTCAATCAGCGAGAAAGCAAAGACCCTAATAAGCTATTCGCAAACTGGGTTTTTGCGAGTCGACAAATGGGACACACAATAAATTATGATTCTAGAATAAACTACTCAAATCACTCATAATGTCTAACCATTGTTTTGCGTAAGATTTGCATACGAAACCTATCGACAGTTCTTTTTCCGACATGTTTAAGATCATTATCCTATCTTCCTAGAGACTTTCCTAATCGTAATCTTCTAGATCATACAATGGATAGAAAGAAAGCGTAACGCGACAAGACGGTCTGTTGCGTAAGCATTCTTGCAAAATAATACCCATTGAATAGCATGCAGTGTCATCAGAACGATCTCGCGTCACGCTATTATTGTGTGCATGTTGCCATTTGACAATTACGCAATGTGGAAACACTTCTTCTGTCATACGGGTAATTTGGGCCAATAGAAAACATAGTAACAATCACATTCATTATTTCGGCTATTGTAATCAAGTGGAATGGCTTAGAAAAGTGAGTTAGAAGCTGAAATTAATTTCCTTATGAATTTTGAGGCCTCATTCTCGAATCAACGGAATACAACTTTTAACATAAACAACATTCAATACACACACATATGCAGACTACAACCAAATGCAGCATCAACGCGCGCCGAAGAAAAAAACAAACGGGTGATTTGTAGGGGACGTCTGTAACAGACGACTTCCATTTCAATCTAGGAAAGTCCGGATTACGAAATACAATTATTTCCGTCGAAGTGGTCTTGTTGGAGAAATTATAGGATCTGCGGAGGACACGACGACGACGTTCAATACTATCGGTCTAATTCTAATAGAACTGGGGAGAAACTGATTGGAAACTCGTAAAGAGGTTACGTGTCTAGCGAGATTTTTTGATCCCTTAAATAGGGTTCTCCTCTTCGTTTGGAAATAAACAGACCATATTAATTGAAATAAAGAAATACCTACTTATTTTTATTCCTTAAAAAACCTAGTAGAAACTTTTTATATTTTAGAAAGATTCCATAGCTACCGATTGATTTCAAGGATATTACACGAACCGTCGTCGAGCAGTATCTTTTGTTGTTTTACCGCAATGCAATCACATGTCAAAAGTTTTACATATTACGTTACGAGAATTCTACAAGTTCCATGACATGTGCTTTTTCAATGAAACAAAAAAAGTTACAATGCAACAAAGACAGTGAGGAAATAAAATGAAAAGTTTGTCTCGCGGGCTGCATGCCATATGTGGCGACTAGTGACGTCAGAGCAGTCAGCTGTCTTGTGTGGAGTCATCGAGTGCATTTCAACTTGTTTCATTACAGCAATAATCTGGATGCAGCAATAGTTTTAGAAGATAAGTAAGGGATCTGATTGGAAAATATTCACCATATTTCATGATGATAAAGAAGGGTGGACACTTGACATTTGTATGAACTATGAACACGCAAATGGGATTACCCATAAAAACGCAATAAATTACACCAGCCAGTTAAAATGTCATCATGAGGAAGGAAGGAAATGTTGCCTAGTAATTCCCTGATTTCCAGAATTCATAAAGCGAATAATAACTATGGATAAAATACTAAGTCCGTAACATGGGGAAAAGAACGATTAGTACTATTATATATTCTGTGGAAGAGGTAAGGACATTTTGAAAGTAATTGAAAGAATATCATCAACTTATTACTTTGGTGATGTAAGCTATGATTTTGCTCGGTGGAGATGGCGTGTCTGGTCTATAGACAAAAGCACGCATTAGGGTGGGTATCCACTTAGGTTCGCGAACCTCCGCGCTCCGCGAACCTGCACCTAAAATATCGTTTATCCTCTGCTGGAACAGGGCGCCGAGGTGTGTACGTGGTTCGCACAGGCACACACTGTAGCCAAAGTAAAAATATTTGTTTTTGCTATGGATCACTGTTCTAGGTTCGCGGAGCGCGGAGGTTCGCGAACCTAAGTGAGTTGAGTACCCACCCTTACATGGCATTACCTCATCTTTGATCCTTGCTATCAAAAGCCTCCGAAAGTCAGAATGCATTCGCGGATATAAAAGATGATTTTTTTAAATCTTTATTTATTGACAATGAAAGTTATTTAATTTAATAACGATTAAAATAATCTTCTTCTTTTATATATGATCAAAGACGAGGTAATGCGTTAGAATTTTCAATGATTCCATATTTCGCACAAAACCTGAGAATCCTGAGATAGCAACGTTAAAATAAAGTTAACTTTGAGAACGACACAAAACAATTATGGAAACTGCGAGAAAAAAATCTGTTCTAATTCAATGAACCAAAAATTCAATAAAAAATAGATAATTATAAATAAGAATGATTAGCCCTGAATGTTAATTATTGTATGATTGAGTTATTATTTAATGTGTGAGTTATTTCAAATTTGTGTTATATTTAGTAATTAATAGCCCTTAATTAATGAATATTCCTATGCCCTTGCAGGGCGTCACATGTAGACGTAGACCTTATGAAATGTTCCACCTCACATGTAATGTGATATGCAATAAATAAATACTGAAATACTGAATACTGATTCTAATAAAACTTCTCGTGGTAATTTTAGGGATCATAGTCAAGTATTTTTAGAAGGTATCACTACATTCCCTCGTAGTCATTCGTAGAAGTAGATAGCAAATGTGTAAAAAAGGTCACTTTTAGCAGTTTTGCTATCTATTTCTAGCAGTGACTACGAGGAAATGTAATGATACCGTCTCTAGACTAGTGGCCCAAAATATTTCACGAGAAGTTTTATTAAAATTGTGTATTAGAATGAGGGCTTTCAAAGTGACATTTAAAAATAAAAAATTAAAATACACTTCTTTTTTGGGCAGTCGTGTAAAAATAGTAACTGTTCACCTCAACTGATGGTGTTGATACTTTTCGAAGCTTAAAAATAGTAACTATTTGATTCACTAGATGGTGTTGATACTCTTCTCGAAGCTTAGTAAAAAAATCAGATTGACACACATTTTTTATCAACGCCATCTATCAAGCCTACAGTTTTTTGTCATTGTGAAAAGCCCTTATTACAATATTAAAATAAAATTCACCGAGGCGCCCGGCCACTTTCGGCCAGGAAAGCGCCTTAATAACAAATCCAAAATAATGTATGTCATGTAAGCAATATATGGCCCCCTCATCCTGGGACCAACATACCGTGACGACAGACTCAGGCCAATGATCTTCAACGCGTCACTGATTCCAATTTCCATTGCTAAGATATGCATAAAAAGCTACACAAATAAACTGTATAACATACATGCATTTGATTGATTTATTATCACTTGTGCTAAGATTAGGACACCATGAATTTTCAATCACAATCTAAGCCGGTAGTTGACTACTCACTACAGGACCCTACAAACAGTATGATTTTTCCTAATAAACAGACGGATAGTATTTTCCTGTTTATTGGATTCAAAAAACGTTATGATATCATAATGTACGACTGAAATAGTAATTTTTATCTTTAAAATATGACTCACATACTACAAGTTCCTGAAAATATTATTATTCACAAATAACATCAAAAGAACCTGTAGTAAACAAAATACAGTACAATCAAATCTAATACACTATCGGAAAGACATGTCATGATAAGTCGAAGTAATCAACCTAATTCCTCTATTCAGAGTTTCCTTACCTTGCTTGGAAAATTGGATTCCATGAAAGAAGTCCTTTTTCCTTTCAGTTTAACCTAAATTCTTACAATAGAATAAACAAATGTAATATTGTCCAATTACGATTTTCAGTTCATAATTTTTGAAAGAGGTTAATTTCCAATAATTTCATCCGACAGAATTGCATTGCATTGCAATGCATTTCTTTTGTTCTGAGCTACCCCAACAGCTGAGAATGATAAAACAAGAACCTTAACTAAATTATCAAATTAATTAACTGGAACTTAATCGAAACCTATGAAACTGAAATTTCTTTTTGGTATAGATAGACAGTTAAAATGCACGTTGAAGTATATTCCAAAATATTGAATATTATTGAATATTGAATTCGTGAATGGATTGAATGACCCATATTACGATCGTGTGTCCGTCTGACATCACGACACTGGCTATTATAAAAATCGAGTAGATTGTCGCATTGTCACGTGGCTGTTATTATTGTGTCCACAGAGCGTGAAATTATTGTAGAACGTTCGCAGCAGGTAGCCGCTATATATGTCATTATGCGTGAAATTCATGAAAACATCATACCGTGGTTTTGAACTGAAACGGAGTTTTAGATAAAAGAAAGAAATTAAATACTATTTTTTTACACTATGAAAATGGATAATGAATAGATTTATTAAAACAATAGGATTCATAGGATATCAAATCAGTAGTAAAAAGAGAAATACGTGCATGAAAAAAGAATGAAAAAAAAATAACACTCAAGGGGAATAATCATAATGATGGCAATTAATTTGATGCTAAAGTAACTACGAGTGTTGCATGCAATTCATGCAATAAAACTGCCATGATCGGGTTAATGAAATTACTTACTAAACAAGGCGTCCTTGTTAGCAACATAACAGCACACCCGTTTATTCAAACGCATTGGTATTAGCTTTACGACCAAAATATTAAGTTGTTAAACATTTTACTTTATACATATTTGTTTAGTTAATTTTATTTTCTAATTTTGCTTTGATTTTCCATAGTTGGAAGAATCTAATTATGAATTTCAAGAAGAATCTTGCAAATTATTTATTTAACCCTCAGCTAACAACAAATTTTTATTTTGAAAATTTTGACAAGTATTAATTTCGAGATTAATCCTTACTATCCTTACTAATATTATAAATGCGAAAGTCCGTTTGTTTGTTTGTTTGTTTGTTTGTTACGCCTCCACATCCTAACTACTGAACCGATCATCATGAAATTTTGCATACAAGTTGTCAGGGGTACAGAGAAGGACATAGGGTACATTTCATCCCGAAAAAAAGTATGGTTCCCGAAGGATAGCAAAAAACCTTTCCACGCAGACGAAGTCGCGGGCGGCCGCTAGTCATTAAATAAAAACGTAACGATGACTAACTCGTCTCATTAGCGCACAGGCTGTGTACACAATCAAGTAATTAATGGCACCCATTGCTAGCGTCGATTTACCGTTAAGCATTAAGTCAGCCATCGGCGTAGATCCTGGCCTAATCAATCAGGCGACACAGTTGGATGCGCGCCACCATTGTGCACCTAGCGCCTACAC
Source organism: Agriphila geniculea (assembly GCA_943789525.1). Taxonomy (NCBI): domain Eukaryota; kingdom Metazoa; phylum Arthropoda; class Insecta; order Lepidoptera; family Crambidae; genus Agriphila; species Agriphila geniculea. The sequence continues at coordinate 1,906,465 of OX038879.1, read as the reverse complement.
ACACGATACGACGCAAGCCATCAGCACTTTCACGAGAGGATCTACCAATCATTTAATTGATCCTTGTTATATTTTTTTCTGTTTGAAATCTCTAATCAGTACTTTCGTCTATGAGCAAATAACTTCCAGTTTTTGATCGGTGTAGTGTGTCCCTCAGCAGGGACATTCCTCCTTCATTCCTCCTTAGAGGATATCTTTCCTTTTGAGGCGCTTGCTATATGCTTCGAGTTAAAAGCTGTGATGGCAGAAAATTCGGGTGTCTTGTCTATCCAGTTTACCCCGGTATCTATAGGTTGCATTGGCAATCTTTTCCATAACTGTACTCTTTTCCAGGTATTCATGTATTTCAGAGTTAGTGATATACCATGTCGCTTCACTGATGTTTCGGAGTATCATATTTTTTGCACTTTACGGGCATGCGATGTACGAATTGCTGGCACCAAGTGGTACTTCCCCAGAGTTGAATACCATACCGTAGGTCCATAGTTTGTTGCCCAATGCCAACTTGCTGTTTCGGCCCCAGAAGCCACAGGAGACATTTATTTTATAGCGATTTGTCTAGTTCATCTCTTTTTTTATAATTGAAGGATAAATTGATGACCCTTGTTTATTTACTTCAGGTGCAGATTCAACAAGTATGGACTAATTCATCGTCCTTAAAACTGTTTGTTTTGTGTTCACATTTTTTTCGGTTGTAATAATTTTGTACTTTATTTAAGGGATAAATTGTATGCACATAATCCAGTGTTATCTTTTATAGCAACTTAATAATCAAACGATTAGAAAACGTCATTAAGTTATTGAATACTGGCTTCAAGCTCAGCCGACTGTTGAGAATTATAGGATGTGCAATATTGATGAAGCGAGGGGCAGTGCGATCGTATCGGTATTGAGTCGCATGCATAATGTAGCTCAAAGTTATTTGAATGGCTCGGCTCTTCTGAGTCAGCTGACAGGAAAACTCAATAAACGTCGACGCACGTCACGAATACCAGCGCTATGGAAGACAATTTCATGGCGATTTGTCTCCGCACTTCGCAGCATATGAGATATAAATTATCTCAACTTCATGATTTTAGGATGGATATCAGAGGAGTTTGCAAAGGGTTCGGTACTATTTTTAAGAAAAAGAGGGGTGAAGGGTTTGAAGCCTATGTCTGTCTGTCTGTATGTATGTACGTATTATCGTAGTGCCTAAACAGATGAAGTGATTTCAATGCAGCTTTTTTTAATTGAAAGCTAAATTAGTCGAGATGGTTTTTAGCCACGTTTGATGGAAATCCATCCAGCCATTTATGGAGATGATCAAATGCCTGCCAAAACGTTAAAAGATACAGATGTGGTGCTTGGACTAAAATAATCCTTTAATAACTCAACATCAAAGACATGAAGATTTGAAGGAAACCACGAAGCGCAAACTGACAAGTCCTATGCAACAAACATTTCTTGAGAATGACTAGGAGAATCTAGATCCGCTCATTGAACTAACTATGAAATCTAACATCAGCTTACCTATTCAAACGTAACATGCAATTATTCGATTGAATATCAGCAAGAACGTGCTTCAGTAAATACTTTCACGGATTATAATCTTGAGCCAGCACCGCAATTATTGGTTAATGAAACTTGGCGACTGGATTCCTCGGTTATGAAGCGTGGTTACTAAGAAAGTGATCTCAAATTCGCACTAGAACCAATCGATGAAATGTTAACGTCTTTATTTAGTCACTTACTTGTGTTTGTTTCCGCCTCGAGTATTCTTGAGAAATTGCATGCTAACATTAATGATAAAAGATAGAAAGTTGAGAAAACTTTCAATTTAAGGCACTAGTTTTACAACAAACTTTATATTGAGGAACTTTTTTCGAGAGGAACATATTTGAACGATTCAAACCTTCGTTTTAACCTTTTCCAATGCAGGTAGCCTACGTTTTTTAGATTTAGCCTTCAAGCTTTATAATCTTTTATAAGAAAGAACCTAGAACCGGACCTCACAATTATTCACATATTTGCATAATAGCTTAGAGAAAATTATAGCTTTAGTATTACATGCGTTTGAAGTAGTTAGATACTGTATAAACAATCGCATTTAAAATATGAATTACGAATAAAAATACCACACATTTGTGATAATACGCTAAAAAACCTTGACATTTAAATTCGTCACCATAATAACGTGATATGCAAAACATTTAGAAATTTAAGTTCAGTAAAAATTACGTTCAGTAAAAACAATACATTTTTCCGATAAGTTTAGTTTTATCCGCAATGCAACCAAGTTCTCATAAGAAGATTCACATAGGATAGGTAGTATAGATAGGCAGGTATATAGGTGCGAGGAATGCAGTCGACTAGTATGTACTTCATACTTCGTCGCCCATAGCGGGATGATTAATAGAAAACCAGTATGGGCGCGCGGTGGAATATTAATATAAGACGCCCGCCGCAGCATCTGTAATAAGCTAATGGTTGCACTCGATGGTAGAACACTAACCATACATTTTAATATGACAAAATATTACATAAACGTGCGGTGAAACAGACGTTGATAATAAGAGCCTGAACTGAGTATTTTGCAACGACAGTTTTGCGTTTTAAACCAGAATAAATAAATAATACAAGTCTGTAGCTACCGATTTTGAAAGACGTTCAAGTTCACGTTCTGCTGGCTTACATTTTTATATTGCTTACAGTGTTTTAAAATATAAGCTATTATGAAACTTGCATGATCATTAGTTACCTATTTACTCGATGTAATTACTAATTTGCTAATAATTAATTGAACAATGGTTGCGAAAAGCTGTACTTTATTAACCAAGTAAGTATCTGCTAACTTGTCATGTGACTGCAAAAAATAAGTTAACTACACCTACTGACGCAATTGGTCTGTAAGTACTTTTATGACAACTTGATTGCTCTGACATTCTTGTCAAGGCCCTGCGATGACCCTATTCACAGTGGAGTCAGAAAAAATGATCGTGACTCATTGACGGACGGTTTCGTGTAATTTAGTCATTAAAATGTTGATGAAGACCTTGGCTCACGAGACATCTTCCTCTAGTTGTTATTGTCCTCAACGCTTTATTGGAAATCTCATCTCGTCGTCAAACGATTTTTGAGCTCTGCCCCTAAGCTAGTAATATAATAAGTCTATGTCTGCCCCCCTAGTATGACAAGACAACCTAAAGACGATATATCGCGTTATAGCGTTATCGACACTCAACTGTCAAAATCTATTGTCTTTTGACAGTTAACCGTGATAAATCGCTATATCATATCGCGTTTTGGTGGTCAAGAGGGCTGACTGGTATTTCAGAAAAATAAACTGCTTTAATCCTTTATATTTCAGAAAAAGTGTAGACACGCTATGTGCTATGTGACTCACATAGCGGCCCTGCGCTCGACTACTCCGCCGCCCCACTTTATCTAAGTTTTAATAATAGCTCAATGCAAAACAGGTACCTATATACGTAGTAAAGTAACTTGTATTTAATGTAATTAATAACAACATTAGCATCAAAGATCCATTGACAGCACATAAAAATAGCTGGCTCATCAATGGGCGCTCTGTGACGTCACGCGTCGACGCCGAACGTCCGTCGGCGCGCGCGCACCCTAAAGTGCAACACACTGCAGCTGTTCTGCATACAAACAAGAGCTAGAATATGTCCTTTAGTAAAAATGCATATGCGGTGTTTGGAGTGCGAATACTCCTGAAAGGTAAAAGATATAGAACCATTTTATGTGGTCAATAGTATGCGTGAAAGTAGTGTCATAAAAGTATTTATTTAAATCATAAAAATTGATACTCTCGTGTCCGCCATACACAGACTTTATAACCAAAGTATTTGTTGTGTGGTCTGTGCCGCCAATCGCCATACCACTTCAAACAGCAAAAACATTTGTGATTCCAAGAAAGAAAATGAACAGCTGATTTTTTTCCATAATCAGTGTCATTTGATTTGATTGATAATTTGATACCTACTTGCACAATACCTTATTGAATTGTTTATACCATTACAGCGGTTGTCACACTTTTCCGGCCAAGGGCCACATAGGGAAATATGGGTGTCCCTGCCGGGCCACACGCTAAGGGCGTTTGTCCACTTATATCTATACCGTATTCATATTTTTTACTTCATATTTAAGTTTGTGAGTGGTCGTCGACAAAACACAACTAATGAATAGGACATAAAAAATACGAATACGAACCGAATACGCAAACGTAGACATCAAGTTATGTTGAATTTTATTTAAATAATTAAATTATTATATAACATTAATATTGCTCCAATATTTAATTACTGATACAATAGATTTCAGTCATAATTATGATTTCAGTGAATGTCAATAGGTTAAAAAACAAAATTCAGATAATCAGCAATCAACTAACCAAAACTATAAAAGTTTTAAAATAATTAAACTATTGTGAAGTCATTAAAACTAAATGGGTAAAATCTGGTAACTGATAACAACAGGAAATGAGATATTTCGTTCAGTTTATCAGTGTTGCATTGTACATAGAAAACAACTATCGGCGGGCAGTCTGATAAAGAGGAAGGAAGAACTGTTGCAATGGGATACTCACAGATATGCAACTAATGATGAAATGGGAAATGCATTATTATATTAATATACACCAGAGACTCCCAATTACATTTACCTACAACCCCTCTGAAAGACCTCAAACTCGTGTACCCTTTATTGCAGGAATGATAAAAGAAAAATGAAACCAGATGTATGAAATGATGAGATTGCTTCGTGTACCCCTTGATGTAACCTCTCGTACCCCTGGGGGTACGCGTACTACTAATTGAGAAACAACTGGGAGGGAATGTATGTACACATTTTGTAGAAGTCAGTAGGACCTACCTATCTATCATAATAATAAATTGTTTATTTCCAATAAAGTTTACTAAGCTTATAAAGCTTAACTAACCCCCATACTAGGCTATGCCTGTCATATGGGGGAAATTAAACATAGGTACCAAACCTCTTGGTGCAGCAACAACATCTTGTGTCTCTTGAGCTAACAGTCCCAAGTTCAAATCTAGCATGACGAACCTAACAAGATTTTTGTCTACCCCTAAATGTCATCTTTGACAGTGATGAACGAACCGTTTGTTTACAATAGGATCTAATTTTTGACATTTTGACCCTCTGTTACCAACGGGTAGATAAAATCGCTCTCGAGCTTGTCATGCCACAGGGGCTGGTGGTATACATTTGTTTGATTAGCATAAGCATTTGTTTTATAGTACAGGCTTTACTTAGTTAAGGACAAAATTAAGGACAAATTCATTTATTTTTTATTAAATTACTTGGTCAGATGTTTGTTTATGTTTTGACATGCTTCTGTTTTACTTATTTAGTAAGTTATTATTTTAATAGGATACTTAAATGTTTCATGATTGAATTAAGTAAACATGATTATAATTATTACATTAATAATAATATCATTAACTTGAATTTATAATGGATCTCAATTTAGAAACCACAAATTATAGCAATATTTGGGTATCAGAATCTGTCTTTCTAGGTCTATGTGAACAATATAATATAACAAAAAAATTAAGGTCTAATCTGTAAATCCCTCTTTCTTTCTATAAAATTTCTTGACGAGCAGTCAAGAATAATCTTGTTTTATAGTGCAGTTGTATAGTAAATTAGTTGAAATTACAGATCATTTAATCCAAATATTTTGTTATTTAGGTAAATAATTACATGTATTCTTTCATATTTTTTACACGACTGCCCAAAAAGGAGTATATATGTGTTCATGGTTCATGTATGTTTGTGGGTATGTGAGTTTCTTTATTCCACCATAACTTCCAAATGGCTGAACAGATTTGGATGCATGGGGTATCATTAGTTAGAAAGTTAGTTAATGAACTAAAAAGTTATATTTAACAAGTGTCATTGCAGTACGGGGACCTCTTTGATTAAAAATTGTGCCACAAAACGATCCCCCGACTGCAATGACACTTGTTATTTAACTTTTTAGTTCGTTTTTGGCAGGGCAGATGTTTTTAATATTTTTTAAATTTATTTATTTTTATTATAAAAAACCTAATCAGTAACAAACCTCATTAATCCTGATCCTGTTCAGATTACACCTAAGTATTATTTATTCTACTGATGATATTGAAATATTATATATTTGTATAACATTAATATTTGCAAGATATGTGGTAGGCTAATCAATTCATACAAAATCTACAATATCTACTTCATAAAACTAATAAAGAAAAACTAATTATAAAATAAATAAAATGTTACTATAAATATTTACTTAAATGTAAGAGGTAAAGGAGTAATAATATGTTTTACAGATATGTATTCTAATTTAAATTATATCTTGTGTGTGGTCTGTTATACTAATTTAATCGTTTTCGTTTATTACTGAGAAGGTAACAACGAAATTTCATGTTTGTAAACATAGAAGCCGGGTGAAACAGACAGTTATTTCACTTACCAAGACTTTGATAAATCGGCTCTCCAGCTCATCCCGGTCCGGCATTGGAGGCTTCGTGCGGTTCCTGGTGGACGGCTGTCGAACATGGTTACTCTTGGTCGGCGCGACCGGGCCGTCCAGCATTGTTTGTTCCCTCGACGTTATCAAACCCATTTTACACAAATTAGACACCACTACAGAAACCACATACCTATCCATTCAAGTCATTTTATCACAAATAAATTAACAGCACTATTACACTGGAAAGATCACATCACAAACTCAATTATTTAGTTTATTTAGCAAAACTTCAAATCGAATATAATAGAAAAATGCTTCAGACAACGCGCACGCACACAACGCGCGGATTCCATTATAAAAAAAGCACAGACTGGCGACAGAAATTGACATGACAGTGACGTTCAGTGCAGTGACGCTGGCCACAGATTAGGTACCTAAAGTTACGTTTAGTGATGTACGAAAAATGGCATTAAGCCGGCAGGCTGATTATCTAATTAGAAACCACCTAGCGACCGGTTGCAGTTCATAGATGATAGTGATCCATTGCTACTTCTTTTTGAATTAAAAAAAAACATACCAAAGAAAAGTAGCAATGTATGTGGAATGGAACCGGTCGCTAAATAGTTTCTTTTTAGATAATCAGGGTGCCGGTTTGCACATCCATAAGTAGAAGTAAAAACCACGTGTGGACATGGACACCGTCCGGCAAGTAAGTAAGTAATTTGTGGTTATTATTTGTGATTTTTAGAAAAGATGGCTAATTTATTGATTTGCAGGTGTTTTGTGAAGCAGTATTATTTCTTCGGACAAGATATTATCCCCGTCAAATGGTAATGCGCTGGAACCTTGTCAAATTAACCTAATCGTGACGTCACCCGCTACAGCTAGCAAAAAAAGTTGAAGTAAATAATAATTAATTTGATTTAATGATTATTATTGTCAATAAGATAGGGTTAAGTGAAAATATAATAATTGTATGGATATTTTCAAAATAAATGAAAATGAAATATTCTTAATTTAAATAATAGTTCAGGCAAAGAAAGCTCAAAAAAAATGTATAGAGGGAAATGCTTGGAACACAATTTTTGACTTCGTAACTTTATTTGGACACGTGGCCCTACCATGAGTTGATGCAAACTGTTTACGTTACAGTAAACTGTCGGATATACTGCTCACAGTCAATACGAGTGAAAGAGAGAAAACGATAGTTTACTGTAACGTAAACAGTTTCCAACAACTCATGGTAGGGCCACTGTTAGGAGGTGAACATATCAAAATTCGCCGCCAGTAGCCCCTATGCCGGGGTGGAGGGGGGAGGTTTGAAGGCCCCATTTTTCGATTTTTTACATATAGGTATTGATATAAAGAAAGCGAAGCGATTACCAGTAGAACTTGGCTTTATTTAACTTAAAGAAGGAAACTATAATAATAACATCATAAAATATAAAATGCAGACATAGGTAGCAAAGCAAGACAGATCGCTGACAGACAACGTCTTGTCACGCAACAGCTCTATGGTTGTTGTATGCAGGTTGGCAATCATATGTCATTCTCCCCCGCTTGAGTTTTCATCCCTTCCATCTACCACGAAGTCTCTAAGGTGGGTCGGAAACTTTATGGCACGGTGAGATCTACGCAGGCCATCATTGTGAGTTATTTCATTAGGTGGAGTCACGTAAGGTTCCCCTTGTTCCACTGCAAGAGGCTGATTCTGTTCTTGCAGATTTTCAGGTTCATCTCCGTCTTCAGCGTCGATAGGAAACGGAGCCAGTCTTCTATTTGACACTGTGGCAGTTTCGCCATCGCTCCGACGAATGTAGGAATATTGGGGATTACTTTCTAAGAGCTCCACTTCCTCGACTAGGGGATCTGTCTTAGCCTGCCGCACATATTTTTTCATTAATACGGGGCCCGGAATCATCCATGAGGGTAGAGAATCGCCATTCGGAGACCTTCTTGGGTAGGCGAATAGTCTTTCGTGCGGGGTGGCATTTGTTGAAGTGCAGAGAAGAGAGCGCACACAATGCAATGCGTCCTTTAGGACTCTCTCCCAATATTCGATTGGCAGGTTCTTGGCGCGCAGACTGAGTTGGATCGTACGCCATAAGGTGCCATTTAGGCGCTCCACTTGTCCGTTCCCTTGGGGATTATAAGGTGTCGTTCTCGAAGACGCTATGTTTGAATCTCTCAGGAAAGCTTTGAATTCCTCTGACATGAACGACGACCCTCTATCGTGAGTATATATTTATTCGGAGTGTTTGAGGGCAAGGGCCCTTTGAAGTCAATATTGATACGTTCAAACGGGGACGTAGCTTTGATTAAGTGGCCACTAACTTTCATAAATCGAGGCTTAATCTCGGCACAGATTGGGCAGGAAGCCGTCATTTCTTTGACATCATTTGCCGAGTAAGGAAGATTCTTAAATCGTACCCAATGAAACATGCGGGTCACACCAGGGTGACAAAGTGCGTTATGAAGTTCTCGTAGCTTATTCGTGTTCATATACGCACATACTCGGGAAAGGGCGTCGGCTGCAGTGTTCTCAGTACCTGGCCTGTATATGATGTCGTACTTATAGCATGATAACTCCAAACGCCAACGCATAATCTTTTCATTTTTGATCTTGCTATTGTGGTTCTGATTGAGCATGTATGCGACTGACTGTTGATCCGTTATCAAAAGAAAGTGCCTCCCGATCAAGTAATGTCTCCATTTCTTCAGACTTTCCACTATTGCGCTCGCTTCTTTTTCTATCGATGAGTGCTTGCATTCAGAGCCTGATAGCGTGCGAGAAAAGAAGGCAACAGGGCGCCCTTGTTGCGATAGTGTAGCTGCTAAAGCAAAGTCCGAAGCGTCAGTTTCTACCGTGAAGATCTCGTTATCATCGACTGCCATGAGGGTAGCTCTTTTGATATCGTCTTTGAGCTGTTCGAAACATTGTAGAGCGTTCTGAGATAATGGAAAACTGGTTACATTGGTAAGTGGTTTTAATTTCTCTGAAAATCTTTCGACCCATTTGGCGTAATGAGCGAATAACCCGAGAATCCTTTTTAGCTCTCCCGGCTTTGTAGGAGCGGGCAGCTCTAGTAGGGGTTTAAGCCGTTCGCTATCAGGTTTTATTATATTATTTTCAACTGTATATCCCAACAGATCGATTTTAGTTTTGTTAAAGACGCTCTTTTGTTCATTCAAAGTTAGGCCGTACTTTTTCGCAGCATCCAAGAACCTTTTCAAATTGTGATCGTGCTCGGCCTGCGTCTTCCCACAAACTGTGACGTCGTCGAGATATGTAAATGTGCCAAGCAATTTTTCTGTAGATATGACAAATTCGAGTGCGCGCTGAAACGCGGCTACACCGTTGGTCACGCCAAAAGGTATTCTGGTGAATTGACACAATTTGCCGCAGGCTTCAAATGCAGTATATATTCTCTCTGCCGGGAGGATCGGGATTTGGTGGTAAGCCGATTTCAAATCAATTTGACTAAATATTTTGTATTTCGAGACGTCACTTACAACTTTTTCAATGTAAGGCAGGGGGTAGGCATCTAGCTCTGTGTATTTATTAATCGTCATCGAGTAATCAATTACTAAACGTTTCTTATGAGCCCCTCCACCTGCTACTAGGACTTGCGCTCTCCAGGGTGAGATGCTCGGTTCTATTATCCCATCTTTGATTAGCTTGTCCACTTCTTGCGTGATAAACTCTTCATCTTCCTTGCTATAACGTCTACTTTTGACGGCGATCGGCTTGATATCGTGCATAAGGTTTGTGAAAACAGAGGCCGGTGGCACAGAAGCTTCTAGTACATTGCATATTTCCAAGGGTTCTTTCGGGCCGCCAAAATTGAACTCGAGTTTTGAGTGGTCTCTTAGTAGATCGTGACCCACGATGACATCCGCACAGAGGTTGTTTACAACGAGTAAAGGTCGTTGTTTGTATACGTGATCTTTCATTGTAATGGTGGCGAAGCACACACCCTCGACAAACGAGACGTGGTTGAGCGATGCGAGATTGATAGTTTGTTTGCTCGGTCTTTGGCGCAACTTCATCAAACGTGCAATTTTAGAGTTGATGAAACTCACCGAACTGCCCGTGTCAATTAGTGCATCTGCTTTGTAGTCGTTCACAGTTATAGGAATGGTCGCACTCTTCAAACTTGATGGGGATGCGGCAGAAATAGCCCCACTGCAAGATGGTCCATCGGAGATGTCGCTCTTGACTATTCCGTCAGCAGGAATAGCATTGCTGGAGTTTGCCGATCGGCAAACGCTCGCGAAGTGGCCTTTCTTCGAGCACAGTTGACAAAAAGCGTTATTCGCTGGACACTTAAACCTTTGATGTATGTTCCCTCCGCAGAAGAAACAGCGTCTCATTGATGGTGTTGATCTATAGGCAGGAGTAGGAGTAGAAGGGGGGATAGAGCGTACTGGCGAGGGCCTGGCTGCTGCTAAGTTGGGAAGTCCTGGGTCGGAGATGATACTGTTAAGTTGTTGAAAGATGTTGCTACTTATTGTGTTGGAATCTTTTTCTGCAGTCTCCAGAGTGATAGCTTGGTTAAGCGTCTCATCCAGGGAAAGTTTACTATTTTCGAGGAGGCGTTCCCTTATCCTCTTAGAATGGAGGCCAGAGATGAGGGCGCTGCGAATAGCCTGTTCTTCATGTTCTTTAGCCGTAACGGCTTCAAAACTGCAGTCTTGTGCACATAAACGTAATGCCCTTGCGTATTCAGCTATAGATTCTTCAGTTCGTTGCTTCCTATTGTACAAGACATGGCGGGCAAGTATTGTGTTTTTCGCCTTCACATAGATACCGTCTAAAGCCTTTAAGGCATCGTCAAAGTTTTGGAAAGACTTTACGTACTTGAAAATTGAGGCCGACAGGTGATTCACTAAGATCTTAAGCTTAAGATTGTCGGGAGTACCTACAGCGCATTCTTCGGCAAGGAAACTTTCGAAGGTCGACTTCCAATAAATCCATTTCGAATCGGAATCTTGGGCATCAGGTTCAGTGTCGAATTTTTCCGGCCGTAGATACTTTGCAAGTGGCGATGGTTTTGTTTCCACAGACATTTTAAGTTAAATAAATTGATATAAAGAAAGCGAAGCGATTACCAGTAGAACTTGGCTTTATTTAACTTAAAGAAGGAAACTATAATAATAACATCATAAAATATAAAATGCAGACATAGGTAGCAAAGCAAGACAGATCGCTGACAGACAACGTCTTGTCACGCAACAGCTCTATGGTTGTTGTATGCAGGTTGGCAATCATATGTCAGGTATCTCAGAAACTATGCGTTCAAGCGACATAAGATAAGAAGACTACGTACAAAATAAAAGCTGATTAAATTTGCTACAAGTTTTATTCAGACAAGTTTTTTGATAACTTGTATAGTTTTCGAGATATCCGCTCTTGAATGTCTGTCAACTCGGTGGTAGCGATGTTTGAAATTGATTCGATTAAACGATTAATCCTTGCTAACTTATTGCGAATTGGTCGATTAATCTAAGAATTAAAATGATCGATCTAATTGCTAATTTTACGCCGATTTTTTTCAGAAAAGAATCTACTAGCAAATTAAATGTTTCTAAATTTGTGAGACATTGTTGACGATGTTTTGGTATCTGACATTTTGCGTATCCCTACCTGCATTTGAACAAACATAAACCTAACGGGGATTTTCCGGTGTGCAATTCGAATATTGCCAATATTTTCACGTAAGCTATTCAACCAAAATAATAGGTCTATCATTATTCCTTATTCATCCTTATTAATATTATGAATGCGAAAGTCCGTTTCTTTGTTTGTTTGTTACGCCTTCACGTCTTAACTACTGAACCGATCATCATGAAATTTTACATACACGTTGTCTGAGGTACTGTTTGAGGTACAAAAAAGACATAGGGTACCTTTCATCCCGAAAAAAGCACTTTAGCTTGTAGTATATATTTTTTTGTGGCTACAACTTTACGTTTTCTATATAAAAAAAAACCGGCCAAGTGCGTGTCGGGCCACGCGCCATAGGGTTCCGTTGTTACCTTATACCATACCATATTTAATACCACCTATCATTTTTCGTTTGCAAAAATAACTTTGTTTTTCACAGTGTTGGTATGAATGACAAAGTTATATTTGCGGTTTTGGAAAATGTGCTATATCTCAAAAACTAATTACTATATCTCGTTCAAACCAATTTTGGTTGATAGTGTTTATTAAGATCTATAGCATATATTTTTTTTAGATTTTTCACGCTCTTATTTCAAAAGTTAAAGGGGGGGGGACACACATTTTACCACTTTGGCGGTGAATATCTTTCAAACGGTTGACTTTGAGAAAAAGTTGTCTTAGAAACCTCAATTTCATTTTTAAAGGCCTATCTATAAATACCCAACACGTGTTGGTTTGAAGAAAAAAAATTTTTTCAGTTTCAGTTCCATGTATGGGGAGCCCCCCCTTAATCTTTTATTTTTCTTATTTTTGTATTAAACTCGTTAAGCGGTTAACAGAATACATCTACCTACCAAGTTTCAACTGTGTAGTCTTAATACTTTCGGAATAAAGTGGCTGTGACATACGGACAGACAGACAGACAGACAGACAGACAGACAGACAGACAGACAGACAGACAGACATGACGAATCTATAAGGGTTCCGTTTTTTGCCATTTAGGCTACGGAACCCTAAAAATGGCCCGCGTAACCATGTTTTCCTATCATGGACCCTTAACTACTCAACCGATCATCATAAAAATTTGCATACACGTTGTCACAGGTACAGAAAAGTACATAGGGTACCTTTCGTCAAAAAAAAACAGGAACTGATTCTGTTTTGTGTGCTCTTAATAAAGTAAAAGCTTCTGTATTGATAAATAAAGCCTTTTGAGGTTGGACATTTTTACAAGCAGGTGGACACACAAAGTCAACCGAGATACTTCGAGTGGTCATAGATAATCAGAAGTGTGACCAACAGATTCCGACTCCTGACTCCTGAGGGATAGAGAAATAACTCTCCACGCATACGAAGTCGCGGGCGGCCGCTAGTCTACGTACCATAAGAGCGTCCGCTGTGTTAAGCGGATCCGGATTCCGAATCCGAATCGGATGATTTATAATCATAATATTTATCTAATTAATATTTATATTAGGTTTGTGGTGAAACCATCTACTTTAGTGTTTTTTTTTCTTGACATAGCAATACTACTTCATTTTGTGTTGTTTTGTTCTGGTAACACCATTGTTTACCTTTTTTCTAAGAAATTGATAATCGGACTTTACACATTTGAAATAATCTAATATCAAATAATCGATTATTTCGGCATCGATTATCGATTATCATCCCTACTCGCCCGCCAGCCAGTTTTGCTAACGGTACTGAGTGTTCGATTTCACTACGTCGTTTTGACGTCATCAACATGGCCGCCACGCGCATTACCATTTGACGGGGATAATAGATAGATTTTTTGGACATGTCATTCAGGGTTGACAGCTTGACATTGACATTGACATCATACTTTTGCACAACGCCATCTACTCATAGTTTCCTTTCTTTTTAATCTGTTATTGAAAACCGCTCACCATTCATAAAAATAAATATATTTTAATTTCAAGTTCATTGAAATATTTAATAATTTGGTGATAATTTGGTTGGGACTTTATGTGAATGTGAGTGAACAACAGTCAGCTGGGGGCTGACTTACACCCGATTGCACTAAACTTAAGGATCGCCTAAGTCTGTTCCTAACTACAACACGACCAAATTAAAACGGTGTCAAACTTAGCGGTCATGTAGCTGTCAGTCGCCTACTTAACTTGGTCGAGTTGTAGTAAAGAAAAGACTTAGGCGATTCTTAAGTTTAGTGCAATTGGGTGTGTGTGTTCACTCACATTCGTCCCTGAGTGCCTAATATGAGTAAGTCTTTTGTACTCACGTCACTTTGTGAATAGTTAACTATCGTCTTCTCTCTTTCACTCGTTCCCTCACTCGCATGATTTCGTTTCTTTCACTCGGTACTATTCGCAAAGTGAGGTGAGAAACATAACTCGTACTAGGCCTTCTGAAGTTGACGTGACTGATCCACAGATTACTAATTTGTAGCAAGCTGACTGGGGCCTTACTATGAGCTCTTATAGCAGGACCTATATTGAACTGCCTTACTTTTTCGTACTATGACCTCAAAGGTTAGTTCTAAAGCAGGCCTTAAGAGCCATATGACAAATCTGCGCTCTGCGTATATTCACAGACTAGTAAAACATACTGAAGCGTTAACGACAACTCACGAGTTCACGATACTGTGTTGAAACTACGACCAAGCTATTTTGATACTTTGCCCAAAGTTATATGTTTTAGTACTTCTATGGAGTAATTTGCTATCGCTATGCCGCACATTTTCAGAGTGCCATGGATCTGTATGTGAAGAAACAGATTATAGGAAGATGATACCATAAATGAGACAGATGATTATATTTGTTAAAAATAAAAATTATTTTATTCCCTAGTTTTTTATCTAGCAAAGGAAGTTTTTCGTTTTAGATTATAACTATCGCTTAGAGCATGCTCTAGGGTTTGTAAAAGTTTGGCGACCCATGGGTCGCCAAACTTTTTAGCCTAAGGGCCAGAACACCTCTTTCGGCCCTTTTTTGTAAATGTACCTATTCGGTGCTAAAACCACAGACTAGCTGTCACCTGGAGCCGGGTGGGAAAAAGGGTGACCTTCCCTCTTCCGCCTTTTAATGTTCCGATGTATGACACTTTGCGATTACCTATTACTAGTAACTTTTGAAAAATACTCACTCATAGAATAGGGATTAAAAAAATTCCAAAAAAATACTTAATGTTGATATTTTCAAAATTGCCTCCATGATATAAGATAAGAGTATATTACAAAATATTTGGCGTATGTTTCATAAGAATTCATTTTCTCCCTGCAAGCGCAAAAAAAACAGCTGTTCCATACATTAAGGTCGAGTAGGTACTGCACTTTTGTATGAAACAGCTGATTTTTTTGCGAGCAGGAGAGTTGGCCCCATAGTGAAAGTTGTTTGTAATCATGAGTGCAACCACCACACAGCGGGAACCAAATGATTAAAATTTCTGCGTGTATACAAAAAACAAAACTAAGTCATCGAGCGGGATTCAAACCCGGTACACTCGTTTTTTGCCGCCCCCGTCTTAACCCGCTAGACCAGACGGACTTTGGCCGGTAGGACGAAATAAGCGACCATATTCTGCGTCGAAAGAAAAACGCATGAAAAAAGCATGAAAACTCGAAAACACGCGTTTTTCCAAACATAAGACTAATCTAGATCAATTGTTTACCCCTGAAAACCCCCATATACCAAATTTCAGCGAAATCGTTAGAGCTATTTCCGAGATTATAGAAAAAACCCGTGTAAGACGCAGAGGTCCCGGGTTCGATTCCCAGGGGGGGTACAATTTGTACTCGGTTTGGTTGGTGGTAGGGCTTATTTCAAGTCCGCCTGGCTAGCTACCACCATCTTACCTAAGTCTGACGCCATAATAACAATTTAAAAATTATTGTGTTCCGGCAGTTAGAGGTAAGATAGCCAGAATTCCGGGTGTAGTGCGCTTCCACCTTCGGCCTTATCGTCATTTAACATCAGGTGAGATGAAGGTTTTGTATGCGGGCCGATTTCGATGAAACTCAGTTTTTGGTAGTATTTTGACAAGAAAACAGCAACGCAATGTTAAAAAAGTAAAAAATTCAAGATGGCTGCCAACTTTTTTGTTTGCAGGCCGATTTCGATGAAACTCGGTTTTTTGTAGTATTTTGGCAAGAAAACAGCAACGCAATGTCAAAAAAAAATTAAAGATGGCGGCCTACTTTTTCGTTTGTGGGCCGATTACAATGAAACTCGGTTTTTGGTAGTATTTTGGCAAGAAACAGCAACGCAATGTTAAAAATGTAAAAAATTAAAGAAGGCGGCCACCTTTTTTGTTTGCGGGCCGATTTCGATGAAACTCGGTTTTTGGTAAAATCTATATTTATAAATTTTAATCACAAAAACAGGAAAAAATATTTAAACTGGAATATTATTCTCAGCCAGACTAAATAAAAAAAATATAAGCCAGACATATTTTTTTTATTTAGTCTGGCTGAGAAAAGTAGAAAATAAGTAACGTTGTTACAAGTCAAAGTCAAAGTCAAATAAGCCTTATTCAAATAAACATAATAATTAAGTACTTTTGAATCATCTATATTTTCCTACCACCCGTTCCAGACTTTTTTAGCTGGCAAGAAGAAACTTATCAGCTGTAACAGCCATAAGTAACGATATTTACAAACTTGAATATATCGTTACCAAATAATTACAACAGGGTGACAGGATTATTGGCAACAACATAGACTTATTACATATATTACTTCAACAAAGTACTTATAGTAGCAAGTTATGTGTTACATCATTTCCACGCATTTTGATCTTTAAGATAATCATGTACTTTATAATAACCTTTACTCATGAGCGTTTTTTTAACATGGTTTTTAAATTCATGCAAAGGAAGATCAATCACTTGTTGCGGAACTTTATTAATAAAGGCTATGCCTTTCCCCATAAATGAACCTCTAGTTTTTGCAAGTCTAAATTATCTTTATTTCTTAAAAAGTTTATATTTATTTCTTGTATTAAACTGGTGAATATTTCTGTTTTTAGGAAATGAATCATAGTGTTTCCTTACATAAACTAAATTTTCATATATATATTGGGCTGCCAAAGTTAAGATATTTATTTCTTTAAACAATTCTCTCAAGCTATCTCTTCGCCGAAGATTGTATATGGCGCGAACAGCTCTTTTTTGGATTACAAAAATATTTTCAATACTGGCAGCTGAGCCCCACAATAGCAGTCCATAGGACATTACACTGTGAAAATAACTAAAATATACTAACCTTGCCGTTTCAATATCAGTTAAAAGCCTTATTTTCTTAACAGCGAATGCCGCTGAACTAAGTCTACTTGACAAGGCTTCAATATGTAGATCCCATTGCAGTCGAGAATCTAGTGTAATACCTAGAAATTTTGTACTCTCAATAAACTCGACTTCATCGTTATTTAAATTAATATTTAATTTTGCCTGCTCAACATTAGGTAATGAAAATTTTACACATTTAGTTTTTTTGGGTTACGTGCTAAATTATTGCTATTAAACTAGTGTGAAACTTTAGAGAGGGCACTATTTACTTCGTCCGAACAGTTATTACCTCTGTTTACTTTGGAAACTAAAGAAGTATCATCCGCAAATAGTACTGTCTCACATAAATTATTCGCGTAGTTGGGAAGGTCATTTATATAAATTAGAAACAGCAATGGGCCCAATATTGATCCCTGCGGCACACCCATAGTGGTAGTAGATTCAGTTCTATTAATCACTACTTTCTGAGTTCTATTGTACAAATATGATTTCATAAGGCTAACTTATTTATCAGAGACACCATAATGTTCTAGCTTCTTTAATAGTGTATGGTGATCAACGCAATCGAATGCCTTAGAAAGGTTACACAAAATGCCAATTACATCTTGCTTTTCTTCCCAAGTGTCAAGAATATGTTTGAGAAGTGCAATTCCAGCATCAGTAGTATTTTTACCCTTGGAAAATCCAAACTGATTTTTATGAAGAATGTTATTGGATGTGAAATAATCTAATAATTGGGAATATATATTTTTTTCAAATATTTTGCTAAGTGCTGGTAGTATAGATATTGGCCTAAAGTTAGCTGGGTCACTTTTATCCCCAGATTTAAAAAGAGGAATCAATTTACTATTTTTCATTAGATCAGGAAAAACCCCTTCATCAATACATTTGTTAAAAATAAAAGCCAAGTAAGGGGCTAGTATATCAATTATTGATTTAATAATGCTTGTTGGTATGCCCCAAAGATCTTCTGTTTTTTTTCACATTAATTGTTTTAAAAGCTTTAATAATATCTTCACTATTTATATATTTAAAGAAAAAGGTTTCCTTGCACTTATCAACACTAGACTCTAGGAGGGAGACAGCGATGTTGGGACAAGCACTAAGAGTACTGGTAGTTTCTATTGGTATTCGAGCAAAGAAATCTTCAAAGACTTTAGCGACCTTATCGTCAGATTCAATAGTTTGATCACCAATTTTTAAACAGAAGGAATTTATATTGGATTTTGATTTGCCCGTTTCATTGTTAATAATGTTCCAAGTAGCCTTAATTTTATTATCGGCTGATTTAATTTTATTTGAAAAGTACTTCGACTTTGCTAGAATACAAACTTCTCTGAATGTTTGTGAATACTTCTTGACAAATTCAATGAAGTTAGGATCACAGGAAGTAGCTTTCTCTGCATAAAGTTTGTATAATTTCCTTCTGCTTTTATATATACCGGGTGTGGCCCAGTCACTAAATTTCGTACTATCATTACTCATGATGACTTTTTGTTTAAAATTTTCACTAAATTCAGTTTCAAGTTAAAATTAAGTACCTGGCTAGACTAGACTTTTATACTAGAATTTTATAACTAAATAAATGAAACTTCTCACAATTATTTACGCTCAGAAAATATATGATCTCAGACAAACATACCTATTATCTATATTTAAACGATCGAGATCAAGCTGCAAGCAAGCAAGCAAGCAAGAAACTGAATGAAAAGGAAGATGGAAGGAACTGAATGTGAATGAATTCAATGAAAGTTACATTCGTTGTTTTACATAAATGTTTTTTTAATTTAAATTTTTTAATGTTCATAGTTACATTTACAGTTTTACGAATGAAAATTACATTTAATAAAAGAAATATGAGTACATTTTTACAGTTACATTTTTAAGTAACAAAATTAAATTTATACATCAGATTAAACATTACTCCAATTCCATTCCAAGTAAGCAGCTGAAGCACTTGTGTTATGAGAATGGGAGACAACGGTGGCACTACAAACACCCAGACATGAAACAATACAGAAAATATCGTTTTGGCTCAGCTGGCAATTGAAACCTGGTCCTCAGAGATGACAACACCTAGAAAACTTGTACACAAGCCACTCGACCACGAGTTTCATCAGCCTACTAACAAAATAGTTGGCCACCATCTTAAATTTTTTACTTTTTTACATTTTTAACATTGCGTTGCTGTTTTCTTGGCAAAATACTATCAAAAACCGAGTTTCATCGAAATCGGCCGGCAAACAAGAAAGTTGGCCGCCATCTTGAATTTTTTACATTTTTAACATTGCGTTGCTGTTTTCTTGCCAAAATACTACCAAAAACCGAGTTTCATCGAAATCGGCCGGCAAACAAAAAAGTTGGCCACCATCTTGAATTTTTTACATTTTTAACATTACGTTGCTGTTTTCTTGCCAAAATACTACCAAAAACCGAGTTTCATTGAAATCGGCCTGCAAACAAAATAGTTGGCCGCCATCTTGAAGTTTTTACATTTTTAACATTGCATTGCTGTTTCCTTGTCAAAACAGTAGCAAAAACCGAGTTTCATCGAAATCGGCCGGCAAACAAAAAAGTTGGCCGCCATCTTGAACTTTTTACATTTTTAACATTACGTTGCTGTTTTCTTGCCAAAATACTACCAAAAACCGAGTTTCATCGAAATCGGCCGCCGCCATCTTGAATTTTTTTACATTTTTAACATTGCGTTGCTGTTTTCTTGTCAAAACAGTAGCAAAAACCGAGTTTCATCGAAATCAGCCTACTAACAAAATAGTTGGCCACCATCTTAAATTTTTTACTTTTTTACATTTTTAACATTGCGTTGCTGTTTTCTTGGCAAAATACTATCAAAAACCGAGTTTCATCGAAATCGGCCGGCAAACAAGAAAGTTGGCCGCCATCTTGAATTTTTTACATTTTTAACATTGCGTTGCTGTTTTCTTGCCAAAATACTACCAAAAACCGAGTTTCATCGAAATCGGCCGGCAAACAAAAAAGTTGGCCACCATCTTGAATTTTTTACATTTTTAACATTACGTTGCTGTTTTCTTGCCAAAATACTACCAAAAACCGAGTTTCATTGAAATCGGCCTGCAAACAAAATAGTTGGCCGCCATCTTGAAGTTTTTACATTTTTAACATTGCATTGCTGTTTCCTTGTCAAAACAGTAGCAAAAACCGAGTTTCATCGAAATCGGCCGGCAAACAAAAAAGTTGGCCGCCATCTTGAACTTTTTACATTTTTAACATTACGTTGCTGTTTTCTTGCCAAAATACTACCAAAAACCGAGTTTCATCGAAATCGGCCGCCGCCAGCTTGAATTTTTTTACATTTTTAACATTGCGTTGCTGTTTTCTTGTCAAAACAGTAGCAAAAACCGAGTTTCATCGAAATCGGCCCGCAAACAAAAAAATTGGCTGTCATCTTGAATTTTGTACTTTTTTAACATCGCGTTGCTGTTTTATTGTCAAAATAGTAGCAAAAACCGAGTTTCATCGAAATCGGTCCAATAATCAAACAAAAATACACAAATATCAACAAATACATCAATGTGCGGCCGCCATTTTGAATTCCAAATCTAATATCAAAATCGTGCCATAAACACTTTTTCATGACACCCACATCAAAAAATTGCAAATACTACTTTCAATATAATATAGTATAACCCAATCAGAAGCGTAAGCCCTGACTGGATAGGGCCCGAGATGCATACATTGCCAAAGTATGGGCTCTCAAGCCCTCCCACCCCCCCTTCTATACCGCACCACCCCGCACGATTGCTCTGTCTAGACGCCTCCGATGGCCGACTGTATGAAGACTATCTCTCGGCTGTGCCTGTACTGTGCTTAGATGATCAAATCTTATAGTCGCACTATACTACAGACTAGTACTGAGGCGCGTTCAAATCCTTGATCTATGTTTTTGTGTTTTGTTTCTAAAAGTTCATGGTTGATCCTCAAAAAACATTTTATTTGATTTAGAATATAGGAAAGTTTAAATTATTCGTATTCCAAATGGAAAACGAAGTTTTGCTAATTAAAAGTTCTTCGGTCGTTCCGAATCCTAACACAAGAGCGAAATAAGAAACAACCGCAGTCGTCTTCAGAACGTGCCTCTGACGCAAAAATTCGACACACGTCCAACACTGAGAAGCGCTCGCGCGGTACTGAATTCTGACGGTCGGTGCATCGCATTTTGTAGTAATTTTGCAGTTAAGATTTCTCATTATTATTGAATTAAAATAACAAATTCATGCTTAAAAATTATGAAATCTTTATTCCTTAAGAAGTAACAATTATTTGTGTATAAATTTTGCTCAACAATATTATCGTAGATAGGAGAAATACACAGTTAACTCAAAGCGATTTTCGAAGTTTTTTGGTTTAGAATAAGATTTTTTTTCTAATTTATTTCAATGATATTTCAAAATTCCGAGGCCGCTATGATCTATTCTACTATATAAGAAATAACACTCTATTTTTTTTATTTCATTTGTTTAGAACAGTAGTCCAATCCATGAGCCCAAAAACGTGCCCTCGCGCATTTTATGAAAATCTTTCTCTGCCATTTTGGGTTTAATTAAAAAGTTAAGCAAAATTTACAAAAAGCGAGGCCGCTATGATAGAGGAGATGCCACATTTACGAAAGTCGTCTAATTACGATTCCGGCTGGACAAGAGAGTGCTCCACCGACAACCGGTATCATTGTCTTCAGCATGATCTCCTGAACAAGAATACAGCGGTTGTCGCATTATAAAGTGGTGGAGGGGGGGAGGGGGGGAGGGAAAAGATGCGGAAGTCGAGTATCGGAAATTGGTTAATTTTCTCAACAACCACTTGTCCGATTTAAACAAATAAGGTGTTTTAGGGTAGGTAATATCCTTGACAACATATTTTATTTAGCAATGGTTTTTGTAAATACTATAGTTTATTAAATAATTAGAAAAAAGTCGAATTTCAAACAAAATCATTTTTGGTTTTGTAGATTTGAAGCAGTAAATTAAAATAAAGTACAGAAGTACATATAGTATAAAGTACTACGTAAAATTGCCACAGTCATTAGCTTGCTGTTTGTTTTTTAGTTTTGAAATTTGGCTGGAAGACAGCAAAATTATCATCGATATAGTGCGGGAGGTCACTGTCCGAATAATATGGAAACCGCTTTAACGAAAGTCGTCTAATGACGATTCCCGTCGAACCAGAGAGTTCTCTACCGACAACTGGTATCATTGTCTTCAGCATGATCTCTTGAACAAGAATATAGCGGTTGTCGCATTATAAAGTGGTTGAGGGGGGAGAGAGGGGAGGGAAAAGATGCGGAAATCGGGTATCAGGGTTTGGATAATTTTTCAGTAACCGCTTGTCCGATTAAAACAAATAAGGTGTCATATGGTAGATAATACCCGTAACAACAAATTTTATCTAACAATGGTTTTTGTAAATACTAAAGTTTATTACAAAAATTGAAAAAAGATGAATTTCAAACAAAGGCTTTTTTGCAGAATTGAAGCAGTTAATTTGAAAGAAAGTACTATGAAATTAAAACTATGAGGATTTGCCCTAGAAAAAAAATATTTGTACATAGCACAGTTGTTTCACTAAATGGAGTAATAAACTTGTTAAACATTTTTATCTAGTAACTATGCTTAAAAAATTTTTTGGGTCACGTGGCGAAATGTTTTCTACCATTTTTTTCGAAAATCCTCTACAGAATTAAAACTATAAAGATTATCCTCGGAAAAAAATACTGGTGAATAGCCCAGTTATTCCACTATATATAGAATCATAAACATGATAAACATTTTTGTCCAGTAACTATGTTAAAAAAATGTTTATTTGTCCACGAGGTGAAATTTTTTCTACCATTTGTTCGAAAATCCTCTACAGAATTAAAACTATGACGATTTGCCCCAGAAAAAAAATAATTGTGAATAGCCCAGTTATTTCACTATATAGAATAATAAACTTGTCAAATATTTTTGTCTAGTAACTGTGTTAAAAAATATTTTGTGCCGTGCAAACTCATTTAAACATTACTTTGCAGGTCCACCGTGTTATGTGACACAAAACAATTTTTAACACAGTTACTAGACCAAAACGTTTGATAAGTTTATTAATCTATATAGTGGGATAGTTGATCTATTTACAATATTTTTTTCTGGAGAAAATCCTCATAGTTTTAATTCTGTAGAAGATTTTTGGAAAAATTATATGTTAGAGAAAATTTCGCTGCGTGACAGAAATATTTTTTTTAACATAATTTCTAGACAAAAATGTTTGATAAATTTATTTTTCTGTATAGTGCAATAACTAAGCTATTCACCAGCATTTTTTTCTGCGGCAAATCATCATAGATTTAATTTTGTAGAGGATTTTCGAAAAAAAAAATTGTAAAGAAAATTTCGCCACGCACCACAAAACATTTTGTAACACAGTTATTAGACAAAAATGTTTAACAAATTTATTATTCTATATAGAAAAATAACTGGACTATTCACTATTATTTTTTTATGGGGCAAATTTTGATAGTCTTAATTCTGTAGAGGATTTTCGAAAAAAAAGAGATAAAGAAAATTCGCCACGCAATAAAAACATTTTTTTTAACATAATTACCAGACAAAGATGTTTGATAAGTTTATCATTCTATATAATGGGATAACTGGGCTATTTACCGTTATTGTTTTCCTGAGGCAAATCTTCATACTTTTAATTCTGTAGAGGATTTAAGAAAAAAAAAAATTGAAGAAAAAATTTCGCCACGCGACCCAAAAAAAATTTTTTTAGCTTGTTACTAGACAAAAATGTCTAACAAGTTTATTATTCTATATAAGGGAATGACTGGGCTGTTCACCGATATTTTTTTTCTGGAGCAAATCTTCATATTTTTAATTACATAGTAGTTTATTTCAATTTACTGCTTCAATTCTACAAAATAAAAAAAATATTTATTTGAAATTCATATTTTATCTAATTATTTCATAAACTATAGTATCTACAAAAACCATTGTTTGATAAAATCTGTTGTTAAGAATATTACCTATCATATGACAGTTTATTTGTTTAAATCGAACAAGTGGTTATTGAGAAATTAGCCAAACTCTGATAACCGAGTTTTGCACCTTTTTCCTCCCCCCCTCCCCCCTCCACCACTTTATAATGCGACAACCGCTATATTATTGTTCAGGAGATCATGCTGAAGACAATGATACCAGTTGTCGGTAGAGCACTCGCTTGTCCGACGGGATTTCAATTTTGAAGGCCTGGCCCCTCCTCTATGATCTATTCCAATAGCTATTCTGCACTATTCAATAAGTCAAAATTGTTAATGTATGTTTGTTTCTGAGATCGACGACGCCAAAATTCCCCATTTTAACCAAAACTCACAGTCGATACGTCATATGGCTCTTAAGCAGTCTGGTTCAAAGCCTGCTTTTGAACTGAACGGCTCAAGGATGGTTTCTTATTTGCTGATGGTAAGCCCCCTGATCCTTTATTCCCCTTAAGGGATCATTCACACTCACACAATAAACTAAGAGTTGATTGCAACAAAGTTACAAAATCAAGGGGCAGCCCCCCCAAAGTTACAAAATCAGGGGGCTGGGGGCTGATTTTGTAACTTTGTTGCTTATAAAGCTTAACTTTATAAGCGGTTATATTGCTGCTTTAGTAAGAACCTGTATGACAATACTATCTTACTTTAAGCAGCAATGTAACTGCAGTTTCAATTGATTTCAAACGAGAATTATTAGCAACAGCGTTACGTAATCCGTGGGCTGATTATGTAACTTTGTTGCAATCAACTCTGACAGAAATAGCAAGTTACATTGCTGCTTTATTAAGAACCAATATGAGAACTGTCCTACTTAAAGCAGCAATGTAACTGCGCTTTCAATCGATTTCAATTCAATCGAGAATTCTTAACAACAAAGTTAAGTAATCTTAGGGCAGGGGGCAGCCCCCTGATTTTGTAACTTTGTTACAATCAACTCTTACAGAATTCGCAGTTACATTACAGCTTTAGTAAGAATCAATGTGTCAACTATCTTACTTAAAGCAGCAATGTAACTGCGCTTTCAATTGATTTCAATCGAGAATTGTTAGCAACAGACTTACGTTATCAACGGACAGGGGGCGGCCCACCGATTACGTATCTCTGTTGCTAACAATTCTCGATTGAAATCGCAGTTGCATTGCTGCTTTAAGTAAGATAGTTGTTACATTGGTTCTAACTAAAGCAGCAATGTAACTGCGATTTCTGTCAGAGTTGATTGCAACAATTTTACATAATCAGCCTACTGATTATGTAACTTTGTTGCAATCAACTTTGACAGAAATTGCAGTTACATTGCTGCTTTAGTTTATTGGTTCTTAAACCAATGTGACAACTATCTAATCTTACTTGAAGCAGCAATGTAACTGGCTAACTGCGCTTTCAAACGAGAATTGTTAGCAACAGACTTACGTTATCAACGAGAAGGTTGACTAAGGCGGCGGCTACACGCGTCGTAAGGCAATGTTTACATTACGCCAGCAGCTCGGCCCAGCAAACATTTCAGTAGAAATACATTACATGGTGTGTTTGACGTTCTTTTAAAATCGACGAACATGCCAGGCAATGTACTTCTACTCGCTACTCGACTCGGTCGTCTACTTGCCTAATCTGAACTAGGCCTAAATACCGTGATCCATCGCCATAGAGAAAATTTTAACCATGGAAAGTAATTTTTACGGAATGTTCAATATTTTACTTTCCGTGGTTAAAAAAGCTTTTTATGAAAATTATGTAATGTAATTACTTTTTTATTATATTTTTGTTAATATGTGGTTTGTTGCGTTGTGCGTTGGTTGTCCGTTGCTGGCGTGTTACGAAGAACTTTTCCATGACAACATTACATTAGTGGGAAATATTATGTAAAAATCTACCTAGTTGAAGTAGCGCCATCTATCGACATAAAATTATACTAAAATTCTCTACTGCACTGATGTCCATTAAACAAGTACTATAATGGACGTCAGTGCTCTGCTGTCAGAAAACCGCTCATTGCTATGGCAATGGCTATCGCTTTGAGTTAGGTAGTCAAAATTGCCGCGACGCGAGCGAATTCGTGTCAGTCTGTACAAAGCTTTACGTGAACGCTTCGTGAACGTGAGTTGGTGATCGGTGACTTGACGTTGACGTGACTGAGCTGAAATGATGGTGTAGGAGACCCGTCATTTTATGCTAAAGTTGTATATGTCGCAGGCGTATTGTATATTTAGCCGTATTACATAGCAACTAGCTGTTTTAGAAAACGGCGCCGTATTGTAATACGGCGAGTCAACGATACGCCAGATTGACAATGTGATACGTTGTTCAATACGGCGGAGCACGTTTAGCCGTTTTGTATCAAAGTTCTATTGTAGAGTGACCACACTAATAAAATGAAACAGTGCTTAATTGAAAATAAATTTAATTTTAATAATTATGAAAAAAAGGTAGGTTTAAGTAACTTCTAAAGCACCTGGTAAGTAACATGTGTTCTTTTTATTAGTTTTAAGGAATATATGGGTTATTCCCAAAGCTCCATGAATGAATGGGTAAGTACTGCTTTTATCAAATAAGAATAGAATAGAATAAACATTTATTGACACTCACATATTTACAGAAATTAAAAAAAAACACTAAAAAACAACAGAGGCACGGAATAAAACGGAGAAAACTAGAATATAATTTTAAATAATACCTACTTAAGAACTAAAAAGAGAACAATAAAAAAAATTAAAATAATCGGATGTGAGCCCAATAAAAAACCCTGCCTCAGCATTTGTGCCTCTGTGTCAGCCTTAGGTGGGCAGAAAGAGCACAGAGGCGCTGTTTTTCTGACAGGGTAACAGTGAACAGTGACGTAATTCATATAATAATACAAACTATTATTATATAATAAATAATTAGGTACAATTACAATAAATAAGTAGGTACGGTACAAAACGGTTTGGTTCTTGTTTGTAAAATTGTAATATTTTAGACTTACTAGAACATTTAGCAATTTTTTTTTTGGTTTAAATAATTTTAAATCCTCTTAAAAGGTAACTTTTTTGTATATGTAATGTATCAAAATATTGTTCTTTGGGCACTGCCCAAAAAGTAGGGTCTTCTGAAATATGTTTCTTTAATCTTCACTGACTACACTCATTACGTTGTATTTTTTACACCAATAATATTGCGTAGGATTCCGCACAACACCAGAAACCATTGCCACCTTAGCAGTTTTAATCTCGTTCTTTGATCCCCGGCTTTTTCACACTTCCGCGTTGAGCTCCGTAGAAACTATTTAACTGCACATTAAAAATTGTCCTTAAAACAATTATCTGTACACATTTTGGCACGTTTCCTTCATTTAATTTATCCATATTCTTACTTATTTTCGATGCAATATCAGCACTTGACGCCATTTTTATTGTTATGGTAGGCAGCGCTGCGAGTGTTGACAATTAGTACTAAAAACTTACGGAAAAGCGGCTTATGAACAGCCCAATGACATTACGGCTAGCCGTATTGAAAATCGCAAAGCGCTATATCCGCTCAGGCGATGGCACCGCGCGATAAGACCCTTGAGCGCTGCTGATCGGTAGGAATTACCAACCGCAAATAGCCCGGTATGGGTTTGCACTTTTACAGTTAGTACAAAAGAAATAGGCAATAAATTAAAATTTTAAAACTAGTTTCATAAAATATATTAGTTAGGCATTATTTGAAGATGCATTGTTAAATGAATATCACGTGTTTGATTCAAGTAATTCAAGTGAAGGTCATTATTTTGAAAATATTTTGTTCACTTGCATCAAATGATGTATATTTTAAAATATAAGCAATAAAATTGGTAGTTTTCCTATGATTTTAGACCACACATATTCCACGTAATCAGATAATGATAAAAAAACTATCTGTCCAGTACAAAAAATAAATTAAATACCTTCATAAAATTAGGCTAACAATTCATAATTTCAAACCCAACATTGCAACGCGCAACCTAAATATAAAACTAGATTTCGTGTAAACTACTCTCTTGTTTTGCAAAATATTGACGATAAACGTGGAAAACAATATAATCATTGATTTTACACAATAATAAGTGAAAAAATAAATTGTAAAAACCTTTCTAAAAATCATTGAAGACACCAACCGCCTTGTTACGTCACTGTTCACAAATGTTCATATTATATCACTATTACACTATTATACAGAAAGATTAATATGACACAAGAAACTACATTAAATTGTGAACAATTTGAATTATTGCACTATTTAAAATAACAAAAGAAATCTAGGCTAATTAACTGGCAAAGTACATTGAAGGAGACCTAATCACAGTGACTGGGGCACGGATTCGCGCCCGGAGCGGTTTTATTAAGCTACACGATAAAGGTCTTTTCACTGTGATTTTTTCTCTCAACTAAACGAAGCTGGAATTTGAACTACATATAAAAGGTAGAATGTTGATAGTAAAAACCCTATAATGACAAATGACGTATAATGCTTAGCACGCATTTTAGTCCATCTTGTAATACCAACAAACACCTTTGTTAATTATCGGGGCCAGTGTGTCCATAGCTAGCTATAGCTAGTGTTTCAATTAAAAATCGAACCAAGAGCGAGTCGAGTTTACAAATCGAGGGTTCCATCTGAAGTTTTATATCCTAGTCGGGAGAAAAATACCCTTAACTACAAAATTATGTAAACACAAACCATACCAATACGAGAAGAAATTCTACGAAACAGGCGGCCGCATTGAAAATAAATAAGATATATTTTTCAGTTTGAAATGAAAATTAATACATTTATTCAGAAGCTGTTACAAGCATTTATGAACTTCAATGCTGCTATGCCATTGGTTAGCAAATACTACGGAGGGAGACCTTGTAACGAGAAGAACCGGCAAGAAACTCATCAAAGGCTGTTTTTTCTCCCTGTTTTATTTCATACAGAGTCGTTAAATTGAAAAATAATCTTAGAATATTCAAGGTTTCCATCACAAAAATAGTATTAGTGGGTATGAACCTCCATACAAAAAAAATTTAGAGTAACAACTCGTGATAAAATTTGGCCGCATAATGAAAACTGATCTGTAGGCTGTTTCTATTCTAACTAATATTGAGCTGGGCCAAACTATGCTCACAAAAACAGTTCCATACGGGCGGCATCGGGTTAAAGTAGCACTCCACCTCTGCCTTCATTCTAAAATTATAATAATAATAATTTAATAGACATTACAACACCTTCCACCCATAACCTTCTTAAATCCGTTTCAGAAAAATTATATAAATAATTATACGGAACTTAAACAAGAGATATTAAGAATCTGGGATTTGCAAAATGTGTACATCGTGCCTTTGGTGCTTTCCAGCATAGCCCACCGATTACGTATCTCTGTTGCTAACAATTCTCGATTGAAATCGATTGAAATCGCAGTTGCATTGCTGCTTTAAGTAAGATAGTTGTCACATTGGTTCTTACTAAAGCAGCAATGTCACTGCGATTTCTGTCAAAGTTGATTGCAACAAAGTTAGACAATCAGCCTACTGGTGTTATACCAAAAAAATTACATTTTAACCTAAAATTATTAGATTTTCCGCCTAACTCATATATAACCATGCAAAAGGCAGCCATTTTAAATAGTTGCAGGATAGTCCGCAATTTCTTGCAAGAAGATACAAACTTCAATTAAATAATTAGGGGGATCTGTCACTTGGTGCGCCCGTGCAGATCCTATATAATCAGTTTTGAACTGAGAATTTTGCAAACAACATAACAAATAATAATAATAATCATTTATTTCAGAATTAATATAAATCCATAATTAAGAATAACAATGCACTTATATGTACTATGTTAGTATTTGAAAATGATTGATAAAAATAATTAAAAATAAAACAAATTACAATTATTTTACGGCACGTCCCAACGCCATAACATGAGCTGAAACCCAATGTTTCAGCATCGGCCCGTCCACCCTCTGTGCTATACCTTGCAGAAAGCGCACGCAGCACATCAGGGAGGTTACTCTCTTAAGCTTGCCGGTAACGATCAATTGCGATTGTCAATTTTTCCGTCAATGCCATTGTTGGAGCAATTGACAATCGCTTCAATTGCACGCGTAAACGATCAAATTTTCCGTCAATGGGCGTCAATTGCGGAAAAATTGACAATCGCAATTGATCGTTACCGGTGGGCTTTACGAATAATAGCCGCGAAATCATCTATTCGTGCTTTCGCAAACATCCCTGACGCGCTAGAGTATCGCTAATTATAACTGTCCGTCTGGCTAAAAGATCAAGTGTAGTATAATTTTCTGATAAATCAATAACGTATTTACATTTTCGGTATAAAAAATGTTATATATTTAGCAGTTTCTGTAAAATGACACAATAACCAAAGTTTTCAAACTCCTTTTTTATTTTAAGTCTTCGCACTTGTTCTAGTTTTTTCAAAAAACTACCACAACAAGGATGCATTTTAATTTCAGGTAACTTTGATGTATATGTTTATAAAGCTAATTGAATTTTCTACAATTTGAGTTTAATTTGAGTAGTCTGGGTAAGAATAGTAACTTCTGTTGCTCTATGTGCAAACTGTTTACGTTACCTTTTTAACGTTACCGTTTAAACTATCGTTTGTCTCTTTCACTCACACTGACTGTAAGCAGTGTATCGGATAGTTTACGGTAACGTAAACAGTTTGCATCAACTCATGGACCTCATGGTAGGTGGTAGGGCCACTGGTCAACACAAAAACTAACAAGAAAAAATCTTAATGCCAAAAAACTTGCCTTTTTTGCCAGTACATAACAAAGCGCGCGGCGCACGTGCTGCATGGTGCAAAATAGTTCTTTACCTCTGAAATTGCAGATTTATATAGAGAATTTTCAAAAATTTGCATTTGTTATACTAGCATTTTCTTTGTTCATTTAACAACCGTGAACACTCATGTAACAAAATTTTTATGTACTAATGTTTTAACACTATCCTAACTTATTCCAATAACGATATGAGGAAACAATTTTGGCTAACAATTACAACCCTTCCGGTCACCCTTTTTTGATCACAAAAAAGAGTCACTTTCAAGATCTTTTTTAATGCTATAAAAGAAAGAATACTTTTGCTTAAATGAAAAAAAGTAAATAATGGACTTTATTGAGTAGGTACTGTCAGCAATGCTATGAGCTGAACACCTTAAGGTTTATTTCTAGATTGAGTAGGTAGTCTGTATTGTCTTGCATTTACCGAAAACTCACAAAAGCATCTTTTGTATAAAAACTATGGAGGCAGGTAAAAGACGAACTTTTGGTTCCATCCTTGCAAGCGATTTGTTTTCAAACTCAGGTCATAACTTTGTTGGCTATAGTCAACATTCATACGTTCTGAATAACTAGATAGGTTAGGTAGGTATATTTACCTAACTAGTTATTCAGAACGGACGACCAAATTACTATTTGGGCGACAAACTTAGGCACACAAAACATTTAAAATTTGACCTATATATATTATTTAAAAAGTTAACTATTATCCTAATCGAGATGACAAAAATACCATATTGGGCAGCTTAAATCAGTTATATGGTTACCTACTTGGTATAGAGTCTGTCTAAAAAGTCAGTTTACATGGGTAATTTCAAAGGTAATATTAACTAACACCCACCTAAATCCCCAACCACCCCACCAATACCCATTTAAATAAAACTGAGTAAAGCTATATTCTGCACCAACAGGGTTACCAGTATAATTTTTTAAAAATAATTTCATAATATCTCATGTAAATTGGCTTTTTAGACAGACTCACACTGGCTTATTCAGAGTGCGTTCGTTAAACTAGGGCCAAAGTTAATATGGCGTTAGACTGCGGACTAACGCCATTTTAGCGCAAATCGTATTCAGACAGAGTGACAGTTTAACGTTTTGTCTCACCGTTTAAGGATTAAAAGGTGCATTGTGATTGGTTTACAAGCATTAAACCAGGTTTTGTTAAAACAGTCTTGCACCCCAGTTTTGTGAAACATCTCTGAATAAGACAGTAACAGGTTGTTCACTCAGTATTTTTGTCAATCATTTAGAATTTTCACTGTTAACTTTAATCTCCCAGATGTAATCGCCCGTTTTACCCTAACCCTGTAACCCTCAGTTTGTCGCCCGTTTAGTTATTTTGTCACCCAAATAATAAACCGCTGCCAGGTTTAGTATTTAAGTATCCCATTAAATGTTTTTAATTATTCCCAGTTTCCCAATTAATTGATTTCCTATTTTTAGTTTAAGCTCGTTGATAAAATAGCAGAAAATAAACGGAAAAAATATTTTTTTAATAAAAAACACGTTTTAAAACTGACTAAAAGTATAAAATAATTTTTCCCGTAAAAAAATTATAACCCTATACAGTTTTAAACCTAAGTTAGTTAGTCCGCAGTCTAACGCCATGTTAACTTTGGCCCTAGTTTAACGAACGTACTCTGAATAAGCCAGTTACTGTTTCGTTATGTTTCAACTTCCAACACGTAACGAAATCACAGAATAGATACTTTATACTTTAAGGCGGTTGTATGATCAAAAACACCACAATAACTTGACGCCATTGTAATTTATTTCCAAGATCGTACGGAACGCACAAACAGGCAAACGCGTGTGCGGCAACGCGCCGGCCGTGGCAGCCCGACTGAGTTTCACGTTTAACAAGTAGGCTAATATTGTGACTTTGAGCCCGTTCGGGGCGGGAGTGACCGTTCTAGTAAGTTTTATTTATTCTTATGGACCCATCCATGATGAACGGGTAAAAGAGCGCATGAATTGTTCCAAACCCAAGGAAGATTTTACGCGTGGATTTAAAAATTTTAAAATGTTATTTTATAAGTGGTGCTTGAAAGTTTCAAGCTAAGCGCCCCCTAACTAATAGCCCTTGCACCCTAGGCTATAAGCCTTATTAGCCTGTTGGTAAATCAGGCCCTGATACTACTGTCTATAAACATAGGTATTGCAATCTGAAAGTATTTCTTTTTCTTTGCGACACCTGTTAAAACTTCACAAATAACTAAAAATTATGTTTTGGTGCGTCTTCTTGTGGCACATAATAATGGCTCAAAGTAAATAAAAACGTGTCGAGTTTAGGGTCTTTTGTAATTTTTCAACAAAAATGCACGTGTCTGCAGTAAAATCAAAACCCGCTTTCTATTATATTATTTTTGTTGACATTACATTATAATATACAATATGTATTTAGGTGTATTTATAAACTGAACAACTTTCTCCATGAAACATGTATCGAAATACACCAAAAAATTTTGGTCATTCCATACTTACTGATCACGTGATCTCTTTGAATTGTATGAAAAGTATTTTTTTTTTACATATTTGATCCTATGTTTCTTAGAGAAAGTTGTTAAGTTTCATGGACTGAACACATCCTTAACATTTGGAGAATGGACCACAAATACACCTTGTATAGCTACAACCAAGATTTTTCGAGAAACGGTAGATGATTTTTTTAATTTAGTTAAAAAATAATAATTGAAATTGAGCTAAGTACTCTTACTTTACTATATAAAGTGCAACTATAAACTTCAATAGTAAACTAAGTTCTTATCTAAAATAACTTTTTTTGCATTAGTGATTTCCAATTTAAATGTTGACTACTTTTCAATGTAAATTAATCTAAATAATTAGTTCTTACCAACGTAGGAATATTCTATAATATAGAATCTATATAATTAATTAATATTGTACACCTACGCACTTTGAATTGCAGTAAACTCATCATACATATTTCAAGTTCATAAAAGATTAACAATTTACCCAGCGATGACGCAAGAATCTCCGGAACCCTAAAAAAAGTACCGTAACAAACCCTCGACCACTTAACTGTGCCAAAAGAAGATAAGCTTTAAAAGCAGTGGTATAGAGTCGAAATTAGAAGTTCCAAGTTTTCAATCGCTTCAAATCTTTTTTCACTCTAAACTCAAGTGTGTTCTTATCTTAGTTGTGTGTAACTGTAAGCTGACCGAACACCATTAATTAAGTGCATTGCCAAGTTTAGATTTACATCTACAGGATAATGTAAACAAACAATCCAAGTCAAGATAATGTTCAATTGTCCAGCGAACAATCAAATACATCTGAACACACCTTTACATTTTTAATGACCGAGTTGGGGCAGCAACTTGCAGCCCGCGGCGGCATATATCAATATTATTTCACCTGAATATAGAATTAAAAAGATAACTAATATTTCCCGAAATAAACAGTGATGAAAAATGCTTTAATTTATTTCTATAAAATATCTAAATATAGTGGACACGTAGTTTTTACAATATAAATAATTTTACATACATTTACTAACCATATTAAAGATTGGCCTAGGACACGATCAATTTAAAAAAATATTTTCTGCCATAATTTGAACAGATTTTTTTATAACAAAGTTAAAAGTTATTATATACGTAACCCAATTACTGAGTTTATAACAAATTATTATTCAAAAATACTTATTTCATTGTTAATTCTGCAGAAGAAAACACACAACAACACTCCACTTATTCAAAAGTTCACGCCAAAACGATGCTCGTTTTTTTTTCTATGACCATAGACGTTTTGTTTCTCAGCATTAGAGCTGTTCGACTAAAAGCTATTTCAATTGAAATAACTCGAGTTAAAAGTCCTATAACTGAATGAATAACGTTTTACCATCACTAGCAACGTGCACAGCTGAGGCGCAGATTCGAGCCCCAATCGCTTTACCTCTTACGCGCCGGGTATCAAAGTGTAACCCGCAGCGCCTGAGTGGCTATTCAATGCGGCGTACTTTTGATCAGCCGTTTTGAATACGGCGTTTCTTAAATCCGCCGCATTACAATACGGCGCCGTTTTCTAAAACAGCTAGTTGCTATGTAATACGGCTAAATAAACAATACGCCTGCGACATATACTTTTATTGGATTCTGAGGGCCTAGTACGAGTTGTGTTTCTCATCTCACTTTGCGAATAGTATTAGAGTGAAAGAGAGGAAATCATGCGAGTGAGTGAACGAGTGAAAGAGAGAAGACGATAGTTAACTATTCGCAGTGAAGTGAGTGCAAAAAACCAACTCGTACTAAGCCCTCGTACTTGTTCACTTAATAATCTATGGTTTCTGTCAACCAAATGTCAGCTGTCAATGTCAAATTTAAATTTCGCTTTTTTAATTTCGAAAAAGTAGAAATTATGGTTTATGCAGCCATATTTTACGTGCCGGACTACAGCTGCGCCACAAAAAAAAAAGTTGGAAATCTGACATTTTGACTATGCCATGATGAAGTCTATAGTTTGTCGGAGTTTGTCGCCAAAAACCAGAGTTTGTCGGTCTTCCGTTTAGGAGATACATGTGGCTCAGCTGTAGAGACGACTCTACAGCTGCGCCACACAGATCTAGAAAACGGAAGGTCGTAGCGAAAATCTGATTACTTGTATGTATAGCCGTTAGTTTGTCGGAGTTTGTCGCACAAAAACCAGAGTTTGTCGGTCTTGCGTTTAGGAGATACGTGTGGCGCAGCTGTAGAGACGTCTCTACAGCTGAGCCACACAGATCTCGAAAACGGAAGGTCGTAACAGAAATCTGATTACTCGTGTGTGTAGCCGGTAGTTTGTCGGAGTTTGTCACCAAGAACCAGAGTTTGTCGGTCTTGCGTTTAGGAGATATGTAAGGATACGCTGTGGAGACCTTTCTACCTGGATCTTGAGAACGGAAGGATGTAGCGATAATCTGATTAGTCATATCTATAGTCGGTAGTTCGACCGAGTTTGTCGCCAAATACCAGAGTTTGTCGGTCTTGCGTTTAGGAGATATGTGAGATTTTCGCTATGACCTTCCGTTCTCGAGATCCAGGTAGAAATATCTCTACAGCATATCCCCACATATCTTCTAAACGTAAGATTGACAAACTCTAATTTTTGGTGACAAACTCCGACAAACTAATGGCTACACACTCGAGTTATCAGATTTTTGCTACGACCTTCCGTTCTCAAGATCCAGGTAGAAAGGTCTCCACAGCGTATCCTCACATATCTCCTAAACGCTAGACCGACAAACTCTGGTTTTTGTGCGACAAACTCCGCCAAACTAACGGCTATACATACAAGTAATCAGATTTTCGCTACGACCTTCCGTTTTCGAGATCTGTGTGGCGCAGCTGTAGAGACGTCTCTACAGCTGAGCCACATGTATCTCCTAAACGGAAAACCGACAAACTCTGGTTTTTGGCGACAAACTCCGACAAACTATAGACTATGGCATAGTCAAAAAGTCAGATTTCCAACTTTTTTTTTGTGGCGCAGCTGTAGTCCGGCACGTCCATATTTTTACATTTCATAGTGACCTTTCTTACCAATATTTAATGTCGAAAAGTGCTTCGGGCGACGGGCGATTTTTTAAATGCGCTATTTTTCACCGTCTTATTTCGACGGTGTTCACACAAGCGTTTTTTAAACGCCCGATTTTCCCGAAGTGCGAAGGCCAAAAAGTATGTACAAATATCCAGAGGTTTTTTGACAGCTTGACCTAAAAGAGTTGAGAGGGCACCACTTTCTATGTAAACAGGAAAATCACGAATTATTTTTATTTCCAATTAGTTAAATTTTGTACCTTTAGCATAAAGTATAATGTAATGTAATGAGACAAAATATTCCCACTAGTTACGTAACTATCAATGTAACTAACGGGAACACAGGTTACTAAGTTTAGCCACAGAATAATGTCCATATGTACAGTACATATATGTTACCGGCAATGTATGAAATGCAGGCATTGTATACAATGCCTAGGCATTGTATACAATGCCTGGCCCTTTTAGGCAATGTATGAAATATAATGAATATTGATATCTATTTCACACATTACCTAGGCAGTGTATACAATGACTAGGCATTGTATAGAATGCCTGCTGGTCCACCGGCAATGTGTATAATAAAAAGATTTTCGAGAATAGATTCGAGGGGGGATCGAGGGGGGCTTGGGGAAAGCTCGAGGGGGGGGGGGCTTGAGGAAAGCTCGAGGGGGAGGGGCTCGGGGAAAGCTCGAGGAGGGTTCGATGGGGGGCTCGAGGGGGGCTCGAGGGGGGGCTCGAGGGGGGCTTGAGGGGGCTCGAGGGGGGCTCGAGGGGGGCTCGAGGGGGCTCGAGGGGGGCTCGAGGGGGGCTCTTTGGAATCGAACCTGTTTTACTCCTGTAGGTCCCGCGTAAAGGTTAGAAATTTAAGGCGAGCGCGGAGCGCAGCGGAGCGTGAGCCTTAAATTTCGAGGTTATTTTTTTATAACAGACAACAGAAATTTGAGTTTGGAATCGAACCTGCTTCACTCCTGTAGGTCCCGCGTATAGGTTAGAAATTTAAGGCGAGCGCGGAGCGCAGCGGAGCGTGAGCCTTAAATTTCGAGGTTATTTTTTTATAACAGACAACAGAAATATACTTATTTTACACATTGCCGGTGGACCAGCAGGCATTGTATACAATGCCTAGGCAAAGTATAAAA
Source organism: Agriphila geniculea (assembly GCA_943789525.1). Lineage (NCBI taxonomy): Eukaryota > Metazoa > Arthropoda > Insecta > Lepidoptera > Crambidae > Agriphila > Agriphila geniculea. The sequence continues at coordinate 1,868,543 of OX038879.1, read as the reverse complement.
TGAATTATATTTCATACATTGCCTGATCGTTTTAGGCATTGTATACAATGCCTAGGCATTGTATACAATGCCGGATTATACACATTGCCGGTAACATATACAATACATAATAGTACAAGGTGTTTAGCACCAGCACCTTAGTAGCCTCACAAACCTGCCAGCAGGTCTGTGGGGGGTGGCCCCCAGATGCACTAACGCAGTGAATTACGCCCAGTGCCTGATTTAGAGTTCTGACAGCCCTAGGCTAATTATGAACAGGCGCCCCTTGTCTTATCCTTCCCGAGCCTGCCCTGATTTTTTAACCGACTTAAAAAAAGGGGATGTTATCAATTCGACAGATTGTTTATTTTTTGTATGTTAAGCTACCGGCCGCGATTTCGCCTGCGTGGAAAGTTATCTATTTTTTTATCCCTCGGGAACAACTAGGTAAGTTTTTTTTTGAGATAAAAGGTACCTAATGTATGCCTGTACCTCTGACAATGTATATGCAAAGTCACGGTGAAAGTAAAAATTTCTTTGTTCAAATAAATTTAATAATTAATTAAGCACTTTTGAATCGTCTACCTATATTTTCCTACCACCCGTTCCAGACTTTTTAACTGACAAGAAGAACGGGCGCAAGAAACTTATCAGCCTTAACAGAAATTAGTATATTTTGAGACAAGTTAGCTTATGTTGCTCATTAATGCCCGAGCTCACGAGTTTTATACGAAGTTTTTCAACACATTTGCGAGAAAAAAAAACAAAGTAATTGACCACTCACTAACAAGTACGACAAAATAAAATATGATAATTATAATGGGAAAAGGCGCGCAGGCTTTTTTTTGTTTTTTTTCACAAGCCCAATGCAAGAATATTTTTCGAACAACAGGGTGAGTGAGCATAGAGCCTACTTCAAAATTATAATTTTAAGTGATAAAATGCATGTTTTTTAAATATTTTATAACAAAATTTTGTGAATTATGAATAATTTGATAATAATAAATATTTGTTTGACTTAACTAAGGACTTACACATTTATTTATTCCAAAAATGTGTATGAATGTTCAGCGGCCTAAAACCTCTTTGTTGTTACTAAAAAAATAACTGTATTACCCGGTTATATTGGGAATGCTCTGTTTACTCGCATAGAACTTACAGTAAGGTACTAATTTAACTTTGTAGGAATAATTCTATAAGCAACTAATGTTTTATATATTATTATTGCACGCGTTTGTTAAAGCTCGGTTTAAGGCCCTAAAAGCGATGCATTAGGGTTCACTTTACGAGCTAGTGTGTTGAAAAAGTATTAATATTTACAAACTGTATCGTTACCAAATATAGGTAACAGGATTATTCTTATGGAACTATTTATTTCTTGCATTAAACTAGTGAGTATCGCTATTAGCAAATTATACATTTGTTTCCTTACAATTATAAATTTTTATATACTAATGTATTGGCGTCCCAAAGTTAGAAGGTTAATGTATTTATTTCTTTAAACAATTATCTCAAGGAATCTCTCCGCTGAGCCCCACAATAGCAGCCCATAAGACATTACACTATAAACATTATTACCTACCTAAAGTATACTAACCTAGCCGTTACAATGATTGTTATATTTTGATGTGAGATTATTTAAATAAAGATTTATTATTATAAAAGTTAAAACCATTCCTATTTAATACCTACTAAAATAATGAAGTAACAAATAAAATGCTTGCGGCACTGCTGTATTATTTATCATGTGAAACTTTTTTTTCTCGCTTTCTCACTAGCAAATCTTTCCACGACATTGTCAAATTTAACATTTTGTAAAAATATATTCTCAATAAATAATAGTGCAAGTGCTGAAAGTTTCTGCTGGCGAAGAGTAGAGCGCAAATAATTCTTTACTCTTTTTAATGCAGAAAAAGATCTTTCACCGCTGCAGTTTGTTACGCTCATTGTTAAAAAAACTCTCAATATTATTTCTACATTCGGAAAAATATAACTTATGTTTAGGTTTTTCAATAATTGTAAGAAATTCTTTGGGGTTAGGTTTTGCAGATCTACAAACTCTTTATCTTTTAAAAACTGTGCCAAATGGACACACTCGTCAGAAAACGCGTCATCTATATCCAAGTTGTACAGTTGTTGCAACTCTTTAGCTTTGGTTCTAATAATTAAATTGTCATTAATTTGAGGCAATTTCCATAGAAAACCAAATTCTGTATTTACTTGGGTGTAAATAATTTGTCTGTTCTTCATTTGAACTTTGAGACAATCTATGGCAGCGTAATATTTTTCTATGATGAAAGATTGTCGCCCTTCAAATTCAGTATGTCCCGTTTTTACCTCATCAAAATGAATTTTAGGTTTCTTTTTTCTTCTTAAATCTTTTTTGTATTCAGAGACTTCGCACCTCTGGATCGCTTCAGATTCCAATTTTTTAAACTCTTTTTCATCACGCAACGTTTCAAGATGTGAATATAGTGACTCATATGATGTCACAACGTTGGATAAATCTATATCACTTGCTTGGAGCTGTGCACTAACTATTTGAAACTTGATCAGCACAGAGTTCCAAAAACACAACATTATTGTCATTTCTAGGGTTTTCAATTTTTCAGCTATTCCTCTTGCCTCGATTTTGACCTCTCTAGATTGATTTGAATCTAAACAAATGCAGTCTAATGCTGCAAGAACCTGCTTGTACGAGTTGTGCAAAGCTTTGCTGGCATCTGCTCGAGCACTCCATCGAGTTTTCGAAAGGTTTTTTATAACTGCCGAATCTTTTTCGAGTTTTGACAACAAGATTTTCCATCTGCTAGTTCAACTTGAAAAGAAATTATAAATTTGTTGCTCTAGCGAAAAAAAAGCAACCGATTCATCGCTGCTTTCTGCTGCTGCCGACCCTACAAGTTGCAGAGAATGGGCTGCACACGGGATAAACGTTGCCAGAGGGTTTACAGCTTTTATTCTCGATTGAAGTCCCTTATATTGTCCTGACATGTTGCTGGCGTTGTCGTAACTTTGGCCACGACAATCTTGGATATCAAGTTTTAAAGTTTCATTAATTGTCGCCAGAACAGCTTTCTCCATATCTTCGCCTTTATGCCCGCAATTATTTAAAAATGTCACAAAACGTTCAACAGGATCTCCGTTAGGCAAAACATATCGAATAATAAATGTAAGCTGATCCGTATGTGAGATGTCTGGTGTCGAATCAATGCTTATTGAAAAATATTTCGCTTTTTTTACCTCTGCTATTAAGGATAGTCGAACTTCGTCAGCAAGTAATAATATAAATTCGTCAATTATTGTCGACGAGAGGTATGACGGAGTTCCACTGCCTTTTTGTCCAAATCTGGCCAAATGTTCAGCCATAAAGGGATCAAATCTGGATATAAGCTCAATACACCCAAGGAAGTTTCCGTTTTGCACAGATCCTATAACTTCATTTTGCCCGTGAAATGGAAGCCCGCGAGAAGCTAAAAACTTAACTGTTTCTACTACACGTAGTAACACGTTTCTCCAGTACTATACCTCTTCATTATAATTTTTTACTATTTTGGTATCTAATCTTCCTAGCACCTTACCCCTTGTTGCAAACTGTGCCAAACATTTGCGATGATCGGAAGAATTGTCGTGTTCAAATATTGCGTTACTATTTTTCCAATCATTAAATCCATTTTTAGCAAAAACCGTTGTTCCTCCATATAGTTTGCAGGGACCACAAAATACATAGCCGGTGGATGGGGAGTACACCAACCAGTTTCTTTTAACAACTTCGCCGTTAGCAAGTTTTTTTTGAACATACCTTTTGTCAAAAATCTTTTTTGATTTACGTAGTGCCTTTCCGATTTAGAAAATTCTAATTCTTCGTTTTGTTGAAGTCCGTTGTGTATAATAAAATCTCGCAATTGATCGTTTACTATCCACTGTGCAGGATCGCTCGACGGAGTGAACAATTTTTCTTCCACTAGCATTTCCTCTTCCAAGGTGGTTGGCGTCGAGATGGATGAAGGAACGAAAGAACAAACAGTGCTGGTAGCGGGAGCTGAGCAAGAAGTAGTTGGTGGAAATGTTGAACTTGTGGCCACTTTGCCTTTGTCCGCAGCGCTTGTAAAAAATGTATGCAGTTTTGGGATCTGCTTTAAAACATTTTCTCTGCGCTCTTCTTTTTCCTTTGCTTTTTTATATTTTCTGCTCCACTTGGCTTTTTCACAATCGAGGTACTCTCATTACCACTCATTTTACTTTTTCAATAAAACAAACAAAACTATCTATGTAATTAATACTTATTTGAAAAACAACGTGTCCATCAATCACAAATATCACAAACAATACACGAGTCGCGAGCAAGCCTATCACTATCTCCAATACGTAATGACAACTAAAATTTAACTCTACTAGTTAGTACCTACTAGACATGTGCGCCGATGGTCATTTGACCGGCGGCGGCGTTTGGCGTCTAAATTGTCGGCGGCGGCGGCGTCATCGGCGCAATCGGCGTGGATTACGAAACTTTTTATTTATTTATTATAATCAACACTATATTATGCCATGCTTATTAGAGATCAACTAAATCCTTTGTTGCCCGATTTTAAATTATTACAAGAATTTTTCTGTAATAAAATACAAACTGACCGACGGTCGCATCATTTCATCAAAGCTTGATTTGGGGGAGGTCAAGAGATTCTATAAAGTCTGTCCATCTTTACTTGTCTTATATGGTAAACAACCTTCACCCAACTCTTTATTGAAATAATCATTTATAAAATAAAACAAATGGTTTTCCACACATAGATTTTGAAATAAATTGTTAATAAATTAACAATAACTTCATGAACTTACTAACATATTTTTAAATAACGATTTAAGTTTAAAAGACGTATGACAACTGTCAAAAACTGTTTACTAAATAAGACAAGTAAGGATGAACAAACTTTACGCAGTTATATTCTACACCTGTTAAAAGCAAGGCTAAAGACCCCAGGGCCATTACCCGACAGTCCGACACTATACCAAAGATATCCCTGAAGTCAGCCTGTAAGAGATTAGTATTGCTCTCAAACGGCTGAAAACCAACAAGGCGGCGGGTGACGATGGAATCACTACAGAACTTTTGAAAGTAAGCGGTAAGCTGATACTTAAACTCCTCCAGAAGCTTTTCAATTCCGTCATCATCGAGGGCTGAACGCCGAAGACATAGAACATCAGTAAGATGATGCTGTTCTTAAAAGTTGGGACCTGGGCAGTGCTGCAGTCTCTCCAGATGTGCCAAGTGGACCACAGGTATATCGAGGTATTGAGTTATACAAAAATGCCACCATGCCGGTCCGAGTACAGAATAAGAGCACAAATCCCATCCAATTGCAGCGAGATGTAACACAGGTAGACATTATTTCGCTGAATTTGTTCCCAGTCGTATTGATTGACATTTTTGAGCTCTTGGATTCGAAAGGACTCGATATCAACATTAATGACCAGTGTCTAACACAACTTCGTTTTTCCGATGATATAGTTCTCATGGCTGAGACCATGGAAGACCTGAACACAATGCTCAAAGATCTCCGTAGTGCCTCCCAAAAAGTGGGTTTTAGAATCAACATAGTTAAGACGAAATCACGTCCATGCTGTACCCACTCCAGCTCATGTTAGGAACACTGCACTCAAAGTTGTTGACCATTACGTTTACCTAGGACAAATAGTCTAGTTAAGAAAGTCCAACTTCGAGAAAGAGCTCTCTTGTCGAATCCAACTCGGATGGGTAGCATTAGGGAAGCTTTGCCAAATCTTCGTGTCCAACTTACCTCAGTGCCTCAAGACAAAATCTATGACCAGTATGTGTTGCTAGTGATGACTTCAAGACAAAAATCTATGACCAGTATGTGGGCAGTGAAACGTGGCCGCTAACCATGGATCTCATAAGATGGTTCACCCAGCGTGCAATGGAAAGAGCCAGCATGCTTGGCTTTTCCCTGCGTGTTCGAATCAGAAATGAGGAGATCCGTAGAATAACTAAAGTAACCGACATTGCTCGGAGGATTGCTCGGCTGAAGTGGCAGTGGGCGGGATACATAGCGAGAAGAACCGATAGTCGTTGGGGCGGAAAGCTTTTACAGTGCCGACCGTGGACTGGATGACGTTCCATGGGTAGGCCACCCCGACCAGGTAGACCGACGCGACATGAGGGTGAAGGTCACGGAAAGTCGTTGAATGCCGGCAGCGCAGGTCAGATAGTTGTGGAGATGCTTGGGTTGGTGAAGGCCTATAATCAGCAGTGGGTGTCGTACGGCTAATATGATGACGGTGACTAAACAGGTGCAATTATAGAACCACAATTTCAATACCAAAATAATTATATGATGGCAACAATCAAACTAATATAAAAAAGAGAGAAAAGGAATAAAATTGTATGATCAAAATTCAAGTTATTATAGCTTTTGTACTTGCTTCTTACACATGGATTTTGACGCCGATGACGCCGATGAAAAATCCGGCGGCGGCGGCGTGGCCAAAATGACCGGCGGCGTGCGCCACGCCGATCGGCGCACACGTCTAGTACCTACCCGGGCCCGGTAAAAGCGAAATTTGGTAAGTTTTTGTTTTTAACCTTTTAACTATTCATTGTGTAAACAAAGAAAGACCATTCTGTTTTTTCATGTTTCGACTTTTTAGTGCCGCACGTGCAGTCTTTTTTGTTTTTAGAGGTTTACGAGCTGGGTGCCTCGGCCTGTTCCGGTACATGTCGCACCACAGGGCACATCTGTGGGTCGGGTCAGGGGATGAATGGGTGAAAGTCCGCGTGAATTGTTCCAAACCCAAGCAAGATTTTACGCATGCATTTTAAAATTTCAAAATTTTATTTTTTAAGTATACGTGGTGCTTGCAAGGTTCAAGCTTAGCGCCCCCCTGATCCTTGCGCCCTAGGCTTAAGCCTTATAAGCCTGTGGGTAAATCAGGCCCTGATTACGCCTACTGATAGTACAGGACAAGTTAAATGAATAAAACAGAGATATATACTTTATTGGTTTACGTAGGTACAAAATTATAGCGGTAACGAGTCTTAACGTTATTGCCCGTGTCCGATAAAAATAATACACTATACACCAAAGTTTTGTTGTTAGCACCATATTTTTATTCCTTTTTTTATTATTTTTCTAAAAACATTGGTACCATTAAATACCTTAAACCACTACGAATGCAAAGTATAACGTAAGTTAAAATGGTCTTTTATAATTCATTTTTGCAACATTGGGAAAGTAAATAGGTAATATTTTTAAATACACGTTGACCACACAACCTATAACTAAACGAACTTATACAATAAATCCACTGTTGAATTATATTTCAAGCTCTTAACTTAATTTAAATTTAAATAATTGAAGAATTTGAAACATAAGACAATAATTTGGTCCAGCTTCAACAAAATGAAATTAATTTTCTTTGTTAATTATATAAAAGTAAAATCTCCACATCAGTACAGTCTTTGGTTAGGACAGAGAAGATATCGGAAACTATATAACTTAAATTTTAAAATAATATCACAAGCGTTAAAACATTGAAACAGTTCATATTTTATGAAGTTTTATGTATTTCCACAATAAAAAAAAAATAAGTAACTAAATATCAATCATTCTAAATAAATTATTGTTGACAGTTTATTCTCTATGTACTATCGACAACACTTCCGCTTTACCACTCCCGTTTATTCCCAGTAGTTCCTTTTGACAGTTCCTTCAAAGGAACTCATGGTACTTTTTCTTCCCACTAGTTCCTTTGAAGGAACTGTCAAAAGGAACTACTGGGAATAAACGACCATTCCTAGGGTTAAAATCGCTTGCACGCCACGCCTTACTAACATACATTTAGTTCGTGCAGGGACGATACGCGCGCACACGAATTTTTCTGCAAAGTGGTAAAGCACATGAGTTGCCGATAAAACTATAATTTGATAGCTTTTTGTAACTGAATTCCAGAGTGCAGTAGATACCATTTAATTAGCTTAATATTTTAACCTATGTAACAAAAAACTAAGGTAATAACATCGTTGATTCTAGGCGACATGACAAGCATAATGTTAAGCTACCTACAGATGGCAATAAGATTAACTAAGACGAGTTGACAAACGATTACAATGCACCAAATACTATGCGACAGACGTACAGTAGTGTACATCGTTATTTTGTCCGAACTAATATGTTACACATACGTTTTAATACTTTCAAGGTTAAAATATCCATCATATTTACGATAAAATCCACCTTAAGCTAAATATCTTATACCTTATTTTATAATCATGCTCACACCCCCGCCTTTTCAAGTTGACTTTTCCAAAGTCAATGTTATTTTTTTTTTATTTAATATCTTTTATTTAGGTTACCAACTTGAAAAGACTGGTTAGGTATCTTTGTGATTCTATTAATTAAAATAATCAAAGGCACGATAAAATGAGCTTATGGCAGCTTTATGCCTACATACAACTTGTTTTTATTGGACAATGTAACAGACGATTTGTTGTATAGATCCCCGCAAATTACTAATACGATGGAACCTTGTCACATTAACATCCACGTTGACGTCATCCGCAACTAAAAATGACATGTAACAAGAAAATTTTTACAGTTATTTTAATATATTATTTTAAATAAGATAGGATCTAGGACCTAGGTATAATATAAAAAAAATACAGTTATTTTTCCTTGCCAAGGTTAAAAAAATGGCCGCCAGGCGCATTAGCAATTTGCGGGGATAGTACCTACATTAGTTACCTAATCAAATAACGTTTACTCATCATAAATAATCAAACGAATGCATAAAACACTATTAGAAATGCTTGCTAATCTTTGTATAGTTATTTTTCTACTAAATTTACTTTCCCTTCTCTACAGTGTTGTTCCGTTGTTCCTTGCAAATTTAGGATTGCCGTATTAAAAACCAAAAATTGCCGTAATAAAGCCAAGAATTATAATAAATTGTCTTGTTTTAAAGAGTTCTTAAAAAGAAATCTTAGCAATGAAAACTGCCATGGACAGCATTGTGGCACGATGCCGTAGCTCGAGTCGCATTCGGTCGAGATTGCCGTAGATTACGGCAATTGCCCTATCAAGAACAACACTATAACTATAGTAATTTGATTTAACAATTTATTACTTGACATGACCACATCTTTTGATAAAAAAAAAATATTCTCCATCATAAATTTTACTCACAAACTCTGACAGACTTTTGTTTATTTAGATAGGTAACCTTAATCTAATAATATGTCAACATAAGACATAGTGCAATTTTAGTAAATAGACCAAGGCACGTTTTGGCACCAAGTTCAAGAATCATTCCTTCATTCAAATGTTTTTAATTTAAACGGTTTGTCTTCGTCTAAGGCATGCGTTTACTACCAAGTGAACTGCGCCACTGGGACAACACTCAAGAGCCTCACACTAGTACCTTCCAGTGTCCAGTAAAACTATAAAGTATTACGACAGAGGAGCATCTAGTGGTACCTCTCGAGTTCTCATAATGTCTATTTCGCATAAACCCTGCATCCTATTTATATCGGTTTAGTAACTACGCCCTAACATCGGGGTAACATACTCTTACCGCATTATTTACCGAGGAAGGGTAGTAGTATAGGACAGAGGAGCATCTAGTGGTTACTTCTCGAATTTTCACCAATTAGGCCTATTTCGCATAATAAAACACTAGGAGTATCTAGTGGTACCATTCGAGTACTCACCAATCAGGCCTATTTCGCTTAATAAAACTCTGAGAGCATCTAGTAGTACCTCTCAAGCTCTTTCCAATTAGGCCTATTTCGCATAATAAAACTAGGAGCATCTAGTAGTACCTCTCGAAATTTCACCAATTAGGCCTATTTCGCATAATAAAACTAGGAGCATCTAGTGGTACCTCTCGAAATTTCACCAATTAGGCCTATTTCGCATAATAAAACACTAGGAGCATCTAGTGGTACCTTTCGTGATCTCACCAATTAGGCTTATTTCGCTTAATAAAACTCTGAGAGCATCTAGTAGTACCTCTCAAGCTTTTTCCAATTAGGCCTACTGCGCATAATAAAACACTAGGAGCATCTAGTAGTACCTCTCGAGTTCATATTAATTAGGCCTATTTTGCATAAACCCTGCATCCTATTTACATTGGTTGTAGTAACTACCTACACCCTAACATCGGGGCGAGTACGACAAGACGGCGCTTTCAGGCAGCTGCCAGCGGGAAGCGTAAAATCACAGATACATAATTGGTAAAACTCTAGGAGCATATTTTAGTGGTACCTCTCGAGTTCTCACCAAATAAACGTTAGAAATTACATTTGACATTTGAAACAACAAATCAAACTATTTTAGAACAGTCGCTTGTGGCGCCATTAGTTCCTCAGTATGCATCTTCATTAGGCCTATTTCACCTAAACCCTGCATCCTATTTACATCGGTTGTAGTAACTACGCCCTAACATCGGGGCGTGTACACTTAGCGCATTATTTGGAGGAAGGGTAGTAGTATAGGACGGCACATCCTGGCAGTTGCCAGCGGGAGGCGTGCAGTTCGATCAGTTGTAATAAAGTGCGGCGTATGGAGGGCGCTGCACTGGTGTTGAGGAACGCGTCGCGGACGGCGGTCAGCAGTCGCTCCAAGTCGCCCGGCAGTTGCGATTCTAGGTCGCGCCCGATGTACGTCAACACGAAGAAGAGGTTCTCCGTCTGGAAAGCAATTCATAAATCAGAGAACTTAGCACAGAAACTCGCTGAATATTTTTTTATATATATACTACAACGGTGAAATGATTAAAGAAACTAATGGGAAGAAAAAGTACCATTAGTTCCTTTGAAGGAACTGTCAAAAGGTACTACTGGGAATAAACGGGAAAATATTCACTTTCCTTCGTATTGCCTCTCGGCCTCTCCAACCGTCTCTCTGTGTGGAGAGCCTATTAGGGAGCAGTAGTATGTGTATCAGGGTATTATGTGTATCTCGCAGCACCTGGCAGTACAGTATACGTACGTCGCTGGCGGAGGGCACGGGCTGGCGGATGCAGTCCTCGCAGCACTTGCAGATGAGCGTGAGCAGCACCTGGCCGGGCTGCGCCGAGGCCCCGCGCCGCTGGATGGCGCGCCGCCGCAGCTGGCAGTACATCTCCAGCAGGAACGACAGAAACGCCATCAGCCGCGGCCGTCCGCCACCCACCTGAGCGCCGAGAAGCTGCAGACAAAAGTACTATTATGAATTTCCTTTCATAATCATCAAGAAAATGGCTATCTTATTAACCCTGGATAGGTTAAACGGATAAAAAGCTTTCTTCTTCTTATTTTTAGTTTGGCAATCTACTCTCCTCTTTTAGGCAGTAATTTTTGCCAGTCAGTGTCAAGTGTTGAATAGTTCGGTGGTAGATTGTTTCAGTTTATATTAGAATGCGGGTGCGTCGCATTCTAAGTGCTTGGCTTGGAGCATTTGGCACCAAGTATATCAAGACAGTTTACTCGGTAAGTTCTGCCGAGGTAGTTACCACTACAATAAAAGTCTCAGCTTCACACAATCAAGATCGCGCCTATTTCAATCATGCCCCATATTGTTCAGTTGCGTAGACACTTGTGCCACAAAACTGCACTTTTTTAAGACACAATATTCACTATGAATCAATTTGCAAATCATCAAAATAGACACCGAACCGAACTCGACAAAACGGCGCCAAAAACTCATATAAAGCTTTATGGTACCTTGTCGCGGTCGTGGTACCACTGCTGGCAGGTGTTGAGCAGCGACTCCAGGAAGGTCTCGCCCTGCTCGCGCTCGACCACGGCGATGCAGCGGCGCGCGGCCGGCAGCGCGTACCGCGGCGACTCCACCGCGCGCGCCACCAGGTGCCCCACCGCGTCCATCAGCGTGCGCGCCATCACTGCGTTCGGATCTAGGGGACATACATCGAATTTATCAATGACGTAGCGCAGTATAACTACGGAATATATAATAGTACTAAACGTATAGAAACCCATCCGCGCGAGGTTAATCAAATAATAAGCTACTCTCGCTGCACAGCAATAATAGTAGTTTATGAAACTGATGCATAATGAGGGGTATTAAAACATGAGTGTGTGTTTAAAAACCGAGCCGTAGGCGAGGTTTTTAATAGTATCACACGAGTGTTTTAATACCTAGTTATGTACAGTTTCATACACTACTTTATCTACTATCATACAATTTGTGATTGAACCTACAAAATAAAATATCAATAATAAAAAGAGTAAGTAATTTCTCGACTTTTGTTTAGGTAGGTTACTTACCTAGGTAAAGTAAGACGTTTTTCCGTCGCCGCATCTAAAATATCGGGTAGTTTTTCTTCACACCCACTACTATCAGAAATTTTTAAGCGAAAGTAAAAATTAAAATTAACAAATGGCGCGTATTCTATTAGAAAAAAAAATAATGAAATGAGTGAATTCCAGCAGACTAATCGTTACGCTAAGCCATCGATCACCATAGAGTAAATTTTAATCATGGAAAGTATATGGGAATATCATTGTTTTTTTTTAATATCACGGCTCTACCTTCTTCTTGGATTTGCCCTGTATCGTAATGAGAAAAAAAGTTATTTTATAGCATACTTTAGTATAGCGAAGGTATGTTATAATAGTAGTTTGTTACACAAGGGATGTAAGTGAGCTATTACAGAACAAGATCCAAATTGGCGCCCGTGCGAGCGCAGCTCGCAAAGGGCGCTAACGGATCGAGTGCACCCGAGATATTTAGACGCCTGAGCGAGCGTAGCGAGCGAGGGCGAATATAGTTCGAGGGTGTAATAGCTACTTACAACCGAAGTAAGCATACTATTTTACATCATTCATGCGAGGTAAATTTAATAAAAATAAAAAACCGGCCAAGTGCGTGTCGGGCCACGCGCCATAGGGTTCCGTAGTTACCTTATACCATACCATATTTAATACCACCTATCATTTTTCGTCTGCAAAAATAACTTTGTTTTTCACAGTGTTGGTATGAATGACAAAGTTATATTTGCGGTTTTAGAAAATGTGCTATATCTCGAAAACTAATTACTACATCTCGTTCAAACCAATTTTGGTTGAAAGTGTTTATTAAGGTCTACAGCACATATTTTTTTTAGAATTTTTACTCTCTTATTTCAAAAGTTAAAGGGGGGGGACACACATTTTACCACTTTGGCGGTGAATATCTTTCAAACGGTTGACTTTGAGAAAAAGTTGTCTTAGGAACCTTAATGTCATTTTTAAAGACCTATCTATAGACACCCAACACGTGTTGGTTTGAAGAAAAAATGTTTTTTCAGTTTCAGTTCCATGTATGGAGAGCCCCCCCTTAATCTTTTATTTTTTATAAATATTAAATTCGTTAAGCGGTTAACAGAATACATCTACCTACCAAGTTTCAACTGTGTAGTCTTAATACTTTCGGAATAAAGTGGCTGTGACATACGGACAGACAGACAGACAGACAGACAGACAGACATGACGAATCTATAAGGGTTCCGTTTTTTGCCATTTAGGCTACGGAACCCTAAAAATGAAATAAAAATGAAAATGAAATAAAACTTAACAACTTTCATTATGGGACCAACCTCGAAATCACGAAAAAAAATCTGCTGTTTTTGCATTGCAGAATTTTGCATACCTAGCTTGAACTGAAATTAAATGCCGCCATTTTCATTGTTTTTTTTTCAGCCAAAAGTTTCGTCAGTTTATAATAAAAGAAAAGAGATTGGTTCACTAAGGAGTTTTAAATGCTTGAATTGTAAAGTAACTTTACAGTTAAAGCATTCACCATCCTTGAATTGTAAAGTGATTTGAAAATGGAACGTTCTATCTAAACAATGCACTGTGTTGCACATGCCAACTTACACAGCCTCATACTATATAAGTAAATCCAAGTTACCGAGCAAGTATGATGTAAAATAACTTTTTAATTTTTTTTCGGTATTGCGTATATAAAGTATGCCAATATAAATTCGTTTTGAAATTCATAATTCGAATTTTACGATATGAGAGTAGATAAAATACAATTTCAAATTGCACAGGGCTGCGTCACGCACGCAACGTTGTCCTATTATTATAAGCTCTTCAGAAGCGCTTCTCTTTCTGTTGCGTAGCTCTGTCTCAACCGACACATGACATCCCTCGTGCGCTGGCTCCGAGTCAGCCGCAAGCGCAGGCTAATATAAAAAGTTAAAACGCGAAGTGAGACCCCCCTGGCATAACCCTTTTATCATTTTAGGCAAGACAAAGTACCATCAGCGTTCGCGCTATCACTGCGTTTAGATGGGGGAAATATTTTTAATTTATTAACGACGTAGCAACGCAAGCAAGCCTGCAATAAGAACAGAAATGTAATGTCATTTAAGAAAGACAACGTAAAAATCTGTCGTTTACGTTCTAGTAATGTCAATATATAAACTCTCGTCTCCTGCGTCGTCGGCTACCAGCCCGAGTGCCACCATGCCGCTCGCCAGCGCATCTACCGACCAATCCTGCACCACATGTCTACAGTTGGTAATGACAAGTAAGTATAAGTTGTTTGTTTACCTTCCAGAGCCTTGTCGATGCACTCCTGTATCTCGGGCGGGAAGGTGCCGAGGTCGCCCGCGTCGGCCGCCAGCCCGAGCGCCGCCATGCCGCTGGCCAGCGCGTCCGCCGACGTCAGCGACTTGGACCGCTTCAGGCCCGGCGTGAACGACTGCGGCCGGACGCTCTTGCCGTTGCCGTTCATCAGGGAGGACGGTGGCGATTTCTTTTTCTCGGAAATAACACCTTGTGGCTGCAGCTTAAAGTGCACGCGAGGGCCGGACTGAAATAAATAAACACACAATGCTTAAGGCCGATATTCACTGCATGCGTGCGCATAAAGGTAGAGGTGTACGTGCACGTTCTATTGCGAGATCTCTTTAACACGTAATGCATGTGGACATAAACAAACATTTTCTTTTTCAATTGTCGTTTATTTCACAAAAACTCACGGTGCGTAAACCCGCAAATCGTCTCCACAAAATTTTAAACTACTTACTGTTCAAAAAAGAAAAAGGGTATATAATGACCAGACTCTGGTCATTGGACTCAAGTGTATACAGTGCGACTCTGGTCATTGGACTCAAGTGTATACAGTGCCTTTGGTCTTGAACTAGCGATAATTTAAAGGCGTTTAATACACCTAATTTTATCGATAAAAACACCCACATGTTGGGGTCTATCCCCACTCCTGTTGGAATGGCTGCCATTTTAAATTTGACTTTCTATTTTAGATGACCTTGCAGAAAAATATTAATTTCTCCGGATTTAGAAGTCCTACAGTTATAACAAAAATACTGTTCAAAAGCTAATAATATCACCTATCAATTTAAAAAATAAAATGTTTAAATTTTTTATTTAAATACGTCATAAAAAATTACTCTAATAAAATTTTATACGAAATTTGTGCAATTTTTTTGACTTTTTATTACATTTCTCAAAAACTAGGACATTAATGTCCACTTTTTTTGCATTATTCAAATACACAGGGATATTATTTACAGAACGACTCAAAAATGTATTGCTCTATGTTACATATTTCGAGAGCTATTGTTATTTGAATATGACCCTGACAAGTACTAAATGGTTATTTTCGAAAATAAAAAAAATCTAAATTCCTAAAAACTATATTTTATCATTTGATGAAATTAGTATTCAGATAATTTTATCAACCTAATTTAAAATATGTTCAAAATGCTTGTAATTATGTCCATTTTCGAAAATAATAATTTTTTGGTTACGTAAGGGTCATAGTTCAAACAAAAATAACTCTCAAAATATGCAACATAGAGCAATAAATTTTAAAATCGTTTTGTAGATAATATTTCTGTGTATTTGAGTAGAGCAAAAAAAGTGGACATTAATGTCCTAGTTTTTGAGAAATGTAATAAAAATTCAAAAAAATCGCACAAATTTCGTATAAAATTTTATTTCAGTAATTTTTTATGACGTATTTAAACAAAAAATTAGACACTTTCTTTTTTTAAATTACTAGATAATATTATTAGCTTTCAAAAAATATTTTAGTTATAACTGTAGGACTTCTAAATCCGGAGAAATAAATATTTTTCTGCAGGGTCATCTAAAATAAAAAGTCAAATTTAAAATGGCGGCCATTCCAACAGGAGAGGGGATAGACCCCAACATGTGGGTGTTTTTGTCGATAAAATTAGGTGTATTATACGCCTTTAAATTATCACTAGTTCAAGACCAAAGGCACTGTATAATGACCAGACTCTGGTCATTGGACTCTGGATGACCAGAGGTTGGAATCTGCAGCCCCACGCTCGCGTACCCGAGGCCCATCGCCGACCTGACAAAGGGTACCTCATGACATACCTGCAAGTGCGAACTATCGGCGGCTTGCGGCGGCATCACGGGCCGGTAGTGCGGCGGCACCTGCGCGTGCAGCACCGCCGAGCGCGAGTGCTGCAGCCCCACGCTCGCGTACCCGAGGCCCATCGCCGACCTGACAACACACAATATACATCTTCAATACAGACGGATATAGGGCAGGGGCCCAACAGTCAGTTGCAAGAACGATCTTTAAAGTTAATGCGTCATTAAAGGTATCACCGTCCTTTACTTCTTTTGAAAGAAGAAAAAGATGGCGATACATTTAATTAAGCATTAACTTTAAAGATCGCAAGTCTGCTCTTGTTAACGTCATAATCGTGTTTCAATTCTGTTTCTGTTTTGGGTTTAAGAAAAAAGAACTATGTCAAAAAACATTACAATTCAAAAACAATTGAAACACGATTATGATGTTAACAATAGCAGACTTGGGCCCCAGGTTGGCAAAAACAAAACTAATACATATACGGTGTGAAGGGATGAAGATAATAGAACTTGGATAAAGGTATAAGTTTCTTATCTTTTGACACTAGCAATGCAGTGACCACGCCAACCAACAAGAAATAGGTACCTATGTAATCTGTGGTAACAATAAAAATAATGAATAACTTTCCGTTTATTCCCAGTAGTTCCTTTTGACAGTTCCTTCAAAAGAACTAATGGCAATTTTTCTTCCCATTGGTTCCTTTGAAGGAACTGTCAAAAGGAACTCCTGAGAATAAACGACCACTCCTAGGGTTAAAATCACTTCACTTAAGCCGGTGATGTCATGGTTAGTGCCATAGTAGTGCTGCGCGAAATTTCGGCAATTTTTTTATCCCGAGAAATCATTTTAAATTGATTTCAACCGATGGGGTTTTATATAAAATAACCGTAGAAATAAACGTAACTTTCAGACCTCCTTTAAATGATTTTGCAATCAAGAACAAATTAGCGATCTTATTTTGAGTTTGACGCACTGACATGAAACATTTTTTTTTATTTAACTGGACTGGCTGTCTGTATGATTTGACAGCTAAGTTTTTGTGCCTATTTGAAACGCCACTAGCGTGCGTCTAAAGAACTAATTTTGACGTACAATATGAAAATGGTTGCCGTAATGGTCTCTCCAGACTTCAGACTTTAGTACCATGTACGCACGCTATGCTCACGCTACGTCCTACAGCGCCAAAATGGCGTGAATCAAATAGGCACAAAAACAGTTTGACATAAGCCTGTCCAGTGTAAATATATGCAGGTCAGTGGTTTGACGTATTCTTGATTCTATATTGCCGATTGCCGATCCAAAAAGGCCTACTTGTATCTATACACATCAACTTTGTCTAGGGATACAGGTGTTATTTTCATATAAACAAGGTAACTTTGAAGCCTTGGTTTTTTGCCAGGGATGTACCGTGCTATAATCTGATAATGGCCATCCAGGGACTGAATGGAGTAGATTCAGATCGCTATACACACCCAACTGATCTGATCATTATTCTAAAAGATTAATGGGTCAGAGTTCTCGATTTGAGGATTTTCATACATTTTCATGCTATTTTCACGGTTTTTTTTAAACATGTTCATTACGTTTTTAGAATGCTGGTCAGATCAGTTGGGTGTGTATGGCGATCTGAATCTCCTCCATTCACTCCCTGGATAACCGTCATCAGATCACAGCACAGTACATCCCTGGCAGGAAACCAAGGCCTCAAAGTTACCTCGTTTGTATGAAAATAGCACCTGGTATCCCTAGACAAAGTTGATGTGTGTATTATGGATGAATTAACGTACCTAGGTACATGTATATTTTTATATATACCGTTTAGGATTTTACATTGCAAAGATTAGATAGGTACCGGTAATTCTCATTTCATATGAGGATGAATATTATATATTAAGAGATATAATATGGGTGTATATCTCTCAAAAAATAATTTAACCAAATCGGATCGGAGCCCAGACATTGGTATGATTTGAAAATGTTTTAATTTAAAACAAGTGGCTGATAGGGCACGTAACTTTATAGTAAGTAAGTAGGTATACCGCTTATTTTAAAGCTTTAATAGTAAGCGTAGCGTTTAAACGCATAGAATATTGTCCATTTGAGTACGGGGGCTTTCTGTCTTTAACCGCAGACGTAGATTGTTTTGCTAGCACCACTAATGAGGAAAGACTTTCTCCTGTATCGCAGGCAAGAATAAAACGAGAGCTAATAGCGAGAGCTAGCTAATTAATGTACCTACGTACATTATTTATAATGTAATATTAACACTGCTATAAAAACTTCTTACGTAAAAAAATTAGTTACACTGTTTTATTTACATTAATTATTGTCCGACGTCTCATAGAATAAGTTAAAACATAATGTCGACAAGAAGATTTACATTTTTATTAGTTAAAATTTCCGTTTCAGTTCAGTTTTGGAAAAAAGTACTATCAACGTGCCCGCAGACTACAGACTTTCTATCGGCCGACTGTAGTCGGGCTCTCAATCGGTATGAAGGTGTATGCAAGTGCGCACATTAGAACGATTCGGTATCGGTATTAATCATACAAAATCAACTATCGGCCGACAGTTTGGTCTGTAGTCTGCGGGGACGCTAGGTCTGTCTGTCCGGTTGTTCGCCTCTCAGGTTGCAATTCTCAACCGATTCTCATGAAATTTTGTGAAAAGGTTCGATAGTTATAATTATAATTTTTTGTCGATTCAATTTATCGAAAATTTTCAAAACGCAACAAAACATATTTTAGCTGAAAAATGTTAATAAATGTCACAAACGCGAGGTCTACAGCTCACTGGCTCTGTGAGCTGTAGATCTAGTAATGTATTTTTTTTATTCATAAAACCTAGCTATCGAATTATTCGAAATACATAAGAAATCTATTGTAATGAGACTGGGTGTGTCTTACGTCATCATTGTGTGGGTTGTCGACCAATGACTGGGTCACTGACGACGCTCTCATCTCAGTCAGACAGAGATGTAATATTGTCAGCTTTATGTGCGGAGTATTTGTCCAATGTCTAACTGCTATGTAGTACCTATGTGTCTCCTTGTTAAGAACACTACGTGAGACGCGTAGTTACTTGACTAGGTAGTATGGGTAAGTAAATATTCACTCTCCTCGTTTTATGCAAAAAATGGATGACTAATATCCAAATTAGTTTTCTGACGTAAGACGTATGCGAGACATGAAACAAGACAAATGCGAATGACAAGTCAGTATAGCTCTAGCAAAAAAAACTAATGTAGCGTCACTTGAAGTGTTTATGTATGCGGGACGGCGCGACCTCTGCAAAACTCACAAGTCTGTATGAATGTATGTATACCTACCCACTTTACCTACCTACCCAAAACACAGACTAAGCATCATGAGGGAAAAATTGTTGCTGTGCCCGACAGGGTCCATGATGATCTACTTTGTTTATTAACATCTTCTGTACATTATGGTCAAAGCAATAAACATATGAGTATGAGTAAAATAACTATTTACAATTAGTTTAGTAAGTATCATGAACATTAAGATCTGCCAAAGTAAAGCCTCTCTACCCTAGAGTAAATCTAGATTTAACCATGTTTTCAGGGATTAAAAATTATTCTTACTCACAAATTGTTTAGAGACTGTCATACTAGTATCGGCAGTGAATTAGAGGCAATCCAACTTTTGTTTATTATTCAAGAAATCAACACAATAGCCGGCACGTAGGTAGGTATCTACCTATTTGCGTGCGCGTGCGCCGAGCATCTTAATCATAAATATCAATTGAACACTCACCGATGCGTCGCACATAATACCACCCCCGTTATGGTAAGCGGCTCCTACATATAAAACATCTGGCTATGGTGCAATTGATTTTAATGTTTGCCATTTAAAGCCGGAAATAAAAACAAAAACTCTACATGCCCCCAGTAGGAAGTTTTCTTCCGTATTAAGATATGTTCTATGGTGCCGGCATACCGAGCCGAGGCTGTGCGTTGAATTCATGTTAATTTTCTAAAAAAGTCAAAAAGTCGGATAAATTTACACAAATTTAATCAGATGAAGACAGCTCGGCGGCTGCGGTTAGGCTACATGAAACATGATGCTGATTGTCAGTGATATAAGAAAAGTAGCCAGATAAAAGAAGCGGAAGTGTCATTGGAGAATAATGCGGTATGACAAATCTTGATTTCAGACAAGAGTCTGATTCTGGAATTTCTGACGAATGAAAGATGCCGAGATGCCCACAGTGAGATGGAGCAATCCTGCCGCCGCCGCCGAGTGTGACGTGCGCCTGCGCAGAATTAGGCACAAGTGGCGTGTCCTGTCTGCGTGTACTTAGGCCGTTTACCCGCCATGTCACCGCCGAGCTAAACACAACGCAAAGGATGGATATATTTAGAACCCACTACATAAATAGCGGGACGAACATAGAATGTAAGTTGTATTTGTACTTTTAGGTTCATTGCCATTTTAGATATTTTTATGAGGTAGGTACCTAGTTTAAAATCATGAAACAGCCTGTCTCAACTGTACTTTTCAAAAATCAAGGCATTTCTGAATCACATTTTTTATAATATTTCATCTTACGTTGTGGATATTTATAAAATTAAGTATATACCTACTTAGATGAATCATTCGATTGTTAACTTTCAAAAAAGACTTTGTACTATAAAAGATTTGACTCAAACTAACCTTCATAGGTAAGAAATCTGTATTATTGACAAAACTTTAGATACGTGTACCAATTCCAAACTCGAGGGAGTGATTGAGGAAACGCCTTAGCCCGATTTACGAATACGGAACTGTTGCCAATCCAGAAGCCCCTACAGAATTTATAGCCGTTTCGACACGCGCCTTTTGCTGCTACGAAAATAAAACATCAAGTGGAAAATAAACTCACAACTTTTAGAGGAAGTAATTGACAGGTTTTGCAGATCTCAAAAATATACAAAGATAGTATTGCTATTTCGACGTCGTAATCCCGTCACATTTTTGTGGAGAAAAAACATCGCAGCTGACTCACATAAAATAAATGGTCGCAATGACCTTTGAATTGTCACAAGATCGACTGAAATTGATTAAAATGTTGTATCTCTCGCAGACTGGCGAGTTTGATTGAGCTGAATGTTTACGCGCAATAGCCTATGAGTCAGCAATTCAGAAGCCTAAGGTAGGTAGTGCCGACAATTAGTGGAAATGCGAAAACTTATTTGGATGAAGTCATTTTTATAAATGGATGGAATGGAACTATGGAGCGTTGCGACCTTGGTCTGTAATGGCAGGAGACAATGCGAGCTCGATGTCCAACGTTGGATGGATGCGTCACGTCAGAAGAGTAATAGGACAGAATAAATTTATAATAGTACTAGCGTGTAGCTCAGACCAAATAAAAGGTTCCCTATGTATTTGTATAAAATTTTAAGGCATAATATGTCATAGCATAATATGATTTCGCCGAATGATGTTTACGCATAATATTATTTAGTCATAACAGCTTAAGCATATTTTTTTTAAGCATAACTACTTTAAGCATAATCATGTTTAAGCATAATATTCTTTAGCATAAATTTAAACACGCATAATGTTATTTACGCATATTTTTATAAACAAAAAAATCACGACGTTTAAAATCACGAAAGAACATTTTACCTAAAATACAAAATCCCGAAGCTTAAAAAGACGAAGGTTGATTGAGGGTTACATGCCAGCAGGTTGGTTCTGGCACTTCGCCGGCCGCTGCCGCGGCACGCTCACTTCGCTCGCTCGGCTCGTGCGTTGTTGGTCGCAATGGAACCTTACCTCCTCCTCGCTCGCTGCGCTCGCTCGTCGTCGCACCTAATAAACCTAAACAGACTTTCGGGATTTTTAACTATGGGCATTTTTACTTTCAGGGTTTCGAACTATCATCAGTCATTTAATAATCGATCTTTTAAGTTTCGGTCTATTGGATATCGACATTAAGGATTTTCAGTATTTAAAAAAATAGGTGTTTTATGAGTCGATATTGAGGTCGTATGTGTTATGAGTTTTTGGCATTTTATTACAATACCTACCCCTTTTGCATGAAAATAAATAAGTGCGTAGAAATATTTATTCTTATTGTTTTTGATTTTTATGTTTAAATAATATTAGGCGAATAGACAATATGCCTAATAACATTATGCGAAAACAAATTAGTCTAAATGATAATTATGCCAATATAAATAGTATGCCAAAAAACAATTATGCGAAAGTATTATTATGACAAAAAAGATTATGCCAAATCCGTTATGCCAAATCAAATTAGGTATAAAACAATTATGCGAAAACAAGGGATCCCCAAATAAAAAAGTAAAGACGGAGTCTTCCGACAAAGCGGTAAAGCCAATAAAACTACGCCTTGGCTGTGTACATACACAGTTTACGCACACATATGTAACGAAACTACGCCTTGGCTTTCGTTCGTCATTGGGCGAACCCTGCCGCCCGGCCCCCGCCCGCCCTCTAGTACGCACACAATGTACCATCAAAAACCGGCTTCACTTAGTTGTTCGCAACCACTGCGCAACGCTCCATCTTCCTTTTTTATTTGATCTGAGGCGTGTAGTAAGCAAAACAAAAGTTACGTGGATTGGTCTAAAGAAAATTCAATTATTTCAGTGCATTGCTTTAGCTGAAATCACAGTGAGAATGTAAAAAAAGAAATAGCAATACCTGAACTGAAATAAGTTGATTCAAATTATGAAATATACTTCGGTACCTACACGATACTAGTTATATATCTTAATACATGAAGTGGAAAAGAAGTGGAGTTTTAAAGCAATTTTGGTCAGTTGTATGTACAGTTCTTATATTTTTTTGACTCGGCAAGTTAAGCATCAGGTGAATTCAGGTGAGTGGCTACATAATGTATCTTTGATAAGGTTTTCTTTCGAAGCCTTCAAATTAATCTACAACAGTCAGTTTAAATCAAAGAGAGAGTGTAGATATATTTTAACAATACCAACACCACTTTATAATGAAGAACTACTCAATCCAAAATAATTAATACAGTCTAACCATCATAATTATGTAAGTTGAGTAAGCAACATCTATATTAAAACTAGATACAAACAAAACGATAGGAATACATACGCAGAAGTTAGATAAAACACAAAAAGGGATGAAAGAAATGGATTAAATTAAAATACAAGTTATATGAGAGAGATAAAACTGTAAAAACTTACATGTCGGATGTAGAAAATCTACCACGCACCATTTTGCACGATAAATAATACGAAAACTTAAGACTAGAAAACCACTATCTCCGCAGCAGGCGGTATCACAGTTGTCATCTCACTGTTTAATTATTTTAGATAAATTCTGTTTACTTGTCCTATAATAAAATAGTATCAACGTCTCACGCACAAGCCGCGCCGCAAATCCTAATGCAAACTTGGCTATGTTGTCGACCAATTACGCTCATTTCACTCAAAGTATCGGTATTAATAGAATCTAGTATCCGGTAGACATATAGGTGGTAGCAGACTCTTCTTGGAATATATCCGTCAGCAGAATTCAGGTATAGTCCTTCGATATACCATGTAGCACTTTAGATAAGAGTTGCACGGAAATAGCGGTCGCGAGCAAGCAATATGTAGTTAACAGTTGATTCGTTCGAAAATGTTCGCTTTTCAAATTCGTCGTTCGCGGTCGATCGGGAGACTTTTGAAGTCCGCGTGTGTCCCGGCGCGAGCGCACTGAGCGCCTGTCTGCGCGTCTGTCGGCCCGATTAGGCGCGCGCGGGCGTGCTCACGTCACAGCAGCCGAGAACAAAGTGATAACAAAAACTACAATAACTGACAATACTCTACATCTATGCGTCTTCAGGGGCACCTACGTATCAACGACGCTATCTGACAGTTTGTTTTGGCTTCCCTGGACACGTGCCAACGGCGTCGATTGCAATTACGTTAGTACTACCGGTTTTGATGAAAAACAAACTTCCGACGCAAGGTCAGAATTAAAAGTTAATAAAATTCTCAAAATAAACGGAACATTTGCGATTCGTAATGCGTCTGCTGATTCATATCATAACATAAGCCAGCCTGCAAGCATTGAAGAAAGAAAGGAAGCAACCGAAATAGGACCGGTATAATATACATATGCATGCATAGACTCACAATACTGATGTTAAAACCATATTTGTGTCTGCCAAAAGCTCACTAGGATACATTATCAAGAATCATGGATACTACTGATGGTCGATCGATATTTATTTACGAACACGAAAACATGCCAATGATGACTACTTCGCTGAGGGATGATGGCACTCCTTCATCGAGGGTATTACATCACACATGACCACTCTAATGACTGTTTGCCTGTTGTTATAATGAGCTTAATGAGGTAGCAACCACGTCCACCACGTAGATGCGTTTTAAAGAACTAGAAATGAATAAAATAAAGT
Organism: Agriphila geniculea; assembly: GCA_943789525.1. NCBI lineage: Eukaryota > Metazoa > Arthropoda > Insecta > Lepidoptera > Crambidae > Agriphila > Agriphila geniculea. The sequence continues at coordinate 1,843,785 of OX038879.1, read as the reverse complement.
TCATGATCATGATACACTAAGAAAGTTTATTGAAAGAACAGAAGGTAATTTGATTGATAAAAAGCGAGAAGTCCGCTCGGGGCTACACAGTACGCTACGCCCACAGAATACAGATCTAGTCTGATAGATCTAGGCTACGCCCCATATAATCCAAAACATATGGAAGTAACAGCATGATCAAAGAATACTTTAATGCTCTAAGACTTAGCTAGTAAATTCAAATTGATTCACATTAAATTTAATAATGCCCTGTTCCTAAAATTGTAGAATGATTCTTAGCTGTCTGCCAGATCGAGATCGAATTCTACCGTCCGTTTGTAAGCAAAACATCAATTAAGGAACGGGGTATTAGATAGCGTTTCATATAGCTATGCCTGTCTAGTCTTAAAAAGTCATATTTAACTTTGTTTGCTTAAATATTTTGTAAAAAAATTATTGTAAGTATCTATACCAAATCCTTATTTTGCAGGAAATTTACCAATTTTTCTAACTTGTTAGGAAGAACAAGTTTCGAAGTGTTTATTTTCATGATAAAAGATATATCTTTGTCACTTTGCAATTGAAACAACTTTCTAATTCCAGTGCCAGCATTATTTTCTTCTGCTCTATGGAATGCTTAATAAAACTTCATCAGATGAAATTGGTTCAGCGACATAGCTAATCTTTCTTTGCTTTAGCGAATGACAGACAAAATGCGATAAGGATTCGCTCGAGTAAATTACGTCTTGCGCTTAGATGAAATTCTAAGGTCTTGCGTGTTTAAAGAGTACGGGAAATTACTTTTACGAAAATTACTCATTTGCGTTACTTTACTACTCCGATCTCTACTAAAATTTATACGAAATAAAAACGCTCCGTTTATGATGAAAATTAAAAGAACGAATTCTTTAGAAATAAAACACTTTTTACGGATTACAGCGCGTATACTCAGTTAATTCAGTTGTTATTCGGGAAACCAAATCAATAAATCAAAACGAAATAATTCTCAAATAACAAATGAATTAACTGAATATACCTATACAATATACCTACATACGCGCTGTAATCCGTAAAAAGTGATTTATTTTTAATGAACTGTACCTACGCGCGGAAGTCTTTAGAAGTGTACCTACGAAATCTTTCAGTGTTCTCTCTATGCCTCTGTTACCTAGCTATAGATCGTTTATGCGAATTCGGGAAAAATCGGGGAAAATGTAGGTAATGTAATTCAATTAGCAAAGCTTTCTGTAAAAGTACACAAAACTAAAAATCTAGTAAATTGGATCAGATGTTTCTGAAGAATCCTTCATAGTCTTATTGAACGAGCGAACGCGAAGCGTCTCCGTTTCAGCTTGGGCAAAAATGCTGTCGTATGTCTGTCCGTCTGTTCTCCTCTACATGTCGCATTTCTTAACAGATTCCTGTGAAATTCTTGAGCAATTCAATAATTAAGATTTTTTTCAATTCATTTATTCAAAATTTTTCAAAAAAAATATTTCAGCCATTATGAAAAATGCTCAAAAACACAGCAGGGTCTACAGCTTATGGCGTCAGACTTAGGTAAGATGGTGGTAGCTAGCCAGGTGGACTAAAACAGCCCCTGCCACCAACCAAACCAACCCGAGTACAAATAATACCCCCCTGGGAATCGAACACAGGACCCCTGCGTTAAGGTTAGGTTAAATAGTGATGATAACTCACCTAGAGTGCAGGTCCGCAGGCTTGGCCATGGTGAACTCCTTGGCGTGGACGTTCAGCTTGTTGCTGGAGCCGGCGGCCGGCGCCGCCACGCCGTCTGTGCGCACACCTGCTGGTCAACGTCGCTCGTAAAGAGAAGAGGAGATAGGAAAGACTGTGGTGGATCTACCTACTGTTAGATAAGTGATGTGTTTTAAGAGATTTTTAGAGATGGAAAGCTTCGTGTTATGAGATTTCGTAAAATGTTGTCTTTTACGTAAGGGGCCGTTCAAATATTACGTAGGTAACCAGATTTATTACACTTGTCAGCAAAAGACAAAAGTAAGCAAAGCTCTAACCCTTTCCCCCATGCTTACGTAAACATTTTTCAATTATAAATGTTTTTTTTTATTTAGATAAGTGAATAGCGCACGGTAATTACCCGGTTCTAAAGCGAGTGCCTAAACGTATTCATTATTTGCGGGAATTCCCGAAAATGCGTTTCGTTTTCAAGCATAGACAATGTGAGGGTTGCCATTCGTGTAAAAAAGTAAATAACTACCGATGACGTAATCATCATCTAAACTCCCCTACCCTCCATGTCATCCAAAATAAGCAAAACAAAGACCCCTCCCCCCACCCCCCATAGTGCTTACGTAATACTTGAACGTATGTTTTCAAAAAGATGTAATGTCGATCAGAGTCAGTGCAGTAAAAAGCATTATAAGTCGTCAACGTCGCTCGTAAAGAGAAGATGAGATAGGAAAGACTGTGGTGGAACTACTGTTACATTTCAAGTGTTTTTACAATGCTTGATTGTTTTTAAGATACTTTTATAGATGGAAAGCTTCGTGTTATGAGATTTCGTAAATGGTTGTCTTTTTTTTACGTCAGTATAAGTTTTCAAAAGGATGGAATGTCGATCAGAGTGTCAGTCAGTGCAGTGATGGTTGTAAAAAGAATTAGTCGTAAACGTCGCTCGTAAAGAGAAGAGGAGAGAGGAAAGACTGTGGTGGATTTACTGTTACATTTCAAGTGTTTCTACAATGCTTACGGAAAATGATTGTGTTTTAAGAGCCTTTTATAGATGGAAAGCTTCGTGTCGCTTCGAAGATTTCGTAAAATGTTGTCTTTTACGTAAGTATAAGTTTTTACCAAATACCTAAACAGCCAATTAAATTTTAATCAACTGTTTTTGACATTTTCTCCATACATAAAAATGTCAAAAACAGACGGTTAAAACTTAATCACCTGTTTTAGTGTTGGTAAACTTCAGCCGTAGTGTGTCAGTGTAAATGAAATCGTATGGAATATAGATAGTAGTGGTTGTAAAAAGCATTAGTAAGTAATAAATACATGTACTTCTTTGTATAGTAACTTCTCTGGTAAGGAATTGTCTTTACTCTCGTACTGGACTGGCAAAGCGTACTTTCTAGAACTACCTATTTTTAGGCGACTTTCTGACCATATTTTTTAATTGCACCACTTCAGTGGATGCACCATTCTATTCAGAATCATGACGAAATAAATAGAGCTGGGAACAGCTGGGAATACAAGTCAATCTACTCGCTTTACTTAAAAGGAGGGACCTTTCACCCAAAAATCAACGATTTAATTTAAATCTTTGCCAAAAATTATGTGAAACTAGCTTTTACCCGCGACTTCGTTCGCGTGATTAAGACAGTTGTGCATTTATTTTGAAAGTCACGGATTACCAATATACCTAGGTATTTATCAGTAGACCTTATTTCACACAATTAAATTTTCCCATAAAACTTCATGTACAAACTGGAACACTCTGTAGAAACCTGTGTAACGGGAATTCTCCAAAACCCTTTCTATAGTGCTCACCTAGACCCTCCAAACATGGTATCTCTACCTTTAGCCCTTTACAAATTCCCATACAAACTAAAACACCTGTAGCACCCTGTATAACGGGAATTTTCCAAAACCCTTTCTTAGTGCTCACACCTACACCATGAAAGGTATCTACCCTCCAAAAATGGTGTCTCTACCTTCAGCCCTATACAAATCTCCATACAAACTGGAACATCCTGTAACATCCTGTAGCATCCTGTATAACGGGAATTTTCCTAAATCCTTTCTTAGGCCTGGTTTACATTAGTCAAGTAGACGACCGAGTCGAGTAGCGAGTAGAAATACATTGCTTGGCATGTTCGTCGATTTTAAAAGAACGTCAAACACACCACGTAATGATTTCTACTCTCCTAAAGCACTCTACTAAAGACTAAGATAATGTAAACCAGCCTTTAGTGCTCACCTAGACCATGAAAGGTATCTACCCTCCAAAAATGGTGTCTCTACCTTCAGCCCTAAAAAATCTCAACACAAACTGGAACACCCTTTAGCAACGAGAATTTTCCAAAACCCTTTCTTAGTGCTCACCTACACCATGAAAGGTATCTACCCTCCAAAAATGGTGTCTCTACCTTTAGCCGTTAGGGCTCTACGCCTATCCCAACAATGAATCAGTCAAAGAATCAATCAATTTAGAGTTTTATTTGATAAAACTACGCTCTACTTACTTTCATCCGTTATCGTAAGTATCAAAAACGAAACGATGCCTACAAGCAACAACAGATAAACAAACCTGAAGCTTCCGAAACAGGCGGCGGCGTCGGCGTGGTTGCCGCTACAGCCACCGTGGTCACGGCCACCGTGGTCACGGCCACCGTGGCAGCCGGCGCGGGTGCCACCGCCACCGACTGCCCTAGCGATTGCTTCACTATACACCGAGACATAACCAAAATCTCTCACTAAATCACCAAACGAAAACACCATTCAACACAAACATGACACACGTAACCCGCCGCAACAAACATACGACTGTCGACTCGTTCCAAATATGAAGTTTGTTTATTTATTTTTAATTTTGGCGCCACATTTCGTGGTGACGCTTGCCAGCCAAGCATTCATAGAGGAAAATATTTCCGAGTAAAGACAAACAAATCTAGTTGACCATAATCGAAAAAAAAAATTGACATCATAGAGTAAAACAGCCAGATATGATGCCAGAATAAAAATAGTCCCACCGATACATCCAGTACCTACCTACCATAGCTTTGTCTATTATACCAAACCATGAAGTGAGAAGAACGGCAACGACGCATGTGGTCAAGCACATGGTATAAAAATATTTTATTATTATTTATTTTTTCTTTTTCTTATATATATTATCTATGTTTAGAATAATGAGGGCTTTTCAAAGTGACATTAAAAAAATAAAAATAGTAACTAGTCGCCTCACTAGATGGTGTTGATACTCTTAGAAGCCTAAAAAAAGGAACTACCTATTTGATTCACTAGATGGTGTTGATTTTATCAACGCCATCTATCAAGCCTACAGTTTTTTGTCATTGTGATGTAAGAATATTTCAATAATGATTTTATATTTATTATTATAATTTATACATAAGGTTTGAGTCAAACTGTCTGACTTTCTCGGGTGCCCTTTAGTACATGAGCATTTTGATCTAGGCTTCCTCTAGCAATGAGTCTTACATCAATGAAAAGGTCTTTATATTTGAATCATTTTATTGTACCTATTGCAGTAAACGTTAACTATTAGCACTTTATGAGTTATATTATAAGGCTCTGAACTCAACCAAATTTTATAATATTAATGACCTTAAACTACGAAAATGCTAACAATTGATAGAAATGTTAGCAGCAAATATTTGCCATACAAAAACCTTTCTACTTAATGATTAACATTCATTGCTAGAGGTGGGATAGATCAGCTCCCATAGACAATGAACCAGTTTTATACTTTAATAACTTAACTCCAAAAATATTAACAGTTGATATAAAAAAGTATATTTACAACAAAATTTGTCTTCAATAGACCTTCCTAACGATATATCATTCATTGCTATAGGGTGAGTACGTCATTTCCCTGCTGAAAAAAAATCAAGAAAAAGGAAGATATCTTTGACAACCTTTTTTTCCTGGTTAACATTGATATTTTTCTTATTATTTAATAATACTAGCTTCCGCCCGCGACTTCGTCCGCGTGGATATTAGAGAAAATCCTTAAGAGGCATATTACGTTTCGACTGTGATTTTTGCGAAAAATGGCCAATTTTGGGGTTCTCGATCTCAGAAACAATACATTAACAATTTTGACTTATTTTTTTAATTTGCCTAATCGCGTAAAAACGGCTGATCGGATGCTGGTTGAAGGTTCCATAAGGATTCTCTAATAACCAAGCGGACGAAGTCGCGGGCGGAAGCTATTATTATTAAATAATAAGATACGAATTTTAAAGTTGTATGTCTATTTTATATTCTTTTTCCATGCAAAATTTGAACCCCATTTTCACCTCTTTAGGGGTTCAATTATGTCCACCGTGTTGGACTTCAAAATAAAGGTAGGCATTTTGTTCTTTCTCTACTTTCATACAAACATTGGACCCCCGTTTCACGCCCTTGGGGGGTGAGTTATGAAAAATCCTTTCTTAGTGCACCCCTAGACCTCATAAGGAACCTATGTGCCAAATTTAGAGTATCTAGACCCAGCGGTTTGGGCTGTGCGTTGATATGTCAGTCACCAATCAGTTTCTTCTTTTATATACCTATCTAGATAGTCTAAAACATTTTAATAAAATCACTAGAATATTTTCAACCCCAAACGGTTTATACGAAAAAGAATATCGACCTTATAAAATTTAATGATTTCCATACATTAATATGGATTCTGATCGACCGACGCCATGACCACGAACTGACAGCAATAGACGTTGCTAAACTTATGTTAATGGCTTGGTACAATAGAGACGGCTATGCCAGTCAATACACATAAAGGTACACTAACTACATAATAAATAATGTGTATTATTAGCCATTAAATGTTTTGAAAATTAGTTGAAATGAATGCTCCATTTTCTCACCTGGTGGTCTGTAAATCTCCAGCGTAGGTTTTCCTTTAGCATTGGTTAGAATCATGCTTCGCCGTTTCCCATTGTTTGGAAACTGAAATCGAAATATTCGATATACTTATTTCTAGAAGCAATCTCATCACTGGGTATTATTAAGAACCGGCTTGATGAACTGACTGTCACGATTTATTTTTGGTAGCTTACACTATGTGCATCATCGTCGAAACAAAAATTTTTGAGATATAAGCTGAGGATGACTATTTTATCTAAATTATACGTAAGAATTTGTAGTTACGTAGCGTAGCAGAAAAGATGTTGATTCAGTGAATTTACTAATAAATAACTTATCCTTATTCTCTTCAAGACTCATTAATATTAATTAAGTATTTGGTTGTAAGTAAGAATGATTTCTGGTAATAAATAATTAATAATCACCTGGTTATGATGCATATTGTGATGAGACTGCGGGCGCATGAAGCTGCGTTCTCTCATGATGACTCCAGGCGATGCGAAGTCTTGCATCCTGTAGCTTCGCTGCTGTCGCGAATTACGGTATCGCGATGTCTCTAACTATCAAAGTAAATACATTGATTAAACATAATAACAATTAAATGGCAACACTAAATCAGACAGACAACTCACCACTTTCGCCCTTCCCTAGCGCGTATGCGCTTGAACTAATCTGTCATTCTAACCTCATAAAATGAATGTGATGATCTTCTTCAACACCAGTGTAATCGTAGTTAAAGGAGGCCGAGTTTGCAGTAGCACCGAGGATTTCACAGCTAAGTCACATACTTGCTTAATCTAGATTTATAGAGTATCGAAAGCAATACTACTGAGCCAAATGTTCGATCCTGGTCGTGATAGGATCGACTGAACGTGGCCAGGCCTGATCACGTAGTTCGCCGGTGGTGGATGCCTTAGGCAAGCAGAAACCATCGGCGGCGAGATGTATGCAGTCCCAAGAATAAGCCTTTACCTAAATGTGTTCACCGACGGGTGGCCAGGTCCGGACACTTAAGAGGGAATGAACAACTGCATACTGGAGGCTAAGGCGAATGAGGAACGCAGGGTCCTGATTCGATTAGCTCCTTGATGTAATAAACATATTAGTAAAGTTTGATAAAGTGAAACAATGAAAGAACAGCGCTGGAAGGGGGCTGCCTGTCACAGGCAGCCATCTTCCAGGCTTGATAAGAAAGATTGGCAGTAGTACATGTTTATAAAGTAATATCATAAAGAATAAAAGACATAACAGCGTTGAATGATTTAATAATACATATTAAAGTTAACAGTATAAAGTAAATTGTCTTATTAGTATCTGATAAACTAGAGAAAGTAGGTGTGTGCTTAGCCCAGATAAATATGGGACATTATACTTACAGGTGGGACATAAATAAGATGAAGAGAAGGAAACAGTAACGGATAATACAAGTATACCACTTCAGTGCCCCCGGGACTGGAGAATATGGAAAGGTTGGTTGAGAGGACGACATCCTGAAGGTATGTGTCTACACAGTGTCGCGCTGGATACCCTTTATAACCTTAATGACAATGCGAAGCACCCCATAATAATAAATTACTAAACTATATATTGACTAATTATAAATATGTAAGTCGTTCACTGAGAGAGATTATAAAGGGTCCCGGTCTGGTCGCGACAATGGTGGAGGTGCTGGGATCAGTTCAGTTCCAACATAGGGAACCGAGATCTGTCTGATGTGGATAAACTATCCTATCTCAAGGGTTCTTTGAGAGGCGATGCGAAGAGGATCATCGATGGACTTGAAATTACCAACAAGAACTACGAGGTAGCTGTATCTATTTTAAAGGGGAGGTACGGCAAGGAGAGTCACATAGTGGACGCACACTACGCAGCTCTACATAAGATTCCTAAGGCTTCTAAGGGTAGCATAAAGGACCTGAGGGAGACCTTTAGCCAAGTTGAGAAGCACCTTAGAATTCTAAATTCATTAAACCAAAATATCAACCATGATCATCTGAGATTTCTCATCTTGGAGAAGATGCCTTCGGACGTAGTCTACGAGCTAAAGTTGAGAGCGAATACTGAATCTATTGAGGAGATCCGGCAACATTTGGAAGTGATCATTTCGGCAAGAGAAGATGCGCAGAGAATTACTTCTGAAAATGTAGAAGAGTACACTACTCAATCTCTACACGTGAATACGTACGTAAAAGGAGGGAAACCAGGAAAACCCAACCGAAGCCAAAGAGATTTCAAGAGACACAAATTTATACAACAAAGGCAAGATATTAAGAAGGAAGATAGATTCAACGAACCTGGATCATCTCACAAATACAATAACTACAACAGACTTCCATTGAAAAGGAAGCTTCAAGAACGAGAAAATGATAGGGATGCTCCACCGGGAAAGAAAAGGAGAGGGCAATGCGTTTTCTGTCAAGGATCACATTTTAATGATCAATGCGATAAATTCAAAACCATAAAAGAAAGGAAAGGAAGATTAAAGAACAGATGTTATCGTTGCTTAGGCCTCGGCCATAAAGGAAATAATTGCAAGAGATCTACTTTCTGCGTTCACTGTAAAGAAACTAATCTTCACAATAGAGCACTTTGTTTAAAAGGACAAACATCTAACTCTGAAAGTGTCACAACTCTTCACGCCAATTCCATTAACTCCACTATACTGCAAACAGCAATAGTCAAAGCCCGACGTGAAAACGATGATACCAAAGAAGAAACTTGTCGAGTTTTGTTAGACTCTGGCAGCCAGCGTACCTACATCACACAAGAAATAGCTTCTAAACTAAAACTGCCCATAGAAGAAGAAAATACTCTATCAGTTTTCACATTCGGTGCTAAAACTCCTCAAATCATTGAAAGTCCAATAGTTAGGCTACAAATGAAAACCAGAACAAACGATATTCTGGAAATAGAAGCAAACGTTGTCACACACATATCACATGGAGTTCCTTATTCAAATATAGACTTAAGCAGAAGAGAAGAAAATCTAATTTTGGCTGATGACGGCTCACTGTCACCGAAAGTAGATATTCTAATTGGAAACGACTTCTATTTTTCATTCATACTAGGAAACAAAATCCAACTGGAAAATAATTTATACTTGATTGAATCAAGATTTGGTTACATATTGACCGGAAGAACCACGGCTAAGGATGTGGACCCATTATCGGTGATAACGTACTTCCAAGGAGTAGAGAACAAATTAACTCCGCCTGACTTACCATTATACAATGGAAGCATCAAATGTTTATGGGAATTGGAATCTATAGGGATATGCGATTCACCAAATCTAACTAGAGACGAAGAAGTCATCAATCAATTTAATGAAACAATAGAGTTAATAGATGACCGATATACGATCAGCTGGCCATGGATCGATTATCCACCTGAACTAGAAACCAATTATGGTCTTGCAATCGGTAGACTAGTAAATTTATTGAAGAAACTAGATTCAGAAGCATTAAAGTCATATAACGCCACGTTACAAGAGCAGTTAGAGAAAGAAATTATAGAACGCGTACCCGATCAAGAAAGGTGTGATATTGGTATAGACCATCCTATCCATTACCTGCCACATCATGGAGTAAGTCATCCAGGAAAACCTACACGTATCGTATACGACGCGTCAGCGAAAACAAAGAACAGCAAAAGTTTAAATGAATGCTTACACTGTGGTCCACTCATGTTGGGAGACCTGACAGGAATGTTGTTAAGATTTAGGTCACATCAAGTGGGAATAACCGCGGACGTAGAGAAGGCATTTTTGCAGATCGCGTTACACAAAAAAGACAAGGACGTGACTAGATTCCTATGGCTAAAAGACATAGAAAAGGCAGCCACGGAAGATAATATTCTACATTTACGGTTTTGTCGTGTTCCGTTCGGAGTGATATCGAGCCCATTCCTGTTAAACGCTACTTTGAAACACCATCTACTGCGTTCCAATGAAGAAATCCTGAAAAGGATAATGAACGACATTTATGTGGATAACTTAGTTACGGGAACGGACTCCATCCATGAAGCAATTGAAATGTATGAGTCATGCAAATTTGCGTTCAAAGAAATTTCGATGAATCTTCGGGAATGGAGTTCTAACTCCAGACAATTCTCAAAGGAAATAGATCCAACTGACGTTTGCCAAGACATAGAAGTGAAAGTACTAGGTCTGAATTGGAATACAGAAGAGGACACTATCAGTTTAAGGCCAAAGAAAATAACAGAGGCTAATACGAAAAGGGAAATATTAAAAAACGTAGCTTCAGTATATGATCCATGCGGATATGCTGCGCCAGATCTGCTGCCAGCAAAACTTCTACTTCAAGATCTATGGGTAAACAAATTTAAATGGGACACTCCTTTACCAGAAGAGATAACTAAAGAATGGCAAATTATTAGAGAACGACTAGAAAGAACAAAGAATATTGTCTTACCTAGAAGATATTTCAAACAAAAGGGCAATGAAGACATTCAGCTACATGCCTTTACAGATGCGTCGACCAAAGCATACGCAGCTGTAGTATACATTTCTAACGGAAGAGAGTTAAGTTTCGTGATAGGGAAATCAAGACTAGTACCCATCAAAGATCAAGACAATCTCAAAATTCCAAGACTTGAATTATTAGGACTTCTGATTGGTAGCAGGCTACTGAAGTATGTAAACAAATTTCTGAATTTCGAATCCAAAAAGAATACTATATGGACGGACAGTCAAATAATAATCGATTGGTACTACGGCGGTAAGCTATTACCACCATTCGTAGCGAAAAGAATAGAAGAAATAAAGGGAAATGTGTCAGCAACGATAAGGTATGTACCAACAGAGCTAAATCCAGCTGATGTAGCGACTAGACCCACAGATTCTGAAAAATTCAAGCACAAATGGTTATCCGGACCAGATTACCTGCTAGAAGACTGCAAGAAATGGCCAAAGAGTCGTAGGAGGGAAGTTTCTCCGCTTACTCAAGATGAAAGTGTACTGATTGCCACGCATTCCTCTGTGGATCGTCAATTTTCTTTTCCCATTGGGGAGGGTCTCACGAGTGGAGAACCAAGCTCACAAAATCAGAGACAACAATTAAATGAAGAATTGCAAAAGAATCCCTCAGAGAAATGCGAGGACGATACACTGTCATACGTACAAAAAATCAAAAGAATCCAAGCAAAACATTTTCCTGAAGAAGTAGTAGGTAAAGATACAAATTTAAAGAGAAATTTAAACGTGTTCACTGACGTTGACGGAATCCTACGTTGCAAAGGAAGACTACAAAATGCTGACTGGTCTTATGACAAAAGATATCCAATACTGATTCCAAAGGACTGTGAATTTACTAACACCGTGATCTTAGAAACACATAAAAAGAACTATCACGTAGGTGTTAACCACACTCTAAGTCTGATCAGATTGTTATATTGGATTCCTCAAGGAAGAAGTCAAGTTAAGAAAATACTTAAAAAATGCACAAATTGCGTTAAGCATGGAGGAGGTCCATTTAAACTACCACCACCTCCTGCGCTTCCAAAGGAAAGGGTAAATTATAGCTCACCATTTACATACACCGGCATGGATTACTTAGGTCCTCTCCAAGTAAGGACCGACGGTAAAACAGCAAAACGATGGATATGCCTGTACACTTGTTTGGTAGTACGCGCTGTACACCTAGAAGTTGTCAAAGATCTTACAGCAGAAGAATGCTTATTAGCACTACGAAGATTTATATCTTGTAGAGGCGTACCGGATAGAATAGTTTCAGATAATGCACTACAATTCAAACTGACTGCAGAAATACTGTCAAGCAATTACTGCATCACTAACGAAATAGACTGGAAATTTATTCCACAACTAGCTCCTTGGCATGGAGGATTCTACGAAAGACTAGTTGGACTAGTTAAACATTGTCTCAAGAGAACACTCACAAAGAATCTATTGAAAGATAATCAACTTAACACCATTATAAAAGAAATAGAAGCGGTGATAAATACGAGACCATTAACTTGTGTAGGATCTGATCTGGAAGACATTCTTAGGCCTTCAGATTTTCTAACCTTGAACAAATGCATCACGACAACACCTTCGGATGCTGAATTTCCACAAGAAGGCACGGTGACAAAACAAAACCTAGTAGACGGTTGGAAAATAGGACAAAACATGTTAAAGGAATTTAAAAGGATGTTCATCGAGCAATACCTGCCGAGTTTAAGGGAAAGATATCGTCACGCTCTGAAAGAACCAAGGATTACTAAGTCAGAAATCCCAAAAATAGGAGACATAGTACAAATTAAAGGAGATACGAAAAATAGAGAAAACTGGAAAGTTGGAAGGATCACATCTCTGCTTAAGGGAGCAGACGGTCAATGCAGGGTGGCACGAATAAAGGTGAACGACACGGAATTCACGCGCTCCATCGCTCATCTTTACCCATTGGAAGTTGATGAAGAAGTACCTGGAAGAGAAGAGGTTATGTTTGAATTCGAAAGAGAAGACGTAACAGCAACGTTAGACGACTTACCTCTGTTAGAAGAATTAGACATAACTAGTCTCACCAAAGATATCTCTTCAGCTCCAAGAACCACAGAAGAACTCGTCGACAAACCTGAAACAGAAAGCAGACAAACAAGTATAATAGAAACAGTAGACCAAATACCTCATAGAATACTTACCACAGAAGATGATATCCAATCAGTACATGATGAAGGACGTGATGATAAGAGCACACCTAAAAGCATCAACATTAATGAAAACACACAACCCGAAGAAGTGAGAGAAGTAAGAGATGCGTCTTTAAAGGCTCGTGAAAAGATACGCGAGTGGACGCGTAGATTAATGGAGAACATGTAACTTCTGTCGTCGTCGGGAGTGTCGCGAATTACGGTATCGCGATGTCTCTAACTATCAAAGTAAATACATTGATTAAACATAATAACAATTAAATGGCAACACTAAATCAGACAGACAACTCACCACTTTCGCCCTTCCCTAGCGCGTATGCGCTTGAACTAATCTGTCATTCTAACCTCATAAAATGAATGTGATGATCTTCTTCAACACCAGTGTAATCGTAGTTAAAGGAGGCCGAGTTTGCAGTAGCACCGAGGATTTCACAGCTAAGTCACATACTTGCTTAATCTAGATTTATAGAGTATCGAAAGCAATACTACTGAGCCAAATGTTCGATCCTGGTCGTGATAGGATCGACTGAACGTGGCCAGGCCTGATCACGTAGTTCGCCGGTGGTGGATGCCTTAGGCAAGCAGAAACCATCGGCGGCGAGATGTATGCAGTCCCAAGAATAAGCCTTTACCTAAATGTGTTCACCGACGGGTGGCCAGGTCCGGACACTTAAGAGGGAATGAACAACTGCATACTGGAGGCTAAGGCGAATGAGGAACGCAGGGTCCTGATTCGATTAGCTCCTTGATGTAATAAACATATTAGTAAAGTTTGATAAAGTGAAACAATGAAAGAACAGCGCTGGAAGGGGGCTGCCTGTCACAGGCAGCCATCTTCCAGGCTTGATAAGAAAGATTGGCAGTAGTACATGTTTATAAAGTAATATCATAAAGAATAAAAGACATAACAGCGTTGAATGATTTAATAATACATATTAAAGTTAACAGTATAAAGTAAATTGTCTTATTAGTATCTGATAAACTAGAGAAAGTAGGTGTGTGCTTAGCCCAGATAAATATGGGACATTATACTTACAGGTGGGACATAAATAAGATGAAGAGAAGGAAACAGTAACGGATAATACAAGTATACCACTTCAGTGCCCCCGGGACTGGAGAATATGGAAAGGTTGGTTGAGAGGACGACATCCTGAAGGTATGTGTCTACACAGTGTCGCGCTGGATACCCTTTATAACCTTAATGACAATGCGAAGCACCCCATAATAATAAATTACTAAACTATATATTGACTAATTATAAATATGTAAGTCGTTCACTGAGAGAGATTATAAAGGGTCCCGGTCTGGTCGCGACAGCTGCAGGTCATTACCGACTCCCATTTGGGTCTGCATTTTTAATTCTTTTGCAACCTTTACGTAACCAATTTAGTCTGTGGTAGACCTGTATTCCCGCCTTTTTATTTCTTTTTCAGGTTTCAACGAAGAAGTTTCAAGTCACAGTTTAATTTCTCTTTGGTAATTACTGCGCTCTGGCATTAGTATGATATTTCTATGTTGTTGTATAAAATAAATAGAATATTTTTAAATAATTGATTAAACCACGTGGTTAATATAAGAAATATATTTTTATAAACAAATTACACTAGATGAATGACTAGTATTATAGTTACTTTTACTTTACACAACTTTACGATTGTATAATATTTTTCAAAAGTTTTGAGCTATGTACAAATTATAAGTGTAAAAACTATGCTATAACGGGCAATACACTTCAAAAATGCGAGCGGTAAACAAAGCTTTAACATTAAATATTAAAAAAAGTTAGATCACAATGTTATTGTGACGTCACTTAGAGATCACGTTCTCCGATTTATATATGCATATATAAATGTACGATTAAATAAGCTTCCCCTCTGTCGTGGCCACAGATAGAGGGTTGTTTTTTTTTCGATTTTGTTTCGTTAACGATCATGTAGTGCAGTGCAGGAGCAGTGCAGTGAGGAGCCGGACGGCTACCGAGCGATTCCTACTATATCTTGAGAGGCCGATAGAAAGTTTCTTCGGCGCCAATCTCGAATCGTTTCGTCGAAGGGGTACGGTGACCCTGATCTGGAACAATGATATGAGATTTAATTACTTATTTGAAGTCACACGTGACCACGGCAGCTGCAAAGGTGCCGAAACGTCGGGAAAATAAAAAATCAAACCAAATACCAACTAAATACCAAAGTACTTTCAATATAAAACCGCGCTAGTATCCGTTACAAAGTGTTTTATTTCATACTTATTTGAATTTGAATTGCATGTGAATATAATATTAGAAGCATTTGAACATTGCAAGTTTTACTCAAGTCATTACTTACTCGTCTATAGATACCAGAGTAAGTAAGCGTGTGAATATCTACAAAGAAGCTGAAAATTAAACAATGCAGTATATTGGCGTAACGCCAATGCAGGCTAATTGCAGAAAATGTTTTACACGATAATTTCCACATATAATGTATTTTTCACAATAATAATCATGTGTGATTGTTTTTATGAGTGAAACGAAGATAATAGATTTTCCGTTCAAGAAAAAAGACCATAAAACTCCAAACATTTATTGACCGAGCGAGCGCGAAGCGTCTCTGCTTCAGCCTGGGCTGAGCTAATTTGATTTTTTTCGGACATTCCCCGTTGATTTATATAGTTTTTTTTACTACCGTGTAAAGCCCACCGGTAACGATCAATTGCGATTGTCAATTTGGGGGAATGTCCGAAAAAAATCAAATTAGCTGAATATTTTTTTATAGGTAGGAATAAGCTCCTTTAGTAATAGAAAAAAGTTTCAGAATTTTAGGTTGCGTAAAAAATCTTTAAAATATAAAAGTCTCTTCGACTTCACAAATGTACGAAAGTAATAGCAGAATGGAGATTATACCTTTGCCACCACCTGCCACAATTGGCCACAACAACAACAACAAGTATTAAGAAAAAAAAGTATTGACATTTCTTTTTTTTTAATATCGTGTTGTGGTTGTGGCTTGTGGCAGGTGGTGGCAAAGGTATAAATTCCATTCTGCTGTTACTTTCGTACATTTGTGAAGTCGAAGGGACTTTCATTTTTTTTTAATTTTTTACGGAACCGAAAATTCTGAAACCTTTTTCTATTACTAAGGAAACCTATTCCTACTTATAAAAAAAATATTCAGCCAATTTGATTTTTATCGGACATTCCCCATTGACGGAAAAATTGATCGTTTACGCGTGCAATTGAAGCGATTGTCAATTGCTCCAACAATGGCATTGACGGAAAAATTGACAATCGCAATTGATCGTTACCGGCGGGCTTAAGTAATTGACACTATCATAAACTCTTGATAATATTATTTTAACCATCGCCACTTGAAAAAGTGCGTTTAATGGGGTTGGCAACGCAAAGCTAATTGTAGATGTCGCTGCGTACGCTTGTTCCTAAGGCATTAGACGTTCAGAACAAAATGTATGGGAAAGTAGGTATTTATTTTGTGGTATTTTTTTACCGAAAGAGACCCATTGACCCAAAATGGATTTAAAAGACTATTCTACAATACAAATGCCGGAATTGAAAGAAAAATTAAGACGTTTTTATTTTTACAGAGTTTATAAATTTTTTCTATATCCAGATTTTTCGGAAATTTGTAAGTGCTAACATTTTTAAAGCCTATTACACAGAATTTAATCATTTTAAAGCTAAAAGAACGATTTTATTAAGTAAAAGTCCTTTGTTTTCATAGCTCTCGTGGAACAAGTGTACGCAGCGCCACTTTGACAATTGCCTTCCCCATTCAACGATAAGAGTGTATAAAACGCGATTTTATTCACCGAGTGAATAAAAATATTTTGAATTTGGAACAAACGCGCATCATAATTATGTACCAAAAAAATAAAACGTGCTGAAAGTTACTGGCTGCTATGGAGCTATTCCATAGAGCCATAGTTACACATTTAAATCTAATTAAATAAAAAAAAAAACTGCCAAACCTGCCAAATTAATTAGGTTCTTTTAGTGTCTTATCTTTGGGTTTTTTTCTATATGTTCTGTTAGAGGGAGATTAGATGTTGTCTTGCATCAGTCCATTCCACCAGTCTGGTATGATCTTCAGTCTGGAATAATTCAAAGTCTATACAGACTGATGGTATGGACTGATGCCAGACTGATCATGCAATTTCCCTCTCAGCGTAGTTGTTTTATGTCATTGGAAACTTTTCACTATTTTCTAATGTTTAAATACCGATTACCTAGGTACCTAAATAATAAAATGTGATAACTATAAATACTATACATATAAGTATTGCTATTTGTTTTCTCGCAATCAATGGTAAAAAGTAGAGTAGGTACTCTGTCCATCAGCCATTTTTAATGTCCCCACTGCTGGGGCACAGGCCTTCCTTATGGGTGGATAAGGAGGACGGGCCATAACCCACCACGCGGGCCCAATGCGGATTGGTGGGTGTAAACGACTGCAAATGCAGCCGGGACCAACGGCTTAACGTGCCTTCTGAAGCACGGAGGAGCTCGAGATAAAAAATTTTTGGTCACCCATCCCATGACCGACCCTTGCGAACGTTGCTTAACCTCCGCAATCGCTGGGCCAGGCGCTAAACCACTGCGCCACCGAGCTCCTCAATGCCACCTAGATCCGAGTAGGTACTCAACTCGTGATAAAAAAAAACATCTCGGTCCTTCGTATCCCTCGCTTCGCTCAGGATTCTACCTTTGAATCCTTCGCTACTCTCGGGATCCAACTTAGTCCTTCGAATTAACGTAAATTCCCTCTTTTTTCACTTGTTGTATAATGTACTATTTTAAAGCGTGCAATTTTTCGTAGCGTATGTAAAATTTTCGTAGCGAGTGACTCCCTATAATAGGGAGTCACTCGCTACGAAAATTTGCTACGACTCTACGACAGTTTTTCATTCCAGTGTTTTTAAGTAGAACCACAGAATAGATATTGTGGAACCCTGATCTTTTTGTAATAAAAATAGCAACCCTTTATTTAACACGTTTTTATTAGGTCGATTATTCTTTTTGTTTATAAAAAGACTAGTAGCCGCCCGCGGCTTCGTCTGCGTGGACAGTTTTTTTTGCTATTCCTCGGGAACAGTACTTTTTTTCTGGATGAAAACTAGGTACTCTATGTCATTCTATGTACCCCTGAGAACGTGTATGTAAAAATTTCATGATGATCGGTTCAGTAGTTAAGATGTGAAGGCGTTACAAACAAGCAAACAAACGGACTTTCGCATTTATAATATTAGTAAGGAAATCAACAAGGAAGCGACCTAACACGCTTGGAATTAAGATATGTTTAATAATCTTTTATTTTTTAATCTTCAATATTTAAGTATAAAAGGGCACAAAAACCTAGCTAATTCCAATATCCACCAACAATACACCTCGACCTCGATTTGGTTTACCAACGCGTTGCATACGATGTGGTGGAG
The DNA here is from genome assembly GCA_943789525.1 of Agriphila geniculea. NCBI lineage: Eukaryota > Metazoa > Arthropoda > Insecta > Lepidoptera > Crambidae > Agriphila > Agriphila geniculea. The sequence continues at coordinate 1,825,128 of OX038879.1, read as the reverse complement.
GAAATGTAGGAACTAGCCAATTACTAAGGCACGTACGTACGGACTCACCTCAGAACGTTGAACTGCGCTATGTAAACAGCGAATTAGTTTTAGACAAATAAATATAACTTCGCCATGACAAAGTAGATTATACGAATAATATGTTTTTGAATTTAAATCTTTGTTTTTTGAAACTATTGGTAGATATTATCTATTTCATATATTTTTATATTTAAATCTTATATTTCACACTGGCGAAGTCACAGGTACAATTTAAAGCGACCACGGGCATCGGTTGTTCGTATTTTTTTTAAATATTGAGCTATTAAGTATGTGAATTATACATGATAATCGGTGTAGTTTGCTAATATTCTTGATTATGTCCTTTTTAGTTTTTTATGTAATTTTGTTTAATTTTGTATATTCCGATGTTTCTACAGTTACAGGGGCCGTGTCGTCATTATCGCCACTTGTAAGTTTTTAAAAAAGTGTTTTATTTCAATAAGGCCGTTATTTTGAGGTGTTATTGGCAGAGGACATGAAGCGATCATTTGTATGGAGACCCCAACATTAAATCCTCAGTCGATGAAACTTTGCAGGGATGTAATATAGTATGAACCAAAACCTATGTACAAATATCCAAAAAGAAAAAAACGATTTGGATAATTTAAAAAATATGTTTCATTTATGATACTTTCCCGATTTTTGATGAGAACACGCAATCAAAATCAGTGTTGATAAAAAATGGGTTGAAATATTTAAAAGCATAAAGGACAGCAAGTTAAATGCCTTATTTTGCTTTGTATCTCGTTAAGTATACAGCCTTCGATGTTGAGCGAGTATTATTTTTCCATATGACGCTTAAATGATCTAATGTCAGAAATCGTTGTTTTATGTTCCTAAAGGTGGCAACCCTGTCCACTACCTTCCTTTCCGACACTAAGTAATCCCCTCCAATTTCTATCAACGCTCACGATTCATGCCGGCACATAATTATGCCGAAAATCTACGAAGTGGATCAAAAAATATCCTTATCTTATAAAAACACCGATGTCACACGACGTCGCGATCCTTTACAAGCGAGACAATTATTTTATTTTTTAACACAATACAGCTATTTTTACAGGGGTTCCTAATACAATAGTGTAGTCATCTAAAGCTTACAGATACTTATTTAAAAAAAATAAATTAAATTAGTTTCATTCAATTATTACAATTATTAATTACAATATATTTCATTTAATTCATTTTTAGGGTTCCGTACCCAAAGGGTAAAAACGGGACCCTATTACTAAGACTCCGCTGTCCGTCTGTCTGTCCGTCTGTATGTCTGTCTGTCTGTCTGTCTGTCACCAGGCTGTATCTCATGAACCGTGATAGCTAGAAAGTTGAAATTTTCACAGATGATGTATTTCTGTTGCCGCTATAACAACAAATACTAAAAACAGAATAAAATTAATATTTAAGGGGGGCTCCCATACAACAAACGTAATTTTTTTGCCGTTTTTTGGTACGGAACCCTTCGTGCGCGAATCCGACTCGCACTTGGCCGGTTTTTTATTATTATTATTATTTACTTATCATCTATGAATTCATTAATGTCAGTTATAACAATAATTTAGCTGGCCGATGTAAATTGGTATCAATCATAGCATAACACTTTTAAAGTTACTTTCTCGAACTCGCTCTTTGAAGTGAGAATATAAATTTTTTCGGCATGTCAAAGGGGCTTTGGCCAGCAGGCCAGTCCTGGCATGGGGGATCGCGAGCGAATTACACAGCGATATTGTGAAAATAGGGGCAGGGAGCTACAGTATACTACAGACTACGACCTACATTGTCTTTGTTGACTGTGCCTATATTATAATGAGTTTGCATAGTTACGTTTACTTTACTCGATAACAACAGCGCCAAACTAAAAGTTTTCATACAAATGTTAACTACAATCTATATCAAGTAACTACAATCGCTATCGAGACCTCAAGATATGCAAGGGATGGTTTTCGCAAAAGAGACCAAACGACGACCTCATTTTTCGTGGTCTATGTTTGTAGTATACACAGAATAGACATAGTACTACCGTACAGAAAGGACACTCTCTGCCCCGCCTGAGCACTAATTACCTCACCCCACCTCGCGAGTTTGTATGCCGAATCGTATGCCGTTGTTTGAAAGGGAGCTGTTTGGTTAGTTACCGCTGTCGTTGTGCGACGACCGTCGTTTGAAAGGGAACTGTTTGGTGACCCACCACTCTGTCGTTGTGCGACGACCGTCGTTTGAAACGAATCTGTTTAATGACTCACTGCTCTGTCGTTGTGCGACGACCGTTGTTTGAAAGGGAACTGTTTGGTGACCCACCGCTCTGTCGTTGTGCGACGACCGTCGTTTGAAAGGGAACTTTTTGGTGACCCACCGCTCTGTCGTTGTGCGACGACCGTCGATCGTTTGAAAGGGAACTGTTTGGTGACCCACCGCTATGTCGTTGTGCGACGACCGTCGTTTGAAACGAATCTGTTTAATGACTCACCGCTCTGTCGTTGTGCGACGACCGTCGTTTGAAACGAATCTGTTTAATGACTCACCGCTCTGTCGTTGTGCGACGACCGTCGTTTGAAACGAATCTGTTTAATGACTCACCGCTCTGTCGTTGTGCGACGACCGTCGTTTGAAAGGGAACTGTTTGATGACTCACCGCTCTGTCGTTGTGCGACGACCGTCGTTTGATCGTGCTCTGCACTCGAACTCGTTCACTTTACTCGAATGTTTCACTGCAACAAACATGTTTAGTTATTTCACTTCAAACTTACAAATTAATAGTCAAATAACACCAAGAAATGAAAATATACCTCGTGGTAATAATATTTTTTTATTCTGTCTAACTCTATAATAATAATAATGTCCCGCCCGACCACAAATAATAGTAAATAATTATTATTATGGTCCCGACCGTGTTCGGTCACAGCGACTCGGGATTTAAGGAGAGCGTCGTCGATCATGACGTGCTCTCAGGTGACTAACATATAAATTTTTTGCTTTTAATGTGCATCCCTGAGGTGCATACACTATCGCTGCAAGTCAGCAGTCCTCCGACATAAATTATAAAAATTCACTCTATAATATAATGAGTTATAGTAAAGGAAATTCTCAAATATTTCGGACACGTTCGAAACGAAAGATCCATGGAACGACTCGTTTTCCAGGGGCAGGTAGAGGGCAAGCGGTCACGCGGTCGATCACCTACGCGTTGGACAGACCTCATCAGCTGCGACACAAACCTCCATAGTCCAGAGTTCCCGAGACGCTGAAAACCGCAACACACGGAGGTGCATCGCAGGGGCTGCTTTAGCCAATGAAAATGCAGCGTCATCAACCACGACCACTAACGAGGAAGAGTAAAGGAAATTGGGGAAAAAATTAACATTAACTCAAAATGCATTAGAAATATTACTTAACAAATAGTTTCCAGTTTAATAAATATAAAATTATCGCACACATCACAGTAATCTCCTTTGCTCAGGTGTTGGGGATGCATTCAAAGTATTATTCAAGAAATGCTGTATAGTTGCTTATGTAATAGTAATGACCTGATGACTATAATAGAACCTATTATATTTAGAGATGGCCTTGCGGCTAATATTTAACTTGTAAAGATAAGATAATATTATGGAAGAACCAATGTTGAATTTGGCGACAAGTGCATACCAATTAATGCTGCTAACATATCATTTTTCAAGAATGGCGTTTACAGTAGTGTTTTTCGATTTAGATTAGATATATTAAATAAATATTATGATTCAGCTTCATTCACATTCTATTAAAAATCGAATGGGAGGAGATATTTCAAAGAAATCAAAACTAAATACCGCTCCGTGGGCGTTCCTCATGACATCAGCTTCGACTGTATGTACCGTGTCTCAGCTAGTCACTCCTGCGCAACGCAAAACAAATCCATACAAAATTGAGTCTTAAGTAATTCGACATAAACGTTCTTATTGTTCATCAGCATTCATTGGAGTTACGACTCTACATATTATGAAAAAAGCGTAAAGCATCTGTGTACATACATATTAAAATCTACATAGTTCTAGGTCACTGGGCACGGTTTTGTTTTGTTTGCCTTTAGATGTATTACTATCGAACTGTCGTCTGTGGAATTAATCGACGATGCAATATATGACATAATCGGTTGCGGACTTTCTCTGGCAAAGAGTGAATTTTTATTTTATTCTATGCGAGAAACATTTTTAATTAAATAGATACTGGTCTAATATTAATGGAAAGGTGGAGAAACATTACTGAAATTCAAAATTTCTGAAAGCGATTCTAGAAAAAATAAATTGATCGTCCAGCATTTAGAACGTACTCGTATTATGTAATCAAGAGCGGTCCAATGTGTCGAAGTTAATTTAATGCGATTCCCTGACCGAAAGTGGCGCCCTCAGAGGTTTTTATTTAATAAGTAGTTAATAGAAAAAGATTTTAATAAAACTTCTCGTGGAATTTTTAGGGCTCATAGTCTAGTATTTTTAGGAGGTATCACTACATTCCCTCGTAGTCATTCGTAGAAGTAGATAGCAAATGTGTCAAAAACGGCCACTTTTAGCAGTTTTGCTATCTACTTCTAGCAGTGACTATGAGGGATTGTAATGATACTGTCTAAAAATACTAGACTATGGGCCCTAAAAATTCCACGAGAAGTTTTATTAAATTTGTAAATTAGAATTACAATATTAAATAAAATTCACTGCGGCGCCACTTTCGGTCAGGGAAACGCCTTAACATTAAAATTTTGAAATTGTCAAAAATATACTGCTCAAAAGAAAATAGGGGCCACTGGTTCTCCATACAAACGAGCTAATTTGTGAAAGGTTTTTTTTAATATAAATTAAATCTGATTTTATTTGAATTTAATATTGTTCAGAAGCTGTAATCGTCAACTTACGGATTTTACTGTCAAAATTACTAAATAATTTCTCCTATTCACCGTGTGTCAGTAAGAATTGAAAAAAAAAAAATTTCGCATCGTATTTTTATATGAAACTCCAATTTCTTTCTATTCTCTAATTGACACACGGCAAAGAGAAGAAATTATTCGGTAAATTCGACAGTAAAATACGCAAGTTGACTATTACAGCATCAAATTCAAATAAAATCAGATTTAATTGACTTGTATTAAAATTATATATACTTATTATTAAAAACTTTCAGAAATTAGCTCGTTTGTATGGAAAACCATATAGTGGCCTCTATTTTCTTTTGAGTAGTAAGTACAATATATTAATATCTGTAGTGTTTGGGAGAAATGTGTTCTCCAATTTGGTATTTTTTTAGGACAATATTATTGTTTTTTTTTTTATATTTTTTATCTATTGCTGACCTGATCAGTCCACCTTACGTAGAAGTGATAGAACTGAGCTAGTAAACACATGGTAATTCAGGATTTGTTTTTGTACATTAGTGATATCTAAGTTAACTCGTTTGTTCAACGTCCCTTTTGGACTTAAGAGGCGGTAATAGGAAAACATTGTTTGCGCGGGCCATATTTTTATATAGAAAACGTAAACTTGTAGCCACCAAAAAAATCATAAGACAAGCTAAAGAGTTTATCTAGTTGCTACAAACATTAAATTGCGTATAAACCTCACAGATGATTGTAAAGAAAAATCTGAATATCATCAAAAGCGCTTATCGCGGGCCATATTTTTGGCGTAAATAATAGCGGAAACGTGTTGAATTCTACATCAAAATACACTTTAACGTACTGTGCAGTTGCTCCAATAACTTTTTTCAAGAAAGATAATTGTGCTAAAGATAATGATGAAAAAACCACGAAAAACATCGAAAAAGTGCAGAAGTGAGGTTATTTTCCATACTCTTTACACGTAAAGAAAAAGACAGAGACAAATGATTTCGCATAACGGAGCTTTAACAGGTTTCTCCCAAACACCACAAATATTATCTATTTTATTTTATTTTATATTTTTATAGGAATTTATCTGTGGTAGTATACAATAGATAGATCGATATAAAAATCTGTGTAAGCTAGAGAAAGGATATTGCATTGCATAATACAGTTTCGAATTTGTGAGTCAGGGTTCTTGCGCCCACACTGAAAAGAATCGAAATTATTTGCATTAATTAAAACGTCTGTTTTTTATGATAAAATATGGTGCATTGTAACAATCGTAACACCCCGGTGGTTTTATGGAGACATTGAAAAAAAAATACACTTTTACATGACGTTAGGAAGGTCAACGTCAACCGTTAATATATATTTTTTACACTTTGAGAAAATAATGGGCTTCCTTCTACCAAGACTTTTTTGTTTTTTTTTTGAAAATTAATAATATAATAAATCTAAAACTGATCAGTCAGTCATAGTTATATGTTGTCTACATCATTCCATTTTCTAATAAAAAGTTTTAAGGGTAGGTCCTAATCTGTCTAACAGCCAAATTTCATCCAAATTGGTCCAGCCGTTCTTGTGTAGTAAATGGTGTAAATAACCCGACTCTGTTTTATATAGTACCTTTAGATATTGCTCGTTATGAATAACAATAGAGCTTATTTAATTCTTATATTTTAGCATGGTGTATTATTCTTATTCAATCTTAAAATAATTACGATACATATTGATAAAAAATCTCCTGAAATTATCATAAAGTCCAACAAATACCTACTCAAGAAGTTTCTTCACGACTTGACTCCTTTTGTACTATCAAAAAAATATGGTTAATCTCAAGACCAATATAAAATATATTAGTTCGACAATTCTCCGTCACAAAATAACTTATGATTCATTTAGTTTGTAGGGGCGAACAAAAACATGGACGTACCGTTCGCACAAAAACTAAACTGGTTACCGAGACTGTAGGAGCAATAACACAGTATAATAGCATAGCACCTAGAATTGCAAAGTATAAAAGTAAAATAAATGGGTAAATTGCAGAAAAAATATGGAAATGTTGACTAAAGATGTCAACAGTAGCTTCTATTACAGACACTTTTCAATGAAAAGGACTGAAAAACAATGCTACATTTACCTATCTAAACAATAGTAATTAGCATAGTAAGAAACTTAAAACTTGTAGATAACTCCAATATCGCTACTACACTCGCGAGCAAAATTATGGAATCACAGGCCTATTTTCATACAAACGAGGTAACTTTGAAGCTTTGGTTCCCCGCCAGGGATTGACCTAGCTGTGATCTGATGATGACCATCCAGGGAATGAATGGAGGAGATCCAGATTACTATACACACCCACTATAAATAGATAGAATACTGATCTCATCAGCATTCCAAGAGCTATTTGGGTGTTTATAAAAAAACATGAAAATTGCATTAAAATGTATGGAAATCCTGAAACTGAGAACACTGATCCTTGCAACTCTTAGAATATTGATCGGATCAGTTGAGTGTGTATAGTGATCTGGATCTCCTCCATTCACTCCCTGGATAGCTATCATCAGATCAGAGCTCGATCAATCCCTGGCGGAGAACCAAAGCTTCAAAGATACCTCATTTGTATGAAAATAGGCCTGTGATTCCATATTTTTGCTCGCGAGTGTAGTTAAGAAATTAAAGTCTCTACCTACCTCTATCTACTTCTTAAGGCTCTGTTGTGCGGAATCACTTGTCTCTGTCTTTTTCTTTACGTGTAAAGAGTATGGAAAATAACCTCACTTCTGTACTTTTGCGATGTTTTTCGTTGTTTTTCATCATTATCTTTAGCAACTACACAGTACGTTAAAGTGTATTTTGATGTAGAATTCGATACGTTTCCGCTATTATTTATGACAAAAATATGACCCGCGACAAGCGCTTTTGATGATATTCTGTTTTGTTTTTTACAATCATATGTGAACTTTATCACGCAATTTAATACTTGTAGCTACTAGATAATTTCTTTAGCTTGTTGTATGTTTTTTTTTGTGGCTACAACTTTACCTTTTCTTTATAAAAATATGGCCCGCGCAAATCATGTTTTCCTATCATGCACCCTTAACTTAGCTAGACAGAACTTGTTTTTTAGGGTTCCGTACCCGAAGGGTAAAAACGGGACCCTATTACTAAGACTTCGCTGTCCGTCTGTCTGTCTGGCTGTCTGTCACCAGGCTGTATCTCGTGAACCGTGATAGCTAGACAGCTGAAATTTTCACAGATGATGTATTTCTGTTGCCGCTATAACAACAAATACTAAAAATAGCATAAAATAAATATTTAAGGGGGGCTCCCATACAACAAACGTGATTTTTTTGCCGTTTTTTGCTTTATATTAATAATGACAACAGGTAGACAGTTGAAATTTTCACAAATGATGTATTTTTGTTGCCGCTATAATAAAAAATACTAAAAACAGAATAAAATAAATATTTAAGGGGGGCTCCCATACAACAAACGTGATTTTTTGCCGTTTTTTGGTACGGAACCCTTCGTGCGCAAGTCCGACTCGCACCTGGCCGGTTTTTAATAAATCATTGTATGATTCAAGAATCAATAAATCACTAAAATGTACACTAAAAGATTAAATAATTATTTGAAATGACCTTTTTAGTATGTATTTGCCTTTGCTGTATTTAGTTAGACACTACTCGCAAAGGCAAACACTATACTTACTATACCTTTAATGTAAAGGTCATCTTTGTTGGGGTACAATATTTGTTGTCTTTCCTTTCCTCTGCTTTTGTACTGCTTATACAAATACTAGTAAAATTGGTTTTCAGTAAGTAGGTACCTATTTCAAAGTGCCTTTGCTTAAATTCATGAACGTTTGGTTTTGGTGGTAAAAAATTACCTATGCTCTCGTATAAAAAAATAAAAATAGAATGATCTATTTATTTATTTATCAGATAATGCAACCCTGTGCAAGGCCATCATGGCCGCTGGTTGTCGCGCCTTTTTTGTCGCCTACACAATACCCACGTTTACCGCGCGTATGCGCACGCGCAGCGCATACCGACCGTAGCAAACTAAACGTACTTACGGTTCTCTGACATCCGAGGGATTAATGTTAAGACTTAATTAAGGCGGTTGTATGACCGAAAGTGGCGCCCTCAGAGGTTTTTATTTAATAAGTTATTAATAGAAAAAGATTTTAATAATGTTTTACGTGGAGTTTTTAGGGCCCATGGTCTAGTATTTTTAGAAGGTATCAATAAATGCCCTCGTAGTCATTCGTAGAAGTAGATAGCGAATGTGTTAAAAACGGCCACTTTTAGCAGTTTTGCTTTCTACTTCTAGCAGTGACTACGAGGGAATGTAATGATACTCGTAGCGTCTAAAAATACTAGACTGTAGGCCTTAAAAATTCCGCGTAAAACATTTTTAAAATTGTGTTAGAATTATAATACTAAATAAAATTCACCGCGGCGCCACTTTCGCTCAGGGTGCCACCTTAATTAATATCCGAGGAGTTAATGTTAAAACCGTTTAGTAAACAATCTATTAAAGACCTTTGTTTTATGTTGAAATGCAATTGAGATGCAAGAACTCAATGAACGGAAAAGAAAGAACATCTATTTTTTTATGTTTTAAACCTAGACCACATGTGTATTTATTATCTAATAGTTACTTCGACTAGACTGCTAGAGTCTGTCTAAAAAGTCAGTTTACATGAGTAATTTCAAAGGTAATTTTAATACCCACCTAAATCACCAACCACCCCACCAATATCCATCTAAATAAAATTGAGTAGGTAAAGCCCTTCCGTGCTGTTTGGAACTAATCTCGAAATACCCATTGCTTAATACAACCTAAGATCTAAAAGAACTTTGCTCATAAGGGATGAAACCCGAATGGACTTGCTACCAAAAAGAGCGGTTCTCAAAATATACTATTGTCAATAAGACTCAATTTTAAATGAACCGAGTCTCATTTAAACTTATTCCCAAAACGTCTCATTCCCAAAATACACTAAAATATATACATATGAAAATATCATAACACACGATTCTTATAATGACTAATTTTCAAAACGTCTTAGACCCGAAATACACTAAATGTTTGATTTGGCTGTTTTTAGTTTTTAAGGCCAGGCAGTTCACGAAAAGTACCCTTCTTTCACTATGTCTTTAGAATAAGGTTGAATATTGCATAGCTTTAATTGACGCTTCGCCAGAAATTTGACGAAATTTAGTACATTTTTATTGATTTCTAAAATACTGGATCATTTATTAAAAATGTACTCGGTTATTGTGTTAGCTTAATAAAAAATCTATCCTTTTTGCTTACTTTCTTTCTTTCTTATCGAATGAGGATTAGTGGCCACTGGCCACCTCTGGTGTTAGAGTTTATCAAGCCGCCTGTAAGGCCTCTAACTTGGCTTAACGACTGTTATCAAATGACAACAGCCGGGACCGATGGTTTAACGTGCCCTCCGAAGCACGGAAGTGCTCAGTTGTAATGCCACTTAACGGTCACCCATCCGACACCTGGCCGGACCGAGCGTTGCTTAACAAACGTGATCGAGTACGATCAGTCTGTCAAGTTCCGCCATTAGCGCTTCAAGTTTGTCTCAGTGTTACTCAGTCTGTCTGTCTGTCTGTCACAGATGGATATCTCGAGAACTACTAATGATATCAACTTGAAATTTGGAACAGTTTAAGATGACGGCGTTCAATGCATAAAGCTATAAATTGGATGAAAGCACGCCGCTTCGCTTCTCGGTAAACGCTCTCATACAACGCCATATGTTTTAAAGTAGCCCACTACGCTCCGCGTTTCCGTAAACGAGTTGCCCAACTATTTTGCAAATAAGCAAAAAAAAAAAAAAAAACTTTTTTACAACAGGGACTGAAAAGGGGTCTCAAAATTTTTAAGTGAGGCTACTAGGGCATGTGGGGTAATATGAAAGAGCTCCGTTTGCACGTTTTTAATATTTTTTTATTTTTTTTAGGCCGCATAGTTTTCAACTTATGATAAAAAATGAAAAAAAATACCGTTCAAACTTCAGAGATAAAGGGGGGCCTTTATCTCTGAAGTTTGCAAAGAAAAAAATCTGAAATAATTCTATGTGATAGCAGTTTATGTAAAGATTACAGGAAAAATAAAACGATGTCTCAATATAACACACTTTTTTAGATGTTATCAAATTTCTAAAAAAGTTAACATTAGTTCCACTATCGGTCAAGAGATGTCGCTGACCTAACATTGCAATAATAATTTTATTATTATACTCTGCAGTGTATTTATTATGTGCTCGGTGCGCGATTCCGCCTCGCTCTTGACCGGTTTTATTTTTTAAAGGTAGCGTAGGCCTTTGAAGTCGGTTTTTTGTTTTTTTAAATCATTTTTTTATTTTTCACTTCTCATGCTATTACAGAGCTATATTATATTACATACCTAGGTATTTATCAGTAGACCTCATTTCACACATTTAGATTTTCCCATAAAAATTCCATGTAAAAACTGGAACACTTTTTAGCACCCTGTATAACGGGAATTTTCCAAAACCCTTTCTTAGTGCTCACTTACACCATGAAAGGATTCTACCCTCCAAAAATGGTGTATCAATCTTCAGCCCTATACAAATTCCCAATACAAACTGGAACACCCTGTAGCATCCTGTATAACTGAAATTTTTATAATTTCAACTTTATTACAATGAAATATCCATTTCTAAGAAAGGCAAAAACACGAAGCTATCTGATGATGCCCATTCCGACGAAATTGAGTGTGTTTAGGGACTAGGACGTTTTGAAAATCAGTTTTTATGATAATCGAGTACTTTGATACAAAAATTTAGTGTATTTTGGGAATGAGACGTTTTGGGAATAAGTTTAAATGAGACTCGGTTCATTTGAAATTGAGTCTTATTGACAATAGTTAATATTGAGAACAGCTCTTTTTGGTAGCAAGTCCATTCGGGTTTCATCCTTTATGAGCAAAGTTCTTTTAGATCTTAGGTTGTATTAAGCAATGGGTATTTCGAGATTAGTTCCAAACAGCACGGAAGGGGTAAAGCTATCTTTACAATTAGAATTTTGACAGCACCAACAGGGGTACCAATATAAGTTTTTATAAGTAATTTAATAATTTCTTATGTAAACTGACTTTTTAGACAGACGTAGCCGTATCCTCCCTGTAACTTGTCTGTTAAACGTCACTATTATTTATTCAGTGGTAACTTCGAAAACAGAAATGATCAAATCGTAACAAAATTAAAACAAAACAATTTCTCAAATGTAACTTATAAGTCATAAACTATAAAATTTCGACGAACATGCAATTTTTTGGCATTTTTTTTCTCATATTATAATATATCAGTTACGTCTCGGCCACTTTCGGTTTCGATTTCGCTAACCAAAATATTTACAAAGTGTCTCGAAAAGAGTTAGCGACTGTAACGATGTGTTAATGAGAGTCTAGAACAAGATTAAACGACGTAATTTGAGAGATATTATTCAAACACCCGCAACTTTTACGTGTAATTCAGTTCAGTTCGATTCAATTCACTTGATTCAAGTTTTATTAATTTCTATAAGTAATTATAAAATTTATTCATTAAAACAAATTTAATTTTCACCATCTTAACAGTATTAAAGGGTGAGCTTGATTCATGTTACGGATAAGTCCCAATCAAGATTTTTATATCATGATTATGAATATAAAATTCTTGGTCCCAACCAATCAATCTATTTACTCGACAGATAATTTCGTAGAAGTTCTGCCACATGAGTAAAGAAAATTACTCATGTGGTTCAGCCCCCTACTCAAATGGCCTAGTAGCCATTTTAGTATAAATTACTTAAATTAACGCTAGTAGAATAAAATTACAATGTGGGAATGACACAAGCTAACGCTTAGCTCCTGTCAATCCCATACATTGTTAATTGTTATTCTATTCTACTAGCGTTAATTTTAGTAGAATGGCCATTTCAGTAAGCCGTTTTTAAATAAACGGAAGTATATTGCTAGCAAAACAGGCCCCTATTTTTTTACCTGACTTCAAAAAAGGAGGAGGTTATCAAGTCGACTTTTTTTTATTTTATGTAAGTACATATGTCTTACCCATAACTTTACCAGTTGTTATTTAGTTTTTAGTTCCTTCTATGTTCCACAGTTGCACTTTTATTTTTGTTTTTATAATTATATACGTTTTTTACGTCTTGAATTTCGGTTTTTGTGCAAGTAAACTAATATGATAAGTTTTTTTCTGATTTTCATAGCCCAAACGCAATGCCATGACAATGATTAAATTACATTGTAATCTGATGCTCGTAAGATTAATATTAGTGAATATAATAAAATGATAAAGTTACACACAACAGAAACATACAGTTAATATATCCTAATTATTTTTAATTAGGGTAACTATATTAACTGTATGTTTCCTATTAATTTTCGTTAGGGGAACGGAAATGGAAGGAGAAATAAACAGAATTAAAATAACGGTTGTTTTACACAACTTTGCATCTCCTTAGAATCAAAACTATTTTTTTTCTCTGAATAAAAACTGAAAAAAGAAACAGCTATCGCTCATAATCTACAACAGTTATCGTATTTACAGATTTTTTGTAAGATTTTTTAATTTACAATCAAAATATGATCTTCTAACCAGTTCTAACAGTCAAGTTTCTATTTAGGTGCTTGTAATTACAAATATTACAAACCAAAGGTAATTCTGTGGTTTGCATTTCTCTAGAATCAAAACATTTTTTTCTGAATTAAAACTGAAAAAAGAAACAGCTATCGCTCGTAACCGACAACGGTTATCGTATTTACAGATTTTTTGTAAGATTTTTTAATTTACAATCTAAACACGATCTCCTAACAGCCAAGTTTCTATTTAGGTGCTTGTAATAAAATTAATATAAGTAGGTAGATTTATTACAATATGCATGCACATGTAATTCTGCATTTCTTTACAATCAAAACTAGTTATTCATATTTCTCTGAATTAAAACGGAAAAAGAAACAACTATCGCTTGTAATCGACAACGTTAGCGTATTTACAGATTTTTTTGTAAGATTTTTTAATTTACAATCAAAACACGATCTCCTAACAGCCAAGTTTCTATTTAAGTGCTATATAGGTTTATTACAATCCACAGATAATTCTGTGGTAACTTTATACCTACCTATTCACATCAGAGAATGATATAAATTGTATTAAAAAGTGGTAATGAAGCGTTACTGGAGCGAGCCGTCTCAATTTTAGAGGTGATCGACCTGGCTGAATGAGCCGCGCCGTGGATATCTCTCATTACCCAACAGCACTGCGCACTGGTGTTGCCGCAGTTACTGTTATTCAACTAACACAGGCGGCATGGCATGACACGATGCAATCAGCATTGAAAAAATGCGAAAATTATACGAAGTGCCAAAGTCAACAAAGGCAATAGGTAATCTACAATCTGCATGATTCATTGTTACATTAGATCATACCCAGAATTTTTATGTTGTGATGAAACGAGTGTCAACTGCTAATGGAAATAGCCTAGGTTTTTTGGGAAATTTCAAAAACCAGACCAATGCATTATTAATGTGAAGGTCTACTATAAAGTGGGTGGATGTGGGCTGATGTTTGGGGCTTAGTCTGTGCTACAACCAAACTTTGATTATTGAATGGGTTCTGTTATAGAGTGCATTGTCCTGTCCTCGATATTAGAGTTTATGTAGAGTTTACTATGTTTTGTATATTTGAACTGAACAATAAAAGATAGATTTAGAGTCAGTTAAACAAGAGCCATTGATAAACGCCGGGAGTAAGTACTAATTGGTGGTATTTAGGCCAACCGAGCGCCGAGTAACTATTGAGATCGCAAGCACACAGAACAAGGAATTCTATTTTTTTCCGTCGTCCGTCAAAGTCGTTAGCTGATGCTGAAATCGTTCGTCCGACAATTCGAAACGAATACGCTTGTGAGAATATGCACTTCGATTTCGCCTAATTATTTTAGCTGGCGCGTTATTTTAGCTGGTGAAAATCGCGGTTGCACGTATAGTTAGAGATGTATTATATCAGGACGCGCTGCTTTCTACTCGAGGTGGCACGATTAAGCTAAAACAAACGATGATAGATTCACAAGTTATTTTCGCGCGGGAAAACTGGCTGTGAAAACTCGGGTGTGAACACCCCCGATGTAAGAGTCCGAAAATAATACCATCTAATTATAGATATAGGAAATGATTATGGTTCAAATCTATTAGATTAAGAGGGCGAGATAGTAAATTGAACTCACCAGAATCGTGCGCTCGCGTGTCACAGCGATCGTTGGCGAATGTGTTTATTTTACTGAAATTATTTTGGTTGGTCGCCGTTTCGTCGCTCGCGCAGATCCCGGTCGTGTGGCGCCCGCCCGGGCGGTGTGCCGACTGGCGAGCTTGGCGCAACGCTGCCCGATTCCGTCACACCACATCCAACTCACTGTGCACACAGTGCGGTCCACCTATACACACATTACAATAGTTCAATTATAAAAATCGTAAGACATAATGAACTTAATGAATGAAATCCGAACAACAATAAAATTTGAATTTTATTAGAGTTGTTTACAGATAAACTGTTTACGCAGTGATACCTAATCTACTTGTAGTGTTTAGCTGGAAAACACTAACACACTTGCAGCCATTCATCCGTAGAATCTGTTTGCTTTGCTCGCTCTACATCTTGGTCACTCGCAACGCGACTATAGCAGCGAATACGCGAATGCGAATGAGCTCTTAATATTATGCATGCATAAAGTCATTATTCACAAGTCTTACGGTGTTAACATGATTCATGTATTATGCAAATGATGGAAGATTCCAACAGTTTAATAAAATTGGACCCTTATTTATCAAACATATTTTTGTAACATTTTTTGATTATTTGACTTCAATTTAAAAATAACGATTTTGTTGTGCAATGGTTGACTAAAAAGTTAAAATATAAAATTAATATTGACAAGTTTATTCTGGTATTTTGTAAGGCTACACCCACAGTTTACATTGAACTTACGAGTGAAAGGTAGACGAGTAGTGTTGACACAGACAACAGTGGCATAGAAAACAGTCCTTGCGCAGATATCCTAGGCGTTAGGCATTCTAGGCGGCTAGTACTTAACACCTACGCAGATCTTGTTTGACATTCTCGGATGGTCCTTCGAGCAGTATATTCTACGTTGACACTGTAATACAAATTATAAGATAAGAAAACTGATTATTTTTGGGAAATCAATTAAAAGTAATATAGAAAATGCCTATACTTACCATAGAAACATTTTTTTTATTTTCAGAGCACGTGGCGTTTCGTTCTAAAGAATAACCTAAGTCCTAAAGTGACAAAGTCCCTGTTGTCTACATGTCAGTAATAACAATAGAACTCGGGACAATTAATGGAATGTTGATTAATCATTTTAGAATGAATTAGGTGCATACAATGACGAGTCAGACAAATGGTGTTGGCTAATGCTATTTTTCAGCACGCATAGCGTGTCCGTTAATGTTTTCACTTGTTTTAACGAAACTCTAGCGGGCCAGTAAATGGGTTTATTTAACTGTCTTGATGTTATGCAAATATTAGCTGTACCTACTTGCATTAAAATTGTTCGATTGATACTCAAATCCTTACGATCCATACACACGCATACACGTTGTCAGGGGTACAAAAAAGGACGTAGGTACCTTTCATCCAGCATACCTTTCAGCAGCAGTAGGACCTTAGAGCATTAAATCAATGCACATTAGCACAAACGTTTGGCAACACTATCATCGAATTTCAGTGTGTATGTGTGTGTATATTTCAAGTATGACTAGTCTTTTATAGTTACCTTCTTATTGTGATATTTCGCAGCTACTCTTAAATTACCTCTATCGCACTAGCGCAGAGCCGTCTACAAGCGCTTGCGCGCCCGTTACACGTTGGTGGGACGTTCACGCTCATGCTACGAAATCGATAATGAACGAGTGGCTATTTGAGCGTGGTCAATAGTCAATACTTGATATCTAAACTACAGGGTGATTTTCAGTATTTGATTGAATCAGGCGTAAGTCCCAAACCATTTTGAAATAAAACCGGTCAAGAGCGAGTCGGACTCGCGCACCGAGGGTTCCGTACCATCATAATTGCACCATCAAACCACACTTCAGAGTAGAATAATAAAATTAGTACTGCAGTTTTAGGTCAGCGCCATCTCTTGACCGATAGTGGAACTAATATAAACTTTTTTAGAAATTTGATAATTTATAAAAAAGTGTGTTATATTGAGACACCGTTTTATTTTCCTGTAATATTTATATAAACTGCTATCACATAGAATTATTTCAGATTTTTCTCTTTGCAAACTTCGGAGATAAGGGGGGGGGACGGTATTTTTTTTACATTTTTCATCATAAGTCGAAAGCTATGCGGCCTAAAACAAAAAAAAAATATTGAAAATGTGCAAACGGCGCTCTTTCATATGATACCCCACATGCTTTAAATTTTTAAGGCCCCTTTTCAGTCCCTGTTGTAAAAAAGATATTTATTTTTTTATTTTTTTCTTATTTGCAATATAGTTGGGCAAATGTCATCTTAAACTATTCCAAATTTCAAGTTGATACCATTAGTAGTTCTCGAGATATCCAGCTGTGACAGACAGACAGACAGACTTAGTCACACCATAAGGGTTCCTTTTTTACCATTTTGGTACGGAACCCTAAAAAGAAAAATATGTAGCTTAGCTTACTTCCGCAAACAATATATGCAAGATGCACCGCCCGCCCGCCCGTAAAAAAAATGCACATGCACACCATAAAATATCAGTGCACAATACCTGCATTTAGCAAGACAGCAACACACCTTGCACCTTCACCAATTAGGCCCCAACGTGTTTCGCCCCAACCCGGAGCATCCTCAGGAGTTAGATCGTGCGTCGTCCAACACCGGCGTTGGTCTACCGGGTTGGGGCGAAACACGTGTAGAGTAGCCTAATTGGTGAAGGTGCAAGGTGTGTTGCTGTCTTGCTAAATGCAGGTATTGTGCACTGATATTTTATGGTGTGCATGTGCATTTTTTTGCGGGCGGGCGGTGCATCTTGCATGAATTATAATAATAATAATAATAATTTTTATTTGACATAATCTTTAGTACAAATTCCTATGAAGACTCTGACACCCAAACTAGGCTAAATGCCTGTATCTCAGGAGTCAGTGGCTTCTCCCACTTAAATACGACAACTGTCATGTCAATACGTATACAAGAAAGCCTAATGATTTTAAGAGGTAGTATAAGTATGCACGTATAATAAAGTAACTAAGTATAAATAATATATATAATCATATAAATAATATACTTACATATAATATAATATAATTTAATAAATAGTATTGTTTGCGGAAGCAAACTTCATATTTTTCTTTTTTCAAAAAGGATGATTTTCGATAAATTTTGTGGTGTCTTAGACCATCAATCATCAAACTGAACAACTTTGTCTATGGGACCAACTTAAACAGAGCAAAAAAATAATCAGCTGTTTCATAGAAAACTTCAATAGCTACCAAAATATATGGATCAGCTGCTTATTTTGATCTGATTAAGTTGGTCTCATAGACAAAGTTGTTCAGTTTGACGGTCTAACTCTAAGCCACACTACTGAATTTTTCGACTGATTTTGATTTCGGTCTGTACTTCTCGATAGTCGAGCCAAAGCTAGTAATATAACACAGAAGTTGTCTTCTTTGTAGGAGCCATTTTAACGGTCAACAATACAAGTTATTCAATTCTTACCTTTTTCAATTGATTTTCAACCTTAAAATGTTTAACGTTGGGTTCAAAGTCGTTTACGATATTTTTTTGCGCTAACCCAGCGTGTTTGTTCGTGCTGAGAAAAACAACACGGCTGCCGCGACTTTTAACGAAATCAGTGGATAGTGCCGCTATTTGAATTTTTACATTTAGGCATGTTTATTTAGTTTGGTTTTGTCTAAAACTTATGTATGTACGACTTCTTTTAGGCGGACTTTATCGTGATATGGAATTTTCTATTCTATTCCATGTAGACACCCATTGTCGACGATCGTCGCCGTCACAAATAAAACAAAATTAATTAAATAATCGGAATGTCTATTCTAAAGAAAATTAAACTAAAAATTAACTAATTAACATTAAGAAAATATAAAATAAATAACTAATAAAAATAAGTAAGTAACTAACTAAGATTTAAACTTTGGTGGTACAGTATGTGGAAACATTAATTTTTGTTCAAGGAATATAAAAAAAATCGAAAAACAATAATACGTTTTTTTTTTGTGAAATAGGCAATGGCAAGAGATTTTCTGTTTATTTAGAAAAACCTTTTTATTTAATAGTAAAAAACACATCAAGGTATTTTTTCCATCTATTCACTCACATCACACTATCGTTTTTAAGGAAGAAAAGATCTTATTGTTTACAAAAGACAGTTTATTTGTTGTCATAGAACTTTATATGGTTTTATAATCTCTTATACTATGTACAACATACACTGTAGCGTTTATCAACATTTTAAGACATTTCTTATTCAAACAATTAAATGTATTCCCAATAGATATCGACATATCTACAGGCTACTAAGGGTGACTTTAATTTCACGTCACAAAGTTTCAGGGTGTGTTCAGGCCATGAAACTGAAGTTCTTTAGAAACAGTTTAAATATATAAAAAAACGACCCATACTAAACCGATCACGTCATTACTCTAATTTGTATGACGTCTTAAATTTTATTTCGTATTTGTATAAAGCCTTGATTAAGTACATTATCCAATCTAGTGTCCAATTTAGGAAATTCAATTAGGGTTGCCACCCGTACTTGACAATAAAATATTGTGTAATAAGTCCGAGTCTAACAGTGAATTTAGACTTATAACTGATTTTTTATTTTCGATTCTCTTCTCTAATCATAAACAATACCTTTCCGTTATTAGTGTAAATTCACTGTTAAAAATTTAACTTATTATACAATATTTTATTGTCAAGTACGGGTGGCAGCCCTAATTGGTTCCTAAATTGGACACTAGATTAGCTTATGTAAACCAGGCTTAAGCTTAACACATCCTGAAAGTTTGTCACGTAACTTTAAAACAACCTGTATTCATGTCGGTCGGTGTATTTTAAACATAGATAATTATTATTATTACTAATATCAGCTCACTAGTTATTTGTCAAGGCCTGCATTGCAATCTTTACAACCGGACTGAAAAGTTTAACGGAAGTAACGAGTGGTAGCTCAAATGCCTGTAAGTGAACTGTAAAAGTCAGAGGTAAAAGTAACAAATGATTGGTCAAGTTATGAACTGTCAATATTTTTCTGTAAATAAATCGATAAACTTACAGATTTGAGACTTGGCTGTAGTTACATTAGTCAAAGGACAGTTGACGCCCAATTTCTAGAGCACATTATCAACTTTTGCAGTTGACTGTATGTCTAAAGTATGATCTCTCATTTACGCATGTAGCACACCTCCGCCGCGAAACAACACCAGCGAAACCGCAGTAGGTTCCGCCATAACTTGTCTGCTATCGACGGCGATATTATGATGATCACATCTACGTAGCGGTTTCGCGTCATTATTTTCGCGGCGGAGGTGTGCTAACAACGGTCCGAACCGAACGGGCGGAATCGCACGTGAAAGAGACGGCATCATAGTTAAATCTATTCGTTAGAACAGGCTGTTTCGCATCTGTTTCGCTTGTCGTACAACTGACAATTCGTGGCGGGACCGTTTAGCTGGTATTGCTTCGCGGCGGAGGTGTGCTACAGACGTTAGCATTTGAATTTATAAATCAATGGATAATCCTGTCTATTCAAAGAAATATTATGTTATGTCAATAAATAAAATACAAAGGTTCAATTTTGGACATTCAGAAAAAGTAAGTAATTGGGAATTGTGAAAATGTCGGAGACTTAAAGATTCCTTTAAAAACTTTTTATTTATGAGTGCCATTGCTATTTATGCGAACTTTTAAATAATATGTGCTTTGAAATAAATATTGCACCAATTATTTAGATTCTGGCTTTGGCTATGTAATAAAGCCAGACTATAAGCAAGGTTTTATAGAACAATGTTCGGATAAGTTTCATTTAAATTGAGGTAAATGCATAAATTTTATATAATGTACCACTTCAACTTAAATTTAAAGTATTTTTACCCTAAAACTAAAGAGATTTGCACAAAGTATAATTCTATTCTAAATATCCATACACATATCAGTTTATTCTATCAATCACATTGTAAATACTAGAGCCTTTGCAAATAACATACCTCAAACATTTTACTTGCTTTTTGACAATAGATAATATTTTATTTAAACAGTATGTTATCCACTTACGGCCTCTATAATAACAGTAATTTATCAGCATACATTTTGTGTCACAAATCCAGTCAATAAATAAAAAAAGAACATTCATCAGCTGTTTAAACAATTGGACAATCTACAAACATCTCCCACAATACTTACAAATTCGTCTACATCACATGTCCGGTGGAACGCTTGCGGTGTCACAAACACTGGACTCAGTTATCACTATGGGCACTTTAGTCACCACTGTTTCATTCTTTAGTGGTCACATCTGGGGCCAACAATCATTTGTTGGGAGAAGTCAGTCCGAGCGCTGCTGATAGTAAACGCACTACGTTCTTCTGTTCTTGGGCATCATTTTCTGTAAGAGAGGCAGTCAGTTAGAGTTAAATTTAATTTAGAAGGCTAAATATAACTTGATATTCAAGAATTATGAAAAATACAAACATATGATTTGTAATTTATACTTCCAGACAAAGGAACATTAGAAAATCTTCGCTATCGCACCGCGTAACTACGCTAACCACTGATTATAAAACGTAAAATTTCGATATTCAATAAGTTCTAAAAGAACAAAGTTTGTGATCTGTGAGCCCCGGCACGGATCTTGAGCGGTGACATAAAATGCGCAGAAGTCATTTTTAGGTCTCATTGGCGGGGGAAGTGGTGCGCGGCGGCCGCAAACATGTGATCCCCTCCAATTTCTCTTACTGCTTACTATTCGTGCCGGCACCTATACAAGTCTATACTTTTCTACTTAAAAGAAGATCTCCATGCACTATTGTAGATTATAGTTTTACTAGCCTTTTCCCGCGGCTTCGTTCGCGTGGACATTTTAGGAAATCTTTAGAATTCTTAAAATGCTGTAGAAGGCGTTCCCGTCCGCGTCCCCATTCAGAATTGGATCCATAAATATTAGTATCACGATTCTTTTCCACTTACACTTACAGTCCCTCTTCCCCTTATAATTTTTAATCGTCAGTCTAAACACTAAATTTGAACATCCTAGCCAAAGCTATGAGAGTTTGTATGGAAGTCCCTCAGTGTCAAAACACTGAGGGACTTCCATACAAACTTTCATCCCCTTAGGGGGTGAATTTTCCAAAATCCTTTCTTAGTGCTCACTTACACCATGAAAGGTATCTACCCTCCAAAAATGGTCTCTATTTTCAGCCGTTAGGGCTCTACGCATACCCCAATAATCAATCAGTCAATTTAGTGTTTTATGT
The DNA here is from genome assembly GCA_943789525.1 of Agriphila geniculea. Classification (NCBI taxonomy): domain Eukaryota; kingdom Metazoa; phylum Arthropoda; class Insecta; order Lepidoptera; family Crambidae; genus Agriphila; species Agriphila geniculea. The sequence goes on along the minus strand of OX038879.1, from coordinate 1,802,678 downwards.
ATTGTTACGAAATAAACATGTTTGATTTTTGTATAGTCGGGTGTGTACTAACCGTCGACGCCGGTGACGTGCTTCTCCAGGTTGAGTTTCTCCTGCGCCACCTGGTAGATGCCCTCCTCGATGGTGCCGGCGCTTAGTAGCCGGTAGATGGTCACGGGGCGCGTCTGGCCCATGCGGTGACATCTACGTATACGATATAAAAGTTAACTATCCAAGTCAAAATCGAAATAGGAATCGGTGTCGACATCAGTCCGTACCGCCTAATGCTCCGAACTTCGGCAAATCTGTCAGGCTTCAAAATAATACAGATAAATCGAGCCCCAATCAGGGGCCATACCGGGCGGCTAACGCATTGAACTTCGAAAAACCTGCCGGGTTTCGAATTAAAACATGGCGAACCCTAATTCATGATGTCACACGAACATCGATATATTCCAAATAACTTCGACAAATACTAGGAAATTCCTTCCTTTGATTTCTCTGTTATAAGTTGAAGCTCGCCAGATCCGCCAAAGTTCGAAAAATAGCCGATAGGGCCCCTGACCAAAATGGCAAACCCTTATTCATGATGTCACACGAACATCGAAATCATCCAAATAACTTCAGCAAATAGTACAACAAAAAATTCCGTAATTCGATTTATTTGTTTTAAGTTGAAGCGCGGCGGATTTTCCCAAGTTCGAAGAGTTAGCCGGTGTGGTGGGGCCCCAAGGCTCTGTTTCATGTACATTTTATGTTAGTAAATTCCTACGAGTTTTGTATTTATTGCGTCGCTAATTTGAAACTAGAAATTTAACTACTCACAGACACCGTAATGTATGCTATTTACCGTAGTAAATTACAAATTGTAATGTTTATGAAAATAATAGCCCCTAGGTGGTGACGGTATAGATTTCATATAAGTGCAGTATACAGATACAGCTCATTAACTGACTACACAATCCGATAAGTAAACATTCTTACAACAAGACGTTAAATATTATTATATTTTGGATTGTTAATGACAAATTGACAATGTACCTACATATATAAATTTTTTTTTTTCTTTTTTGTAGTGCCCTTACAGGGTTTTTGTGTGAACTTGTTAGCTCATAAGATCTTTTTGTACCTACCACAAGAATAGCAAATAAATTACTATTATTAAATTATTAACAAGAATTGATATCGGTATCAAAATCCGAAGGGTCTGCCGATTTAGAATTGATTATAGACAGACATCGATAACAGAATTGGTACAGTACGAGGCAAACATCTTGATACTTTTTCGACGGAGTAGGGATCAGTCCGCGATGTGCACTTGCGAGCGACCAATAGCGCGCGCCCCTCACCGCTGCGCATACCCAAAATACGCGTTCCACGCAATCCCCACCAAATTTCAAGATGTTTGCCTCGTACTGTATAGAATGCACAAAAAAGTGACCTAAGTAAGCTAAGAACAACAACAGACATCGTGAGACCTAGACTTAGTATGGGCAAAAGACGCGCCCTCTAATTATGTAACTTTGTTGCAATCAACTCTGACAGAAATCGCAGTTACATTGCTGCATTAGTAAGAACCAATGTGACAACTATCTTGCTTAAAGCAGCAATGTAACTGCGGTTTCAATCGATTTCAATCGAGAATTGTTAGCAACAGAATTAACGGGCCGGTTTAAACCCGACCACTGGGTTAAAAATTCACATTGTATATTATACATTTTTTTATAGTTTCTTTATTTCCATTGATATGTCAAATGGGAGGTTACTATGGCAACAATTTCTTGTTAAATAAATACAGAAAAATATTCAAAGGACAAAACATTTCTTATTTCTAAAGATTTTATTTAGTTCAAATAAATGTTATATGGGCGTGAACTGGGTTTAAACCCAGCAGTCGGGTCGAAATCGGGTCCTTTGCCCATCTCTAGTTAGTGTAGTTAGTGTACCTGTCCTCGGCCTGCTTGTCGTTGTAGGGGTTGAAGTCGATGTCGTGTATGACGACGGTGTCGGCGGCCGTCAGGTTGATGCCGAGCCCGCCCGCGCGCGTCGACAGCAGGAACACGAAGATGTCCTCGCTGTTGTACTGGTCTATCAGGTCTTGTCTGCCAACCAGAATGTCACTCGTTATTACATTATTCAAACCAGAGTGATGTGATGACTAGAGATCGGATATTCGGATGCATATTTACTTAAAGTTCATATGATGATCATTTTTTTATCGTAAAAATCCACGGACTCAGGGATTAACCAATTTTAACGTACACTCTGTTAGATGACTACATGAGAGTCACTACATATTATAAAACCAAGTCCCTCGCCGCGTTTGTCTGTTCGCGATAAACTAAAAAACTACTGAACGGATTTTCATGCGGTCTTCACTACATGATAAGAGTGATTCCTGAGGGAGGTTTAGGTGTATAACAAGTTGAGGTTTTATGTAAATTGGTTGAAATATGACGATAATTGTTGAAGAGGTCGGCAAAAATTAAGCCGACTGGGAGCTTGCATTGAAAACGCTGCTTAATCCTTTTGAGCTATAACAAAATAATGTAGAGTAGAATAGGCTATTTGACTAATTTTGGAAAACCATTTTAAATAATTCCTTATTACGTAATAAGCGCACCACATTGATATTTCAGGAAAAATCAATGTATTTTATTAAAATAAACAGTGTTAAAGTTTAAAATTTTAAAATCGCGCCAAAAACGCTATGGCGCTGGACACGTGACTTGTTGACGTCACTAGCCTGTAAACATTGTAATACCCTTAGCCATTTGACAGCCATCAATCGCGGATCTTTAGTCTATGGTCGTGTGAAACGCCTGAAGCCATATTTATTTACAGGCAAGTGACATCATCAGTTATCTTAGAGCGTTTTCGCCACAGAAAAAAATTCAAAAATTATTGCATTTTTCTAGGTGAAATTAATCAATTAATATACTTAATATAGTCTATATAATAGTTAAATATGTTTTTTTACGCCAATATCTGTTAGGATGACCACAATTTGTAGTATATTTTCAATGTTGTCAAATACCCTATTGTTCCATTTTTATAGATCTTCAAAAAAGACGATTCTAATAATAGTTAGCCCACTACGTACTGCCGATCAATTCACTTAGCGCGCGCCTAGAGCCTAGCGAGTCACTTGGCGTCTAGCAAAGTGTTCCTTTCACCAGGTGACTCGCTAGGGTTTAGATGCTAAGCAAGCCTCTTGGCAGTGCGTACGTTGTAATAGAACGACTTTTTTTAATGAGCTGGCCGCCTGAATGCCGATATGGAATCATACGATGGAGCGAATTTATTGTGCTATTCAAATTTTTATAAAAGGTTCTTCTGCTAGTGTTACCTGTCTGTCACGGCGGTCTGTCCGTCCAGCCTCAGGTAGCGATGCTGCCTCTCGGCGAGGTAGGGCTCCAGAACATCCAGCATCATGGTGAACTGGCTGAACAGCAGCACGCGGTGGCCCTCCGCCTTTAGCCGCGGAAGCATCGCGTCCAGCTTTTGGAACTTGCCAGAGTCCAGGATCAGGTCTATGGGGAGGGCGAAAGAGCGTATACACTGTGAACCAAAAAAACCTGTAATGTAAAAACTCATTTGATTGATGAATATTTGGTCAGGGGGGCAGGGGGTCTCACTCCGCGCTTAAACTTTTATATTAGCCTATTGCTTGCGGCTGACTCGGTCGAGCTAGCGCACGAGGGATGTCATGTGTCGGTTGGGACAGCTACGCGACAGAAAGAGAAGCGCTTCGGAGGTGCTTATAATAATAGGCACAACCCAGCAATTTGAAATTGTACTTTAATGCCGTGCAGTGAGATTAGCTTATTAATATTGACTATCCTCGCACGGATGGGCTTTTGTATGTTTAGTACTAATATATAGTCTGTGATTTGGGTTATTTAATAATAATAGTTTATTTATTAGATAACAAACAAACACATTATTTATGAATCCCTGCGTCTGTTGTAGTAAAAACTGTATTACAGACCGCAGTGACTTACTTAATATCTATATTTGGATGTAAGTGTGTTAGTGTGTGTGTGTGTGTGTGTGTGTGTGTATGTGTGAGTTAATATTATTTATAGCCAGCAGCACACGAACGATTTTTGAATTTTTTCGATTGGAGAAGCCTGTACATGTTCTGCTGCTGAGGAGGGAGCTTCATAAAAATTACTACAGAGAGAGCAAGACTACAGAATAGATATTAGCACTAGGAACAAAAGAGACACTCCCCGCCACGCTCTAGAATCAATTACCTCACCCCACCCCGCGATTTCATGTGCCGAATCGTGTGATCGTTTAGTCGTGAGTCGGAAGTCGGAAACAAAGCAAAACATGTAATATCACTCATAGAAACATTATCTTATCACCGGTAAATACAATATTAATTGTTAAAATGGTGAAAAACCAATGTTTATTTGTGTGTGTGATGCGACACGATTCCCGTATATAATAGCCCTAGCTTTACACACACAGTTGCGCGTGTATAAAAAGTCATCTGTGTAATGTATGTGTAATAGGTAGTTATAACGGAACGGTTGTATGGAGTGTTCGGGGTATGCCAAAAGTCTATTTATTCTAGCAATACTCACATCGTGCTGCTACTGGAAGGCTGAGACACCTTCATTTTGAAATTCAGTTCAGTTACGCAATTTTTTAAAAGGTCTGATATCGGATGGATGGCCACAAGTAGAATGCTAGCAATACCACAGAATACATAATAGTACAAGTACAGAAGATCATTTAAATAAATAGCGACTCTTGCTCCGACACAATAAGGTGCAATTCAAGTCGCACAGCGCTCCCTCCCCTACAGTTATAGTCACCTAGAAGTTGCTCCTCTTTCTATCACATACTCTCATCTCTTCTAACTACGTGTAGGGTTGTCTTCTTTTAAAATAAATGAATTGCGTAGCATATCGCGTAGTGCCACTATGTATTGGAACATTTTTGTTAAATATCTTAAGCTACAAAAGTACGACCATATGCGACGCGGCGAGCGCGTGAGTCAGTATCGAACTAGCGTGCTTTCGGCCGGCACGCTTCAGCCCTCTGATGCGGCCCGATGGGTCGAGCCCGTCGCGTACTTATAGTTTCATACCTAAAGTCACAGAATAGATGTGCTACCGTACAGAAAGGACACTCTCCGCCCCGCCCCAGAATCAATTACCTCATTCCACCCCGTGTGCTCGTTTAGTCAACCGTCAACTTATTTTGTTATTCAAATCAATGCGCCGAAACTCCATTTACCAAAAAGTTCGAAGTATGAATTATGAATTATAAGTATAAGTATGAATTAAAAGCCCCTCATACAGTGCAAACTGTACGGTAGCCCTAGACTTACATACACAGTTGCGCCTGTACAAAAACGTCATATGACGTCATCTGTTTATAATGGCGCGGTTGTATGGAGTGTCCGGGGTGTGCTGAAGTGCCTAAAGTATCGCTGGCCTGGCAATACTCACATCGTGCTGCTGCGTGAGCTGGTGCAGCTGGAAGTCCGACAGACACATGAGGTCCTCAAACGCGTACTGCTCGTTTTTCTCTTTATACCCAGCACTCCGCGCCAGTCTGGCCGCCATCTGGCGCACCTGTATGGCGTCGTAGTGGTAGCGGAGTAATAGCGGGTGGTTCGCCAGCTTTCGCATGTCCATCATCATTGACATGCCGCTTTGTTCCGTCGTCGCGTGAATCTGGATGAGAATAAAAATAGTTACAGAGCTAATGACAAAATACTGCAAGAGATAACTCGAGGCCCATCATTCAATATGATATTGTTTAGGGTGTACATGAGTCAGCACCTACTCGCAAGGCCAGGAAGTGGAACACCTGGCGTCAGCTCGCTTTCAAGCGCTTTGAGTGACTGCAGAAGCAGTTGCTTCTGTTCCATCAATGTGTTGTCTGTTTTTTTTTATAAATTATGCATAATAGTTAAACAGTATCCGAATTTTAAGCCTTGAGAAGCTCTTGTACCGACCTCGACATTGTGACAACTTACGTGGCGTACTGACTCGGCATGTTCCATAATAATGCGGTCAGACTACCTTCTCATTTTTTGTACTATTATCTTTTCTAGTATACTGCAAAATTTGAACTTTGAAATAAGTCTTGTCTTGAGCATGTCGAAATTTTACATACTTGAAAGCGTGCTGACGCCAAGTGTTCCACTTCCTGGCCTCGCGAGTAGGTGCTGACTCATGTACACCCTAAACACTATAACATATTGAATGATGGGCCTTGAGATACCTCTTGCAGTATTTTGTCACTAGCTCTGTAATAAAAGGTACAATAACCTGATGATGGTCTGCAACAGTCAAACTTATGAAGTTTTGTGGGATCATGTTAAAATTGCATTTTTTTTTATAAAAATTCATTCTGTTCTTTTGACACAGATAACAGGTTTAAAATAGTCGTTTATTTACACGCTAAACAGAAATTAAACGCCACGCTTATCCCAAATGCAACTCAAAATAAAAGTATTGCATGTAACAGATCTTGTTCTGAAAAGTTTTTCTTTGATATTTAGCTCTAATTTACGACGTTTTTTAATTTATTTATACACAACACACTACACATTACAATAAATTGTTTTCAAAAGTATACAGTTATTATAATCCATATTGAATCTAAAATACGTACTGTTCCATCATTAGCAGAGAAGCGAGCAATAAGCGATTTATACAATTCTTCCTGTTTCTCCGACATAGGGCATAGTTCTGTATGATTGGATTTCTTCGGCAAGTCTTGTAGAACATCCCGCTTCAGTCTTCTCAGCACGAACGGCTTCATGATCCTTTTGGCTTGTGTGATCTGACTCTGTTCGAATGCTGGCACGTCTTCCTCTTTGTTTTCAGCCTTTATAGTAGTTTTTGATTTCTGAGGAAATTAGCTTGTTAGATACGTGTATAGATTAATATTTATTTTTTTACGTTTTTACGTACATTATCAAAACTAATAGAAACTTCACAGATAATTGTAAAAATATGAATGCAAATTGATTTTTTAAGAGAGATAGGAAAGCGCTTGACCGCTTTCACGCCTGGTGGTAAGCGATGATGCTATCTACGATGAAACACGCTTGCCTAGAAGCAACCTATTCACTTGTGACTTGGAAGGCCCCAGATTATACTTATCAGGAAACACAGAGCAAGGAGTTCCACTCTTTAGGGGTACGGATGATAAAATTAGAAGCAAAACACTTAGTGAAAGTCTTCGGGATATCCACCAATATGGGTGGCACTGATTCATACGTCTGGTTTTCCGATGCTTGCAACCTTGCGTCTATGCTTTTAAGCTTACCTATTACTTACGACATTATCAAAGACCTTATGTAGCAGTATATATATGTATAAGGTTCAAATTGTATACGTATCTAGCAGTATATAAGGTTCAATTGTATACACACCGAGTTCTTCTGGAACAAGCTCTTGAGGTCGTCAGTCTTGCCTGAGAACATGTGCGGCATCACGAAGCACAGCAGCGACATTAGTTCTAACAAGTTGTTCTGTAGCGGCGTGCCCGTCAGCAGGAGCCGGTGTTTCGACTGGAACAATACCACAACTTTTAAGTCATTTTCAAGTATACGAGATATTTGCGTTGATAGATTTTCAACTTACTAAAGGCACAGAATAGATATTAGTAGAGAAAGGACTTAGAAAGGACACTCCCCGCCCCGCTCTAGAATCAATTAAGGCTGCGCAGTCTGCACACTAGCGCCGCCATTAGAAAAAAAAATCATAGTGCTTAAATGAAGATAAAGGAGATCGCCCATTTTCTAAGAGCACAACATCTCACTCTAAATATTTTTGTGCCCTAATAATTTTAATTGATTTCATTAGCTGATAGATTCTTTAATTAAAATCAGTAATAAGTTTTTGATATCTTACCCTAGTATAATTTATATTACAAGTTTTCTATAACCTTTTTAGGTTATGTTTTTTTGTAAACGTCTTGTTTTGAGAATAAAATGTAAGTAACAAGTTAAGGGGAGGAGTTCGATGTCACAGCTGGTTAGCGCCGCGGGGCAGACTTGTTTGCAAGGGTTGGTTACAGGATGGGTGACCCAAAAATACTATTGTCTCCTCCTCCGTGCTTCAGAATCAGAAGGCACGTTAAACCTTTGGTCCTAGCCTAACTTAACTTAGCTTAACTTGGTAAATTGTCACAACAGAATACTACGTGTCCAGTTCACTCTTACAAAACACAAATGACCAAAGAACTAAGCTCAACTCGAAAATTGCACATGCACAGCAAACAAACGATCATATCAAATAATCACGTACGATGACAATAACATACACCGCCGTCTCTTGACAAGATAGACAGCAGTGTTTTTTTTAAATCGTTTAAAAGAGCTTTTAAAAAATCAAAACCTTTTTCTTCTTAATGAATAGCTTGCTCTGTGGTCTAAGCGTTATTTCCTTCCGTCACCGTCAATGTGACTGTATTGATGGTATTATATTAAAATCGATTATTTGGCTTTGTTTAATTTTTATTTTTCTTAAGAAGTTTCCGCGAGGAAAGCATCCAAATACAATCATATGAATCAAATATGTAATTCAACATGACTATGAAACTATTTTTATTTCACATAGTCGACCATCAACAAAAGAATCGGATTCGGTATACTTAGAAATCGATTTTTATTTTAGTCTGTACTTTTACTGTGTGGCAACATTTTCAATACAGACAAGATGGCGGAACGTTGAAGTGAAAGTTTTAAATGCTTTAACTACAAATAAAAACTGTCTTCAGTCCCAGGCTTAGACTAATAGTTTTGTAAAAAATTTTGAAAATAAAAAAAGCAACTATTTTTATGGTTTTTGTTTTGTTAAGGCACAAAAGCCCAAAAGGCGAGATGTTTTATGGGCGTTTTCCTTTGTAAATTATCTCTCTGGAGTGCACGCGAAAAGTGGCCACTTTTAACAATAAAAGTGGCCACTTTTAACAATAAAAGTCAATTAAACTAAACGACAGGCTAGAAAATATTGCTTAAGTGATAAAAAGTACCACAAAGCTTGTTCGGAGTGCACTCCAGAGAGATAATTGATAATTTCTTTTTTATTTAAGCACTATGATTTTATTTCCAATGGCGGCGCTAGTGAGCAGACTGCACGCTCTTAAGCCAGGTTGACATGATAAGAGTCAGCTCGGACCGAGTCACGTCCGAGTTCACTCGCACGAGGCAGCTTCATACAGCCGGCGTCTGAGTGTGCTCCGATTATGTTTACACGATACGAGTAGCGTCTGAACAGTAATCCGAGTGCAGTGCACTTGGTCCGAGTTCATGTGCCGAATCGTGTGCTCGTTTAGTCGTATCAACGGCTCTCAACTTTCGTGCACGGCGGCGTGAATTTAGGTTGAAAAGAAAAAAACATTTAATATAACTCATGGAAACATTTCTTATCACCGGTAAATAAATATTTATTGTAAAAATGGTGAAAATCCAATAAGTTTATTTGTGTGTGTGAGGCGACTCGATTCCCGTATATAGTAGCCCTAACTTTACACACACCGTTGCGCGTGTACAAAATAATAGGTAGTTATAACGGAGCGGTTGTATGGAGTGTCCGGAGTGTGCTAAAAGTCTAACATCTATTTTGCAGAAGTTTCCCAGGTTTAGATAAGCTAATCATACTTCGTTTAGATACTTTAACTGTTGTGCCAGAGGGTTGCCATTATATTGTGACTTACTTTAATTTTGAGGAGGTTGTCATACCGCTGGGTGGACATGTTCTTGAGCATGTGCGCCTCGTCGTACACTACGTAGTGCATCGGCGTTATACGGAACATCTTGCGCTCTTCGGGACAGCTGCTTACCATTGTATATCTAAATGAACAAGATATTGTCAGTAAGCTAGTCAAAATAGAACCCACTCGCATCACGATTGACTCTATTGCAGAGTCAATGATTTATTAATGAAAGCATCAATAATTTTGTGGTCTAACTAAACACAAAGCAAATACAAAATGTATTGAATTATATAGTACGTTGAGTAATTGTAGGGCGCTAGCTCTACTTTGGAAGATTCCAGGGATTATTGGAAATTCCACTACCAAATTGCACTAGGCACAACTATTGTTCACACATCCAGTAATGGGACCTGGGGGCTAATTGTCTAATTCAAAAAATCTATCGCAATCGCTTTAGTTTGACAGATGGATGTGTCACATTGCTGCATTTTTTTGGTAAATTTTTATTTGTGCCAAAAAGAAGCTTCAATGTGTTATATCCTGAAAGCGATTGCGATAGATTTTTAAATTAGACAATAGAAAAGCAGAATACATAAAATATTAATCAAGTACAGAAGATCCACTCCACAAGAGTCGCTTTTTAAATAAATAGCGGTTCTTGATTCGACCCAATTAAGTGGAATTCAGGTCGCACAGCACTAATTCCCTACAGTTATATTCACCTAGACGACCTAGAAGTTGCCTCTCTTTCCATCGCGTACTCTATATCTTTTTACGAGACGTTAGGGTTGTATGAACTGCGTAACATATCATAAAACGAAACCCATTTTACGTACTATGGTTTAAGAAAAGCTTACAAAAATATATTCAGCTATATTCAGAAATGGATGTGATCAATATGATCACAGAATAGAATATAATAGTTCTAGCGTACAGAAGTTACACTCCGCAAAATCATTTAAATAAATAGCAACTCTTGCTCTGACACAATAAAGTGCAAATCAAATCGCACAGCGCTCTCTTCCTTACATCATATTTACCTAGTAGTTGCCTCTCTAATTTTTTCTGACGTATGAAATGGTCCTCTCTGAGGACATCGAGCGCTCCATACTTACGCACGGAGTGACAGAGCCTTAATATGATGCAGTATACTCACGTGGTGAGCACGACGTCATACTTGTCGAGTCCCCGCGAGTACTCTATGCGCAGCTGCCGCCTCTCCTCGGGGTGCCCGTAGTACTTGCTTACGCGCAGGGAAGGACACCAGCGGGCAAGCTCACCGCTCCAGTTGTCTGCAATATGATTACTGGTCAAAGATGCATACTCGACGACAGCAAAATACAAAGATACATCTGCATTTTTACGAAAAGTAACATATTTCTACTCAAAAATCCCTAAACGAATTCAAAAAGTTAACTATCTTATATTTTTGATTTTTTTCTCGCGAATATAATGATTTCATTTTTAAGGTTCCGTACCCAAAGGGTAAAAACGGAACCCTATTACTAAGATTCCGCTGCCCGTCTGTCTGTCTGTCACCAGGCTGTCTTGTCTGTCTGTCACCAGGCAGTATCTCAACCGTGATAGCTAGACAGTTGAAATTTTCACAGATGATGTAAAGTTTGTCCATCCTTACTTGTCCTATTGAGTAAACAGTTTTTGACAGTTGTCATACGTCTTTTATACTTAAATCATTATTTAAAAATATGTTAGTAACTTTATGAAATTGTTGTTAATTTATTAATTATTTATTTCGTAATCTATGTGTGGAAAACCATTTGTTGTATTTTATAAATGATTATTTCAATAAAGAGTTGGGTGAAGATTGTTTACCATATAAGACAAGTAAGGATGGACAGACTTTATTTCTGTTGCTGCTATAACAACACAGACAACAAAAACAGAATAAAATAAATATTTAAGGGGGACTCTCATACAACAAACGTTAATTTATTGCCGTTTTTTGCTCGATATTAATAACGACAACAGGTAGACAGTTGAAATTTTTACAGATGATGTATTTCTGTTGCCGCTATAACAACAAATACTAAAAACAGTATAAAATAAATATTTAAGGGGGGCTCCCATACACCAAACGTGATTTTTTTTGTCGTTTTTTGGTACGGAACCCTTCGTGCGCGAGTCCGACTCGCACTTGGTCGGTTTTTCACAAAGTGACGAAGTAGACACGGACATAAATTATAACATAAGTCCGTGTTTGCGTCGAACAATCGGCGGTGCGGACGCATATCATTAATGAAGACATCAGTCAGACAGTATTTTTTATTGTGCGAAGTAGATAAAGACATACCTTATTCTGACAAAAACAGACAGTAAAAATTGCGGTCATTCCCGGTCGCCACCACCAGTTTCGCCACCACTGGGGACGACTGGGACTTTTTTTTAAAAAGTTCCCATTCGTCACCAGTGGTGACCACTGGGATTTTGCTTATAAAAAATCCCGATCGCCCTTACTGATTTTATTTATAAAATTTGAGCGTTTTATAAGACTTTGATACAAATGTTGATCTAAACTATATTTAAAGTTAGGTTTTGCACGAATCGCTCATAAGTTGCAGGTAAAACTCTTTTGTCTTGCACCATATCACTTTCTCTCTCGCACTTACAGAGCTTACGGCGTAACGTCACGAAAATGTTGTAAGCAATGCGTTGCCACCGCGCCATAGTGCAATTTTTTTTAGGTGTTTTTTGTTTTTGATCAATTTGATCCTGTCTATATTTTATGCTTCTTAGGGCTGATTTTTCAATGCCTAGATAGAGTTTTATTCGTTTGATAACGTATTATACTGCCAAATTGAAAATGCTTGTCATACATTTGCTTGTCACATTTTTGAATGACTATTATTATATTTTATTAATATTTAAACTGACTGACATCTGTTATCTGAGGATTAAAAAATCAGCCCTAAATCCATGGTCTCAACGATATTGTGTAAGTTTACATAATTTTAGATATATTTTTGACTATTAAGCTTGAAATAAAAATAAGTCAAAAAATAGTAAAGGTTTTATAAGTTCATAATTAAATATCAAATAATTTTTGTTACACACGTACAATATGTACATGCTAGGTTATAATAACTCTGAGGAGTAAGTAGGTACCAATTCAATAAATATTGTTAAAAATATATTTGTGTAAGTATAAACTAATTAGGAAAATATTTGAGACTCCCTTTAGCATCTATAAACATATGTCCCAGTCGTCACCACTTTGCCACCACTGGTGTTGAACGGGAAATTTTTAAACAAAAAATCCCAGTCGTCCCCAGTGGTGGCGAAACTGGTGGTGGCGACCGGGAATGACCGGTAAATTGGGCTTAAACAATTCCTAGATAATGCCCTATTCATTATAAAACGTGTTACAAAATAACCCCTAATGCCGAATATGGTAGATAGGGACCATCAAACTGGACAACACTGAACAAATAACGAAAATATTAAAATGTACGAAACAGCAGATTTTTCTTCTCTATGGCAGAGTTGGTCCCATAGTGAAAATTGTTCAGTTTATCTCAATCTACCATATTCGGCATTAGGGGTTATTTTGTAACACTTTGTATAGTCCTAAAGAATAAGCTTTGTTATTGTAAAGTTTCACGTTTAAAACGCTCTCCTGAAAAGGAACTATTTTGTAGATAACCGCTTATTCTTTGCTGCCTTCGAATTATACTTATTACCCAAATAAATCGAAGTGGTCACCGTAGCCTTACATCAGTGGATCTCTAAAGGGATTACATACGAGTAACACAAACACTTAAGGGTCCGCGCAGGCAGATTGACACAGTGGCGGCGAAAAAACTGATTAATATATCAATCGAAATACGACTTTGGTTGCTTTTGAGTTTGCCGCGCGCCTGCCTCGTATCGCTGAGCGCGGCTGAGGCGAGGTGCACTGTATGCTAAATGCTTCGATCAAGAATACCCTAGATAACGGTCAGTCAGTCTCAAAAATGGCACCTCAAATAGCATCCCACTTACAAACTGGGCGCTTATTTTGCACAAAAGTAAGTGTGACTTTGTACAGAATAAGCTTATTTGGTACAAAATAAGTGATAATGTGAGTTTGCACAAAATAAGAGGTGGTCATCAATCTTTGGTGGTTATGTACAAAATTAGCGCCATGTTTGTAAGTGGGACGCTATTTGGGTTGCCATTTTTGCGTATTGTTTTAGTTCGTAAAACATTATCTAGGATATTCTTGTTCGAAGGCTAAATGTCACTAAACTCCACTTTCTTTCAAGACATTTTTATTATTTTCTAGATACTTGATTGAATACTTCTACAAAGCTCTTACTTGTCCATCAGCCATTTTTGATGTCCCCACTGCTGGGGCACAGGCCTTCCTTATGGGTGGATAAGGAGGACGGGCCATAACCCACCACGCGGGCCCAATGCGGATTGGTGGGTATTAACGACTGCAAATGCAGCCGGGACCAACGGCTTAACGTGCCTTCCGAAGCACGGAGGAGGTCGCGATAGTAAATTTTTGGTCACCCATCCCATGACCGACCCTTGCGAACGTTGCTTAACTTACGCAATCGCTGGGCCAGGTACTAAACCACTGCGCCACCGAGCTCCTCTACGCCACCGAGCTCCTCGAAGCTCTTACTTATAAGGTTCTTATTATGCACAACAGGGTGGTGCTTGGCCTTCACCTCACTTGATGTTAAGTGACGACAAGGTCGAAGGTGAAAGCACACTACACCCGGAATCCTCATCACTGAAGAACGGCTTAGTAGCAAAAGGACCTATACGCAAAATGCCCTGCAGTCGCATATTGCCTTATTCGCGATATGCCTCATTCTCAAAATGCCCTATTCGCGAAATGCCCTATTCTCATTTGAACTCATTCGCAGTAAGAGTTATTCTCAAAATGCCCTATTCTCATAATGCCTTATTTTTATTTAAGTGTTCGTTAATGAAACTATGCATGTATACAGTGAATTACAGTTTCCCTCGATAAAATGCAACCCTGAAAGGCGTCAAAGTAGATTGGACACACTGTTTTGTTCGAAAATCAGAAATTCAGAGTATTTCAGAAAGTAAAAATAATTCATTTACATATAAATATGAAAAAAAACTTATAAATCATCATTTACTATCATTTTATTAAAAATCAACAATAATTATGCCAGATTACTATACTTAAAGGAAAGGAATAAATTTTTCTTTTTATAATTATTAGGTAAGAGGTATTATAAAAAATGTATTGTAATTTTACATTAAAAGTTGCAAATAAATAATTTGTTTGAAGAATTGCTCCATAATAATTTCCTGTGTCTCTAATATAGTCAATATTTTTTTATATTTCTTATCAAATATGATATCTATAGCGGAGCTAACGGATTAAAATGTAATAAAAAATGTATTTTTACTCATTAATACATGATAATTACCAATCATTTGCTGTTAACGTTAAACTGGCAGTTATTAAAAAAATGAGTCCTTTTGACAATAGGTCATTTCGCGAATAAGGCGTTATGCGAATGTGTATTTTCGAGAATGAGGTATTATGCGAATAGGTCCTTTCGAGAACAAGTCATTCCGAGAACGTGTCCTTTTTTTGGCCGTGTGGTATTTTGCGAATAAGTCCTTTTGCTACTAAGCCTGAAGAACTAGCTATCTTACTTCTAACTGCCGGAACACAACAATTTTTTATTGTTGTTATGGCTTCAGACTTAGGTAAGATGGTGGTAGCTAGCCAGGCGGACTTGAAATAAGTCCTACCATTAACCGAGTACAAATTGTATCTCCCTGGGAATAGAACCCGGACCCCTGCGTCTTACACGGGTGGGCGAACCACTAGACCAGAGGCGATTTTTTTTAAATTAGAGTAAGAAACGTATAAAGGCGGAAAAGTATAAAGATGCTGCAGGCAAATATGGCTAGTTATCAGACTCATTACCACAGAATAGATATAAATACTACCGTACAGAAAGGACACTCTCACCCCGCCGCCCCAGAATCAATTACCTCACCCCACCTCGCGAGTTCGTATGCCAAATCGTATGCTCATTTAGTCGTGTTTGTCAACGTCAACTTATCATGATATTCAAAGCAATGCGTCCATAACTTTTTAGTCGTGTTTCTCAACTGTCAATTTATTTTGATATTCAAAGCAATGCTACGTAACTTTATTTACCAAAAAAAACCAAGTGCGAGTCAAAAAAATTACGTTTGTTGTATGGGAGTCCCCCTTAAATATTTATTTTATTCTGTTTTTAGTATTTGTCGTTGTAGCGGCAACAGAAATACATCATCTGTGAAAATTTCAACTTTCTAGCTATCACGGTTCATGATATACAGCCTGGTGACAGACAGACAGACAGACAGACAGACAGACAGACGGACAGCGGAGTCTTAGTAATAGGGTTCCGTTTTTACCCTTTGGGTACGGAACCCTAAAAATTACCGAATTATGAATTGAACGCCGCTGATACAAACTGCACGGTAGCCCAGCCCTAGACTTACACACACAGTTGCGTGTACAAAAACGTCTTCTTCTTCTTATTTTTGTTATGGCAATCTACTTTCCTCTTGGAAGTAATTTTTGCCAGTGTCACGTGTTGAATAGTTCAGTATTTCTAGTAGATTGTTTCAGTTTACATTAAAATGCGGGTGCATCACATTCCTATTCTGCTTGGAGCATTTGGCAGCAAGTATATCAAGACAGTTTACTCGGTAAGTTTTGCCGAGGTAGCGACCACTACAATAAAAGTCTCAGCTTCACACAACCAAGATCGCGCCTATTTCCATTATCCCACATATTGTTCAGTTGCGTAGACACTTGTACCACAAAACTGCACCAATTTTAAGACACAATATCCACTATGAATCAATTTGCGAATAATTAAAATAGTCACCGAACTGAACTCGACAAAATCCCGCCAAAAACTCTACAAAAACGTCATCTGACATCATGTGTTTATAAAGGCGCAATAGTATGGAGTGTCCGGGGTGTGACATTACTCACCAAGCGTAGAAGCAGGCACGACCACCAAATGTGTCCCCCTCGCCTGCCCCGTCTCCTTCAAGTGCGCGAGGAACGCGATCACTTGCACCGTCTTGCCCAAGCCCATCTCGTCAGCCAGGATGCCAGAGACACCTTGCTTGTGGAGTACTGCTAGCCAGTTCAAGCCGACCAACTGGTACGGAGCCAGTTTCAAACTGAAACAATATTTTTTGTTAAAAAAACTTTAAAATAATCCGGCTCGAAGGACCATATAAATTGTGTGAATAAAGGAAAGACTTGTGGACTGTATAAAGGATGTATGACAATAAAATACAAGAAAGCCCGACAAGAAAAGTGCGTACGCGCGTGCGTGCGTAAGTCCACAGCGGTCGTGAGGTGAGGTGAGTGATTATTTACGAAATTGAGCCATCGGTGAATGTCGCGCCGGCGATGGTCTTTTTCAATTAAGGCCCTTGAAGTAACTTCTTTTGTTTTTGTTTTAGTTCTAAGACATCGACTGAATAAGCTAGCTTTTAATGTAAAACATAAATCCCTTATTCCTTAAAGATTCATCCATTCATCCATCACTTATCAATAAGTGAAAAGTTTGAAGTGACCTTTTTAGCTAATTTTAATTTTGAAACTACATCCAACTAATTTTCAGATTTAGTTTTCACATAAACTTGTATGATATTGATATTTTTATTAGAATCAAAACTTTTTTTATAAATTACGTATTCAGCGACAAAGTTGGCGGTGTCACTGAGACAAGAA
This sequence comes from Agriphila geniculea, assembly GCA_943789525.1. Taxonomy (NCBI): domain Eukaryota; kingdom Metazoa; phylum Arthropoda; class Insecta; order Lepidoptera; family Crambidae; genus Agriphila; species Agriphila geniculea. The sequence goes on along the minus strand of OX038879.1, from coordinate 1,785,256 downwards.
ATCAACTGTTTATTTCCCAACATGGAACAAAGTAGGTAAGTCCTGACTTTCAGTTACTTTTTATATCTGCTTTCATGTATAACAGGCTAGACTTTATTACCTTGAGTCTAAAATAGCGGGTTGTTTCAGGCGTCCTGCGCCCGCGGCGTTCAACTGTTGCGCGAGCCCCACACATTTCTATGTTATAGCTGGTTTCATGCATTACCTGCCCCCCGATTTTGTAACTTTGTTGCAAACAACTCTGACAAAAATCGCAGCTACATTGCTGCTTTAGTAAGAACCAATATGACAACTATCTTACTTAAAGCAGCAATGTAACTGCAGTTTCAATCGATTTCAATCGAGAATTGTTAGCAATAGAGTTACGTAATCAGGGGGCAGGCTAAATTATATCCTTACATCGGGGCCAAAATAGCCGGTTGTTTCAGGCGGCCCGCGCCCGCGGCAACAGCGGATTCCAATTGTTGTGCAAGCCCCACACATTTTTTCATCAGTCGCTGAATGTTGTTCCTCGTGGTTAGCAACTCTTGCGTAGAATTCAGCAAGTCCGTATTGAGCATTTTGGTACTATTGAATTTTTCTACCTATAATAGAAAGTATTATGTTTAGAACCATTTGGAAATTATTGGGCAAAGAAACAACTGGGTTTTGAGCATACTTTTCAAACTAGAACAATAAAATGTCAGATACGGAGATAGTGGTATTGAAATTTTATGGCACTATAATAAGTTCAGAATATTCTAAATTGTAATAGTGTGTCCATCAGCCTTTTTTAATGTCCCCACTGCTGGGGCACAGGCCTTCCTCATGGGTGGATAAGGAGGACAGGCCATAACCCACCACGCGGGCCCAATGCGGATTGGGGGATGTTAACGACTGCAAATGCAGCCGGGACCAACGGCTTAACGTGCCTTCCGAAGCACGGAGGAGCTCGAGATAATAAATTTTTGGTCACCCATCCCATGACCGACCCTTGCGAACGTTGCTTAATCGCTGGGCCAGGCGCTAAACACTGCGCCACCGAGCTCCTTTCTAATTATTTAAATTGTAATAGTATTCAAATATAAATGCTGTAGGTGTTGATAAAGAATTAGAGGATTTTCAGCAAAGCTATAGCCCCATTCAAACTTTAAGACTTCTGTGAACATCGCGCAAGACAATGCGCAGAACAAAATTCGATTTAAGTGTGTGAGAAAGACAGCACGGCTACGCGCATAGTGGCTAACTTTACAGCGGCCAATAAGATTGAATCATATTATACCTTTGTATTTTAATTGTTAAGAAAAAAGAGAGAAGCATACCATATCTAGCCAGCCTTTGAAAGGCCTCTGTGCAATAATGGCCTCAGCCTTCTTCTGTGAGCAGCCACTTAGTAACGACAACTCATTCAAGTTGCTTGTGTTGAGAAATTCAAACACTTTCCTTTTATCTCCTACCAAGTCATCTGATATCTCATTGTCTGAATCGTCACTGTGAAATAAACAGGGTTCGAGGATATATATCAATGGATATATATCATGATATATATCCGATATATATCAAACGATTTTTTGTGATATATATCAATATATAAATAGTTTAAAAATTTGACAATACTATGTAGATTTTGTTATTATATTGCTACTTAGATGGCGTTGATGTATAGTTAAAACATGCTATTGTTTTGTTTTGCTGTAAAGTTATTGTAACTTGAATTTTGCACGTAAAAATACCAAAAAAAATGTGATAATATAGATGTGTGACGTGTGTGCTGACTATATTGTATATCACTATCCTATTGGTGGTGAGGTGAGTAATGAATACAAATATCATATTAAATGAAAAACGTAGATAAATAAAAAATGTAGTGTAAAAAAATTTTTTTTTATGCAATAATTTTATTATCTCCCCATTTTTTGCCACTCATATGGTGATGAACTAATGACTTTTTCCTGATTTTTAGCTAATTTGTCAAATAAGTACAAAATAAAACAAAAATATTATAGTTTTCTTAAAATAATTGATTATGTTTATCAAACACATATGCAAACAGTACTTATACATCATAATACAATAAAATAATAATGTAGCTGTCATAGAAAATGGATAATATATCACATTTTTTAAATATATCGGATATATATCACAATTTTGATATATATCGGATATATATCATAAATATCCGATATTTTGATATTTATAATAAATATCGGATATTTTCGAACCCTGGAAATAAATAAAGTAAAAAGAATACATTAATTAAAAATTAAGCTGCTTGCACAATAAATTGTTTCAGGTAATTATTCCTTTTTTGACGTGATGAAAGCGTTTTTGGTCCTCGCTGTGCCGCCCTGGCCCCTATTTCACAGACGCGACAATTGTAAATGACAATGACAATTTGGTGTCCATGGCGTCAGCCATATTGAATTTAGAAAATATACTGATCAAATAACTCACAGACACCGCAACGTACATCGAATTGTCATTGTAATTTACAATTGTCACGTCTGTGAAATAGGGGCCTGGTATCGGCTCGCGACCGCCTGGCCACGCAAAACGGCGACCGGCGACGCGATGCGCAAATTGTCTCTTCATTGCGCGCTCGATATACTCCACCGCACAGAGCGGAGATTGCGCGGGCGCTGGATCCTTGCAAGGTGGCCGTTTGGTGATTGTGCGTACACGGTGTTTTTTATTCATCATAAGAGATTAGACAGTCGCGAACAGATTTCGAAGCAGCATGCACAGTAACGACAAAAAACCTGTTTGTGGTAACGCGCCCTTACCTGTCATAAACCCTGTCATCTTTCCCTTTTCTAACTCCATAGTCTCCATCCTCACTGCCACTGCTGCCCCTCCTCACTCTAACCATCTTTGCGACATACTGAGGTCTCTTCACTACAATACCACCATTCCCACTGTTGGACCCTTGGAAGCTACTAGTTGCTCTTATAATAGTCCCGTTTGTGCGAGGCATTTGCCCAGAAGCCCCTGGACGACCGACCCCAAAGAAAGTAGTTCCAGGTAAATGCCGGTCATCGCTCTCAGGATCATGCTTAAGAAGTTCATCTCGGGAGCGTTCCTCATTCCAGCCGTGTTTTACTAAGGTGTTTTTTACAAACTGTAAATAAGAAAATCTGTTGGAATCACCCATTTTCTAATTGTAAACATGATTGCTACGAATATAAGAATTTTTAGAAACTTACAATTGGTGATAGATCAGGAAACATTTCCAGCATATTTCTAAAGCGACGTTCCTTAACGGCAGTAGTTAATTCAACGACCGGTACTACTTTCTTCGCTGGTGAGGCTGGATCATCAGAGTCCGAGTCTGGGACTCTGATACGTTTATACGGTACTGGGATATTCTTGTTAGCAGTATTTGGCGCAATCATCCGTATGATGGATTCTGAAATAAATATTGGTTAAGCAACTTTAAAGATTTAGATCATGAGTTCCCAAATTATACTGGGTGATAGACCCCTCTTCCAAAATGAACTGATACCTAAAACCCCTATAGCTAAATTATTTAAAAATATTATCTCATTTTTTTCCTATTGATACAAAATACTTTTTTTATATTAGGTCTTTACCTATGAAATTGCCGATATTTTGTCACATACAGAGAAAATAATAACTTCTATAATTTAAAATTTTAACAAAATCGTGAATATTACATCGAATTATGATCATGATAGTTAACTATCAGTAAAAATAAAGTCCATATTTTAGCTTTGGTGACATTAAAAAAAAGATCTTGAAAGTTACTCTTTTTTTGTGAGCAAAAAAAGGGTGACCGAAGGGGTTGTAACTTAACCAAAACTTATTTTTTCGCTTATCTTAAATGGAAATAAGTTAGCATAGTGTTCAAACATTAGTACATAAAAGTTTTGTTACATGAGTGTTCATGGTTGTTAAATGAACAAAGAAAATGCTATTATGAAAAATGCAACTTCTTGAAAAATCTCCATACAAATCGGCAATTTCATAGGTAAAGACCTATTATTTAATACCAATTTTATATTAGTCATTCTTATAACAACTTGGTATACCTACGTAACACAACTTATACAGTATCTTGAAAGTTTCAAATAAGAACTTGTGTTCATTAATAGGGGTTGATTATTAGACATTGTCTACCCCCAAAAGCAGTTTTTGTTTATGTCTACCCCTGGAAAACCAATTTGACGCCAAGGAGTTGATATACTTTGGGAATCTCAAATTTAGAGACTTTTCTCATTTTACATATTGCATTTTTACATACATACATACACTCACGCCTGTTTCCCATTTTTCTTCTGGTTTTATTAAAAAAATGGGTCTGTATGAAATTATCTGACAACTGAGTTAACCACAACATCTGGAACCAGTGTCCTCAAACTCAATATGGGTTGTAACTAGTAAGAATTTAATAATGCTGTGTTTTTTCTTACTTGTCTTATTTAGGCAGTTCTATACAGATGACAATGTCCAAAACAATGTCTTTTAAACTAAAAGTGTTATTTAAAAATATATTGTGGCAATCAACTAATTATAATTTGAATAAAAAGAATTGGGTTTACTAAATAATAAAAGTAAAAAAAACTGACTTTATTTAATCAATGTTCGATTAGTAGCTTAACCATTGTACACTTATCAAATGATTAGGATATAAGATCTAATGAGGGTTGCTCTCCTGACAGCTTACGAAAATGCCAACTATAACCTTATTTGAAGTTTGAAATGTTATCATTGTATTTCCCATATAATACTCTATGTTATAGATGTAAATGTACATCAGTGAAATGATTGTAAAATTAGAAGCCTGTGTCTAATTATTTAGATATGCTGAATCTTGGTGTTCTGGTAGGAAAAATTCTAAAGCTCTATTTGTTGACTTAGTTGTTAATTTGGCAATGTTTAAGTTTCAATAACATTTCTTTCTTTATTTTTGATTACAACAATCATTTTGGGATTATCCCAGGACCATTATAATTGTACCTGAAAAGGGCAACTAAGTACCTACATAATAATGTATTTAGGTTTTATTTACTATACCAACATCTGTGTACCAGTCTCCAATAGAGATTTTGTGGTTTGTATCAACCAGTGTAGTAATGGTCAGGGAAACAACTTCTGCCTAAAATTATATGTATCTGTATCACATCTAACCCAAATTATATGGAATCGACTTTTTTAAACTAACCTTTCTAATTTCATAATAAGTACATGCATAATTTGGTTTATTATTTAGATTACCTTACAATTATATTGGTGCCCGTTGTAATTGTAACAGCGTTGTAAATACAAAAATAAAGCCAAATCGGTTCAAGAACAAAAAATTAAACCTTGAGCATAGGGGTCACTGAACATGGTTCTACCTCCTGCGGGCCACGCAGACACGTGTTTTCACATAAAGTATTGAACAAATAAGAAAATATACAGACACTTCGATAATTTTACTTACGAGAGTGCGATGAAGATGGAACAACGGTAATAGAATTGCTCGAACCTGGGACATTGGGTTTTCTTTGAAACCTATACTGCCTCAAGTAACTCATATTATTACTATCGGACATTTTGACAATAAGTTTATAGTAATACAAGTATTATTGTAACTCAGTAATGAAGTAAAGTTTTAGAAATAATTCTTTTTCAAAAGTTATACGTGAAAAAACGTCAATTTCTATGAACGCAAAATGAAATCAACTTTACGGCCATTTTTATCCGCGAGACTGAAAAAAAAATTCACCAACCAATCACAAACAGCCTCAATTACAGATTAGATTCACGGAAGAACCACTACATACAGGGTTACCAGATCTAAGGCCAGCCACACACAGACGGAATCCCGTTACGGAATTCCGTACATACGTGATTCCGAACGCAGCAACTGCATACAAAATCTATGGGCCTGCCACACACATGCGGGATTTTTCCGTACGGAATCTTCATACATTGACGAAATTCCGTTCGGAATTCCGAATTGGGATTCCGTCTGTGTGTGGCCGGCCTAATAATGAGATTGCCTGACTTTTTCCTTGACTTTTCAGTGGGGGCTTTTCAAATAATTTTATTTATTAAAAAAAATATTTATTATCAAAATGACAAAAAGCTGTAGGCTTGATAGATGGCGTTGATAAAAATGTGTGTTTCATTGTGGTTTTTTTACTAATTTACGAAGAGTACTCCGGTAGCAGGCAGATGTAACCCTAAAATGTTTCTCTTTGGGTAGATGTCAGCCAGCGGCGCTTACTTGGCTGTTTGGTACTGGCCGTTTATTTTTAAAAGCCAATTTTGACACTTCTCTTTCTATCAACGCCATCTAGTGATTCAAATAGTTACTATTTTTAGTATTTAAATGTGACTGAAAAGTCCTCGTTACTTAGGCGATGGCTACACGCATGGTAAATACTGTGAATACTGTGATCCATCGCCATAGAATACATTATAACCATGGAAAGTAAAACATTGTACATTCCATACAAATTACTTTCCACGGTTAAAATTTACGCTATGGCGTTGGATCACAGTATTTAGCATACGCGTAGCCGTCGCCTTACGGTAGAGTCTCAGCAAAAAGGAAAGCGCATGAGTGTAATCAGGCCTAACCTAATTACCGATTTACCGGTTTATTATAAAAATGTTTACATCACTACATCCACCATAGCACTTCATTTTTCAGTATTATCTAGTCTGTGTGGTATTAACTGTCAAATTAATAGGTGCGGCCATGTTGATGTGTAGTGATTAAAATTCTGAAAATTCGCATTTAGGGAAATAAAATTGACACAATATGCCCAAATGCGACCTCAAAACGAGATACATCCCCGCGACATTCGCCTGGACGTTATTGTTGGGCACAACATCCCTATTTTTTTATTTCCCGTGAGTATACATTATCATTGATGGATTCAAAATATCATTTTTGGTTTGACAACTTTCACAGCAGATTGTGGGCTTGTTTCTATTAATATCTTGGGGCTGTACCTTTGCCCTATGCTACTGTGTATGGTTTGATAGGACACTGATTTAAGTTTCAATGATTCATCAGGTTCCTGTCATGATAGAGCCATAAAGACCCATGCCGTGACAATCGTAACCCAAAGATTTACTTTACCCATATTTACATCAGTAAAGAATCAGATAATCATAGAAAATGTTAAGAATTCAGCGCTTTGGAGACATATAGCATATCATTTGAAGTAAATAATGACTGCCCTAATTTGTGTAAACAAACCATGATGTCTAACCATGTATGAACAGTGTCAATGTAAAAGCCATGTCAACTTATATTATTCTGTAAGCTTTTACAAGTAGGTACTTAACACAATAGTTTAATGAAGTAAATACTATTAGCCTATTTCTCTTCATCCAGGCTCATTAAACATTGATGGCTATAATTTATGTAAGTAGTTTGCTAATATTATTGCTTCACCTATCTGAATAATTAGGTATACTTACTGTTAAAAATAAACAGTTTGTACATTGTACTAAAGTAAATGTTTCCTAGCATTTATTAAATTATATTATTGTTCTTTATTATAATTGGGCTAGTTTTAAATGAGTTTTTTCCCATGAAGTTTATTTTAATTACTAAATTGCTTGCATAACATTATGTATGCTGTCAAGGGTTAGTCTGTTCTGTTAATAACTCCTAAATTAATTCAATTAATTAACATTAATTGTACAATTACACAAGTAAATCGTTGCAGTCGTAGAACAAAGACGGATCTGCAATTTAGCAATTTTACAGGAGAGCCTTTTGCATTCATTAATCGGGCGTTGTACTACGCTCATAGAATCAAATCCATCGTTATTCTAGGCTATATATCAGACATTTTGATACCTTTTTTTCAAAAAAGTGTCTTCAATCGACAAAACACATAATTACATGTCGATTTATGCAATATACAAAAAAATTATAAAAATTAGAACCGTCTCTGTTCTACAACTGCAACAAAATGTTGTTGCAAAGCATTTACAATCTGTTTTCATTGTTATTGTATAGATTTGCAGTGATAATTCTTAGTTAATTTCCTTGACATACATTTTTTAATGTCAGACCAACTCTTATATCTTAGTTTTCATAATTGTGTGTTAAAAAACTATCTATCTAGTTATTCTGTATAGTAATAAAATCAAATAAAGTCTGTTAAATTCTGTATTATGTATGTATAATATTAAAAATGACATCAGTATTTTAATATCTAAAAATAATGATGCTATAAAGAAACTCACATGAACCCCGAACACAATACGCTCCTTTTTTCGGCAGTCGTGGAATAAACCACTAATTAATGCTTTTAAATACATTGTGGATTATAAAACTCTGTCTCATTATCATCATCATATTCAAACCTTGATGCCCACAATAAATGTTAAAGACTTTTTAATAAAATAGCCATGTAATTTCAGATGCCAGTATTATCTCTACAAGCACCCATGGGTTCCTGCATATCAAGGTGTCATAACATTTTTTGTTTTGGCCAATTTTACACTGGCCACTTTCATGGACCCGGGAGTCATACCAAAAGGTCAGTAACATAATGATTATGAATTACTTGTGGACCCTGTGAACTTTGTTTCACCTACAATGGTGGGATGTCACAAAATTTATTACGCTTGGTGGCACTACTGCTGTTGGAGTAGGGATGCGCCGATCTGATCTGATCTTTTGAAAGATCGGATTGTCAGGCATAAGATCCGGCGATTTTCGGATCGGATCGAGGCCATACGATTTTTTGCTGTATCGATACAAAACTTGAAAGATCGGATCGCTAGGATCGTATGAATTAAAATGCGGTTTGTTTACAAAAAAATACTTACTTAGGTTTATTTGTTGCAAACATTATCTTTGTTTACATTTTGAACTCGGCGGCATCATTTGCAGGTAGATCCATTAATCTTATACATTATATATTAATAAATGAATCATAATACATCGGCCAATTTAACTTTGTCAACAGACTGGATCTACGTTGTGTGTCAAAATTACTGTTTCTCAAAAGTTTAGACTTCGATGACTGGCGCAAGTTCTCTAAGTACAATTTTATGATTACTATTTCACACTGTTTTTCCTTTAAATCTTCAAGGTACTTGTTTACAAGTTTTACATGGGTTTACACGTAACAAAGATCTAAAATCAATTGTGTCTTATTTATCCGGATCGATTTCCTAAAGATCGGATCGACCTTTTATGATCTTTACCTTTATGATCCATTACGATCCGCAAAATCGGATCGAAGGACCTGGATCGCGCATCCCTTTGTTGGAGACCTTTGTATGGGCATTTACCCTCGATTTTCCCAGTTATTTTAAAGTTTATCTAAAAATGGTATATACTAATAAATAATTCTTGTGGAAGTCGGACAGTAAACTAATTAAAGATTGAAGAAAACCAAAATATGTTGGAAGATAAATTAATATTTACGAAAATTCGCTTTCAACATTCAAAACTGATAGCAAACAACAAAATGACAGGTCTACATTTATACTAGCGCAAAGTTGGCGGTAGTGCACCAACTGGTGGACGATTTGTGGATCAGCAAAATTATCCTGCCGTGAAATGAGTTTTACTCAGACTAACGAACAGCAATTCATTTTTCTATATAAGAAGATTGAATCACCGATAAAAGTTATGAATGATGCTTCTTTATAATAGAAATTTTGAGAATATTAGTACTGTGCGATTTAAACTTTATGACAACTGTCAATCATAAATCATAAATCTTTATTTGCATAAAACACGGTAACAAAGATGTAAATTAGAGTGTAGCACCATATGTTTACGCACTATGTTTTATCAATCTGTCGATATGCAAATATTTTGTCGTCATGCTTTTAATAAATATTATAAATTATTAAATCAAGTAAGGTGCAAGTCGCTGCATAATGCATAATTTATAAATGTTACATGTGTGTAAAGTGTGATGCAACACTGTACTTTTGTGAGTCTTTTTCCAAGAGCCAATCTATCTCTATACTTAAAATTATCAAAATTGGTTCAGCCCTGTTACTTGTTCTACTGTTATTACTGTTCTATAAACAATGTAATGAAAAAGATTTGTTCACTAGATGTATATAAGGTGGTACCGTTTTAACTGTGAAAACTTTAAGGGGTAGTCAGGTGATGTGTTTAGAACACAATAAAAATAATAATAAAAATCTAAAAATTATTTAAATTATTTTTAATTTTTATTTATTTTTTTATTATAATTATTATCGTCGTCGATTCTTCCGATATTTAACCTAAATGACCACAAAATAACAATAAATACAACAATAATCGAATAACTATGGTGTTCTCTTGTTTTACCAACACATAATGCCATCCACGCGCGAACCGCACGCGGTCATGAACCCAAGCAGCTGATGACACGTATCGTACGTACGCGTACGTATTACGCCTTAGAATTTTTGAAATATGCTACTGATACTACTACCTACTTAATACATGGCTTTCCTAGCAAATTAATGTTACCTACGCTTTTAAGGTACCTATCAATAAGTTCGATGACCTTTGATAAACTCAACTTTATTAAAGTAAGTGTACGTTAGGCAAAGATTTAAATCTTTGACGTTAGGTAGGTATTATGAACGGTCGCTTTAAATTAGTAATTGTAATTACATGATCCCGTTTTCCATTACATTTCTAGTCTAACAAGTAAGTTCAATGACCTTTAATCAAACACCTTAAATTAATGTAATCACATAAATTTAAGGTGTTTATCCTATGACGTGTTTAGTAAATTACTTACTAACGTATTTAGTTCTAATGGGGTCTCTCTTCCTTCACACATCGTATCCGACTCTTTTCACTATTACATCACAATCACAATGCACTCAAACTCTTTAAAGTTCATTGACGTCCATTATTTACATGACCAGTCAGTGTGTCCTGTACTCGAAATCCTTTTACTTGTCCACAAAAGAATCAATGCAAGATAATCACACAGAAAGACTAAATACCTACTCGTAACTCGTAAATTTAATGACAACTATCACACTAATTCATAATGTAGGTAGGTACAATACACTCACACATCACATCACGATATGTGTTACGAGTTACGACATTTCATAGACTTCGTGTCCATGCTTTTGTGTACCTAAACACGTACCTATTATTATTATTCTGTGACATGACATTAAAAGATCGGCAAAATGCGTGAAATATCACGACAAAGCGTCCTCCGGCGCGTGCGACAGGTCACCAACTCAAATCAAAATCTGTGGCGGGGCGGCGGGCGGCGGACGACAAGGCGGGCGGCGCTCTTTGCTGCCCCCCGCCCGTGCCGCCCCGCGCCGCGGCCGCACGCGTCTTTCAGGTGCCGCGTGCATGCATGTCGCGTCGTCGGCGCATCTACAAAGAAAGCGCCAAAAAGTTACCGATAAAAGGTGCTACAGACGTTTCGTTTTTGTGATATTGATTTTTGATGAGTAGGTAAGTAAATTGTTAAATCGCTAGCTTCATGCTCGTTGATTTATTTTATTAGGTTAAGTACGGGCATCCTTTTTATTGTTGTTGGGATTTTTTTAAGTTATAAAACTGTTTACAAAAGAAAAAACATATGAATGAATAAAATAGGATGTTATTGTAATTGTAAATAAATGTTATCTGTCACTATCTATCTCCCATTTTACTTTTACTTTTTAATGGCTATTAACAATGTTAAGAATCATTCGATTAGGTAGGTACGTTTAATTAATGTTCACAACCACACCTCCTGCCTTTTTTGTGATTAAATGATGGTTTTGATGACTCGATTTTGTAGTTTTATGGCAATGATAGTAAAGTATAATAATTTAAAATTCGCTTAAGTAATGTATGCGAAAAGAAGTCCACAAACTAATTCTAGGAGTTCAGATTCCGTGTAGTGTGTAGAGTCACCTTTAAACTAAAACAAAACCCTCCGCCGCCCGCCTGCCGTCTTCTCTCTCTCTCTTCTCTCTCTTGGTTGGACGACCGCACGCAGCACGCACTTCTTATTTTTTCTGCTCTGCAGTCTGTGTCCGTGTGTTCTCTCGTCGTGTTGTGTTGTGTTTGTTTGCGTAGAGTGTTAGCTATGCCTCGATATACAAATCCTACTGCGTACTAATCCTATTGTGCATTGAGAGAGGTGGTGATCGGGTGTAGTGTAGCAGTTCTGTAGATAGTTTTTTTAAAGTGTAAATAGGACTTGTGAATAGAACTTGTTAACAGGTGATGGACTTTTAAACACGCCAGATGAATGTAGGTAATAATAAAATAATACCAAGTATGTAGGTACCTAACCTATTTTAGTTATTTTATGTAAAAGACTGACTGTTTTTATTGAGTACCAACATTAGTTTGAAAGTCCAAAGCCTGTCAAGTGTGATGGGAAGCTTATCAGTCTTATCACCTTCTTGTGTAGTGTGCAGTGTAAACAAAATCAACCAGCTGTTTGGGGTCATGTAAGTACACTTACCAATTTGAAGTAACAGAGATTATTAGGTACTTAATTACTCACGATTTTTTTACAATTAATTAAGTTCGAGTTTATCAAAGGTCATCGAACTTAGTGATACCTTAAAAAGCATAGGCAACAACATTCGTTTGTAGGAAAGCCTGTTTTAGGTACGTGTGCGTAGGTACAGTGGTGAGTGAGGTACAGTGGTACAACATCGTCAGCTGTTTGTCGGCCAGCGCAGCGCGCCGCGCCGGCGCCGGCCGGCCGGCCGCGTATGGATCGCATAATGCGTGAGTAAAACAAGGGAATACCATAGTAATCATTTATTTTGTTGTATTTATTATTATTTTGTGATTGTTTAGTTTCAATATCGGAAGAATCGACGACGATAATAATTATAATAAAAAAAATTATAAAAGTAAAAAAAACAAAATAATTTTCTGAATTTTTTTATTATTTTTATTGTGTTCTAAACACGTCACCTGACAACCCCTTAAAGTTTTCACAGTTAAAACGGTACCACCTTATATATAATGTAATAAAATAATAAATGTTTTACAGAAAATAATTGGTAATTAAAAACTTAACTGATCAAACTCTAAGGAGATATATTATTAAAGTAGATATTAGATAAATATTTGTTAATTCACAATTTTTCAGTACATTAACTGATAAATGAGATTATCTACTTGTAATTTTAATGATTATATTTATTTAAATAAACATATATTTTTTAAAACATGTGTTACCCAAAACGTGTTTTAATCTCAAGGGGGGGGGGGGCAGCTGCCCCTCCCTGCCCCCCTTGCATTTACCGTTGGTGGTCATGACAAATAAACAAGGGAGTGGTTGATATTTTTTGATAATGACCTTACCTAATTTATGAAAGCAAATAGTAAATTATACTTATCTACTGATAATAGGATAATGCTTCAAATATAATCAATAATGTGTTATTTAATAGCAATATTTGTTCCTAAAGTATTTACCTAAGTCTTTTTCAAGAGGAGAAGAGGCATTTCTCTTTAGTTTACAATAATTATTTGTAGTACATAACTAGGAGCTTAAATTTATACAAATTTTAAGTGAGATGTGTTTCATGTTTTTGCTAATGCTAATATACACCAAACTCAATAAATAGGCTTTGTTGTGTACAAAGAGATGTATACCCCCTAGAGTTACAAATAGATGTACCCATTTAAATAAGTGTACATAGTTCGTTACAAATTATTGTGCACATGATTTATGACGGATATATGTATTCACTTAATGTGCCAAATTAATGTATACAGCAAGATAGACACTGTATTGTGTACGCTCTGGGACAAATTAAGGTATTCAGATTTTGTTACTAAAATATGTATACAAAGCCGTCATTCTAATTTTAAACAGAAATCTGTCATAACCATTGAAAACTCTTTGGATGGTATGATTTTTACGTATTTTTTTTTGTTTTATGAAAGAACTTCTTTTAGGGCAATCGCGCACTCACTCGGTTGTGGTTCGGTTCCGATAAGTGAAGGGATGGCCGCAAAAGAACTATGACCACTTCCGACCCGCGCAGATAAAGAATGGGATTGAAAATTGTGCCTCACCGGATTATATATTCTGTGCATCTACTCACCGCGCTTACCACAACGAGAGTAAGTGAGAGATCGATATGTGTGCCGTTCAGTATGCGAGCGAGAAGTGAATATGAACGACGACATTTCTAATTCCAATTTATCTGCGCGGGTTGTATGGGATAGTGGTCATTGTTCTTTTGCGGCCATCTTTTCACATACCGAATTCAAACCGAAACCGAGTGAGTGCGCGATCGCCCTTACGAGTCGTTGGCTGTAAAATAATGTAAATAAGTGGCAAAAATCTTTGACAAACTAAAGACACGCCAATGACGTCATACACGAAATGAAGCTGAAAACAAGTATTCCTGCACTATTCTAAAATTTGAAAATAGAATATCAAACCTGTATACATATCTTTGTAACCAAAGACGAACACATTAATTTGTTTCAGAGCGTACACATAACGGTGTAATTTTAACTGTATACATAAATTTGTTACATTTACATGAAACATAAATCTGGCATATATTATGTTTACAAGTATTTGTAACAAACAATGTTAACATCATCAATGGATACATATTTTTGTAACTTTTAAATGTATACATATCTTTGTACTCGACTGTACCAGCATTAGATTAGTTAGATGAACTTGTGAATCCTTTAACCTATAACAACTATATATAATTAACGCATACATCATTTAGTGAACTCTGATCAGAGCTGTTCTTTTCTCATTCAGAACATTTTTCATTTTACTCAAATAAAGTCTTTTTTTATTCAATTTCACACTAACTTTGATACGCCTTGAAACTAGCTAGGCCATGGCCGTTTTAAATGCAATCCTAATGAATAGGTACTTCGTTTTAAATTGTAATGGAGTGTTATGATGGTATACTTACTTAAGATTTGTCATGTGGCTAAATAATAATATAAACCATCCAGAAAACGTATTAAAATGTCATCAGATTAAAAAGAATAAAAAATTCGCAATCACGTCCATGCCTCAGGCATGGCAGGCAGACCAAATTAGAATCTCACTGTTTATTTGTAGTTGTACTGGGTTAATCAAATAGAGGCAAACATTGAATGGCGAGCGTCATTCAATTACCTGCCCGAATGACTTTCCCAGCCAATTTATTGAAGTCAAACCAAATAAAACTAAGTTTACAATCCCAACTGAGTTAATGCATTCAATCAAACGTGTATTAAAACCACATAATCATATTTTACATTTGTATTACCTAAAAATCTTTCCTCTTTATAATATTAGTATAGATTTATCATTTATGACCGGAACACTCCTAAAAGCTGATAAGGTCCAATGAGCATTATCGCAGTGGCAGCTTAACGAGTAGAATAAGATTAGTTTTTGAGTACCCCTTAAGTACGTTAAAATCGTAGATCTCGTACTTATATAAAACTAGCGACCGCCCGCAACTTTGTCTGAGTGGACAGTTATTTTTCTATCCCTTGGGACCCTAGTATGGTCACAGAAGATGATCTATTACATAATAGTACAAGTACAGAAGATCCACTCCTCAAAGTCATTTAAATAAATAGCGACTCTATCCTAAACATAATAAAGTGCAATTCAGGTCGCACACCGCTCCCTTTGCTACAGTTATATTCACCTACAAGTTACCTCTCCTTCTATCGCATAGCTCTTATCTCTTCTAACGACTTCAGGATAATAGCTTACAATACTTTATCACAACTTTATTACAAGTTATGTGTTTGTGAAATAAAATGTGTACTTTAATACGTTTCAAAAAACCCTAGGCTAGATACAGTCAACGCCACATCAGACTATACATACTGATTTGAGGCAGTTTGCTTTCTTACGAAAATAAATTGTCATTAATAATTAAGTTTATTTCGAGAGTAGATAAGTAAGTACCTACCTAACTAATAAAGTACCTACCTAAATAAGACGTAAGTAGGTACCTAAGAATAAACGAATACTAAATACTAACTAGGTAGTAGATAAGCACGAAGTCGTTTGGAACTTTTGGAAGTGTGAAAAACGTGAGGTTCGGATCCTTTTTATTAGTATTAAGGCAGCCCATTGCGATGCAATATGCCTTCATTTTGGTTAAATATCCTAAATGTACGAACGAACGACCGACGCGACAATACGCGAATGCGGTTCGTGAGTGAGTTTCGAAATCGAATTGCTAACGTGCGTCCCAGCCCAGCCGGCACGCGGCGGCCCTCTGAAATTAGTCCGTCCGGACGGACCCGCCGGCTACTTGTAGCTTCGTAACTAAAGCGCGGAGTGCGCCTAGCCTGGTATGGTATCTAAAGTTATCTGACGTACCTACTGATTGTTCAGCTCCACCTGACGAGGATCGAGAGGATGACTTTAGAGCGCCGCTATACCGCAGCGTGGAAATAAATGGCATCACGGTGCGCATGAAGTGGTGCGTCACGTGCAAGTTCTACAGGCCGCCGCGTTGTTCGCACTGCTCCGTGTGCAACCACTGCATAGAGGTCAGTATGTCTTGAGATGATATGATTTATTCATGACTAAGGTAATATCATAATACGCTTACGATTACCAAAGAATCTTCGCGATTGGCTCCTGACCCGAGTGGTATATTGCTGCTGCACCACTGACCAATACAAGAACGCTGAACAAAATATGAAACACTTAATAATTAATCTATTTAATAAAGACATAGCCCAATATGTCTTATCTATGGATAAAGAGCCATAAATTATGGAGGATTAGGGTAGGGAAATAATCCTCCACGCTGGCCCAATACTGATTTGGTAGGTGTTAACCAACAACTCCAAAAGCGCTACTAAGCCATAGAGCTCCTCTATAATCGACATCAACCATTTTAATCATTTGGTTTCCGCAGTGGGGTGTTTCCACTCATGATTACAAGCAACTTTTACTATGGGGCCAACACTTGATATCGCGAGAAAATAAAAACATCTGTTCCATATTAAAGCTACTCGAACCACCCCACTGCGGGAACCAAATGATAAAAATTTCAGCGTGTATTAAATTGTTTGTTCCAGACATTCGACCACCACTGTCCGTGGGTGAACAATTGCATCGGACGACGGAACTATAGGTTCTTCTTCTTCTTCCTAATATCGCTGTCCATACACATGCTGAGCATATTCGGCCTCAGCCTCTACTACATCATGAACAACAACAAGACGCTGTCGCAGGTCGAGCCCATTGTGTCGTATCCTTTATATTAATCTGTTGTTTGAAAATAATCGCGGCGTTTGTAATGTTCACGTTTGTAATTTTAACGAGATAAACTACAGGGTGAAATCGAAAACAGTCGACTTTTGTGGTGTGGCTTAGACCGTCATCGTGGCTTAGACCATCAACTTTATCTATGGGTCCAACATAGAGCAAAAAAATAATCAGCTGTTCCATACATTTTAGCCGAGTAGATTTTGACATGTTTTTTATGGAACAGCTAATTATTTTTTTGCTCTGATTAAGTTGGTCCCATAGACAAAGTTGTTCAGTTTGACAGTCTAACGGCCGAATACTCAAACGCTACTTAACTTTGAGCGGCTCTCAAACAGCATGCTGTCTTTGTCATATCTTTGACATTTAATGCGACAGGACGACGTTTGAGAGCCCCTCAAAGTTAATTAGCGTTTGAGTATTCGGCCATAAGCCACACCACAAAAGTCGACTGTTCAAAAAATCAACCTGTATATTGGTAAAGAGAAGCAGTTAGGATTTGGGAAGAGAAACAGACAACTTGGTTATTATAAGGAAATCGAATTTAAGAGCATAATCTTACATGATTTATCTCGTTGGAGAGATAAATCATCAATATTTATTTATTTGGAAATCGATTTAAGTTTAACTGTTATTTCGCATGTATCGTATCGTGCTAACGTAAAACCATTAAGACGCTCTCCATGTTTAACCGCTCTCTCGCTAGCACATTTCATGTTTTCTCAAGATTTCTTATATCTGAGTGTGTAATTAAAAAATATATTCCGGCACTTTTCGCAATATAACATTACGGATATTTTAAAATATATTTCAGTTCCGTGTTGCTGAAGTAGAAAAAGTTTCAAACAACTAATTACACATTTTTAGGGTTCCGTACCCAAAGGGTAAAAACGGGACTCTATTACTAAGACTCCGCTGTCTGTCTGTCACCAGGCTGTATCTCATGAACCGTGATAGCTAGACTGTTGAAATTTTCACAGATGATGTATTTCTGTTGCCGCTACAACAACAAATACTAAAAGTAGAATAAAATAAATATTTAAGGGGGGCTCCCATACACCAAACGTGTTTTTTTTTGCCGTTTTTTGCTAGATATTAATAACGAAAACAGGTAGACAGTTGAAATTTCCACAGATGCTGTATTTCTGTTGCCGCTGTAATAAAAAATACTAAAAACAGAATAAAAAAGGGGGGCTCCCATACAACAAACGTGTTTTTTAGCCATTTTTTGGTACGGAACCCTTCGTGCCCGAGTCCGACTCGCACTTGGCCGGTATTTTTTAATTACGCTCTCAGATTTAAAAAAAATCTTGAGAAAACATGAAATGTGCGAGCGAGAGGACGGCAAAACGTGGCCTCTGAAATTAAAGTAAGAATAACAAATAATTTAATCAAGGTATTTTTTTATTGAATATGTAATTTTGGCTCATTTAATAGACCTTATAGGCCACACTGTTACTTTTAATTTAGTGTTACTTCCTAAAGTTTGGAGATCAGTAGACAAAAATTCTTGTGGACCCATGTGGGCTATTTATAATAGAAAACATTACTGTAACATTACCCCATTGCCAAACTTAACTCGCATATACCAGAATGGTGATAATGGGCATAATCGCTCTCCTAGCGATCCCCATATTCGGTCTGACCGGCTTCCACATGGTGCTGGTCTCGCGCGGCCGCACCACCAACGAGCAGGTCACGGGCAAATTCACAGGCGGATACAACCCCTTCTCGAAGGGATGCTGGTACAACTGCTGTTATACGCAGTTTGGACCTCAGTACCCTAGGTAAGTTTTAACTTGTTTTAGATTTCCATGGTTATTGGCGTTATTTGAATAAACTATGTCGGGATTTACATTATGTACAGTACTAGGCACTTATCTTGAAATTTTTTCGACGTAGTGGGGATAAGTTCGCGCATGTGCTCTTGTGAGCGACCAATAGCGCGCGCCCCTCTCTCGCCGCCCGCGCCCCTCACCGCTACGCATACCCAAAATACGTGTTCCGCGCAATCCCCACCCTATTTCAAGTTGTATGCCTCGTACTGTACCTGTTTATTATGCGCATGCAACTGCGCCGAAATATCGGGAGACTCAAAAATAAACAGGAACATGGTGTAAATCCGGACATAGTTTATTCTAATAAAGTTTTAACTTTTCAATGCCTGTATTATGAGTTACACAGTTACGTTTACTATACTCGATGGCGACTTTAGTAAGTTTTTGTGTGCAATTTGGCACAACGTCTCTTAACTACGCTAAACTAAAAGTTGTCATACAAATCTCAACTACAGTCGCTATCGAATATACTGTATATCGAGCTACAGAACCGCGAGACAAGTAATACTACCATAATTTAGATTTTTATTTCTGTTTAGTGTTACCAGAGCTTTTATGGTAGGAAATTTGGTATACGTATGGTAGAATATAAGTACATTATAAAAGGAAAACACAAAAAATACATTTTGTCAGTGTATGTTGAGGTAATAGAAAAGTAAAAATTGCTGCAATATTTTATTGGTATTCATTGATATCTTTTCAAACCCTCATCCAATCCTATTAGTGTTGTAAATCGAGTGCGAGTTTCTGAGCGATGAAGCATTCGAAGACGGCCAGATGGTGCCACTGCTCTATCAGGATCAGATATTCAGAAGTACGTTCCTTATTAAGTATAATTAGAGGTAGAATCGATTCTTTAGATATTTTGAGTGCTATTTTGAGTTAATAATGCACAAGCTAGCGAACAGAGAGGAACATAGGTAGGGGAAGGAATTCTGGGAGTGTAATTAAAATTTCTTTATTTGTGGGTGGGTTATTAAAGCATATTTTGGTCAGGGTTTTCACTCGCTAGTTATATTCTCGGTGTTTCATCGGATATGATGAGTTTTAACTTGACCTAAGATGTATGTTGATTCACCACCTCACCTATGCCACAATATAAAGGAGAGTACAGTAGGTAAGCTTAGCACTTGCGCGGTCGAGCAACGCACACCACCTCTCCACCGACATTGTATAACCGGAATCTCAAACGAGTTCGAGTACGTGACGCAGCGGCACAGAATATATAATAGTACAAGTACAGAAGCCGCATTCCGCAACATCATTTAATTAAATAGCGACTCTTGCTACGACTCAATAAGGCGCAATTCAGATCGCACACCGCTACAGCGCCTACAGTTATATTCACCTAGAAGTTTTTTCTCTTTCTATCGCGTAGTTCTCATCTCTTCTGACGCCGTTAGGGTTGTCTCCGTTTAAATTAACTGCGTAGCATTATATCATAAAAGGAAAGCTATTTTACGTGCTATGGTTAAAGAAAATCTTACAATAATATTCGAACATTACTATGATACTTAATAATCTAAGCAGGTACCTAGTACGTAAATATGGGAGACATAAAGATAACAAAAGTCAACTTTTGGTAGGTAGGTAGGAAGGTACCTATCCTAAAGTACAGACTACAGATACTATAAAGGTTCTTATCCTTACTTATGTATCCTTACTTGTCTTATTTAGTTATTTAGAAAACAGTTTTTGTTTGTTGTCATACAACACCTATTAAAAAATTATGCTTTCTTACGAAATCAAATTAGGTATCATGATAATTAACTTTATTTCGTAAGTATTTAAGTAAGTACCTACCTAATCTATAAATTATTATTTCAATAAATAGTTAAGTGAAGATTGTTTAGCAAATAAGACTTGTAGATACCTAATAATAAACGGAGTATAAATATATAAACTAGGTAGGTACCTATCTACCTATAAGTAAAGTAGACAAGCAAGCGTTCTTCTTACCACTTTACTATAATTATTTATGACAAAATGACGAGTAAGCGCGGGAAACGTGCGCGGTGGTCGCGCTCAGGCGGGCGTGCGGCCCTGTGCCAGTTGTATCGTGGACGATACGCCGAGCGGTAGGTGTATAACGCGTGGCCTTGAGCGAATGACGGACGCCTGGCAGCGGTGAGAGCTGTCTTTGTGTGAGTGCGATGCTCGAGCGCCCGTAGTACTAAGCTTCTGTAAGTCACTCTACTTTGTGCCTATGCCTTCTAAAAACATTTAAAATTAAACTTTATAATTTAAATACCAAATATCTGTCTTTATTTGCAAGTATCTCATTTCTCACCCCCCAATCGTCCAACAGTCTAGTCCGACCGTCGAAGTACGTGTACAAGGGCGGCAAGAAGCGTCGCGAGGCGCTCGGCGGCGTGCACTCGGCGTCGGCGATCTCCACGATCGCGACCGACACGCCGCACCAGGTAAAGACGTACACGGCGGACAACGGCGCCGCGCACCGCCCCGCCGGCGCGCACGCGCACTACAACAAGGTGAGAGCCAGACGCTTGCGCTGTCATGCTGACTGAGGCCAGAAACTTGCGTGTCCTATTCATAAGTAAACTAAAACAAAACCTTTTTATATTTAAGAGTCCGTACACATTTTGCCGCTGACTGCCGCTCTCTCGTTCACACATTTCATATTTTCTCAAGTTTTCTTAAATCTGAGTGCGTAATTGAAAAATATGACTCGGCCACTTTTCGCAATATAAGATTACGAAAATTTTTAAAATATATTTCAGTTTTTTGTTGCTAAAGTACAAAAACGTTTCTAACAGTTATTTGAACTGGAAAAAACGATAACTTTTTGTACTTCAGCAACTCGAAACTGAAATATATGTTGAAATTTTCGTAATCTTATATTGCGAAAAGTGGCCGAGACTCATATTTTAATCACGCACTCAGATTTAAAAGATCTTGAGAAAACATGAAATGTGCAAGCAAAGGTAGTCAGCGGCAAAATGTGTACAGACTCTTAAGTGATGATTTTTACCTAAACATTGTAGCCTGTGGGGTTAACATTATACAAATAACTTTGATATTAATATGCAACGAGTCAAGGTTTCAAATCAATTGGAAAGATTTGTTAGTTTTGGATAACCTGACGTTCTTATATTTAATTTTCAATATAAAAATCAACTCTTGGCGTAAACCATGTGTTTTCATAGATTTGTCTTCCCAAAATGTGATTAAGCAAAGATACGCAAGTTTCTGAACATGTTAATAATGTGATATGTGATTGAATACGTTTATTGTTTGATGAAGATTCATTCTAATAAAAATAAGGGATTGATGTTATGATACCGTTCTAATCCAGTAAGCGTGTTTAGATCACTTCATCGTGATTTTTGTTGGTTTTTCATCATAATGTCACTAATTTGGTAGTAAAGGACATCATCCATTTTGGTCCAAATGTGAAAGTGCCGGCCAAAAAGCAAAAGTGCTTTATTGTGATATATTTTGTCCACCTAAGCATTTCTTATTATGGCACCGAAGCTGTAGCACCGCTATACTTGATTTTAAATAAGTTCAAAAAGTCTGCCTTTTCATACATTTTGGCACAAATATTAAAAAAGTCTGCCAAAAAGCAAATTCTGATAGATTTTGTCCGCCTAAGCATTTATTATTATGGTACCGAAGCTGTAGCAACGCTGTACTTGATTTTAATTGAGTTCAAAAAGTCTGTCTTTTCATACATTTTGACACAAACGTAAAGCGGTGCTACAACTTCGGTGCCATAGTAAAAAATGCTTGGATGGACAAAATCTATCAGTATAAAGCTCTTTTGTCTTTTGGCCGGCACTTCCATATTTGGACCAAAAATGTATGAAATATGGATGATGTCCTTTTCACGACTTGTCGATAGCGTTACTAAATGTTCTCGCTGACTTTATCTCGTAAATGAACACTAAATTTTTCCTGATTTATTCTTGAAACCCAACCAATAATCAACAAAAATAACGGTGTTATACATTGGCTAGTTGGTAAGCTAAGTAAGTGCCTATAATTATGATGCAGTGTCGCACTATAACGAATAGGGTCGACGACGTAAAAGCCAACGTGATATTTTTTAAATGTGTATTTGGCAATGGAGGCATCTTTAAGGGCCCTATATACCTCAAAGTGACGCCCTCATCTTAATTAAAATGATTGCTCGCGAAATACATAATGTGAGTATCGAAAATTCACATATACAGATTGTAGCTAATATTCTATAGTTTATTTACAAACAATAACCTCAGTAAAATATAGTTCGTGGTTACTACCACACTGTTTCAACTGGAGTAGGCAAAAGAGCAAAAAGTGGCCACTTTAGACACATTTACCTACTGTACTACTACTACAACGAACTATATTTTACTGAGGTCTGTAAATAAACTATAGAACCTTGGCTTCAATCTGAATTTGCGATACATGATGTAGGGGGGAGTAACCTATATTGTACCTACTCCTAAATTGTACCACCTTCAAATTTCCGACTTAACGGTGCCATAAGAAGAAATAAAATGGCGCAGTGACAGTGGCGCTATAGTTGCCTCGTTTTGTGTTGCCAGTGTAGAATAATGGCACCGTTAAGTCGGAAATTTGAAGGTGGTACAATTTAGGAGTCGGTACAATATAGGTTACTCTCCTCTACTTAACGAGAAATAAATTTAATTGAGATGAGGGCGCCACTTGAGGTCTATAGGAGCCTTAAGTGTATGTAAATTGTTAACCGTTTATGGAATTGGAATTCAAAATTATAAAGTGATCATTAAGTTTTTTAATGAAAAAAGCTAGGTTCTATATAATTAATAATATTTTGTTGTCTGGATAATTTTTTTAATAGTACACTGGTTATTTTAATTTCTACGTCTCAAATTGGTTATTTAAAAATTATTGTGTAATAATCTTCTATTTTATTTTATAGTAGTAATAAGGGAAATAGTATTTTATTCATACCTCATAATATCTCTACATGTTTCACTTTCCTATCAAGAAACAATGGCTTTAGTTTAGATTTAGTCGGAGCCAATTGAAACAAATTTTAACACGCTTCTTTAGAGATCAAAATCGCTTGTCACCATCATGAAAATGCTGTAGAAAAACACCTAGTTGATCATGCTTTTAGAGCAAACGAATACATACCTTCAATTCACGTCCATAAGTTCTATTTCAGCACTAGCACTTTTATTTCAGAAGATCTTAAATGTGAATTGAAGACATGAGTATGTCTGGCTCTCTACTAAACTTAAAGAGTATTGTTTTATAGTATACACGCTGAAATTTTAATCATTTGGTTCCCGCCGTGGGGTGGTTCCACTCATGATTACCAGCAACTTTTACTATGGGGCCAACTCTCCTGCTCGCAAAAAAAATCAGCTGTTCCATACATTAAGGTCGAGTAGGTACTGCATTTTGTATGGAACAGCTGATATTTTTTTGCGAGCAGGAGAGTTGGCCCCATAGTAAAAGTTGCTTGTAATCATGAGTAGAACCACCCCACAGCGGGAACCAAATGATTAAAATTTCAGCGTGTATATGTATTTAATTTCTTTTAATAATTATATATCTTGAATAATTAACAGATTTGTCTTATATTTCTTAAGCGACTCGCATTATAACAGGCTTGTAAAATATAAATTCATGGCATCCTCACTCTTTAACCTATACTTCTAACGGGTTATATCAGTTTAACACACATTTTCATTGTTTATATTTTGATAACAAACAATTATGGTTATTATTGATTTTGAATAATATTTATAAAGTTTGTACAACTGAAGCACTATTTTACTAACTTCAAATTAATTTTTAAATTCACCATAGTGTTGTAATAGTAACTATTACATTCACAATTTGTACAATATTTGCAGATTTAGAGTAGAACCCATAGATAATCTTAATATTTTCATTCATTATTCAACTTTATCACCATCATAAATAGGTATATCAAAAGTGTACAGCTAGGTATAATTATTAAGGTCGGTAGCCAATCAGAGTCGAATGTGATAGTCCTAAACGGAGGTTGAAACCTTTTATCAAACAAGGGACAATCTCATTCAGCTGTTTTTGAAGTGAAAACTTCTTTAGCGGCGTTGTACACTTTTTTTGTAATGGGGAAAAAATGTTAAACTCGCGTCAGTCAGGGTCACGTGAGCCTGATCGAAAATTCGTAAGACGGATGTAGCGTAGACAGCCGGCGGCGGAAGTATGCCTCTCTCTTTCTACGGGGTGCGGCGAAAATGGCGGCGCGTCATTTCAAGACGCAAACACTTGTGTCACCATAGCAACGCGTAAATTTTTTAATTCAATATCAAAACTAGAATTTCTGTCAAGCTATGGATAAGACCTTCGTACAATACTGTTCTGTATTCATAAATTCAAATGCAGAGTAAATTCGTAAGACGGGCAATTCGTGTAAAATTATTCCCTAACCAATCTAAAATATCAAAAATGCACAACGTTAATATTCAAGTTTTCACTTCTGCCGGCACTTCCGGAGTGCAACCCGATTTTTTTTGTTGGTACAATCAGGTTTGACATGTCTAAAATAAAAGGAAAATAGACAAACACGACACGGGCACAATTAATTTCCTTTTAGTAGACAAAAATATGTGTTATTGATATATTTTAAATTTTTATATAATAAGATAATGAAATGATAACAAATAATGTACTGACGTAATGGAGAAGTTTCATGATGTTAAAACTGCTTTATTTAAGTTCATAAAATTAAAATATAGCCTAAAATTAATATACTAGTGAAAAAAAATTGAAATCCGTCAGTAAATGGCAGAGTAATAAATAATATAAGTTGGCGAATTTTTGCGCGGTGCGTTTGTAAGGGCGTGCGTGACATTTCACCTGTTGCTTGTATGGCGGTGGCGCGGCCGGCCGCTGGAAATGTTCCGTAGATGAAGTCAGGCCACCTGTTCCCGATGAGCGAAATTATCTTAAAAAATCGTAACTTTCACGTCCTGTAACTTTTTCATTTTTAGAGATAATTTGATAATTCTTTCACAGTTGTGTATAATTTAACCTTAATTTTAATAATAGCGAATTAAAAAAAAAACTTGGAAACTTCTCCATTGTGCCCGTGTGTTAAAATGGACAACTACAATGAGTTTGGGTTCAGCTGTCGCCCGGGCGGGAGGAGCACGAGGGCGAGATGGAGGGCCCGGGCGCGTCGCAGAGCGCGGACTGCGAGCCCACGCCGCCGCAGCGGCGCACGTCCGCGGCCAACCTGTTCCCGCCGCCCGCGCCGCACGGGCCCAGGCCCATGCACTACCCGCGGCTGAGCCCGCTAGCGAGGAACACCAGGTAGGAAACTTGAAGAAGACGTTATTTAGCTAACTTGCTAGTGGTACGAGATGGAAGGGCCGGGCGCGTC
The DNA here is from genome assembly GCA_943789525.1 of Agriphila geniculea. Taxonomy (NCBI): domain Eukaryota; kingdom Metazoa; phylum Arthropoda; class Insecta; order Lepidoptera; family Crambidae; genus Agriphila; species Agriphila geniculea. The sequence goes on along the minus strand of OX038879.1, from coordinate 1,758,869 downwards.
GCAGAGCGCGGACTGCGAGCCGAACGCCCGAATCTGTTCGCGCCGCACGGGATCAGGCCCATGCACTATCCGATGCTGAGCCCACTAGCGAGGAACACCAGGTAGGACGCTTGAAGTTAACTTTATTTAGCAAACTTGCCTGTGGTACGAGACGGAAGACTCGGGCGCGTCGCAGAGCGTGGACTGTGAGCCCACGCCGCCGCTAAGACAATCTATCTATCATTCTCTATTTCCAGTTTGATCTTTAAATCTTTAAACTTGAATGTCATAACTGAAACCACAATACTGTGCAAAGGGTCTGTAAAATAACTTGAAACTTTATGACCGTGTCGCTATATGTGTAGCAACACACCTGTTTTAGTTTCATTTAAATCAAGCCAGTAGTTTTCAAGTTATAAGGGTTGTTGTTGTTATAAGAAAGTAATGCCAAGCGCACTGAAATATGTGTATTGTTACGTAAAGCGTAAGGTTCACCACCCGCGTTATGACGGCATAATAACTGTTTTCTAGACCATATAACTTTTCTGTTTTAATAGATATCGCGAAACAGTTCATGTACCATAAGCTATGGGATAATACACCAAGACTCGTATTTATAAACTGCTCTAAACTTGAAGCGCTCATGGCGGAACTTGACAGACTGATCGTACTCGATCACGTTTGTTAAGCAACGCTCGGTCCGGTCAGGTGTCGGATGGGTGACCGTTAAAGTGGCATTACAACTGAGCGCTTCCGTGCTTCGGAGGGCACGTTAAACCGTCGGTCCCGGCTGTTGTCATCTGATAACAGTCGTTAAGCCAAGTTAAAGGCCTTTCAGGCGACTTGATAAACTCTAACACCAGAGGTGGCCACTAATCCTCATTCGATAAGAAGAAGAAGAACTGCTCTAAACGTTGTGAGCTATCTTGAGATCATACCTGAGATGCTGTTCTATAAGAAAAGCATCACATATCATCTCAAGATAATCCAATTAAATTAGACATTTATTAACCGACTTCAAAAAAAGGAGGAGGTTCTCAATTCGTCGGAATCTTTTTTTTTTTTTTTTTTTTTTTTTTTTTTTATGTATGTTACTTGATTACTCGAAGACGGCTGGACCGATTTGAAAAATTCTTTTTTTGTTTGAAAGTATATACTTTCAAGTTGGTCCCATTGTCATGAAATCAGGATTTGATGATGGGATCCTGGAGAAATCGAGGGAACTCTTCAAATATTATAGGCACATCTATAGCGATTTTAGTATTTTCTTAAGTAACTTGTGCATTTGCTTTCGAAAAGTACCATTTCGGTGAAGTAGAACTGATGATGAAGACCAGCATAGATGATCATCGGAACTATTCAATACTAAGTAGTTCACTGGTACGATACTATTAGTTTCATATGGTTGCTAGGCTATTTATGCTCATCATAATTCGTATGGTGAAGAAGAGCTGATAGTGAAGTACCAGGAGAACTCCTCAACAATAAACTCCCCTGCGTCGGGAAAAGCAGTACTATGTAAAAGGTGATGACCCGTTGACATAAGGCTATTGTAACTTAGATAATATCATCACCAAATATACTTACCACAAAAAAGTTTAAAATAAAAAAGTTTTTAATAAAAACAAAACCTCCTTCAAAAACCTTGAAAATTTCAAAAATAAATTAATGGCTCTAAAAAGCAAGAAATAAAATATTGAAACTATATAATAACTAACTCGAAAGTTTGTATGCATATCTTATATTAAACAACGTCTTATGAAGTCGGGTGGGGTTTAAACCCATGATTAAAGTTTAGATATATTAGTTTAGATAAAAAATATCGTTCGTCCCCCCACCCCCACCCGACTTCAAAAGGCGTTGTTTAATATAAGATATGCATACAAACTTTCGAGTTAGTTATTATATAGTTTCAATATTTTATTTCTTGCTTTTTAGAGCCATTAATTTATTTTTGAAATTTTCAAGGTTTTTGAAGGAGGTTTTGTTTTTTCATTGCATCAAATCAGGTATTTTTAGTTTTTGGATACATTGTTGGTAATGTGGAGGTAATGTTAAATCCACGTTTTCGACCTCGGCAGACGACCGGGTCATTCGCAAAAATGAAAGTTACCTTTATTCAGTTTTTGTCGATTTTGACCCGCACCCTAATTATCTAAAAAGAAACTATTTAGCGACCGGTTTCATTCCACATACATTGCTACTTTTCTTTGGTATGTTTTTTTTAATCCAAAAAGAAGTAGCAATGGATCACTATCATCTATGAACTGCAACCGGTCGCTAGGTGGTTTCGAATTAGATAATCAGCCCGCCGGAAGGACTGGTTTTTCATCAAGATTGTGTAAGAAAGTTTTAAAGTTGGTTAAATTTGCAACAGTTTGAGGGTAAAACGGTTTTGATATTTAAGAGTTCAAACTGGTTCCCAGCTTCTCTACCCACCTGAATTAGATAAAACATGGCTAAGATTTTAAATTGGACCCCAAGCTACCAAATTGTTAAAAATCCCATCAAAATCCATTTAGCGGGTTTTGCGTGATTCGCGCACAAACATTTAGAATTTAAAGTTTTATTATAGATATATAAATAATCGCTAATTCCTCGAGTTAGGTTTTCCTACTGGCGTTTTCATCGTTTATTGTTTGCCCTTTTTTGGGACCCAAGTGACCCAACCAAACAAGGTGTTAGGTAGAATATCTATATACACGCTGAAATTTTAATCATTTGGTTCCCGCCGTGTGGTGGTTCCACTCATGATTACAAGCAACTTTTACTATGGGACCAACTCTCCTGCTCGCAAAAAAAAATCAGCTGTTCCATACATTACGGTCGAGTAGGTACTGCACTTTTGTATGGAACAGCTGATTTTTTTTGCGAGCAGGAGAGTTGGCCCCATAGTAAAAGTTTCTTGTAATCATGAGTGGAACCACCACACGGCGGGAACCAAATGATTAAAATTTCAGCGTGTATATGTATAAAATTCAAAATCCTGATTGACTGATATATCAACGCACAGCCCAAACCACTGAACCTGGAGACTTAAAATTTGCACATAAATACCTTATACAGTGTAGATATGAGCGCCGATGGGTAGATGGCCGGCGGCGGCGCGCCGACTTTTTTGGGTCGGCGGCGGCGGCGCCGTCGGCGGCGTGACCTCTAAATGTTTATTTTTAATTTATTAACAGGAAATAATAAAAAGTCATAGTTTATCGATCAGAAATACTTGTTTTTTGTTGTAATTAAAAAAACGTACATCATATCAGCCGCACGACACCCACCGCTGGGTATAAGCTTCCCCCCAAGAACTCCACGACGATCGGTCCTGCTTGGTCTGCATTCGGCGGGCGACCTTCACCAGATCATCGGTCCATCTTGTCGGGGGCCTACCCACTGAGTCGAGTCCAGAACGCTGTCGCCATTTCAGAACCGCCCCGCCCCAACGTACATCGATTTTTCTCACTATGTGTCCTACCCACTGCCACTTCAGCCAAGCAATGATGAGCCAAGATGTCGGTTACTTTAGTTCTCCTACGGATCTCCTCATTTCTGATTCAATCACGTAGGGAAATGCCCAGCATGGCTCTCTCCATTGCACGATGGGTTACTTTGAGTCTTCTTATGAGACCCATAGTTAGAGACCACTTTTAACTGCCTTAAGGCATCACTGGCAACTCACACTGGACATAGACTTTTATCTTTAGGCACTGAGGTAAGTTGGACGCGAAGATTTTTCGAAGCTTACCGAATGCTGCCTATCCCAGTTGGATTTGACAAGAGATCTCTTTCTCAAAGTTTTGGACTAACCTAACTGGTCCTAGGTATACGTAATGGTCAACAACTTCGAGTGTAGTTGGTCAACAACTTTGGGATGGCTCCGCCAAATTCCAGCTCCAGACGCTTGAATACATTGAGAGGAGGGCGGAAGATCATCAGCAACGAAAATATTTTTTGTAGTAAGCTGAAAAGCCTCGAGCATAGACGCGGTTGAAGGTTTGGTTTTTTATCGAATACATTTCGGCAAGTGTGCAAAGGGAATTGCACAACCTAATTCCATCATCTCCCTTCTTCCATCAGACAAACAGACGTACGAATCAGCGCCACCGTTTTTTGGTGGATATTCTAAAGACTCGCACTAAGCGTTTTCCTTCAGATTTTATCATCCGTACCGCTAGAGAGTGGAACTCCTTGTCTGAGTCTGTATTTCCCAATAGGTAAAATCTGAGGGCCTTCAAGTCACGAATGAATAGGTATCTTCTAGGCAAGCGTTTCATCGTGAATCACGTCATCACTTACCATCAAGCTTCCTGTCCATCAGCCATTTTAATGTCCCCTCTGCTGGGGCACAGGCCTTCCGTATGGGTGGATAAGGAGGACGGGTTTATAACCCACCACGCGGGCCCTATGCGGATTGGTGGGTGTTAACGACTGCAAATGCAGCCGGGACCAACGGCTTAACGTGCCTTCCGAAGCACGGAGGAGCCCAAGATAATAAATTTTTGGTCACCCATCCCATGACCGACCCTTGCGAACGTTGCTTAACCTCCGCAATCGCTGGGCCAGGCGCTAAACCACTGCGCCACCGAGCTCCTCGCGCTTTCCTATCTAGCGCTTTCCTATCTAGCATAAAATAGTGACATGAACAACATGAACTGGAGTGGGTTTACAGCATGGGCATTCGACATGATCTTCATATTATTCATTTTCATTCTAAGACCCACTCTTTGGGAGGCACTATGGAGATCTTCGAGCATTGTGTTCAGGTCTTTCAAGGTCTCAGCCATAAGAACTATATCATCGGCAAAACGACGCTGTGTTAGGTACTGGTCACTGATGTTGATACCGAGTCCATTCCAGTCCAAGAACTCAAAGATGACCTTCAATTCAACACAGCTGTGAACAGTTCTCTTCTTCCCCACGACACTACCAAGGCGCACTACTGGCGGAGAAATAACGTCTCCCTCACGCCTCGCTGCAGTTGGATGGGGCTTGTGCTCTGGTTCTGTACTCAGACCCACATGGTGGCATTTTCGTATAAGTACCTCAACACCTCGATATACCCGAGGACCACTTTGCACCTCTGGAGAGTCTGCAGCTTCGCGCAGGTGACAAGTCTCTATCGAATCAAAGGCTTTCTCATAGTCCATGAGCGCCAAGTAATAGGTCCAACAGTAACTGTGTTTATTAGACTTTTATTATGAAAGTGAAGAAATGGTAATTTTATATAGTTTTGTTTTAAAAACGTCTACAATTTGTTCTTCTAATGACGACGACGACGAAGACGTGACCATTTTGATGCAAACGTGTAACGCGTCCTATCCTACCATGAAAACGAATTCATTCACATCTTTTCTCTCGTTCGGCGCGCCGTTGCCTTTTCGCGGCGGCGGCGGCGCGGTAGAATTGGCGGCGGCGGCGGCGCGCCGGCGCGGCGCTCATATCTAATACAGTGTAGGCATCCACTAAGAAAGGATTTTTGGAAATTCCACCCCTAAGGGGGTAAAATAGGAGATGAAAGTTTGTATGAAAGTCCGTCAGTTTCGAAGTTAGGATCTTCAAATTTTGGATTTAGGTTGAAGATTGAAAATTAATATTGACGTGTGTCAGCGTGTTTCATAATTCCACAATCGAAGGGGTGAAAAGGGGGATGAAATTTTACCTGGAAAGTGCTTCATTTTCAAAGTTAGGATGGCCAAATTTTGAAAAGCTGTGTCTCTGAAACTATCGATCGTATAAAATCTTTTTATTTTACTCTCAAATCGTTGCAAATTTAATTTACTTTAAAACTTTCTTACACAATCTTGATGACAAACCAGTGCTTTCGGGTCAAAATCGACAAAAACTGAAAAAAGGTAACTTTTTTTGAGAATGACCCGGGCTTTTGCCGAGGTCGAAAACTAGGATCTAACATTGCCTCCACATTACCAACAACATATCCAAAAACCAAAAATACCAGATTTGATGCAACCATTACCCTCTCTTCATGTCTAATTTGATTGCATTAAGATAGCTGTCAACGCTAAGAGCAGTTTATAAATACGAGCGTTAATAAAAATCGACAGCCATACTCAGTGGTTGACATTTCAGCCACAGCGGCACGACGCCGCCCGGCTACCGGATGGTGATGGAGCCGCTGCGCTACGACGCGGCCGCCAACGGCGCGCGGCCCTCGCCCACCATGCAGCAGCGCATCAAGGCACTCGGCGTGCCCACGCCCATCGCGCTCAGCAGCCCCGTCAGGAGGTATGCACACGTTACAGTGAGGTACACTACCGGATGGTGATGGAGCCGCTGCGCTACGACGCGGCCGCCAACGGCGCGCGGCCCTCGCCCACCATGCAGCAGCGCATCAAGGCGCTCGGCGTGCCCACGCCCATCGCGCTCAGCAGCCCCGTCAGGAGGTATGCACACGTTACAGTGAGGTACACTACCGGATGGTGATGGAGCCGCTGCGCTACGACGCGGCCGCCAACGGCGCGCGGCCCTCGCCCACCATGCAGCAGCGCATCAAGGCGCTCGGCGTGCCCACGCCCATCGCGCTCAGCAGCCCCGTCAGGAGGTATGCACACGTTACAGTGAGGTACACTACCGGATGGTGATGGAGCCGCTGCGCTACGACGCGGCCGCCAACGGCGCGCGGCCCTCGCCCACCATGCAGCAGCGCATCAAGGCACTCGGCGTGCCCACGCCCATCGCGCTCAGCAGCCCCGTCAGGAGGTATGCACACGTTACAGTGAGGTACACTACCGGATGGTGATGGAGCCGCTGCGCTACGACGCGGCCGCCAACGGCGCGCGGCCCTCGCCCACCATGCAGCAGCGCATCAAGGCGCTCGGCGTGCCCACGCCCATCGCGCTCAGCAGCCCCGTCAGGAGGTATGCACACGTTACAGTGAGGTACACTACCGGATGGTGATGGAGCCGCTGCGCTACGACGCGGCCGCCAACGGCGCGCGGCCCTCGCCCACCATGCAGCAGCGCATCAAGGCGCTCGGCGTGCCCACGCCCATCGCGCTCAGCAGCCCCGTCAGGAGGTATGCACACGTTACAGTGAGGTACACTACCGGATGGTGATGGAGCCGCTGCGCTACGACGCGGCCGCCAACGGCGCGCGGCCCTCGCCCACCATGCAGCAGCGCATCAAGGCGCTCGGCGTGCCCACGCCCATCGCGCTCAGCAGCCCCGTCAGGAGGTATGCCCACGTTACAGTGAGGTACACTACCGGATGGTGATGGAGCCGCTGCGCTACGACGCGGCCGCCAACGGCGCGCGGCCCTCGCCCACCATGCAGCAGCGCATCAAGGCGCTCGGCGTGCCCACGCCCATCGCGCTCAGCAGCCCCGTCAGGAGGTATGCACACGTTACAGTGAGGTACACTACCGGATGGTGATGGAGCCGCTGCGCTACGACGCGGCCGCCAACGGCGCGCGGCCCTCGCCCACCATGCAGCAGCGCATCAAGGCGCTCGGCGTGCCCACGCCCATCGCGCTCAGCAGCCCCGTCAGGAGGTATGCACACGTTACAGTGAGGTACACTACCGGATGGTGATGGAGCCGCTGCGCTACGACGCGGCCGCCAACGGCGCGCGGCCCTCGCCCACCATGCAGCAGCGCATCAAGGCGCTCGGCGTGCCCACGCCCATCGCGCTCAGCAGCCCCGTCAGGAGGTATGCCCACGTTACAGTGAGGTACACTACCGGATGGTGATGGAGCCGCTGCGCTACGACGCGGCCGCCAACGGCGCGCGGCCCTCGCCCACCATGCAGCAGCGCATCAAGGCGCTCGGCGTGCCCACGCCCATCGCGCTCAGCAGCCCCGTCAGGAGGTATGCCCACGTTACAGTGAGGTACACTACCGGATGGTGATGGAGCCGCTGCGCTACGACGCGGCCGCCAACGGCGCGCGGCCCTCGCCCACCATGCAGCAGCGCATCAAGGCGCTCGGCGTGCCCGCGCCCATCGCGCTCAGCAGCCCCGTCAGGAGGTATGCCACTCACGCAGCTGTTGGCTGTTGACCGCAGTCTTGCTTAGAGGCGCGAGAAATAATTACAGACTCGGCCCCTCATGCCTATCTAAACACGATTTACAGTAGCCAGCAAACATCTTGAAATCGGTTGGGTATTTTGCAGAACACTATATTTTGGGTTTGCGTAGCGATGAGGTACGCGGGGATTAGGGTTGCCAGATGCCCCGTGTTTTACGGGTTACCCCGTTTTTCAAGCTGAGATAATACAGAAACCCGTAATAGGGAACATGCATAAGTCACCGATTTTGATAAATTTGAGCTTGATCGCTGCGGACACGTATAAAAACATGATGGAACAGAAAAATAAAAAATAAAATGTATTACTTTAGTTTTATCGCACAAGGGAAAATAACGAATATTTTTTTTGTTTTCGGATATAATGCACTTAACAGTCGGATAGATAGAACATCAAATAAGAAATAATATTTTGTATAACACATATGTACTTAAACGCAATATTTAGGGAGATATTTGAAAATTCTTGGCTAACTCCATTCCATACTAATGCACTGAAACGTGACATGAGTGACGTCACAAATGTTGACCTTTTTGTATAGAGCGTTTTCGGCGGGTGCTGCTGCGTGCTAACTTCAAGTAATTATATCACGAGAAAAAAACACAATAGAAAAGTTTTAATACTACAGTTGATTTTCTCACACATTATACTTTTGATTTTGATACAAAAAAAAAATTGATGCATGTTCCCTATTGTAAAAATAAAATACGGGGTAAAAGAATCTGTGGTCTAAATTATCTAACTAAAAAACAACTGTTGTTTTAATTGTCTCTCGTAAAAAAATCTAAAAACCCGTATTACCGTAACCGTTAAACCATCTAGTGGCAGTTGGCAACCCTAGCAGGGATTATTCCATTTTACCACACCAAGCATCCCCACTGGTGCCCTTATTCGCTTCTTTAAGACAGATTCATAGCTTTATGGCAGATTCGCTTTAAGACAGAAATTGTAGTCGATGGAGACTGTTTCTTCTATATTTTCACTTTTTATTTTACACTTTGGTGACACAAAGTGGAATAATTCGTACGCGGGCGGCGGGAGAGGGACGCGCTATTGGTCGTTCGCAAGTGCACATGCGCGAACTTATCCCCACTCCGTCGAAAGAGCGTCAAGATGTTTGTCGGAATCTGTATCGACATTTAACTGTCAAACGACAGGATTTAGTGTCGATAAATCACTATTGCCCGGTTTCTGAGGTGTATGTATTAAGTAATTAACTTTAAAGCATATAATGTGGTCCCATCCGATAAAGTACCTCAGAAACCGGGGGTATGTCGTGTTTTAGAGGTCATGCTATGGCTCATGTAAAAAAAAGACATAAAATATTGCCCGCGTCATATACAGGGTGGATTTTTGAGACGGTACATTAAGGGCAGGTACCTTATCCGTTATAGTTACAGGAAAACGTTCCTAAGAGTCCATCCAAAACTATTTAAGATAATATGAACTGCATTCACAGATTTTGGAAAAAAATACGGTTAGCAAAAATATGCTAAAATACCAAAAAAAATTTTTTTTATGCCAATCGATCCTATTTCGTGTGGGGATCAAAATACTCTATTGGACCATTTAAGGTATGAGTACTAGAAACAACAGAAATCGCACAAAAACTTTTCCCATACATTTTGTACGGAAAAACGATAAATCAAGTCAAAATATTTTTTATTGCCAAACGATCCTATTTCTTACTGTGATCAAAATACTATTCAAGGCTAACTGAAATTTGAGTACAGAAACTACAGTAAGTTACAACACCGGCTTCACACGCAGGCACAATCTTCCCCACACGAAATAGGATCGATTGGCATAAAAGAAATGTTTTTGGTATTTTAGCTTTTTTTTTGCTAAGCGAAATTTTTTCCCAAAATCTCTTAGGAACGTTTTCCTGTAACAATAACGGTTAAGGTTATAGTTACCTGCCCTTAATGTACCGTCTCAAATATCCACCCTGTATGATATGACATCATGCAAATAATGATTATTATGTTCATCACTATTATGTTCGTAGATCTGCGAGCACTTTAGTTAATTTTGAAGCGTTATCTAAGCAGGATTGAGGAATCTGACGAGAAAGCTGAAATTGCGTGAAATAAATATTAAGTGACTCGTAAAGAAATAATTATATTTTCATAAGTTTCTTCAAATAGTTCAAAAGACAATTTCTTTGAGGAGAGCATTTCAGTGATTTCTCCTAAACCTATTATTGTAATAATAGAAAGCGAATATAAAGATGAAATCCAGTTACATATTTGCTTTTTGTTATAATCATAATTGGAATAGAAATTAAAACTGAAGAAAGATTAAAAATAGATTCGTGAATATTATTCCTATTTTTCAAAGTTACTTTAGTTTTAATTCTATCGAGTGTTCATTCATTTAGTTAGACTATTTTTATAAAGTGATATTAGATCAATACAGTAAAAATGTGTTTGGCGTTTCATGCCAACCAGAGAAGACAGTGATCCCTATAGGTATTTATGGTTTCCGTTCAATCATGGCCTCTTCCCATCACATTAACCAACTAAAATGTTGTTGAAATCAAACTCCTACATCCTGAAACGCATCGCTTAAACGTTTTTCTTTGACATAAATGTTTATTTGCATGTAAAATGGTTTGCCTACTCACAATATATTTAGATATGATTTTTTGTTCGGATATACTGTGTACATTTTTTTCGTTGGTGTGTAACAACTGCTTTGTCAGTGTACCTTGCTAGATTTGCTTACCTCAATTCTTAAATAATTTAAAATATTATTTTATTTATTGTGATACATTTAGAAGCGCTGAGCGTTAAAAAAAGTGGTGTTTGATTTCGATATAGTTGATTTTGACAGATGTAAGCAAGTCTATTTATTGTTATAATAATCCATAGTGGTGTATGCATAACCTTATCCTTGAATTTAGTATCGATTGAATACCACTTGTGTGTTCTAAGTGAATAATTTGGCACAAAACTATTAATCCAACTAAAAAGCTTTATATGACTAATAATTTAATATTTGTACATAATCAGCCATCATCATGATTGTTTGTTGAAAATTTTGTATCAAGTAATAATAAAAAACTTGAATTCAGCGAATCGGATCTAAAATGACTGCAGTAACATTCACTAAATGTAAAATAAAAGCAGTTCTGTGAATATTTTTTCTTAGTTCGTAATGTCGATTTGAATCAAGCGTATCATATTTTTATACTTAATGAAGGATTTTATTTTAATATAAGTTTATTAATAACTGAACAGATCCAATCAATTATCATCAATATTAGAAATCACTTTTTAAGCGTAGAAAATTAACGATAAAATTGTTATACAAAACATACCCTACATTACATTGATGATGTTATGGTAGCTGATTTGTATTAAAGTTGATCATTATTTTTCATCAATTCATACTTTCAGTCAGAACTCTTGTAAAGCACAAGTAATGGAGTTGTTGCAAATGATATACCCAAATATAGAAACATGTAGTGTCGTTATATGAATAGATATTTAAAATTGTACGTTTATCGCTTACCACGGCAGGTGGACGTAACGACATTCTGACGGTAAATTATGAAGTTATGTTTTCTGTGTTTGTACTTAAACTTGTCTTGGTGGAGTTTCTATTTACAAAACGCTTATTGAATTACTTACTACCTCTTATATCTTATAATGTCGATGATCTTCTTTTGCTTCTTGATGTATTTTATTTAAATGGGGAAGGCAACTGTCAAAATGGCGCTGCGTACGCTTGTTCCACGAGAGCTATGAAAACAAAGGACTTTTACTTTAAAAAATCGTTTTCTTAGCTTTAAAATTATTAAATTCTGTGTAATAATAGGCTTTAAAAATGTTGGCACTTACAAATTTCCGAAAAATCTGGATATAGAAAAAATTGATAAATTCTGTAAGAATAAAAACGTCTTAATTTGGCTTTAAATTCCGGCATTTGCATTGTAGAGTAGTCTTTTATATCCATTTTGGGGCAATGGGTCTTTTTCGGTAAAAAAATACCACTAAATAAATACCTACTTTCCCATACATTTTGTTCTGAACGTCTACTCTCTTAGGAACAAGCGTACGCAGCGACATCTACAATTAGCTTTGCGTTGCCAACCCCATTAGAGTATGTGCTACTTTCCTTACTGGGAGGAGGCCAAAATATTAATGTAATATGTCACTTTTGAGATTCCATCAATTCAAGACGTAATTGTAAATACATTTTGATTCATGTGGCTGCACTGTTGATTTGCTAAAGTCGAGAAATACCTCCTTGACAGGTGTGTTCACATTTTTTCAACGGGATTTCAGAACACATTTTTAGGCGAATGAAAACGCTAAACTTATATTTATAATTATAAGTTATATGATATATATTTTTGTACCCTTCATCTTATACAGCGTGAAATTTTAATCATTCGGTTCCCGCAGTGGGGTGGTTCCACTCATGATTACAAGCAACTTTCACTATGGGGCCAACTCTGATATCGCGAAAATACATTTCCCATACATTAAGGTCGGGTAGATATTGCGCTATTGTATGGAACAGCCGATTTCTTTTTACGAAATCAGATAAAGTAGTAAAAGTTGCTTGTAATCATGGGTGGAACCACCCCCACTGCGGGAACAAAATGATTAAAATTTCAGCGTGTATAGATAGTACTTTATATTTTCGTTTCCGTAACTTCTCTATTTTTTAATTGTTATACTGCAACTGAAGGGTCCAAAAATGTATTATCAATTTATCACACTTCGGGTACGTTATTGAGTTTAAATTCTGCCAGTACTTATAGCTATTGTTTTTTAATGCTTTTTGTGCTTATAATTATTTTGTTATAGAAGCGCAAACAGCATTATTGCGTTTATTGGAGAAGTTGATTGGCATGTTTTGAGTTTGAAAAAAAAGGGGAATTTACTTTACGGTGAAGTATAAGTTCTGTCTGCATACAAAAGTTTAACTTTCGTATGTTTTATACTTTCGAAGTGATATTTATATTTGATCAGAGGCAAAACTTATCCTAAGGCTGTGTGATGATTACTAAACATTATATAATATTTTTTATTTGCAAGCTGTTGTGAGAAACCGGACAGTGGGCGTAGCGCGACGCACTATACAATGGCTGGTAACGGGTACTTCCGCTTGTCAATGGTCGATTTATGATCATAGACTGCTAACAATATCGAACGGTAATCGACATTGAATATCTGTGGTTGTCTGTCCATCATTGTTCTGGGCTTGCGCACTCTGTCGGCCACTTCTGTAAATAATTAATTTTTAATTGTGTATTCGCTAGGAAATGTTGTCTGTCCTCTTACGTCTGGATGTTTTTTGTTTAGCCTTCAATCTTTTTAAGATCTTATTCCAATCAAAATTAAGAAACAGCTTGGGGTAAAATAATGTTGTAGCCATTGTAAAATGATGTCGCGTTACCGCACCTACCAACTTAGATACCAATCCTGATAAAACTAGTTCTTAATAACTATATCAAATAATTGTTTTTCTATCAAACTTTGAAATTTGAATGCACATTTTATCAGGATTGGAGACGCAGTATATAGCTTGCAGTAGTCGTAGTAGTGTGTATATTGTAACGTAGTGTACAGTTGAGGCATGTGGCGTCGGCATGCTCCCCGCAACCGTAGATGGCGCGCGTCGCCGCCGGACTCGGTCGCGCGTTCAGAACTTTCTAAGTACTCACTTTACGCTGTTCTATATTGTAGCACAAACATTGAACATTATTTTTATTACATCACTTCTTTTCTATAAATGTGTGTTAATTTAAATCTGCCTCGAGTTCTGAACGAGGCGGCAGTCCGCGGGCGAGAGCGCCGGTCGCGAGATCGCACGCGCAAACGCTTCGCCCCGCAGCTCCCTTCTCCTTCTGTCCGTAGGCCGTACGATAACGATAGCGAGGGCTCGGACGAGCTCGCGCGATTAAACCCCTGACGTGAGCGCCGCGCACAGGTCCAACCCCGGCACCCCGACGCAGCCGCGGCGGCCGGACTTCATCGGCGTGCCGCGCGGCTCCCCGCAGCGCCGGTTCCTGTCCGAGGGCGAGTTGTTGCGTGCCGAGCCGCCCGCGCACCGCCCCACCGCCGACGACATCCGAGAGCTCGCCGCCTCACCTCAACGCGGCAACTACTTGTGGGCGGAGCGCGCGCCCGCGCCGCACGCCCCCCCACCGCACCCGCCCCGCGGCGGCGTGCCCGTATTCCCCCCGCAGCCGTCGCCCCTTGCGCGCCGCCGCGGCCCCCCGCCCCTCCCCAACGCCGCGACGAGGCCCGCGCGCCCTTTATCCTTCGTCCGCGCGCTCGAAGTCCAAGATCAACTCGAAGCTCGGACGGCCCCGCCCGATCCGCCCGACCGCGCCTCCGTTTACGACTGCAACTACGAGATCTCCGTGTGAAACGCGCTCGCGCTTCGAAACTGAAGCCGCGCGCCCGACCCCGCCTCGCCCCGCCCGGGAACTAGCTTATCCTAGTACGCCCGGATCGGAAGTGATTAGCGGTACACTGTATGTATATTTGTGGACGATTCGTATCGATGATTGTGGATTTGTCGCAAGAGTGTACATAGTTCGCCAGTGTTGTGATTCCGAGACGACATAATAACGTATAGACTTATAGTAACGAGAATTTGTCGACTTTCGAATGTGTCGATAGCCGTGTGAAGAGATATCGATTGAACGCTCTTCTCGAGCTGTCGCCCTGACTCGACGTGCGCGTCGTATAAAAACGGTAGATAGTATGGAATTGACTGATAGGCCTCAATTTTATTTAGTTTGATTACTGGGACGGCGACGGAGATGTGAGAGTTCACGTTCAGATATTCCTTCGTCTGAGAAAGAAAGTTATCCTGATCGTTGAAAAGTATAAATGTGCCAAATATTTTGTAGACGCTGGTTAGTTTTAGTACACGGTCGGCTTTAGTTTACTTTTAAAATTAGTCGCACTGCAATATTTCGCCCTCTTCGGCCGTTACTTAAACTGCAGTTAACCAGAAGACGTTCAGTAAGTGATTCAACAAGTTTATTTTTAATAAGTTTAAGTAATTTCGACTTAAATTGTTAGCATCCGTCCTACCCTTAAAAGCGCAGTTATATAGTGTTAATTGAACTTAAATTAGTCACCGTATGTTTGAGCTAAGTTGTCAATCTTTACTTTTTTCCGAGGGAATGGTGTGGGTGGATAGGAACCACATTTTACTGGGTTGTAGATTGTTTTTGGTTATCCGGGTTGTGAAATAGATGGTTTAGTTCGGAATCTCTAGGTTGAAAGATAGTTTGACATTGTTTGAATTTGAATATATTTGAGAATTTGATGTTGTTACTACTTATATTTAATCAAATAGCAGCAATGTATGGTATATAAAGTGGTATTCTCAGGATAAGTAAGTAGTTTTACTTATCCTTGATATTAGTTACCTTCTGTATATTATTGTGTATCTACTTGTAATAAAAAATATCTTAAATGTTCTTCCAGTATGAAAAAAACACATAGTAACGCCCTACCATGTGCATATTCCGATGTAATGGATTCATATAATAAGTAAATAACAAAAGATAAGTCAGTTGTATAGAAATTAATGTACGATTCCATTAATGTGTCCTATGTACTTGTCTATGGATGTTAAAGATATGTGTTTTTATATTGAAACAAACTGTATTTATCACTACTGAAGTTGACTGTCATGAGTTGTAAAGCACCGTTTAATAAACATTTTTACATAATATGGCAACACATGGCTGTATGTTCGTATACACACTGTCTGTTAGATTATATTAATCTACCGAACATACTGTCAAGAAATCAGGTATCGTTGATTGAAAAAGAGTTCGAAAATTATTTCGCCTTTTGATGTAGCTTACATAAGCGGGTAACCCTGCCATACAACTATATTTCTTACAAGTTAATAAAAAGAACTTACACCTGGTAACTGATTTTATTTATCTGTAACCAAAAATTATATCGACCTACGAACATAGAAAACACGGCAGCAATTAGTTTGATGTAACGTGACCTTTAATTCGACTTACTATTAAACAAGCTATTTTAATTTAGGTTTAAAATTTAGTTGTCACACCCGAAAATAAGCTTACTAAATAATTATTCTGTTTAAACATGATATACGATGGTTAATTGTAAGAGATCTCACCTCACCGTAATGTTTTCTCAAAACGGTACTTAGGATTATATTATTATATATATTGAGTATATTATAATATATAATATTATATGTAATATTGACACAAATGTGAATTGAAGAGGTGTGTTAAACACTAGATAGATAGTATATGACTCGGTTGAGATTATCAATGTAAATAAAAATATATAGACTATGTATGTATATGTTAAAGATATTTTTAAAAAGCCCAACAGATAAAACATATCGAGCATTAGTTGTGGTTTGATGTCTTTCGTTCTTTAGACTTATTTTCGAATTGAATCAAATGGTGGAAGGTATTTATAAGCAAATATTTTATGGTGTGCTTTAAAACTTTACGAAATAAATAACCTATAATATATCTTCTAAGTAGGTAATAATTGTTTGCCTATGGAGACACCTTCGCGCTTCGTTATAGGTCCTCCACACGCACATTCCCGGCCGGAAGGCCAAGGTGAGGATTGTACCACGGAATAGAGACTACAGAAGTTATCTACTATCGTAATTATTAGGTACCTACCTACATACTTACACAGAGATTATGTTGTTTAATCGATTGCCACGAGTTAAATCGACTGGACGAAAACTAAAATCAATAATACAAAATTAAAACACATTTTTGTTATAAATTGGATTATAATTTTTATTATAAATTAGAGAAATACTTCTGAGGATTCCTATATTGCCGAAAAGCACGATTGTTATTTATTATTTCAACGTATAATAGATTCTCAATCTCTTATAAAGTTAAAATCCCATGTGTTCGTTGCTAGAGTGCGCGTAGTAATTATCGCGTCACGTAAAAACAGCGTTGATCAACGAGCATATGATGAAAGAATCTATACTGTTTTCTGAAGACATTAAATACATTTTCGCTCACCTTTGAGGCACTTGTCAGCGCTCTTTTTACATGACACCTACTTACCTACTAAGCTTAACTCCTGTCCTCTATTTTGTGTTTGACCGATACGCGGCGGCCTTCCGGCCGGGCCTGCGCATGTGGAGAGCCCATTACGTTTGTATCTAATAATATAAAAGCAACCTGATACAACACAGTATAATATATGAATGATCAAAGGTATTTTATACAACAGCTTGATATGTTTTATTGTATAGACACACAATAATTGTCTTCTATTCATTAAGTTTAAGAATGTAAATATCCTGCAATGTAAACAGTTTTAAGGACAATTTGTATAGATTGTGTAATAGTGTTTTGTTGTGAATGTTGTAATATTTATGTATAAATAATATTCTTTATTTTAAATGTATGTTTTTGGTGCCAGTACCTAGGTTGTCTGTGGATCATTTTACAAGAGCATATTATGAGTGTTCCACATTAATGGGCAATACTAATATGGAATTTTAAAATATTTTAGAGAGTCATTAGTTAATTCAAGACAGTCTACGTAAAAAATGCAATATATACTTTACACCAAAGTTTCATTATGTAGACGTCAACAGAAGTTGCCAGTTACATTGCCCAAAGAAAGTATACACAGCAGCACGCCCGGTTTCTTCTTTGTCAAATGACCACAATCTATTCTGAACCTAACACTTGTCATGTTAAGGTTTAAAATCAATTGAGAGTTTTTCAGTCTTGTTTCTATTGTATAAAAGTCAGTTCGCTCAGATAGTGTCGCCCTTTTATCTCGCCGCCTTTGCACGTGCCGCTTCTTGTCAAAGGATGCCGGCGCATTAACAAAGGACACCACGTGCGGCGTACGTACACCCGCAAGTCAATTTGGATGTTGGCAGTTTACACAGAAGTGCCGTAGTGAAAGGTTGTGTTTGTTACCGGTATTCCTGTCTCTGAACACAAGTGCTTGCGGGAGTACCGACACTATCTAAACGAACGCACCGTAACTGATGTGCTGTTGACCGTACATCCATAAGTTACTTCCGTGTTAAATAGTCATCACGGCCTATTGTTGAACCTACAAATATTTATTAAATTCTTACTCCTCCTGTGAAACATTCCGTTAAAATAAGTTTAGACCCCAGAAATCCTGGCATATGAATTTAGAGCGTGTACTTACCATATGTGTATCTATGTAATGATTTCACATTACGCATTTAGTTCACTGACACAAAGTAGTGACATGACAGGTGTCACTGCACATTTCATGGCATAAAAAAGCAATGTTTAAAGTAAGGTGGTGCTAACCACTGCTTATAGTGGTGTGTATCTTACTTTAACTGTATCTACTACGTCAAGAAGTCAAGATATTGCCCCTATTCAGAAACCAATGCCAAATAAGTAACTGTTAAAGCGATTCAGAAGCAAGACATTCAGCTTGTTGAATATAATGCTTAATTTGATAGTAACCAGGGTTGCCACCCGTCCCGATTTTGCCGGGACAGTCCCGATTTTATGAAATTATCCCGCGTCCCGACGATCCATCAGTTTTGTCCCGATTTTTGATGAGAACACGCAATCAAAATCAGGTCTGATAAAAAATGGATCGAAATATTTAAAAGCATAAAGGACAGCAAGTTAAATGACTTATTTTGCTTTGTATCTCATATTATGCTTAAATGATCTAATGTTAGAAATCGTTGCTCTGTAGATTTAATGAAAGCGGAATTCCAAGATCCACCCCACCCCCCCGCTCCCTTGTCCCGACTTTTATGTTCCTAAAGGTGGCAACCCTGATGGTAACATCACTCACAAAACTGAGTTTTTGAAAGATTGAATGGTGAGATTTACTGTACCTATGTGTTAGCAAACTATACGCTGAAATTTTAATCATTTGGGCCCCGCAATGGGGTGGTTCCACTCATAATTACAAACAACTTTTACTATGGGGCCAACTCCGATATCTCGAAACAAAAATCACCTGTTCCATATATTAAGGTCAAGTTATTGCGCTTTTATATGGAACAGAACAGCTGATATTTTTTTTCGATATCAGAATTTTCCTCATAGTAAAAGTTGCTTTTATTATGAGTGGAACCACCCCGCTGCGGGAACCAAATGATTAAAATTTCACGCAGTATTCGCAATCCTATACTATATCGATCTCTGTCTCCTTTAATCGCTTCAACTATTTTACCGACACGAGCAGACCCCGAATTACGTTTCAATCGATTTCAATTCTCGATTGAAAGTGCAGATACATTGCTGCTTTAAGTAAGATAGTAGTCACAGTGGATCTTACTAACGCAGCAATGTAACTGCGATTTCTGTCAGAGTTGATTGCAACAAAGTTACTTAATTACCCCCCAGGGAAAGGTCCTGTAAAGTCTGTCCATTCTTACTTGTCTTATATGGTAAACAATCTTCACCCAACTCTTTATTGAAATAATCATTTATAAAATACAACAAATGGTTTTCCACACATAGATTACGAAATAAATTGTTAATAAATTAATAAAAATTTCATAAAGCTACTAACATATTTTTAAATAACGATTTAAGTTTAAAAGACGTATGACAACTGTCAAAAACTGTTTACTAAATAAGGCAAGTAAGGATGGACAGACTTTACATATGATATTTGACCTCTAGAGATTATTGGACAAAAAAATATTTTGTTGTTACAGATGCCGGCATATATATTGGCAAGAGAATGAAAGAGACAAAAGATGCGCAGTAGCCATAAACTTAGTGTTTATGACTACTGCGCATCTTTTGTCTCTTTCATTCTCTTGCCAATATATATGCCGGGCAGTATACCTTGAACTGAATTTATGGATGCAAAAAAACAAATGCAGAAAACTGCTTTGATAAGGCAGCCGTGTTGCTGAAGTAGATTTAATGAGACAGACATAATAACACATAATAAATAATCATCTGGATTATTTATTGCATCATTCGGAGTCGTTAAATGTCGTTATTTACTTGTATGTATGTATGTATGTGACAGTGTTTTATTTTTGTATTTTAATAAAATTTGTGTAAATAATTTTCTAATTTTATTGATATTAAACTCGATTAATCAAACTGAATTTTACTTCCGTTTCCGGTCTCAGTGGCGCCCCTATCCTTAAAATCATTCACGATAAGACTGCAGCTGAATCAGAATCTGTCGGAAGAATCTACTAAACGCAAGACTGACAAATTCTGTTCTTTTTGCGACAAATTCCGACAAACTAACGTAACAACTACGTACCTACTTTTGAAAATAATCAGATTTTAGGGTATCCTCACATATCTCCTAAACGCTAGACCGATAAATTCTGGTTTTTGTGCTACAAATTCCGACAAACTAACGACTCCACACGAGTTATCAGATTTTCACTACGACCTTCCGTTCTCGAGATCTAGGTAGGTGGTCTTTACAGCGACGGCTTCACACACTGTGATCCACCGCGCGCCATAGAGTAAATTTTAACCATGGAAAGTAATTTGTATGGAATGTTCAATAGGTATCTTTCCATGATTAAAATTTATTCTATGGCGATGGATCACAGTATTTACCATGCGTGTAGCCGTCGCCTAAGGTTCAAAATTGAAATAGATTTCGGAAAACCAACATAACGGCATATAGTACAGGAAAATTAGACTATTAGAATTTTTGACCAAACTTGCACATTTAAAATAACTAAGCGGGACCTTTTAGAATGTGTTAGGACACCTTCCGGGATGACGCTCCCGAAAATCCCAGGCTTCCCGAAGTGGGATATCATGGAAAAATGGGAATTTCAAGAAAAATTCTGGAGCGAGCCTAAAGTAACGCATTTTATTTTTTCATTTGGTCACATACAAGATATCTGAAATTTTAAATTTATTATCCAGTACATTCCAGTGTCAAAAAACAAAGATAAGCTGGAATTTTCCTGGAACTGGAGGAAAAATCTAAATAGGTAAACTTACCTAAATTTTTTTTTTGGTATAGCAATATGGGCATCAGGTGAAAGCTAATTTAAAGACAATTTCAAATATATACACATTATGATACTTTTATGTTATTGTTTTGACAGAAATAAAAAAAAACTATAACTTGAAAAACTTATCATTATTTTTTCAGCTTCTAAAAAAACTACCTTAAGGAAGCGTTTTTCAGGTTACTTGGTTCCGTGCTTTTAAAAAGTTTACTCAATTAACTACAGTCTAAGCCTAATCGTAGTCTAGAATCATTGGTTGCGAAGACACAGCCAGTCAAAGATAGGTATTTCTTTCAAAAGTGAAAAAGAAAACATCTTTGACTAGCTGAGTCTCCGCAACCTATGGACCTAGACTGCTTGGTTTAGGCTCAAATTGTAGTAAATGTAGTTAGCTTTACAAACGTTCATAACAATAAAACCTTAAAAACGCTTCCTTAAGGTAGTTTTTTTTTTTAAAGAAATTGAAAGAAAATGCCAAGTTTTTCGTGCAGCACAGGATTTCAGGGTTGCATACGTGAGTATAAACTACTCTCAAGAGACCTAAAAACATTATAAAAAATCGTAGTTAGATGCCCGTTTGCGATTTTTGCCTTTTTTGTGTAGATATTGACTGGATTTTTTTTTATTTTCCAATAATTTACTAATATTTCATACTTCTGAGTCATGGTTATTTAAAGTTTCTGTCAAAACAATAACATAAAAGTGTCATTATGCATATATATTTGAAATTGGCTTTTTATTAGCTTTCACCTGATGCCCATATGCCTAATAGATACCTAAAAAAATTTTATGACACCCATACAAGCTTATAAGTTACATACTTTCTGTTTTATAGCCCACTCCAGAATTTTTCTTGAATGTACTTTTGGATTTAGTTGGTAATTGGTTTGATTTTTGGTTTTCCCGACGACGTTTCGGCACCTTTGCAGCTGCCGTGGTCACGGGGGACTGAAGCTACTCTCTCTCTTTTTAGCATTAAATAATTCATAAAATTAAATTATAAATCAACGTAAAATAGGTAATTAAAAATTTTGTTAAATTTTAATTTCTGAACGTCTAAAAAAATTCATCGCTTGAGGGTAGGCTCACGGGTAGCTTCAGTCCCACGTGACCACGGCAGCTGCAAAGTTGCCGAAACGTCGGGAAAACCAAAAATCAAACCAAATACCAAAGTACATTCAATAAAACCGCGCTAGTATCCGTTAAAAAGTGTTTTATTTCATGTCTAGTGAGCGCGTAAGCCTGAGAAGTGAATTTTAAATGTGCAAGTTAAACCCTAATTTTCCTGAACTAATAGGTACCTACCGATGAAACGCACTCTAGTATACGGTATACGCTTTGTACAGGGATGTTAGATGGCCACCTAGAAATCCTTGTGCCGAGCTGGCTGAAAGCTGGTATTCGAGACGGGAAACTAGTACGCCTGTGCTCCGCTCTGGCGCTGCCAATTCTGGGAGACAAACTGTGTGGGAAATCGCATCCCAGTAAAAAAAAAAATGTACATTTCAATTTCGTAGACCGTTAATAGAGGGCAGTAATTCATCAATTGAAGAATATTAATCGTTTATAAGCAGGTCCAATATATTATTGTCAGTGTATTTTTGACGGTCAACGGCCAATCTTGGTATTTTTGCATACAAGGACTGAGTAGCCTTGGTACATGGTACGTGACACTAAAAACTAGTATGTATACCAAGAAGTTGGTACGTCTGACATCATTGGCTTTGTATTGACGATTTGACATTGCTTTGCTACTTCGTTTTGGCACAAATAAAAACTTGTCAAAGGAAACTAGCAATGTATCACATCCAGCTGTCAACTCAAGCGATTACATTTCTTCTTCTTATTTTTGTTTTGGCAATCTAATTTCCTCTTGGAAGTAATTTTTGCCAGTCAAGTGTTGAATAGTTCAGTGGTAGATTATTTCATTAGAATACGGGTGCTTTGCATTCCAATGCTGCTTGGAGCATTTGGCACCAAGTACCTATATATAGACAGTTTACTCGGTAAGTTCTGCCGAGGTAGCCACTACTACCGTAAAAGTCTCAGCTTCACACAACCAAGATCGCGACGCGTAGACCCTTGTACCACAAAACTGCACCAATTTTAAGACACAATATCCACTATGAATCAATTTGCAAATAATTAAAATTGTCAGCTCACCGAATCGAACTCGATTAAATGGCGCCAAAAACTCCGATTACATTATCTACTTCTTATTTTAGTTTTGCAATCTACTCTCCTCTTTATGGAGTAATTTTTGCCAGTGTCAAGTATTGAATAGTTCAGTGGTAGATTGTTTCAGTTTACATTAAAATGCGGGTGCATCGCATTCCAATGCTGCTTGGCTTGGAGCATTTGGCACCAAGTATATCAAGACCGTTTACTCGGTAAGGTCAGCCGAGGTAGCCACCACTTCAATAAAAGTCTCAGCTTCACACAACCAAGATCGCACCCATTTCAATTATCCCACATATTGTTCAGTTGCGTAGACACTTGTACCACAAAACTGCACCAATTTTAAGACACAATATCCACTATGAATCAATTTGCGAATAATTATTAAAATTACCAACATTACCAACAATATATATAAAAATAATTACCAAAATATAAAAAACAATTACCAACATTATCAATAATGTGATTGAGTTTTTGGCGGACCAAGGCCTTACATTGATGTAAGGCCTTGGTCCGCATTTCCGCATATCGATAATAAATTAACGAAATAAATGCGATAACAGCCGCGGGCTGATTATCTAATTAGAAACCACCTAGCGGTGATAGTGATCCATTGCTACTTCTTTTTGGATTAAAAAAAAACATAGCAAAGAAAAGTAGCAATGTATGTGGAATGAAACCAGTCGCTAAATAATTTCTTTTTAGATAATCAGGGTGCCGGTAATCAAATCAGTAATCTATCTATTCCGTGGTGCTTGTCCAAGCATCGCTCCAAGACGATCAAAATGTGATCAACAAGCCGATGCAATGTAAATGATTGATAAGCAGTTACACACACAGTAAATACTGTGATCCAACATGTATTTTATCGGGGGCCTATTTCATAAAAGAATAGCAAAACTACAAATTATTTAATCAAAAGGTTAAAATCGATGGCACAACCATTCCGACCTTCCTATTGATTATGGTGTCCCTCAAGGCAGTATCCTTGGCCCCACCCTGTTTCTGATCTATATTGATGAGCTCTGTTCTCTTAACATCCCTAACTGTAAAATCATCTGATACGCGGATGATACTGTCTTAATATTTACCGCTGAAAATTAAAAAGATGCTTACCAATTAGCACAAGCTGGATTCCATTGGGTTTTCTAGCTCCGCACTGACTTGTTAACGCTCAATGCAAATAAACCTCAATATATGACATTTTCTTTATGGCAATTTTCTTTATCTACAGAAGAAATGTCAATTAATTACTGCACACTCGCATTCACAATTCTTCCTCCACTACTGCCTCTTGTTCGTGCCCTGCTCTAAATAAGACTGACTCGATTAAATACTTAGGTGTTCTGATCGATCATTGTCTGACTTTTCAACAACACATCAATCTCGCTAAAATACTTTATTTAGGCATACTTAACTATGTTTTTAGGGTTCCGTACCAAAATGGTAAAAAAGGAACCCTTATAGTGTGACTCAGTCTGTCTGTCTGTCTGTCACAGCTGGATATCTCGAGAACTACTAATGGTATCAACTTGAAATTTGGAATAGTTTAAGATGACATTTGCCCAATTATTTTGCAAATAAGAAAAAAATAAAAAATAAATATCTTTTATGCAACAGAGACTGAAAAGTGGTCTTAAAAATTTGAAGTGAGGCTACTAGGGCATGTGGGGTATCATATCGTATGAAAGAGCGCCGTTTGCACGTTTTTAATCATTTTTTAGGCCGCATAGTTTTCGGCTTATGATGAAAAATGTAAAAAATATTACCGTCCCCCCCCCCCCTTGTCTCCGAAGTTTGCAAAGAGAAAAATCTGAAACAATTCTATGTTAAGCAGTTTATATAAAGATTACAGGAAAAATAAAACGATGTCTCAATATAGCACACATTTTTAAAGTTACTAAAAAGTTAACATTAGTTTCACTATCGGTCAAGAGATGGCGCTGACCATAGATTAAAGTTATATACTGGTTATAGATGGCTCTCTCCCCTCTGTTTTTAGGATACAAGCATACAGCGCCATCTCTTTTTCTCGAATGGAACTACATCGCTATAGGTATACGTAGGTACCTACCTATTCAATATTTTAATGAAAATTAGATGTCAAAGTTATCTGATGTTTATTGTACAATAAATTAGAAGCTGTTATGAGCTTGTAATTTACTATCCAATAAACACCAAATAACTTTGCCAAAGTGTTATCTAGGTTGTTAAAAAATGAAAAACATCCTAATATACTGAAAATTATTTTTATTTAATTTTATGAGTAATTATATCTATTATGATAAGTATAAATTACAGTTCTAAACACACTATTATAGACACATAGTTAATGCAGTACAAGTAAGTAAGTAGTAAACATCACAAAAATAACAATTAAAATGAGTTACATAATTTACCCGCTGCTCATAAAATACTTCCAGTTAATGCTGTGCATGCCTCCAACTATTTTTCAAAAGTGATAGCATTGTGACTGGGAGAGGCTACTGTAGTAACATCTGAAACAAAGAGTTGTGATTTTACTTTACTTACAGATCAACATTGAAGAAAATACAAAATATACTAATTTAATATTTTAGCAATAAGTAGGTTTTAAAAAGGTTAGGTACCTTTATTGCTTTGTGTTTTGTTTAAACAAGGGTGGTTTAAACAAATATGGTACGAAATGTCGCAGAAAAGGTTAAGTTAAACATTAATTTAATGCAACTTTTTATTACTATGAGGTTAGGTTATGTAGGTACTTTGAAATGTTTATATTTTAATAGAGAGAACTGACATAGTGAAAACGTATCATTTATTTACCTTGCCCGTAGTGCAAACTGCAAGCAATCAGGAACACAACAAAATATCATGTAAATAGGCACCGCAGGTACCTACTCGTATCTAGAACATTGTTGACGTAGTTCACATAGTCTTTTCTCAAAAAAACTTGTATAAACACAGTCGCAAATAGCACTCGACGATTATTAGTAAAAAATTAAGCACTATTTAATGAATATCAATGAAGAAATGACTATTTACGACATTAAAAAGTGAAAATTTTCCAAACAAAACAAACACACCAAATTTAAGTTCACACAAAGGTAAGGTCCGACTGAGCTCGGTCTCGGTTTTGCGTGTGGTAGGATAAGTATTTTTTTTACAATTTTTATTAAGCTGGTTTGTGTGGTGTGCAAGATGTGTTTGGTACTTGCTATTATCATGGTAGGGAATCTTAGTACATTTCTATACGATTCAAAAAATACAGCGCCATCTATTTTAACCGATTGGCAACTCTGCTGTGCCGTATCAGTGTTACCACTATAGGCAATTAATGATTTTATTGATTTTTTTACATGTGGCAATACCGGACTGTCAAGTGAACTAGGGTCTGACCGAAACCACTTTTCTGCAGAGAAATGAGAACGAGACTTGAAACCAGTGAACTAAAATCTATGAAAGTGTAATTGCCAACAAATATTGCTAAAACATGGCACCAAGGGGCCGAAAAAGTACAACCCGCTCAGCTTTAGTCGGGCCAACCTGGTGACTGACGTTAACGTTCTTTACAATAATTGCAGCTTGTATTGTAGACAAAAGAGAGAAAGAGAAAGTTTATTAGAAATAACGTCCTGTGTGCAAATGGTGTAAAAGACGCAAAAAAGGCAGTAAAAAATTCAGAAATAACGTATCATATTTTTTCGTTTAAGTATACAAATATCTATGAGTATACAAATTACGGTCGCTAATAAGCTACCAGTGCTCAGACGCTTTGTGCTGCATAATTAAATGCTAGCATCTTTAGCTCCATCCACTTAGTTGTACTCTTCGTGTGGTGCCATTTTTTGAGCGCAATGCTTGTTCCATTGATTTTAGTTCACTGCTTGAAACTGAGACCAAGAATTATGAATATTAGTAAAATCTTACAACAATTTGGCAAAAACTGATGAAAAACACGTTAACTGAAGAAAATAACGTTTTCATTAATTTTTATTGATAAATCAACAAAACATCCTAGATAATACGTACATAAGGTTTGTGTGTCATCATAATCAATATTCGTAAGCGAAGGTTATAACAAATAATTATAAATTTATGGACCTTTCTTTTCTCAAATTTTTAAATGTCTTTCTATAATAGCAAGTACCTACCAAACACATCTTGCACACCACACAAACCAGCTTAATAACAATTGTAAAAAAAAATACTTTTCCTACCACACGCAAAACCGAGACCGAGCTCGGTCGGACCTTACCTTTGTGTGAACTTAAATTTGGTGTGTTTGTTTTGTTTGGAATATTTTCACTTTTATGTCGTAAATAGTCATTTTTTCATTGATATTCGTTAAATAGTGCTTCATTTTTTACTAATCATCGTCGAGTGCTATTTGTGACTGTGTTTATAAACATTGTTTAGAGAAAAGACTATGTGAACTACGTCAACAATGTTCTAGATACAAGTAGGTACCTACGGTGCCTATTTACATGATATTTTGTTGTGTTCCTGATTGCTTGCAGTTTGCACTACGGGCAAGATAAATAAATGATACGTTTTCACTATCTCAGTTCTCTCTATTAAAACATAAACATTTCAAAGTACATAACCTAACCTCATAGTAATAAAAAGTTGCATTAATGTTTTTCTTTTCTGCGACATTTCGTACCATATTTGTTTAAACCACCTTTGTTTAAACAAAACACAAAGCAATAAAGGTACCTAGCCTTTTTAAAACATACTTATTACTAAAATATTAAATTAGTATATTTTGTATTTTCTTCAATGTTGATCTGTATGTAAAGTAAAATCACAACTCTTTGTTTCAGATATTACTACAGTAGCCTCTCCCAGTCACAATGCTTTTTGAAAAACAGTTGGAGGCATGCACAGCATTTACTGGAAGTATTTTATGAGCAGCGGGTAAATTATGTAACTCATTTTAACTGTTATTTTTGTGATGTTTACTACTTACTTACTTGTACTGCATTAACTATGTGTCTACAGTGTGTTTAGAACTGTAATTTATACTTATCATAATATATATAATTACTCATAAAATTAAATAAAAATCATTTTCAGTATATTAGGATGTTTTTCATTTTTTAACAACCTAGATAACTCTTTGACAAAGTTATTTGGTGTTTATTGGACAGTAAATTACAAGCTCATAACAGCTTCTAATTTATTGTACAATAAACATCAGATAACTTTCACATCTAATTTTCATTAAAATATTGAATAGGTAGGTACCTACGTATACCTATAGCGATGTAGTTCCATTCGAGAAAAAGAGATGACGCTGTATGCTTGTATCCTAAAAACAGAGGGGAGAGAGCCATCTATAACCAGTATATAACTTTAATCTATGGCTATTATAGAAAGACATTAAAAAAATTGAGGAAAGAAAGGTCCAAAAATTTATAATTATTTGTTATAACCTTCGCTTATGAATATTGATTATGATTACATACAAAAACGTTATGTACGTATTATCTAGGATGTTTTGTTGATTTAATCAATAAAAATAAATGAAAAATACGTTTTTTTCTTCAGTTAACGTTTTTTTCACCAGTTTTTGCGCTCAAAAAATGGCACCACACGAAGAGTACAACTAAGTGGATGAAGCTAAAGATGCTGGCATTTAATTATGCAGCACAAAGCGTCTGAGCACTGGTTGCTTATTAGCGACCGTAATTTGTATACTCATAGATATTTGTATACTTAAACGAAAAAATATGAAACGTTATTTCTGCATTTTTTTACTGTTTTCTTTGCGTCTTTTACACCATTTGACTACACAGGACGTTATTTCTAATAAACTTTCTCTTTCTTTTTTTTCTCTACAATACAAACTGCAATTATTGTAAAGAACGTTAACGTCAGTCACCAGATTGGCCCGACTAAAGTTGAGCGGGTTGTACTTTTTCGACCCCGTAGTGCCATGTTTTAGCAATATTTGTTGGCAATTACACTTTCATAGATTTTAGTTCGCTGGTTTCAAGTCTCGTTCTCATTTCTCTGCAGAAAAGAGGTTTCGGTCGGATTCTAGTTCACTTGACAGTCCGATATTGCCACATGTAAAAAATTCAATAAAATTATTTATTAATTGCCTATAGTGGTAACACTGATACGGCGCAGCAGAGTTGCCATTCGGTTAAAATAGATGGCGCTGTATTTTTTTGAATCGTATAGAAATGTACTAAGATTCCCTACCATGGCGCTGACTGACCTAAAACTGCAATAATAATTTTATTATTCTACTCTGCAGTGTATTTATTATGATGGTACGGAACGGAGCCCTCAGTGCGCGAGTCCGGCGGGCTGATTATCTAATTAGAAACCACCTAGCGACCGGTTGCAGTTCACAGATGATAGTGATCCATTGCTACTTCTTTTTGGATTTAAAAAAAACATACTAAAGAAAAGTAGCAATGTATGTGGAATGCAACCGGTCGCTAAATAGTTTCTTTTTAGATAATCAGGGTGCGGCTCGCTCTTGACCAATTTTATTTTTGTTATACCTAAGTACCGCGAGGGAGTGACTCTCGATATATCTATAGAGATAGGTTTTTAAAATAATTTTTTGAAACAAGGTATTTAAGTTTAAATCAAGAAAAATCCACAGCCAAATATGATCATCAAAATATTTCTAAATCCATATAATCCATTTAATATTCAAAGTAAATAAAATTTATGTTTATGTTAAAACATTTTTTACTTTATTATATCGAGATCTTTGGCAGCCCTGTATCAGTTTGGTGTAATTCTGGCGTCAGTCAGAGTTGGTAAAATTGTGATCCAGATTGATGGTAAAATTGCAATCATCATTGATAGTGTAACCTCTGTGTGTGTCTCATGCATGTAATGTTTTAAAAAATAAAATGTCTACTTGACATCTGCCAAATTACGTATTTTATTTATGGCAACACCATGTTCTTTTTTTGACGACGGGTAAAGAGAAGAATGTGAGTTTCGCGAAAATCAGAAAAATATCCTTAAAAATCTGTATGATATTAGTATTTCTCTTAGGAAAACTTTACCCGCTGTGAAATTTGTGAGCTGTAGTATCTAATAATGTAAAGATTTTTCACGTTCCTCTGAAATTATTGATGCAAAGTTAATGTTTTAGTTGTGATGTTCACATAGTTTTCAGTGGTTATTTTTTGGAATGTGCCCTAGTTATTTCACAAATAGACCTAGTTTGAACCTAGGAAGTGGCCCTGTGGTTATAAATATCGGTCATTGTGAAATTTACTCGATATTTTTTTGTTAAGAATGTTGTGATAAGGTTATATTTGTTTTCCCCAGATCCATCCAAGATGGGTAAGATAATGAAACCGGGGAAGGTGGTGCTGGTCCTCAGTGGCCGGTACGCAGGCCGCAAGGCTATTGTGGTCAAAAACTACGACGAGGGCACGTCAGACAAACCCTATGGTCATGCTTTCGTCGCCGGCATCGATAGGTATCCCCGCAAAGTCCACAAGAGGATGGGCAAAAACAAAATCCACAAGCGCTCTAAAATAAAGCCATTCGTTAAGGTAAGTTGCTCTGGTGTTATTTTTATCTGTGCTACAACTAAAAAGCTTTATTATCAAATAGTTCAGTGTAGAAGTTGTCAATTTACCAATAACACAACAAATTGTTTTTCTTATCAAATTTCTCAAACACCGTGGGTTCTTGACGGAATGTCTTGTTCCTTTTTCATATGTAAACATTCTGTTTGGCCTAAAATTGATCTTCAACAAAATTATAAATACATATTTCAACTGATTACCTAGTAGGTAGCTAGTGCAATAAACCCAATCTTTGTTCTATTCAAACAGTTACCTACTATGCTAAATTTTCTAAAACTGGAGTTGATACATAAAGAGATCTATAATTTGAGTGTTTTATTGCTCTATTAATAACAGGTATTGTTTTACCTGTCATGCACAGTAAAATGAGACAATAGATTTTCCATTGTTGTCCAGCCTCCTGCGGCTGCCTTGCATTTAATAAATTAATTTAAAATTCTATAATTGTTCCAGCTTGTCAACTACAACCACCTTATGCCAACCCGTTTCTCAGTTGACTTTAGCTTTGAGAAATTCAGTGCAAAGGACCTCAAAGACCCTGCTAAGCGTAAGAAGCTCCGTTTCAACACACGCGTCCGCTTCGAGGAGAGATACAAGAGTGGAAAGAACAAGTGGTTCTTCCGTAAGCTTAGGTTCTAAGGTGTAATTTTAAAAATAAACGTTACTGTTGTAATGTAAGTACACTTTTTTTAATTTACTTGCCATTTATTCTTCAGCCAACTTATGGAGAGAATGATTGTAAACAAACTACTTAACCTTAAGTATTTTTTATCACAATTCTAAAAAATATTACTTTTATTTACTTTTAATTGTCATTGTCATATTTGTGTATATTAATGAATATAGGTAAAAGTTTGCCATGGAAAAAATTGTATTAATTTGCCAACATTCTTTCTGTAGGTTGGCTCAAACATCATCACAATCTATAATTTATGTCAGGAATAGGAAGATAAAGAACAAATCCAGCTCAATATAATATAGCTTTTATTTTAATAAATTATTCAATAAGCAGTCTAAACTTAATTTCATTAATAATTAAAGTTACAGCTTCATAATTCAATGGTAATTATTAAAATATGTAATATCTCATTAAATCTTACTCAACTGGTATGAAAGTATAGTATTTATGCACCAACGGAAATAAAATCCACTTTAAACTTATTAATCACAACACAAATTAAATATGGACATGAGATGGTCCTTACCTTAG
This sequence comes from Agriphila geniculea, assembly GCA_943789525.1. Classification (NCBI taxonomy): domain Eukaryota; kingdom Metazoa; phylum Arthropoda; class Insecta; order Lepidoptera; family Crambidae; genus Agriphila; species Agriphila geniculea. Next base: position 1,726,938 of record OX038879.1, on the reverse strand, counting down.
GCAGTTTCTCTATGTATCTGCATTGCAACAGGTAACATCAAGTGCTTGTTCATTGTGACGCAGTGTTAATAAACAATAAAGGAAGATTACATGATGCACGGCTACTGATTGGTACTATTTTTCTAAGATTTTTATAGAAGAAATAGTACAGTTGGCAGCCCTGCATAAGTCTGAATGATCATGTAATCTTGGTTACAGTGTTGCAAAAATACTTTAGTAAGCAGATCTTGTAAATGACAACCATCATTTGCCGTGATTGAGAGAGCAGTGTTGAAGCTCGAGTTTACTAAATAAATAGAAAGGGCAGTCATATAGGGAATCAGCTTTGCTATACTGCGCTGGTATTTAAAAATAATGTTGAAAGTAAAATACTGGGTGTTAAGTGAGAACTTCGATTTCGTAAAGTTATACCTTCCAGGACTGATTAGAAGGTCAGACAAGTTTCAACACTACATACAGCGACATAAAATGGATTTGGAAAGTTGGCAGACATCCAGCAACATAATTCAAGCTAAGTTGTTTGCTTCATCACGCTGTGGCTGAAGCGATCTTGCCGATTCTTTCGTCCAGTTTCTTGATCTCGCGCTGCAGGCTGTCCACGTTGTGTGCGAACACCTCCTGTACTCCTTGTAAGAGCTCTTTATTGTTTTGTACTCCACTCGCGATCGTGCTCTGGAGTGTCTCCAACTCCGTCAACGATTTGCCGAAGTTACTAGCTGAAATATAATAAAATATGTATTAAGCGTTTTAAGAATATACTTACAAATAGCATGGATTGAAAATATTGACTACGAGCTATAAGGCAATAGAGAATTACAAGGTAGGATTATATTTTGACATAGATGGGCTTCCTTGTGTAAGTATACCTTGGTTATGTAGGGCCTCGAGTGCTTCCATTCGTTCCAAAATCTCTGAATGTGATATGCCATCTATCTGTTTCAATAGTTTGTACAATTCGTTGACCTGGAAACCAAAAGCAGAAAACTAATCATTGAGCTAAAGTTAGGTGTTAGACTTGAGCTTAGTAGATAGAAGTCTGTGGCACTTTCCCAAAAGAGTGATTTTTGTCTGCGTCTATAAGCGTCTTCGCAGACTACAGACTTTCTATTGGCCGATAGTTGGCTTTTATATGAAGAATCGCCCGATACCAAATCTTTGTAGTGTGCGCACTTGCATACTTCTTCATACTGATTAAAGGCCCGACCCAACTATCGACCGACAGTTTGGTCTGTAGTCTGCGGGCACGTTTAGTGCTTGCCACCATGTAATTATAAAAAGAAAATCAGGTTGCACTCCGGGAGTGCCGGCGGAAGTGAAAACTTGAATATTAACGTTGTGCATTCTTACTAATATTATAAATGCGAAAGTCCGTTTCTTTGTTTATTTATTTGTTACGCCTTCACGTCTTAACTACTGAACCGATCATCATGAAATTTTGCATACACGTTGTCAGGGGTACAGAGAAGCACATAGGGTACCTTTCATCCCGGAAAAATCTATAGTTCCCGAGGGATAGCAAAAAAACTTTCCACGCAGACGAAGTCGCGGGCGGCCGCTAGTTTTGATATTTTGGAATGGTTAGGGAATAATTTTGCACGAATTGCTTTAATCATCAGTATAAAAGTACTATCATTTATGAGGTAGAATACAATATTTATTTAATGCGCTATCGTACACAAACATGACAATTTATATTACATTAAAAAGTTTCATCTCTCAGAAAAATCAAACCGCCGAACCCCAAAATGACGCGCCGCCATTTTCGCCGCGCCCCGTAGAAAGAGAGGGGGATACTTCCGCCGCCGGCTGAAGGAGGCCGTATTACGAATTTTCGATCAGGGTTACGTGACCCTAACTGACGCGAGTTTAAAATTTTTTCCCCATTACAAAAAAAGTGTACAACGCCGCTAAAGAAATTTTCACTTCATAAAGACTAAATAAATATCAGCGAAATAAAATCTATGGATCAAGCATTCCACTCAAAAAATGGCACTACACGAAAATGACAACTAAGTGGTTGTAGCTAAAAATGCTGGCATTGAATAGCTGACTTCTTTGTGGCTTTTTCACCATTTGACTACACATGATGTCGTTTGTAATAAACTCTCTCTTCTTTACATTACAAACTGCTATTTTGTTATTGTAAAAGATGCTAACGCCAGTCACTGGGCGTGTGGGTGGCCGATTAAATGCTGTGTGAGTTATTTTCTGGCCCCGGTGTGCCATTTTTTAAAGCAATATTTGTTTGCAATTACACTTCCATAGATTTTAGTTCACTGGTAAATATGAAGTTAGATATTTATGGGACTAGTGATATTTGTAAAATCGATATGCAGGGGGAATTCGGTGGTTGGGGGTAATTGAGCTATGAAAATGATTATACAGTCGGTACCATACCAGTTTCTGAGAAAGGAAACTTAAAGGTTTCTGAGAAAGCAAATGGAGGTGCCATATCTACGAAAAAAATGTGTATACCTACTTCATCGTAGTAATATGGCGGCTTAATTTAGTGTACAGTCAGCAAAGTTATGACCTTAACAGTTTGAAAATAAATCGCTTGAAAGGATGGAACTAAAAGTACGTCTTTACCTGCATCCATTGTTTTTATACAAAAGATGCTTTTGTGATTTTTGGGTAAATGCAAGACAATACAGACTACTCAATCTAGAACTGAACCTTAAGGTGTTCAGGTCATAGCTTTGCTGACAGTACATATACCTTATGTAAACAGCATACGAGTCGAAATTGTAATATGTAAACGCAACACAATATGGCGGACACGGCACGCGCCTGACGTCACGAATGCTTTGTGATTTTGTAGGTATTGCAGTTTAGAGGGTACCTCCATTAGTTTCCTTTTTCAGAGATAGTACGAAGCATGTATCTTGGAATTTTTTCGACGGAGGGGGATGAGCTCGCGCATGTGGAGTTGCGAGCGACCAATAGCGCGCGCCCCTCTTGCCGCCCGCGCCCCTCACCCCTACGCATGCCCAAAATACGCGTTCCGCGCAATCCCTACCCGATTTCAAGATATCTGCCGCCTACTGTATCAGTCGTTACAGATGCCGGCACATAAGTTGGCAAGAGAAAGATGAGACAAAAGATGCGCCGAGTTTAGTGTTTATGGCTACTGCGCATCTTTTGTCTCGTAAAGATAAAATGTTGCCAAGTTAGGTGCCGGGCGGTATACCTTAGCGTCGAGGTCGGGGTCGGCGGGGCGCGCGGCGGCCTTGATGGCGTCGACGCCGGCCAGCAGCGCCGCCACGCGCGCCTCCGCGCCCGCCAGCTCGCCCGCGCGCAGCAGCCCCGCCTGCGCCGCCAGCGACGACGCCGCGCCGCACAGGGTCGCCTGACAATACCCAACCGATCAGACAGGGGCCTCACGAGGATTCGATCCGAGATCTCGACCATTTTTCAGTCCCGAAGTTTTCAGGATTAAGTTTTCATAATCCCGGGATTTTCGGGATTGGTTTAATTTAAAAAAAAGTTGCTAAATATAGGGGAACCTGTTGTACCTTAGACAGAGTTGTACCTAGAATAATCGCGTTTTTTTCAAAAATCCCGCACTTTTAGGAACCGTTGTCTATGGTATTTGAAACGTCATTTGTTAGTTGATTTTCGCAGGCGCCGTGTGAGCACATTTAAAAAAGGTAATTTATTGTTTGTCACTCAAAAAGTTCATTTTTTGGGCTTTATTTCATGCAAATTAATTTAAAGTGATGCATGTTTGTGAAAACTGTTTTATTTAGAATCTAATCTTAGTTTATCTAGCTACTAAACGGCAGGAGTGTCAGATCCTAACCTCAATCGCAAGTGAGTTTATAAAGCTTGTTAAGTGAAGTTGTCGCGATGTTGTACCTAAGCCACCCAACTTACGATGTACCTCGGTCACTGGCCAAGTTACATCATTTTGGTCGGAAATAGGTCAAAAATTCTTTACATACATTTTTATGAGTATAATTGTATTTAAATTATAAAAAAAACATATAACATTTTGTTATAAGTACCAAGATATTAAGAAAAAAATTAATCCACCAAAGAAAGTCAACTCTCAAAGAGAAATATTCCAGATATTGAGATTTATTGGGTTTTTTTAAATACTAAGTATTTAAATTAATATAAGTAATAATTGATAAAAAAGTAATTGAAAGTCTGAGTCCAACATATATCTTTTTGTATTTTTTAAGTTTTTTTTTAGTAAATTTTTGTTGTAGGTAGGTAACTACTTTAGTTTTTTATAATTTATTTTTGTTTAATCCAGCGCATTTAATGGATATTTTGTTAGAGTTTATGTTAAGGGAAAAGAAAATACAAAAAAATAGGTTACAAGTTAAAATTACGTGATTCGATGCCAAAATATTGTCGACAATATTACCAAAAATTTGATGGGTGGGGACTTTTTAAAAAAACAATACTTTTACTTAAATATTGTTGTTAATAACTGTAATAAATTGTTTATTGCATATGCTAATATAATTAACTAATTAACATACAACAGAAAATAAATAAGTTCTAGCTAATAAAAGTGTTTATCTCAATTTGAACCTGCTCTGTCCAAGGTACAACGGACACGGTCCAAGGTACATCTGGTTTGTTGTACCTAGGACAGTTTTTCATTTTTTTTCCAAGTGGCTAGTGGTCCCAGGTTTTTGAAAATATACACAGCTTTATGAATGATTTATGTAGTTAATTAAATGATCTTTACTTACATTAACACTAGACCGGTGTAGCATGCACCATTATTTAAAAAAAAAATCAAAATTCAAAAAACTGGCCTAGGTACAACAGGTTCCCCTACTGTATGAAGCGAAGCGCTCAGTGCCAGTGCTCTCAATAGAATGGGGAATGTCCGAAAAAAATCAATTTGGCTAAATATTTTTTTATAGGTAGGAATAAGCTCCCTTAGTAATAGAAAAAAGTTTCAGAATTTTCGGTTGCGTATAAATAAAAATCCTTACTAATATTATAAATGCGAAAGTCCGTTTGTTTGTTTATTTGTTTGTTTGTTTGTTACGCCTTCACGTCTTAACTACTTAACCGATCATCGTGAAATTTTGCATAAACATTGTCAGGGGTACAGAAAAGGACATAGGGTACCTTTCATCCCGAAAAAAACTATTGTTCCCGAGGGATAGTAAAAAAACTTTCTACGCAGACGAAGTCGCGGGCGCCCGCTAGTAAAAAATAAAGTCACTTCGACTTCACAAATATACGAAAGTAACAGCAGAATGGAGATTATCCTTTGCCACCACTTGTCATAACCACAACATGCTATTAAAAAAAAAGTTTCAACACAAAATGTCAAAACTTTTTTTTTTAATACTTGCTGTGGTTGTGGCAGGTGGTGGCAAAGGTATAATCGCCATTCTGCTGTTACTTTCGTACATTTGTGACGTCGAAGAGACGTTAATTTATTAAAAAACTTCTTTTATTTTGAACTAAAATGATAGACGAACAACTCTCACTGTGTTATGTGGTGATGATGTACTTCAGTTTTACTGCTACTGAACAAGAATATATGAACATTCTTCAAGATTAGTTTTCTTCATAGGTATTTAAGAGAAATATGACAAATATTTTTTTCAAACAGTTTTTGCTAAGAAACTTTACTACCTTAATATTTACTACGTTACATGAAAGCCTATTTCAAAGTCTTGGTAGGTGTTAAGAGAGGATATTGTCAATTTTCTTTATTTGCATAATTTATTAGATAAAGCTTTTTCAGTTCATTGAAATTGTATTAAATTCTGGTTAAACATAGTTAGAGTGACTAGATTAGCTAGAAGTATATTGTAACGTAAAATATGTTAGTTTTTTTTTTAAAATTTTGATTAGGTACGTCTTTTTTTGACCAAACTTTAATTACGTTTATTTTTATATATTTTTGTTTGTTGATTATAGCGCCGATTTTGGAAGATTTCCATATTGTTATTTTTAATCTTCAATCCCGAAATAATCCCGGGATTGGCTAAGTGTAATCCCGAAATCCCGGGATCACAAATAAGGATCGGGATCGAATTCCTTACCTCACTATGAACTCTTATAGCAGGACTTATATTGAACTGCCTTATTTTTTCGTACTATGACCTGAAAAGTTTGTCCAAAAGCAGGTCTTAAGCAGTCCTGTTTAAGGCCTGCTTTTGAACTGAACGGCTCAAGGATTGCTAATAGTAAGCCCCGAGGCCCTAATGGCAGGATTAATTTTACTGATTCACAAATAAATGTTTTTTTTTATTAACATAAATCATACATTAATTACATATAATGGAACGACCCCAGTAAGTAATTCTAAAATACTTGTGTTTACAAATCGTCCACCACTCGGCGCAGTACCCACTAACTTGGCGCTAGTCTAGTGTAAATGTAGACCTGTCATTTTGTTGTTTTCTGTGTTTTCTATACATTTTTGGATGTTAGAAGCGATTTTTCGTAAATATCAATTTTTATTCAAACACATTTTGGTTTTTTTCAATCTTTAATTCGTTTACTGTCTGACTTCCATAGTAATTATTTATTAGTATCAATAATTTTTAGATATAACTTAAAATAAAAGGGTAAATGCCCGTACAAAGATCTCCAGCAGCAGTAGCGCCACCGAGCGGAATAAATTTTGTGACATCCCGCATTGTACAGGCAATCGCACATCAAGTTATACAAAATTGTCAAAAATCTCCAATTAGTTTTTCTCACCTGCCCAGTAACTGTCTGCAATCTTCGGAATGCTTCTTCGTCTCTTACACCGGCCACTTGCTCTAACTTGTGCAATCTGAAAAATAAAGAGTTCATTAATTATAAAAGAAATAAGGTAGGTAAAATGTGAAAATTGCTACTTTCTGTAAAAAAAATACAGATACAGTACTAGACACGTATCTTGAAATTTTTCGACGTAGTGGGGATAAGTTCGCGCATGTGCTCTTGTGAGCGACCAATAGCGCGCGCCCCTCTCCCGCCGCCCGCGCCCCTCACCGCCACGCATACCCAAAATATGCGTTTCGCTCAATCCCCACCCGATTTCAAGTTATATGCCTCGTACTGTAACATAAGTTTTCTTTATTTACTATTGTACGTACTAATATGTAAATGAATTAGGGGCCTAGGGGCGGCGCGCTTGGTGGGGACCAACTAATCACTTATAATGGCTGATCTGGTTTTGATGAAATTAAAACATAGAATACTATTTATTCTGATTAAGGTTCCCTAAGGATTTTCTCAAATATCCATGCGGACGAAGTCGCGGGCAGAAGCTAGTTCTTTTATAAATTACTTTGACCTTTAATAGTAGATTACCCTCACCTGTGCTCCAGTTGGGCTATCCTAGTCGTCTGAGCGAGATTTACTTCCGGTTTCAGTTTGAGGTGAGCTGTCACTACTTCCCCCTTTTTTTTCCCACCGACTGAAAGATATTCCCTGAAAAAGAAAATGCTTGAATGTATTACAGATTAACATGTGCTTAGACAGAGGTAGTATCTACTCCCTATTAAAGAACAAAAATGTAAATAAAAGATGCAAAAATTATAGTCTCAGCTGCATTTACTATGGCTTGAAAAAAGTGTTGATTATTTACTTATCTAGATAATTTTATCACTCAAAATCTGCCATACTTATTTTTCTCATAGTAAGTGATTGGTAACTTACTTTAACTTCTCAGCTTTAGGGTCTATCAGTTCTCCCTCCTCTAACTTCAGTTCTTCAAGTAGTTTTTTAGTAGTATTTATTTGAGTTGCCAGCTTAGTGAACTCTTCCTGGAAAATAATCAACAAGTTTATAAGCATTAATATCTTTGTACATAACATTGATTTTATAATTAATGAGGAATGTCAAAAAAAATCAAATTGGCTGAATATTTTTTTATAGGTAGGAATAAGCTTCCTTAGTAATAGGAAAAAAATTCAGAATTTTCGGTTGCGTGAAAAATTAAAAAAAAAGTCTCTTTGACTTCACAAATATAGGAAAGTAACAGCAGAATGGAGATTATACCTTTGCCATCACCTGCCACAACCACAACATGGTATTAAAAAAATATATATTTCTTCTTCTTCTTATTTTGGCAATCTACTTTCCTCTCGGAAGTAGTTTTTGCCAGTGTCAAGTGTTGAATATTTCAGTGATAGATTGTTTCAGTTTACATTAAAATGCGGGTGCATCGCATTCCAATGCTGCTTGGAGCATTTGGCACCAAGTATATCAAGACAGTTTACTTGGTAAGTTCTGCCGAGGTAGCCACAACTACAGTAAAAGTCTCGGATTCACACAACCAAGATCGCGCCTATTTCAATTATCCCACATATTGTTCAGTTGAGTAGACACTTGTACCACAAAACTGCACCAATTTTAAGACACAATATCCACTATGAATCAATTTGCAAATAATTAAAATAGACACCAAACCGAACTTGACAAATGGCGCCAAAAAACTCAAAAAAATATTTCAACACAAAATGTCAAAACTTATTTTTTAATTCTTGTTGTCATAGTAGCAGGTTTTAGCAAAGGTATAATCTCCATTCTGCTGTTACTTTCCTACATTTGTGAAGTGGAAAAGACTTTAATTTTTTAGAATTTTTTCATGCAACTGAAAATTCTGAATTTTTTTTCTATTACTAGGGAAGCTTATTCCTATCTAAAATGAAAAAATATTCAGCCAATTTGATTTTTTTCGGACATACCCCATTAGGGCCAGTTTCAGCAGTTTTAGTTATGTTCCAATTAACTTAGTTGGCTAGCCGATGTTTTAATAAAAAACACAAGAACTGTTTGTTCGATTTAATTTAAATCCTACTTCCTACTAATACTATCAATGTGAAAGTTTGTGGGTTTGGATATTTGCTCCTCTCACACAAAAGCGGCTGAACAGATTTGGATGAAATTTGACACACAAATAGTTTATATACTGGATTAAAACATAGGATACTTTTTATCCCGGTCAAAGGTTCTGGAAAATCCATTTGTGTCCACACGGACGAAGTCAAGGGCGGGGCCTAGTAATAAATTAAACCAAGTTGTGAGAGTTTAGTTACATGTTTACCTTTTCACTCTCAGTGGCTTTATTCTTCTCTTCTGTGACTTGCTCGAGGAGCTCGGAGAACTCACATCGCAGCCTATTGTAGCGTTCTATGGCTGTCTCTGGCTCACCTTCTGCTGCCAACTCCCATTCACCTGCTCTGTTTGACAAAAACATGAATTTTGATTGAAGAGTCAGGTTACTGACAGACTGAAAAAACTAAAGTAAAAAATAATGGTAGGTTATTTTGTTATAGGTCCTTCTTAAATAATGCACAAAATTTTAAGGGGTCAATGTACTTATGCATTCAGACAACTTTTACTATGATACCAACATTGAAATCACTAGAAAAATCAGCTGTTCCATAGAAAATTTCAAATTGAATAGATCAAAATGTATATAGCTCTGGCAGATTTTTTCACTATTTCAATGTTGGTACAGTACTAGGCACGTATCTTGAAATTTTTTCGACGGAGTGGGGATCAGTCAGCGATGTGCACTTGCGAGCGACCAATAGCGCGTGCCCCTCTGCCGCCGCCCGCGTACCTCACCGCTGCGCATACCCAAAATACGCGTTCCGTGCAATTCCCATCCGATTTCAAGTTATATGCCTCGTACTGTACCATAGTAAAAGTTGTTTAAATGCATGAGTAATTGACCTCTTAAACTTTCGTGCACTATTTAAGAAGGACCCTATATATTTACATTTATTTATTATTCTTAAGCTTTGTGATAAAATTTGTGTGTATGTACCTGTATCCAATTCTTGTTTTCCGACTTAGCCTGTCAGAAAAATCAACAGTGCCAGTCAAGAATTTGCCTTTGAACTTATTGAAAGACTCTTTCACTGAAAGGTGCAGTTGCTCGATGCATTCGTTCTCTTCTTCCTCATACGGGTCTGGTTGGTCTGCTTCGGGCAAATCACCGGTTTCGTAAACATCAGGTTGATCGTAAGCCTGTAAAATATCACATCTCAATATCCAGGGCAAACTAACAAATCAATAATAATCATAACGTATTGTATGACTGCACTAACTATTCCGGGAAGGTTTTCGTATTTAGGATCTGCCATTGTAGTAATAATCAAATATTAAGGTATTATATTAAATCTAGTTTAGAATTTTGGAAAAACTTTTCGATTTTGGGAAAATTAATATGAATGACGTCACGTCAGCTCAGCGGTCAGACACCATCAGTCAGTCATTTATTTTATTTTACTCTTTGAGTCAGTCACTGTCACTGTCAGAGCCACAGACTACAATGAAACAATGATGCTATAATACAATAATTGCTAACTAAGCAAAAAAGACTTTACACGGGTCAAGTTGTTAAGTAATTTAGTTAAAGTTAAGTTGTCGGTCAACTAAATAGCATGTAAACAGCCAATGAGGGCTTTTTACAATGACAAAAAACTACAGGTTTGATAGATGGCGTTGATAAAAATGTGTGTCAATGTGATTTTTTCACTAAGCTTCGAAGAGTATCAACACCGTCTAGTGAATCAAATAGTTACTATTTTTAAGCTTCGAAGAGTATCAACACCATCTAGTGAGGCGGATATTAACTATTTTTATTTTTTAAATGTCACTTTAAAAAGCCCTCATCAGGAAAAAATGGTTTGCGCGGGCCATATTTTTATATAGAAAACGTAAAGTTGTAGCCACAAAAAAAAACATACGACAAGTTAAAAAGATTATCTAGTTGCTACAAGAATTAATTAGTGTATAAACCTCACAGATAATTGTAAAAAAAAATCAGAATCTCATCAAAAGCGCTTGTCGCGGGCCATATTTTTGGCGTAAATAATAGCGGAAATGGATTGAATTCTACATCAAAATGTACTTTAACGTACTGTACAGTTGCTCCAATAATTTTTTTTCAAGAAAGATAATTGTGCTAAAGATAATGATAAAAAACAACGAAAAACATCGAAAAAGTGCATAAGTGAGCTTATTTTACATACTCTTTACACGTAAAGAAAAAGACAGAGACAAATGATTTTGCATAACCGAGCCTTAAGTGGTAAGTAGTAAGTGGCCCATCCATTATGTGGGCAAGTGATTAACTAAATGTACGGTGACGACGGCTACACGCATGGTAAATACTGAGATCCATCGCCATAGAGTAAATTTTAACCATGGAAAGTAATTTGTATAGAATGTTAAATATTTTACTATCCATTTTAATGGAAAGTAAAATATTGAATATTTTATTTTCCATTAAAATGATTAAATTCGAAAATATAGTTTTTATACTTGTTATTTATTACATAAGAATTAAAACTATTTACCTAATATATTATTTATTATAGTGTCTTTGATCTTGTGCTAGCTATAATTTAAAGGCGTTAAATACACCTAATTTAATCGACAAAAATCCGGAGAAATTAATATTATTTGGGGTAAAATTAAAGTAACATTTAAAATACCGGCTAGCGATTTCAACAGGAGAGAAGATAGACCTCAACACGTGGGTGTTTTTGTCGATAAAATTAAGTATATTATACGCTTTTAAATAATCGTTACTAGCAAAACCAAAGACACTATACAACAAGTATCAAAACTATATTTCCGTCTATATTCAGAGTTGCCATGGGTTGTTTTTTTGAATTTTCCGCCTTTTTTCAGTCTCATCTTTCGTTGACCAGACTCTAGTGACGTTTGAAATTTGGTTGTCTTTTCCCATAGCCTCCTTCACTTACTTTCCATTTTTATTAAATACCGCATGTGGTGCGGGCGGCGCGGTTATTTGTCCAAAAAATAGACTAGATTATGTTTACTTAATCACTTTCCCACTTAATAGGTAACTTACTATTTACTACCTACTTAATTGAAAGAAAGAAAGAAGAAGAAAGAAATAATTTTTATTTGAGACATACAAAATAATAAAACAAACCATAGCACATTGTCCCAAAACGGTCCCTCCCAACTCAGCATAATGCATGGTCTGCGACCAGCGCTGGTCTTCCGCTGGGACCGATTTGTTGACACAAAAAGTAATAATTTAAATAAAAAGAACAAAAAATACTTAACACGAATAAAACCTACATAAACAATACAACTATACTATTTTTATAATTGGATTGAAATTTGAAGTTTACAAGTGCAAATTTAGTAGACGGCCGACAACCTAATTTTAACTAAATTACTTAACAACTTGACCCGTGGAAGCAGCTCTTACTAGGTATTACTTATAAACTCCTTGACTTCAACGGTTCAGGCGAGCGTATGGAATGGAGCCGTGTTAGTTAAAATGAAATGATTTATGGTATTCATCATGCATGATATACTTAATTATAATCTTGAGCGCAGCGAAAATTTTTCTAAGTCTATGATTATAATCAAAGGTATAGTTGAAGAGATTGAAACAAATAAACAAAGAGCCATGATCATAAACTGCGTGTACCTAAACGGGCCCATATACGGTAAGATTGATACGATCCGTCGTTTCAGATCGATCGAAACGATGAATCGACAGTGTATGTCAAGATCGTGAACGATTTACTTAATCGAAGACGATATCAGAGATCGCAACAAAAATCCCTGCGATCATGAATATCGTAACGATGAATCGACGGTGTATTGACTCGTTGCGATCAACGATTCGATTTTTGTCTCTGTCTGACGTCTTTTGGATGAAAACTTAATTCATTTAAAATATTTGCATTCTAATACTGATTTCGTTTTATTAGCCATCTGTTAACCAACATTTTTCTGGAGGTTTTCTTCTTTTCTTTGAAGGGAAAGAAATTCGTTTTCCATTTTAAACGGGCACGTATTAAATTATTTGAATACGTCTTTATTTACCACGTATTTACCACCTACCATTTCAAATAAGTAAATGATCGATCGTAACGAACAATCGTTTCATGTATGTGCGTATTTTTGAAACGATCGATCGTTACGATTAACGTCAGATTGATCGTAACGTAATGATGAATTGTATGTACCCAAGGATGTGCTACATCTATGATTGTACTGTATATGGGGCCCTTAACAGAACGATGTCACTCTCTCTTTGACTTTGACCCACACGTCATAAATGTCATAAATTAAACGTCATCTCATCATGAGATAGACGTCATCCCTAGAGTGTTCCTTTGTTGAACTTATTTTCGCTAAAATCGTCAATTTTACAATTCAGAGTCTCAAATCAACACCAATTCTGCCGTTTACAAAACAAAATTAGCAAATTAGCAATTAATTTCTTTCATTGAATTGTCTCACTCAAAAGTCAAGTGGATATTTTGTGATTTTTATAACGTGACTCATCGAGGTATTTTCGTCTCCTACCTACCTTGTTTCACAACGATTTATCACTATACTTGTTTCTAATAAATTGTCGGAGCCGGTGAATTCGATTACTTTGATTTTGAAACTCAGAACCATGAGTCTACAGTGGTCCATCATCGCCACGTTTCTGTACGCTGAAATAGCCACCGTGCTACTTCTTACTTTGCCAATAGCGAGTCCTTCAAAATGGCAAAAGTTCTTCAAATCGAAGTTTCTAGCGTACATAGGAAATCAAGCCTACATATACTTCTTTGTGCTGGTCGGCGTTTTAGTTTTGTGCCTCTTGGATGCCATTCGTGAAATGCAGAAATATTCAGAAGGAGGCGACAAGGCGAGTGATCACCAACATCTTGATGCAGAGATGCAAGGTAACATGCGTCTATTCCGAGCTCAGAGGAACTTCTACATTTCCGGCTTTGCTCTGTTTCTTCTCGTCGTCATCCGTCGATTGGTGCAAATGATTTCACAATTGGCCGTATTACTGGCTCAGAGTGAAGCTAACCTCCGTCAAGCTCAAAGTGCAACAACAACAGCTAGAACTCTCCTCGCACAGCAGGGAGCAGGCGACGAACACTCTAAGAAGGAGGTTGAAGATTTGAGAAGTAAAATTACTGTCCTTGAAAAGGAGTTGTCGAAGGAGAAGAAAGACAAAGAAGCGGTGAAGTCTCAGGCGGAAAGTCTTAACAAGGAGTATGATCGGCTGGCAGAAGAGCACAGCAAGCTACAGAAAAAGTTGACAGTGTCTGGTGGAGATAGCAAGAAAGATGAGTAGACTGATGTAAATTATTAAGTAGTAATTTTAAGGTTTGGTTTAAAATTCTATTCCAAAAGTAGGTTGAAGAGTCAGGTTCGGTAACTTTCAACATTTATAACTTTATCCCTTGTAGTAATAAGATTGCATATTTGCTCCATATTTTGATATACTTGACTAATAAAAGCTTGCAAATAAACTCTATTCAATGTTACAGTTATGGACTTTGTCATCACTATAAGCATTTATAAAAATATTTTGTAAAAAAACTGTCTGTAAATTTGTTGCCGACGGCCTTTGCACTGACTCATGTTGGTAGTAGTGGTAGAAGATAGCATTGACGAAGTGACAATACCTCCTAACTATCATATATTATATGAAATGCATTTTTTTTAATGTAATAGACTTAAAATTTAAGTCAAATTTTACTTGTATCGGAAAATTCCTTTTAAAATAGCTATTAAAAATCTGTGTAAATAGCTGCTATGTGCAGATTTACAAACTGTATAGGGCAATGTCTTGTGTTTAATAATCTAATTCATGTTCACTGATAGGAGGTATTGTCACTTCATCAACGATAGGTAGCTAACACAGTAATTGTGGCCTTAAGAAATAGTGTTGTAAATAGTTATTGTTGAAAAGGTCAAAGGTCAACATCTTTATAGCTGGTTAACAGATATTTTTCAAATATTTAATCCACAAATTAAAATTTATATTTCACTGTTTGAATTTTGCATTTAATCCTTGTCAATTTAGGATAATGCCAGCAATTATTACAATCAATGCTATTTATTTATTAAATATTTAATATTGTGAGAAGAATGAATGTATTGTGGTTAAAATTAATTTCCCTTATTCCAATATGTGAACTTATAGTTTTGGTTAGTAGTGGAATCTGGTTTAAAATGACTGCTATCACGTGAAGGGACAGCGTCAGTTTTTAACCATGTTTTAGTTTGGAATGTTTTATAAAAAATAAAAGGGAATAAATTTCACTTGATCTATCATGGTGTCAAACATTTTATTTGTCTGGCTATAAGTTGTATGTTTAATTTTTTGTATTTTTTAATCATTGTCATTGGAATGGATGCGTTAGTTGGGTTGTTTTTTGTAAGAACAATAACTTTTGTTTAAGGATAGGTTTGTTGCTTTAGTTAAGTGTGTTATTAATACATTCATTTTGTATTTTGAAATATTTTTTTTATTTAGTACCCTTAATCAATTCATGAATAGGTTAATTATATCGCGCCGCCTGCCGCCGCGCGGTCAGAAGAGACTCGATTGCGTCAGAACTTAGTTAAAAACTGAATCACAAAATAGAGACTGAATCATGCGTCTGCGGCAGCGACACAATCTAGACTTGTCTGAACAATCAAGCTACCAGGGGGCTATTTCATAAACATTACAATTTGTAATTTACTACGGTAAAAAGCAAAAATTGGGGTGTCTGTGAGTAGTTAATTTTCTATTTTCACCAGCGAAAATTTTTCTATGTCTATGATTTTCACATTGGCGATGCAATAAACACCAATCTCGTAATTTACTAAGATAAAAATCATAGACCATACAATAATACGTAAACTGATATGAAACAGGGCTCTGCACAAACACAGCCTTCTAGCCCTCGATCAAGAATGAATACCCTCTAGGGGGGCGTCCATTAATCACGTGATGTTTTTTTTTTGGCCAATTTTTAACCCCCCCTCCCCCCTCTCACAGCACCCCCCCCGTCCCCCTAGATCACCGGCCAGTCTCAAAAACGGCACATCGAAATGATCGAAACAACGCCCCACTTTGAAACTGGGAGCTTATTTTGTTCAAAGTATTCTCCTCTCTGTTCGTCTGTATATTTGATTTTTTTTGTGTATGTCCACCGATTATTCGAAAAGGGCTCGACCGATTGAAATGATTCAAACGTTATTACATTAGGTAAACTTTCAAGTTGGTCCCATTTTTTAAAATTTGGAAATCGGTTAGGTACTTTTCAAGAAATCTTGTAAAAAGCACGAAAATAGTATGATTTTGTGTGAATTACCTCGATGATAATGGTCGTATTACTTCTTTGTTTATGAACTGAATAAGATAATTCTTTTTTTGTTGGAAGAGGGATATCTGTGTAGTTCTTTAACCGACTTAAAAAAGGAGGTTTTCAGTTTGACCCGTATGTATGTATGTATCTTCGCGATTATCTAATGTTTGGCTGAGCCGATTTTACTACCTAAATAATTTACCTACAAGGTACCTTTAACCACCTCTGTGGTCTAGTGGTTCGCCCACCCGTGTAAGGCGCAGAGGTCCCGGGTTCGATTCCCAGGGGGGGTACAATTTGTACTCGGTTTGGTTGGTGGTAGGGTTTATTTCAAGTCCGCCTGGCTAGCTACCACCATCTTACCTAAGTCTAACGCCATAACAACAATTTAATAATTGTTGTGTTCCGGCAGTTAGAGGTAAGATAGCCAGTATTTCGGGTGTAGTGCGCTTCCACCTTCGGCCTTATCGTCATTTAATATCAGGTAAGATGAAGGCCAAGCACTACCCCGATGTGTATAAAAAAAAACCTACACTAAAAATAAAAAAATAAAAAATTTGTTTAAAAAAACAAAAAACTGACTTCAAAAAACCTACCTCTAAAAAGCAAGAAATAATATTCGTATTAATAAAAACACGTCTATTGAAGTCGGGTGGGGCTGGAGTACAGATTCCTTTTTTATTCTAAAAGCCCCACCCGACTTCAATAGACGTGTTTTTATTAAATTTTTCCCAAATTCAACTTTTAAAAAATTGTTTCAGAAAAACAAAAAAACCGACTTCAAAAAACCTACCTCTAAAAAGCAAGAAATAATATTCGTATTAATAAAAACACGTCTATTGAAGTCGGGTGGGGCTGGAGTACAGATTCCTTTTTTATTCTAAAAGCCCCACCCGACTTCAATAGACGTGTTTTTATTATTACGAATATAATTTCTTGCTTTTTAGAGGTAGGTTTTTTGAAGTCGGTTTTTTGTTTTTCTGAAACAATTTTTTAAAAGTTGAATTTGGGAAAAATAGTAATTTGTACCTACCCAGATAATAAAAATATTCATGTGGGTATTCAACTTTCAAGAGTTTTAGTTTGTGTGTGAAGCGTTATCTAGGATATTCTTGATCGAAGCTTCTAGCTTTTTATTTCATTGCTTTTAGGAAACTTCTCACTAGAAGTATTTGCTTGAAAAAGATCTTGATGGATCTTACAGTGTGAAAGGCCAGAAATTCCTGTAGTTAATGAGTCATTAAAGGTTGAGTTGGAAAGTAAGTATCGAAAATTAACATGTACAGATTGGAGCTAAGGTTCTATAGTTTATTTACAAACAACATCAGTAAAATATAGTTGGTTGTAATAGTACTTAGCAAAAGTGCCAAAAGTGGCCACTTTCTGCTCTTTTTCTAACTACTATTAGGTTGATGTTGTTTGTAAATAAACTAAAGAACCTTAGCTTCAATCTGTACATGTGAATTTTCGATACATGTTTATATTAAAATCCGAATTAGTAGAATTAGAATTAGTAGGCTTCGTTCATCCATACTTACCTGATTGTAGATTCGTTCATTTTCTATTTCTCTTTTTAAATAGTAATAACATTTTTTTCTAAATATTTTTTACAATGTTAATGATAGCACATGTCGTGACAGCCTATAATTAAGACAGCACTTAGCTTATAAATTTACTTATAATTTACTTAAAATTTACTTAAAATAAAAATAAAAAATACATTATGTACTTTGCAAGCAATTAATTTTATTATGACGAGGGCGCCACTTTGAGGCATATAGGGGCTTTAATTAGGTAATTACCTACCTAATGATTGATTTAGGCAACAACAGTCTTATACCTAGTACAATAATTCTTAAATTAACATTGGAAACAAACAGACCTTATAGTAAATAAGTTTATTCCTTTGACAAAGTATCTAGGTACCCACAGTTGAGCACAATCATTGTCCACTGCTGAGGCATAAACAGGCCTTCTTTATGGATGAATAGAGAGGATATGGATGAGTTACGGTAAGTATACAATTATAGTACATTATGATATAAGTGCGGTACGTTGAAAATTACAGCCGAGGCGATATTGCTAGCCCGAGCCGTAGGCGAGGGCTACAAGAAAGCAGAGGCTGTAATTATCAAAGCGCACGTATGTCATACGACGTTTTATAACATATTTGCGAGGAAATAAATAAAACTCGGACTTTGCACCTTTGTTTTCCATATGATTAAATTTTGATACGCTTGTAAGAATCTTATCGGTCAATTTTTCGGGCAAGAGGCTTAGAGTAGCCTTTTTCGCTGCCTCTGAGACTTCTGGCGGTGTTGAATTAATAAATTCATCACACTACTTGACGACATTTTCAAATAAAAACAATACAGCAAAAAAAAATTAAATTAGCAATGCGCGCGCATCAGCGCTTTTTTTAAGGCAAAGGCATAAAAACAGCCAGTATTACTAATAAAGTAAATTAATATTTTTTTGTTTTTGTTACAAATAAATGGTTGTAATTTATTGTCAACATTAATTAAATTGAATAATTAAATGTTTATTTATTATATTTTATCTCCCAAAGTTAATTTTATCCATAAAATGTTGACCTCTTTTCTGACATAAAAACTCTTTGCTAAGATTTAAAAAAGTACCGTTCGTTTTAGACGAAGTAAGATAAACCGTGCGGTAATGTAAAGTAAAACGCACGGTTTATCAAGGAAACCGTGCGTTTTACTTTACATTACCGCACAAGTTCGTAATGAGATACAATACGTTATTGAAATTGGTGTAATAAGAGACCCTTTACGAGCAAATATGTTATAAAATATGGTTATGGACCAGCGTGGTCGCTCGCTGGCGTAATGCAGTTTGGTGGATGTGGGATTGTGGGTGGGTGTGACCAAGTCAACGAGACCAAGTGCGAATAATTGGTTGTGAGCATAGGTACCTAGTCATGGCATAGCCAGTCAGTTCCTACAAAGATCAGCTTCATGTAATCAGATCAGACACACGCACACATCAGATTGGATTGGCACCTTTATTATTGTGTTAGACTCATATAATTATGTAGATTTAAAAATCCTTCGCCTGTCTTACCCACCCTCAGTGCCATTCGCAATACAGTACGTACAACGCCCGCCAATATCAAGTCGAATATTTACATAAGTATCACATTTACGTAACATCTTCGGTAAACAAACGAGTCGATGTGTGTTTACGTTTAAACAACATTTTTATTACTTATTCTGAACTACCTATCTACCTTAGTAAGTAGGTACCTACTAGTTACCTACCTCACCTCTCTCCTAAAACTAAGTCACTCCTCCGCGCCTAATAGGCTTAACTATTGTGTCATCTGAAATTCAATGATGGACCCAAATTTTTTTGGTGGTTTGTGTATAACTGCAAGTTATGTGCAATTTAGCTTGCAGGAAGTGTGGTACTCTGCCGCGGAGCCACCTCTTTAGAAATCGATCATTTATATCTTAAAATAATGTATGTCAAACGTACATTACGTACGTATGCCGTTTATAGATGTACGTGCATTATGTACTAATAAAATAGACATTGTTTGTGGCTCCGCTGCGGAGCATACTCTCTAGCGGAGCCACTAAGAACATGTACACCGGAACGATAAACGCTTCTGTTTTTTGATGAAAACTGATGTACGAATCGTGTTTATTGCGTACGTGTCGAAAAATATAATTTAAAGACAGTGGTTTTATTAAATTTAACTAGACTAAAATTTTCATAAAAAGCGCCTGGTTATTTAATGTAAGCAACATTTTCTGTAGCCGTTACCTCTTTTTAAGATTAGGCGCAGAACTATAAATATTATTACCGAAGAAAATTAGCAGTTTATTTAAGAGCCATATGACGTATCGACTGTGAGTTTTGGTTAAAATGGGGAATTTTGGCGTCGTCGATCTCAGAAACAAACAAACATTAACAATTTTGACTTATTGAATAGTGCAGAATAGCTATTGGAATAGTTCATAGCGGCTTCGCTTTTTGTAAATTTTGCTTAACTTTTTAATTAAACCCAAAATGGCAGAGAAAGATTTTCATTAAATGCGCGAGGGCACGTTTTTGGGCTCATGGATTGGACTACTGTTCTAAACAAATGAAATAAAAAAATAGAGTGTTATTTCTTATATAGTAGAATAGATCATAGCGGCCTCGGAATTTTGAAATATCATTGAAATAAATTAGAAAAAAAATCTTATTCTAAACCAAAAAACTTCGAAAATCGCTTCGAGTTAACTGTGAATTTCTCCTATCTACGATAATATTATTGAGCAAAATTTATACCCAAATAATTGTTACTTCATAAGGAATAAAGATTTCATAATTTTTAAGCATAAATTTGTTATTTTAATTCAATAATAATGAGAAATCTTAACTGCAAAATTACTACAAAATGCGATGCACCGACCGACCGTCAGAACTCAGTACCGCGCGAGCGCTTCTCAGTGTTGGACGTGTGTCGAATTTCTGCGTCAGAGGCACGTTCTGAAGACGACTGCGGTTGTTTCTTATTTCGCTCTTGTGTTAGGATTCGGAACGACCGAAGAACTTTTAATTAGCAAAACTTCGTTTTCCATTTGGAATACGAATAATTTAAACTTTCCTATATTCTAAATCAAATAAAATGTTTTTTTGAGGATCAACCAAGAACTTTTAGAAACAAAACACAAAAACATAGATCAAGGATTTGAACGCGCCTCAGTACTAGTCTGTAGTATAGTGCGACTATAAGATTTGATCATCTAAGCACAGTACAGGCACAGCCGAGAGATAGTCTTCATACAGTCGGCCATCGGAGGCGTCTAGACAGAGCAATCGTGCGGGGTGGTGCGGTATAGAAGGGGGGTGGGAGGGCCCGAGAGCCCATACTTTGGCAATGTATGCATCTCGGGCCCTATCCCGTCAGGGCTTACGCTTCTGATTGGGTTATACTATATTATATTGAAAGTAGTATTTGCAATTTTTTGATGTGGGTGTCATGAAAAAGTGTTTTTGGCACGATTTTGATATTAGATTTGGTATTCAAAATGGCGTCCGCACATTGATGTATTTGTTGATATTTGTGTATTTTTGTTTGATTATTGGACCGATTTCGATGAAACTCGGTTTTTGCTACTGTTTTGACAAGAAAACAGCAACGCAATGTTAAAAAATGTAAAAAATTCAAGATGGCGGCCAACTTTTTTTTTTGCGGGCCGATTTCGATGAAACTCGGTTTTTGGTAGTATTTTGGCAAGAAAACAGCGACGTAATGTTAAAAATGAAAAAAAATTCAAGATGGTGGCCAACTTTTTTGTTTGCCGGCCGGCCGATTTCGATAAAACTCGGTTTTTGCTACTGTTTTGACAAGGAAACAGCAACGCAATGTTAAAAATGTAAAAAATTCAAGATGGCGGCCAACTTTTTTGTTTGCGGGCCGATTTCGATGAAACTCGGTTTTTGGTAGTATTTTGGCAAGAAAACAGCAACGCAATGTTAAAAATGTAAAAAATTCAAGATGGCGGCCAACTTTTTTGTTTGCGGGCCGATTTCGATGAAACTCGGTTTTTGCTACTGTTTTGACAAGGAAACAGCAACGCAATGTTAAAAATGTAAAAAATTCAAGATGGCGGCCAACTATTTTGTTTGCGGGCCGATTTCGATGAAACTCGGTTTTTGCTACTGTTTTGACAAGGAAACAGCAACGCAATGTTAAAAATGTAAAAAATTCAAGATGGCGGCCAACTATTTTGTTTGCAGGCTGATTTCGATGAAACTCGGTTTTTGGTAGTATTTTGGCAAGAAAACAGCAACGTAATGTTAAAAATGTAAAAAATTCAAGATGGTGGCCAACTTTTTTGTTTGCCGGCCGATTTCGATGAAACTCGGTCTTTGGTAGTATTTTGCCAAGAAAACAGCAACGCAATGTTAAAAATGTAAAAAATTCAAGATGGCGGCCAACTTTTTTGTTTGCGGGCCGATTTCGATGAAACTCGGTTTTTGCTACTGTTTTGACAAGGAAACAGCAACGCAATGTAAAAAATGTAAAAAATTCAAGATGGCGGCCAACTATTTTGTTTGCAGGCCGATTTCGATGAAACTCGGTTTTTGGTAGTATTTTGGCAAGAAAACAGCAACGTAATGTTAAAAATGTAAAAAAATTCAAGATGGTGGCCAACTTTTTTGTTTGCCGGCCGATTTCGATAAAACTCGGTTTTTGGTAGTATTTTGGCAAGAAAACAGCAACGCAATGTTAAAAATTCAAGATGGCGGCCAATTTTTTTGTTTGCCGCCCGATTTCGATGAAACTCGGTCTTTGGTACTATTTTGCCAAGAAAACAGCAACGCAATGTTAAAAATGTAAAAAATTCAAGATGGCGGCCAACTATCTCGTTTGCAAGCCGATTTCGATGAAACTCTGTTTTTGGTAGTATTTTGGCAAGAAAACAGCAACACAATGTTAAAAAAGTAAAAAATTTAAGATGGTGGCCAACTATTTTGTTAGTAGGCTGATTTCGATGAAAAGCTCTACAACTCTGGCATGTTTTCATCTTATAAAAGAAATAACTCAAAACCTCGATGATGGAATGAATACATTAGCTATATTTCTTGATATGAGTAAAGCATTCGACAGTGTTTGCCACAAACTACTGATTAATAAACTAGAAAAATTAGGAATAAGAGGAAATGCACTATCATGGATAGAAAGTTATCTAACAGACCGTCAACAATGTGTTGAAATTTCACGACTCTCTGGAAACATTAGGAAATCTTATAATTCTACGTATTGTTTCAACCGATGCGGCGTTCCTCAAGGCAGTGTTTTGGGTCCGTTGTTGTTTCTATTATACATGAATGATCTGATCACTGTATTGGATCAAAAATGTATATTATTGTCAATATGTGGTGCTCATTATTTAGACAGCTGTAAACCACTATTCAAAAACTTAAATATACTACCACTGCCCTGTCTATATATTTATGAAATCTCGATATTTGTGAAAAACTACAATGACTTGTTTAAAAAGAGAGACATAATACGCAGTCAGAGATTAGGTGATAGATTGCAAATACCTAAGCAAAGATTAGTTTTATATTCAAAGAACGCATATTGTATGGCAATACGAGTATTTAATAAATTGCCAAATGACATAAAAGCCTTGACTATGAATAAATTCCGACATAAATTATTTAATTTCCTTCTTGATAAAATGTATTATACAGTTGATGAGTTCTTGAATGATAAAATCTGACATCTGCTTTATTATTATTATTTGACATTTATGTATATTTCTTTTATTTGAATACTAATTCTAGATTGTATTTCTTAGAATCTTGGATATTGTACTGTATTTGACTATTACATTTATATTTTGTATACATCACCAATAGGTTGTAATGAAGACTTTTGCACGTCGTCAAATGTACGATAGAATATGTCAGAACAAATCTTATGTAACAACCACCACCACCATATTCTTGCAAATAAATGTTTTATTATTATTATATACTCGTGGTCGAGTGGCTTGTGTACAAGTTTTCTAGGTATTGTCATCTCTGAGGACCAGGTTTCAATTGCCAGTTGAGCCAAAACGATATTTTCTGTATTGTCTCATGTCTGGGTGTTTGTAGTGCCACCATTGTCTCCCATTTCCATAACACAAGTGCTTCAGCTGCTTACTTGGAATGGAATTGGAGCAATGTTTAATCTGATGTATAAATTTAATGTTGTTACTTAAAAATGTAACTGTAAAAATGTACCCATATTTCTTTTATTTAATGTAATTTTCATTCGTAAAACTGTAAATGTAACTATGAACATTGAAAAATTAAAATTAAAAAAAACATATGTAAAACAACGAATGTAACTTTCATTGAATTCATTCACATTCAGTTCCTTCCATCTTCCTTTTCATTCAGTTTCTTGTTTGCTTGCTTGCAGCTTGATCTCGATCATTTAAATATAGATAATAGGTAGGTTTGTCTGAGATCATATATTTTCTGAGCGTAAATAATTGTGAGAAGTTTCATTTATTTAGTTATAAAATTCTAGTATAAAAGTCTAGTCTAGCTAGGTACTTAATTTTTACTTGTAACAACGTTACTTATTTTCTACTTTTCTCAGCCAGACTAAATAAAAAAAAATTTAGCCAGACTAAAATAATATTCCTGTTTTAATTATTTTTCCTGTTTTTGTGATTAAAATTTATAAATGTAGATTTTACCAAAAACAGAGTTTCATCGAAATCAGCCCGCAAACAAAAAAGGTGGCCGCCATCTTGAATTTTTTACATTTTTAACATTGCGTTGCTGTTTCTTGCCAATATACTACCACAAACCGAGTTTCATCGAAATCGGCCCGCAAACAAAAAAGTTGGCCGCCATCTTGAATTTTTTACTTTTTTAACATTGCGTTGCTGTTTTCTTGTCAAAATACTACCAAAAACCCAGTTTCATCGAAATCGGCCCGCATACAAAACCTTCATCTCACCTGATGTTAAATGACGATAAGGCCGAAGGTGGAAGCGCCACCCGGAATACTGGCTATCTTACCTCCAACTGCCGGAACACAACAATTTTTAAATTGTTATTATGGCGTCAGACTTAGGTAAGATGGTGGTAGCTAGCCAGGCGGACTTAAAATAAGCCCTACCACCAACCAATCCGAGTACAAATTGTACCCCCCCTGGGAATCGAACCCGGGACCTCTGCGTCTTACACGGGTGGGCGAACCACTAGACCACAGAGGCGGTTAAATTTTACTAAAAAAAAAACGACACACCCATAGCACCCGTCCCGTCTGAGGTGCTTTGGTGAGTCGAATTTTTCTATTATTTTTCTAATATATTATTTATCTGAACATAATTAACTTCTTTCCGTCCCAAGATTATATTACACATGCTTATTATGACATATTATTAGACTTTTCGGCAACTTAATTATTAGAATTATTTTTTTTAGGTACACAGTATTAGAAATAAGAATCATTTATCTTATACCTTTAAACGAGCAATTCTTGTATATTTATTTTATATTTTTTTCTGTGATCTCGGAAATAGCTCTAACGATTTCGCTGAAATTTGGTATATGGAGGTTTTCAGGGGTAAACAATTGATCTAGATTAGCCTTATGTTTGGAAAAACGCGTGTTTTCCAGTTTTCATGCTTTTTTCATGCGTTTTTCTTTCGACGCAGAATATGGTCGCTAATTTCGTCCTACCGGCCAAAGTCCGTCTGGTCTAGCGGGTTAAGACGGGGGCGGCAAAAAACGAGTGTACCGGGTTTGAATCCCGCTCTATGACTTAGTTTTGTTTTTTTTATACACGCTGAAATTTTAATCTCGTTTAATCACTCTCTCACTCACTCTCTTTTAATCACGCTGAGCTTTTAATCATTTGGTTCCCGCCGTGTGGTGGTTGCACTCATGATTACAAACAACTTTTACTATGGGGCCATCTCTCCTGCTCGCAAAAAAATCAGCTG
The DNA here is from genome assembly GCA_943789525.1 of Agriphila geniculea. Classification (NCBI taxonomy): domain Eukaryota; kingdom Metazoa; phylum Arthropoda; class Insecta; order Lepidoptera; family Crambidae; genus Agriphila; species Agriphila geniculea. The sequence continues at coordinate 1,701,389 of OX038879.1, read as the reverse complement.
TTCCATACAAAAGTGCAGTACCTACTCGACGTTAATGTATGGGACAGCTGTTTTTTTTGCGCTTGCAGGGAGAAAATGAATTCTTATGAAACATACGCCAAATATTTTGTAATATACTCTTATCTTACATCATGGAGGCAATTTTGAATATATCAACATTAAGTATTTTTTTGGAATTTTTTAAATCCCTATTTCTATGAGTGAGTATTTTTCAAAAGTTACTAGTAATAGGTAATCGCAAAGTGTCAAACATCGGAACATTAAAAGGCGGAAGAGGGAAGGTCACCCTTTTTCCCGCCCGGCTCCAGGTGACAGCTAGTTTGTGGTTTTAGCACCGAATAGGTATATTTACAAAAAAGAACCGAAAGAGGTGGTCTGGCCGTTAGGCTAAAAAGTTTGGCGACCCATGCTCTAAGCTATAGTTTTAATCTAAAACGAAAAACTTCCTTTGCTAGATAAAAAATTAGGTAATTAAATAATTTTTATTTTTAACAAATATGACGGCGAAGGGGAAGAGCTGAGTGTCGTCAGGATAAGATTATTCCTCGCCGAGCATGAAATAATTGTCTCTTTACAATGCACAACCTCTATTCTTACAATCAACATCAAGTTAGCAGAAAATAAAGGATGATCGAACAGATTCACACGGATTCAAGTCGGTAAACGCGGCAAGTTCGACACAGCGAGGCGAATTCAAATCAATAACCGTTCACTACGGCTGCCGGTAACAGAATGTCCCACAGACCATCCAGAGATCGCGCTCTTCACATTTTCCCGCCTCCGGAAACGTCAAGACTGTCAACTGTCAAACTGACAAACATCAAATCTGTCAACTGTCACACGTCAAACTGTCAAACTGTGTCATTGACAAAGACATCGCTTGCTGCACAGATCACACACTCGCTGTATCGACCTTACCCAAGTGAGCCACTTGACGTTTCCGACTTGATAGTTACAACTACACTCAATAGATGGCGCTAGGGGATCCAATAATCTTGAGCAGTACGGTGCCCACGCTCCGACACGGCCATCTTGACATTTCACACGTCCTCGTGTGAGGTTGCTGGTGAAGATCCTGCAAAGAGAGATAATACCTGAACAGTAAAATGTTCAATCGCTCGGCCTTCCTGACCAAAAGGGTCAGGTCTTGTAACACCACAATTTGTATACCACAACTCTTTATTCAAAATTACAACATTGCTTACTCAAAATCCATAGGTACTAATGAAATAACAGTGATGAAAGTAAACAAATCAAAATAACTATTCACTTAAAATTCAACAAAACTCATCAACCCAATCTTTCCAAATCAAACTAAATAGATTGTGTAATCAGTGTAGTATGCAATACTCTACAATTCAGATGCTCCCATCCAGATGACAACCTCTATCCGGTCATCACCCAAAACAAGGGCTACCTCCATCCGGTACCCTTAACAACACAGCGCCTCTATCCGGCGACTCAACAGCGATCGCTTACATCTTTGAGCTAAACGCACGCCACTCACAAGCGTGGCCGCAATGCGACGGGAAATCAGGCCCGATTTACGCCTACGACTACGAATGCACGAAAGATGTAACCAATCTGAGCAACTTGCATACTATTGAATAAACAATCACAAAAAAATAGTATTGTTTGAACTAATTAAAACTAGTTGAAGGTCCAGCCTCTTCGCTTACTATCATCACTATCATCATCATCACCACCATCATCACCATTATCATCATCATCATCACCATATTCCCCATCATCACCATAATAACTAATGATAACTTTTTACAGAATTTACAGCCAAATATGCTGGAGGGCCAAGTACCCAATTGTTTTTTTTCCTTTTTTTATTTTCAAACAACTGAATTATCAATTTACTGTGTACCACTTTAGTCCGGCTATCCCTGTAGCTCATAAATTAAGTCATCCCTGTGACTTCTCAGAACCATCCCTGTGGCTCTTACACATTTGATCATCCCTGTGATCTCACACATAAGATCATCCCTGTGATCTTTAGTCCGGCTATCCCTGTAGCTCATAAATGAAGTCATCCCTGTGACTTCTCAGAACCATCCCTGTGGCTCTTACACATTTGATCATCCCTGTGATCTCACACATAAGATCATCCCTGTGATCTTACACAACAAAAATGACTTAAGAGGACACAATAAAATAATCAGTTAAGACTCAAAATTTTCAGAACACTGCGAATCACTGATGTCATCAGGTACTTGTCCCTCAGGCATCTTTCTTAACCTATCATATGCGTACTTGTAAGTACGCTTTGAGTTTAGGGCTTTTAAAACATAACGATCGTTATCAAGTATTTCTATGACTTTAAACGGCCCCCTGAACTTGGGTCTAACTTTGTTAAATCAGGGACTAATTAATTTCATGATTACGAACACTAGTGACTAAACTGAATTCATATTCCTACATAGCAACAGCTGCTTACTCAAATTCACCACACTATGACTAAAAGTGTACTGACAGTGTACTAACGGTGTACTAACAGTGTACTAACAGTGTACTAACAGTGTACTATCAGTTTACTAATAGTGTGCATGCAGTGTACTAACAATGTACGAACAGTGTACTAACAGCGTACTATCAGTTTACCAAGTGTACTAGCAGTGTACTAACAATGTACAACAGTGTACTAACAGTGCATTGACAGTGTACAAACAGTGTACCAACAGTGCACTTACAGTGTACTAACACTGTACTAACACTGTACTAACACTGTACTAACACTGCACTAACACTGTACCAACACTGTACTAACACTGTACTAACACTGTACTAACACTGTACTAACACTGTACTAACACTGTACTAACACTGTACTAACACTGTACTAACACAGTACTAACACAGTACTAACACAGTACTAACACTGTACTAACACTGTACCAACACTGTACTAACACTGTGCTTACACTGTACTTACACTATACCGACACTGTACCAACACTGTACCAACACAGTACCAACACAGTATCAACACTGTACCTACACTGTACCAACACAGTATCAACACTGTACCTACACTGTACCAACACTGCAGTAACACTACACCAATAGTAAACATATTCAAAAACATTGATGCATCTACCAACTGTTAGCAGTGAATTCGAACAGAAAAGTGGTTACATTACAACAGAAAAGTACTAACATTACATTACCACAGAATATGACATTACTACAAAAAGATTTTATTCTATTTCCTTATTTTTGCTCTAAATTCCAATATCAATTCTGGTGAATGATGTCACCAACAACAAATTACTTAGCTCTTTTAATTTTAGTTAAATTAACTCCCATGAATACTTTTGAAACAAATTGAGACTCAATATGGACCGTTTTTTTGGTAATTTTTCTATTTCTACGCCAATCAATTCTTTTTTTGTCATAATCATAACCAACAGAATTACTTAGTGACTTTTCAGTTGTAAAACAAAATCCAAATAAAATTGTTATGACTGACCCTTATAAAGTGACCTTGTAGATTCGCTACGCTGGCTGCACCCACCAATGCGTCGCCATCGTACTGCCACCGTTGCCTCGCTGCCGCCATTCCATCACCTTGCCTGCGCTGATTTGCTTTGCTCAGCTCCACAACTGTTGCCACTGCAGTTGCATTGCACAACTGTTGTCTGGTGAAGCACCTGAAGCAGATAAACACAGGCGCATTTGGTTGTTGTTTGACATGAGAATAAGCACTAGAAAAAGTAGAACGATCACATGACCTGTTATCCTTGAAATCAGTCGATGCTGCGCTGTCCTGCTATGCGTCACCTTTGCATGAACAGCTCCTTGAAATAGCTCCATGTCGGGGTCAAAATCAGGAACGAACATCGGCACTCGAAGTAAACGCACGCATAACTTGTTCCAAAGCCATAAAATTGCGATTTTACTACTCCATAAATAATAGACGCCATTTTTCGTCGATCACATTGATTTTCTGTTGCACGTGTCTCGTTATCACACCTCATATCATTTGATTCATTTTTTTCACCACGTGGGACATTTGGATTGCATCCCAACTTCTGATGACGGCGAAGGGGAAGAGCTGAGTGTCGTCAAGATAAGATTATTCCTCGCCGAGCATGAAATAATTGTCTCTTTACAATGCACAACCTCTATTCTTACAATCAACATCAAGTTAGCAGAAAATAAAGGATGATCGAACAGATTCACACGGATTCAAGTCGGTAAACGCGGCAAGTTCGACACAGCGAGGCGAATTCAAATCAATAACCGTTCACTACGGCTGCCGGTAACAGAATGTCCCACAGACCATCCAGAGATCGCGCTCTTCACATTTTCCCGCCTCCGGAAACGTCAAGACTGTCAACTGTCAAACTGACAAACATCAAATCTGTCAACTGTCACACGTCAAACTGTCAAACTGTGTCATTGACAAAGACATCGCTTGCTGCACAGATCACACACTCGCTGTATCGACCTTACCCAAGTGAGCCACTTGACGTTTCCGACTTGATAGTTACAACTACACTCAATAGATGGCGCTAGGGGATCCAATAATCTTGAGCAGTACGGTGCCCACGCTCCGACAAATATATCATCTGTCTCATTTATGGTATCATCTTCCTATAATCTGTTTCTTCACATACAGATCCATGGCCCTCTAAAAATGTGCGGCATAGCGATAGCAAATTACTCCATAGAAGTACTAAAAACATGAAACTTTGGGCAAAGTATCAAAATCGCTTGGTCGTAGTTTCAACACAGTATCGTGAACTCGTGAGTTGTCGTTAACGCTTCTAGACCGGGCGGCCACCGCATGGTTACCTACCCCATCGAGTTACTGAAAATTATCACCTTCCACGAAAAGTAGACCTTAAATAGGTAAGAAAAATGTTGGTCTGCCGGGGCTCAACCTGGAGGAACCTTGGCGGTGCAAAGCTGTGCTACCTACTTTTGACCATCATTTTACCTCATGTGGTTACTGAACAAAACCTTTTCGTTGCTTTTAGTCTCTATTAGTAGAGTCAAAATAATTATGTCTGCCGAGCGAATTCTTGGAGGGTTCCGCAGTCCAACCATTTTTAGGGGCCGCATGGGGGTGCTATTTTACCTCATCGAGTTACTGGATGAAACCAAGTTCTCCTGGTAGCTAAAATGGTCCCCTTTAAATATTAATTGGTCTGCCAGTTCGCAACCTGGCAGTTTTTGCAGTCCAACCAAATAACTACATAGCATAAAACGAAATAGCTTCCCGCTGTTTGTCCCTATGTATGCTTAGATCTTTAAAACTACGCAACGGATTTTAATGCGGTTTTTTTTAATAGATAGAGTGATTCAAGAGAAAGATTTATATGTATAATACTTGCATAATATAGCAGAGAAACACTGATAATTTTAAAGGTTTCTAATGTGTGTCATAAATAAACACTTTTTTTTCGCTTACATTGCAAACGCTGGCTGAATCCTACGAGATAGATCAAAAAATGTACTACAGTATTATTTACCTTAAAAAGGTCCACATAAAACTTTTTGGTGGTATATGTCTATCTCTTAGGGATAACCCACAATATCCAGTTTTATCCTTTCTTATTATGAGAAACTAGCTGACCCGACAGACATTGTCCTGTCTTAGTTATGAATATTGAATTCGAGTTGGTATAATTAATGAAAAGTTGGGTTCAGAGATATTATAGGTCCCGTTTCCGTTACTGTTCCCCTTTCCCTTTCCCGTCCCGTTCCCGTTTACTTTATAACCCAACAGCTTTATAACCAAGTATATATCACTTGTTATGTTAGTAACGTGTATGTTAGTCTATCCAAACTTACCAATTTAATATTAGGTGTGGTGACTCTGAACTAACCGTAATGAGCACTAAGAAATTCAGTTTTCTTAGATCTGGGGTGAAGCAATCGAAAATCGTGGCGAAGCACTTGCAGTGTCGCTTGATATTTCGAAAGCCTTTGACCGGCACCCTGATTATCTAAAAATATACTGTTTAGCGACCGGTTGCATTCCACATACATTGCTTCTTTTCTTTGGTATGTTTTTTTTTAATCCAAAAAGAAGTAGCAATGGATCACTATCATCTATGAACTGCAACCGGTCGCTGGTTTCTAATTAGATAATCAGCCCGCGGGTCTGGCACGCTAGTTTGCTGAGCAAGCTTCCAGCGTATGGTTTACCTGCTGACTTTTGCAGTTGGATTCTTGAGCGAACGGTCGATAAGAGTGGCTATTGACGGCTGCTCCTCTGACCTCATGGCTATAGAAGCTGGAGTTCCTCAAGGATCCGTTCTTTCCGCAACGCTTTTTTTGCTGCACATCAACGATCTGCTCATGCCCGGAATTGTTGGGTATGCAGACGACAGCACGGTTGCGGAGAGGTATTTGTCCAATGCAAAGGCCAGCAAGGAAGAAATTGGTTCCTTGAGAGAGGCCATGGTGGAGCGGACGAATACGACTTTGAGTATTGTCTCCCAATGGGCGACAACAATTTAGTCACTTTTAATGCCGCCAAAACGCAGGCATGTCTATTCACTGCAAAGAAGAGTCCTCTGAACTTGACTCCTACTTTCCGAGGTGTAACTATACCTGTCACCGACAATCTCGATCTCCTTGGCATAAAGATGACTTCCGATCTCAACTTTGGTGACACAATCGAGTCGAAGGCTCAAACTGAGGCCAAAAAACTAGGCATCTTGAACAAGGTTAAGCGATATTTCACGCCGGGACAGCTTCTAACTCTTTACAAAGCGCAAGTCCGGTCGTGCATAGAATATTGGTGCCACCTGTGGGATGGGTCCGCAAAGTACCAGCTAGCCGCACTCAACTCGGTTGAACGCAGAACCAGAAAACTCATAGGGGATAGTGCGCTATTAAAAACCAAGCTTCACAGTCTTTCCCACCGCCGTGAAGTGGCTTGTCTGGCGGTGTTCTACAGACTATATTTCGGAGAGTGTGCTCTTGAGCTGCATGAGCTCATTCCGCCATCCCCGTTCTACCATCGGACATCCAGACGCACGGCGGGGTTTCACCCCTATTTGGTTGACATTCCATGCATGCGCACGAAGCGTTTTTCATCTTCCTTCTCAATGCGCACAGCCAAGGAGTGGAATTCCCTGCCTGCGTCTGTATTCCCGAAAGAATATAACCCAGCGATATTTAAGGCACGAGTGAATAGGCTTCTTCTGGGCAAGCTCGCTTCATCTTCGGCCTCTTTTTAGCCTTATGGTTCTCGAATGTGGCCAAGAGTAAGTCCATTTAATGTAAAAAAAAAAACCTTTTTGTAAGAAATAATAGATTAATTTTTCAACACACTTGCTCGTAAAGTGAGCCCTAATACATCGCTTTTAGGGCCATAAACCGAACTATAACAAACGCGTGCAATAATATATAAAACACTAGTTGGTTATAGAATTAGCCCTACAAAGTTAAATAGGTACCTTACTGCAAGTTCTATGCGAGTAAACAGAGCATTTTCAATTCAACCGGGTAATACAGTTATTTTTTTAGTAACAACAAAGAGGTTTTATGCCGCTAAATATTATGAAAATTCATTTGCATTTTTGGAATAAATAAATGTGTAGGTCCTTAATTAAGTCAAACAAATATTTATTATTATCAAATTATTCCTAATTTACAATATTTTGTTAAAAAATATTAAAATATTACCATTTTACCACTTAAATTTATATTTTTGTAGTAGGCTGTATGCTCACTAACCCCTTTGTTCGCAAAATATTCTTGCATTGGGCGTGTGAAAAAAAACAAAAAAAAAACCTGCTCGCCTTTTCTCATCATGATTATCATTTTGTTTTTGTCGTATTTGTTGCTGTGTGGTAAATTACTTTGTTTTTTCCTCGCAAATGTGTTGAAAAACGTCGTATGAAACTCGTGAGCTCTTACTTATTGCACACTCGCTGAGTTACGCCCTCGCCTGCGGCTCGGGCTGCAACTGACAGCCTTGTGTGCAATAAGCAACCAAAGCTAACTTGTATCATAATGTACTAATATTACATTTATTTCCTCAATAAAATAACTCCGACCGAAGCATCTGTTTGTTTTATTACACCCTCTTTGACGATATTTGCAGCACGCATTCTTTTAATTCTATGTCAAACGTCATATTTAAAAAGTTTATTTTGTCGAAAATAAATATTTTTATTCTTAAAATTTTTAAAGTTTTTATGTCCAAAATAATTTTATATGGTGGTTAAGTATTCTTAAATTTTCTAATTTTCCGTGCAATTTTCTTAATTTTATTCATTCATAACAACCATTTCCTGATAATATTAAACACAACAAAAAAAATAATTAGTGAAATCGGTCCAGCCAGGCGAAACAGGATTTATATATAAATATATATATAAATCCTATATATATATATATATATATATATATATATATATATAGTATATAATGGCTTATTTACGAAGCGATTTTAAGCAATACAGCATTAATCCTTACCTTATCCAATTAAGTACCTTAAATATATTTTGCATGCATGTGATGTAGATTATTATGGCCTTAGTATCAGCACTGCACCCATGCGAAGCCGGAGCGAGTCGCTAGTTTAATATAGTTTGTAAGTTCTCCTAGTAGCTAAAATTATGCCCTTTAAATATTAATTGATTTTCCAGTTCGCAACCTGGCAGTTTTTGCAGTCCAACAAAATTTATTATAATTTTAATGTTACATTTTCAGTCTACAGACGATATTTTACTTGCTTGCTTGTTTCTTTGTATTGATTCATGAAGTATATTTATTTTCTCAAACATGCTTGGAAATTCGAACATTATTTTGACAACTTTCTTGGTGCTAAATCGGACTGGACAGACCTAAACCGCTCCGGCAATTTTTGTATGAGAATCCATTACTAACGTATAATAATGGTTTTTCATAAAAATATTACAAGCCAGCCTTTCTGTTGTCTAACTTCAAAATCTATCGCAATCGCTTTCAGGATGTAATCCATTGAAGTTTCTTTTTGGCACAAAAAAAAAATTAGCAAAGAAATGCAGCAATGTGTCACATCCATCTGTCAAACGAAAGCGATTGCGATAGATTTTTAAAATTAGACAATTAAATTAGCCCCCGGGTTCCGAACAAGCCGGGTTCCAAAAAGGCTTGAGCACCATAATAGACCACATCCATACGCTGCGGCACGTTATACAGAAGACCGAGGAGTATAATCTGCCACTTTGCTTGGCGTTCGTGGATTATGATTTGATTCGATTGAAACCTGGGCGGTGCTGCAGTCTCTCAAAGGTGCCAAGTGGACTACAGATATATTTAAGCTTCGTACAGACTGAGGCGAATTCTGCGCGAAATTCGCGAGTGCGATCACGTAACTCAAAGCGATAGCCATAGCCATAGCCATTGTCAAAGAAATTTTCTTCGACAATGGCGAATCTTGAATGGCGACCGCGCACCGGACGACGCTTCGTGGGTAGGCCCCCCATTAAGGTGGACGGACGATCTGGTAAAGGTCGCGGGAAGCCACTGGATGCGGGCAGCGCAGGACCGATCGTCGTGGAGATCCTTGGGGGAGGCCTATACCCAGCAGTGGGTGTCATGCAGCTGATATGATGATGATGATATAAATATTGCCGGCGTTTGACCGTAAATGTTTTTATTTAAACTCATTACACACGTGTAATTCAAAATTGGAGCAAACTTTTCAATGAAACACAAATATGGGTGTCCAATAAAAAGCCTTGATGAGCGAGCACATTACAAAAAAACTTAAAAAAATATATATTAGATATTATACTAGCTATCACGGTTCATGAGATACAGCCTGGTGACAGACAGACAGACAGACAGACAGCGGAGTCTTAGTAATAGGGTCCCGTTTTTACCCTTTGGGCACGGAACACTAAAAACTAAAAAAGATAATAATATGGGTATCAAATGAAAGGCCTTGATGAGCACATTCCAAAAAATTTAACAAAAAATTAATTTGCCAACTAAACCACAGCTTTCCACAGGATAAAATGTTTGTCGCAGAGTCGAGCCGTTGCATTAACGACTTGTCGCAGTAGCGTTATATCGGAGTAGGGTGCGCCGCAGTGGATATCAGTCGCTATGAGAATATGCGCAGACGTCTTCTATCGCAATCACGTTAGCGGCAGTAATAAACTGTCGCGATCGTGTTATGCGCAGTTTTGTCTGTCGCAGTCATGAAATACACTCCTGACGGAGCAATATTCAAAGTATGCGGAGCTACGCATACTTGATATCACATGGGTACCGCTAACATGCAACTTCTACTGGGGGTAAAAAAACTGTACTGGGCGTAGCTCTGTAAGAGTTTTTCTTGCCTTGAAAATAGCTTTTCACCTGTGCACTGCTAAAAAAATGTTTTAACAAAAACACATTTAATGGTATGGGCGCCATTTGCTTTTCGCAGTATCAGTGCTGCAAACGCCATAAAAAACTGTTCGGATATGTTCAGAAACCAAGAAATAAGAGTCTTTTTAATTCATAGTTATGAATGTAACCACGTAATGTCAAAGTACCCCCCATTTTACGGTAAGTAGTAAGTACATAATGAATAGTTTTTCGCATATAATAAACTAATTGTATTTAATATTTCAGTTTGAAAATAATAGGTAAACAGAAAGCAACCAAATAAATCAAAAATAAAATTTCGTCTATAGACAGAACATTTAATTTTCAAACTATATTAAACTAGCGACTCGCCCCGGCTTTGCAAGGGTACAATGCTGATACTAAGGCCATATTAATCTATATCACATTCATGCACAATGTATTTAAGGTACTGAATTGGATAACGATTAATGCTGTATTGCTTAAAATCGCTTCGTAAATAAGCCATTATTTCTCATAAAAAGAAAGGATAAAACTGGTTATTGTGGGTTATCCCTAAGAGATAGACATATACCACCAAAAAGTTTTACGTGGACCTTTTTAAGGTAAATAATACTGTAGTACATTTTTTGATCTATCTCGTAGGATTCAGCCAGCGTTTGCAATGTAAGCGAAAAAAAAGTGTTTATTTATGACACACATTAGAAACTTTTAAAATTATCAGTGTTTCTCTGCTATATTATGCAAGTATTATACATATAAATCTTTCTCTTGAATCACTCTATCTATTAAAAAAACCGCATTAAAATCCGTTGCGTAGTTTTAAAGATCTAAGCATACATAGGGACAAACAGCGGGAAGCTATTTTGTTTTATGCCAGGTTGCGAACTGGCAGACCAATTAATATTTAAAGGGGACCATTTTAGCTACCAGGAGAACTTGGTTTCATCCAGTAACTCGATGAGGTAAAATAGCACCTCCATGCGGCCCCTAAAAATGGTTGGACTGCGGAACCCTCCAAGAATTCGCTCGGCAGACATAATTATTTTGACTCTACTAATAGAGACTAAAAGCAACGAAAAGGTTTTGTTCAGTAACCACATGAGGTAAAATGATGGTCAAAAGTAGGTAGCACAGCTTTGCACCGCCAAGGTTCCTCCAGGTTGAGCCCCGGCAGACCAACATTTTTCTTACCTATTTAAGGTCTACTTTTCGTGGAAGGTGGTAATATTCAGTAACTCGATGGGGTAGGTAACCATGCGGTGGCCGCCCGGTCTATTCAGTATGTTTTACTAGTCTGTGAATATACGCAGAGCGCAGATTTGTCATATGGCTCTTAATATCTCTTATATAAAAATGTAGGGGTGACTGACAGACTATTGCCCAGCCCAAACCACTGAACCTAACGATTTCAAATTTTGTATATAGATACTCTACACAGTGTAAACACCCACTGAGAAGGGTTTTTTGGAAGGGTTTTATTCTACTATGTCGTATTGTCTACAAAAATAGTTTATAACTAAGACTAGTTTTTATATTTTTCTGAATTTTATTAAACATAGTTATTTCGTTGTAATGATTTTTACTTGATTGGCGGCGCTATTCTCTTGATTGGCGGCACTAGTGGAAGCTCAGTGCGCCCTTAATACAGTAAATAATGCTTTTTATACCGATATTTCCTTGGCAAAAGAAATACCGAGAGATTTTGAACTGAATTCCATGCAACCGAAATCGGAGATTTCAACTATCTATAAATTAATGGTATGAAAAAATTCAACCACCTTAGGCGCCTGAGTAGTAGGTATGAACGTCTATACAAAAAAAAATTGGGAGTTACAAGGCGTGATAAAGTTTGGCCGCATGTTGTAAACTGATCTGTAGGCTGTTTTTAACTAATATTGAGCTGGGCCAAACTATCCTTACAAAAGAATCCAAATGGCGGCTACTTCTGATATTTTTTTTGTCGAAGAAATTATTATTTTTAAGATAACTCAAAAATAATAAGTGCTCTCCAAAAACTTTATGTGGCAATTATGTTACAAAAAAATTAATCTATTAATTTGCTTCTCGTAAAATTTTTGATAAATCTATTAGTTTATGAGATAAAATTATTTACAATATGGCGTTTCTTTTTGAAACGATAAAGAAGAAACACCATATTGTAAATCATTTTATCTCATGAACTATTAGATTTATCCAAAATTTTATTAGAAGCAAAGTAATAGATAAATTTATTTGTAACATAATTGCCAAATAAAGTTTTTGTGAAGCACTTATTATTTTTGAGTTATCTTAAAAATAATAATTTCTTCGACAAAAAAAAAATATCAGAAGTAGCCGCCATTTGGATTCTTTTGTAAGGACAGGTTGGCCCTGCTCAACACTAGTCATGAATAGTCTACAGAACTGTTTTCATCATGTGGCTAAATTTTATCAGGACTTGAAACACCCATGATTTATTTATATGGAGATTCATAACTCTTCGGGTTAATTTGTTCTATACTTCTGTAAAGCTAACAGCATTTGCTACAATTTGAGCCTAACCCGAGTAGTGTAGGTCCATTGATTGCAGAGACATAGCTAGTCAAAGATGGTAATTTATTTCGAAAGTGAACTCTAGGCTCTCGGCGCGCGACGTTTAAATATTTTTTCCGCTATTTATCGTTTGTAAAGGTACTTCAAAGTTGTATTATATCAAACGCTTACGCCCATCTACGGCTCAACTTTAAACTACCGTGTACAAACTTTCGATAAAATTTAAAAATCATTATTTAATTTTATATGAATAATGCAATTGGAATTATTATGTAATAAAGTCGCCATCACCAAAACCATTTTAATAACAATTCAAAGATATTTACCCGAGTGGCGTTGCTCTAGATACGGAAAAATCTCGTAAACAATAGATTCGAAATAAAAATCGATACCAACAAAATATATTATTTATTAGGTACTACTAACATTATTTGTAACAGCAATTCTTGTTTGACTGAGTATAACTTCAAAAAATATAGTTTTTATTAAAACCAGTAATATGATAAAATATTTTTAAGATTATAACAGTATTGAACAAGACTAAAATCGATTTAGTAATCGATTCCAATAGAAAAATGGCAGCACTGTGTACTCGGCTGGTACTACTGTCATTTTGACAGTATAATGCCAGTACGATGACGGCGGCGTCACATCGTTTGATTGTCGTGTGTTTGTGTTTTGTTGTTTTGTTTTGTATTGGAAGTGTTTTGCAGTGAGTGTGTTTTTTAGGGTTCCGTACCTCAAAAGGAAAAAACGGAACCCTTATAGGATCACTTTGTTGTCCGTCTGTCTGTCTGTCCGTCCGTCTGTCTGTCAAGACCCTTTATCTCGGAAACGCGTGGAGGTATCGAATTGAAATTTAAACCATATACTAAGGTCTACGGGCCCTTGAAGCTGTAAAAAAATCAAACTTCTAAGTTAACGTAAAAAAAAGATACTGCCGTTTAGGGCGCAAAAAACGCATTTTCGATACTCTCAAAGGAATCAAAATTCATAGGGTACTTCCCGTTGACCTAGAACTATGAAATTTGGCAGGTAATAGCGTCTTATACTACACTTACAGGAATAAATCTGAAAACTGTATATTTGTAAATAAATCATAATAAAATATGGTCATTAAAATACGTGATTATTAATCATCTTGGTGAAACAACGGTATGCGCGGTCATAGTTTAACTTCTAATTACTTTTGGATTAATCGCGCCACTAATTCTTTTTAAAATATCAATATTTATTATTATTAATTATTCAGATCATTTCAAATATTGTTATAGTTAATTACTTTTAAAAATAAAATTAAAAAGTAATAAACTTGGCTCTAAATATTTTCGCAACATGGCGGTATGTCACGCTGTATGACAGTGGGTCTTCTTCTTCTTATTTTTGTTTTGGCAATCTACTTTCTTCTTGGAAGTAATTTTTGCCAGTGTCAAGTGTTGAATAGTTCAGTGGTAGATTGTTTCAGTTTACATTAAAATGCGGGTGCATCGCATTCCAATGTTGCTTGGAGCATTTGGCACCAAGCATAATCAAGACAGTTTACTCGGTAAGGTCAGCCGAGGTAGCCACCACTACAATAAAAGTCTCGGCTTCACACAACAAAAATCTCGCCTATTTCCATTATCCCACATATTGTTCAGTCAATATTTGTATGAGAATCCATTACTAACGTGTAATAATGGATTTTCATACAAAAATTGCCGGCGTCTGTCCAGCAATGTTTCTATTAAAACTCATTACACACGTGTAATTCAGAAATGGAGCGAACTTTTCAATGAAACACAATTAATATAGGTATCAAATGTCGCCTTGATGAGCGAGCACATTCCAAAAATTTTTTTTTTATATTCGGTATACTGGTATCACGTGAAAGGCCTTGATGAGCACATTCCAAAAAATTGAAAAAAAAAAAAAAAAAAACGAAAAAAACCTGTTTTGGTGCAATATGGGTATCATCTGAAAGGCCTCGATGAGCGCATTCCAAAAAGATAAAAAAAAATAAAAACGAAAAAAAAAAAATTTTTTTTCAATACCTATGGGTATCAAATGAAAGTTTTTTGAAAAGTTTTTTGGAATATGCTCATCAAGGAGCATATTCCAAAAAACTGAAAAGAAAAAAAAAAACGAAAGGTAAAATTTTTTGCAATATGGGTATCAAATGAAAGGCCTCGATGAGCACATTCCAAAAAACTGAAAGAAAAACGAATAAATAATATTTTTTTGCAATATGGGTATCAAATGAAAGGCCTTGATGAGCACTTTCCAAAAAACTGGAAAAAATAAATGAAAAACTTTAAATAAATGAAAAAAAAAACGGTTTTTTTTTTTCAATATGTGTATCAAATGAAAGGCCTTTATGTGCACATTCCACTTTCCATTTTCTTTTTTCAATTACTGTAAGTAATTTTAAATTAAAATAAAAAGCTTAAAACTTTTAAAACAAAAAAGTTAAAAGTTTAAAAGTACTACACAAGCCTTGGCCGCAACTAGGCATTGATGGACTCACGTATGTTCTTCAATGCCTGTCTTGTGTACCGCTGCAGTAATGTACTATTCCATTTCAAACCTTCGCTCGTGGTCAGTTCTTTGTCGTAATCCCCGGAAGGGTTATTTTCTACGTGGCGACAAAGGATTTCAAATGGTTATCTATATATAGCTGCTGAACGGATTTTGATGGTATTTTTTTACAGTTTGGTAGCTTGGAGTCCAACTTATAATCTTAGCAATTTTTCACATAATTCCGGTAGGTAGAACCTGGGATAAAGCTTGAACTCTCCGTAGTACAGCTTTCATATAAAAAACTAATAACTACCAACCACTTTTTTTTCAAAATATTTCCTTTGTACCGACACAACTTTTCTATAGCTTTATTTTATATATAGATGTAGGTCTGTACGGAACCCTCGGTGGGCGAGCCCAACTCGCACTTGTCCGGTTTTTTCTCGTGCATCCTTTACTTTTTGACCCATTTTACGCTTGGACTCCAAGTCTCCGACCCTATCCCGAACTTTGGAGTTAGAGCCCGCTATTTTATATGACGATAATCTGAAATGGAAACTGCCCACTTGTCTCTCGCATGCATTGGATTCTGGAAGCAGCTCTGGTTAGTTTATTCAAAGTAAACAACATTACATATAGTTAAAATTGACTTTCAGTGACTAAAACGATAAAACAAATGCCTCTGATATGAAAATTGTTGAAATAAATTGTGCTCATACTGACGAAAAAAAAGTCGTTTTATCTAAAAAAGGCGACTTATTTTCTTAACCAACATTCAGTTTATTGAGTTTTTGACATGCCATGCTTTCATTTAATGCACAATTCGTCTGTGTACACCGCGGTGTACCGTGGGCCGGAACTTCTATAGATCCATGGGCATGGACCTTTGCATTAAATAGGCATTAATAAAGTATTTTTTGTTTGGAAATAAATGCACCAGTTTAATGTTTACGGTGACTAAAAGTAAAAATATGTAGTTGAATGTTTTGGTTATTGAGCAATTTTTCAGAAACTGCCACATAAATTGCATTTTTTTATACTAGAAATGAATTCTACGTTATTGGTTTATCCGAAATCGATACCACACTTGACCTATAAGCTAAACCGGGACAGTTATAATTTTTTAGAATGAAGCCGGGCGGAACGCTACTTCAACCCGCCGCCGTTTGGATTCATATGTAAGGATAGTTTGGCCCAGCTCAATATTAGTTAAGAACAGCCTACAGACCAGTTTCCGTCATGCGGCGAAACTTTATCACGCCTTGTAACTCCCAAATTTTTTTTGTATAGACGTTCATACCTACTAGAGGTGGTTATAGTTAGATTGTTTTGGAGTATTTATTTACTTTATACCTTCTTAAATCCCTAAATAAAAATCCATGCAGGGTTAAAATCATTTAATGTAAAAAGAACTAAGTCGCGGGCAACAATTACATGCATAGAAATAAATTAATTCTTTAGCATAAATTTAAACACGCATAATGTTATTAACGCATATTTTCGGTAGGCAGGTCGGTTCTGGCACTACGACGGCCGCTGCTGCTGCGAAAAGCTCGCTTAGCTCTCTCGGCTCGTGCGTTGTTGGTCGTAATGGAACCTAACCTCCTACTAGTATTTATAGATTATAGTAAGGCATTTGATACGTTACGTCACGATCTGCTAATTGAAAGGCTAGACATCAGCGGTGTAAGAGGCAAACTGCTGAACTGGTGCAAAAACTATCTTAATGACCGCAGCTACCAAGTTAAAATAGGAGACATGCTTAGTGACGAGGTCAAGGTTACTGAAGGCACTGCGCAAGGGTCAGTCCTCGGTCCTTTGCACTATCTAACTTATGTCAACAACTTAAATCACGTCATTAAGCACTGTACTGTCTACCAATTTGCTGACGACACGTGTTTAGTAGCAGCCGATAAAGATCCGATTGTTGCACAAAACCGTATACAAGCAGACTTTACTGCAATATGCAGGTGGTCACACGATTCAGGGCTGGTCCTTAACGCAGATAAAACTAAGCTTATGCTCGTCCGCTCTAGTCGCAATCATTATCTTTGTAGTAAACCCGTAAAAGTGGTAGCCCACAGTCATGATTGTCTTCACGCAAATATCCCGTGTTCTAGCAGCTGTTTAGAAATTGAACAAGTAACTGAGTATTCATACCTTGGCTTAGTGGTTGATGATAGATTTAATTGGTCGAAACATATAGATAAAGTATGCAACAAACTGAGAGCCATCTTGGCAAAATTCTATATAATTAAATGTGAAGTACCATTTGATATTCTACTAACGATGTATAAAACATTGGTAGAAAGCATTATTTCCTACGGTCTCAGCAGCTATGGCCGTACATATAAAACATATTTAGAACAAATATATAATATTCAGTATAGGCTTCTTAAACTAATAGTTCCCCCTAAAATAAAAAATAAATATTCAGAGGACCCTACTGGACTTTTTAAGTACTGTGGAGTTTTACCTATATCCGAGAAAGTTAAACATAATCTGCTTCTTGAAAATTACTTTAACGGAGAAATTCAAGTACCGATAAATCACAAAATATCTACTAGAAAAATAACTAACAAAGAACTTTATATTCCCATATCTAACAACGAATACGGCAAAAGAACATCTCAATATTTGATACCCCGTCTTATGAACAACTTACCAATCGAAATCAAAGATAAAATCAACCATAAAAACGTTAAAAGAATTCTTAAATTATATTTCCAAACTTAAAAATAAAATGTCTATGTCGTGAAAATAGGAGCAACCTTTATAATGCTAATGTCTTGAAACTCATCGTTTTTTCTATGTGGGTATGGGCACTCGCTCAAACATTCTGTACGATACGATAAATACTCACATAAGTACACCTACCCGCTCTTTAGAATTTAATTATGCTTTATTTAAATTCTGTAGTTAGTTGCTCTTTCTTAAATTATTTATGAGAACCTAGTATCTAGATAAACTTAATTTAGGTTTTTAAGATACTACTAACCATTAATGTAACATGTTTATTGACAAATAAATAAATAATAATAATAATAATAATAATACTCGCTTGCTACGCTCGCTCGTCCTCGAACCTAATAGACTTAACCAGACTTTCGAAATTTTTAACTATCGGCATATTAACTTTCGTTTTGAATTAAGCGTGTCTAAATATAGAGCACTGACTTTAGCCAAATTTAAACGAGGTAACTTTACGTGCCGGACTACAGCTGCGCCACAAAAAAAAAAAAGTTGGAAATATGACTTTTTGACTATGCCATGATGAAGTCGATAATTTGTCGGAATTTGTCGCACAAAAACCAGAATTTGTCGGTCTTGCGTTTAGGAGATACGTGTGGCCCAGCTGTAGAGACGTCTCTACAGCTGCGCCACACAGATCTCGAAAACGGAAGGTCGTAGCGAAAATCTGATTACTCGTGTGTGCAGCCGTTAATTTATCGGAATTTGTCGCACAAAAACCAGAGTTTGTCGGTCTTGCGTTTAGGAGATCTGTGTGGCGCAGCTGTAGAGACGTCTCTACAGCTGAGCCACACAGATCTCGAAAACGAAAGGTCGTAGCGAAAATCTGATTACTCGTGTGTGCAGCCGTTAATTTGTCGGAATTTGTCGCACTAAAACCAGATTTTGTCGGTCTTGCGTTTAAGAGATATGTGAGGACATGCTGTGGAGACTTTTCCGTGTATCCTCACATATTTCCTAAACGCAAGATCGACAAACTCTGATTCTTGGTGACAAATTCCGACAAACTAACGGCTACACAATCGAGTTATCAGATTTTCGCTACAACCTTCCTTTCTCAAGATCCAGGTAGAAAAGTCTCCACAGCGTATCCTCACATATCTCCTAAACGCAAGACCAACAAAATCTGGTTTTTGTGCGACAAATTCCGACAAATTAACGGCTGCACACACGAGTAATCAGATTTTCGCTACGACCTTCCGTTTTTGAGATCTGTGTGGCGCAGCTGTAGAGACGTCTCTACAGCTGGGCCACACGTATCTCCTAAACGCAAGACCGACAAATTCTGGTTTTTGTGCGACAAATTCCGACAAATTATCGACTTCATCATGGCATAGTCAAAAAGTCAGATTTCCAACTTTTTTTTTTGTGGCGCAGCTGTAGTCCGGCACGTGGTAACTTTTTAATAGTTTGGAAAGTGTTCGAAATAAACAGATAATTTATGTATTTGCTTTTTGTCAGTTATGTTAAATAATAAATGTGTAACATATTTTTTAGTGTATTGATGCAATAGCGTACAGGTACCTTACATGTCGTAACTTTTATGGCGTAATACTTGCTGTCTTGGGAAAAAAGAATTGTTTTAGGTTTGTTTAAGTTCTCTAGTTCTACGTTAGTATTATTATACGGAGTGTTTGGTAGTCTTTAATAGCCTTATAAATATATAGGTATATTTTTTTTTTTCCTTTATTTACCATTTTAAAAAACATGTTAATTACAATGTTTACAATCACAATTTTAAACCACTAAGGTTTGTTTGATGCGATTTCATTCACTAATAAAATTAAATTAAAACTTAAACAAAATTAAAAAACTAGGAATTGGGTAGGTAATACTCGTAAGTGTAACAAGTAACAACAAATGACAGTCACTACCTACATAATATTTTTTAAATTACTTAAAAAATAGCTCTTGAACAATACTAAATAATATACTAGAAAAAATACGACTCGCACCAGATCAATACTCAGACGGGAATCGAACCCGCGACCTTTGGATATCCGGTCCAATGCTCTGACCGCTGAGCTACCGAGTCACCAGTGACATCGTCGAATTTTTCCTAGTATATCCTAAACTCTTACGCTGTAAGCCAGCGTTATTTCACCAATGTGAGGAATTACCTCGACATTCAATTCAAATATCTTTCCAGATATTTTAACAATTGATTAAGATGAAATAGCTATATAATTTTTAAATTTGAGATTTTTGCATTTACAATGCTATTTTTAAACAATACTAAATAATATACTAGAAAAAATACGACTCGCACCAGATCAATACTCAGACGGGAATCGAACCCGCGACCTTTGGATATCCGGTCCAATGCTCTGACCGCTGAGCTACCGAGTCACCAGTGACATCGTCGAATTTTTCCTAGTATATCCTAAACTCTTACGCTGTAAGCCAGCGTTATTTCACCAATGTGAGGAATTACCTCGACATTCAATTGAAATATCTTTCCAGATATTTTAACAATTGATTAAGATGAAATAGCTATATAATTTTTAAATTTGAGATTTTTGCATTTACAATGCTATTTTTAAACAATACTAAATAATATACTAGAAAAAATACGACTCGCACCAGATCAATACTCAGACGGGAATCGGAATTTTAAAAATAGCATTGTAAATGCAAAAATCTCAAATTTAAAAATTATATAGCTATTCATCTTAATCAATTGTCAAAATATCTGGAAAGATATTTCAATTGAATGTCGAGGTAATTCCTCACATTGGTGAAATAACGCTGGCTTACAGCGTAAGAGTTTAGGATATACTAGGAAAAATTCGACGATGTCACTGGTGACTCGGTAGCTCAGCGGTCAGAGCATTGGACCGGATATCCAAAGGTCGCGGGTTCGATTCCCGTCTGAGTATTGATCTGGTGCGAGTCGTATTTTTTCTAGTATATTATTTAGTATTGTTTAAAAATAGCATTGTAAATGCAAAAATCTCAAATTTAAAAAATAGCTCTTGAGTTTATTTTTTATATTAGTGTTTGTTAAAGTACTAGATAATTCATGCGGCAGATTATTTATTAGTCGGGGGACGAGATAGTTGGCAGTTCTTTTACCGTACACATTGTTCGCAGAGCATGTTTGGAGCCGGTTTCTAGCTACCGCGCGCGTATACACCGGGTGATTTATTTCCTTTTTAAAAACGTCATTAAAGAAATGACTTTTCAAAAACATATATTTGAACTGGGTTTGAGCCGGCAATATTTTACAATGCATAAAAAGACCACTATCGTCACCATGAAATTTACATCGGATGTTATTTGATACAATATGTTTTAAAATTTGTACCTGCAGGTTATATATTTTATTTAGGTATGTGTTATAGCTACGGCCGTAACTACATAAACCATACTGAACATACGATTCAGCAAGCGAGTTATACAGCATTAATTTAACTTTATATGGGATTCTTCTTTTTAATATGGTTATGTAGGCTAAGAATTGTCTCAGCTTGTTGCAGACATACTCAATGTGGTTGCGCCAATTAAAGTTATTATCTATTTGTAGTCCCAAGTATGTATGGGTGTTGACAATGTCTATACCGGGACAATCACAAGCGTCATTTTTTTGAGAGTGAAGACAACTGTGATCGTGAGCCACGACGCTACTTAAGTCAGTGGTCTTTATGTAAGGAGATTTAATTACGAGCAGTTTGGTCTTAGAAGTGTTCAAAACCAAACCCGCATCATGGCACCATTTTACTACCGCATTGAAATCTGTCTGAAGCTGATCACGTGCAACATGAGGGTTTTTGCCTGCACCAACTAGACATGTATCATCTGCGAATTGGTAACAAGAACTGTGATTAATACAATGACTCATTTCGTTTACGTAAGATAGGAAGTGCAAGGGTCCAAGCACAGATCCTTGAGCCGTGCCCTCGGTTACTGTTATGGGATTACTAAACTTATCACTAACTTTCACCATAAACTTCCTATTTTGAAGATAGTTTTTACACCATTCAAGTAATGGTCCCCGTACACCACAGTTGTCGAATTTCTCAACAAGTCGACGGTGATCCAATGTATCAAATGCTCGCGAGAAATCAATGAATAGGACTAGTACGTGTTTTTTATCATTCAGATATTCATTGACTTCATCCGTGAACTTAAGTAAAAGATCATTAGTGCCTTTTCCAGATTGAAAACCGAATTGGTTTTCGTATATGACTTCGTGTTTTTTATAAAATTCTTATATCTGTTGACATATATACTTTTCGACTATCTTATCGATTGAAGATAACAATGTTATTGGGCGGTAATTTTGATAGTCGTCCCGTTTACCTTTTTTGTGCAAGGGCCTTACACATCCTATCTTTAGCTCATCAGGATAGATACCAGATCTAACACTTAGATTGATAAGGTTGGCAATAGCCACAGACACACCAGCACCTACACTTCGAATATCAGAAACTCTGATGTTATCTGGGCCTGGTGCTTTTTTAACTTTAAGCTTTTTTATTATTTTAAAAATATCATTAGAAGAAGCATTTCGAAAATATATGCTAGAGTCAACCGGTTCATCTTTTACATTAGGTTTAAGAAGCTTCACATTGCAATTTGGGATAATGTCTTTTACAGCCTTATCAAACCCTGATGCGAAGTCTTCGACAATGTCTTGGATGGTACGGCCTTGATCTTCAAAAGCTTTTAAAATTGCTGAATCGATTGACAATGTCACTCTGCCCAGCATTTTATTTATGATCTGATAGATTTTTTTTGTATTTCCAAAATTTTCTTGTATATGATTCAGATAATACTTATTGCGATTAATTTCTAAAATTTTATGCACTTTATTTCGAATTTTATTATATTGTAATTTTAATTTTGAGTCGTGTGGGTTTCGTATCCAGTCCCTGAAAAGTTTATCACGTTTGCGACACAATTGAGTGACATTGTCATCGATCCACGATACACTCGAACTAGGCGTGTTGTTATGTTTACTTAATTTACATTTCCTTAAACTAGTCGCCGTATCTTTTGCATTTTGAAAGGATTGTTTGATAAAGTTGTAAATATCATTAGGGGAATTCATGGTGTTCGTCTGCATCCAATCAATATTTTTAAGTGTATTATGTAAAGTATCATAATCAATAACTGGTTTATCAAAAACACCCCGTGTGTACCCGCGCGGCGCAGCGTCGTTTATGCAAGCGATAATAATGGCCCGGTGATCGGCCAGTGCAATATCCAGAGCTGCCGTGTACGGATGTAATGTGGGGAGTCGCGCAAATATATGATCAATGCAGGATTTTGTGATAATTCCTAACTTTTTTTCAATCCTAGTGTACTCGGATATTCCACACATTAATCCGTTCGCGCTCAGTGTTTCTAAGTAGGTATCCTTGTGTGATGATATGCTTTTCAGGTCAATGTTCATATCACCAATTAGAATCAAGTTTTGTTTTGTGTCAAACATAGAAATGTGTTTACCCAACTCCTTAACAAAAATGTGTTTATTAGTTTTAGGCGGCTTATAGACTGCGCACACGACTACGTCCTGGTTACAATTTAATTTTAGAGTACCCGTTAGATTTTCAAATGTTTTGGTTGGATGTGTAATTAACGTAAACTTAAGGTGTTTTTTAGCGTAGATAATAATACCACCTCCTCGTTTGACAGTACGTAGGTGTGTGTACATATTATATCCGTCTAAATTATACAATTTTACTATCATATCTGAAATACCGGCTTCAGTAACAGCTATAACATCGAGGGGAAATGGACAGTCGTGAACAAGTTGTTGTAATTTAGGGAAGTTTTTAATCATCGATCTGATATTTATATGTAAACATGACAGGCCTAAGTGAGAGTTTACAGGTAGTTTTTGTAAAAAAGTATTAAGAGAGGAACAGAGGGTTATTTGATTTATGTGAGATTCCATTTTGATCTTGTGGGTTGTTTAAACTAATGAAATAATTTTTAATTTTACTTGAGGTCGGAATCTTGTAACTGATTAAGTATGCGATCAATATCTAAATTTGACTGAATATAATAAATCTTACTATTACTATTTTTACGAACACACACCTTTTCATCTTTACACCATACAAATTGGAAGTATTTACCCAGTTTAGTTTTCGTTGCATACAATAATGATTTAAGATGTTTAGTTAAAGCTTTCCTGAGGTACACACGATTTGTTGCTTTTTCCTGTGGGACGGTAGGTATCAATACTCCAAGGATGGGACATTTTTCCTTGCTGACTTCGATCCATCGGCTACGTACAGCATCGCTCTTCATTTGGACGAGGATTGGGCCAGGTTTTTCTTTTGATCCGGGTAGTCGTGAAGAAGACTGAATGTCGCTGAATTCCATTTCCAAATTGGAGGCTATCTTCTCAAGCACTTGGTCTCTTTCTTTTGGAGGCATATCAGGTAAACCAGCTATTTCCATGGTACATGAAAGGCTCTTTTGTTCAAATGCATTAACTGCTTGCTCCACTTAACTTTTACTATGGGACCAACTCTGAAATCGTGAAAAAAAACCAGCTGTTTCATACAAAAATTAATGACGCAAATATCAAAATGTATGAAACAGCTTTTTCGCGATTTCAGAGTTGGTCCCATAGTAAAAGTAGTTCAGTTTGGTGGTCTCTATCTACCATATCCAGCATTACAAGGCTATTACCAAACACCCTGTATATTCTGTGGTTCTACTCTTATAATAGATTTTTAGTATAATTTAAATTCATATGTAAAACCAAATCATAACTCGGTATCATAACTCTGTGGATCACCACAGATGCAATGATTAACTGAACATCAGTTCAGTTAAACTTTGCAGTTTACTTTTCCCTTTATTCTGATCTAGGTTGTTATTAAACAAGAATGCCAGAATTAAACAGCATGTATATTTTTTTTGCCTACTTAGTTTTTGTTTTTAAGTGAAACACCTTTGAAATAAATAAAACACCCCTTTATTGTAGTAATTACTAGTGTGTAACACTATTACCCACATTGTGTTCATAGAAAAAAGCTTTTATTTAAAAGTAAACTTGTATGGTGAGATACCAACACTGTGTTTATACAATAAAACGTTGCTTGATGTGAATACTAGTGATTTATTTATTGTTTGTTTCGATCCATGGACACTTTCTTTTATATTTAACAAAATAAATAATGAATAGCATAGTTAAATAAAACGCTAATTTTCCTTAGTAATAATATTTATATTTATACACCTAATCGTAAAACAGTTTTAAAAACACGTTTTTAAAACAGACTAAATTATTACAAAAAAAAAAAATGTAATTTTTTTTTTTAATTTTTAGTCTGTTTTTACTAGTTCATTTTAATGTTTATTTTCCGATATTTTTTTTGTAATAATTTAGTCCGTTTTAAAAACGTGTTTTAAAAAAAGTTATTTTTTCAGTAAATTATTATTTTCTGCTCTATAGTTAACGAGCTAAGACTAAAAAAATATACCATCTCCTACTCTCGCACTCGCACTCTTCAAGACGATTCAAACGAGCCCAAACTCGATGGGGTTGCATGGTTTTATTACAGAGTCCCAGTGGCCTTCTTCCGGCTTCATCATCAGACCCTGGAAACTATTTCCCAACAAAGAACTCGTTTAGACGATTCAAACAAGCCCAAATTTGATGGGGTTGCATGGTTTCAATATTGAGTTCCTATGGCATGGCCTTTCAGCTTCATGATCAGACCCTGGATCTCGTCTTTCATTAGAGTACACGTCAAGACGATTGCAAAGAGCCCAAACACGATGGGGTTGTATGGTTTCATCATAGAAATCCTGTGGCCTTCTTCCGGATCCATCATCAGATCAGTTCAATGACACGCGGAGAAACTAACAAACGAACGAACGAACACACAAACGAGAAAGCAACCTAATAAAAACGTGTTAATTAATATAGTAATGGCTACAGAACATTTTGCTGACATAAAATAACCAGGCGTTTTCCATGAAAATTTTAGTCAAGTTAAAATAAATATAACCACTGTCTTTAAATTATATTTTTCGACACGTACGCAATTAACACGATTCGTACATCAGTTTTCATCAAAAAACAGTAGCGTTTATCGTTCCGGTGTACATGTTCTTAGTGGCTCCGCTAGAGAGTATGCTCCGCAGAGGAGCCACAAACAATGTCTATTTTATTAGTAAATAATGCACGTACATCTATAAACGGCATACGTAAGTAATGTACGTTTGACATACATTATTTTAAGATATCAATGATTGATTTCTAAAGAGGTGGCTCCGCGGCAAAGTACCACACTGCAGGAAACCTTGACCGATATTTTTTAAAACATTACTTACATCCTTCTTTCCCACTAGTACACCCGGCTAGTTCATCCGTTGAACACCTAGTCTTAAAGTAAAATGTTAGTTGGATCAATTGACTTTAAAGCTAGGTACCCTTGTGGAAAATGTGAAAAGATAATTTAAGACTTCCTTCCTATTGTTTGGCTCACGGAAATGCGGTGTTCCATCATTATTGATCTTGTTCTATAGGAGCTTATTTTGTGACTAGCTTTGCCTGCGACATCGTTTGTTTGCAAATTCATTTGGGGAATAATAATAGCCTACCTAGTACCTACTATGTCCTATTCCAAGACACAATTTCATCTCTACTCTATAGGTTAGGTAAGTAGGTAAATTCATCAAAAGGTTCAGAAGATTAGGTCTACTTCAGAAGATTAGGCGTCGTGAAAAAGCATAAACCACCGTCCCATCCAAATTTCAGGTGAACAAAGAGCCTTTAATATGTGGTAGACTTAGTGCACCCAGGTGAACTAAGTGAATTAAGTCTACTGAAGAATAAAGTGACAGAGTATCGAGTTTTGCATTAACATTTATATAGGTTGTAGTTGGAATACTGGTAGGGTTGCCAACCCTACTATATAAATAATATAGTATCCTACTATATTGAGGGCTCGTCTACTATATTTTTTGAAAAAATATATAGTAGGCGAAACTACTATATTTTTTCAAGTGAAAAAATTAAACAAAAGCAACAAAAAAAATTACTTAAGTCTATGCACATAAGTAATTACATAATATTTTTTTGTGATTAAACACTTATCTTTATGGTTGCTGAATAAATTATGATAATGTTAGTACCTACTTACTTAAGTATGAAAAATGCAATATCATAAAATCCATACAAAACGGCAGTCGGCCTATATTTTTTTGGACTTTTTCGCCATCTACTATATTTTACACTAAAAATCGTGAAACTACTATATTTGATCCAAAAAAAGTTGGCAACCCTAAATACTGGTATTGTTGTATTGTTTTGTGTACCTTTCTTAAGGCCCTAGGTATGTATTATTTTACTCCTTGTCTAAAGGTAATGTAAACAGTCTTCTAATCTAATATTATCATGTAATCTATCTTGGTTCTCAAGGTAGATAGCTTACATGAGCATCTGCTAGGGCGCGTAATATCAAAGAAAAGAATAAAACAACTAAGTAAGTATAAGTTAACGTTGATGGATGGATTTTCAGATTTATATCAACTTCTGTAGACATAATTACAAAAGCTATTGTTAAGATTTCGATATAAGTAAATGAACAAGTAACAGCATCGGATAATAACACATTACACATACCTAGATCTCCGATCTTATAATAAGTAAGTATGACTTGCACATTACACGTGTTACCTACGTGCAAGTTCCACTGCGTAGGTCCTAAGGAATTTTCTACTAATCCGGTGATTTTCAGCTAAACATTCAATTAAGCGTATTTTAATTGAGCAAATTTCTGAACCGAACAATGCTTTCTTTTCCTGATATCAACTAAATTGCAGTTATTTTAGTACCTACAGTACAGCTTTCAGCAGAATAATTTCCTAATTTCTAGCGTATTTCTATGTAAATTACTATGGTGTACAATAAATAATATTTTATCTTATCTTATCTTATTCTCCATAGTTCTCCCTGAATAACCCCTAGTTGGTCCTAATCCAGGATTAAATTGTACAGTAGGTACCTATCCAAATGGGTTCAGCTGATGCAGAGGATTTGAAGCGTAAATAATTAATATTATATCAGTATACCTACCTAGTCGGATATTCGGGCAATTTCCGTAATATTACTTACGTTAAAATGTCAGACAGGATCGACGCAATAAATGAACGCGGGAAAGTTGGCATTCGCAAATACTTTAATATTTTATAAATAGGATCTCATACACAGACAGTTTGTTTGTTGATTTGTAGATATTAATATCATTGCAACATTATGGACAGCAGGCGTATAGGTATAATGAATAAGTATAAAATATAAAAAAAATAAAAAATACAACGTAGGCCAGACCCCAGAAGTAGCTAACACTTTAGAGCGATGTCACATGCTTGTTCAGTAACTTGAAACACTATGCTTTAGGATTGCAACAATTGTACTAATTCGTTTAGCCACTTCTGAGATCGACTTAACATCAAAGAATTTACACAATTTACAGTTCATCTCTTAAGTAAGGTTTGTAATTTTCGTTTTCGTTGAAACCCAGGCTGTCCCAGAAGGATTTGTGTCCGAAGTCACTGCTGGACTTCATTTCAACCTTAGTAGGTGAGGATATCTCCAAGTAGTTCAACTCCGTAGACCCTGGGGTCACTTGCTGCCAAGCGGTGTTGCCGAACTTTGGTACCCTGGGGAACAAAATAATATCAGAGTCAATACTTTTGAATCCTCTTTATTTTCCTACCACCCGTTCCACACTTTTTTAACTGACAAGAAGAACGGGCGCTTGAAACTTATTAGCTTTAACAGAAATAAGTAAGTAACGAGATTTACAATACAGTACCTACAAAATACAGAATATAGAACATGATTATTGGCAAAAAAAATTACTTAAGTATACAAGTTATGTGTTATGTTATGTGTTACATCATTTTCAGGCATTTTGATCTTTCAGATAATCGTCTAATTTTTAATAACCTTTACCCATGAGCGTCTTTTTAACATCTACCTATTGATTAGGCTTACGTTTAGCAGTGCGTCTTTAATTCAGACCTTTAAAATCCACCGTTTTGGATTAATCGCTAGCGTAAAGTAAATTTGTGTCGTGGGAACTAAAGCTTTGGTCCATAAATTAAGAGACGGACCTCTTTGTCAAATCATGCGTGAATAATCGCCCGAAAAACCAGATTGGGAAGTTCTTTTGATAATTAAATTCCTTTGATAACAAAGGTGATGGTATTAGTAGATAATTTTTTACTAACTAGGTATGTAGAGGTATATTACTTGGTTTTAATCTTAGAATGCAGTCTCAATTTAATAATGTGACTGATAACAAATATATAAAAACGCTTTTTACCCAATTTGAGATTAATTGTAATTGTAACGTGTTACTTCACAATCTCTCCTAAAATGCCAATTGCTTTCTAATGAAATCTCAGGATGTAACGAATGGCATCTAAATTTCAATCATTTGCTTTGCAGAATTTGAGTGCCCAATATTCATTTCGGCACAGTCACTACCAGCAGAGAGACGGATGCCTCTCGATTGAAAATGAATTATTCAAAATGAAAACGGGCTTGACTAGACACCCTAATTTCCATACGTGATGGGCACTAGCAAAGGGATTGAGTAAGATGAAACTGAGTGTTTGTTACTTATGCCATTTTGAAATCAATATTAACTAATACAAAGGACTCATATCACTTTCTTAAATTATTAAAAAAAACTTACCCGGTAGTAGCGTAGTTGTAAACCATGTCGATAATGAGCTGTCTCATCATATTGTCTTCAGAAGTACCAAATTCCACGTCAGGGAATTTGATCATATGGAAAACATCATCAGCGTGGCAGACCCCTGTAATACAGCAGAAGTATGTGAATTTATCATACACGTATTTTAGCTAGCTGCAGAGGACAAACAGATGCTATAGCTTCATGGAATAGCAAAGCAAGCACATGGGCTTTATACGACATACGCAGCGTAAGCACAACTGCAATAATACGCTTTCAGTGGTGACCAAACAATGCATCGTGGGTAGTTCCCCTTCAAAGTGGACAAACGAATTGGTGAAGGTCACGGGAAGCCGCTACATGCGGGCAGCACGGGACCAGTCATCATTGAGATCCTTGGTGACGGTTCCATAAATTAAACAAATGCCCTTACCATAGTTGTCTTTTTTTCCTGACATGAGGGTAGAGAGACTGCTGGAGCCCCTGTGCGAGAACCGGTACACGTAGACCGGCTGCCCCGACAACTGCGCGTGCACTTGGGCTAGTTTGCCGACGTCCACCGCGAACAAACGGTCACCCAACGCCTGTGGAAAATATCTATTAGTAGCTTACTATACACCCGCGTGGTTCCCGTTCCTGTGAGAATATCGGGATAAAAAGTATCCTATGTTTTAATCTAGGCTATCTACTATCTGTGTGCCAAATTCCAACCAAATCCGTTTAGTAGTTTTAGCGTGATTGAGGAACAAATATCCAAACATCTAAACATCCAAACACACAAACTTTCACATTTATAATATTAGTAGGATCTCTTGTATTCAGACCACATTGCGAGTCTGGCTCGCGTTACGTGGAGATGCGTTTGCTTTGCGTGCCAACGTGATCGTTACTCAATGAGATCATTTGACGAGTACTTAAGTACTTGAGCAGTCTCGCGAGCAGCCTCACAGTATTACACGGCATTAGATTCTCTCACCCGCTGTCAATCCTATTTATAAATGCAAATTGATGAAGGCATATTCTAGCAGGGTCATTTTATTGGGTCTGTGCCCAAATCCCGGCTTCTGACTTGAAACTGACTTGAATTGCGTCAAACAAATGCAATAGATTGAATGAAAGGGTATGGTAATAAAGTTCCCTCAAATTGATTACTTACCATTTAAACTTTTGTGGAAGTTGATATAATTTGGAGAAAGACGGAACTACAGGACAGGACAGAACAAAAAAAAATTCAAAATAGAATGTTAAATGTTCTTTCACGATAAAATGTATTGAGAACAGAATTAGCTGACCTGCACAAGCTGCGGGAAAGTCTCCATGCTGACGGTTTTCCCTCCGAGGTACTGCTGCTTGATCTTGGCGGCGACGGCCCGGTGCTGGGCCAGGGGCAGGGTGTCGTTGAACTCGAAGATGTTGCTGGCGAGCTGCTCCCAGCGGGACTCCAGCTCCGGCAGGTATGACGGGTCAGTCAGGTAGGCTGCAATCGAAGTTGTAAGAGATAGTTTAGAAGAGTGGTCTTGGTCTGTCAAGTTTGTAATAGAAATCATGAAGTTAGTACTAATGAAAACGAACTGCCTTTGTAACTTTTTGTTGCAATCAACTCTGGCAGAAATCGCAGTAACATTGCTGCTTTAGCAAGAACCAACGTGACAACTATCTTACATAAAGCAGCAATGTAACTGGGTGCGGTTTCAATCGATTTTAATCGAGAATGGACAATACGCCAAAAAATAACATGCCCTGTTTATTTGCTTTTCGAAGAGAGAATGAAAAAAATAATATAATTTTTCGTCGTATTGTCCATTGTTATCAACAGCGTAACGTAATCAAGGGCCAGATATTATTGGGATTTGGTAACGAATCATTTTTGTTTTTACTATTATTCCAATCAGCACTCCTATGAGTCCTATGTAACGTCTGAATGATTTAAAGCTAAAAGATAATGCAGTAAGATTCCTGAATAGGGTTGGGTAAATTTCACGAAAAATTTCAGTCTGTGAAATATTTAGAATAAGTTTCACTTTGGTTTGAAATATTTCACTTTAGAGTGAAATTTATTTTTGAATTTCAACTGGCCTAAGGTCAATATAATCAACATAATTATAGAATAAAACAATAAATAAGTAAGTTGACTTAAATTATGAATAACTTTGGCAATTTTACAACTTTAAATACCAAAATATTCAGTGAAGTTCGAGAGACAAACAATCAACATTATTATGTTCAACAATAAAACTGTACTTTGACTCAAATTTGAACAATAACGGACCATCACCTTTAAAATTATAATAAAAATACAAAGAAAAGTAAGTACAGCCTCGTGTACAAGGGTGATTTTGAAGAATCCCGACCGCAAAACAACAATAGTAAAGTGTATTTTTATCTCATTCATAACCATACCCCGTTATCGCGGGTGCACGAACGATACACAGACTAAAAAAATCAGAAGCGAAAGACCTTTAGGTCCACCTATTTACCTATCTACTGCCGTTACATTTTTGCTACTCAACATATTATTAAATTTTAGATTTTAACAAGAAAATAACAACGCAATGTTGCGACTACGTAAAAATCGAAGATGGTGGTCAACATTTTTGTTTGTGGGCCAATTTCGATAAAACTCGTTTTTTGGAATTATTTTGACAAGAAAATGACAACCCAATGATGAAAATATTAAAAAATCCAAGATGGCGGCCAATTTTTTTGTTTGTGGACCGATTTCAATGAAACTCGGTTTTTGGTACTATTTTGACAAGAAAACAGCAAAGCAATGTAAAAAAATATAAAAAACCAAGATGGCGGCCAACTTTTTTTTGGTTGGCCCATTTCAATGAAACTAGATTTTTGGCACTATTTTGAAAAAAAAATCAACAACGCTTGTTAAAAATATAAAAAATCCAAACGGCGGCCAACCTTTCTTGTTTGTGGGCCGATTTCGATGAAACTCGGTTTTTTGTACTATTTTGTTTAAATATATTGTACTATTTTGTTAATATAGCCATTTTGCTGTTTTTTTGTCAAAATATTTCCAAAAACAGAATTTCCTCGAAATCGGTCCACAAACAAAAAATTTGGCCGCGATTTTGGATTTTTTATATTTTTAACATTGCGATGCTGTTTTCTTTTTAAAATAGTGCCCCAAACCCAGTTTAATCAAAATCGGCCTAAAAACAAAAAGTTGGCCGCCATCTTGGATTTTTTAAGATTTCATCTGGTTTCCGAACCCTGCGTGCGACTGTGGCAATTAAATAAGATTCGTGAAACTACGAGTGAGTGCGGCAGCATCGGCAGGCGGCAGCGTATAAAGAAAACCGTTTGAAACATTTATGTTAAAAAACCTTTATTCAAAAATATGCCACCCCTAATTCATTATTTTTTATAATTTCGCAATACCAATATGTACCCGGGGGTCGGAAAAGACATCCACCTTCCAAATTTTAGATTTGTGTCAACCCTTCCGTTGTCAATACCCTTCGTTGTAAATACCCTACAGGCGGCGGTATCGCCCAACTACCAAGGCGTTGCGTTAGCTTACTGTAAGGATTTTTTTATGCTGTGACATTGGATTGTTTTTGTAATCAAAGCCGTCTATCGAATAGAATTTTAGAAAAATATGTATTACAGATAGATTCTCTTAGAGGTTGAGTGGGATTAGGCAGAATTATTAAATTAATCAAAAATCGACCTTCTTTCGTACTTTGTCTTTGGCTTCAATCATTCGTGCACCCGCGATAACGGGGTATGTTCATAACATACGTCTCATGACATTACAAAATAGCTACGTGTAAAACATAATTCTTGTGATATTACTAAATAGCTAAGTTAAAATATCTAAAGATTTAGCTCGATAAATAGTTTGATGAATTTGCTCAACAGTAAAATCTAAATTATGTCTTTAATTTTCATTTAATACATTAAAATAGTAAACTTATTCAGCAAAAAAAAGTGATTTCTAGTACTAAATAAATTTCACTCAAAACTGAAATATTTCAACCTGTTTTGAAAGATTTCATAAATTTCATATAAATTTAATTTTCATTTCATTGAAATTTTCACTGGACCCATCCCTATTCCTGAACAATAATGAATTCAGCATTTAGGAGAGTTCATTAAAGAGCTTTTCGTCTTCTGTTATATCAGTAATTACATTTTTATCCAATTCAGAGGGGTGAAAAAGTTGCTGAACTTTCCAGTCAGTGGCTCATCTCCATAACGATATCGTTAGGAGGAGGTCCATTGAGCTTTTTAGTATCATACCAGCAGCAGGGTACAGCCCTTCTTCAGAGGTGACGGAGGTGATGAGGGGCACGCGATGCATGGCACCGGCCTTCGCCGCGTGGTAAGGGTACTGGCTGATGAACGGGTCCCGAACTCCTGGCGCTTCCGTGGTCGGCGTGAACGGGGTAAACATGTGCACTTTCCAGTCCTGAAAGGATTGTTTTTTTTTATTTCGAAGCACTGTAACGTGGTCATGCGACCTCTTCCCCAGAGTAAAAACTTATTTCTCAATTTTAAATTCTTATTTTGTTCCGAAAAATTTTTATTTTGTTCCGAAAAATAATAATTCAAAAAATGAGCGTTCGCTGTCTTTAGACGTTTTTAGGGTTCCGTATCAAAATTGTAAAAAAGGAACCCTTATGGTTTGACTCAGTCTGTCTGTCTGTCTGTCACAGCTGGATATCTCAAAAACTACTAATGGTATCAACTTGAAATTTGGAATAGTTTAAGATGATATTTGCCCTTAGAAGTATTTGCCCAACTATTTTGCAAATAAGAAATAAATCAATATATTTTTTACAACAGGGACTGAAAAGGGGTCTGTAAAATTTGAAGTGGGGCTACTAGGCCATGTGGTGGGGTATCATATGAAAGAGCGCCGTTTGCACGTTTTCAATCATTTTTTTGTAGGCCGCATAGTTTTCGACTTATGATGAAAAATGAAAAAAAATACCGTCCCCCCCCCCCCTTATCTCCGAAGTTTGCAAAGAAAAAAATCTGAAATAATTCTATGTGATAGCAGTTTATAAAAAGATTACAGGAAAAATAAAACGATGTCTCAATATAGCATACTTTTTTAGAAATCATCAAATTTCCAAAATAGATAACATTAGTTCCACTATCGGTCAAGAGATGGCGCTGACCTAAAACTGCAATACTAATTTTATTATTCTACTCTGCAGTGTGGTTTAATGGTGCAAATATGATGGTACGGAACCCTCGGTGCGCGAGTCCGACTCGCTCTTGACCGGTTTTATTTACCCTCTGTACGTGAGTCCAGATAAAGAGTCGTCAAGCGAAGTAATGTGATTAATAAATTGTGGAAAATTACAAAAATAAACATAACCTACTTCCACAGTTTCTTTACAGTTCTTCTACAGTTTTTTCTTCGGCGAATTAATATTAATAAATGATGTAAGCTTTTGGTTAAAACCATGTAACGAAGAACCTTCAAAGGTTCTTTATTTTGACTATATTGACGACCTGAGTGGTGCAGTGGTCAACATGCCGCCTACCACGCAAGAGGTCCCGGGTTCGATTCCCGGCCGGGGAGAAATTGAAATGATGAATTTTAATTTCTGTGACGGGTCTGGGTGTTACTATGTATAATAAGTATATATTTAAAAAAGTATATAAGTAAGTATATCAGTTGTCTAGCACCCATATTACAAGCTTTGCTTAGTTTGGGGCTAGATTGCGCTGTGTGAAATTGTCCAAGCATTTATTTATTTATTTATTTATTTTGGGAAATATATTGGACTACACTGTGGAGTCCTGTTGTTTTATTGCTCCACGTGACAGCACTAAATGCCTGCATCTCCTGATAGGTATGTCGCTAAGTCCTAACAGAAGAAACCATCGTTAATCATTCATTTGAAGCACTAACTTGGGTAGATGCCAGAATCTCCTGTAGCTCTACCATGAGTTGATGCAAATTGTTTTCGCTACCGTAAACTATCGGATATACTGCTCACAGTCAATGCGAGTGAAAGAGAGAAAGCGATAGTTTATGGTAGCGAAAACAGTTTGCATCAACTCATAGACTCATGGTAGGGAACTAGGGACTGATTATGTCGCTCAGACACGCGCGTTATTAATAAATCATCTATTCATTTTACGTATTATTACCCCCTTACTAATAAAGATTGAATAGCAGATGTATAGTTACACAATGGTTACTCTCTGTCAAACTATTTGAATTTGACATTAAAAAGAAAGTGACAAAACACTGTGTAACTATGCAGCTGCTATACAATCTTTATTAGTAAGGGGGTAGGAGTATAATGTGTTTTGTATTCCCCTTCAAATGGGATTTGTGGGATTAGGATGTTTTTGTTAGGTACTAACCCTTGAATTTCGAAACGTATCTCAATATTTAAGTTCAATGTTGGACTCTTCAGATCTATTACCCTTTTTTTAGGGTTCCGTACCAAAATGGTAAAAAAGGAACCCTTATGGTGTGACTCAGTCTGTCTGTCTGTCTGTCACAGCTGGATATCTCGAAAACTACTAATGGAATCAACTTGAAATTTGGAATAGTTTAAGATGACAATTTCCCAACTATTTTGCAAATAAGAAAGAAATAAAAAAAATGTTTTTTTTACAACAGGGACTGAAAAGGGGTCTTAAACATTTGAAGTGAGGTGACTAGGGCATGTGGGGTATCATATGAAAGAGCGCTGTTTGCACATTTTAAAACATTTTTTTTTCTTAGGCCGCATGGATTTCGACTTATGATGAAAAATGTAAAAAATATACCGTTCCCCCCCCCTTATC
Organism: Agriphila geniculea; assembly: GCA_943789525.1. Classification (NCBI taxonomy): domain Eukaryota; kingdom Metazoa; phylum Arthropoda; class Insecta; order Lepidoptera; family Crambidae; genus Agriphila; species Agriphila geniculea. Next base: position 1,664,838 of record OX038879.1, on the reverse strand, counting down.
TCCGAAGTTTGCAAAGAGAAAAATCTGAAATAATTCTATGTGATAGTAGTTTACGTAAAAATTACAGGAAAAATAAAACGATGTCTTAATTTAGCACACTTTTTTAGAAATTCAAAAAACAAACAAAAATTCGTTAGTTTCACTACCAGTCAACAGATGGCGCTGTCCTAAGAATGCTGAACTAAGAAAAAAAATAGTTCCACTATCGGTCAAGAGATGGCGCAACCTAATACTACAATAATAATTGGTGGCTGGTTCTAATATAATAACCTTCTATTTGCCATATGAATAAACTAAGAATAAGTTACTACTTAGTAAATATAAATAGTTTGCGATGTGGAGTGGCTGATACGTTTTTCAGTCACCATAAGCAGCTGTGGTTAAGATTTGTAAATTAACTGTCCGCCTGTTCGCCCTTCCACCTGTCTGCCGTTTATCCTACTTTTTTAAAGACTGTACTAAAGTACACAACATATCCAAATATAATATTTATGATTGTATAACTGTCCGCCTGTTCGCCCTTCCACCTGTCTGCCGTTTATCCTAATTTTTTAAGACTGTACTAAAGTATGTAACATATCCAAATATAGTATTTATGATTGTACGGAACCCTCGGTGCGCGAGTCCGACTCGCTCTTGACCGGTTTTATTTTATAAATATTCGCTACCTACACTACATTACTTAGATAACAAAAAATAAATGTGAGTAATGAAAATCAATCGGTGTTTCCGATTCTTTCCGGCAATTGGCTTACGCAATAAACTCTTTATCGTCTTATTTATATCATTAAATTCAATAGTTAGGTAATTCGTATTCGAGCAAAAAGAACTTACACCCTGCTTCTTTGTTTTGGTTCTTAGTAGATCCCGTCCTTCTCTTTAATAATCTTACGACACAAACGGCGAATTCCAATTAGGTGTACAAGGATGTGGCTTATCATTCTAATTGATCGATTAGGTTCCAATCGGAATATAGTTCTGTAATCTAGTATGTATTGTAGTAATGTGTAATTGTAGTAATGTAATCTAGTACTATTATGTATTGTCTGAGTGATACGAGTTTTATTTATTCTTATGACGATGCGGGCATGCCAAAGTTTTTAGATAGGTAATTAATTTTCTTTTCTCAACAATTTGATACTGGCAAGTTACCTACGCTTTTTTATATACCTTCGACTGGCGTCTAGCTCTCTTGCGCACTACATCAGAAATTCGGAATCGGAGCGTACGGATTTCTTGCTTTGTATGGATTTCTATGGCACTGCATCGGCATTTCCGCGCCATTGAAATCCATACAAAGTGACAAATACCGACGTTCCGTCCGCGCCGTAAGCTCTCATTCCGATGCAGTGAATATAGTAATTTTCGTTCGACATAGCGAAATCAGTATTTTTGAATAGCTCGTTGGTCAGCCAGTTGTCAATCACTCTCTTTGTTCAACGATTTTTGACTCAAATAACTCAAATGAATGATTTAAAATAGGACTCTAGATTTTGACAAATAAAAATACTTATTATAATAACCATTTTTGAGAAAAAAATTGAGTTCAGGTCCCTATGTTTAAATTTTTCACTACCTAACCACTGTCGATTTGACCTAGTTAAGAATTTCTTTTTAAACTAAGTATATTTTAGCAAACTGAAAAATTATTTTGCAATCCATTATTTTTTGCGATTGGAGATCATTGTATGAGAGGCCATATGTTCAGGGTGGCACATCTTCCAGAAGCTTCCTACTTCGCAATCCAGACGACAATTTTTGATAACACCAAACTAATGGCTATTTTATCAATGTGGTCTGCCCACCAATTACGTATCTCTGTTGCTAACATTTCTCGATTGAAATCGATTGAAATCGCAGTTGCATTGCTGCTTTAAGTAAGATAGTTGTCACATTGGCTCTTACTAAAGCAGCAATGTCACTGCGATTTCTGTCAAAGTTGATTGCAACAAAGTTAGACAATCAGACTTCTGGTCGCAATATGAGATAGATTGAAAATGAGCTCCTTGGCCGACGGTCCAATAATAGTACAAGTGTATTACACACACATAACACAAGCTATCCATCTTATTTTGTCGCCATTTTTTGTATTCATAGAACAAAGACAGAAGTAATACTAACCCAACAATCACAGCACTACTTAATTACTGAATACTAATTAGCATAAGTACCACCTACAAGTTTCGACTACCTTCTACCCAAAGACGGGTAGGAGGTTAGATACTCATTAGCGACTTGTAATTTGTACCCTACTGTACTAATAATACAGTTATAAGTTTAGATATCTACATGCCTAATTGATGTACGATGTACGAATGAAACGATCGTCGGCAATGATATATCAAAATTTGATAATCATTGATCGTCGGTTCCAAAATGAGTATAGGTATCACTACTGTTGCCCTATATTACCAAAACAGACACGCTGTAATTTCAGTTCCCTAAAAGTAGTAGTTTTGTTTTAGCTATAAAAACCACAGAATACTTGTCTTAGTATTAGTAGTAATAAATTCCTTTACCAATAAATATAGTCATTAAAATACTAAAACTTAACCAAGGATTTTTTAATGAGCTTATCTGACATGACAACAACGTTTGATTTTTTTATCGGTAAGCTTGATTGGGCCTCAGGTCATTTCGGTTCGCTCGCTGCGAGTGCAGTGTTACATAATAGATAACAGAGAGGAAGTGAGTTGGCAGGGAACGCTATTATGTATATAGGCATTATAGTAGCATTAGGGATATAAATCGTAGTCAGAATGGGATGGGGACTCCACCGCCCGCGCGTCACTCAATAAAAAGAATCCAAGTAGGCATAGACTTATTATATTAGTAGATAATTACCTTCTGGCTTTCAATCAGCACTCAAAGCCCGTGGCGGGGATAATAGAGGCACAGAATATATAATGATAGAGGTATGATTTTTGGGCCCGTATTTATAAACCGCTCTTAGGAGCGGTTTAGGAGCGTTGAGGAGAGCTATTCATACTTGAAATGCTCTTCTTATAGGAACAGCATCTCAGGTATGATCTCAAGATAGCTCTCAATGTTGAGAGCAGTTTATAAATACGGGCCTTAGCAATGTTACAAGTTATGCCGCTCTTGGTTAAGCCACTATTTGCTGATGAGTACCCAGCCTAATGATCTGCTCTAGGGCAATTTCTAAACTGACGTTAATTAATCAACTTGGCTCGCTGTTAACATGAAACTTTGTTGTAGTTCAATTATATTCTCTGCACTTGTATGCATTGTCGGATGATATTGAATTAGTACTTACTTTACCTTACCTGGCAATATAATTAAGTGTATTATTAAAGTGTATTTGCTTACAATACGGTGGTAACACAGGCAATTTTCCCGTCTTACAACTTTCAATGGCGTGGTAACAAGGGCAATTAAATTACCGTTATTACTACTTCTAGTAAGATTGGTAGTAACACGGGCAATAAAGGATCTTAACTTTAATATTCATAAAATGTTATGGAAGCAGGCATATAAGCTTGTTCTATGGAATTTCTTGAAAATCATTATTCATAATCACTCAATAGCGACAAAGTTATAGAAGGGTGGTGCCTATTTTATAGGATTTGCCACGGTTCCCTATGTATTTGCATAAAATTTTAAGGCATAATATGTCATGGCATAATATGATTTCGCCAAATGATGTTTACGCATAATATTATTTAGTCATAACAGCTTATGCATAATTTTTTTAAGCATAACTACTTTAAGCATAATCATGTTTAAGCATAATATTTTTTAGCATAAATTTAAACACGCATAATGTTATTTACGCATATTTTTATAAACAAAAAAATCACGACGTTTAAAATCACGAAATAACATTTTACCTAAAATACAAAATCCCGAAGCTTAAAAAACCGAAGGTTAATTGAGGGTTACATGCCAGCAGGCCGGTTCTGGCACTTCGCCGGCCGCTGCCGTGGCACGCTCGCTTCGCTCGCTCGGCTCGTGCGTTTGTTGGTCGCAATGGAAACTAACCTCCTCCTTGCTCGCTACGCTCGCTCGTCGTCGCACCTAATAGACCTAAACGTATTTTCGGGATTTTTAACTATGGGCATTTTAACTTTCAGGGTTTCAAACTATCATCAGTCATTTAATAATCAATCTTTCAAGTTTCGGTCTATTGGATATCGACATTAAGGATTTTCGGTATTTTAAAAATTGGTGTTTTATGAGACGATATTTAGGTCGTATGTGTTATGAGTTTTTGGCATTTTAATACAATACCTACCCCTTTTGCATGAAAATTAATGAGTGCATAAAAAAATATATATTCTTATTGTTTTTGATTTTTATGTCTAAATAATATTAGGCGAATAGACAATATGCCTAATAACATTATGCGAAAACAAATTAGTCTAAATGATAATTATGCTAATATAAATAGTATGCCAAAAAACAATTATGCGAAAGTATTATTATGACAAAAAAGATTATGCCAAATCCGTTATGCCAAATCAAATTAGGTATAAAACAATTATGCGAAAACAAGGGATCCCATTTGCCACACTGGAGGCGATCTGTCAACCCATACATTGCGTTCACCCCATGTATGGGTTGACCGGACCGCAGAACGCAGAACGCATCCAGTGTGGCAAATCCCTAACCCTATTTTAATGAAAAACATGGCCGACCACATAACAGCTGATTGAAGTGACAGCTTTTACGTCATTTTACAACATATTGACATATTATAATGGCAGTTATTTGTATTCTTTTTTCCGAAAATATGGATATCAGCCAGTGGATTTGCCTGTTTTGTCGAGGGATTAGTCAGAACAACAACATATAACGCTAAAGTAGCCCAAAGTGAACATTTTCTTAAAAATTACGCCACAATAATAAAAGTTATATGAATTTTAATAAGCCTTATCAGCATTTTAACTAAAATTGACTATAACTCCATTTTAAGGTTTTTTTATGAATAAGGCGGTAAGAGTTTATGGAACGATCAAATTATGTTACATTGTTAAATTTTCATAAAATTGACATCAAAGGAAAACCCAATATTTGGTATAAAATTAATGAACCTTTGAAACATCAGAACTGATTTGGACACTTAAACACGTTCCGTCGTTATTTCAGTATCCTTCTGCGAGGACAGTCTTTAAGTGATATTGACACAGCCGACCGAAAAGAAACCTTTCCTTGCGCCGTCAATTATCTTTGTAAACAGAAAAGTACTAGTATAATATTTTCCACTAAAAATAAATATTATTCCTTTTTTTAGTGGAAAATATGTCGTTGTTTTAACGATGGCTACAATAATAACTTATTGATGGAAAATGTCCGTGTGAGTTAACCCTATTTAATTTCAGACTGAACGTTTTCAGTGTAGTGATGCGATTTTCTAGCACTTTATGTAGGTACCTAGGTAAATACGTAGATAGAATCACTCGTATCTATACAACGTGTTACGAAAAACCTCCTCCCTAATGCCGAATATGGTATACAGCCTTGGCCAAATGTATTAGCCACTCTACATTTTTTTCCTACTTACTATTTTAAACGAAATTCAAATTAAACCAAACCAATATGAAGCATTATCTTGCTGAAACTTTACGTCGTTGTAATTCGTGTCACCGAAAATATTCGAAACCGACGGTTCAAGAGAGAGGTTTTAAGAACATTGATGTACTTTTGCGAGTTCATGCGACTTTCACCAAAGACCATTTTGCCCTCTCCATCTGCAGCCATGCATCCCCATACCATTATGCTGCCTCCTCCACGTTTGACTGTAGGCACCACGCACTCCGGCAAGCATTATTCGCCCTTTCGACGCCTCACGTAGGTCGCACCAGGGGTACCAAACACCTCAAAATTGGATTCATCAGACCAAAGCACATTGGACCAATCCTCCTCTGTAAGTGTTGGTGTTTAGTTAGCCCAGGGCGATTCGTGCTTTCTTGTTTGGTTCTGATAGCCACGGCTTCTTCAGTTCACGGAAAGTCTGCTCTACCAGTTTTATTTCATAAATGCTAAAACATAGGGATGGCTAATACATTTGGCCAAGGCTGTATATATAGGGAACATCAAACTAAACAACTTTTACTATGGGACCAACTCTGAAATCATGAAAAAAATCAGCTGTTTCATACAAACATACACCTACAACGAAAATATCAAAATGTATGAAACAGCTGATTTTTTTTCGCGATTACAGAGTTGGTCCTATAGTAAAAGTTGTTTAGTTTGATGGTCTCTATATCTACCATATTCGACATTGCAGATAAACTGCAGATTTTAAAGCCGCACTTGAGTGCCAAGTTTGTAAACAAATCACCCATATATAAACATTATGTTGGTAGCTAAAGCTGTACGAAGCATTACGATTCACGAATCAACAGTATTGTTTAATATATTTTTCTTTTAATGTAATAAGCAAGGCAGTATCTCAAAGTCAATGCTTTATCGATTCTACGTCTCATGAGAGCCGATGGATCATTCAAAACACTTTTAAATTCAAGTCAAAGAAAAACTCAATAATAGTAATCGAGTCTTTGATTTGGACACGCAAGGGATTCATGAATAGAGCGTCAGATCGAACATTGATTATTAATGAAACGCCTTTGAAGATACTACTCTGATATACACTGATATAATTATACATAATTTCTGTACTAGTCAGAATGCTCGTTGAGTTAAAGCGGCACCGAGAAATACAGAAGTTGAATTAGTTTGAAATGAGGTAAATACTTAACTCTATAAATAATTAATTTAGGTCTAGTTTTACATTTTACTAAAATCAATTGATTGACCGAATCTTTATTAATAACGTGTCTATATTTCGGAGTGCAGATAGTATTGAGGAAATATTTATTCCTCAATACTGAATATTATTCAGACCACAATCGCTACGAGAAATTGCTACGAGAAATAGCTACGAGTAATTGCTACGAGAAATTGCTACGAATCGCTATGAAGGAGCCAAAAATATGTTTCATACTCATACTCATATCGCCTTCCGGCAAGAAAAGTGTCACAACACATGTTAGGTAAAAATGACATAATCACAGCATTAAAAAGCCCGTATTACATTTGTCCGGCTGAAAAAACGTCTTAATTATGTTGCGCATGGTTATCGCTAGATGGCACTAAGTTCCCTTTTTCACAGAGCTGTTTCGCTTCAATCACAAGACAAAAGAGCCTAACACTCTCTTTGCTATCAACGTGTGATGTGACTTTTTATCGCTAAGTTTAACGTTTAAATATTAGAATCATTACGAAAAAGGCGACACAATCTGTGTTGTGACTGTATTGTTGAAGAAAAAGCATTGTTAAATATTGCCTCATCATACAAAAACAGATATCATCAATCTGTGTTATTATGACTGTATCTTTGACGAAAAATCATTGTAAATATTGCCACATCATACAAGAAACTACCTAAAATAAAGTCTGAAACACATAATTATGTGTACCTAATTACAGTGCAAACACAAAATAAAGCTGACTCTACCCATTCAAGAATATAGAAAATACAAAAAGACTCAGGTCAGGTCCAATCTAAGTAGGTACCCAGTTTTCGGCCAAAGACTGATTGTTAATTAGGCCAAAACTTCGAAAGAAGTTCGTTTTTCATGTTTTTATTTTATTTTAATGAGAAGTTTATCTGGTTACTTTTTCGTTATTTTTAGGGTTCCGTACAAAAATGGTAAAAAAGGAACCCTTATGGTGTGACTCAGTCTGTCTGTCTGTCTGTCACAGCTGGATTTGGAACAGTTTAAGAAGACATTTGCCCAACTATTTTGCAAATAAGACAGAATTAAAAAAAAATTTTTTTTTACGACACGGACTGAAAAGGGGTCTTAAAAATTTGAAGTGAGGTAACTAGGGCATGTGGGATATCATATGAAAGAGCGCTGTTTGCACATTTTAAAACATTTTTTTCTTTTTTCTTAGGCCGCATAGTTTTCGACTTATGATGAAAAATGTAAAAAAATACCGTTCCCCCCCCTTATCTCCGAAGTTTGCAAAGAGAAAAATCTGAAATAATTCTATGTGATAGTAGTTTATGTAGAGATTACAGGAAAAATAAAATGATGTCTCAATATAACACACTTTTTTAGAAATTCAAAAACAAACAAAAAATCTTTTTTTTCACTACTAGTCAACAGATGGCGCTGTCCTAAGGATGCTAACCTAAGAAAAAAATAGTTCCGCTATCGGTCAAGAGATGGCGCAACCTAATACTACAATAATAAATTGGTGGCTGGTTCTAATATAATTACCTACTATTTGCCGTACGAATAAACGAAGAATAAGTTCCTACTTAGTAATATAAACAGATTGCAATGTGGAGTGGCTGAAACGTTTTTCAGCCACCATAAGCAGCTGTGGTTAAGATTTGTAAATTAACTGTCCGCCTGTTCGCCCTTCCACCTGTCCGCCGTTTATCCTACTTTTTTAAAGACTGTACTAAAGTAACATATTCAAATATATTTATGATTGTACGGAACCCTCGGTGCGCGAGTCCGACTCGCTCTTGACCGGTTTTATTTAATTAATATTAATAAAAGTAATAGTGATTAGATACACTAAAATGTGTATTATTTTCGAAACGACAGAAATTTTAATCGAAAAAAGAGTCATAATATACATCAAATTAAGAGATTCTTAAAAGTTACTTAAAAAAAATACAATTTTGCTGTTAAATTTAAAGCCCTATAATAAACATATAAATAAGCTATTTACACAAAAAAATTCAGTAATCTGACTGTTATAGTTTTTAAATTATTGACGTATAAATGAACAAAAAACTATTAAAGTTACATTTTCTCGAAACAGCTATTTTTGTATTGTGACACTTTTTTTGCCGGGAGGCGAATTATGTTTATTGCTTTGACCATAATGTACAGAAGATGTTAATTAATATAATAAAGTAGATCATCATGGACACTGTCGGGTACAGCAACAATGGTAAGAGGGGAGACCTTTCTCTTTATGTGACAAAATTTTTGTTTTACTTATATTAGTAAGCAGTTTACCTATTATTTATAAATATTTGTTTAAGAGGCATATTACGTTTCGACTGTGATTTTTGCGTAAAATGGCCAATTTTGGGGTTTTCGATCTCAGAAACAACAATACATTAACAGTTTTGACTTATTGAATAGTGTAGAACAGCTATTGGAATAGATCATAGCGGCCTCGCTTTTTTGAAAATTTGCTTATCTTTATAATTGCAGAGAAAGATAACCCGAAATTGCAGAGAAAGATTTTCATAAAATGCGCGAAGGCACTTTTTTGGGGTCATGGATTGAACTACTGTGCTAAACAAATGAAATAAAAAAAAATGAATATTATCTCTTATATAGTCGAATAGATCATAGCGGCCTCGGAATTTTGAAATTATGTATGGAATATGTGAAAAAAAAATCCCAATCAAAAACCATAAAACTACTAAAAACGCTCAGAATTAACTGTGAATTTCTCCTAGATACATAATTATTATTACATAAAATTTATATTAGAATAATCTTTACTTCATACGAAAATCAAATTTCACACTTTTATTTGTTGTTTGTACTTGTTTTTCTTTCTGTGTAAGTTCAAAGTTGACTCTAAGAAATCGTTCACCAACTTTAATTTTCCTTTCTAACCCTTTAACTTTCCAGTGTATCATCATATTACTTTTTGTCGCGAACACATATAAATGTATTTAGTAGACCCAAAGGTTTCTCTAGGTTGTAGCGCTAAAATCCGTCAAAATCGAAATTTCGACGAAAAAATGTGATAGGGCCCTTAATATGATTTATTTTTTTTGGTACTTTATTTTAGTTTTTAATATATTATTTCAAACTTGTATCATTAAGGTATTTCTGGATACTATAATAATGTTTATTAATCAATAATGTTTTTAATTGTGTTAAGAAGTCTTTATCTAGAGTTAAATCTTTTATTGAATTTGGCAATTTGTTGTTTATTTTTATTGACATTATGTTCTGTAATAAGAGGGCGATTTGATAAGTCCATGACTTTGAAAAGAAAAAATACTTTTTTTCCATATTTTTTTGTATCATAAAAATAAACTCCTTAGAAATCTACACCATTTGTTTTCAAATTCGGCAAAAAATTATTACTTTTGGAAACAAAAAGCTCAAGCGACTTCTAACTTTTCTTAATGACCCTGTCGACCCCCTCGGCGGCACTCATGACATCAAAACTCATGGAATGAAGATGCGAATCCTTCCTATTATCTAGATTTAGTCCACTGAGATTTTTCCTCCTATCAAACATGAATAAATTTCAAATCTTGGCGGGCAAAGATTTTTATCAAGCCAAAAGGTGGTGTCTTTTTCTTATCGAATGAGGAATAGTGGCCACCTCTGGTGTCAGAGTTTATCAAGCCGCCTGTAAGGCCTCTAACTTGGCTTAACGACTGTTATCAGTTGACAACAGCCGGGACAAACGGTTTAACGTGCCCTCCAAAGCACGGAACCGCTCAGTTGTGTGCCACTTAGCGGTCACCCATCCGACACCTGGCCGGATCGAGCGTTGCTTAACAAACGTGATCGAGTACGATCAGTCTGTCAAGTTCCGCCATGAGCGCTTCAAGGTGGTGTCTGAAATGGGCCCTCATTTCAGTTACAACAGTTTTCAGGCGATGAAAGAAAAAAATAATGGGTTAAAGAAGTAGGAACTTCGTTGGACTGAATACGCAGAGCTACAAAAAGATTATGTAGAGAAATAAAACAAAATATGCCGAAAAAAGATGTTTCTTCTTTCCAAAGTCATGGACTTATCAAACCACCCTCGTACCTGTATTAATTGTGTTCTGTACCATATCAAAATGCATGTTAGTACTCATGCATGAAATAACTTTAATAATTTTATTAATGCAGAACATTGTCTAAAATACGTCAATTCAAATCACTACGACACCATGTGAGTGTGTTTCATTTGCTATTAGAACATTCCTTCACACCTTTGTACTCTCCAACAAAGACACTGGAGTTTCTTAATTACATCGTTGGCAACATACGAGGTATAATTATCAGATCGGTACGTGTAAAGTTCTCGACTCGTATTACGGTATACAAGTTAGACGACAATGCTCTACCAGGGACGTTTAATCTCTAATCATATGGTTAAGTGAAGATCACGCAATATGTGGAATATAATAGAATAATAGTTGGTGGAAGTCATTTCCTCTTCTGTGGCCCACTCAATGCGGGCTGGAAATAAGATATAGATACATATGTTTTAAGTAAGTCGCTATTGTTTTTTGAAAACATTGTTTGAAACAACTAATACTTTTTCGTGTTCTGTTTTTGAAACGATGATGCTGAAAAAATGATTTTAGTATTTATCTGTAGGTATTGAGCTCGTGTAAAGGGACCCAAATGGTAGATTTTATTACCTTTTGGAAAACATAACCGTGGCCCCAGATTATTACTATTGTTATGGCAGTGTGTTCAGTCTGTGGAAGTGAACATGAGTGAATTACATAAAAAAATATTGGTCCTTCCATACTGAATCGATTAAGTTAGCTGTATTTCCTATTCCGTCAGTATAAAAAAGCATTTCGATGTTCAGTTTCATAAACTGAGCACATTCTTAAAGTTTTAAAACCAAATAAATAATAAGCATGTATTACTTTTGTTTGACGTTGACAATCGTTTACCAATTTTCTGCTATTAGTTACGTGGTAAATCCGATGAATTTTTGATTGATTTTTTTTCAGGGTTTGACGATATATTTAACGTATATTTATTTACTTTATTTTTATCATCCTTTTTAGGGTTCCGTAGCCAAAATGGCAAAAAACGGAACCCTTATAGATTCGTCATGTCTGTCTGTCTGTCCGTCCGTATGTCACAGCCACTTTATTCCAAAAGTATTAGGACTGCATAGTTGAAACTTGGTAAGTAGGTGTATTCTGTGAACCGCTTTACGATTTTTACACAAAAATAAAAAAATGAAATATTAAGGGGGGGCTCCCCATACATGAAACTGAAACTGAAAATATTTTTTTTTATCAAACCAATACTTGTGGGGTGTCTATAGATAGGTCTTTAAAAATGACATTGAGGTTTCTAAGACTATTTTTTTTCAAAGTCAACCGTTTGAAAGATATATGCCGCCAAAGTGGTAAAATGTGTGTCCCCCCCCTTTAACTTTTAAAGTAAGAGGGTGAAAAATCTAAAAAAAATATAAGCTATAGATCTTAATAAACACTTTCAACAAAAATTGGTTTGAACGAGATACAGTAATTAGTTTTCGAGATATAGCACATTTTCCAAAACCGCAAATATAACTTTGTCATTCATACAAACACTGTAAAAAACAAAGTTATTTTTTCAGACGAAAAATGATAGCGGTATTAAAATATGGTATGGTATAATGTACCTTCGGAACCCTACTGCGCGTGGCCCGACACGCACTTGGCCGGTTTTTTTTTGCATCGTTGTGAGTGCTGACTTTATAGCTAGTGGGTAGTATTATTTATTAGTTGAAGGGAATGCGTCTTCGACTAATTATTACTTACACTGTGCTTACAGAGCGCAGTTATTGGTTCTCGCGTTTCATCTAAAGGTGTTACAAAAATATCCCTAATGCCGAATATGGTACATAGGGACCATCAAACTGAATAACTTTTACTACGGCACCAACTCTGAAATCGCGACAAAAATCAGCTGTTTCATACATTTTGATATTTTCGTTATTAATATTTGAAAATATCAAAATGTATGAAACAGCTAATTTTTTTTCGCGATTTAAGAGTTGGTCCCGTGTAAAAGTTGTTCAGTTTGATGGTCCCAATTAGCAAAAGTACCTATATAAATCTATATATAATAAAACACTTCGATAGCTGGTAGCTGGTTCATATATTATTGTTTAATCCTTGGAAATATAAAATTATCTATAACGCTAGTTATTTTTACATTCTCTTTGGTCCCAATCTACCATATTCGGCATTAGGGATATTTTTATAACACGTTATATACAATGTAAGTATCTATAGAAGTCCTTGCTGAAAATCGGTGTTTTTGTTGTCAGGCAAAAGCGACACACCGAGCCAATACACCTTACTTGCTGCTGCACATACGTGCATTCCATTCTGTCACTGTCCTCTTTTTCTTATACTTACTTGTCGTAAATGTAAATTTTGTTTATCGTTCTTTTTTAAGTCGTTTTTGTATTGATAAATGTATGTGTATTTTTTTTGATCTATCTATGTACTTACAAACATCTCAATCATCGCGTTGACGATGACCTCAGCAGGCCTGTACTTGAGGCAGTCCACCATCTCCCGGCTGGTGGCGGTGGGGCAGCCGACGATGGCCGCCAGGGTCCTGGCCTTCTGCGCCGGCTTGGACGCGTGTGTCCACGATGCGAACGCAGATCCACTGAAGGCCATGCCTCTGGCGAATAGACCTGGAAAGGATAGTCTGTTAGTCTACTCAACCTGACCGGTATCCGCCACCGCAGTGGGTATAAGCGGTATACCCGACCGATATCCCGACCGGTATTTTGTATGGCATTACCGCTGCTGTTGCAAAACCGGAACCGCATAGCGGATGGGTAGGCGGTACGTACCGCGTGTTCAGCCGAAACTTTTACTTCCCCCCGCGGACGCACCCTGCACCGCCCGCCCGCAGTGCTCGCGTCGCGTGCCAGGGGCCCTATTTTTGAATCGCTCGACTTCAGTCGAGCGCTCGTTTCTACTGATTTTCGATCGACATATGATATGACTCAAAACAATGAGATGTCGAACGAAAATCAGTAGAAACGAGCGCTCGACTGAAGTCGAGCGATTCAAAAATAGGGCCCCTGTACCGTTACGGAGGCAAACCGTTGGAATACAATTATCTTTGTTGATTTTACCTATACTAGGTGTTGAGCGTATTGGCTGACTCCAAAATACTCCAGGGGACCTATTTTTGAATCGCTCGAAGCCAGTCGAGCGCTCGTTTCTACTGATTTTCGTTCGACATCTCATTGTTTTGAGTCATATGTCGAACGAAAATCAGTCGAAAAGAGCGCTCGATGCTAGTCGAGCGATTCAAAAATAGGGCCCCAGATATCTGACACTTATCTACTGTACATTTACACAGAGAATATATTATGATTTATGTTTGGAGATTTTACTATTTGATATTTATTTCCATTTTCGGCTTTTTGTCGCGTTAAATTAGAACATCAAATCAAAAAACCGGCCAAGTGCGAGTCGGACTCGCGCACGAAGGGTTCCGTACCATTATCTATACAACATAGTTGTATGGGAGCCCCCTTTAATTAATTTTATTTTGATTTAATTATTGAAGTGAAAACTTCTTTAGCGGCGTTGTACAGTTTTTTATTGTAATGGGGAAAAAATGTTAAACTCGCGTCAGTTAAGGTCACGTGACCCTAATCGAAAATTCGTAATACGGACGTAGCGTAGACAGCCGGCGGCGGAAGTCTCCCCCTCTCTTTCTACGGCGCGCGGCGAAAATGGCGGCGCGTCATTTTGGCGTTCGGCGGGTTAATTTTTCTGAGAGATAAACTTTTAATGTAATATAAATTGTCATGTTTGTGTACGATAGCGCAATAAATAAATATTGTATTTTACCTCATAAATGATAGTACTTTTATACTGATAATTAAAGCAGTTCGTGCAAAATTATTCCCTAACCATTCCAAAATATCAAAAATGCACAATGTTAATATTTAAGTTTTCACTTCTGCCGGCACTCCCGGGGTGCAACCCGATTTTTTTTTTATTTTTGAAGTGAATATACAACTAAATATTCTGTGAATATTTCAAACGACTACCTGTTGCAGTGCAGCTATTAATATTGAGCAAAAAAACGGCAAAATATCACGTTTGTTGTATGGGAGCCCCTCTTAAATATCTTTTTATTTTATATTTAGTATTTGTTGTTATAGCGGCAACAGAAATTCATCATCTGTGAAAATTTCAACTGTCTGGTTATCATGGTTCATGAGATACAGCCTGGTGACAGATAGACAGACAGACGGACAGTGGAGTCTTAGTAATAGTGTCCCGTTTTTACCCTTTGGGTACGGAACCCTTAAAAACCACAGACATGAAGATCAAGCGAAAAGTATTTTTTATTGAAAAGGCAAAAGTCGCAGATGTTAAATTATTTAGACGTTACTGAAAGGGTTACTGTGTCAACATAAAGTACCTTGCTCTCTATTATTCGCTGGTGTGTTTTTATTTTTATTTATTTATTTAATAATTACAAGAATGCTGGGGGTCTATTACGACAAGTTTAATGCGATACACGCAGCAATGCGTCCGTGATTGGGATGTTGACTAATGAATTAAATAACGAAATACTAATAAAAATCGTAAACATATTAAACTTTTAGAGTAGCTTATATACCTCTTGGTTTTATATATTGCATATTATTTGTTTTATGATGTATAAAATTTATTAAAATAAATAATACCTTTAATTAGTTCGTAAAATGTATAGCAAATTTGTTTAAGAAACCATTTTGATAAACACAATATTTAATACAGCTGCCGAACAAATTTCCTACGCGTTGCATAGAAACTACTGAGGCGTGACGTCATAATTCAGTAGCCGTTAGTATGGAGCGTTTTTGGGCGAGTCCATCGTGGCCAAGGTGACTGCGGTACGCAATTGCGTACGTTATTTTTGTAATAGGCTCCCAGGATATAATTTATACTGTCCAGTGTTACAAAAATCAGCATAGATTTTACTGAACACTGCCATTCCCATCATCTAAATCTAAATCTGAATTACAGAATAAACTACATTTTGTTGAATGTTCTTTTTTTAATTCGCGCCTTCTATAATCTATGCCATGTGTGGCTTTCTCTACTCAGTGGATATTTTGTGTACAAAAGTGTTTTCCAAAACAATCAAAGTGCTATAAATGTAATTAAAAACATAAACTTTCACAAACGATGCAAACATTAGACATTAAGGCTCATATTATAGAACGAGACTCAAGCACTGAACTCTAATCACCTGATCTCTACTTAATTACTGAATCTAGTCTCAAGCACCTTGCTGATTCCAAAACTATGCTTGAGTGTAGACTCAGCTGATCTCTACTTTAATAGAGATTTGCGACTATCTATGGTTATAGTCTGTTTCCTATTACGAAATTTGTTTTTAGCAGAATGAGTTTCATTTTACGCATATTGACGACCTGAGTGGTGTAGTGGTCAACATGCCGCTTACCACGCAAGAGGTCCCGGGTTCGATTCCCGGCCAGGCAGAAATTGAAATGATGAATTTTAATTTCTGTGACGGGTCTGGGTGTTACTATGTATAATAAGTATATATTTAAAAAGAGTATATAAGTAGTATATCAGTTGACTAGCACCCATATTACAAGCTTTGCTTAGTTTGGGGCTAGAAGGCGCTGTGTGAAATTGTCCAAGCATTTAAAATAAAAAATAATAAAATAAAAAATAATTAGGCAAAGTAAATGTTGCGTCGCAATGTGAAATATATATTTTTATGAGTGGCATTGACCTACACGTTAATTTTAATAAATAAGGTATTTGTGCTTAGAATTATAGGAATATTGCCAAGATTATAATGGGTGGTTTTGTCACTGCAGTATGTTTTTCGTAAAATGGAATATAATGAACGCGACCTCATCAATTCAACAAACTAAACTAAACTCAGATCATGCTAATTTTCAAACGATACTCGAGCAATGCTCCATTAATTTTAGAACTAAAATATCTGCTTAGAAAGAATTTGATCTCTGTTTACGTAAGTATGGTCGAAACCACGCTTGAGCATTGATTTGGGCTCTTAATTACATTAGTTAAGGTCGAATTTAAGGGAGCAGATGGTTGGGAGAGCTCCTTTGTCAAAAAAGCATTATGATTTTTTAAAAAAAATTTTACCAAACCTAACCTCAAAATGTTTAAAAAAACTGAAAAATAAACATTTAAAGGGGGTCAGCGAGGGGAAAAGAGTAGAGTAGAGAGGGGGACTCTCCCATCCCCTCTTAAGTTTGTCAAGTGATGTAATAGGTTAAAAATTTAATTTCCATGTTTTTTTAACAGACAACAAAGTACCCCTTAAAGCTTTTGTAGGGAGTCCCCTCTCTCTACTCTATTCTTTTGCCCTCGCTATACAGGGTGCATTTGTAATGACTCTCCAAATTTTAAGGATGTGTTCAGTCCATGAAACTGAACAACTTTCTCCATGAAACATGTGTCGAAATACGCCAAAAAATTTTGGTCACCCATACTAAACTGATCACGTGATCTCTTTGTTTTGGATGAAAAGTCAATTTTTTTTTACATATTTGACCCTATGTTTCTTAGAGAAAGTTGTTCAGTTTCATGGACTGAACACATCCTTAAAATTTGGAGAGTGATTTCAAATGCACCCTGTATATTATCGCTATTTGTTTAATTGAATTTTGATATTTTACTAATCCTAACCTCAAAATGTATAAAAAAAAATCATTTAAGAGGGGCGTTAAATGATTTTTTTATACATTTTGAGGTTAGGATTACTAAAATATCAAAATTCAATAGGCATGTTGACTATTTTTAGGGTTCCGTAGCCTAAATGGCAAAAACGGAACCCTTATAGATTCGTCATGTCTGTCTGTCTGTCTGTCTGTCCGTATGTCACAGCCACTTTATTCCGAAAGTATTAAGACTACACAGTTGAAACTTGGTAGGTAGATGTAATCTGTTAACCGCTTAACGAATTTAATACAAAAATAAGAAAAATTAAAGATTAAGAGGGGGCTCCCCATACATGGAACTGAAACTGAAAAAAATTTTTTTCTTCAAACCAACACGTGTTGGATGTCTATAGATAGGTCTTTAAAAATGACATTAAGGTTTTTAAGACAACTTTTTCTCAAAGTCAACCGTTTGAAAGATATTTACCGCCAAAGTGGTAAATAGAATTACAGGGTTCTTTGACAAACATAGTGTTATATCTGAGGAGCAAAATGGATTGCAAAAAAATAAGTCTACGACTCTTGCATCTTTTTCATTATTAAAAATAATTACAGAAAATATTGATAAAAATATACCCATAATCACAATATTTTTTGATATGAGCAAGGCGTTTGATCAAGTGGATCATCAAATACTTCTGAAAAAGTGTGAAAGGTATGGCATAAGAGGAAACAGCTTAAACTGGATCTCTAGCTACCTTTCAAACCGTAGCCAGTGCGTAGAAATTAATAGGATAAATTCTAGAAATGAACTAGTTTCGTATAAATCTGTTTTTTTACCCAATACACGTGGAGTCCCACAAGGGAGCGTGCTGGGTCCACTCTTATTTATAATTTACATTAATGACTTACCCAAAAACATAGAATTTCAAACCGTATTATTTGCTGATGATATATCTGTATCTATACCAAAAAAATCTAGCTTAGATAATAATGATTATGAAGAAATTTTAAACAAAACAGTACAAAATGTAAATAATTGGCTAATTAAAAACAAACTTAGTGCAAACTACGAAAAAACAAATTACATTCAATTTTCTAATTATAAAGCGACTCGATTAAAACCTAAAATAAATTGTGAAAATGAGGAAATTAAAGAAGTAGATGAGACTAGATTTCTTGGTATTACTCTTGATATGCACTGTAACTGGAAAGCACATATACACAGTATGTGTGCAAAATTAAACAAATTTGTTTTTGCCCTAAGGAGACTAAGATGCGTAGCAGGAAAGAAAGTAGCTCTTACCGCTTACTATGGCTATGTAGCTTCTGTGCTAAGATACGGTCTTATATTGTGGGGTAGATCCCCTGATATCAAAAAGGCTTTCATTTTACAGAAAAAATGTCTAAGAGCTATTTGTGGCGCAGGCCCTATGGAGAGTTGTCGCCCTTTGTTTAGTCAACTAAAATTACTAACTTTGACAGGTTTATATGTCATGGAAGTAGCAAGCTTTATACGGCATCATCCAAATTTTTTTGAAAAGTTGAACTACCAAAATCCGAGACTCCGTCCTCGAGATTTACATAGACTTAAAATCCCTAAATCAAATAGTGCTTTGTATAGAAAAAATTGTTATGCAATGTCGATTGCTATTTATAATAAAATTCCTGAAGAGATAAGAAAACTACCCACAAAATTGTTTCTGAGGAAGTTGCGCAAATGGCTGATTGCTCTCAGCCCTTACTGTCTTGATGAATATTTCAATAGTAGGTAATTAAATGTTATTAAACTGTATGTAAAGTAATGTATAGTAATTGTAGTTTGTAGGTATTTGCATTGTAACATAATTTTGCATGCTGGAAACAGCTAATTGTGTGATTCTAATTGATCTACAGAACATCTTGTAATGTAACCACAATTAACGCAAATAAATTTATTTCATTTCATTTCATTTCATTTCATTTCATAAAATGTGTGTCCCCCCCCTTTAACTTTTGAAATAAGAGAGTAAAAAATCTAAAAAAAATATATGCTGTAGATCTTAATAAACACTTTCAACAAAAATTAGTTTGAATGAGATATAGTAATTAGTTTTTGAGATATAGCACATTTTCCAAAACCGCAAATATAACTTTGTCATTCATACCAACACTGTGAAAAACAAAGTTATTTTTACAGACGAAAAATTATAGGTGGTATTAAATATGGTATGGTATAAGGTAACTACGGAACCCTATGGCGCGTGGCCCAACACGCACTTGGCCAGTTTTTTTTATTTTATGTTACATAAATTACCCCTAAAAAAAAGAGACATTTGTATAAGAATTATTACGCTAGCATGAAAACTGCCCGAGATATCACAGTTTGAAATGCACAAAATTGGACTCATCCGAAAACGCTCCATACTAACGGCCACCAAGTTATGACGTCACGCCTTCTTACGTTGTATGCAACGCGTAGGAAATTTGTTCGGCAGCGATATTAAATATTGTGTTTATCGAAATGGTTGCTTTGACAAATTTGCTATAAATTTTACGGACTAATTAAATGAATTATTTATTTTAACAAATTTTATACTTTTTAAATGGACTTGTCCACCCAAGACTTTGAAGGGTCATAAAACAAATAATACGCAATATTTAAAACCAAGAGGTATACAAGCTACTCCAAAAGTTTGAAATGTTTACGATTTTTATTAGTATTTCGTTATTTTATTCATAAGTCAACATCCCTATTAAACAAATTCTATGCATTTCCGCACAAAATGCTTAGGTGGGGAGAGGCCCCCCTCTCTCTCTAAGTTACATTTTAATAAGGTAAAATATTATGGAAATATTATTGATTTAAACTATGTGTGTAGTGTAATGAGCAATGTGCAGATATTTTTACCAAACCCTTATGTAAAGTTTGGCTATGTTGTCACTGATATTGAGTCAAAGCGCTCTTTTCATTTACTTAAGTTTTTTTTAAAGTTGTTATTTTTAGGGTTCCGTACCAAAATGGTAAAAAAGGAACCCTTATGGTGTGACTCAGTCTGTCTGTCTGTCTGTCACAGGTGGATATCTCGACTACACTAATGGTATCAACTTGAAATTTGGAATAGTTTAAGATGACATTTGCCCAACTATTTTGCAAATAAGAAAGAAATAAAAAAAAAAATTTTTTTTTACAACAGGGACTGAAAAGGGGTCTTAAAAATTTAAAGTGAGGTGACATGTGGGGTATCATAATTATGAAAGAGCGCTGTTTACACATTTTAAATCATTTTTTCCTTTTTTCATAGGCCGCATAGTTTGCGACTTATGATGAAAAATGTAAAAAAAATACCGTTCCCCCCCCCCTTATCTCCGAAGTTTGCAAAGAGAAAAATCTGAAATAATTCTATGTGATAGTAGTTTATGTAAAGATTACAGGAAAAATAAAACGATGTCTCAATAAAACACACTTTTTTAGAAATTCATAAAACAAACAAAAATTCTTTAGTTTCACTACCAGTCAACAGATGGCGATGTCTTAAGCATGCAAACCTAAGAAAAAAATAGTTCCACTATCGGTCTCAGAGATGGCGCAACCTAATACTGTAACACAACATAATATTTTATAAACATGAATAACCGCATCATTGAACTAAACATTTGTCTCCCATATATATAGTTCCTAATGTGGTAACTAGATGGCGCTGTAGCGTTCTGAACCGCGGTATCGAGTTTGTTACGCAGTCCTATAAGTCCTCTGCGAATATTTTGTTTTGTATCGAATCCAGTAGGGACCTACTGTAGCGGTGGTCCACTTCTGGGTGTAGTACAAAGTTCAGGATCCTTTAACCTGTTCGGTGTCTCACCTCAATCCGCCGTGTAGTAGTCACTTCGTCATATCGGTCAATATTTATGGTTTCTGTACTGCTACTTATCATCAGTACCCAATAAACCTCTTCTCATTTACCCATCGTCGTCTTTCTTCACTCCCCGTACGTCGCCCCGATACAATACTACAATAATAAATTGGTGGCTGGTTCTAATATAATTACCTACTATTTGCCGTACGAATAAACGAAGAATAAGTTCCTACTTAGTAATATAAACAGTTTGCAATGTGGAGTGGCTGAAACGTTTTTCAGTCACCGTAAGCAGCTGTGGTTAAGATTTGTAAATTAACTGTCCGCCTGTTCGCCCTTCCACCTGTCTGCCGTTTATCCTACTTTTTTAGAGACTGTACTAAAGTAACATATCCAAATATATTTATGATTGTACGGAACCCTTGGTGCGCGAGTCCGACTCGCTCTTGACCGGTTTTATTTTAAGAAGGCTTTAATTTAGTAGGAGTGTTGAATGTTCCATTTTTAAATTCGCGCCTTCTATAAATCTATGCCATGTGTGGCTCTCTTTATTCAGCGGATTTTTTTTGTGTAAAAGTGAAATCTGGCATTTACTTTGCAAATTCATTTTAATTCATGACATTTTATATACTAATCATACAATCGTGTTACAACCCTTTTTTCGCATATGGAGTGTAAATGAGATAAATATTTCATTAAAGTTCGTTATAAATGTAAACAGATTCATACAAGTTAAACGAAATAGAAACAAGTAATTAAACTCGTATAAAGTAGGCAGGTACGGTAGTTTATTTACGTGGCCGTAATTTTATTACAATGAGAATTTCACGTAGACTTGGTTTTTCGACGTATAGGTATTTCACTTTCATTTCCTTTTTAGGGTTCCGTACCTAAAAAAGAAAAAAATAGTACCTCTGTAGGATCACTTTGTAGTCCGTATGTCTGCCTCTCAAGACCCTTTATCTCGGGAACGCGTTGAGATATCGAGTTGGAATGAAAACCATATATTTAAGTCTACAGTCCCTTGAAGTTGTGAAAAAATAAAACTTCTAAGTTAACGTAAAAAAAGTTACAGCCGTTTATGCCGCAAAAACGCATATTTTGACACTCTCAAAGGGAATCAAATAATTCATAGGGTACTATTTCCCGTTGACCTAGAACTATGAAATTTGGCAAGTAATATCATTTTATAGTATACTAGCGGCCGCCCGCGACTTCGTCTGCGTGGAAAGGTTTTTTGCTATCCCTCGGGAACAATCCTTTTTTTCGGGATAAAAGGTACCCTATGTCCTTCTCTATATCCCTCACAACGTGTATGCAAAATTTCATGATGATCAGTTCAGTAGTTAGGACGTGAAGGCGTAACAAACAAACAAACAAACAAACGGACTTTCGCATTTATAATATTAGTAAGGACTACAAGTACAGGTAAAAATCTTAAAACTATACATTTGTAGTTAAATCATAAAAAAAACGGGAAAAGTTAGGAAAAAACTGCGAGACTCGATTCCTGAACTATTTATAATATGTTCATATAAATTTGTACGGAACCCTCGGTGGACAAGTCCGACTCATACTTGCCTCGTTTTTTGAAATTAAAGAATTTGGTAAAGTCTCATAAGTTCCCATCCAATTAATTCCAAAGTTTCAACAAAAAGCAATTAAAGTTAATTTTTGCTTTGACTTGATGGATGGAATTCGATAATTAAATTACTTATTAAAGTTTCTCCGTAATTCTTTTTAAGATCAATCTACGAAGTAGGTGCATGCAATGCTTTACAGTAATACAATATAGGTAACGTTTTCAAGTTTGAAAAATAGTAAGCTAGGCTTGGGCACCAGTCACTATTTCTAGGCTCGCGAAAAAAGATATAGGTTCAAAATAACAATAAAATAAAAACAGTTTTTCTTTGACATTATACAGGTATCCTTACTATCCTTACTTGTTCGATCAACATGCATACACGTTGTCAGAGAAGGACATAAAGTACCTTTCATCCCAAAAAAAAGTACTGTTCTTGAGGGATAGAGAAAATACTGACTACGTAGCTTACACAATAACAATAAAATAAGGGAAAAAATCCACGATAAAGAGCATTTGAATATAATTAGTCTATGATTTGATCACATAAATTTCGAAAAACAATGCGTGCTCAATGTTTGGGAGCTTTTCATAAGTTTAATTTTTAAGCATAGATTAGTAAGATTGAACTAGCTTGAGCAGTAAGCCCCAAAACGTGCCGACAGAGAAGTAAAAAATTATAAGTACAAAAAAAATATATAAAAATAAAACAATATTAAAAAAAAACATATTTTTAGCCTTTGTAGAAAAGGTTTCTGTACCTACCCCTGACTTTGCATACGCGTTGTATGTAGAATTTCATCAAGGTGCATCGGTCCTCTGTCGATTTCTCCAGCTTGACTTTCAGTTTGACATAAAGCACACTGACGTGACGTACATCCATTGATGGGGCAATACAAATTAAGCACCTCGACGTCTTTATAGGCCAGTGATGGATGGATACACAGATTGTCACATTGAAAGCGACTGTGATAGATAGATGTACATTAGGCCCCTGGTTTCAAATCCGTAGGGGCCTTTTATTCCCGAGCCATGGATGTTTGTTCTTATATTTTTATCCATTATTCATATTAATCGCAATGTAAGTATGCTTAAGCTCTGCTTGGATTGAGACTTGATGTTTGTTGTAAGTTATATCTTTCAAATGTTTTTTTTTTGTTGAATTATTTATTTTCTTTTGTATTTTTGAAATATACTTGCCTAATGTATCTTAAGCGCTCCGGTAACGATCATTTGCGATTGTCAATTTTTACGTCATTGACGCTCATTGATGCGAAAATTGATCGTTTACGCGTGCAATTGAAGCGATTGTCAATTGCTCCAACGATGGCATTGACGGAAAAATTGACAATCGCAATTGATCGTTACCGGCGGGCTTTAGTTACTCGGACCCATAGACTTAGAAAAATTTTCGCTGCGCTCAAGCTCGGAATATCTGAATATTTTATATTATATTAATTCTTTATAATGCATGATGAGTAAAATTATTGAGCATTAACTTTTGTAAAGCTAAAATAAACCTTGATAAGATAAGCCATTGTCCGTACTGTTAGTTTTTTACTCACGACATTCCTCAATGACAATAAGGAGAATGTCCTCACAAGTGAACAAAGAACATCTACATTCAGATCTGAATACACTTTATTTACCTTTTATCTTGTTTGCTGAAACTGGATAACTCAAATGCAAATGTTGTTAAAAGGAATCCGTCATGTTGTGACTAATAAAAGAGAGTATCTCTGTCGGTTTGAAAAGCTACTTTTATTTGTATAAAGCGACCAACTTGCCCTTCAAATTAACATTGCACAGGCTGAAACGTCGGTTAAAAGATGAGTTCCAAATAACAATTTATAACGTCGTTTTAAGAAATTGACAATTACATGTCTCCTTAATGTTGAGTAACGTTTATTTGAGAATTCAAGCTTTGACTAGGACTACAGACCACATTTTACTCATGTGCTACAGACCACATACGTTTTTTTACTCATGTGCTACATACAGTTTACGTTTTTTTACTCATGTGCTACAGACTGCCGCTCGTAGCTGAAATTTGTTAGCTACGTTAATTTGTAGTAAGCACTTTCGTAGCAAGATTTTTAGTAGATAAGAAAAAAAACTACTTTCGTAGATGGCTACGTAAATGTATCACAACTTAAATGGTGAAAAATTTAAATGCATAATAAATAAAGTAGTAAACGGGTGGTAGAAAAGTGCTTTTGACTTTGAGTTGTGTTATATGATACCGAAGTCAATGCACCTTCTATCGCGACATTATTGTTGTAATTAATTAATATCTTATCTTAAATATTAAAAATAAGTAAAGATGTGATTCCACTCTAATCTACAATTAAGCTATAATTTTATATATTTTCTTTGATCGTTACATTAACATTATTTTGTAGTATCTGAGTGATGAATTTTATAATATCATGTAAAATTTAAGAATTGAAACGCATCGTGCAACTAATTTTTATGGACAGCAAATAAATACAAGTGGCTCTGTGTGTTGTGTGTTAATCTCGCGTTTGTTACTTTTTTGTTAATTTTTCGACTGGGCTGAAATGTGTTTTCCCCTATATCTCCGCCATTTTGAAAAATTTCGGAATAATAAATGCACTGTTCCATATAAGTAACTATTAGGGTTTTTAGGTACACAGCCTTTTTTCATACCCGGGTATCAGGTAAGTATTATTTATTTCAATACCTGGGAATACTCGGGTACCGGGTATTTTCAAATACAAATAAAACTTTACATTTTTCATGTGTTTCGCTCATTTAAATATACACACAGTTAAATTTTAATCGTTTAAAACTTAAAATACCTTTAAATGAGTGTTCCACTAATGAAAATAAAGATATTTTAGCGAAACAGTTATGGGTCTTCCCTAAGTAAAGCAACTAAAGGAGTGCAATATTTAGATCACGTGACACATCTGACATCTGTTAGCCCTTAGTGTTATTTGTCAAACTAAATCGTAAATTTGCTTTATTTTGTGATTTTTACAATTTATAAATTAAGGAATTTAATCGATTAGTTAGACGGTGTATTTATCAAGAAAAAAACAACTAGGTACTAGCAGCAAATATCTGTCGAAAAAACATAACATAAAAAGATCCATCTCTGGAAAAACTATGTTATTCTCGTATTTCGACTATTTTCGACTTGCATTTCTTTAAAAAAGTTGCTCACATGGTTATAGAAATACTTAGGAAAAATCTCGCCGACATCTTAACAGTGATAAAAGCTTATTTTTAATGTAAAATAGAAAAGGAACAATAAGAGTTATTGGATTATTATCATTCATTTTGTCCTGTTAATGAAATAAGCCTTTGAAAATGCCAAGGAATTAAGAGAATGATTTGACAGCCTTTGAACAGCAGATTTAAATTATGAGTGCTGTTATAGAAAGTAAAATAAAATATTTTTTTATTATTCCCCGGGTACCCGGGTTTTGTATCAATTATTACCCGGTTCCAAATTCTCTTGTATACCCGGGTATACCCGACCCGGGTACCCGGGTCCGAAAACCCCAGTAACTATAGAACGCTCACAAACTTTTCATGAGAATCGATCGCGCTACGTGCTCGCTCGGTCAAAAATAATTTGTAAAGTCTTTAAGTTATTAAGTACTTTTGAATCGTCTAAACGTCCAGGACTAATGTCCAGTGCATAGTTATTAGGTATTAAAATAGTTGTGTTTGTCCACGCAGTAACAATATAACTTATAGTATTTTGTTATCTGCTACTAGGCAGAAGTGTAATATATTTTTACAGCTTCATAAAATAAGTTCGTTAGTCTTAGTTCCCGTGACCCGTAAACAGGCTGTTAACATAAAGCCTAAAGGTACGTGTTTACGACAGCTGCCCTTGAAATTGTGTTCTTTTGAATTATGGTGCTGAATCCATGAGAAGATCTTTTCGTTTATTTTTAGAACATGTGCTGTTTATAAATTTTTTACACTTATTTTCTCATAATGGATTATATCGATTCACTTACTGAGAAATCATTTTGAACTAATTAATTCATTTAATGAAAATTTATAATTCAATCTACCTAAATGAAAAGATCTGGGTTTTTGTCTTTTAGACATGCTAATCCCATCGCAATGAAAAGATAAATAGAAATTTTGATCAAAAATTATTAAAATGTAGATACATGTTTATAGTGTGAGTATTGGTGCAAAGCAAAGTGGTTAACGTTTTTAACACACGCGACCTTAGAGCAACACCGACTTCCGTCTTAGAGCAACAACGGCTTCCGAAGCCGCGTTGCTCTGAGCACGCGACCAAACGGTTGATCGGTCAGGCCAAAGAACAAAGAAAGTCGCTTTTCCGAGAATATTTTAATATATTTACTCAAAAAAGCTTGTAATATGGTCATTGTTTTGACAATCTTCTTTGAACAAAGTCGAGCTTGCCGGTGTCCTTCGATGGTGACGTAACAAAGTTGGGACTTCGTTATTGTCGAGTTTTAGCCACCAGCAATTTCTTTTGAGAATCCATTATTGTCGAGTTTTGTTTCAAACATAGTTAGGTGAAAAAGTACATTGTACAGCCCGCGCAGATAAAGAATGGAATAAAAAATGGCGTCGTTCATATTCACTTCTCGCTCGCACATTAAACGCCACACCTATCTCTCTCTTAGTCACACTCATTGTGGTAAGCGCGGTGAGCCACCATTTTCAATCCCATTCTTTATTTGCGCGGTTGTTGTAATTGTTGTAGATGATATTTTTGTGCTTTTTTATTGTTTTTCCTTTTTGTCATTTTTGATATTTTTGACTTTTTTTGACTTTTTTTACATTTTAATCATTTTTGTCATTTTGGTAATTTTTGTAATTTTTGTCATTCTTGTCATTTTTGACATTTTTGACATTTTGGGCATTTATGAGTAAAGCACTATACCTACAAGTCTTGGTCCACAATGACTGCACTGCTGGCCACGTTATGACGGCTTTGAGCTAAGCTAAACTACGCTCTCGGCCTTCAAGCTTGGTCATCATTGCAGCCCTTGCTGTCCGCGCTATAAAGCTTGTCCACGCGCGGGCTGCAATGCTGACCGCGCTGTGCCGGCCTGGACCTGCGCTAATCTCCGCTCTCGGCCATCATCATCGCTGCCAGCAACGCAGTCATTATTGACCGCGGCAGTAATGTACCTACTATTATCAACTCTCGGCGAATAGTCTTTTAAACGATACTCACCTTTGGACAGCGGCGACAAGTAATGATAGTGGACACTAGCGCCACCAGCGGACAGCCCAGTGAGCGTGACGCTGTTGGGGTTCCCGCCAAACATCATGATGTTGTCCTGCACCCAGCGGAGGGCGAAGGCCTGGTCCTTCAACCCGGCGTTGCCTGGAGCCACTTCATCACCGGTGCTAAGGAAACCTGGGAATTTTAATGGAAATAATGTGTTAAGCATTTAGAATGTTAAGTAAAATTATCAAGTTCTTCTTAACATCTGGTTTTCAGTACTTGTAAAGATGATTAAATCGGTTGAGTTGAGATGCCAGTTTAAAAGTCCGTACACATTTTGCCGCTGACTGCCGCTTTCTCGCTCATGCATATTTCATGTTTTCTCAAGATTTCTTAAATCTGAGTGCGGTATTGAAAAATGTGTCTCAACCACTTTTCACAATAGAATATTACGGACATTTCAACATATTATATTTCAGTTCGAGTTGCTGAAGTACAAAAAGTTATCGTTTTGCCAGTTTAGAAAACTGTTAGAAACGACAACTTTTTGCACTTTAGCAACAAAAAACTGAAATATATTTTAAAATGTCCGTAATTATATTGCGAAAACTAATCGAGACAATTTTTTCAATTACGCACTTGCGAAAGAACGGCAGTCAGCGGCAAAATGTGTACGGGCTCTTAAGTATTTGTCGCTGCAGAAACTATTGTGCGTTGTACTCTTTTAGTACCCTAAAGCTTACTTGATAGAAACAAGTAAGTACTACTTACCTAAGGGTCCCAGCCTGTAGTTGAAGGTGACCGCCACGACGTCCTTATCCATAACGTGCGCGAAGTCATAAAGAGCTCCGGAGCCATACATGAACGCTCCACCGTGGATGAACACCACGACTGGCAGGGAGGCGCCAGCGCTCGGGTTGGGGGTGTAAACGTTCGCGAACAGGCAGTTCTCACTCCCTGAAAAGTATAGGACGTATAGTCATAGAATACATTACGGGTGTAACAAGACCTTCAACGAAGCCGAAGTCCACGTATTCCGCCCATCATCAGGACCATTTTTAGGGTTCCGTAGCCTAAATGGCAAAAAACGGAACCCTTATAGATTCGTCATGTCTGTCTGTCTGTCTGTCTGTCTGTCTGTCTGTCTGTCCGTATGTCACAGCCACTTTATTCCGAAAGTATTAAGACTACACAGTTGAAACTTGGTAGGTAGATGTAATCTGTTAACCGCTTAACGAATTTAATACAAAAATAAGAAAAATAAAAGATTAAGGGGGGGCTCCCCATACATGGAACTGAAACTGAAAAACATTTTTTTCTTCAAACCAACACGTGTTGGGTGTCTATAGATAGGTCTTTAAAAATGACATTAAGGTTTCTAAGACAACTTTTTCTCAAAGTCAACCGTTTGAAAGATATTTACCGCCAAAGTGGTAAAATGTGTGTCCCCCCCCCTTTAACTTTTGAAATAAGAGAGTGAAAAATCTAAAAAAAATATATGCTGTAGATCTTAATAAACACTTTCAACCAAAATTGGTTTGAACGAGATATAGTAATTAGTTTTTGAGATATAGCACATTTTCTAAAACCGCAAATATAACTTTGTCATTCATACCAACACTGTGAAAAACAAAGTTATTTTTACAGACGAAAAATGATAGGTGGTATTAAATATGGTATGGTATAAGGTAACTACGGAACCCTATGGCGCGTGGCCCGACACGCACTTGGCCGGTTTTTTGTCTTTTAGATTATACCTGGGAAACCGATAGCTACGAAGTTATTGAAGGTCAAAGTCAAAAAATTTTTTTCAAACGTTTTATGAAATCTTATTTTATTCGTTATTTACTACTTTTTGTCCAATGAAACATTATTACAATTTTAAGTATTTCGTAACATAAAATGGTTTGAAAACGTCGTCACTCGATGTATCTCATGAGCACGCACATAAACGCTGCCTTTCAACTCGGCCGCACGCACCTATGTAGCATACACTCGCAGGCGCGGTCTGTTGTACGCGTTACATTGCGTGGTAAAGTATGCAATGATTTTTTAACACCAAAAATCGAAATCGTTTCCCAGCAATAATTTTGAACAGAAATGGTCCTGATGATGGGCGGAATACGTAGACCTCGGCATCGTTGAAGGTCTTGTTACACCCGGTATACTTGTAGAACCACCTACTAAAGAATAGTTCTAAGTTTTTCGTTAATGTTGAGGAGAATGATAGAGAAAAATGCTATCCCCGATTTTCGGAAGGTTCGTCTTAGTCATACACTCCTGGCGGAGTGGCCGTGTTCATGGATTGTCTGGTGGGTTTGTTGCTATACTCCTACATCTCTCTCTATTCGTGGCACTGCGTGTACATTTCAGTGAGGGAACAATTTGTTCATGATTTAATTATGTCTGTCCATAATATACAATATGTTTGGGTAGCGATGGCGGAGCTTTTAAAGGTAGATAATAATAGGTCTTTACCTATGAAATTGCCGATTTGTATGGAGATTTTTCAAGAAGTTGCATTTTTCATAATAGCATTTTCTTTGTTCATTTAACAACCATGAACACTCATGTAACAAAACTTTTATGTACTAATGTTTGAACACTATGCTAACTTATTTCCATTTAAGATAAGCGAAAAAATAAGTTTTGGTTAAGTTACAACCCCTTCGGTCACCCTTTTTTTGCTCACAAAAAAAGAGTCACTTTCAAGATCTTTTTTTTAATGTCACGAAAGCTAAAATATGGTCTTTATTTTTACTGATAGTTAACTATCATGATCATAATTCGATGTAATATTCACGATTTTGTTAAAATTTTAAATTATAGAAGTTATTATTTTCTCTGTATGTGACAAAATATCGGCAATTTCATAGGTAAAGACCTAATATGATAAATTTTATCAACAAAAGTCCCCACATGTTGGGGTCTATCCCCTCTCCTGTTGGAATAACCGGCATTTTAAATTTGACTTTTTGTTTTAGATGGCCCTGCTGAAAAATATTAATTTCTCCGGATTTAAATGTTCAAGTATTTTTTTACTTGACGAAAGCTAATAATATTGTCTATCAAGTGAAAAAATAATTATGTAAACCTTAAACTTTAATATGTCATAAAAAATTACTTAAGTAAATTTTAATCTGAAATTAGTGTACTTTTTTTAGTTTTTCTCACAGATCTCAAAAACTAGGACGTTAATGTGCAATTTTTTTTCATTTTTATAATACACAGAAATCTGATCTACAAAATAACATCAAAATCATTGCTCTTAGTTGCATATTTAAAGAGTTATTGATGATAATATGACCCAGTTTTGGCTACCGCTATGTCGATGAAAGAAGAAAAAATTCCGGTATTTTTTTCTTCATGTTACCACTGGGTGGTTCTTCGTAGTTATTGGATGGACTTCAAAAAATACCAATTTGGATAGACGAGAGTTTTCTTGTGCCTTAACGAAGCCATGTTATTATTGACTGCGACCATACTATGTCCGTTTATGAAATAGGTATCTCGTACCTATAATTTCTTTTTCTTGTGGTTCGTACTGGAGACAGAAGGGCAGCGTCTTTGTTGCGTCCCACGTCCCAGACCATGGCTTGAGCTGCTGAGGTTCCTGTGGGACAAAGGTTGGATTCAATTTGACCACCAGGTTAATTACGACTAATTTCTAAGATATTTTTGCAAGTCATTGTAAAAATATACAGTTTAAGAATTGAGACGCTGCTAAATATGGACTTTGAATTTTTTTCAGACTGATAGAATGGCCTGATGCCGAACTGAACATGTAACAAACAAATAAACAAATGACGATCAAAATTAAATGATGATCATCACAATATTATGCCCCAAACTCGGCATATTTGGCGGAGACGACAGGATTGCTACCATTGACATAGGCAGCCTGTCGATTCTGTAACCAAATTCGAACCTCACTTCAAATTTCACTTCACTGATGATGAAACATGTTAGATTGCTACGGTAGCTACTTAAAATCTTTTGCTTAAATTCAGCTAATTTATAATAAACTCACAACTCACTCACAACAACATGCGAAGTGTGAAGTGAGGTCACAGAATAGATATAGGTACTACCGTAGTGAGGTTTGAACTGAGATGCGAGTACTTATATCTATTCTGTGATGCGAGTTTGGTTACAGAATTGACAGGCAGGCGTAGTAATAAGTAGTTGTTGGTTAGATAATTTCTATGAAATTCTTGCCAATTAATTTTCACTCGATTGGAACCAATAATCACAATCCACGGAACAATATTTTGATTTTGGGATATTCTCGCAGTAGGTAGACAACTAGAAAGGGACTAATGATCCCAACTGAACCCAATCGTTTCTTGGTAATAACTTGTCTGTTGCCTATAAGACTATTAGCTGTTTTCATTCGATCGATCGCAACCATCAATCCGTGGAAGTGGAATGGTCAAATGTTTGCGTTAATTTTATATAAGTAATTGAAAATTAATTCCCTGAAATTAAATTTGGAGTGCTTTAAAACATTACAAAAAAAATATAGATCTAATGAAATATTATGTACCTACTTATTTATTTTGTATATTGTTTGAAATAAATCATCTAAGTACCTAATTGAATATAATTGAACTCGTAGATATTGTCATTTTTAGGGTTCCGTAGCCTAAATGGCAAAAAACGGAACCCTTATAGATTCGTCATGTCTGCCTGTCTGTCTGTCTGTCTGTATGTCACAGCCACTTTATTCCGAAAGTATTAAGATTACATAGTTGAAACTTGGTAGGTAGATGTATTCTGTTAACCGCTTAACGAATTTAACACAAAAAAAATAAAATATTTTTTTAGGGGGGGGGCTCCCCATACATGGAACTGAAACTGAAAAATTTTTTTTCTTCAAACCAATACGTGTTGGGTGTCTATAGATTTTAAAGACCTATCTTTAAAAATGACATTGAGGTTTCTAAGACAACTTTTTCTCAAAGTCAACTGTTTGAAAGATATACACCGCCAAAGTGGTAAAATGTGTGTCCCCCCCCTTTAACTTTTGAAATAAGAGAGTGAAAAATCTAAAAAAAATATATGCTGTAGACCTTAATAAACACTTTCAATGAAAATTAGTTTGAACGAGATATAGTAATTAGTTTTTGAGATATAATAGCACATTTTCCGAAACCGCAAATTTAACTTTGTCATTCATACCAACACTGTGAAAAACAAAGTTATTTTGCAGACGAAAATTGATAGGTGGTGTAGGGACACAGTATGTTCCTAAAGGTTCATATTACCGAACCAATTTTGTATTGTGTAACTAGGTGCCGCGCAGTCGTCGTCGCGCACCCAACTTGTTAACGCGCTTCTCAATATTATAAAAGTTTAATTTAAAATACTCTCTTTTACTGCCACTCGCGTGGTCCGCCTTGTTAGGATACATACATCCAACATTGGTGACCCCGAACGAACTTTAATTTGTAATACGCGTAAATAATTTGGACAATAAAATAAATAGTGGATAATTAATTAAGTATTTAATAAAATTTCGGACAATAAAATTTAAAAAAGTGTAATTATGACGGGTACTGACAATCCAGAAACGCAGCAGCCTCCGACGCCAACACCATCGTTTACGCCTACAAGTCCTACAACTGACATCATGGCAATACAATTAGCGTCGCGAATCCCAGAATTTTGGGCGGATCAACCACGCGTATGGTTTATTAGAACCGAGGCAATTTTAGCGCCTCAAAAATTGAGTGACGACTCGCGTTTTGATATGGTGGTATCAAAATTACCAAAAGACATTATTACTCAGATTAGTGATTTTTTGTCAAATCCACCTGCGTCCAATAAATTCGTCGCAATTAAAATGAAATTGCTTTCGCTATTGGAAGATTCGAAAGCTAGACAAATAGAAAAATTAATAAGTGAAATGGAGCTTGGGGATCAAAAACCCTCTCAACTTCTGCGACGGATGCGAGATCTGGACCGTGACAAAATCCCGGATGACACACTTCGCGTGCTCTGGCAAGGACATTTGCCAAGCACAGTCAAGGCAGTATTAGCCGTCACAGAAACAAAGGACTTAGACAACCTAGCCTCGGTCGCAGACAACGTAGCTGAGGCGACTCGCTCAAGTCAAGTGTCTGCAATAACGACAACCTCTAACACAACAACTGAAATTGCGCTGTTGCGAGCAGAAATAGCTAAACTAAATATTCGCGTGTTGAACGCAGAACGCTCTCGTCCAAGATACAGAAATTTCAATCAGTATCGCCGGTACTCATCCAGATCATCTAGCCGGCACAGAAATTACTCATCGCAACATCCACAACATTCAAGTCCTGGAAACCTTTGTTTTTACCATCACAAGTATAAAGAAAAGGCTCATAAATGCGTGCAACCTTGCGCATGGAACAATAAGGCCAACATGACAACGCCGCTGGAAAACTAGGAAGCGAGGCACAGTTGTCAGCGGAAATCTGTGCCGTATCACCTTGCGCCCGCTTACGTATTTTAGACATTAATAGTGGACTCCGATTTTTAGTAGATACTGGAGCAAACGTTTCCGTATTACCCCTCGTTCGTAATAAGTGTCGTTCACAATCGCAGTGTTCTGATTATAGACTATACGCAGCAAACGGAACTGAAATTAAAACCTACGGTGTAAAAACTATGGTGCTAAACTTTAAACTTCGCAGACCATATAGGTGGGACTTTATCGTTGCTGACGTAAAACAACCAATATTAGGTGCAGACTTTCTTACTTTTCATAAACTATTAGTGGACCTTAGTGCACGTAAGTTAAGAGACCAAGTGACCGACCTAAATGTAATCGCTTCAGTGGTAAGTGTTGCTGAACCTTCCATAAATACGATTAGTCATGGACATCCATATAGTGATTTACTATGTAAATATAAGGAGATTACGAAACCAATGTCATTCCAGGAAACTCAATCGCACGATATTTTTCATTATATTGAAACTTCCGGTCCTCCTGTGCATGCTCGTGCACGTCCGCTACCACCGGACAGATATAAAAAAGCTAAAGAAGAATTTCGTATAATGCAAGAAGCCGGAATATGTAGACCTTCTAAAAGCCCGTGGGCAAGTCCACTACACATAGTTCCAAAGAAAAACGGAGATATTAGACCTTGTGGAGATTATCGCCAATTAAATTCTATTACTAAACCCGATCGATATCCTATTCCCCATTTACGTGATTTCACTTATATATTGGCAGGAAAGAAAATATTTTCTAAATTAGATGTCAACAGAGCTTATCATTGCATAAAAGTAAATCCTGATGATATTGAAAAAACAGCTATTATTACCCCATTCGGTTTATTTGAATTCCCTAGAATGACCTTCGGTTTACGTAATGCAGCGCAAACTTTTCAACGCTTTATGAACCATGTATTGCAAGGCTTAGATTTTCATTATAATTATTTGGATGACGTCATCATTGCAAGCGATAACGAAGAACAACATAAAACTCATTTAGAGATTATATTTCAGCGTTTCAAAAAATTCGGTATTACGATTAACCTATCTAAATGTTCTTTCGGTCAAAGTAAAGTTCAATTTCTAGGTCACGATGTAAGCGCAGACGGTATTAAACCTTTACAAGATAAGGTTAATAAATAAAATATAAAATAAAATAAAAATAAAAATCTTTTATTTCAGACCAAAGTTTGTCCATTTTTGTTAGTTACAAATTAATGTACTTATTGTTATGTTAGTAGATAAACATTATTAAGAAAAAGTATCTAAGATTGTCCACCGATAGGTTCACTGATTTGAACGTATTACATGCAAATCAGTAAACCTACCGAGAACCGCAGAGTCCATCCTCTCTGCTATCATCCTTAGGATACTGTTGGTGCTACCGCGCAACCGCAGCATCACCGAGGCAGTCTTTTTGCGCATGATGGTATAAAAATCATCTACACCAGCATCCGCAAACATGCCCGATGCGCTGCAATAGCGCGGCAGCCCCACCAGCGCCCTAAAGATGTTATTGTATTGAACTCTAAGCGCATTGTACGGCCCCCGTGTGAAGTTGACCCATAGACCACTCGTGTAGAAGTTTTGACAATATGCTCTAAAAAGCGTGATCTTTACACTAAGTGAACAACGTGAAAATCTATGGATCAACATATTCCCACGGACAGCCAATGCTCTGCGCTCACGCTCAACGTCCAAATCGTCTTTAAGATTTTCATTTACAATATGACCTAAATATTTAAATTGTGTTACACGTTTTAAAGGTGACCCATTCAGAAAAATAGGTGGGACCTGTTTTGGTTCTTTGTTTGAACTTTTGAATAACATAAATTCGGATTTTTTCTCATTGTATATAAGACCATGATTTACAGCATATGTTTCACATACCTTTATCATCTTCCTTAGTCCACTAATCGATGGGCTCAGCAGCACCATGTCATCAGCGTAGCTGATATTATTAACATTTACATTATCCACACGACATCCTACATGCATGCTGCTGAGCTCCTCGATTAGCTGATTTACATAAAGGCTGAAAAGCCTTGGGGAGGTTAGTCCGCCCTGTCTTACACCACATTTTAAAATATATTCATCAGAACAAGTGTTCATCCATTTTACAACATTCTTTTGGTTATTGTACCAGTATGACAACAGATCAACCACCTCGGCATTAGTACCACTATCCCTAAGTTTTTGCCAGAGTACATTATATGACACAAGGTCAAAAGCCTTTGATAGGTCTAAAAAACAAGCGTAGACAGGAGTATTCCTCTTTGTATAATAATTCACTGTATATTTAAGACATAATATAGCACTCTCCGTCGACACACCTTCACGGAAACCAAATTGTGAGTCTGATAGCTGTACATGTGAACTAAGATGTGTATCTAGGACTCTATCTAGTACCTTGGCAAATACAGTTGCAAGTGAAATCGGCCTATAATTTGTTTTATCAGCAATGTCTCCGGTAGAGTTTTTAACCAGTGGAACTACTACCGTTCGCATAAGTTCAGGAGGTAAGTATTTATGTCGCAAACAAAGTGTGAATAACAAAGACAACACTCTGCCTATATGCAACCCAGCATGTTGCAGGTGCTCAATGCTGAGTCCGTCATGTCCCGGAGACTTTCCTCTCTTCATGTTTTTAATAGCGTTATTAACTTCTTTAGTTGTGATTCTAATAGGTTCCCTCACATGATCAGACTCAGCAATAGGCACAGCATCAAGCGTCTGCCCCTCCGTTTGTAAAGGACTCTGCACTGTAAAAAAGTCTTTAAAAATGTTAGCAATAGTTTTTGGTTCACTTTTACCGTCTACGCTGACTGGCAAACTTGCCTTGCCACTAAGTTTTTTTTGTGCTTTTCCAGAACTTTCCAAATTGTTTACT
Organism: Agriphila geniculea; assembly: GCA_943789525.1. Lineage (NCBI taxonomy): Eukaryota > Metazoa > Arthropoda > Insecta > Lepidoptera > Crambidae > Agriphila > Agriphila geniculea. Next base: position 1,627,462 of record OX038879.1, on the reverse strand, counting down.
TGCATGCTGGGTTGCCATAATATCAAACTGAATCTGTTCCTGTTGACGCTGACACCATTTAAGTCTAGATTTAAATATTTTTCGACTTAAGCTCATCCTGTCATAAACAGGACCAGATTCAGGTCGACCATACAAAACAAACATTTGAAAATGTAACCTAGCTTGACTATGTGCCTCTGATACATGCTTGTTCCAGCCTTTAATGCACTTGAACCTACACTTATCTTTTACACTACTCTGGCAACTCTTCTTTGCTGCTTCACACAGAACATCAACAATATCACTATACAATTTATCTATATGCTTATTATGTTCTGAATTACTACACATTACATCAGCACAGTTATGAAAAACTGAAGGAAAATCTATAAGTTTTAAATTATGATTACAATGTTCAAGATAATTAGAAATTTGTTCCACATTTCTAGTACCCCAATGAATATCATTAATGTGATTGTTATACATATTTACTTTACCTCTAATTAGGCCCAAATTACATTCTATTATAAGTGGGAAGTGGTCTGACCAGTACACATCATAAAGAACTTGTACATTATCTACTGTAAGGAAAGCCGATGAGCTCACGAGGCAATGGTCTAACCACCTCTTGCACCCGTGAGTCTCACTTATGTATGTGTAAGTACCCGATGAGATCCCCAGTTTCATAATGTCAGCACATACCCAAAGTTGTTCATCACAAAAACTAAGCATTTCGTTACAAAAAAGAGCTTGTGGATGTGCATTAAAGTCACCTAAAATATACACAGATTCAGTGTTACTCACTTCTATTATAGCATTCAGTTCCCCCAAACACTGTGTAAAAGCAGGTAGATTGTCAGGTTGATCCGTAGGCATGTAAACACACATAAATAGTATTTCCTGTTGTTCATGCGTCACGACTTTTATCGCCGCAATGCGATCACTTTTGCACTTTATTACCGACACATCACGAAACACACCATTTCGCCACAGAATCGCCACACCTCCGTAAGGACGGCCCCGCAGCACACCAGTTGATAAGTCCACTGCTGACTTCCCAGTGTAACTAAAGTCCTGATGAATGTTACCAAGTAACGAAAGGTCATGTGGTAATAACCAGGTTTCCTGCAGCGCGACGACAACCGCCTTTTCACACAGTTCACGAACACAGGAGATACTTCTCTTAATACTCTTACAGTTATAGGTTATAATTGTACTATTTGTGACACTATCCATTTGCGATATTGTTTACGCTCATGGCTTGCGGTATTTCTGCATGAGAAATCCGCTTTCTTACATTAACAAACCGCCTGAATCTGATGCCATCCGGCCACAGGTTATTATCCAAAAACAAGTGTTCATTTTGTTTCAAAACAATCACTTTAAAAGCATTATATGGGCGGTCCTCCTTCATATTTATTCTTTCTACCGAAATAGGCTTTTCGGTTTTACTTTGAATATACTCTGTTATGTCTTGTTCAGAACACTCCTTACTCACGTTTGATATAAATAAGGGCACTTGGATGTCCGCCGCTTTAAACCTTGTAGTCGACTCCATTTTCGCTTTTCCAATTTCACTATTAAAGCGATTTCTGTACCTCTTACGTTGAACTAAATGCCACTCCTCACTTGGCTTATTCGTATTCCAAGCACCTAGGTTCTTAACAACTTCCGCCATCGTTTTAGTTTCTACTTTTTTCACACTATTTTGCTCTTTTCTGGAAGTTTCGAGTTCATTGGTGATAGTTGTCAATGGAGTAGACACTGGGTGCATTCGCGACCGCGACAATGGCCTTGACATTGTTCCACACGTTTCCATCCGTCCCGGCGAGACAAGGACAGCCTGACCAACCTGTCCTTCGCGCGCAATGTGCGAGTGAGATGCACTTTTTCTTAAGTTGAAGTTGCCATTACAGATATTATTTTGTACATCCGGTGTTATTTCAATACAGTCGCTATTTTGGTTATTTACTTCAGGAGACAAACCAAACGGCCCGCTTTCCAAATACCCTCCCCGTTTTCTTATATTCACGTTTTGATCATGCTGGATATCTTGGTAAATGGTTTGTTTCTGTAGGTCCGTTCTTAAGCCTTGCAGTTGCTCTAATGCTATTGTCAATTACCCAAAACCTAAAACCATTCAAGAGTTACGCCGATTTTTAGGCATGGTCAACTTTTATCGCTCTCACTTACCGAATACAATGTCATATCAATCAGAGCTCAATAAATATTTAACAAATACAAAAAGAAACGATAAAACAGTTATTACGTGGTCGGAAAAAGCTGAAAATGCATTTGAGCAGTGTAAAACGGCATTACAAAACGCCGCCACTCTGTCTCATCCTTACGCCGATTCCACGCTAGCATTGATGACAGGATGCATCTGATAACTGCATTGGAGCTGTATTACAACAAAAATGTAACGAACAATGGCAACCACTGGGTTATTATTCAAAAAAATTGTCTTCGAGTCAACAAAAATATAGTACTTATGATCGCGAATTACTCGCTATACATTCAGCGATAATTCATTTTCGAAAATTATTCGAAGGTCGCCATTTGACAATTTATACAGACCACAAGCCCTTATGCCATGCTTTCACTAAGTCCTGTAAAGATAATAAAGAAACTCCGAGACGAGCGAGACAACTTCTTTTTATCAGTGAGTTTACGACCGACATACGATATATTAACGGTCCCGCTAATATAGTAGGCGATGCGTTATCACGCGTCGAAACTATTTTTTGTCCAACCGTACTTGACTACAGTCAACTTGCAGACGCGCAAGCTAAAGATGAATATCTATTACAACAAATTAACGATGGCAACCAAACATGTTTCAAACAAATTTCTTTGCCCACTTGTGATAAATCAATATATTGTCATGTTACAGAAAATATTATCAGACCTTATCTAACAGAAGAATTTAGAAAAATAGCTTTTGATACAATTCACAATTTAAGTCATCCAGGTATACGAACTACGCGTAAATTAATATCCCAAAAATTTTTCTGGCCTGGGATGAATAAAGATTTAAGCGTATGGGCTAAGACATGTATAAAGTGCCAAAAGGCGAAGATAAGCCGTCATACAATTTCGCCATTAGGTAGCTTCCCAACTGTCAATCGTTTTGATCAAATCCATGTTGATATCGTTGGACCATTAAAAATATCCCCAGAAGGATATAGATTTTGTTTAACTATCATTCATAGGTGTACTCGTTGGCCTGAAGCTTTCCCCTTAAAAGAAATTACAGCTGAAGTAGTCGCAAAAACAATTTATGACGAATGGATCGCACGATACGGTTGTCCTGTAAAGCTCACTACCGATCAAGGTCGACAATTTGAGAGCAATCTATTTTTGAATCTCATGAAATTATTAGGGATAAATAAAATACGCACAACACCATATCATCCCCAAAGTAACGGTGCAATCGAACGCTGGCACCGATCTTTAAAAGCAGCGTTAATGACTCGCCTAAATAATAATTCTTGGGTTGATGAATTACCTACAGCATTGCTAGGATTGCGCGCCGCGTGCCGCAGTGATAGTGGCATAAGCGCCGCAGAATTAACCTTTGGACGAACACTTCGTTTACCCGGAGAGTTCTATGAAACATCTAAGAAAAACGATCCAAGTGACCCATCTAGTTTATTATACAAAATTCAAGAAAATTTACGTAACTTTACTCCATCTAACGAGTTATCACGAAATTCAAGGAAATTTTTCGTAAGTAAAGATTTAAAATCATGTCAATATGTTTTTGTTAGAGATGATGCGGTTCACAAATCGTTGAAACCACCATATGATGGGCCATTCAAAGTATTAGAACGTAATTCTAAAGTATTTTTAATTCAATTACCTAACCGTGAGGCTCGCATTTCAATAGACAGATTGAAGCCAGCCTACATGTTAATAGAGCAAGATAATGATGATTTTAAGAAAAATAACATTTTAAATAGTAATTGTCAACCTAATGAGGTACAAGACAAACGAATCATGCCCATGAATAATAATAACTCATGTGAGAACCATGTTACACGCTACGGTCGTACAACCCGACCACCAGTACGTTTTAGTTAAATCTCTATATAGTTAATAATACATTTTTTTACGAAATTAAACTTAACATAGATAAATACATTTATTATATTAAAGAAAGTAGTAGGATAACACTAATTTACTTAGCTGATAGATAAAAATAAGTTACCTAATAATTCTTATAATTATCTATTAAAAATCATTACCTAATTTTTTGAAAATAACTTTAACAACTTGCAACTTAGTTATCTACTTTATAATATGTAAGACGATTTTGTTTTGCTTTTGAAATTTTTGCGCTATAGAAACTGTAATTAGTAAGTAACCCAAGTAACAAAATTTGGTACTATAAAAGTCCTGAGAACGCTTTAGGACGTGCTAATTAGTTTCATGATAAGCACTATAATGGTATTGTAAACCTTTACAGAACCCCAAATAGGCCCTAGTTTTATCACTGATTAATTCTATAAACATTACATAAAGCCTCTCACGGTAATAAATCAGCTCTATACTTGAAAACCAAAACATTTTATAGTGCTATTTTGATCTTTTTATCACACTATTGTTCGCCATTTTGTTCGTGCTGTGCTCATGTCATCGTGAGTGTTCCCCAAGAAAACAAAATGTCATTCGCTATTACAATTTATAATACAAAAGGACATTCTACAAAACATCACCTTTGATCAACCATTGACCGTAACTCCACCGTAACTTGCACTTGCGAAAATAATTGTATCGATAAAATCACTATGCTGATTTCAAATTTGATAATGCGCCCTCATAATTTTCGTGATTTAATTAAATTTAAATTAATAAAATAAGGACTCATCCCGACTGAGGCTGCTATAGTACACATTGGCTCCAGCCGTGCTACTAATGTGCTATCATGACATAAACAGCAGCCATATTTTCATCGAAAACGGATTAGTCCATTAATTATTCATTTTAGTGCTTTTATCTCACGCTTTAGTCAGGTAGCAGTAACACAAAAAGTTTAAGTTATTTAGCAACTGCACCAGAAGTCGCTATGATACTATTTAGTACCATAGAAGAGTTTTCATGACTTTTAAAGAACTAGCCCCATAGCGATGTTGAGGGAGCATTTAAGAAGCTAAACCGTGACATGATGGTTGTGCAAAGTACTTTTATAGTGCAGATTGATTCTGTAATAGTGTTTTCGATACTGCTACAATACTAGTACTGTAAAAGTTATTTTGACGCAATATTAGTGCAAAATAGATACATAAAAGTGACAGTAAAGTCGTCTTTAATACTAAATAGTACTATAATAACTTTTTTCATATCTATTACAGTGCAACACTTTAAAGATTCTTTTGTATGTCCTGTAAGTGTTCTAAGAGCTGCACCATAGAACTTAAATGCTCTTTAATATTATAGAACCAAAACGCTCAGTGGAAAACCTTTATAGCACAAGCAGTCACAACGGTTACCATTTAAGGCCTACTATATCACTGTTTGGTGATAAAACCCCTTAGTTATAGAAACTTTTGTTACTAACTTTAAATTGTATTTTCATTTAGTTTACATACCATTCCATTATTGTACATACTTACTTATATCATTTGAATTTAACTTTTGTTTGTAATTGCTTTACAACTAAATTTTGTTTTTGTTCTGATGTAATGTCGGAAAAACAATTATTTTTATAAAAATGTAAAGTTGAAACACGTACGTATTAAGTCATATGTTGACTGGTAGAAATCGATCAATATGATTGCGATAAGTAAAATATTGCAGTCATCTAAACTTATAGCTATACTTTTTTTTCATAAATTTTTCATTTTATACATTTTATAATTTTATATCTAGATATTAGAGAATTTGTTATTTTCCTTTGTAGTTCTTATTATATTTGATTGTTATACTTTGATTATATTTAAAATGTTATCAATTTATTTTTACAAAAGTAATAAAGCTAACATCTACGAGTAGTTTGCTTCGCTATTATTTTTATTAACGATAGCACACACTACTTACTTCTTTTCTTTGTTTGCCAGCACATTGTGCATTGTTAAAATAATCTAAAATAACTCTGTTGTACTTTTTCTTTCTAATTGGTCACTTCCCCAATTCAGAGTCAACAAATGCACTCAGAATAATATTGTTAGATTTACAACTTCGAACATAAGTGAACTTCAAATATCGTCTAGACCCTTTCAAGTGTGTCATAACTCGTAACAAAACAACATTTTTATTGCATCCGAAGTGAACTATTGTTTTTTGTGACTGAATCCATTCAGGATGTTTACAGTAAGTTCAAGTTGGGTCTGGTACAAAATTTATTAGCTTCCGACAACATTTTAACAAGGAGCATGTTCATTCACTTAAGTTTAAATGCATTATACTTAACCAACATTTCTAATGATGACTGACGTGCTACACTATTACAATCGATAATGTTATTGTATTACCTTGCCGTAAATTTTAATGTATTTCTTTAAGACTTGTGTTATATTTTTTTTGTAATGACGCGACTTTTGTTATGTTGTGAATCTTTTCGCGTCGATCTAAAAGATATTTTATGGATTTTTATATTTTGTATGTTTTACCTTTTTTTTTCCTCTTAGGAGGGGAATGGTGTAGGGACACAGTATGTTCCTACAGGTTCATATTACCGAACCAATTTTGTATTGTGTAACTAGGTGCCGCGCAGTCGTCGTCGCGCACCCAACTTGTTAACGCGCTTCTCAATATTATAAAAGTTTAATTTAAAATACTCTCTTTTACTGCCACTCGCGTGGTCCGCCTTGTTAGGATACATACATCCAACAGGTGGTATTAAATATAGTAAGGTATAAGGTAACTATGGAACCCTACGGCACGTGGCCCGACACACACTTGGCCGATTTTATATTGTTTGAAGTAACTCAACTGAGTAGTTGAGTAGGTATTATAGTTATACTTAGATATTGTCAACGTTCGTTTTGAATTTGTGTAAATTTATTCTTTTGAAATGTAAATTTTGCTGTTGCACATTTTTAGAACAGTACCTATCAACAATTTGGTGCTTTTATTTATTCTGCGTAATTTTGTTTCACGATGGAATTCCGTGGACGTGCCAAAAATCAACATTAATCTTGTTTGAAACTGTAAATTATTTCAGAACTAGCTTCCGCCCGTGACTTCGTCCACGTGGTTCTGATACATTCTTTTTTTTTTTTTTTTTTTTTTTTATCTTAAATGGGTTTGCTCTTGACCCCAGTCTAGCCCAAAAGCAAAGACAGGGCCTACGATGGAGCGAGCTTGCCCAGAAAGTGCTTATTCACTCTGGCCTTGAATAGAGTCAGGTTGTATGCACTCGGAAACACAGACGCCGGCAGGGAATTCCATTCCATAGCTGTGCGCATTATAAACGATGTGGAGTAGCGCTTGGTACGCAGAAAAGGTATATCAACCAAGAACGGGTGATAGCCCGCAGTGCGTCTGGATGTCCGATAGTAGAAAGGAGAAGGTGGAATGAGCTCATGCAGCTCTTGAGCACACTCACCGAAGTACAATCTATAAAAGACCGATAGGCAAGCAACTTTTCGGCGGTGAACATTCACCGAAATTAAAAGTATCCTATGTTTAAATCCAGGCTATGAACTATTTGTGTGCTAATTGTCATCCAAATCCGTCCAGCCGTTTTTGATTGAGTAACAAACATTCAAATTTTCACATTTAAAAGTTGTTGAAGAGAGTGTTTTGCAGGTTGTCTGGTTCGCAATTCATCCGGCAGAGAAACTGCGAATTTGTAGTTTGTTTGCTGGACGAACTGATATGAAAAATTAGCAGTTCGTCTGGCAGACGATCTGCTAATTTTAAAAACAAATCCAGACGAATTGTAGAATACAGACAAATTGCGAACCAGACAACCTGCGAAACACTCGATAGTAGAGATTTTTTTGGAAAAGTCATAGAACAAACGTTGTTGTTTGTGATGGTAGTAATCTACTCCTGCGAGGTCGTTGGTGTTTTACGATAGGTAAATAAATAAAAATTGTACAATATTATTTACAGCTCTGATTCCATAGTAGTTAGTAGCTAAAGCACTGTGTTATGGGAATCAGATACAACAATGGTATCACAAACACCTAGACCTAAGTCAATACAAAAAGTTCGTTTTCCAAATTAACCCTGTTTGTCGGCGACCGAATTCGGGACCTCCGTGAACCAGTATGAAAACCACGCAATAACGGAGTTCCTCAAAGTTCACAATCGTAAGCTGTAAACTGATCTCGCGTACTGGTAATGTAATTAATTTTCATCCAAATTAATTTCCGTTAAACAAATACAAGGCCACCGCACGCAAATTGGCTGGCGCGCGCTATTCGGCGCGGTGGGTAATGGATCGTTAGTGCACTTGTGCCGATATAATTGCCGAACGACAATGTTGACGTTAATTAGACATTATACCGCACTAGATATTTCGGTACTACAATACTGCAAACGAAAAACTGGCTCATTTATTAGTTCAGTAAAATTACGGGAGCTTGTATGACGAAATAGAAATAATTTGCAATAGCGGTCTTTCTTCTTTTGATCGTTAGATAACGGCTAGCTGTCATTTTGTAAATGAATCCAACTAATTTTCACTAATTTTTTTTTACTTTACTAGACCAAAATATTAATTTATTTAATTGCTTTAGCAAAAATGCTAATTACATACTTTCTTTACTTTTTGCTTGATTTGGAACTATAATTTGATTGTGAATGTAAATCCAACAAAAAAAGTAACAACTACGCTGTATTTTTTTGTATTCGTAAATTTAGTTGGATTCTTAAGTATTAGTGTTTTATAATCACATCAAAGTCAGATTGCAAAATTACAGCTTATTACCATTTAATGTTTTGCGAACCCGTAATTTTACTGAACTATATTGTGTACCTTGGAAACAGTACTTTTTCTGGGTGAAAGGTACTCTATCTCCTTTACTGTAGCCCTGAATGCAAAATTTCATGATGATCGGTTGAATAGTTAAGACGGCAAATTGTAATAAAAAACACTTTCGCTTTATAAATTACTTACCTAGTTTGGAAGTTAGGATACCGCACATATTTCGGTGCTACAATAGACAGCGAGCGGAAAATTGGCCAATTTATTGTAGGAGCTGTATTACGCTGCCTGTCCATAGCGAGCGAGGCGGGGCGCCGCCGGAGCGAAGAAACGAGAAAATATTAAGCGTTTCTCCGCTCCGCCCCGCCTAGCTCAGCGTCAATGGATGGACAGACATCCCTATAGTCGCTTCAATAATAACTTATGCGTCGTCTCGTGCCGATTCTAATTGTCAATTTTCTATCAGTTTGGACGAACACAAGCAATAGACGATTAAAATCACAATCGCTTAGATAAATTAGAGATCGATGTAACTGTGATGGTGGTGGAACTTACAAGATTATACGACACGTACCTACGACATTCATTGCTTATTATTTTTAAGATTTAATTTAGCAAAAGCGTGCAAATATAATTTTTGTCAATTAAATCATGGCTCAAATTAAAAAAAAAAACACATTATTTAAAAATATGACAATTTTTGGTGTTCAACAGAACCTTGCAAATCCATTCACCGAAGTTTTGCGTTCGACAGAGGTAGGGGTCAAGAGAAAAGAAAAGAAAAAAAAGGATTTATTGAGCCCCTAAATCCTCCTTGTATTATATTATCCGAAAACGGGACTCCCTCTACACGATGCCTAGCGCGAAAGCCCCAGGAAGAAATAGTTTTATTTTGCTGTAAATTAACTTATAGGTACTTTGATTTGTCTTATGAAGACTACACACGTACAGGCCTGGCCTGCGGGCTTGGACTGGAGGTCAAAGCCTCTCAGCCAAGTTACACGCGTGTCGCATAAAAGGCTGCGCTGTCAGACTGTGCGTTTGTATGATGCGTGGAAATTATGTAGTACATAACTTTCTAGCTAGTATATAAGGTCCTTCTTAAATAGTGCACATAATTTTAAGGGATCAATGTACTCATGCATACAAACAACTTTGACTATGGTACCAACATTAGAAAATCAGCTGTTCCATAGAAAATTTAAAACCGAATAGATCAAAATGTATGGAACAGCTGATTTTTTTTTCGTGATTTCAATGTTGGTACCACAGTAGAAGTTGTTTGTATGCATGAGTACATTGACCCCTTAAAATATTGTGCAGTATTTAAGAAGGACCTTATAATTATGTATAGTACTTTGTTGTTAATAATGCTGTTGTACTGTACTTGAGGGTTCTTCTTGTCAGTAAAAAAAGTCTGGAACAGTGGTCGGAAATGAGGCAATTCAAAAACGCTTAATTAAGTTTATTTGAATAAATATTTTGACTTTGACTTTTCACTTTGTAGCGCTGTCGATTTGGCCGGAAGGATTTGGCTTCAGTCCAAGCCTGCAAGCCGGGTCTGAGCGTGTGCATCGCTCATTACAAATAAAATAATGGAGGTACAGTCACGAGCAATGAAATGTTGATGTTGTTTGACCAGAATATTTATTTATTTTTTATTATTAATAATATTTATTATTGATTATTAATTATAACAATAATGTTATGTGACATAGTTCTATCACAGTATAACTTATATTTATACTGTGGTTCTATGGTGTGTATAATTGTGGTGATGGGCTCTTTTATCTTATTAGACTCCCATTTGGTCCGTTATGCGTGAACACAGCATTGGTGTGGCTAGTCAAGCCATCCCAGCTCCTTCCAGAAGCGCAGAAGCCTCCTGGGGCGTTCACAGGCTTCTAGGAGCGACCTCACGTCTTTGAGGATTTCTGCCCGGTGTGTGGCCAAACCCACGCACTCCAGGATCACGTGGGCGGCTGTTTCTTCTGCGTCCAGGCATCCTCTACATAGGGGACTGTCCGTCGCATTCATGATGAATAGTTGTCGGTTTAAAGCTAGATGACCTGTAAGTGTACCTACAACTATTCGGAGGTCTGGACGATTAAGGCTGAGCAGTCTACAGGTCAACCTCGGCGAGACTGCGGTCATCGCCAACTTGGACTGTCTACAGCTTGTTAGATCTACCCAACGAGTATTATGTGCAGCACGAGTACGTTGTCTTACCCATGAGCGCAGTTGGCTGAACGGGAGTGGCAGGATGGGTATGGGTCCTGCCACTATTGTAGAAGATCCCCTTCTAGCCAGCTCATCGGCGGCGTCGTTCCCGTGTGATCCACTATGCCCTTTAATCCATTGTAGGATTACTTTGTTGTTGGATGCTAGACGATCCAAAACTCGGTGGCATTCGTAGACGATACTGGAGTTGATCGTGTTGGCCTCCAGTGCTGTTAGGACGGCCATACTGTCGGTCAGTATGCGGATGTTTAGTTCTTTCATACCTCTAGACAGGGCCGTGGTAGCGGCATTTATTATTGCAACACATTCGCATTGAAATATCGAACTGTGTTGGCCTAATGCTTGTGATATTTTGATATTTAGGTCTTGTGAGAATACTCCAGCTCCAGTACCAGTCCCCATCTTGGAGCCGTCCGTATAAATTCGGACTTCATGTATGCCGGAGTAATCTCGGTCACTTTCTACTAACCGTATTCGGTATTTCTTTTCGAAAATGTATTGTTTAGGGATCCTGTCGCATGGGGCAGCGATTAGTGGCTCATGTTTCACTAGATTATTCCACAAAGTGGAGTGAGGACCCTCTCGGTTGTACCACAGAACCAGGTGTTTAAGCCTTATAGCAGCCATGGAGGCTTCCTGTTGTATAAACAGGTCCAGGGGTGCCAGATCCAGAGCTACTTCTAGGGCGGCTGTGGGGGTAGTTCGCATGCAGCCGGTTATCGCAGAACATGCCAATCTTTGGAATTTCTGCAGCTTGTTGATGACGGTGCTTTGCTCTGTTTTGGACCACCAGGCAACGGCTCCGTATGTAATTATGGGACGTATAACAGTTTTATACAGCCACATCGTTATTTTCGGTGATAGCCCCCAGCCTTTGCCAAGTAGTCTTTTACATTGGCAAAAGATGATGGTGACTTTGTTTAGCTTTCCTTCGAGATGTCTATTCCAGAGGAGTTTGTTGTCTAGTATCACTCCTAGATACTTGACTTCCTTGCTAAGGGACAGACTGGTATTGAAAAGTTTAGGAAGTTTAAGATTGCCTAGACTTCGTTTGTTTGTGAACATGATCATTTCCGTCTTTGTTGGGTTCACTGTTAGATTGTGTTTATTGCACCACTGTTCGACGACCTTCAATGCGGACCTCATTCGGTCACATATTACACTCTCAACTCGTCCGCTGATGAGTATGGTCAGGTCGTCTGCATAGCCTACTGTGAGGAAGTAGCGGTCGTTGAGCCAACTAATCAGCTCATTGACCACAATGTTCCATAAGAGAGGTGAAAGGACACCCCCTTGGGGACATCCTTTAGCTACTACCCCTCTGGTAGTACCATTCACAGTAAATTGTATAGCTCTGTCTCTCAACATGCTGTCGATCCACCCGGCAATAGTGGGAACGACACCATGTTTAGAGAGGGCCTGGCTTATGCTGGTAAAATTGGTTTTGTCAAAGGCTCCTTCGATGTCGATGAAGGTGCCTAGTGTTGATATTTGGTGTTTGAGATTGCCTTCTATATAAGAAACCACCTTATGTAGGGCAGACTCTGTTGATTTGCCTGCAGAGTAGGCATGTTGATTTGGATTTAAGGGATTCCTGACTAAAGCAGTGCTCCTTATCTCCTTGTCTATTAGTCTCTCCAACACCTTTAAAAGAAATGATGTGAGGCTAATTGGTCTAGTTGTGTATAATTGTATATTTCGTAGATAATTATGTCTGTCGGCTGTGAACAATGTTTATTGTTATACGTTATAGATAACGTAATGACTTAGAAGTCATTAGGTGTACCTACCTAATAATACTAATAATAATTGATAATAACGGCCGCATAGATTTTACTAATATGGAAATCTAATCTGCCAAATCTAAATCTTAAAAATACGTTATCACCGGTACTTTAAATGATTTGCATAAAAAACTAATATTTTATTACATTCGTAAACACTGAGTAACATAGATACTCGTAACGTAATAAGCGACCGACACCACAGGTATAGACTACCTCCGCTGGATTCCTTGGTTCGATTCCAGGCTGCTTAGAGCATTTAACCAAATGCTCTAAGCCAGGCTGGGTCAATTTAGTCAACGATTTTCCTATATTATGTATCTCTGGATGTTTGTGATACCACCCACCGTGTGTCTCTGATTTCCATAACACAAGTGATTTGATTGAACCAGGCGTCACTTGGCGGAAGTCCCAAACCATTTTGAAAAATGAAATATATGTAGCTTACTTCCGCAAACAATATATGCAAGATGCACCGCCCGCCCGCTCGCACAAAATGCACATGCACACCACAAAATATCAGTGGACTATATACCTGCATTTAGCCAGACAGCAACACACCCTGCACCTTCACCAATTAGGCTACTCTACACGTGTTTCGCCCCAACCCGGAGCATCCTCAGGAGTTAGATCGTGCGTAAACCGACACCGAATATTCGGTGCGTTTTTTTGCGGGCGGGCGGGCGGTGCATATTGCATGAATTGTTTGCGGAAGTAAGCTACATATATTTCGTTTTTCAAAAAACAAGTGATTTAGGTACACTTAAGAATCGTAAGCAATGTATGTGATATTGACTAATAATTTATTAATTTTAATGATGGCATTCATTTCATACCGGCGATCGAACATTTTTTTTATCGTATGAGAATTAGTGGCCATCTCTGGTGTAAGAGTTTATCAAGCCGCCTGTAAGGCCTCTAACTTGGCTTAACGACTGTTATCAGATGACAACAGCCGGGGCCGACGGTTTAACGTGCTCTCCGAAGCACGCGCTCAGTTGTAATGCCACTTAATGGTCACCCATCCGACGCTTGGCCCGACCGAGCGTTGCTTAACAAACATGATCGAGTACGAACAGTCTATCAAGCTCCGTCATGAGCGCTTGACAAAGAGATGGAATGTAAGGCGAGAAAAACATTTTTATTACACTGCGTGACATGAAAAAGGTCCACGCACATTTCAGAATGCCCCGAGGTAAAATAACAAAAATTACTTTCGTATTCGTACTTATAGAAAAATCTCGATGGGTTTTTTATTCTCTTATGGAATAACCTAGTACTAGCATTCTACTAGTATGTTTGTTTGGATGTTTGTTACTCAACTCAATCACGCACAAACGTCTGTACGTATTTGAATGTTTGGCATACATTATCGTATAGATTAAAACATGGGACACGTCAAATTTTTCGAATATTCACGCAGATAAAGTCGCGCGAGGAAGATAGTAGTGTAGCACAGTACATCTCTGGCAGAAAACCAAGGCTTCAAAGTTACCTCGTTTGTATGAAAATAACATCTGGTATCCCTAGACAAAGTTGATGTGTGTAATATCTGGCCCCCCTAGCATGACCGACGAAACACGATATATATCGCGTGATATAACATTTTATCGACACTCAACTGTCAAAATCCATTGTCTTTTGACAGTTAAACGTGATAAAACGCTATATCACGCGATATAATATCGTGTTTTGATGGTCATGCTAGGCCTACTGGTTTAACTGGCGTCGAGCACCTGCGGCATGCCGGCAGTCACTTGCCCCGGGTGCTTGCGATGTTTTATTCCTTGTGTTTAGGACATGGATATCTTCCCAGGGACCTCATGAGAACTATTGTGGTGCCGATTATAAAGAACAAGACTGGTGACATTAGCGATAAAAATAACTATCGCCCTATTTCGCTAGCGACAGTTCTAGCAAAAGTACTTGACCATCTGCTCAACTCGCATCTTAGGAGCAACCTTAACCTGCAGTGCGCTCAATTTGGTTTCCAAGCCGGCCTCTCTACTGAGAGCGCCATACTCAGTGTTAAACATACAGTAAAGTACTATTTGGATCGTAAAACACCAGTTTATGCTTGTTTTTTAGATTTATCCCGAGCATTTGACCTGGTCTCTTATGGGGTCCTATGGGATAAGCTTAGGGAGCGAAATGTACCTCCAGAACTCGTAGCAATTTTTGAATTTTGGTATGACAATCAAGTTAACGTTGTAAGGTGGGCTGATGGCTTGTCTGATGAATATGGGCTTGAGTGTGGGGTGAGGCAAGGGGGGGTCTCCTCACCCACACTCTTTAATATATATATGGATGGCTTGATTGCCGAGCTCAGCAGCATGCATGCGGGTTGTTACATAGACGGAGTTGCGGTTAACAATATAAGCTATGCCGACGACATGGTGCTGCTGAGTCCGTCGGTTGGCGCTCTGCGCAGTCTGCTTCGTGTGTGTGAACAGTATGCTAAGAGTCATGGTCTTAAATATAATACAAAAAAAAGTGAGCTTATGATCTTCGGTCAAAGTGTGAATGCCTGTGAACAGTATGCTAAGAGTCATGGTCTTAAATATAATACAAAAAAAAGTGAGCTTATGATCTTCGGTCAAAGTGTGAATGCCTGTGAAGTCCCTCCTATTGTACTAAACGGATCTCCACTTAATAGGGTAAAACAATTTAAATACCTAGGACACATTATCACCGAAGACTTAAAAGATAATGCTGACATTGAACGTGAACCCAGGGCGCTGGCTGTCCGGGGTAACATGTTGGCTCGCAGGTTTGCTCGTTGTTCGACTGAAGTCAAAATAACATTGTTTAAGGCATATTGCCAATCTTTTTACACAAGCAGCCTGTGGGTTAATTACACTCAAAGGGCATACAGCGCCCTGCGTGTTCAATATAATAATGTCTTCAGGATGTTGTTGCGGCTGCCACGTTTCTGTAGCGCGTCAGCGATGTTTGCTGACGCACGTACTGATGATTTCTACGCGATTAGGCGCAAACGCATCTCCTCGCTGCTAACTAGAGTGCGTGGCAGCGGTAACGACATACTGAAGACAATATCTGACAAATATGATTGTCCCATTCTGAGGTGTCAAGTGAAACTTGTAATTGGGGCAATGAAATGAAATTGACATGTTTGTTAAAACTATTATTAATCTTTTGACATGTTTATTGTAAATTATTATTATTATCAATTGACATTTGTTATGGTTATTATTGGTTTTTATTGACATGCTAATTGTATTTTATTTTAATTAAATTCTGGAATTAAATACTAACATAGTTCATAAGCATCAAATTGTTACTAACAAATATGGATCAATGTTATCTTATAAATAAATGAATTATTATTATTATTAAAACACAAACAATTTATTTTTTCGTGGCCCACTATACACTTGGGTATTTATTGTATGCTATCCACAAATTCCTTCACTATTTACGTGTGAGGCGGGTCGTTACGTTCCCTCAAATATGGTTGAGCGAAACGATGGCTGGTTCATGCGTCATGCTCGTGAACGGGTGCTGCCAGTGGGAATGGGTCTGCTTCTGTCTGCTTGTACTAAGGGCGTCGCATATTTTTTTTTCCTGTTTAATATTATCAATCAGTATGGCACTTCTTACTCAAAACATAGAATTAATAACTAATCCTTGTTTTGATTTCTCACTTTTTTATTGCTAATGACCAAAATGATTATTTGGCTTTCGTTATCACGATGTTTTCGTATTTTTTTGTCTATAGTTTTGTAAGTAAAGGCCTATGAAAAGCTTTTGGATATTAGTTTTCAATTCGGTGCCTTAGGATGGGTAGCCTAAGTATGTCATGCTCTCTTTAATCATTTCTGCGGTGGTGTCGTGTGGGGCGGGTCGTTACGTTCCCTCAAATATGGTTGAGCGAAGCGATGGCTGGTCCATGCGTCATGCTCGTGAACGGGTGCTGCCAGTGGGAATGGGTCTGCTTCTGAGTACCTATCTTAACGCATATTGAATTGTAAGAATTGCGTTTTATTTTTATGTCTTGTATCAAGTGTTTTTTTGTTAGAGTAGCAGACAGAGTGATTTCTAAACTAGTTGAAAGTTATTTACTCTCACGATTATCTAACTGAATATAGTAGATATTTAATTTTAACCTAACTACCCATTGTGTGTAACCTTTTGATAACTATTGTGATGGAAAATGACCTCACTTTAAATGTGGAGCTCATTTTTCAATCTTGACGACTCTGTATGAAATATACAGGGAGAAAAAAGCAGCCCTTGACGAGTTTCTTGCCGGTTCTTCTCGTTACAAGGTCTCCCGCTTAGGGTTTGCGAACCGATGGCGTAGCTTCTATGACATTCACAAGTGCTTGTAACAGCCTAGACTGAATAAATTAATTTGAATTTTTTAAAAATTTCTTTAGATCCAGTTTGGAATCATTATTTAATAATGCACAGAATAAATATTGGTACAAGGTAATTAAATAAGGCTAGAGGGCTGAACAACAAAAATACCCTTTTTGCTAAAGGAAATAAAGGAGTCAAGGATTAACTCCCGAATACTGAAAGAAATGTCCCTGGGAGACCCATGTGGCATGTGTTATATTTATTAACTCTATATTATGCGTATATCTTTTATTTGGATGACTAACCCGTGTTAGATGAAAGTTTTGGATAAACACCGCTTTGTCAGAAGTTTCGTTTATTTTCGGAGTCTCCACTAGATGGTCTACAAAAGAATATCTTTTATTGACCATCTAGTTCGGCTAGTTGTAGATCATCTTTTAATATAAAAGAGTTATTATTGTCAGTGCCGATGTTTCGGCATAAATTTTTTTTATTCTTATGGTTTCGGCCTTGTTTAGACACGGTCTATTGATCCTAAAATTTGGGGTCAATCAAAACCGGAGTTTTGGGATTGATAAAAGAGTAGGTAAACTTTAAGAGTAGGTACCTACCTGCATAATTAACTGACAGATTGGATTAAAAAGTTCATTTTGATGTATATAGTCTTACGTGCCGTTGACTGTACCTACGTGTCACATTTATTGCAAAACTTTTACAATTTAAGTTTCAGCACTTTGATATGCGAGATCATCTTCAATGAGATGATATACGTATGAGAATATATTTTACCTAGAATAAATAAAAATTAGTCTTATGATTTTACATAGAAAAAATAATTCTACTACGAAGACTGTTCCAAAAATTGTTAGTAATATAAAAAAATAAAAAGTGCTTTTACATTACTTAATAATTTTCTTCTGTAATAATATTGAATAAATAATAATAGCTCCTTGGTGAAAATCATAGGCCCCCTACATTTTGCAGATCTCGCAGAAACAGCTGCTAGAAGTAGAACCATTGACTATTTGACAACTTTTTGGGGGGTATTTATTATATATCTATTCTATTCCTCGTAGAACTCTGATTTCATTCCGTGCGATTTCTTCTATCTTCCGAAAGGCGATCTAAGATATTTATTTTTATTTTTTCACTTTCCACAAGATACGCTTTTGTATTTAGAGTTAAGAAGGGAGATAGTCAGGGAATATTTTTAAAAAGTATTTTTTTTTCATTTCAGATGCTAAAATATTATTTTCGAACGAGCCCTCGAAACTGTTTTACCGAAAATATTTTTTTTTATTTTTTTGAGTTCTATTATCATTTGTTATTAGGGAGGCTGGAGTATAATGAAGCACCAATATTTATGCAGAAAAACTCAATTTGAAATGTACCTACCTCAATAAATGTACTTACATTGTTATTTGAAAAACACCAACAACCTCGCTCACTCGATTGCTAACATCATAAATAACAACATTAATTTGTTCTACGACTTTTCCGAAAACAAACAAAATAACTACTTTTTAGTCTGTTTTCGGAAAAGTCGTAGAACAAATTAATGTTGTTGTTTATGGTGTTAGAAATTTACTCCTGCGAGGTTGTTGGTGTTTTACAATTAATAAGACTGCTTATTCACTTTCAATAAAATTGATTTTTGAAGCTAAAAAAAAATGTTTTAAAAAACAAAAAACCGACTTTAAAATCCCACTCTACCTCTAAAAATCAATAAATAATATTGAAATCACTAGATACGCATACGGGTGGGGCTGTTAGATGAAAAAAAACTTGTTCTCCACAACATATCTACATAATACGAGTCAAACTCAGAACCTTCTTTTTTTTCGAAGTCGGTTAAAATACTAAAACCTTCTCCTAAGTGTAACAAATACTTTTCTGAAAACCGCATCAAAATCGGTTTAGCCAAACGCGAGATAATCGCGGACAAACATACATACATACATATATACATACATACATACATAAAGGTCAAACTGAGAACCTCCTTTTTTTGTTTTTTGAAGTCGGTTAACAAACACCTAAAAAAATAAGAGAACTTAAAAAAATATATATGTTGATTTGGTATTCAAAACATATGTATAGCCAATTAGGCTTATTTCAATATAGGTACGTAAAGTACCTATATTGAAATAAGCCTAATTGGCTAAAAAGTTTCCTAACTGAAAGAAGTCAATTTGTGGAGGTGTCACAGCTGAATAATGAGTCTCAAAGCGTGACTTACAGGTCAGAGACTAAAGTTAACTATTCAGGTGTTCCTCCGGTATGTTAGGCCCATTGCTATTTATCTTATATATAAAATGACCTTCCTAAATGTAGCCAATATCCAATAACCCTCTATGCTGACGACATATCCGTAATGATTTATAAAAAGCCCAATATTGACTATAATGATGAAATTAATAATGTAATTAGAATAATAACTAAATGGTTAGAAGATAATAATTTAAATGTAAATGTAAATAAAACTAAATTTATCCAATTTTATAATAAGAATGCTAATCCTCTACAGGGGGTCTATTACGAAAAAAAAACCGGCCAAGTACGTATCGGGTCACGCGCCGTAGGGTTTCGTAGTTACCTTATACCATACCATATTTAATAGCACCTATCATTTTTCGTCTGCAAAAATAACTTTATTTTTCACAGTGACAACATGAATGACAAAGTTATATTTGCGGTTTTGGAAAATGTGCTATATCTCAAAAACTAATTACTATATCTTGTTTTCGTTGAAAGTGTTTATTAAGATCTACAACATATATTTTTTTTAGATTTTTTTTTTTTTAGAAAAACGTGAACAGTGTAATTTGAATACAAGATATCCCAATCAGTTAGTTGTACCTCTATCAGCTAGTTCAGCTACTAGCCTGTTTCTCAAGAAATTGTTACAGTATGGGGATTAGATTATACAATTTACTTTCTAATGATATCAGAAATATGCCATTTAATCTCTTTAAAAAGACAGTTTTTAGAATCCTTGTGGAAAATTGTTTTTATGACATAAATGAATTTGTTGACTTTTGACGTAAAGGAAATCTAAAATTGGTAATTTAAATTATGATTTATTGTTGACATCTTATTATTATTTCTTTGTAGACGATGGCTTTGATCCTGAATTTAATAATTAATGTTTTAATTTTATTTTATTCTAATTTTGTTATGTAATTTTATAAATTGTTAATGACATTGTTACATTTAATGTAAGTAAATTTTGTAATTTATAATTTCATAAATTTAGAATTTTATATATATCCCTAATTAATAATTTTTATCAAAAGCATGACGACGAAATATTTGCATATCGACAGATCGATAAAACATGTATGGTGCTACACTCTAATTTACATCCTTGTTGCCGTGTTTTATGCAAATAAAGATTTATGATTTATAAAAAAAAGCTTTTGTAACGCGAAAATCTTGTTTGTAGAAGTAATTTGTAAAAACATACTATTAATAGACACGACTTCCATTCCATCGTATTGTTTTTGGCTGTGAACATAACGAGAAAGATAATGGAAAAACAAAAGACGTGTAAGTCATTCATTTTGACCCGAAATCCGTGAATGTGTTTACACAAAAATGTATTGTACAAGAAAACATGTCGGCATCATGTCGGTTTTTTCTTTGCTCATGAATAAAACGTGATGTAAAATTCACCTGTAAAATTTTGGTGTCCACTCAATTTAGCACTACCTACATAATTATTCTATCTATAACACGAAGTATCTAGTTATACTGGAGTTTATTAAAAAGTTTAAAAAAGGTAACTTTTCGTTTCCAAGAAAGGTTTTTGAAATAAAATTTTCCATTTTAAAAATGTGAGTCAGTTAGGGAAGAGCCATTAACTCAATATAATGACGTGCCCTGATAACAGTTTCAGCTATTTCTTTTTCTGAAAAGTGAGCTAAGTGTTCCTCATTTTCTTTCATTTTTCGTAGGTTTTCTACAAAAGTGGGTTTCAAAGGAACGTTTGTGAAGCCATACTTAAAAGTGTACAAAGAACTTTTAAAGGAAACGTAGTTTTAACCTTTGTGTGCAAAATTGTAATAGTTTTTCTGTTGAAAAAAGCAAGAATATGATGCTTAGGTAAAAAATTCAGGTTATGGATATCTTTTAGATAATACCTGACTTATCGTTCAGATGATATAAGGCTATGTGAAACTTGTGGGGTAGGCCATAAGTTAACTAAACAGTATAACTCTATTGCCATAAGTTACTTTGATTAAGTTACTTGCATGTTATTAAATTATCAGTTCATACAATTTGATAAAGTTGAGTTTGATACTTGTTACTCAGCTTTGCGTAATTGTATTAACTAATCTTTAGTTAAACTTTCACATAATATGGAGTTAACTGATTGACAACTTTGGGTTAACGTAAAGTTGACGGTACAAAGAGCCGTAATCTCTTATCTCGACGGGACTTTGACGGAATCGAGTTCACATCAAGATCGAATAAACATCAAAAATCTGTTGTTTTGGTACATTCAAAACGGTTTCCATGGTTTCCATTGTACCATTTTGACGTTTACTCGACTCCAACTCGATATTCTCGATCGCGTCGGGAGTAACCTCTGGTATTATTTTATAGAACTGTATGAATATTATTTACCTACCTTAAAAACTAATTGTCACATATGTATAATTAAAAACAAAAACTAATTGGTACATAGGTACTCTTGAATAATATTTCATCAGTGAATTGGACTGATTGGATCCATAGTTTTATAGACTACCTCCTTAAAATATATGCAACCAACTGTTAAATATAACATTAAATTTTACTAACTCATTCAATATAAACATAAATTCAATAAAATATGTACCTTCACTTAGTGATTAAAGCTTTTGTACTCACTCTAAATCTGTATTTGCCGACCGGTGGTCTCGCGTATGGGATGCCTTGAAAACTTGCGTAACTCCGACCATTCGTGGATGTCTTCCAAGACCCTTTGAGGAGTCCATGGTTCACCCTCACTATAGGTTCAGCAACTTGGCCAGCGACAAGAGCTGCCAGAAAAGAAAACAGGAATAACCTCAAAAGTGCCATGTTTGATGGTTTGAAAATAGAACGTTAAGCGCGATACACGTGCGCGAGCGCCGGTAGCTCGCGTTGGTCTGTTTCCTTTTTGATCTTTGATCTTCAACTGTTTAGCTTGTAACCGGTTGCGCTATCTTGTTGACAAGCGCCCTAGAGATAACTATCATAACTAAAACTATATTTGTTTCTTATCTACAGGGTTATTTGTAAAACACCAACAACCTCGCAGGAGTAGGTTACTAACATCATAAACAACAACATTTTTTCTACGACTTTCCAAAATCAGAAAAAAAAATTCGACCCTCCATACAAAATGTCCGAACAGCTGATCGAGTTTTTTATGAAAAGTCGAATTTTATTTGGCTGTTTACGGAAAAGTCGTAGAACAAATGTTGTTGTTTATGATGTTAGTAATCTGATGCGAGATTGTTGGTGTTTTACAAATAACCCTGCGTAGTAGGTAATGTCGCTTATCTATACAGGGTAATTTTTTTAACACCATCCAAATTTATATATTATAATCTGTGAAAAAAATTATGAAACACGTGTTTTTTCTTTTAATATCGCCCAGTACTAAAATATTAAGTTAAGGCTATACAAAGTTATCCTAAATAAAACTACATTTGCTGACACAATACACCGTGCGTAGCAGATAATTACGCGCGCGATTTTCTCTCTCATGTTCCGCACGTCTGCGAGAACGAGACAGTCGGGTTGTTCGTCAGTTGCCGTACAGCTCTCGGCACCACCGCCCCGCGAACCCCTCCTCGTTGCCTCTCATTCAAAACATGTAGGACGATAGTATTTGACTAGTAACCATGCTGTTGTCATAATTCACTCGGACAAAATATTTTTTTGCAAAAAATTACCTACCAATTTTTTTTCAAAATTGAAGAGTTTTAATGATACCTAATGCCGAGAAAAAATTTGGATGGTGTTGAAAAAATGACCCTGTATAACCTACTTGTTAGTAAAGACAGACAGACAGAATTATTTTAAATAGATAACAGCAGAATTATTAAATAAGTGTTCAACAAATGAAAAGCAATAAGTATTGTACCTATAATAATGTGTGGGTAATTGCTTTATCATTTAACGGTCTTAATGATACATTTTTGGAGTATACGAGTACTTTATACTTCTCATGCATCAAATTCAAAAACATTTCCTTAAGAATCTTCGCTGATTTAACATAAATATTTTTTTTATTCACAGGTCATTATTTCTGACCTGTCAAAATGATGATTTTTATCAATATTATTGTGTATAGAGAAGTAATATCATAAAATTAAAAAATCTAAGCTATTTGACAGGTCAAACCCTATATGGGAATTGGTCATTGTTCTTTTATTGCCTTATTTTCGTGATTTTTCGGAAATTTAATTCATGTGTTTTGGGGGAATAAAATAAAAAGTTGGACTATTAATATCACGCCTTGACGTTAACAAAACTTAAAAGGGAAACCAATGCCAAGGCTATTTTGGAGTATAAGAGTTTTGGCTTCAATCCCAGTAAATTCGGTGGAAAAACTTTTTCAATTTTCCAAATTAAACGATCGAGAGCGGACAACTGGTTCATTTAAAACAATATCGCGCTAACTAGCTTGTTGTTAACAAATAGAAATGGAATCTTTTCGTTAAGCGAGGACTGACTAATTGCCTCTTGAGAAAGGTACTATAGACAACACCCCCGCTTTACCACTCCTAAGGTTAAAATCGCTTGCATGCCGCGCCTCACTACGTTTACGGCGATACGCGCGCACATGAACTTTCTGCAAAGTGGTAAAGGATGTGAGTTGCCGATCGTACCTACAAACGAGCTGAAAATATCTTCTCATAAATGTTTTCAACGTTAAAGTTTTGAGAGCCTTAAGTCCGTCGAAAACTATCATAACTGCATGTGACTATCCGTTGTCTTATCTGTACATTATATATTACGCGTTATGTTACAGTTAAAAGAGATCAAAGGTGAAATAAATATGAGAATTTGATATGTTATCTGGGTTAAATATGTTATTATCTTGACTATTTGTATAATCAAAAGCGATGTTAATAGTTACTAAGCAAATAGGCCGTGTTGATCCGACAGAAAAGTTTGTATGATAATACGTGATCTATATCGGCTGTATAAACAATTTCAGACCAAATTGTTTGAGTATAAATAAATATATTATTAATTAGGTAGGTAAGGACTTTATCCTTGAAATCAATAATTCTAATCCAATAGCAACTCGATCCAAGTTCGCAAAAATGACTGAACGGGTTTGGATGAAACTCCGTACACGTATAGTTCAAACCCTAGATTAACATAATTGTTAATAATATACCATTTTTATGATCCTATGGGTCGATTCTGTCATAAATAATATTAAACAAAATTTACTAACATACAAAGACCGTAAATACTTACCTACTTTTCTTTTAAGAAAAATATTCAATAATGTTTCTGACGAAAAGCAGGTCGAGACGTGAAACGATGCTTAGAAAGTACTTTCAAGGCTTTTGGGGGAAAATACAAATAATTTTATAGCGAAATGGCATCGAAACCATAAATAACCGAGACGTCTGGATTTCATAACTGATGTCGAGCCTGTGGTTCGGTTTTTCATATGTTAATTTAAACTAAGTGCTTTCAAAGAACTGTATTTTATGACAATACTAGCGGCCGCCCACGACTTCGTCTGCGTGGAAAGGTTTTTTGCCATCCCTCAGGAACAATACTTTTTTCGGGATGAAAGGTACCCTATGTTCTTCTCTGTACCCCTGACAACGTGTATGCAAAATTTCAATATGATCGGTTCAGTAGTTA
This sequence comes from Agriphila geniculea, assembly GCA_943789525.1. NCBI lineage: Eukaryota > Metazoa > Arthropoda > Insecta > Lepidoptera > Crambidae > Agriphila > Agriphila geniculea. The sequence goes on along the minus strand of OX038879.1, from coordinate 1,602,391 downwards.
AGACGTGAAGGCGTAACAAACAAACAAATAAACAAACAAACAAACGGACTTTCGCATTTATAATATTAAGTAAGGAAGTAAGGATTAATAATAAGAATTGAAATCTACTTATCATTATAGAAGTGTGATCATAAAACAGAGGAAGTATGATTTCAAGCCTTGTTAGTATTATGTAAAGTACTTATAGATTAAAAACGTACCTATCAAAATAATAAATTTTACTTAAAGAAATTGGTATAAATCCAGCGAAAAAATCCAACGGAAGTCCATTAATGGATGCAATGCAACACTATATCGAACAAAAAGTTCCAATTCCATACAAAAGTATTGCATGCAAAATTTTGCATATAAGTTTTTGCAAAATTTTTGCATGCAAATCCCACAAATTTCTTGCATACTTATTTTGCCATCTCTTGTGTGAAAGTTATTGATAAATTTTGTTTTTGCATCTAACTCAATACTATAACAAGCAAAACTTAGAAAAAAATTTGGAGAAAAAAATTTCGTGGCGAAAATATCGACATGTGTCAAGACGTCCAAAGTTTTCTAAAGTTTGCAAAAGTGTTCTTAGATTTTTTTAAGACATATTTCAATATTTTTCTTCGTTCGTGTAATTTTTTTTCACTTTATAGAATGTATTCTATTTACTTCTGTGCTTACTTATCTAGCTTTCTTTATTTTTTACATCTAAGTATTTAATAAACACATATTATTATGCATTCATCGTAAAACAAATTATGCTGTCGCAATGAGACGTGCCGAAAACTGTACGGTTATAATAAATAAAAAGCTTTAAAAAAAAGCAAAACCTCCTTCAAAAAACCTGCTCTATAAAAACCAAGAAATAATAAATAATAATAACCTGCTAAGGGTGACCATTAATAAGTACACCTTAGCAGTAATAACTTATACACAATATTGAACGTTATATTTTAAATATAGTTTTTTTGCATAAATTATAATGGACTTCCGCTAGGTTGATTCTAACGTAAAAATTACATTTTTGTCAAAAAAGTTTATCTATTTTGGGAGTTATTTATAACATCCATTTAATTTAGGTATACTGATGAAAATTAAAAAAAAAATTACCTAACTAATAGGTACTTTTATACGAGTAACTAACTAATATGTGCTTGTTACAGCCTAGAATGAATACCATTAAAAATTGTTTTAATGTAAAATTATTACAAAACAAAACCGGACAACTCACACCAATCGTTTAGCAGAGTCTGTTTCTACGGAGAAATATACAAAAAAAAAACAGAAAAGAGTCATTTATCTAGAAGAGTCTGTTTTGCTATGCGAAACCTTAACAGACTGTCATTATAATATTTTTTCGGGGACCCCAGATTATTCTGATTTCATGTTAAGGTGGTACCTATCTTGAGCGAAAGTGGCGCCGCGGTGAATTTTATTTAAAATTATAATTCTAATACACAATTTTAATAATGTTTATCATGGAGATTTTAGGGCCTACAGTCTAGTATTTTTAAACGGTATCGTTACATTCCCTAGTAGTCACTGCTAGAAGTAGATAGAAAAACCGCTAAAAGTGGCCGTTTTTGACACATTTGCTATCTACTTCTACGAATAACTACGAGGGCATGTAGTGATACCTTCTAAAAATACTAGACCATGGGCCCTAAAATCTCCACGATAAATATTATTAAAATATTTTTCTATTAATAACTTATTAAATAAAACCCGCCAAGTGCGAGTCGGACTCGCGCACGAAGGGTTCCGTACCAAAAACGGCAACAAAATACGTTTGTTGTATGGGAGCCCCCTTTAAATATTAATTTTATTCTGTTTTTAGTATTTGTTGTTATAGCGGCAATAAAAATACATCTTCTGTGAAATTTTCAACTGTCTACCTGTTGTCGTTATTAATATCGAGCAAAAAACGGCAAAAAAATCACGTTTATTGTATGGGAGCCCCCCTTAAATATTAATTAATTTCTGTTTTTCGTATTTGTTGTTATAGCGGCAACAGAAATACATCATCTGTGAAAATTTCAACTTTCTAGCTATCACGGTTCATGAGATACAGCCTGGTGACAGACAGACAGACAGACAAACAGACAGACAGACAGACGGACAGCGGAGTCTTAGTAATAGGGTCCCGCCCAACTAGCACAAAACGTCTGCTTAAGACCTATATAGCGTATATAATTACAGTTATAAGCTGCAAGAGTCAGCTGCATAACGCGCTATGCAACCCTTTTGCAGCTGCTTTAGATCTAAAGGGGCGACTTTGGAACCTATTTTAATCTTATTTTAATAGATCCAGTAGAGTTTCATAATAGCGCATGTAATTTCTTAGAACCGCTATTTTCAATCCTTAAGCACCCTATTGGCACTAATTGAATGAATGAACGTTAGATCGGCTCATTTATTTCATTCACTCCGAAGCGTAAATTACAGCTTTGAGTGAAAATTGCGACTTTCTTTGAGAAGTTTGTGGTTTTAATGTAAGCATTTAATTTCTATAGATGTTTTTATATAATTATGGCTGGCAGCGTGTAGTGAAATAATAAAATGGTGGAATTGTAGTGTAAATATACGATTTGAGTTACGCGGCTTATTTAGGTGATAAACATCGGCCAATTTAATTTACTGTAAAACGTGTATGGTGTTTTTTGAATAAAACTAATGGGCCCTCAATTTATTGAAGATTTCACGAAAATTTAATTAATTTGTAACTGCGGGTCAAAAAATTGTATCTTAATTTTGATAAGTATTACACTGAATTATATTTATTTATGGATAATTAACGTTAACATGTTGTTTGCGATCATACTAAACTGTGCCGTGTGACCCGTGTGTTTAAATAAACAGAAATATATGAACAAATGAAATAAATTGTCTCAGAAAATGGCGTCAATATTAATGCAGCCTTGTTTTCTAGTTTTCGCTACTGTAGCCCCCTTTTGCAGAAATAGGTGACAAAAATCACTGTTCAGAAACTCCTAGATCCAATTAAGCTGCTAAATTATTTGTTCTAGAACTTATACCTCCATACAATGTCCAATAAAGTATATGTCAGATAATATGACCTCTAGAGTGTAAATTTGATGTGATTAAAGTTCGCACAATTAATATAATTTAGGGATCTGCAATCAATACCGGAAACCCTTGCTTAAAATTGTTTGATTGATTAAAAAAGTAGTATTATCACAGAATAGATAGGTAATAGTACTAACGGTATTATGCCAATAAATACTTCTTTTATACTATTTATGATCTCTAAAAATCAACTTCAAGGGCAATGTCTATAGTTAGTAACTTTAAGAATTAAATCGTCAAAAAAAAACAAAATTTTTAATATTAATTTTCAATAAAATACGACGACGAGAAATAATTAAAATAAAAATGTTTAAATAAAAGCATAAAACCGACTTCAATTAAGTCTTCGCTTTTGCAAGTAAACGAGGGCTTCGACTTTATTGAAGTCGGGTCTATGTTTTTTTTAAACATTTTCCAAAACTGCAAACAAACACTGTGAAAAACAAAACTATTTTTGCAGACGAAAAATGATAGTGGTATTAAATATGGAATGGTATAAGGTAACTACGGAACCATATTGCGCGTGGCCCGCCGCCCGACATGCACTTGGCCGGGTTTTTTTTTTGAAGTCGGTTAAAACACATTTTGCTCAAGCTATTATTTTCTATCTTGAAGCACTGCAGACTCCATAATAGGTTCACAAAAAGGAATTTTACGAGTTTAGGAGCTAATTTTACCTTACAGGCATAACAGAAACCATAAGAAGTAAATTAGTCACAATTTCCTATCCTATGCAGAACAGGGTGGTAGTATGCCACAAGGGACCGTAATGCAACTAAAAGTGCCAATAAATATGCAATTATAACTACAATGCAGTCAATGGTGGTCTGAAATGCTATGCGAAACCATTATGCGAGTAAAAGTGGCAAAAAAGCTACAAATCGAACTATTGTGCAGTTAATGGTGTTATAAGGTGTTACAAAAATACCTTAGGTTTTTTCTGCGGTCATAGCTATAATTTTAGCCGTTATCGAACCTGTGCCTAATTCTGACTCCCTTATGCCACCCCTATAGACATTGGAGCTTTAAGGAAAGCTGCATTTTTCCCTTATGCCACCGCTATAGACATTGGAGCTTTAAGGAAAGCTGCATTTTTCACTAGTGTGCTAGTTGGGCGTTTTTTACCCTTTGGGTACGGAACCCCAAAAAACCTCTGAGGGCACCACTTTCGGTCATACAACCGCCTTAACTAGGGCCGCTATTAGTCAATTCCGAAACAATGACGTAATATAGCTATATCCCGAGAGAACTGTTAACCTATCTCCTTTGACCCATCTGAAACCGAAACGGCAGACAGAGCGTGGTGTAGGCCACTAATGGCCCTTTAATCAACTGAGGGTCGGTTAAAGAGGTTAGCGATAATCGGACGATGTTCTTTGTTTGATTTACTTGATACGCACGAACAAAGAAGCATATGGTGAAACCGGCCAAGTGCGAGTTGGACTCGCGCACGAAGGATTCCGTCAAAAAAATCACGTTCGTTAATGGGAGCCGCCTTTAACTATTTGTTTTATTCTGTTTTTACTATTTGTTGTTATAGCGGCAACAGAAACAGAAATACATCATCTGTGAAAATTTCAACTGTCTAGCTATCACAGTTCATGAGACACAGTCTGGTGACAGACAGACAGACAGACAGTGGAGTCTTAGTATTAGGGTTCCGTTTTTATCCTTTGGGTACGGAACCCTAAAAACGAATACTTTGTTCGCATGTGCATACCAACGAACATCGGACACTGTGTTTGTCAAAGCTGTCCAATTTTGTTGTTCTGTGTGAACGTTGTTTAGTGTTCGTGTTAGCTCTGCTCATACATATTTTTATTTTTTTTATTTATTTAAAGGAAGTGCAACAGCTAAGGTAATAGAATATTAACAAATAATAGCGACAGGAAGCCAATAACGTCTTAATTAGTCCTGTAATCTTTACATAAACTACTATCACAAAATTATTTCAGATTTTTCTTTTTGCAAACTTGTCTGTATTTTTTTTACATTTTTCATCGTAGTCGAAAACGATGCGGCCTAAAAAAAGAAATTTCAAAATGTGCAAACAGCGCTCTTTCATTATGATACCCCACATGCCCTAGTAGCCCCACCTCAAATTTTTAAGACCCCTTTTCATTCCCTGTTGTAAAAAAAATATTTATTTTTCTATTTCTATCCTATTTGCTAAATAGTTGTACAAACGTCATCTTAAATTATTCCATATTTCAAGTTGATACCATTAGTAGTTCTCGACATATCCAGCTGTGACAGACAGACAAACTGAGTCACACCATAAGGGTTCCTTTTTACCATTTTGGTACGGAACCCTAAAAATACCCATAGATCTACTGGTGGAACCTAAACGGTGGATTGTCGAGGGTAAATAAAATATATTTTTCATTAATTTTATTGGTAAGTATGAGAATGCAGACAATAAATTTCATTGGTATGTGTAGGCAGACAATAATAGTAATTAGTAATAAAACCACAGCCTAAAGAATATTTATAAGCTAAATACTCTTTAGGCTGTGATAAAACACTGTATCTTGTCATTACCATTTTACAAAAAAACTGTTGACTAAATACAGTACCTAGGTACTTCTATATACACATCAACTTTGTCTAGGGATACAGGTGTTATTTTCGATTACCTAATGGAACGCATAACTTTATTTGTCCTAAACATAAAACGCATACTGTTAAATGGCATAATCATCATTTAGCATAATTTTGTTAAGCATAAATATTGAATGGCATATTTTCAAAAAGCATAAATATCAAAACGCATATTTTTTTATTGGCATATTGTCTAAAAAGCATAATCATCAAAAGACATAATCTTATTACGCATTGTAATAAGAGACTTAATTTTCTTAGGCATATTTTTTCAAACTCATAAATATTTTATGAATAAGTAATCATTACAAATATGAGCAATTCTGCTTCCTGTAGCTCCCGGCTAGCACTCTGCAAGCAAAAACCCAGCATGCAGCATCCATGCGAGCAAGCATCCAACACGCAAGCAAGCATGCAGCCTGCATAGGCAAGCATGCAGCATGCAGGCAAGCATGCAGCATGCAGGCAAGCATTCAGCATGCAGGCAAGCATTCAGCATGCAGGCAAGTATGCAGGCATGCATGCAGCATTCAGGCAAGCATGCAATATGCAGCATGCATGCAAGCATTATAGAGAGCGAGTGGTCAAAACACTAACCTAACCTACCTAGTGCACAAAAAGTTTTTCTTTATAGCGGGGGGCCTCAGGCCCCCCGACCCCCCCGAGCAGGGGGGCTGGCCCCCCTGCACCCCCCGGCAAGCATCTTGCAAGCAAGCATGCATGCATGCAATCAAGCATGCATGCAAGCAAGCAAGCATGCATGCAAGAAAGCACACAGCATGCAAGCAAGCATGCAGCGTGCAACATGCATGCAAGCTTTATAAGGCTTAGCTTAGAGTGGTCTAAACTTGGAGTTTAGACCACTCTAAGCTAAGCGGGTGGAGCTGACCTAACCTAACCCACCAATTGTGGTCACATTTAAAGTTTTTTTTTTTTTATAAATTGGTATTCAACTTAGTTATGTTTTTTTTATATTATGCTATAAAACATTAGTAGTTATGTATGTTAGGCATAACAAAATTATGCCTTTCAAAATATGCTTACTGACAATATGCCAATCGAAATTATGAATTGTAACTATTATGCTTTGAAATATTATGCTTTTTAAAAGTTATGCCATTCGATGGTTATGCGTATCAAAATTTATGCTAAATAAACCGGGAAAAAACTGTAAGTAAACCGGGCGCAGTACTTAAATAAAACATAACTTTTAAAACTGATTTATATATTTATTTGCTGGTACATTTTGTTTCAAAACAATTTATACTTGAAAACAACAAACGAAACATGAAGCCAGGTATACCATATGCTTAATTCCGACGGCAAACGAATATCGAGACGCGGCGACGAAGCCCCATCAACGATTTCTTTCGTCGATAGCAGCAGACCCGCAGGCGGCCGTTACGGTCCATCGAAACAGTTGCCTAGGATAGATTCATTAGGAGGTAGATGTAGGAGGATACATTCGTCAACATTCACATTCGATCATCGTACGCGGGGTAAGGATCTGGTGCAGCATTTATCTGTATTCAGCGAATACAGGCAGTGGTCGCCAACTATAGGCACATAGGCGTCCACATAGTTGTTTGGTCTAAATTCGACATGTGTGAAAATACTATTTTCACTGCGCTAGGAGGGCACCAAGATTATTATTATTTTCTTTTATACGCACTCGTACTCACTTGTGCCATCTCCAGAGATATATATTAAATTCTAACATTAATTTGACTAAAATTCGGGCGAAATACATAACAGCCACATAATACGTATGTATTTTAGTGACAGACAATAATTTGTCAACTACACATTAAGTTGAAGGTTCAACATCTCTGTTCGAGAAAAAATGTTTTATCAGGTTGTAATATCAGGTTTAGTAAAAATCTAACAGAAGTCATATTATTATAAACTGTAAAAACGTTATCCTATAAAATGCTTATTGTTTATAACAAAACACATTCTAGAAATCCTAGAAGTCGCATTATTATAAACAGTATAAAAGTTAACCTTTTTCCCGGGAAGGATTTCCATAGATTTTCATGCTATTTTCGCGGTTTTTTTTAACATGTCCTTTACGTTTTGAGAATGCTGGTCAGATCAGTTGGGTGTGTATAGCAATCTTAATCTCCTCCATTCACTCCCTGGATAGCCGTCATTAGATCACAGCACAGCACATCCCTGGCCGAAAACCAAGGCTTCAAAGTTACCTCGTTTGTATGAAAATAACACCTGTATCCCTAGACAAAGTTGATAACAAACGGGAAGTATTTTTTGATCTGCAATTAATGTAAATGGTTGCTAACCAACTAACCATTTTGGCTGACAGAATAGATTTTTCTGCTCACTAACATACAAATATTTTGTTTATCAGTTAACCCACAGTCATAATAAATATGTTAAACCGAGTTAGAACTCCTTGTTTATTCCGTTAGAACAGCGTAAATATTAGCCATCAAATTAATAAATTCCAGACAACGCACACCGATTCTGTTTAAACCCAAATCAGGCAAGGGATTAAATACGCAAGTGAATGATAATACAAGCTTGATTCATGTACAAATATTTACTCTACTTACAACAGTTCAACCCTTAGGGATTTGAATCACTTTTGGAGGTAGTCGTAAGTTTACCAGTCACCCGTCCGGATCGGGTATACTAAAAGAAAAGTTAGTGATATTGTATGTGAAGGACACTATGGAATCTTTTCGCATGGATTTTTGACGGTCGGCCAGTCCTACCAAGCGGACCTAATGCGGATTGGTAAATGTTAACAATTTCAAATGCAGCCGGGAACTAAATGTGCCTTCTGAAACACAGGAGCTCGAGATAGTAATTTTTAGTCACCCATCCCACGACTGACCCTTGCGAAATTTGCTTAACCTCCGCAATCGCAGACTTAGGCGGCGACTCACCATGTCAAATTCTCATCCAAAGGTGAGTTTCCACCTTTTAAAAAATTTGGTGGTTAACTCAGCCATTGGCTAGAAAAGCCTGGGTGAGATTACTACTTCAGAATTTAGAGGTGGTTAGCTCAACCAGTTTATATGGAAATGTTTTCTTACCTATTATGACGATATAAAAATAAGCAATAAAGAAAAACGGTACGTCCATATTCTATACATATAAATAGAACTAAAATGCCTGTATATATTGTCAAAATAACTGCTTTTTATGAAATACATATGAAAATATTATACATATTTGGTGTGTGTGTGTGTGTGTGTGTGTGTGTGTGCGTGCGTGCGTGCGTGCGTGCGTGCGTGCGTGCGTGCGTGCGTGCGTGCGTGCGTGCGTGCGTGCGTGTGTGTGTGTGTGTGTGTGCGTGTGGACTAATTTACCAAACGCCTGGTAAGACGTGAACTTCACTAGCTGATAGGAAAATTGAAAAAAAACCACACGCAAGTTTTTTAAATAATAGTTTAATAAAAGGATTTTAATTGATAAAACAAAAAAAAAGTTTTTCAAAAAAAGAATTTTCATGAACTAACAGGTAGTTTTCCATGAATATTATTATAATTAAATAAATGATCAACAAAAAAGTACTGTTTAAACTAAACCTGAAAACTTACAAACATCTTACAAATGTCATACAACTTTTGCAGGACATTTAGGAAATATTTTTTTACAAAATGGTTGTAAAAAAACCTTTAAAATCAATAAAAATAAATAAAAAAATATTGCAACTTTTTCGTAAAAAAATTATTGTAAAAAAACAACTTCAAAATCAATAAAAATAAATAAAAAGCATTGCAACTTTTTCGAAAACAAAATGATTGTAAAAAACTTTCAAAAACAATTAAAATATATTAAAAAAATATTGCAACTTATTCGTACTTAAAACAAAGTGATTGTAAAAAAACTTCAAAATCAATAAAAATAAATAAAAAATCATTGCAACTTTTTCGCAAAACAAAATGATTGTAAAAAAGTTTAATTATATATAAAAAAATCATTGGAACTTTTCATAAATATTAAAACAAAATGTATAAAAAAAGAATTCGTACTTAAAGCTATTATGAAAATTAATTGTTAATTGTCAAATAATAATTTATGAGATCCGTTCCGAAAGAATCATTTGATTAAATAATTTTGCAATGAAAAGTAAGTAAGTAATTATTTTAATTTTTCTATGCAATGTCCCAAGGTTATTTCACCGTCTGTCTACTCGCGTAAAGTACGGTCAATGGTCTTATTGTTTAAAATAGCTTCATCGGTACGTCTCGAAATATAGTTGTTTTTTTTCCAAAATGTAAAATAATAGTTAGCGTCTTTGGTCAAAGTTTGTAACAATACAGCAATATTAGGTTTAGGTTTAATTTTTTTATTAAGTCGGGAATTCCACGATTCTGTTGCGTTATTAGTCTTATACCGAACATTATGAAAGCACCATTTGTCACTTAAATAAGCTTTATAATTCATCCAAGTATTTTCAAAATACTCGTTAAATTTAGTGGTATTAGCGTCTTTTTTTATTTGTTCACCTAAAACATATAACCAACCGTCAATTGCAAATTCCCTTGGTAAATAAGCCAGAGCGATACACCTCCTTATATGTATTTTATGCAGTTTTGATTTTGTTAATTCCAACTGCTTAGCCTTTCTCCATACGGCTTGGCTAAAATGAAAAAAGCAGCCTCGGGACTTGGAACCAGGAAATACTTTACGTATTGCAGACATGGCACTTACTTCAAAGTCAGTAATAAACAAATTAGGTTTAAATTCAGGAACTTGACGTTTAATTAATTTGAACATAGTTTCGTAACTTGTTTGTTGTTTGTTGGGTAACAACGCATAAATCACAGGAATTATATTCATGTGATTGTCATTAGTACTGCCAAGATCAACGTGGATCGTGTATAGCTGCTTGAATGGTGGGACGGCACTTTTGAAGGTGCCATCACAGTACACTTCTTTAGCTTCCTTTAGTTTTTCACGTCCCTCTTCACTGGCGAAAATTAATACCCTTGAGCCATCATAGCAATAATCTGCTAACAGGAAGTTTTTAAAGGCACCAGGGATCATTACTTCTTCCATTTTAAAAAATCGTATTTTTTGTGCCTGGATTGCTTTATTTCGGTGCTTATAAAAAGTTTTCTTTAAATTTCCATAGTCAGGTAATTTTGCCAGTAAGTTTAAGCCAGCATCCTTCATACTCTCTAAAGTATCTGCGTAAATACTGGGAACTGGAGTCAATTCATTTCGTACTCTTTGCATACACGTATGAAGCCTTCGTTTGATCTCATTACCATTAATATCTGGAGTACATGTATGTTTTTGCTGTTTTATTATAATAGTGGTGCTAGTCACCAAAGTACCTGTGCATTTGTTTTTAATTTTAACACAACGCCAAATAGAATGACCATTGCTGTTGATGTACCGCAAGTTGTATCTAAATCCATTAAACAACAAAACTTGTCCGCCTCTTTGTGAACTTATGATGGTAAAGTCGTGATCCATCGTAGTTTCAGTGTCCATTGCTAATAATGTGTGCCCTGAAAAAACATAGAGAAACAATAAATAAACATAAATACTTGTTACAAAAACAAGCAATAAAGCTAACTAATTAAGACTATTGTAATTTATTTAATTACATACCTCGTTCGCGTCACAAAAACACAGATCAATAGATAATTTGAAGTATTTTAACTATCGACAAATTTACGACTACCCACAATAATTTGCAGATATGGTAATTATTAATAACAGGGTGACCATTAGCAAATAATCATTGTATTTGGTATATTTTTTAAACTATTAGCATAAAGTATATATTAATTATTAAAAAAAATATGTAATTACCTATACGCGGACGATCTCGATGGCGCAGTGATACTAATCCTATTGGCCCAGAGGTCGTGGATTTGATCCTGAACTGACCTGGTATAAATATTATTGCGTATAATAAATTATTGCAATAATATTGGTATCTTAAATTTTAAGATTCCGCCCGCACGCGACTTCTTTCGCGTGTGGGCGCTAATTCCTAGGGAACATTCGACTGGGAAGAAGACTAGATTCTACGCGCCTACTGCGCCAAACCAAAGCAAACCTAGGGTTTGCTCCTCACCTAAAGCTAAAGACAATTATTAAAATGATAATCGTTTGTGTCTGTGTATTTTTGTCCTTTTGTAGATTTTAAAATTAATCTCGCCTCGTCAAAATTAATCCAAGGTCCAGGCGTTTGGTTAATTAGTCCACACGCACACACACACACACACACGCACGCACGCACGCACGCACGCACGCACGCACGCACGCACGCACGCGCACACACACACACACACACACACACACCAAATATGTATAATATTTTCATATGTATTTCATAAAAAGCAGTTATTTTGACAATATATACAGGCATTTTAGTTCTATTTATATGTATAGAATATGGACGTACCGTTTTTCTTTATTGCTTATTTTTTATATCGTCATAATAGGTAAGAAAACATTTCCATATAAACTGGTTGAGCTAACCACCTCTAAATTCTGAAGTAGTAATCTCACCCAGGCTTTTCTAGCCAATGGCTGAGTTAACCACCAAATTTTTTAAAAGGTGGAAACTCACCTTTGGATGAGAATTTGACATGGTGAGTCGCCGCCTAAGTCAATCGCAGTACCACTGCGTCAACAAGTTCTCCGCCTGAATGGGGAATGTCCGAAAAAAATCGAATTAGCTGAATATTTTTCTATAGGGTGGAATAAGCTTCCTTAGTATTAAAAAAATGTTTTAGAATTTTCGGTTGCGTGAAAAAATTAAAAAAATGAAAGTCTCTTCGACTTCACAAATGTACGAAAGTAAGGCACCCATTACACGGTAGGTTTTGCTGTCAGTTTAACCACAGTCACGCGCTGTGCTGTGACTGTCGATTAACCTACCGTGTAATGTAGTGACTGATGGTTGCATGATGTGATTTGTTCTTTCCATCTGACTGATCAGTCAACGTAATTCATGACTGATGCAATTTGACTGACGCTTGCATGACCATGTAATGGTGCCTATCAGCAGAATGGAAATTATACCTTTGCCACAAAATACCACAAAAAGTAATTAAAAAAAAAGTTTTGACATTTTGTATTGAAACTTTTTTTAATACCATGTTGTGGTTGTGATAGGTGGTGGCAAAGGTACAATTTCCATTCTGCTGTTACTTTCGCTCTTTTTGTGAAGTCGAAGAGACTTTCATTTTTTTAAATTTTTTCACGCAACCCAAAATTCTGAACCCTTTTTCTATTACTAAGGGAGCTTATTCCTACCTATAGAAAAATATTCAGCCAATTTGATTTTTTTCGGACATTCCCCATTAGGTAAGTTAGTACACAGAGCGTAACAAAATATTTAAACCGGTTTTAAATGAATTGGTTTTATTCATGCGTCACGGTTTACTAATAATAACCTTCTTACCCTCAGAACTAGCTATTTTTGGAGTTATGTATTCTGTGCCGTAGCTTGGACCGGGAAGTCTTTGTTTCTGGTATATCATCATAATGCTTGTTTGCCTTCCATAAAAACAAAATACAATCTCCCTATAAACTATCAACGTTGTTGTCCTTCAATTTCAAGTAACACATTGTGAATTTTATTATTTACGAGCTTCTATGCGACAGAATATTCGGATTAAATACAGTATAAAATAGAATACCAAACAACGAAACGTATTGCAATTTTCTACAAAACGGTAGGGCAGCGCTGTAAGCAAAACAACCAGTGTAAATTCAATTATTCATACTATCATTTCCAAGATTAGAGCATAAGCTCTGAAATCACGATGACATAAATCGGAGTGATCGATAAAATACATTAATAGGTCAGGTTGATGTCTCTAGGTTAGTGTACAGTACACAAACGTTATTTGATATTTGAGAGGAGATAGCGGCATCTGAGAAAGTATGGGTCGAGTATGTTAAAAGCCTTTGGAAGGTTATGTACAGTACTACAATTTGTAAACAAACTGCTGACGTTCGCATTTGTGGTTGAGTTTTATATTTTCCTCCATGGTAAATCTACAGATTAAATACGCTGTATACTCGGCTGAAAAAATCCGAATAAATGCAATTTATTTGGATAAGATGCCGTCCGTCTGTCTATGCCCGTTCGAAAATGGTCACTTCATCTTCAGATGTTGTGGGATGAGTTGCCGCCTACATGTGCAATATCCTGATATAAAAACAAAACTAAAGTTTTTAAATACATAAACCCTACCATTATGGGCAATTATTAATCGACAAAAAACATTTATACACGAACCCTGAACATATTACACTCCTTTTTGGGCAGTCGTGTAGAAACAAAATAGATTTGGAATTTGAAAAAGTCTTAAAGCAACGCGGCTTCCGTCCGGTACGGAAGCCGCGTTGCTTTAGTTATTGAAATGTATCAGTGCCGGTTTCGCAGGTTCCAGATATGCCCCAGTTAACTTACCTGAAAGATAATTTCTTAAAAATTCCGGTCCATTTTTAAATTCATCTAGTAAATATAGGATGGTAAATACTATGTGATTAATCTGACAATCTCCTCCTAGTCCTCGGCAACTTTACTAACAGCTGGTTTCTGAATTGATAAATTGAAGCTAATCACTACTAAAATGTTAATCATGCATACAAAAGACTAATAATTAAACTAGTGATTAGTAGGTACTATTTTAGTATGCAATGTATAATGTATACCATTAAAATTTGAGTAGAGCTCAAGTTAGATCTATCAATTCAGAAACCGTGTTAGTGAAGTAGCTGAGCACTAGCTCATCTTCATTTTCTCAGTTCAGAAACCGACTGTATGTCTTGAGAAAGTATGGTTCGCGCCACAGATAGTACAGTAGCCCGTAGAACATTTAAATCACCAAAAAGGTTACCGTTTGCCGTTGTGATATAGTTATTTATTACGAAATTATAGATACTTTAACCCATGTTTTACAGATCGCAACACGCCGTAACCTATATTTGTATATCTCCAAAATTGATATTTTTTTATTTTTCGAGGTTTACCACATAGTTTAGCTATTGTCGTGTTCTACAGCTTGGTTTGATTGCCACAGATAAAAGTAAGACTATAAAAAGTAGCCATACACAGCTTTAAGACCTGATGAAAATGGTTGGACTTTATCAGCTGGTCTTAAATCTGTGTATGATCACTTTCCAAAGTCTTACTATTATTAGTGGCAATCAAACCAAGCTGTAGAACACGACAATAGCTAAATTATGTGGTAAACCACGAAAAATTAAAAAATATCAATTTTGGAGATATACAAATATAGGTTACAGCGGGTTGCGATCTGTAAAACATGGGTTAAAGTATCTATAATTTCGTAATAAATAACTATATCACAACGGTAAACGGTAACCTTTTTGGTGATTTAAATGTTCTACGGGCTACTGTACTAAGAGTTTTATCTCTCCCATCCCATTTTATAGCTTGTTGAACCCTTATCAAAGACTAAAGCCTCACTCTAAGCCCCTTCTGCAGACGGAATTCAATTTATTTACTTAAAACAAGATTATTAAGTTCAAAGATTAGTGAGATATAAGCAATCATGGACTTTTATTTTAATTAAATGCTTATCAATTTAATTATTGTTATGTGGTATTTACACGAGTCAACTTGGCAGGCGATTTTGGTCGTTGGCGCTTGTAAAATTCAAACGCCTCTTCAATGAAATTAGGATTTGCGATTAGATTTTACAAGCGATTGTCGATAAAAAGTGATAATTGACTAAATAATTTCATAAGGACATGATAATGATAATTGGCGCCTGCCAAGTAGCATCATTTAAATACCCCATTATTTGTACTTGTAAATAGAAACTGTGATTAGGCATGCTTCGTTTGTTAATTTTACTGCAAATAAGTTTTTGTTTCGAAAATAACATTTTCATAGATCAAAACATTCATAAACAATATTACGAGTAGTTTTGTTTTATTTAACACACAGCTTTGATTTCAAACCAATATTTATCAGTTGGTGACAGTTCAGAGATAATTCCGATGGTCAGGTGCACCGCATGGCGTGACATTTTCCACCGGAAAATACATTGAGAAGTTAATTTTAATCGCTGAATTTTGCGCGAAAACAAAGTACCTATGTACAACAAACAGCAGTTTTATAGATCCCAATTAATTCCAAATAATTTGCGGGCGGGCTGGCGGTGCATCTTGCATGTATTGTTTGCGGAAGTAAGGTATACATATATTTCTTTTTTCAAAATAATTTCAAATAAGATTGACAGATAATATCAAATAAATTTTGCTATTTTTTAAACAAAACTATCTGGAATCTATTAGAAAAATTGGTGTCAAATTCTTACTGTTACAATTAATGTGATAAGTGAAGTGACTTAAAAATGAATTTAAAACAAAATTCCTATCACAATTTTCCAAAATATATTTTTCGCTAATATATTTATCCTTAAATACAAATTCAATAAAGGGTATTTTTTACACACTTTACATTATACACAATAAAGGGTAACACGTTGTATATTATTTTAATCTTTTATGTACCTAATATAATGTTTATTTATCTTGTTACCACATTGCAATAAGGAATACGAATGAAATCATTCTTGATGTTTTTCGGCAAGCGAGAACATGTTGTAACGCAAATGAAATATTAACCACAAATAAATTATTAACCACTATGCTTACCCGAATGCTCCGATACAAGGGTCGGATTCCCGGGTTAACCCAAATTTGTCCTAGTTAGGACGAGATCTATAAATAGATGTAGGCCATTTCTAGAAGTTCTAACAAGAACAGAGGGTCGTAGCCTATCGTAATGATTACTATGGAATGGAGGGGGTAGCTCGACCGTGTTGAAAGGGTAACGATAGCTTAGGAGCGGGGCAGGGGGGCTTCCCCCTTTCTTCGGTGTATGGCCGAAAGTGCAAGCGCACAACTCCCGGAATCCTCATCATTGAGGAACTGGCTATCTTACCTCTAACTGCTGGAACACAACAATTTTTAAATTGCTGTTATGGCGTCAGACTTAGGTAAGATGGTGGTAGCTAGCCAGGCGGTCTTGAAACAAGCCCTACCACCAACCAAACCGAGTACAAATTGTACCCCCCCTGGGAATCGAACCCGGGGCCCCTGCGTCTTGCACGGGTGGGCGTACCACTAGCCCACAGAGGCGGTTGAAGGTGGCTTTCCCCCACCGCTAC
The DNA here is from genome assembly GCA_943789525.1 of Agriphila geniculea. Lineage (NCBI taxonomy): Eukaryota > Metazoa > Arthropoda > Insecta > Lepidoptera > Crambidae > Agriphila > Agriphila geniculea. The sequence continues at coordinate 1,585,574 of OX038879.1, read as the reverse complement.
TTCGCAGTTCGCAGACAAGCCGTATCTAACTTCTCACTGCTGAAAGTGTGGTACTGTAGTCTTTGTCTGCATTTATCGTCTAGAGACAAAGGACCTCAATTTAGGAAAAGTTTTTGAAAAAAAATTTAAATGTGAATATTTTATCAATTTTCGTAGCTAGTGTGCGTGTAACTTTATGAATATGTTGTTCAAACTTATTTTAACCTCTGAAGTCTCTATAATTATAGCTTTTTTGACGATTTATTTGTTTTCATTAACGACACTCATCGCGATAAAAAAACTAATATTAGGGACTGCGAAAATGTCAAAATAAGCCTGATGTCCATTATAAAGTTATGCGGTAGGGACTCAGGCACAGAATAACAAATAGTGACTCAGGTATGAAAATGGATAAAGTTATTTAGCTTTCCTAAATTTTATTGTAAAGTGACAAAAGTTAATATCGTACAATGCATAAAAGTAAACAAAATAGTTAGAAGTTGGTTATGAAGCTAAGTAATGAAAATGTCCCAAAGGAAAATTAATCATTCAAGATTATAACCACGGTGACAGATCGGTCCACATCTGTTTTCCTTTTATAAGAATATGAAACAATATTCTGGACAAACCACGACAATCTGGGGGCATAGCAGTGCCATAGTAGAACCAAATAAGTAAGTCATCTTACTCATTATACGCACGAACGCGGTTTGTATGTGGGCGCGCCCGTACGTATGCGTCGTCGCACGCACTGACAAAATTTAAAGGTGATAAAGGTGCAACAGTCATGGCCGCGCCGTACGTAATCCCGCTCGCGCTCACGCACGCTTCACGTCGCCTACAGTACATACCATGCTTTCCAAAGATATTATTGCAAAAAGATTTGTAAGAATGAGGATATATTTTACATTAACTTTAAATAATAAGGCATTTCGTGCTTGTCGAAACAGACGAATTTTTTTTATATCAATTGTGTAATTTTGTTAAAAAATCATAAATTCCTACAGGAAAAAGTACTTACAATGCCTATTATGGAAAGTTTTCAATTTCCGAATTTAAAGATTTATTATTTTGATTAGTGTAGGTAAATGAAAAAGTAAGAAACAGTTAATAGTGTAAAAAATAAAATTTCATGATAATTTTATTTTATTTGAATAAACATTAATTAGTAAAGCCACGTTTTAATTAATCCTATTTCGACTGTAAATTTTCAAATCACATAACATGACGTAGGCAATGAAAACATTGTAGTCAGTTCCTGAAAACAATGAATTTAATGTAAACTGTAATTTGAGAGATAGATGTGATACATTGCTACTTTTCGTTAGTAGTTTTTATTGGTGTCAAAACGAAAGTGCCATGATGCATCACATACATCTGTCAAATTACAATTAACATTAACTTCATTATTTTAGTCGATAGACCCGCTGGTTTACGTACAAAAAAATATAAAAAAAACTTTGTATTATAGTTCCCTGATGCTTACCCTACAAGGAAAAAAATATTTTGTATCTAGAGATTGACTATGCATTTTTTGACGATTGAATAAACTGGCGATGTGACAGCCCTACGTGTTTAAGCTGTATCGCTCGCTCGAGGCGCGAGTTGGCCTACGTATTTGGTTCTACTATGGCAGTGCCCCCACCAAGACGAGGAAGCAAAGCGCAAGGGTACTGCCTACCTTTTCTCGAAGCACTTCGTCGTTTTTTTGAATCCTCATATCTTGGGTTTGGAGTAGGTATCTTAATATATAAAATCGTAAACTGAATGACTGACTGAATGACTGACTGACTGACTGATCTATCAACGCACAGCCCAAACCGCTGGACCTAGAGACTTGAAATTTTGCACACAGATACCTCATACAGTGTAGGCATCCACTAAGGAAGGATTTTTGAAAATTCCATCCCTAAGGGGGTGAAATAAGGGATGAAAGTTTGTATGAAAGTCCCTCAGTTTTGAAGCTAGGATTTTCAAATTTTGTGTTTAGGCTGAAGATTAAAAATTAATAAATACGGGTCACAGCGTTTTTCAAAATTCTACCCCCGAAGGGGTGAAAAGGGGTATGAAGTTGTGTATAGAAAAAAATCCTTCATTTTCGAAGTAAAAATCACTTAATTTATAGTAAAGGCTTATGAAAGAAAATCTAACGCAACGTATATTTATATTGTCAGTACTTCAACCCCTATGGCGATGAAATAGGGGTGAAATGTAAAAATAAATAAACCTAAAAATAGAGATGGATGTCGTTATTGGGGTTTTCTGGTATGACGATTGCGAAAATGACATTTATTTTGAAGTCCAACACGGTGGACATGATTTAACCCCCTAAAAATGGGGGTGAAAATGGGTTTCAAATTTTGTTTGGAAAAAGAATATAAAATAGGCATTACAACTTTAAACTTCGTAGGAGCACGTCTAAAAATAAATTGGCAAACATATATTTGGTAATTTTGAAAATCAACCCCTTAGAGGGTAAATGGGTTATGTAAACATAAAAATCGATATGGGTATCGTTCTTGAGGTTTTATGGGATGGTGATTGCGAAAATGACATTTATTTTAAAGTCCAACACTATGTAGATGATTTAACCCCTAAAAGGGTGAAAATGGGGTTCAAATTTTGTATGGAAAAAGAATATAAAATAGACATTACAACTTTAAACTTCGTAGTAGTACGTCTAAAAATAAATAGTCAAACATATATTTTGTGGTTTTGAAAATCAACCCCTTAGGGGGTAAATGGGGTAAGTAAACAAAAATCAATATGGATGTCGTTCTTGAGGTTTTATGGGATGGTGATTGCGAAAATTACATTTATTTTAAAGTTCAACACGATGTACATGATTTAACCCCTAAAAGGGTGAAAATGGGGTTCAAATTTTGTATGGAAAACTTATAGAAAAATAATGTAAAATAGACATTATAACTTTAAACTTCATAGGAGCACGTCTTAAAATAAATAGGCAAACAATATTTTGTGATTTTGAAAATCAACCCCTTATGTGGTAAATGGGGTAAGTAATCATAAAATACTATATATGGATGACGTTCTTGAGGTTTTGTGGGATGGTGATTGCGAAAATGACATTCATTTTGAAGTCCAACTCGGTGGACATGCATGATTCAGCCCCAGGGGACGGGGAGAAAGAGAGCGGAAACGGGAACTGGACGGAGCGGAAGAGAACGGGAACGGGAATGGGACGGGGCGGGAATGGGAACGGGAACGGGAGCGGGACGGGAACCGGACGGGACGGAACGGGGATGGGAACGGGAACGGGGACGGGACGGGACGGCAACGGGAGCGAGAACAAAAGCGGGAACGGGAACGGAACGGGATGGGATGGGACGGGAACGGAATGAGAGCGGGGACGAGAACGGAACGGGACGGGACGGGGATGGGAACGGGAATGGGAACGGGACGGGTCAGGACGGGAACGGGACGGGACGGCAACGGGATGGGACGACAACGGAACGGGACGGTAACGGGAACGAGAACGGGAGCGGGACGAAACGGAAACAGGAATGGGAACGACCAGTCGTTTTTACGCGATTAGGCGGGTCCCCACCGAGCGAGCGAGCCTCGTGCGACAAACGCCTTGCGTCTTGCGTCTTGGCAAACGTCTTGCCTCGCAAGGCAGCGCGCTTGGTGGTGACCCGCCTAATCGCGTAAAAACGGCTGGTCGGATCCTGGTTGAATGTTCCCTAAAGATTTTCTCTAATATCCACGCGGACGAAGTCGCGGGCGGAAGCTAGTACTAGATAAACGAAATTCTCGAAATGTGATGTCAGTAGTGTCTACTACGTAAGTAATAAGTCTTTATTAAATATATAAAAGTTGAATTGTATAGCTTTTATAATATAGATTTTATTGATATCTAAAAAACCCCGATTTCGTCACTGACTCACTCATGATAGGATACTAAAGTAGTCACAGCCACATATAACATATTTTGACTAAGGTGTAGAGTTTTGAAGTTAGGGCTTGCAGAGTTAGGGTGCGTAGAGTTAGAAGCTTGGCTCTACATGAGGTCTGATAACTTTTTGACAGTGCGAGGTCTTGGCAACATTATTCATGAAAATGATTTTGGTGGGATTATTTAGTCTCAAACTAAGTAAAAAAAGATTGTTCTTCAGTGGGTGACTAAAAACGAATAAAAATACCTTATGATGCACACCGAAGTAACATTTTGGCGGGCAACATTGGGGAACAAAAAGTTATCTTATTTTGTCGTGTTGCCGCAAAAGTTATCGAATATTTATGTGTTACCCGGTTGCAAGATGTTGCTTCACTAAAAATAACTTTGGTGTGGATGGACCAATCACTAAATAGTATAAAACAAAGTCGCTCCCCGCTGTCTGTCCCTATGTATGCTTAGCATATCAGGTTTTCTTTTCAATTAAAGTACTTTTTAACGGTATAGGTAAATTTGAACGATTTTGGCATTAAATTAATTATTGTTAGTCCAACGTTTCAAAGTTGGAGAACAGAATAAATACACTGCCATTTTCTTTTATACGGCGATTAATGATGTAGCCTACTACCAAAAAACAAAAAACTACTACTAAAAAAATTGTTTAAAAAAACAAAAAACCGACTTCAAAAAACCTACCTCTAAAAAGCAAGAAATAATATTCGTAATAATAAAACACGTCTATTGAAGTCGGGTGGGGCTGGAGTACAAATCCCTTTTTTTATTCTAAAAGCCCCACCCGACTTCAATAGACGTGTTTTATTATTACGAATATTATTTCTTGCTTTTTAGAGGTAGGTTTTTTGAAGTCGGTTTTTTGTTTTTTTAAACAATTTTTTATTTTTTTATTTTTAGTGTAGGTACTTTTTGTATTAGATAGTATAGGTATATTATTTAGGTAGAAATTTAAATCGGCTCAGCCAAACGTGAGTTAATTGCGGAGAAACATACATACATGCGGGTCAAACTGAGAACCTCCTTTTTTAAGTCGGTTAAAGAACTACACTTAAGATATCCCTTTTCCAACAAAAAAATAATTATCTTGTTCAGTTCATAAACAAAGAAGTTATACGACTGATCATCGAGGTAGTTCACACAAAATCATACTATTTTCGTGCTTTTTTCAAGATTACTTGAAAAGTACTGAACCGATTTCAAAATTTTAAAAAATGGGACCAACTTGGGAGTTTACCTAATGTAATAACGTTTGAATCATTTCAATCGGTCCAGCCGTCTTCGAGTAATCGATGTACATACAAAAAACAAAAAAAAAAAAAAAAAACTGTGGTCGAATTGAGTACCTCCCTCCTTTTGAAGTCGGTAAAAAAAAACGGAAATTTCATACTTTAACTCCTAAGTTAAAGTATGAAATTCCCGATTTTTTTCTCACACACAGAGGCAGAGGGTATCTTCTATGATGATATGCTAAGCATACTCGTACATAGGGACAGACAGCGGGAAGCGACTATGCTTAGATCTTTTAAACTACTCAACCGATTTTGATGAGGTTTTTTTAATAGATAGAGTGATTCAAGAGAAAGGATTATATAGTTCGTCCTTGGTAATTTGACACCAATACGTGGTGTCAAATTCCACACTTCACCGAAGCGAAGCGAGGGCAGGTCGCTAGTAAAGAATATAAATATGATTCGGGAACAATTGTTTATTATTGGTGATAGGTGTTACACGGTTCAACGAAATTGATTCGCTTTGGTTGAAAGGCAGAGTAGTGAAAGATAATGCTGTTGGAGAAGTGAAGTGTTTGTTTTTCTCGTTTGTTTGTTATGCCTTCACGTCTTAAAGATCATCATGAAATTTTGCATACACGTTCTCAGGACAGAGAAGGACTTAGAGTACCTTTCAACCATAAAAAATAGTACTGTTCCCGGGATAGCAAAAAAATTTTCCACGCAGACAAAATCGCAGGCGGTTGCTAGTTTATTATAAAGTGAACCAACCAGGATTCGAACTTTGACTCAAGAGGCAGGATCGCCGCAACTGCGCCAAACGGTCGTCGAAAGTAGATGTATGTTTAGAATACAAAATGTAAAGTAATGTAAACACAGTATTTATGTAAATGTATCTTGTTATTTCAGGATAACCAAATGTCCTTTGTACTGACTGAATTTTGATAAGGGTTACCTTTGCCCACCACATAGTTATACTAAAGGGCCGTAAGGTTAATATGCATGTGAAAACCCCAATAGAAAACTTCTAGGTTAGAACCTCTTTCTAAATAATGGAAGGGGGAAAAAACTCGCTAACATTCCTTTCACCCGTTCCGTTTGATCCAATGAATTTACTTTGCAGAATTTCTATAAAGTTCTTTGTAATTTAAATGTTATTTGTAATTTTTTGATGCACAATGGGATACTGCTTGGCCTTCACTTTACCTGATGTTGAGTGACGATAAGGCCGAATATGGAAGCGCACTACACCCGGAATCCTCATCACTGAGGAACTGGCTATTTTACATCTAAAGCTAGGGTTTCTTAGGACGACGGTGCCGTAATATGACGGCACCGTCATCCTAGGAAACCCTACCTTAACTGCCGAAACAACAATTTTAATTCTTATGCCGTCAGACTCAGGTAAGATGGTGTAGATAGCCTGACGGACTTTAAATAACTTTATCTACACCCATGCTTTAAATCCTCTGTAAGGGGTTCTGAAACAGTTAGCTCACTGCCATCATTACAATATCCTGAGCGAGAGTGGGCCTGCAGCGCCGCGCGCCCACGCGCGAGCAACGCATTATGAAATTCAGTACAACATTATAACTCTTGCGGAAGACATAATGACGAGGAGGGAGAGGAAAGTCAAAGTCAAGGACAAAGTCAAAACCTTTATAGAGGATACATATCATGGGTTTAGATAAAGTCTTGTATTCAACTATACATAATTAGGTATTAAAACACTCAAGTGATACTATTATCACATATAAAAAACATTTTCCACATTCGTGTTTTAATACCCTTCGTTATCATAGTACAGTTGCATAAATAACTATTAAGCCCCACCACCAACCAAACCGTCACTTAATCGTCACATCAGGTGAGGTAAAGGCCAAGTACAGTACATGTTGTGAGTTAGATTTTTATCAGCTCACGGAGTCACTAGTATTTTTATTAACAGGCAAACATACAAACCCTTGCAAACGAGGTATAGGTCTTGCAATGGCAAGTGCAAGTGCAAAAACTGGTAGCAACTAAGCCCCATCTTACACGGCGTGACTGAAAATAAACTGGTTGCAAACTCTAATCACCAATGAGTTGCTAAACAGTCACAGCACTAGTGTTTCAATCGCGGTTCGTACACGACGCTACCAATTGCCAACTGGTTTGCAACGCGTCGGCAATGCGTTGGCAACTAATCACTCGCAATCGGTCCAACGGTTACCAACTATAATTTCAAACTGGTTTCGTCAGTTTTGAGTCGCGTCGTGTAAGAAGGGTCAGATATTATTGGTTTTGGTGGTTAAAGAAAACACATGTTTATCGTTCTGTGGTTGGATCTGTATTCATTTTAAAGCGAGCAATTACAATAAACCTTATTCTAATAATATTTTATGCTTAATAGACATTTCGCATGTTATATGTAGCAGTCACTTACATAAATAATTATGTTGCGGTGCAACTATAAAATCATTTAAAATCATCATACTTCACCTCCCCTGAAAGTTCACTGTACACCCCCAACGGTAACAGAGAAAAAATAAATAAAAAACAAGTATTTTTTTTACATAGAATTAACTAAAATTAAAGTTAAATACAATAGTTTTAATGGTTGAATAATTTTGTGTTGTTCTTATGTGTTACATATTCTTTGCTATTCCATAAAATCTTAACATTTGGTGATAAGTCTTCAATTACAGTATATGGACCTAAATAAATTTTATCAAGTTTATCACGTGCTTGATTTTTTAGCAATACAAGATCACCTGGTTTATACATCACAGGGTTAATATTCTTATCATAAGACTGTTTCCTATTTTCCTTACTAGATAAAATATTTTTTCTTGCATCTGATTGTGTTTTCTGTAATCTAAATTTCAGTTGTAAAGGGTAACTATCGTAATTATACAGGGGTTCAATAGGTACATTCTGTAGATTACTTGGTAAATTACAAAGTTTTCCGAAAACAAGTTCATATGGCGTGTATTTGATTTCAGTGTGTACACTCGTGTTAAAGGCAAAACACCAGTAGGGTAACCATGAACTCCAATCTCGTCTATTTGATTCACATTGAATTCTAAGAAAAGCTCCTAAATTTTTATGTGTATTTTCCAAAGCACCTATGGTTTCATGGTGGTAAACTGTAGATTGTAACTTTTTGATGTTTAATAATTTGCAAATTTCTGAAAAAATTGAGGACAGGAATTCAGTACCTTGATCAGTGAGAATCGTGTGAGGCACACCGTATCTTAAGATAAAATTCTCTACCAAAGTTTGAGCTACTGTTTCTGAATTTTTATTCTGCAAAGGGTAAGCTTCGACAAATTTTGTCAAATTACATTGTAGGGTTAACGCATACTTATAGTTAAAATTATCTTTGTCTAATGGTCCTATTAAATCTAAACTTATTATTTCAAAAGAAGAATTTGCCGTTGTCGTAATGACCATCGGCTCCTTAACATACTTATTTGTAAACTTGTATAACTGACAATGCTTACATTTCTTAACATAGTTTTTGACGTCATCGTCTAAACCTTTCCAAAAATAATATTTTTTAATATTATTTGTCATTCTGTTTATACCCGCGTGGCCACTCGTAGGTAAAAGATGAAAGTCATTCAAAGTCAAAGTCAAAGTCAAATAAGCTTTATTCAAATAAACTTAATTATTAAGTACTTTTGAATCGTCTATATTTTCCTACCACCCGTTCCAGACTTTTTTAGCTAACAAGAAGAACGGGCGCAAGAAACTTATCAGCTGTAACAGCCATAAGTAACGGTATTTACAAACTTGAATATATCGTTACCAAATAATTACAACAGGGTGACAGGATTATTGGCAACAACATAGACTTATTGTTATATTACTTCAACAAAGTACTTATAGTAGCAAGTTATGTGTTACATCATTTCCACGCATTTTGATCTTTAAGATAATCGTCTACTTTATAATAACCTTTACCCATGAGCGTTTTTTTAACATGGTTTTTAAATTCATGCAAAGGAAGATCAATCACTTGTTGTGGAACTTTATTAATAAAGGCTATGCCTTTCCCCATAAATAAACCTCTAGTTTTTGCAAGCCTAAATCTTGGAACGGCAAGTTTATCTTTATTTCTTGTATTAAATTTTCATAAATGTATTGGCCTGCCAAAGTTAAAATATTTATTTCTTTGAACAATTCTCTCAAGGTATCTCTTCGCCGTAGATTGTATATGGCGCGAACAGCTCTTTTTTGGAGTACAAAAATATTTTCAATACTGGCAGCTGAGCCCCACAATAGCAGTCCATATGACATTACACTATGAAAATAACTAAAGTATACTAACCTTGCCGTTTCAATATCAGTTAAAAGCCTTATTTTCTTAACAGCGAATGCCGCTGAACTAAGTCTACTTGACAAGGCCTCAATATGTGGATCCCATTGCAGTCGAGAATCTAGTGTGATACCTAGAAATTTTGTACTCTCAATAAACTCGACTTCCTCGTCATTCAAATTAATATTTAATTTTGTCTGCTCAACATTAGGTAATGAGAATTTAACACATTTAGTTTTTTTGGGGTTAAGTGCTAAATTATTACTATTAAACCAGTATGAAACTTTAGAGAGGGCACTATTTACTTCGTCCGAACAGTTATTACCTCTGTTTACTTTAAAAACTAAAGAAGTATCATCCGCAAATAGTACTGTCTCACATAAATTATTCGCGTAGTTGGGAAGGTCATTTATATAAATTAGAAACAACAATGGGCCCAATATTGATCCCTGTGGCACACCCATATTGATGGGGGCTCCGGTAGATTCAGTTCTATTAATCACTACTTTCTGAGTTCTATTGTACAAATACGATTTCATAAGACTAACTGATTTATCAGAGACACCATAATGTTCTAGCTTCTTTAATAGTGTTTGATGATCAACACAATCGAATGCCTTAGAAAGGTCACAGAAAATGCCAATTACATCTTGCTTTTCTTCCCAAGCGTCAAGAATATGTTTGAGAAGTGCAATTCCAGCATCAGTAGTACTTTTACCCTTGGAAAATCCAAACTGATTTTTATGAAGTATATTATTGTATGTGAAGTAATCTAATAATTGGGAATATATAATTTTTTCAAATATTTTACTAAGTGCTGGTAGTATAGATATTGGCCTAAAGTTAGCTGGGTCACTTTTATCCCCAGATTTAAAAAGAGGAATCAATTTACTATTTTTCATTAGATCAGGAAAGACCCCTTCGTCAATACATTTGTTAAAAATAAAAGCCAAGTAAGGGGCTAGTATATCAATTATTGATTTAATAATGCTTGTGGACATGCCCCAAAGATCTTCTGTTTTTTTAACATTAATTGTTTTAAAAGCTTTAATGATATCTGCACTATTTATTTATTTAAAGGAAAAACTTTAATTGCACTTATCAACACTAGACTCCAGAAGGGAGACAGCGATGTTGGGACAAGCACTAAGAGTACTGGTAGTTTCTGCAGGTATTCTAGCAAAGAAATCTTCAAAAAACTTTAGCGACCTCATTGTCAGATTCAAAAGTTTGATCACCAGTTTTTAAACAGAAGGAATTTATATTGGATTTTGATTTGCCCGTTTCTTTATTAATAATATTCCAAGTAGCCTTAATTTTATTGTCAGCTAATTTAATTTTATTTGAAAAGTACTTGGACTTTGCTAAGATACAAACTTCTCTGAATGTTTGTGAATACTTCTTGACAAATTCAATGACAAGAATGTTAGGATCACAAGAAGTAGCTTTCTCTGCATAAAGTTCGTATAATTTCCTTCTGCTCTTATATATACCGGGTGTGGCCCAGTCACTAAATTTCGTACTATCATTACATTTGATCACTTTTTGTTTAAAAGTTTCACTAAATTCAGTTTGAACTATGCTAAATAAATGATTATATAGGTTATTGGCTTCAAAATTTGGTTCTGGTAATGTTTCAATTTTACTTGTGACATTGATTCTGAATTTTTCAATACAGTGTTTTTTTATTGGCCTACACATTATTTCCCGTTTAGGTGGAACATGATGGTGCTCAATGGAGGCTAATTGTCCACTATGGTCGGATTTAATACAATTTAAAATTGATTTTTCAATGACATTACAGTTACAGAAAATATTATCTAAGCAGGTTGCCGATGTGGGTGTGATACGCGTTGGTTCATTAAAAATATGTAGCAAATTAAATGATTTAAATAAGTTTATGAACCTACTCGACAGTTTGGCTAATTTAGGGTCTAAGATGTCGACATTAAAATCTCCGCAAATCGCGACTTTTTTATTCTTCCTACAGGTCATTTTTAAGACTTCCTCCATAGTGGACTCAAACTCAGAGTAATTTGCGGTGGGGGGTCTGTATACGCATACTATAATTATTTGATCAAGTTCCACACAAGACACTTACATAAATAATTATGTTGCGGTGCAACTATAAAATCATTTAAAATCATCATACTTCACCTCCCCTGAAAGTTCACTGTACACCCCCAACGGTAACAGAGAAAAAATAAATAAAAAACAAGTATTTTTTTTACATAGAATTAACTAAAATTAAAGTTAAATACAATAGTTTTAATGGTTGAATAATTTTGTGTTGTTCTTATGTGTTACATATTCTTTGCTATTCCATAAAATCTTAACATTTGGTGATAAGTCTTCAATTACAGTATATGGACCTAAATTAAGACTTCCTCCATAGTGGACTCAAACTCAGAGTAATTTGCGGTGGGGGGTCTGTATACGCATACTATAATTATTTGATCAAGTTCCACACAAGACAGCTCAATGGTTCGTTCAATTGAGAGGGATACTACATCTTTGCGTTCTTTATATTGTAAACTATCATGTAGAATAATAAGTGACCCCCCTCTTATAGCAGATTTCCTATTAAACGAGCTAGCAACTTTGTAATTATCCAAACTTAAAACTAATTCGTGCTTTTTCAACCAATGCTCAGTAACACATAACACATCAATATCTTCAGAATTTAAGAATAAGCTTATTTCTAAATCTTTGCCAGAAAAGCCTTGCATATTCTGGTGTACAATTCTTAAACAGTTAGGCTTTTCTATTGTTAAGTCAGGGCTAGAGGACGCCTCTATTGTCTGAGGGTGGGTACCCACTTAGGTTCGCGAACCTCCGCGCTCCGCGAACCTCGAACAGTGATCCATAGCAAAAACAAATATTTTTACTTTGGCTACAGTGTGTACCTGTGCGAACCAAGTTCGCATACGTGTTCGCTCACGTACACACCTGGGCGCCCTGTTCCAGCAGAGGATAAACGATTTTTTCGGTGCATGTTCGCGGAGCGCGGAGGTTCGCGAACCTAAGTGAGTACCCACCCTTAAACGGTAATTTAAATGTAAACAATTATTATTACTTGAATAAAGTAAATAGTACATTACTGACGCGGTCAATAATGACTGCATTGCTGGCAGCGCGATGATGATGGCCGATAGCGTAGCTTAGCGCAGGTCCAGGCCGTCACAGCGCGGTCAGCATTACAGCCCTTGATGGCCAAGCTGGAATAAAGGCCGAGACCGGAGGTCGAGGCCTTTATAGCGCGGACAGCAAGGGCTGCAATGATGACCAAGCTTGAAGGCCGAGACCGTAGTTAAGCTCAGCTTGAGGCCATCATGGCGTGGCCAGCAGTGCAGTCATTGTGGACCAAGTCTTGTATAGTGCTTTACTCAAAAATGTCAAATAAGTAAAAAATGACAAAAATGACAAAAATGACAAAAATTTCCAAAAAATACCAAAATGACCATTTTTGTCATTATCATTAATTACTTTTTTGACATTTTTGATATTTTGGACATTTTGGACATTTTTGAAATTTTTGACATTTTTGACATTTTTGACATTTTGGCATTTTTGACATTTTTGTCATTTTTGACATTTTTGACATTTTTGACATTTTTGACATTTTTGACATTTTTGATATTTTGGACATTTTGGACATTTTTGACATTTTTGACATTTTTGACATTTTTGACATTTTTGACATTTTGGCATTTTAGACATTTTTGACATATTTGACATTTTTGACATTTTTGACATTTTTGACATTTTTTGACATTTTTAACATTTTTGACATTTTTGACATTTTTGACATTTTTGACATTTTTTGAAATTTTTGAGCAAAGCACTATACAAGACTTGGTCCAAAATTACAAAAATGTTAAAAATGATTAAAATGACACAAATAAAAAAAGGGTAAAAAGTCAAAAAAGTAAAAAAGTCAAAAAGTAAAAAATATCAAAAAGGAAAAATAGCAAAAAAGTAAAAAAAAGTACAAAAACATCATTTTCAACAATATAACACCCGCGCAAATAAAGAATGGGATTGAAAATAGCGGCTCACGGCGCTTACCACAACGAGTGTGACTGAGAGAGCGATAGATGTGGCGTTTAATTTGTGAGCGAGAAGTGAATATGAACGACGCCATTCTTAATCCCATTCTTTATCTGCGCGGGTTGTACAATGTACTTTTTTCAACTAACTATGTTTGAAACAAAACTCGACAATAATGGATTCTCAAAGGAAATTGCTGGTGGCTAAAACTCGACAATAATGAAATCCCATACAACATTGTTGCGTCACCATCGGAGGACACCGGCAAGCTCGACTTTGTTCAAAGAAGGTTGTCGAAATAATGATCATATTACAAGCATTTTTGAGTAAATGTTATTTTTATTTGGAACAGATTCCAAAGTTGAATGACAAATGTCAAAAGTTGACTGCTCAATAAAAGCAGTTGTTTTACTAGCCAGATTATAGGCTAAATGTTTAAAGTAAAAAGATAGCGATAATGCTATTTGTCTCTTAAGGCGGTACCCTGAGCGAAAGTGGCGCCGCGGTGAATTTTATTGAATATTATAATTCTAATAAACAATTTTAATAATGTTTCTCGTGGAGATTTTAGGGCCCATGATCTAGTATTTTTAGAAGGTATCACTACATGCCCTCGTAGTCATTCGTAGAAGTAGATAGCAAAACTGCTAAAAGTGGCCGTTTTTGACACATTTTCTATCTACTTCTACGAATGACTACGAGGGCATGTTGTGATACCTTCTAAAAATACTAGACCATGGGCCCTAAAATCTCCACGAGAGACATTATTAAAATCTTTTTCTATTAATAACTTATTAAATAAAAACCTCTGAGGGCGCCACTTTCGGTCATACAACGGCCTTAAAAGAACTAGGCAGATAGAATTTATCTTTTGTCAAGTAAAAACTATTGAATAATTTATTGATGTCAATTATGTGCAGCTGTTCACTATTATGAAATGCCACTGTATTCAATGTTAAGTTCAACTGATACCTAAAATTATTTTCTATTTGTGGCATACTTTTGCTATATGGGAATGTGAACAAAATCACTTTTCTCACTTTTAGAGAGCATAAGGAATTACAATAATCTAACAATTGGTTTTTGTTCACATTACCCCTATTTCTTATTAAAATTATCAAATTAGTGTTTTCATTAAATGATTTTTTAACAATAATTTTCATCATGTCATCCATAGTTGACCCAGGCATACATTCAAAATTAAAGTTTTATCGTTTTGATTAGTAATACGTATTATGTCTTTAATTAAAAGAATTCGTGGTGACTCTAACGGTCGTATTTCTCTCAATAACATATTGACATCTTTCTTATTATATTTATTTTTTATAATAATGAGCTCATTTATTCCTATCTTTCTGCATAACGACTCTATTTCTCTCAGCAGCACTTCGTAAGTAGATGACGATCGAGTAAATAGGTACATACAACTTTCCGTCGGCACGTAAATACAATTGCCTGACTTACTTTTTATTATGTCATTATAGTTATAATCATAACTACTATACTTTGAACATATTATCAATTCTATTCCATTAATTGGTTTCTTCAGAATCTCAACGACTTTAGGTTGATCAGGCCTATTGATCGAAGAAGTCTGGGTAGATAAATCCGTGTTAGTAATATTTTTATTCATATTTAATTTTTGACGTTGTGCCCTTGTTAAAACGGATACAACCTTTCGATTTAATTCTTTTAATTCGGTACTAGTTATAGGTAAACGACTTAACGCGTCAGCGGCGGCGTTATCTTTACCTGGAACATGCTCAATAATGAAATCATACTCCTCTAAATGCAATCTAAATTTTGTTAATCTACTTGATGGATCCGTCTTACTAAACATATATATGAGAGGTTTGTGATCGGTCATAATTTTAAATCTTTTGCCATACAAGTAGGGTCTAAAATGTCGTACAGCCCATACGATAGCCAATAATTCCAATTCAATTATTGGGTATCTCGTTTCCGCAGGGTTCAAGGAACGACTAGCATAGGCTACCACACCTCCTGTGCTATTGGATAGTACAGCACCTAATCCAGTTTTTGAGGCATCTGTCTGAAGGACAAAGGTATTATTTTCAGAAAAATCGGGATATTATAATATAGGTGGAGTAATTAATGCATTTTTTAACGTTTGAAATGCTGACTCGCATTGTGATGACCATTGAAAAGTTACATTTTTCTTACAAAGTTGGTTTAATGGATATGCTATACTAGCGAATTGCGGTATGAACATTCTGTAGTAATTTGCAAACGCGACAAATCTTTTGATATCATCTGTGTTTACGGGCTTCGGATAATTTTGTAAAACTTGGATTTTAGAAGGGTCGGGAATTATTCCCTCGGATGTAATTTTGTGACCTAAATACATTATTTCTCTCTGCAAAAATTCGCATTTAGTTGGATTTAGTTTAAGATTAACTTTTCTAAATCTTTCTAAAACAGAAATTAAATTTTTATTGTGATTTTCAATAGAATTTCCAATAATTATGCAATCATCTAAGTAAATAAATGCTTTTTTATAGTTTAAACCTGACATTGCTATCGTCATTAACCTTGAGAACACACTAGGGCTTGTTTTGAGTCCCATGGGGCAGCTTTTCATTTGATATGTCTTGTCCGTAGTAAATGCTGTATATTTTCGTGAATTTTTATCTAACGAAAGTTGGTAATAAGACTGAGATAAATCAAGTTTGGAAAAGTAAACACTACCTGCTAAAGAGTCTAGGATTTCCGAAATATTAGGTAATGGAAACTTATCATCTTGAATAATTTTATTAAGCTGTCTGTAATCTACTACAAGACGCCATTTTTTGTTTCCTAATTTGTCCGATTTTTTCGGCACTAATAACACTGGACTCGACCATTCTGAAGTCGCTTCCTCAATAATGTCATTTTCTAACATTTCTTGAATTTGTCTCTGTACTTCTGATTTAAGTGCATGAGGCAGTCTATACGGTTTTTTATATACTGGCGTGAAAATATGAAGATGAAAAACATCGGCATATTTTGCACATATGTTTTCTATACTTATTTGTACCTCTTTATTTAAATATGAGTTCAAGTCAAGTAATTCAAATAATTTTTTAACTCGGTCTACTGTAATAGAGCTAGAGTCAAAATTACATATCTCAAAATCATGTAAATTTTGTACGTCTAAAAACGAAAAATCTATGAAATTTTCTTCGTCAGTCGTGTTTAAAATTTTAATTGCAATTTTTCCGTTTTCCGGTCTTGCAATCATACCTGCAATGAAAATTCCATTATGCGAAGGAATTTCACCTCCTAAAATAACACAATCGCTAATTAAGTGTATAGGGATGTGTTTAATCACTTCACAGCGCGGTGGTATTGTATGTAAATACCCATTAGAAAAACAACTTGTTATAATTGACTGATTATTATCCGTCAATGTAAGAGTGCAGTTTTCATAATTAATTACTGCTTTATACTTTGACAAGAAATCTTGTCCTAAAATTCCGTTAGCTGAACAAGAAATACTTTCAAATATGTAAAACTTTTGTGTAAATAGTACACCATTAAAATATAAGTCTAAGTAAATATATCCTATGGAATCGAGATTACCACTAATTCCTTTAATCGTTATTTTATTACTAATCATTTTATTAACTAAATCCGGATATTTTCTTAACCAATCGTACTTAATAACACAAAGACTGGCGCCAGAGTCTACTAAGAAACTAATATCTAAACTATTTTCTATAAGACACGAAACTAAACTACTATTATTATTAAAATATAAAATCAAGTTATTATCAAAGTGTTCATTTGGGACGAAAAAACTCGGAATTACCAGAGTAGTGCGCATTATTTTCATTCACGTTCATGTCAGCCAAATGCTGAGTGTGCTGAACACGCGGCGCTCGAGTTCCCAACGTGTTGCGGTAAATAATACGATGCGGGGCGGCGGAACCGCTTTGATTATAATTACCTGGATTATTCCATCTATAATTATTATTTGAAACGTTTGAAACCTTTGAAACCAATCCAGATCGGTTTACATTAGAATAGTAAGGCATATTTCTGTGGAAGTTGGAATTATAATAATTCTGTGGATTTTTGTTACGTGGGTAATTCGACCTAGAATCCCTTTGTCGGTGACTTATTTGTCGGGTTTTGCCGTACTGAGCCTGGGAATGAAAATTGGAATATCTTACCTTCATGACCTCGTGCTCAGTGCTCGTTGACATTGACTTTTCATCAACAAGAGTTGATAACACTACAGCTGTTGCTTTCATAAATAAGATGGGATTATTAATAAGATTTAATATCTTAAATTCTTACACCTTAATAGCAAATCACGTAAAATCTGACAGTGCAGTGGTGTAAAAAACGAAAAATATATATATTTTTTTGCTCCTATATAAAAATAAAAACCTATAAGTAAAAGAAAAAGCTGATAGGGAATCCCAACGATTTTTTTTTTTAATATCATTTGGCACTCCAGAGATTGATTTATTTAAATAAAAAATCAACAACAAATACATAAAGATTTGTATAATGGAAAAGAGACCCCGAAGCATTTGCAGTTGATGCTTTTACTCTCAACTGGAAAAACATTTACTTTTATGCCTTTCCCCCTTTTGTTCTTATTTAAAAGTGCTTAAATAAAATTATAATGGAAGAAGCGGAGGGTACACTAGTGTTTCCATTCTGGCCTTCTCAACCTTGGTTCCGGTTTGCTATGAGCGAAGCATACATAAGAAGAGGTACACCAGAGTCAGCAATTGACATAACTGGTAACTCATTAACCAACAACACACTTGAACAGTATAACAGCTCTCTAAAATTATGATGGTTTTTTGTAACCATTTTTCATATTGATTCAAAGCAAACCACCATCTCTAATATGATAACATTTCTAAATGAACTTGGGGCCTATTACGAAAATAACGTACGCTATTGCGTAACGCAGTCACTTGGCCACGATAATCGTCCACAGCTTGTTGGTTGTAGTTATAACAAACATTTTGAATTTGGCTATCGTAGCTTATGGACTATTAAACGAACGATGTCGGATACGCTAGAGAGAAACTGTCAAACTCACGCAATCTCTTCGCAATATCGCATACGAAAGTGATTTGTAATAGGAAACAAACAAAACGAAGCACGGACGCAGCTGCGTGTATCGCATTAAACTTTTCGTAATAGACCCCCTTATTAAGTCAGGAGCATCATATGCCACAATCAACTCAACAAGGTCAACCTTAAGCTCGATTATGGGACCAGAAATAGGGTCAGATGACAATATTTCTACTGCTAGGAGAACAGGCTTAAATATAGATCTCATTCGATCTAAAGCTGGTTGGTCCCATAATTCTGTTACATTTGCTAAACACTATAATAGACCTATAGCGGAAAGACCTACAAATTATAGCACTAAAATTTGAAATACAGCAACTTTACTTGCGTCAGTTAAATCAATTCAATCGTAAAGGTTACTTTTATTTTTCTTTCACTTAAAAAATAATAATGTTATTTTCTTAAAAAATCGAATAGATTACCTACCATAAGTTAAGTAAAATATGATGTTCGTATCTAAATGATAGGAACAAGTGAATTTGATATAGTTATTTTTTCATTTATAAATTAGTTTCCTAATTTTTTTTAGTAAATGAAAAAGATTAAAAATGTGTTAATTTACCAAATAACTTCCTGCTAAAAATATTCACAACCCTTACTTCGAACATCTACATGTAATACGTCTTGGACAAGGAGCAAGTATAATTAAATGATTAAACGAACTTACCTTAAGTGAAGTTCTATCATAATTATACGAAGCTCCTTGTCCAAGACGGGACTCCCTCCCTACCCTAAATACTAGAGTATTAACCCTTAGAGCTATGTTAAAGGTTGCTCATATTTTTCGTTAATAAATGTATTTTTAAGGAAGTAGGTACTTTAAACGTAATGGCATTTCCAGAGAGTGTGACCATATACTAAAATGTTTTTTTTAAATAATAGCTTTGGACTTTGTGACTGGTCGCTGGTACAATCAGCGTTACTACATGTAATACGTCTTGGACAAGGAGCTTCGTATAATTATGATAGAACTTCACTTAAGGTAAGTTCGTTTAATCATTTAATAATTTCGATCGCATATCTTTTATCAAAAGAGTTGTATTGGCATAAGTGGAGTCTAAACGTAGTTTCGCACTTTGAGACAATCGTGTTTTCAAAACAAAATTTATTAATTGTTGTTGAGAGGCATCATTAATCATTGTGCTATAAAATTCAATACTTTCAATCAACTGCTTGGTGACCTCCTCTTGTCCGGTCATTGTGGGTAAAAGTGCAATAGCAGTTTTAAGGTCAAAATTAGGTAAATTTCCCGTAGCCATTTTGGACTCTTTTTCGGTACTTATAGGTTCATTAACTAAATCGACAATCAAATATATAAAATATTAATTTCTTCTACTAACTTATTTACGAAAACTGTGCCTTAAGAACTTATTTCAGAACTATCTATTTGCAAACTCACTTGAGACAAAATATACGCCAACTTACCATATTCTAATTTCGCTTCTTCAAGTTTTTTATAAGCTAAATCAGACTTTCGCCTTTCTGGACCTAACTTTACCAAGTATTCTTTAATGTATTTTAACGAACTTTGCAATTTAATCAATTCATCTGACATAATAAACTATAAACTCTAACATTATTTCTCTACTTCTTAAATTAAATATCTATCTTTCAAATTAATTAATTAAAAAAATACAAAACACAATTTATAAAATTATAAAAATAAATGTACCTCTTATCTGGTTACAAACTTATAACTGGGAGCAAGGACAGGCAGGCAGGCGCTGGCTGCGGTCCATGTCGTTGCCAAATTGATGCTCGTAGGAAGCTACGGCGGAAGAAAACAGCATAGAACAGTTGATGCGTGCAGCTTGAGCTTGATGCTTGAGGTTGAACGATAGCTGCATCGATGATTTGGCCGGGCTATACCCTGGACACCTTGGGCCGGGATTTCCCTGGACTCCGCTCGTTCGTGGGCCGGGCTATACCCTGGATTCCTGGGCCGGGATTTCCCTGGACTCCGCTCGTTCTTTATACTGAAGTTGTAGGCAGTTCAAATGTTGAAGTGTTGTTGTTCGCCAGATTATGTCTTGTCAGTTCACGACGCAACGCTTTGATTGTTTGATGTCTGGCCTTCTTGAATAAGTAGTAGGCGATTGACACCAAGAGCAGTATGACCACCACAATGATAAGAATTTCACTCAAATTCATGGATTTTTGAGTTGCTTCGGCGTTGGAAGTTCCGCTGGCAGTCTGGGCGATGACCACTTCTTCTTTACTCTGTTGTTTTCCCATGTTGAAATCGTAGGCGTAAGGTATTAGGCTTCTTATTTTCATAAATCTTCTAAATTATTTTTCTTTCTTCATGTCTTCTTAATTAAATCAGAATATATTTAAAACTTCGTTTTTCGGCAGGGTCGCCATCAGATATTATTGGTTTTGGTGGTTAAAGAAAACACATGTTTATCGTTCCGTGGTTGGATCTGTATTCATTTTATATTTTATGCTTAATAGACATTTCGCATGTTATATGTAGCAGTCACTTACATAAATAATTATGTTGCGGTGCAACTATAAAATCATTTAAAATCATCATACTTCAAGGGGCTAAGCTTCACAGTTTGGCCCACCGCCGAAAAGTTGCTTGCCTATCGGTCTTTTATAGATTGTACTTCGGTGAGTGTGCTCAAGAGCTGCATGTGCTCATTCCACCTTCTCCTTTCTACTATCGGACATCCAGACGTACTGCGGGTTACCACCCGTTCTTGGTTGATATACCTTTTCTGCGTACCAAGCGCTACTCCACATCGTTTTTAATGCGCACAGCTATGGAATGGAATTCCCTGCCGGCGTCTGTGTTTACGAGTGCATACAACCTGACTCTATTCAAGGCCAGAGTGAATAAGCAACTTCTGGGCAAGCTCGCTCCATCGTAGGCCCTGTCTTTGCTTTTGGGCTAGACTGGGGTCAAGGGAAAACCCATTTATGACAAAAAAAGTGCATAATAATATCAAGTAAGAGAACTGGATTCATTTTTATACGCAAGATGGTTAGTTAAAAGAGATGTGTCTGTTCCATAATTTATTTATAACTTAACATTAACTTAGTTTCAAAGCAACCTCAAATGAAGCCAGCCCCATTGAGATGGAATTATGTTAGTGGTTAGCGTAAATTGTACGCGCTGAAACTTTTCAGAAAAACAAGTCGCGCTGTTGTGGTCGGGTTAGAATACTAAATTTTACCGTCACGTTTTAGTACTTCTAGTGCAGATTAGATGAAAGTAACACTATAAATAAATGAAAAATAGGTTTCTTATACAGGCTGTTTGGTAATAGCCTTATAAAGCCGAATATGGTAGATAGGGTAGGTACATGCATAAGTACAAACCCGGAAAATTATTATAATACCTGAAAACCACGTCTTTTTAGGGTTCCGTACCCAAAGGGTAAAAACGGAACCCTATTACTAAGACTCCGCTGTCCGTCTGTCTGTCTGTCACCAAGCTGTATCTCATGAACTGTGATAGCTAGACAGTTGAAATTTTCACAGATGATGTATTTCTATTGCCGCTATAACAACAAATACTAAAAACCGAATAAAATAAATATTTAAAGGGGGCTCCCATACAACAAACGTGTTTTGTTGCCGTTTTTTGGTACGGAATCCTTCGTGCACGAGTCTGACTCGCACTTGGCCAGTTTTTTCTTTTTATGATAAACTGCAAAGTGGCAACCCTAGACAGAAATTGTTTTGTTTTTGCCCATTAATAGGATTGATTATCGAATACAATAGTCTCTTTGCGTCTAGGGTTGTCAAAATGATAACCCTAGACGCATTTGACCATTCAAATTTCTCAGTCATGTGGCGGTTTTCAGGGTAGGTATATAATAATTTTCCGGGGACCCCCCTAATATGGTAGATAGGGCACCATGCATACCAATGCATGGTGCCCTATCTACCATATTAGGCTTTATAAGGCTATTACCATTTGAGGAGCTCGGTGGCGTAGTGGTTTAGCGCTTGGCCCAGCGATTGCGTAAGTCAAGCAACGTTCGCAAGGGTCGCTCATGGGATGGGTGACCAAAAATTTACTATCGCGAACTCCTCCGTGCTTCGGAAGACACGTTAAGCCGTTGGTCCCGGCTGCATTGCAGTCGTTAATACCCACCAATCCGCATTGAGCCCGCGTGGTGGGTTATGGCCCGTCCTCCTTATCCACCCATAAGGAAGGCCTGTGCCCCAGCAGTGGGGACATCAAAAATGGCTGATGGACAAGCAACGTTCGCAAGGGTTGGTCATTAGATGGGTGACCAAAAATTTACTGTCGCGAACTCCTCCGTGCTTCGGAAGGCACGTTAAGCCGTTTGTCCCGGCTGCATTTGCAGTCGTTAATACCCACCAATCCGCTTTGGGCCCGCGTGGTGGGTTATGGCCCTTCCTCCTTATCCACCCATAAGGAAGGCCTGTGCCCCAGCAGTGGGGACATCAAAAATGGCTGATGGACAAGGTTATTACAAACACCCTGTATATTCGAGGTAACTACCTATGATTAAGCAATCCTACTCATTAATATTATTAATATTATAAATGTGAAAGTTTGGATGTTTGAATGTTTGTTACTCAACCACGTAAAAACGACTGAACTGGAGCCCTACCATGAGTTGATGCAAACTGTTTACGTTACAGTAAACTGTCGGATATACTGCTCACAGTCAATACGAGTGAAAGAGAGAAAACGATAGTTTACTGTAACGTAAACAGTTTGCAACAACTCATGGTAGGGCCACTGATTTGGATTTGGTACACATTAGAACCTTAATTAAATCAAGTCAAATTTTTATCATCGTCAAAAGTTCCCTAGGGCCAACGAAAACGAAGTTGCAGGCGGAAGTTAGTCGATAATAAAATAATTCTGAAAGGTATCAACATTATTATAATAAGAGTATGAGTAAAGAGAGAAAGAGATGTAGTAAACATTGTTTTCTTTTTATTAAATTATACACTGATGGTCACATAGACACTTTTTGTCAAATGTGCACGTAATAAAACAGATCTCGGTGTTCGTACTTCAATTTTAAAAGAAACAATAGCAACGTTTAGTTTCATGAAACAAAATACATCGCATTAATTAGTTGAATGAACAACTGAAGAAACAACAAGGTTTGTTATTGGAGTACTGGCGGCGCAGCTTGAAGGTTCTCGGAACAGCAGCCTGCATAAATATTTTGTTCATCCGCGTACAGCTCACTACAGACCGGCCAGCGAACTAAAATGTATGGAACAAGCATTGCGCTCAATTAAATGCCAGGGGCCCTATTTTTGAATCCATCGACTGGCGTCGAGCGCTCGTTTCTACTGATTTTCGTTCGACATATGACTCAAATGTTTGAGATAGAGTCATATGTCGAACGAAAATCAGTAGAAACGAGCGCTCGACGCCAGCCGAGCGATTCAAAAATAGGGCCCCAGCATTTTTAGCTCCATCCACTTAGTACAACTAATTATTTCACTATGCAGCACAAATTGTCTGAGCACTGGTTGCTTATTAGCGATCATAATTTGTATACTCATAGATATTTTCTATACTTAAACCTTCGTTCAAGAATCCCCTAGATGTCCGGTCAGAGTTTCTAAAATGGCACCTCAAATAGCATCCCACTTACAAACTCGGTGCTTATTTCGCACAAAGTAGGGGATAAAAGATGTGATGTGTGTGATTTTGTGTAAATAAAATAAGGTTATTTTGTACAAAATAAGTGATATAAAATGTGAGTTTGTACAAAATAAGAGGTGATTATGTACAACATTATTTGAAATTATTATCTGATTATCAGAATTATTTAAAATTTGCATGTCGGGCATTATCCGGCGAAATATGTGTACCTTTTTAAAACTTTTGTCATCTTTAATAACCATGTTTCATGCAATAAATATCTTTATATTTATCTTTAAAATAAGCGCCAAGTTTGTAAGTGGGACGCTATTTCGCGGTGCCATTTTTGCGTATCTACTGTTTTAGTTTGTGAAGCGTTATCTAGGATATTCTTGATCGAAGACTTAAACGAAAAAATATGATACGTTATTTCTGCAATTTTTACTGCCTTCTTTGCGTCTTTTACACCATTTGACAACACAGGACGTCATTTCTAATAAACTGAGCGGATTGTACTTTTTCGGCCCAGTGGTGCTATTATTTAAGCAATATTTGTTTCCAATCACACTTCTATAGATTTTAGTTCGCTGCTACAGACAAAGTTACTATAAGCATGATCGAGGTCCTATAACAATGTTTGCTTTATGATTCTAGAATATATTTACCTAACCAGAAAATAATTTATAGAACATTGAATTTTAAATCAATATCTAAATATAGTTCATGAAAACTATACGCTAGCATTTCAAGTTTAGTTAACACCAGCAACTTTTATTAATATGCAAATCGTAATGTCTTCTTGTTTTTTTAAAATTAATTTTTACGTATTCTGTTGCTTATTGGATGAGTTCACAAAAGCTACTATCCTGAAGTACTTGTGTCTCATAATAAGCCATTATTTTTTATTTGTATGGAAAACTGCAAATTGACAACCCTAGACACAAATAGACTATTATTTTCCAAAAATCAAACCCATTAATGGGCAAAAGCAAAACACAATTTAGGTGTAGAGTTGGCAAAGAAAAAAATAAAATAAAATGTTTTTTTTCAAAAAAGAGATGGTTTTGGCCAACATTCTATACACTGTTAATTTTTAAGTATATCTAAAAATGAAAAGGGGATTTCAGACCACGTAAATGAACAAGTTTTATTATGGGGCCAACCTCGAAATCGCGAAAAAAAATCAGCTGTTCCATACATTAGGTATAGTCAAGTCGATGTTGTACTTTTCTATGGAACAGCTGATTTTATTTTCGCGATTTTGTGGTTGGCCCTTTAGTCAAAGTCAAAGTCAAAGTCAAATAAGCTTTATTCAAATAAACTTAATAATTAAGTACTTTTGAATCGTCTATATTTTCCTACCACCCGTTCTAGACTTTTTTAGCTGACAAGAAGAACGGGCGCAAGAAACTTATCAGCTGTAACAGCCGTAAGTAACGATATTTACAAATTTTAATATATCGTTACCAGATAATTACAACAGGGTGACAGGATTATTGGCAACAACATAGACTTATTGTTATATTACTTCAACAAAGTACTTATAATAGCAAGTTATGTGTTACATCATTTCCACGCATTTTGATCTTTAAGAAAATCGTCTACTTTATAATAACCTATATAGTATATTATAGTACATAGTAAAAGTTGTTCATTTACGTGGTCTGAAATTCCCATTCATTTTTAGATATACTTAAAAATTAACCGTTTATACTTACGTTTCAATGCTACGCTTACTATTAATGCTCCGAATAAATTTATTTTCTTTCTTTCTTATAGCTTAAATTTAACCAATAGATAAACAATTAAATCATTTGTCGCAAACTTATGTAAATCACAGATTTTAATGTATTGTATGGAACTAACAAGCTTACATGTATTTTTTTAGTTTTCTGCTTATTTTAAAGCTTTAAGGGTCCATGACAGGAAAACATGGTTTGCGGGGGTCATATTTTCAAACATACGACAAGCTTAATAGATTCTCTAGTAGCTACAAGTATTAAATAGATTATTGTAAGAAAAAATCAGAATATCATCAAAAGCGCTTGCGTAGGGTCATATTTAGGTTTTAGCTCCAATAACTATTTTCAAGAAAGGTAATTGTGCTAAAGATAATGATGAAAAACATCGAAAAAGTGCAGAAGTGAGGTTATTTTCCATACACTTTACACGTAAAGAAAAAGACAAAGACAAATGTTTCCGCTCAACCGATTCTTAACAGTAAACGTAGCATTCAAATGCATATAATGTTGGTCATTTAAGTAGGGGGACAGACTCAGTATCTCGGTGACAGACACGCGATCGTGTCGGACCACAGAATACCTAAATCATCATCATCATCATCATATCAGCTGCACGACACCCACTGCTGGGTATAGGCCTCCCCTAAGGATCTCCACGACGATCGGTCCTGCGCTGCCCGCATCCAGTGGCTTCCCGCGACCTTCACCAGATCGTCGGTCCACCTTCTCGGGGCGGGGCTAATACCTAAATAATTAGGTCAAACTTTACAACCTTAGCGATACGGTCCAGTGTAGAATGAGAAATAAAGCCACATACTAGATATAAGTACTACATAAAGCATCGTAAGCTTGACTACTAAACCATACCATAATACGGGGAGTGTGTAACGAACCATATCCAGATTGCCAGGGAGGCGTCCTTCGGGCATATCCGTGCGTGAGTGGCTAACTATTAATCTTTTTGTGTGTGACGTGACGACCGCTGTGGTCAAGTGGTTTCTACACCACTGGTTATCAAGGTGTCGCTGTCTCTGAGGTCATGTGTTGGGTTGCCACCTTTAGGGACATAAAATTCGGGACAAAAATTTTTGGGTCTATTTTCTAAATGTACGTTAAAATTTAAAACTGGCAGTAAAACTATTGTAAAGACAGGTAATGGTAAATGAAAGACATGTTGAATGAATGTACTTATGTGGATGTTTGTAATTAAAATCTCAAAATCAATGGAAAGAAGGCGAGTCAGCAAAGTAAGAGTAAAATATAAACGTGTGCCGGTAGCGGTATTGGCGCTCAACGCCAGCGCTGTGGGCGGGCGGAGCAGGGTGCGTCCGCGGGAGGAGCATAAGTTTCGCCAAACACGCGGAACGTATCGCGTCCACTTCTGGTATGCGGTTCCGGTTTCGCGACAGCTGCGAATATGCTATACCAAATACCCAGCGGGATATCGCTCGGGTATTACCGCTACCCACGGCGGTAGCGGATACCGCTCAGGTTTGTGTAGGCCTTTATTTAAATCTACAGAGCAATGATTTCTGACATTAGATTATTTATGCGTCATATGGGAAAATACATACATACGCTTTTGAAGGCGGTATGCTTAAAGCGCCAGATAACGCAACATAAGCCATTTAACTTGTTGTCCTATAATGCTTTTAAACATTTGGACCCATTATTTTTCAACAATTTGATTTTGATCGCATGTTATCATCAAAAATCGGGACAAAACTGATAGATCGTCGGGACGCGGGACAATATCATCAAAATCAGGACTGTCCCGGTAGAATCGGGGTGGCAACCCCGGCTGTGTTGGATCCCCAGTTAAGTTAATTTCGAAAACGAACTTTTCTCTACTGTTTCATGTCTGGGTGCTTGTATTACCATTACACACCCTGATTTTCATAACTTACATATTGGAATCGCAGCAAAAATGTAAGCATGTGACGTGGTCCAATATTCATGTTAAGGTATTTCCAAAAAAAGAATAACACGCATTACTAAATTTTTTATTTATATCACTAACAAATGCAGTTAACATGCAGTTTATTTTAAAGTATATCTATACTTAGAATCTAGAACATCTGTTCTATCTCACGAAGTCCGTTTTGCTATGAAAGTGTTAGGCGTGCATTTGCACATTGTTTTAGTGTGGTGCTTATGCACGCTCTCGTATTATGCACACTAAAATGATGTGCAGTAATTGTGCAATTGGCTTTGGTTAAAAAATAAAAGGTATTTTTTTTATATTTTTTTACTACAGATTAGGCCAATTTAAGAAACTAATTTGAATATTTTAACATTTGGTTCCGTATTTATTTTTTTATAAATATATTTGTCGAGCGGATATGGTCAACCGGAATGACGTCATTAGTGGCATGAAAGTTTAAGAAGGAAAACCTTTGCCATCTACTTATAGAAAAAGAACGGCCAAGTGTCATTACCTGTCATAATGACTTTATGGTTGTTTGTAAACAAATAAGTTATAGTTATTTCTACTATTTTATTCATTTAATCCAGTTGTGACGGTTCTAACCTACCTTCTTAATTTGCCGCAATAATTTTTGAGGTGGTAATAGTACATTACTGACGCGGTCTATAATGACTGCATTGCTGGCAGCGCGATGATGATGGCCGATAGCGTAGCTTAGCGCAGGTCCAGGCCGTCACAGCGCGGTCAGCATTGCAGCCCTTGATGGCCAAGCTGGAATAAAGGCCGAGACCGGAGGTCGAGGCCTTTATAGCGCGGACAGCAAGGGCTGCAATGATGACCAAGCTTGAAGGCCGAGACCGTAGTTAAGCTCAGCTTGAGGCCATCATGGCGTGGCCAGCAGTGCAGTCATTGTGGACCAAGTCTTGTATAGTGCTTTACTCAAAAATGTCAAATAAGTAAAAAATGACAAAAATGACATAAATGACAAAAATTACCAAAAAATACCAAAATGACCATTTTTGTCATTATCATTAATTACTTTTTTGTCATTTTTGATATTTTGGACATTTTAGACATTTTTGTCATTTTTGTCATTTTTGACATTTTTGTCATTTTTTACATTTTGACATTTTTGACATTTTTGACATTTTTGACATTTTTGACATTTTTTGTCATTTTTTACATTTTTGTCATTTTTTGACATTTTTGAGCAAAGCACTATACAAGACTTGGTCCAAAATTACAAAAATGTTAAAAATGATTAAAATGACACAAATAAAAAAAGGGTAAAAAGTCAAAAAAGTAAAAAAAGTCAAAAAGTCAAAAATATCAAAAAGGAAAAATAGCAAAAAAGTAAAAAAAAGTACAAAAACATCATTTTCAACAATATAACACCCGCGCAAATAAAGAATGGGATTGAAAATAGCGGCTCACGGCGCTTACCACAACGAGTGTGACTGAGAGAGCGATAGGTGTTGCGTTTAATTTGTGAGCGAGAAGTGAATATGAACGACGCCATTCTTAATCCCATTCTTTATCAGCGCGGGTTGTACAATGTACTTTTTTCAACTAACTATGTTCGAAACAAAACTCGACAATAATGGATTCTCAAAGGAAATTGCTGGTGGCTAAAACTCGACAATAATGAAATCCCATACAACTTTGTTGCGTCACCATCGGAGGACACCGGCAAGCTCGACTTTGTTCAAAGAAGGTTGTCGAAATAATGATCATATTACAAGCATTTTTGAGTAAAATTATAATAAAAATGCTTACCAGTGGAAACTCAGCTGAAAAACTTTGTAAAAACTGACACGCCCAATCTACCCAAATTGCGAAATGTATTGTATGTATTGTGTCTATTTTGGCTACATGGATGAAATTGTAACGATTGCTTGTGGACTGATAAATTTGCAGGATAACATAATAAACATTGTGAAAATATGTGCATACTTTATTTCTATTTACAAACATTTAATAGTAGGGATGTGGAAAAAATTACGAGATAAGTTCATCGATATTTTTCGGGCGATATTAAATACCCTGATATATCGATAGATGTTTTTACAATAATTTTTCCAAAACATTTTTTTTGTAATTACGTATGGATTCTAATAGTCGACACTACTTTGTCACTGGAGCATTTTGATTTTTTCCAACTTTTGAGTCTTAAAAATCATCGTAAAATTCATCAAACCGAGCCAAAATTTCGCGTAGGGGTTTATTTTGCTATTTTTTATGTTTTACAATACCTTAAAATTAGAATCCATTACTTAGTCATCATCCCATTTTTTTCTGAGAAATATTACCTATATCGATATTTTTTCACTTCCACCTTCCACCATCCCTAATGCCAAGTTCATTGTCAAAATTGTCTTTGCCCTTTTTTCTTTTTTTTATTATGGCTGGGGGATCTGTATGTGATGACGTCATATGAAGGTCATTTGAAGGTTAAAGCTTTTTATTTAATATTATAAATATCTTTAAAAATATAGACTTATTTTTAAATTTAATTAGTAGACACTGTACCGAAAGCTTATTCCTCGAAATGGTTTTGAGATTTCCAGTCATGTACAAAAAGTTATCAAAGCCAATTGCATACCTAACAACATTGATGATAATAAAACATTAACTTCCGCATAACCGTTAAAAATATGGCGTTCACATGATTATTTTCTTGTAGTTCTGATTTTCTTTGAAGCCAAGGCTGTCCCAGAAGGTCCGGTTGCCGAAGTCAGAGCTGGTCTTCAACTCGATCCTGTCCGGTGAGAGAATCTCCAGGTAGGTCAGCTCCGAAGACCTTGGGGTTACTGGTACCCATTCAGCTCCAGGCACTTTAGGTACACTGTCAGAAAAGAAAGAAAAATGTTATAGTAATTTAAATATTATGTTAACAGTTTTGTGGGACACTGTTGTAAACCTGTTTTTATGAAGTGTTTAATGAAATTAAAAAAAACTAAGTAGTTCATAGGAACGCAGGTATTCGTACAAAAAATAAGTTTAAAAACCGCCTAACTACGACAGCTGCAAACATCAAGAAATGCCGATATCTAATAAAAAATATAAAAATATTCTAGTCTAGTCTAGTCTAGTCTAATCTAGTCTAGTAAAATCAGGTCATTGTTCCGTAAAAAAGTATTTTGGCTAGTAATTGAAAAGTTCCTGGCCTAGTCAAGAAAACAAAATAAAATACATACAAAAATATTTTTATTAATTGACCTAATTTTCATTTAGCTCTATGCACAAATTTTATCTTTCCGGTAAGTCAAAGTCAAAGTCAAAGTCAAATAAGCTTTATTCAAAGAAACTTAATAATAAAGTACTTTTGAAAAAAGGTTTCGGTAAAGCCTTGAACCCCGTTAAAAAACAGATTCTTTAAGCACCTCAAAATAGTCACTCACAGCGGCTTCATCCTCATCATTAGTCTAAATTTTATTCCACCCCGAATGTTTTTCAGGTTCAAGAGTTTGATAACGAACCCAAGTTTCATTTATAGTAATAAATCGATAATAAATCACGAGAAATTGTGAAAATTGATCGTTTTGGCTCTTCTTTAGAAAATCGATTTTTGCTGTTAGCGCTGACACCTTGTGAAAGCCCAAATCGTTGACAATCATATTTTTGTCGGCTCATATAAGATCCCTACAATCTCAGCTATCAATTTCAATTTTCGGTCTCCAATTATTAAATCACATATTTTTTCGATATTGTAGTCGGTAGTGGACGTTTACCTACATGAAAATGGGGTTGTCTTCAATGCACTCCCGCTCACGTTTTAATTCAGCTGACCTCTTTTTTACTATAGCATACGATGGAGTGGATGATGTTGACGTCCTCACCATGTATTCGTGAATTTCTTTTGGCGTTAACCCTTTCTTAAAGAGATACCTTTATAACCGCACGCTTTTCAATTTTGTCAATTTTGCAGAAATACTGCGAATACTCGCACAAAAATATTCGTAATAAAAATATTTCTTGAACTACACGTTTGAAAGTTTTCTCATACACTGTTGAAAGACTAGAGCAAAATATGAAGGTACTTTGAACATTCTAGGATGGTCCCTTCAATGTCAGGCCAGGAACTTTTCAATCCGCCTGGTATTTAAATTTTATACTACACTCGGTGTCAGAAAAATCGCACTTTTTCGAGATTCAGTTTCCGAGCAACATTGCATTGCCTCATTTCTTTGCAATA
This sequence comes from Agriphila geniculea, assembly GCA_943789525.1. NCBI lineage: Eukaryota > Metazoa > Arthropoda > Insecta > Lepidoptera > Crambidae > Agriphila > Agriphila geniculea. The sequence goes on along the minus strand of OX038879.1, from coordinate 1,553,525 downwards.
TTTGAGCAACTTCGTGGGCTCGTTCCCATCTTGGATATTCCTTTTTTTAATTGAACTGTTCAAGTGTGTTTTCCCATCTTGGATATTCCTTTTTTTAATTGAACTGTTGAAGTGTGTTTTCTCCATCATCTCAATAGCGAATTTACCCGCATTTCCTGAATTGACCCCTTTAATTTCCCTTTTATGGCGGCGCAAGCAATAACTATTAATATGGTAACTGTTTTGTTAATTAAATCAAATAAATATTAATTGAAAGCTCATTAAATGTACTTTCAATACATATCAACATTTACACAATAAAACGTTTGTTATAAATAGCAGGTACCCAAGTCTAAACTTATTTTCGAAGAGGTGCGATTTTTCTGACGTCGAGTGTATAAAATGACTGCGTAAATAATCAGTCATAGTAGACGTATACGACAAGTGACATGGATCGTGGTTGTATCAATTATTAAAAAAGTCTTTTAATAATTAAGTTTATATGAATAAAGGTATTATATTATTTTAACACGTTTTTAGGGTTCCGTAGCCTAAATGGCAAAAACGGAACCCTTATAGATTCGTCATGTCTGTCTGTCTGTCTGTCTGTCTGTCTGTCCGTATGTCACAGCCACTTTATTCCGAAAGTATTAAGACTACACAGTTAAAAACTTGGTAGGTAGATGTATTCTGTTAACCGCTTAACGAATTTAATACAAAAATAAGAAAAATAAAATATTAAGGGGGGGCTCCCCATACATGGAACTGAAACTGAAAAAAAATTTTTTCTTCAAACCAACACGTGTTGGGTATCTATAGATAGGTCTTTAAAAATGACATTAAGGTTTCTAAAACAACTTTTTCTCAAGGTCAATCGTTTGAAAGATATTCACCGCCAAAGTGGTAAAATGTGTGTCCCCCCCCTTTAACTTTTGAAATAAGAGAGTGAAAAATCTAAAAAAAATATATGCTGTAGATCTTAATAAACACTTTCAACCAAAATTAGTTTGAACGAGATATAGTAATTGGTTTTTGAGATATAGCACATTTTCCAAAACCGCAAATATAACTTTGTCATTCATACCAACACTGTGAAAAACAAAGTTATTTTTACAGACGAAAAATTATAGGTGGTATTAAATATGGTATGGTATAAGGTAACTACGGAACCCTATGGCGCGTGGCCCGACACGCACTTGGCCGGTTTTTTTTATTAGGTTGCTTTCTCGTTTGTGTGTTTGTTCGTTCGTTCGTTTGTTCCTCCACAAAGTTTGCGAACGATTTTATACTAGCACTAGCTTTTGCACGCAACTTCGTTCGCGTGATTAAGGTAGATGTGCATTTATTTTGAAAGTCACGGATTACCAATATACCTAGGTATTTATCAGTAGACCTAATTTCACACATTTAAATTTTCCCATAAAAAATATGCACAAACTGGAACACTCTGTAGCACCCTGTATATAGTGATTTTCCAAAACCCTTTCTTAGTGCTCACCTACACCATGAAAGGCATCTATCTACCCTCCAAAAATGGTGTCTCTATCTCCAGCCCTATACAAATCCCAATGCAAACTGGAACATCCTGTAGCACCTTGTATAACGGGAATTTTCCAAAACCCTTTCTTAGTGCTCACCTACACCATGAAAGGTATCTACCCTCCAAAAATGGTGTCTCTACCTTCAGCCCTATCCAAATCTCCATACAAACTGAAACACGCTGTAGCACCCTGTATAACGGGAATTTTCCAAAACCCTTTCTTAGTGCTCACCTACACCATGAAATGTATCTACCCTCCAAAAATTGTGTCTCTACCTTCAACCCTATACAAATTCTCATACAAACTTGAACAACTTGTAGCACTCTGTATAACGGGAATTTTCTAAAATACTTTCTTAGTGCTCATCTACATCATGAAAGGTATCTACCCTCCAAAAATGGTGTCTCTACCTTCAACACTATACAAATTCTCATACAAACTTGAACAACCTGTAGCACCCTGTATAACGGGAATTTTCTAAAATCCTTTCTTAGTGCTCATCTACATCATGAAAGGTATCTACCCTCCAAAAATGGTGTCTCTACCTTCAGCCGTTAAGGCTCTACACCTATCCCAACAATCAATCAATCAATCAATTTAGTTTTATATACCGGGTGTAACAAGACCTTCAACGAAGCCGAGGCCTACGTATTCTGCCCATCATCAGGACCATTTCTGTTCAATATTATTGCTGGGAAACGATTTTGATTTTTGGTGTTAAAAAAGCATTGTATACTTTACCACGCAATGTAACGTGTACAACAGACCGTGCCTGCGAGTGTTTGCTACACAGCTGCGTGCGGCAGAGTTGAAAGGCAGCGTTTATGTGCGTGCTCATGAGATACATCGAGTGACGACGTTTTGAAGACATTGTTTGTTACGAAATACTCAAAATTTTGATAATGTTTCATTGGACAAAAAGTAGGAAATAACGAATATAATAAGATTTTATAAAAAATTTGAAAAATTTTTTTTGACTTTCACCTTCAATAACTTCGTAGCTATTGGTTTCCCAGGTATAGTCTAAAGGACAAAAATGATCCTGATGATAGGCAGAATATGTGGACTTCGGCTTCGTTGAAGGTCTTGTTACACCCGTTATATAGATAGCTTCCCGATGAGCTAGAGATTTGAAACTTTAAACATAGGTCAGAACTAGGGCAATGCAATATTATGGTGTCATTGAGCTGATCTGATGATGAAGCCGGAAAAAGGCCACAGGAACTCTATGATGAAACCATACAAACCCATCGTGTTTGGGATCGTTAGAATCGTCTGGACGAGTACTCTAATGGGAGACGACGTCCAGGGTCTGATGATGAAGCTGAAATGCCATGCCATAGGAACTCAATATTGAAAACGTGCAACCCCATCAAATTTGGGCTTGTTTGAATCGTCTTGACGAGATTTTTGTTGGGAAATAGTGTTCAGGGTCTGATGATGAAGCCGGAAGAAGTCTCGATACTCGATAATAAAACCATGCAACCCCCATCGAGTTTGGGCACGTTTGAATCATCTTGACAAGTACTTTAATGGGAAATAGTGTCCGAGGATCTGATGATGGAGCCGGAGGAAGGCCATAGGAACTCGTTAATAAAACCATGCAACCCCATCGAATTTAAGCTCGTTTGAATCGTCTTGACGAGTACTTTGTTGGGAAATAGTTTTCAGGATCTGATGATGGAGTCAGACGAAGGACACAGGAACTCTTTAATAAAACCATACTACCCCATCGAGTTTGGACTCACTTGAATCATCTTGACGAGTACTTTGTTGGGAAATAGTTTTCAGGGTCTGATGATAGAGCCGGAAGAAGGCCACTGGGACTCTGTAATAAAACCATGCAACCCCATCGAGTTTGGGCTCGTTTGAATCGTCTTGACAAGTGCTCCAATAGAAGATAGTATATTTTTAAACACGATTTCTTAGGTTGCTTTTTAGCCTTAGCTCGTTAACTAAAAAGCAGAAAATAATAATTTACTGAAAAAAAATTTTTTTTAAAAACACGTTTTTAAAACGGACTAAATTATTACAAGTTACAAAAGTACAAAAGTTGGGGAAACGATGCGGTGATGAGCTGAGAGTGGGGCAATTTGGAGTTGGGCAACGGAATGACAGAGGCCAGATGCTAGCCGACTTTATGGAGAAGGAGAACCTCTTTATGATGAACTCATTCTTCAGAAAGCCGGAAAGCCGGAAGTGGACTTGGGTCAGTCCGGACGGTACAGTCAGAAATGAGATTGATTTTATCATGTCGACGAAAAAGCAAATATTCAATGATGTCACTGTGATCAACGCCGTTAAGACGGGGAGCGATCACCGATTGGTACGTGGCACATTGAATATCAACATAAAGCTGGAAAGATCTCGACTGATAAAATCAACACTCCGACCATTGCCGGCCCATATCCAAAACCCCGAGAGCTTTCAACTCGAACTCCAAAACCGTTTCGAAGCCCTTGAGAACAGCATAGATGTGGACGATCTAAACAATATGGTGGTGGATACTGTCCGTACGGTAGGGTCCAAGTTCTTCAAGACCCGCCGTCCCAAGCTAAAGAAACTCTCCGACCACACACTCCTACTCATGGATCAGAGACGTGAAATGAGGCTCCAGAGTTCAGTAGATGCTAATCGTTATCGGCAGCTTAATAGACAGATATCTAAGTCTTTGACGAGCGACCTTCGCCAATTTAATACGAATCGTATTAAAGAGGCTATCGAGCGGAACAAAGGCTCCAAAGTGTTCGCGAGAGATCTGTCTATTGGGCAAAGCCAGATGACGAAGCTGAAAACTGACGACGGACGCATCATCTCAGCGAAGCCTGAAATCCTTAGGGAGATCGAGAGTTTCTATGGGCAGTTATATTCCACGCAGACACCCGTTGAAAGCAAGGCTAAAGACCCCAGAGCCAAGCTTACCCGACACTATACCCAAGATATCCCGGACGTCAGCATGTACGAGATTAGTATGGCTCTCAAACAGCTGAAAAACAACAAGGCGGCGGGCGACGACGGAATCACTACAGAACTTCTGAGAGCGGGCGGTAAGCCGATACTTAAAGTCCTCCAGAAGCTTTTCAATTCCGTCATCGTCGAGGGCAGAACGCCGAAGACATGGAACATAAGTGAGGTGATTTTGTTCTTTAAAAAGGGTGACAAGTCCCTCTTAAAGAACTATAGACCCATCTCGCTTCTGAGTCATGTCTATAAGCTGTTTTCGAGAGTCCTTACGAACCGTCTCGCTCGCAAATTCGACGACTTCGAACCTCCCGAACAAGCCGGGTTCCGAAAAGGCTTTAGCACCATAGACCACATCCATACGCTGCGGCAGGTCATACAGAAGACCGAGGAGTATAATCTGCCACTTTGCTTGGCGTTCGTGGATTATGAGAAAGCCTTTGATTCGATTGAAACCTGGGCGGTGCTGCAGTCTCTCCAAAGGTGCCAAGTGGACTACAGGTATATCGAGGTGTTGAGGTATTTATACAAAAATGCCACCATGTCGGTCCGAGTACAGAACCAGAGAACAAATCCTATCCAACTGCAGCGAGGTGTGAGACAGGGAGATGTTATTTCTCCGAAACTGTTCACAGCTGCGTTGGAGGATATCTTTAAACTCTTAGACTGGAAAGGACTCGGCATCAACATTAATGGCCAATACCTAACACACCTTCGTTTTGCCGATGATATAGTTCTAATGGCTGAGACGTTGGAGGACCTGAACACAATGCTCGAAGATCTCCGTAGTGCTTCCCAAAGAGTGGGTCTTAAAATGAACATGGATAAGACGAAAATCATGTCGAATGCCCATGTTGTGCCCGCTCCAGTTCATGTTGGGAACACTGCACTTGAAGCTGTTGACCATTATGTATACCTAGGACAGGCAGTCCAGTTAGGTAGGTCCAACTTTGAGAAGGAGATCTCTCGTCGAATCCAACTCGGATGGGCAGCATTCGGGAAGCTCCGAAAAATCTTCGTGTCCGATTTACCTCAGTGTCTCAAGACGAAAGTCTATGACCAGTGTGTGTTGCCAGTGATGACTTACGGCAGTGAAACGTGGTCGCTAACTATGGGTCTCATAAGGAGGCTCAAGGTCACCCAGCGTGCAATGGAGAGAGCCATGCTCGGCATTTCCCTGCGTGATCGAATCAGAAATGAGGAGATCCGCAGGCGAACTAAAGTAACCGACATCGCTCGAAGGATTGCTCAGCTAAAGTGGCAGTGGGCTGGACACATAGCGAGAAGAACCGATGGCCGTTGGGGCGGAAAGGTTCTGGAATGGCGACCGCGCACCGGACGACGCTCCGTGGGTAGGCCCCCGACAAGGTGGACCGACGATCTGGTGAAGATTGCCGGAAGCCACTGGATGTGGGAAGCGCAGGACCGATCGTCGTGGAAATCCTTGGGGGAGGCCTATACCCAGCAGTGGGTGTCGTGCGGCTGATATGATGATGATGATGATGAAATTATTACAAAAAAAATCGGACTAAAAACATAATAAAATTAATAATAAATATTTATAACCCTATACCTACAGAAATACTAAAGACAATATGGATGATAAATTTTACAAAATGCGCCCCACGTTTTTAGGTTTAAAATTTCTGTAGGTATAGGTTATAAATATTTAAACAAGAATTTATTTTTCACTTTTTAGTCTGTTTTTACTAGTCCGTTTTAATGTTTTAGTCGGAAATTTTATGTAATAATTTGGTCCGTTTTAAAAACGTGTTTCTAAAAAAGTTATTTTTTTGCAGTAAATTTTTACTTTGACAAAGTTCTCACTAATGGTACTGGTATTCTTTTCAGAAACTAAGAAATCTTAAAAGATGTGGATCGCCCTTTTCGAACCTAATAACGTTCGTACATAATAATAAGATACTCGATGAATATTAAATTTGTTTGATAAGCAAATTAATGAAATGTGTTATTTTTAGTATTGCCAATTGTATTTTAGTAAGCAAGTTATTCGCAATAAATATTTGTTTACATTATAACAGTTAAATCAAGAGCGTTTTCATCTTGTGTAAGCAGATTCGGTGGCGGTCATAGACATAGAAAAATGTTCGCTGCGCTCAAGGTGGCGGTGGTTTTTTCTTCGATTACGTAGCGTAATTTACAGTGTCTTCATGAACATGAAACTAATCATGTATTCCGTAACCCGAGCCATTCATTCATTGCTTTCCTTCGCGTCGCGTCGCTTGCAGTGTCATTATTCTTGGTTTGCTCACTGAGAAACATGTCTTTGCTGTTACGCTAATTTAGAAACATGATCTAACGCATATCTTCAGTAGGTATAGCTTCAGACTTCGCCTCCCAAGATTTACATTTTCAAAAACGATAACAGTATTCACTATATTCAAAATGATGTTTTAAAAAAATTATATACCTACTAGAAAAAATCGACCCGTAGCACCTCAGATGGGATTCAAACCCGCATCATTGGGATTTCGACCCAATGCCAAACTTATATTATTTATCTTCTAAATATAAAAATAGCATTGTGAAAGCGGAAAATCTAAAAATTTTAAAAATCTATTAATTAGGTCAATTCAACACTGAAGTTCGTTATTTATTACTTTTACAAATGTGACATTGGCTTCAAAGCCAGGGGCCAGGCAGCTAATTAATTTCATTGACGTAAAGTTTGTGGTTAAGGTTAAGTTCATATGACCGCGCGGTGCCGCGCGGCACTGCCAACCGCGCGGTACAAGATCATACTAAACTGTGTTACATCGTTTACATTACCGCGTGGTGCCGCGCAGCATTGCGCGGCGCGCCTTGTACCGCGCGCAAGATCTTGTGCCGCTCCACAACCGCGCGGTTCCGCGCGGTTCAAGATCTACAAGCCTGCATTGACCCGTTCAGTTGAGCCGCGCGGTTTGAGACGAACGCATCTAGTTAGTTAGAAAAATGAGTATCGAATACGGAATTTCTATCGATTTGCTTAAAAAAACGAAAAAATAAATGCCATTTGGAATCTTAACTTCAAAGACTATTTAAATAAATTTTAAAAAGAAGAAAAGATCTTGGGACAAATTAGTTTTAATTTTCTCCGATAATAATGATTCTGAAGAAAAAAAGAAATGAAATAGGATGCACCAAGTATCGTCTTTGGCTTCTTCTCCAACGTCTTGTCTTCGGTATAAAGTCCATAAACAAATTGCTTCCTCCACCACAGAATAACTAATAGTACAAGTCCATTCTCAGTGGTGTTGATGCCAAACTGCCGCGCGTGCACGCTATCATGTGAACGCTTCAACCGCGCGGCGACGCGCGGCACCGCGCGTTTATATGAACTTAGCCTAAAATTAGCGCAACCACCTCCCCGTTGAATTGACAAAATTAGCGATATCACCCCTGTGGACTAACAACATGATTCGTAAACCTCTTAACGAGAAACAAAACCGAATTAAGTCTAACTAGTTTTGTTAAGAGCCTAACAAACCAATAAATACAAATAAAAAAACACGGATTGGATTTGTTATTGTAGAATTTCAGTTTTGGTTTCGGCTTTGTTAGCATATATTTTTGTTTCATTAGTCCTTTGTTATTTGAATGGGTATCTTACTGGTGTACTATAATGAGGGGTATAAAATCACGAATGTGGGTTTAACACATTAGTGTTTTAATACCTAATTATGTACAGTTGCATACAACTTTATCTACACCCATTTTTTATTTTTCATTATTTTTATTTGGGACACGAAGAATATTTTAATACATAAATATGAATTAAAAACACCCATGATATCCATGATTATGTATCCTCTATAAAGGGTTTTGAGCTTGACTTTGACGTTGACTTTGACTTTCCTGATCCTATTCGTCATTCTATCATATCCGAACGAGTGTTATATTATAATGTTGTACAGATTTTCGATCAGCCACGTGATTCTTACTGAGTTTAGCATTTTTTCCCTATTACAAAAAAAGCGTACAACGCCGCTAAAGAAGTTTTCACTTCAAAAATACAATGCGGCAGACCTGTACGTCGATTCTGTAAAATTCAGACAACAACACGCATCTCACCTCGCTATTCACTCTCACTTCGCATAAGGTTCAAAATGACCTTGATTTTGCATTCTGTAAGCATCACCTCGTCACTTGCGAAGTGAAGTGAGCTCCGAAGCGACCAACGTTGTACTAGTGACGGCCACACGCAACTTAATGTTGGTCGAGTTTTATCGATTCCACTTTTTTGACACAATTATTGAGTTTTGGCACAAAATTTTAACTAATTTATGATTTTTAAATTAAAATATTTTATTTTAAAAAAAATTGAGACAGTTTATAAGTAAAAAAACAGAAAACTCTAAATTCGTGCCGCGAATATAATCTATGCTTCCCTTACGAAAAAAATGTCAGACAGGTCTCTCACAATAATATTTTGATAGTGAGTGCGACAGTGCGTTGTGTTCGTTCTTTCAGTACTGAAAATAATTGTGAAATAATCATGAAGTAAGTTTATGTTGTGGTTGTGGAATTTATAAGCGATATGAATTAAAATACGTAAGTATTTATTTTGTTTCCTAATCCAACAATAATGTTCCAGTCCAAATGAGACGACACGTTCCTCTCACCCATCGTCGGCTCAGCTAGAAACTCTGGTAGATTTCTTGGAAAGAAACCCTGGCATGGCGAAGGGTTTCTTGAGGACTCAAAATGCCAGAGAACGGTGTCGATGCCAGTGGAAGGAACTATCACAAAAGTGGCACGATCAAAAATTATAAACAGTGGACCACGGTAAGCATCGCTTTTATTACTACATGTTAGTTAGAACCACTTAACATTCCTCGGCTCCAAAGCAAACCACTTCAAATGTGCGACGAATCTTTGTAAGTGTATTCCATGGTTTCATAAATTTTATCTTATTGTTAATTTTACTCAACCAATGACTAGATATTAATAATAAGTGAATGCAGTTTTTAATACAGTTCGAAATATAAGGTAATTGGTGTAATTTATAACAGTACTAGCTTTTGCCCGCGACTTCGTCCGCGTGGATGTTAGAGAAAATCCTTAGAGAACCTTCAACCAGGATCTGACCAGTCATTTTTACGTTTCCGGTTCCCGTTCCCGTCCCCGTCCCGTCCCCGTTCCCGTCCGGTTCCCGTTCCCGTTCCCGTTCCCGCCCCATCCCATTCCCGTTCCCGTTCCCTTATTGTTCCCGTTCCATTCCCGATCCTTTCCCCTCCGTTCCTGTGCCGTTCCTTTACCGTTCCCGTCCCGTTTTCGTTCCCGTTCCTTTCCTGTATCGTTCCCGTTTCGTTCCCATTCCATTCCGTCCCTTTCCGTTCCCGTTTCGTTCCCGTTCGCGTCCCGTTCCCGTCCCGTACTCCTTCCGTTCCTTTTCCTGGTACCGTTCCCGTCCCGTTCCTGTCCCTTTCTCTTTCCCGTTCCATTCTCGTTCCGTTCCCGTTCCGTTCCCGTTCCCATTCCGTTCCCGTTTCAATCCCGTTCCCTTCCCGTTCCGTTTCCGTTCCGGCCCGTCCCGTTCCCGTCCCGTTCTCGTCCTGTTCCCGTTCCTGTTCCCGTGCCCGTGCCTGTTCTCATTCCCGTTACCTGGATGTGCATGTCCAGGTACAGGTCCATGATGTGTCATGTCCACCGTGTTGGAATTCAAAATAAATGTCATTTTCGCAATCACCATCCCATGAAACCTCAAGAACGACATCCACATCGATTTTCATGTTTACTTACCCCATTTACACCCTAAGGGATGATTTTCAAAATAACAAAATGTGTGTTTGCCTATTTATTTTTAGACATGCTCCTACGAATTTTAATGTTGTAATGTCTATTTTATATTATATTGCCATACATTTGAACCTCATTTTCACATGTTAAATCATGTCCACCGTGTTGGACTTCAAAATAAATCTCATTTTCGTAATCACCATCCCATAAAACTTCAAGAACGACCTCCACATCGATTTTTATGTTTACTCACCCCATTTACCCCCTAAGGGGTTGATTTTCAAAATCACAAAATATATGTTTGCTTATTTATTTTTAGACATGCTCCTACGAAGTTTAAAGTTGTAATGGCCATTTAATATTTTTTTCCATACAAAATTTGAACCCCATTTTCATCCTTTGAGGATTAAATCATGTCCACCGTGTTGGACTTCAAAATAAATGTCATTTTTGCAATCGTCATCCAAGAAAACCCCAATAACGACATCCGTATCTATTTTTAGGTTTACTCACCCCATTTACCCCCTAAGGGGTTTATTTTCAAAATCACAAAATATATGTTTGCTTATTTATTTTTAGACGTGCTCCTACGAAGTTTAAAGTTGTAATGTCCATTTAACTTTATTTTTCCATACAAAATTCGAATCCCATTTTCGCCCCTTGAGGGGTCAAATCATGTCCACCGTGTTGGACTTCAAAATAAATGTCATTTTTGCAATCGTCATCCCAGAAAACCCCAATAACGACATCCATATCTATTTTTAGGTTTATTTACCCCTTTTCACCCCCATTTCATCCCCGTAGGGGTTGAAATACTAACAATAACAATATACGTTGCGTTAGATTTCCATCCATAAGCCTAAATTATATATTTAGCAATTTTGACTTCGCAAATAAAGGATTTTCTTCATTACACAACTTCATCCCCCTTTTGACCCCTTCGGGGGTAGAACTTTGAAAAACGCTGAGACCCGTATTTATTAATTTTCAATCGTCAGCCTAAACACAAAATTTGACGATCCTAGCTTCAAAACTGAGGGACTTTCATACAAACTTTCATCCCTTATTTCATACCCTTAGGGATAGAATTTTCAAAAATCCTTCCTTAGTGGATGCCTACACTGTATAAGGTATCTGTGTGCAAAATTTCAAGTCTCTAGGTCCAGCGGTTTAGGCTGTGCGTTGATAGATCAGTCAGTCAGTCAGTCAGTCATTCAGTCATTCAGTTTACGATTTTATATATTAAGATTGGTGTAATTTATAACAGCAAACATAATATTTTTACAATTAATTCTTTAAATGTCTGATTGAAGTAGGTATTGGTCTGAGAAAAAAAGCGCCATTAAAAAAAGTAGGTAGCAGCGCGCTCTCATATTATTCGACTAACTAGGTACATACCTATTAATTATAAATTTGATATGTCTAGATTTTGTCCAATTAGACCTAATAATAGATGTAATAGGTACCTACCTATCTATATTTAAATTCATTTCTAATATAATTCTAATACTAAATGTATCTTTAGGATACTTTTTTCAGTCAAAATATTTTTTCTAATTTTATTCCACAAGGAAGATATGGAGTAACATTTTATCCAATTTACTTTTCAGGGTTCCGAGCTGATTGAGGAGAGTCAACAACACTCTCGTAATTACAGACTACCTACTCCTGCAATTTAGAGAAGACTGTTGTTTGCTTCCTCATCCAGCTCAGCTGTTGGAACGAGCCAAAACATTTTGCAGGTATGTGTCTAGGTAGAAACAGATTTGACTTGTCACAGTAAGTGTATACTGTGACTGTAACGATTTAAATCACATCTTGAGAACAGACGTCTTTAGTTCCTTATTTTTGTTGATTATTATTTAGTAATGTCCATATAAGTATTTTATTTAATTTATTTTTGAAAAACTACTTTCACTAGGTAGTATTATGTGGCTTTGCTCATGCTCAATGATGAACTCAGGGGGTCAAGTCTGCTAATGTTTTCGTCAAAATCGTAGTTCAATGGTGTTTGAATGGTAATGCTTTTTGACACAGTTCTTGTTTCTTAAACCCAAAAATGAAACACATTATGTTTCTTAAACCCCAAAACGAAAAAATATTGTGTCTTGATTTTGGGCTAAAGAAACAAGAACTGTGTCATAAAGCATTTCCATTAGAACACCATTGAACTACGATTTTAAGGAAAACATTAGCAGACTTGACCCCCTGTTCATAAACATATCTCTGTTGATTTGTACTTTTATTTTATACCTATTTGATTGGGAAAAAACTTGGGATTAAAGAAGTAAACATTTATCTTTTTAGCTTCACGTCACGCAACGTCCATTGCCTCCCCTTCTCGCCGCCTCAGGACAAATATGGCTCGTACTAGTCGAGGTGCTGGTTCTATGTGTAAGTACTTAAATAAAAATAACTATATTAAAAATAATCATCAAACTTTATTTTTCAAAAAGATGACTACGAAAAGCTGCTATTTAAGATGATAGTTACATATATAGTAATCGATGATCTTTTTTTTTTCAGCATCACGTCACACGACTTCAGTTGCTGGTCCTCCACAACATCAACGGCGAACGGAATTCTCCACCACTACCGAGAGATTCTTGAGGGTGGAAGAACAGCAGCTGCATGGGGATACAGCGACTAAATGCACAAATCCTGCAATCCTTTCTGGAGAGGAATGCGAAAAGGTACAAGGCCATGGATGAAAGGGGTGCAGAGAGAGATAGGGCCATAGCTGAAGCTGTGGCTGCAGTGGGGAAAGGGCTGCAAGCATTGGCAGAGGCTAAGAATAGAGATTGGGTGTAGTAATTTAAGTTTATATAGTATTGTAATATATTCTATGTTTTAATCCAAGTAATAAACTATCGGTGTGCTAAAGTTCATCCAAATCCATCCAGCCGTTTAGGCGTGAAGACGTAATAAACACACACGTAAAATCTATCTGATTTATAATATTTTATGTAAGTCTGGCAAATACTTATCTAACCGATAATTATGTAATAGATATACATTTTTATACCTACTTAACTTTTATTAATAAGTAATCTTCTACCAATGTAATTTCTTTAAGTAGGCACAGTCAGCCTTAAATTGATAATGCTCATATATCAATTTGACACTGACTGTACCAAACTACCAGGTACCTTCTAAATATTTAGTAATAATTGACACTCATTGAGACGTTTGAATAAAACTAACCAAAGCATTGCCTTTTCCTTCTATTATTTGAAGTAAATACTTCGGATTTGTTGAATAATTAAGTAATTTTTCATAAAATCCGAAGCATTTACTTCAAATTAAGCTTCAAATAATAAAAGGAAAAGGCAACGCTTTAGTTTTATTCAAACGGCCTGTTGTTTATAATCAAATAAAAAGAAAAAAATGATTGTGAAGGAAAGTGACCTCACTCTAAATGCTGAGCTGAGGTCATTTTTATTTGACAACTCTGTATGAAATATACAGGGAGAAAAAAGTAGCCCTTGACGAGTTTCTTGCCGGTTCCTCTCGTTACAAGGTCTCCCGCTTAGGGTTTGCGAACCGATGGCGTAGCTTCTATGACATTCACAAGTGCTTGTAACAGCCTAGACTGAAATAATGAAATAAAACATTTTTAAGTAAATGGACGCTAGAGCGGTTTTATTTAAAGTCCATTGGTGATTAGTTTGGATTTCCCGATATGTTTCCCGATATATTTCCCGATATGCTAAAAAAAGAAATCTACTGAATCTACCACCATTTGACAAATTGGGCGGCCTCCAAGAAAGAAATGGCGAAAGAAAACTTGGAAAGCGTTGTTGACCTCCGTCCTTTATATTTATTTATGAATACATAATTACTATTTACTATTATTAATTTATCGGTGGTGTCGGTTCGTACTCTAACCGACTCCACCGATAAATTAATTATGACGTGAACGCCATAGCCTATTTACTAAGTTTCGCCTACGTAATTGCCCTATAGAGCTAAATGGTGTTAGATGGCAAATCCCAGCCTCCTATGAACTTCAGCAATTGTTTGTAGCTCTTCTAGTCTCTCTTCATCTGAAATTGTGAACGGCAATTCGCGATTGCACATGTTGTGCAAAATACAACATGCAATCACAATTTTTGCGACTAGCACCTAAATCGTCCTTTTCGGAGACCTATTGTTCTCTCTACTGAATTGCGAGCAGTTAAGTGCCGGTCATTGTAGAAAGCTTCTGGGGAATTATCTTCAGCACCACTAATTGTCGTCATAAGGTAGGCGCACCGCACTGAGCATATCCTGAATCACCTAAAAAAATAAGTATAGAATAGTTATGTAGTTCTTAGTACCTAGGGGTAGGGAGGGATTAAATAATCGAGCAAAACAACTTCTACACCAGCATTTGTTAATGCCTCTAAGTGGGCTTTTGTAACACAATCATGAGTAGCTTAGTAAATATGTTGGATCCACATTTAAAACGTTTATGGCACCCATTACACACACAATCTGATCACGCCAGATCGCGCCAGACCGCGCCAGATTGACAAAGATTGATTGTGTAACGTTGTTCGTGATCTGTTTCAATCTGGCGCGGTCTGGCGTGATCAGATTGTGCTGGATTGTCAATCTACGTCAATCTGGCTTAGGGTTGACACCTTTTTTTTCGAATAGTATTATTTTCAAAACATTAAAAAATTATAGTATGTAGGTACTTACTTTTGGGATATTTATAAAAATGTAGTCCACATTTAGTTTTAACTAGCTTCCGCCCGCGACTTCATCCGCGTGGGTGGACATTCGAAAAATCACTAAAAAACAAACATACAGACGAACAGAGAACTTGCAGTCTGTTCATCGCAATCTACTGCTGTGCTGTCCGATACATGATTTTTTTGAAGGCTAAATTGATTTAGATGAAATTTTGCGCACAGTTTATTAGCCAAGATTAAAACATAGGATACTTTTTATCTCGGTCAAAGGTATCCTAGGTATTTGTTTTTAACATAGAAATTGATATGTAGTAAGTATTTCTTACTTCTGATAAATTTATAAAAAAATATAAGTCCACATTTATTTGTAACTACCTAGCTTCCGCCCGCGACTAAAATACATCTGCATGGACATTCGACAAATCTCATAAAAAAAAACAATTAATACCAGTCAAATCTTTCAAATGTCCACGTGGACGAAGTCGCGTGCGTAAGCTAGGTAGGTAGGTGGTAATTAAAAATAAAATAGGACTAAACATTTTCATAAATTTCCCAAAAGTAGGTGTAAGCCTACAAAATTTTAATTTTTTTAAATATTGAAATTTTTATTTTTTAAAATATTGAAATTAATTTGTAGTACTTTTGGGAAATTGATAAAAATATAGCCCATATTTATTTTTAACTAGCTTCCGCCCGCGACTACATCCGGGTGGATATTTGAAAAATATCCTAAAAAACATACAGACGGACAGAAAAACAACCTCCTGCTTTTTTGAAGTCGGCTAAAAATATTGAATCGCAGTATATTATGGTAGATTGTCAATCTACTACAATCTGCTTGTATCGGATCGCGGTAGATTGTGGTAGATTGTCAATCTACCATGGTAGACTGACAATCTAGCACGATCTACTGCGATCCGATGTTTTTAACCGACTTCAAAAAAGAGGAGGTTATCTGTTCGGTATATTTGTTTTTTATGGAAGCTGAACTGATTTGGATGAAATTTGGCAAACAGTTTATAGTCTGGATTATAACTTATATTTTTCATCTCGATCAAAGGTACCCTAGGGATTTTTATTATTTTAAACAATGAAACTAATTCGTAGTACTTTAGGGGAATTTATACAAATATAGCCCATATTTATTTTTAACTAGCTTCCGGCCGTGACTAAATCCGGGTGGAAATTTGAAAAATACCCTAAAAAAACATACAGACGAACAGAAAAACAATCTTCTGCTTTTTTTGAAATCGGTTAAAAATATTGAATCGCAGTATATTGTGGTAGATTGTCAATCTACCACAATCTGCTTGTATCGGATCGCGGAAGATTGTGGTAGATTGTCAATCTACCACGGACGACCACGGTAGATTGACAATCTAGCACAATATACTGCGATCCAATATTTTAACCGACTTCAAAAAAGCAGGACCTTGTTTCTCTGTATATTAGTTTTTAAGGCTTGTCATTGTCAATCTACCATGGTAGACTGACAATCTAGCACAGCACAATCTTCTGCGATCCGATGTTTTTAACCGACTTCAAAAAAGGAGGAGGTTCTCTGTTCGTCTGTATATTTGTTTTTCATGAAGGCTGAACTGATTTGGATGAAATTTGGCAAACAGTTTATAGTCTGGATTAAAACTTATGATATTTTTGATCTCGGTCAAAGATACCCTAGGGATTTTTTTTTAAACATCGAAATTACTTTGTAGTACTTTTGGTAAATTTATAAAAAATAAAGCCCATATTTATTTTTAACTAGCTTCCGGCCGTGACTACATCCAGGGGGACATTTGAAAAATACCCTAAAAAAACATACAGACGAACAGGAAAACAACCTCCTGCTTTTTTGAAGTCGGTTAGAAATATCGAATCGCATTAGATTGTGGTAGATTGTCAATCTACCACAATCTGCTTGTATCGGATCGCGGTAGATTGTCAATCTACCACGGTAGATTGACAATCTAGCACAATATACTGCGATCCAATATTTTTAACCGACTTCAAAAAAGTAGGAGCTTGTTTCTCTGTTCGTCTGTAGTTATATTAGTTTTTAAGGCTGAACTGATTTGAATGGAGTTTGACACACAGTTTGTAGCCTGGATTAAATTATAGGATTTGTTTTATCCTGGTCAATCAAAGGTACCCTAGGGTAAAATACTTTAGTAAGTTGTTTTGAGAAATTTATAAAAAATATAGCCCATATTTATTTTTAACTTGCTTTCCGGCCGTGACTAATGCGCGTGGGCATTTGAAGAATCCCTTAAAAAATATACAGATGAAAAGAGAACCTCCTCCTTTTTTTAAGTCGGTTAAAATATTGGATTGCAGTAAAAGATGATGAAATTTGGCACACAGTTAGTTTGGTACCCTAGGAAGTACCTACCCTATGTACCCTATTTTTAATTTTTAAAGGAAGCTAGTTAAAAATAAATGAGGACTATATTTTTTCATAAATTTCCCATAAACCTACCTACTATATTTTTTGCAATGTTTTGAAAAATACTATTTACCTCGATGTTATTACTATACCAGGCCATAAACTATATAATATGATGTGTGCCAAATTTCATCAAAATCAGTTCAGCCTTCTGAAACTGAACTGATTTGGATGAAATTTGGCACTCAGTTCATAGCTGGGTAATATCGTATTATAAATATCGATATTTAGGTAATTTTACACACCTGTGTGTGTAAAATTAAATATCGTAATTAAAATCGATATTAATCAAGGCATAAAAGGCATTAAAATAATCAAGGCATAAAATGGGTGCTAGACAACAGATTTTACTAGGTACTTACTTATTTTTCGAAATAGATAGGTACTTATTATACGCAGACCGTCACAGAAATTAAAATTCATCATTTCAATTACGTCCGGGAATCGAACCCGGGATCTCTTGCGTGGTAGACTGGCATGTTGAATACTGCACCACTCAGGTCATCGATCGATATCACGCGAAAATTAATGCAAAAAGTTGGCAACCCTACCAAAGATCACCGTGGATCGTGGTAGATTGTCAATCTACCAAGATCTACTGCGATCCAGATCTCGCTGGATTGACCGTGTAACGTCGCAAACTAACCGCATCAAATTCCATCAATCTGCGGTTTTGATCAGATTGAAACCAGATTGACGTGTGTAATGGCTGCCTATGATTACGATTTCGATGGTTGCGATAATTTTCTTTTATTATTTTTTGGTAACTACCATTACCTAATAATGACAAGGTACATAACATCTGTGAAACAATAAATCAATAAAAAGATTAAGTAATCTAGATCTAGTCAAAACAAAATAGGGATCAATTGGTTATTAACATGCATAACAATAATACCAAGTACCTATATTAAAACTATAAATATAGAGCCCTTAGTCTAACATGATAATATTATTATAGCTAGCAGGGACACAAACTAAAAGAAATACTTCTTATTATGACTTTATTTTTATTTTTAAGCAATAAATTATGTTGGTGTGCTTGGTTACAAATCTATCACCGATAAACTATGAAAATACTTACAAAAGTAACATTATACTTATTAAATGAAACACTTACTTTTATACGAGCTGAAAGTCCTTTGCCTCGACGTTTTGAGGTCTTTATCAGAAGCAGTAACTCTACTATAGTTGGCAATGATATTAATATCATTGATAGTTGGTCAATTAGTTCCTTTGACAATCTAAGTATATACGCTTACATAGTCGTCGTCTCGGGTTAATAGAGATAAACTTCGAATTTGGTTAGATTGTCGACGTTTTTCTAGTTTATCCAAAGCATGAGCCTCTTCTAATATAGATTTCAACAAAAACATTCTTGCCATTGTTATCACTTATGTAAAACTTTACACAAACACCTCAAAAGTAGTTTCTAACCACAAATTATATAGCTATTGTACAAATTTTTATCACTGTGACATAAAAATATTGTTTTAACACTATTTTTAAAAGATTTCTTCTATTTTCACTCGTAAAATAGATGCTTATAATTTGACACATTGAATCGGGTTCGAGTTCGAAGTGAGCATCGAAGTGAGGGGGGAATTACCTTACAGAATGCCAATTCTTACGTCATCTCATACTTTAGCTCACAATAAATTTAGTTCAACTTGCTGACACGCTCGCAAGGGCAGCGCTAGTGTAAATTCGAATTATCAACCGAGTTTATAGAATGCCAATCAAGAAACTCACCGCGGATTCAGATTCGAAGTTTAGAATGAAGTCTTACAGAATCACACTACTGGGGCAAAAAGGAAAGATTGTATGTTACAATATTGTTCATAATTTGTTTCATTTCTCAAATATTAAAATGATTAATAAATAATGCCACTCTTTTAGAGTAGACTAACGGCCGGTTTCTGAATTGAGAAATTCAAGTTGAGCACTACTTAAGTACAAATTTTGTATGGGTGAGTAAGATTTGAGTAGTGCTCAACTTGAATTTCTCAATTCAGAAACCGGCCGATTGACGTTTTCTATGAAACAGCTAATTATTTTATTTGCTCTAAGTTGGTCCCATAGCCAAAGTTGTTCAGTCTGACAGTTAAGGGCTTAGACGAAAACAGTCGACTGTGATATGGCTTAGACTCTAAGTCCACTTTCCACAGTCGACTGTTTTCGATTTCACCTATCGAAAATTAAGATTAAAGAAACTAAGACTAGTTGAGATACTGCTCCCGCTAATTTTTATACGAACAAGATGCCGAGAACAGCCAATCGCGCAAACTTCGCTGTTAGCGGCTTTCTCGAGCTTTCGCAGCGTGAATATGGAGCCGGTAATATGTGTTGTGCTCGTGAATGGTAGGTTTTATGCATAATATCCGGTTACACGCGAGTTATGCGGATGCCTGTGCCGCTTCTAGTTGTTTACGTGCTCCCTATCGATTGCGTGTTCGCATAGCTCGTTTGTAGTACCAGCTTATGAAATTCTGCAATGGTGATATAAGCTAGCACAAAGGAAATTTAAGTAATTTGGAAATAATTTAGTGTGGCAGTAGAGTCGTAACTTAGATCATTAATTAAAACTTAAAAACGTGAAATATTACATGAAAAATTTACTGATTTGTAGCAGAAACACTTTGAACACCATAAAAATCCTAATCCTATAATCCTAAATTCATACGATTATTATAAATACGACAGTAGGTTTGTTTTTTACGATTTCACGTCTTAGCTACTCTACCGGTCATCATACATGCACGTTGTCAGGGGTGTAGAAAAGGACATAGGGTACCTTTTATTCAGAAAATAGCACGGTTCCTGAAAGATACAAAAAAACCGTCCACGCAGACGAAGTCGCAGGCGGCTGCTGGTGGTGACATAATAATAATAATAATAACACCAGCGCAAGCTGAGAAAATTAAAATTAAAAAGAAAAGAAATAATAATAAATAATTTACTTGGCCTAGGCCCGTAATTACGGCGAAACCAGCTTTAAGCTGAGAAAAACAAATTTTCACGATGATAATAATAATAATAATAATAAATAAATCATAAAACAAAATAATAATAACATTTGAGATTGAAAGAAACACAATGAGGGTTCCTTTTTTTTCTTTTGAGGTACGGAACCCTAAAAATTCATATCGTAAGTATGCACAATAGTAGAACCAAATAAGTAAGTCATCTTACTCATTATACGCACGAACGTGGTTTGTATGTGAGCGCGCTCGTACGTATGCGTCGTCGCACGCACACACTGACAAAATTTAAAGGTGATAAAGGTGCAACAGTCATGGCTGCGCCGTACGTAATCCCGCTCGCGCTCACGCACGCTTCACGCCGCACATACCATGCTTTCCAAAGATATTATTGCAAAAAGATTTGTAAGAATGAGGATAGGATATATTTTACATTAACTTTAAATAATAAGGCGAAATGCCTTATTATTACTTATTATTACTATTAGTACTTGTCGAAACAGACGAATTTCTTTTCATATCAATTGTGTAATTTTGTTAAAAAAATCATGAATTCCTACAGGAAAAAGTACTTTTAATGCCTATTATGGAAAGTTTTCAATTTCCGAATTTAAAGATTTATTATTTTGATAAGTGTAGGTAAATAAAAAGTAAGAAGCAGTTAATAGTGTAAAAAATAAAATTTCATAATTATTTTATTTTATTTGAATAAACATTATTTAGTAAAGCCACGTTTTAATTAATCCTATTTAGACTGCAAGTTTTCGAATCACATAACATGACGTAGGCAATGAAAACATTGTAGTCAGTTACTGAAAACAATGAATTTAATGTAAACTGTAATTTCACAGATAGATGTGATACATTGCTACTTTTCTTTAGTAAGTTTTTATTGGTGTCAAAACGAAAGTGCCAATGTATCACATACATCTGTCAAATTACAATTAACATTAACTTCATTATTTTAGTCGATAGACCCGCTGGTTTGCGTACAAAAAATATGAAAAAAACTTTGTATTATAGTTCCCTGATGCTTACCCTACAAGGAAAAAAATATTTTGTATAGAGATTGACTGCTTGATACCTAACGCTGTGTTTTACAACTTTCAGCTTTGGTACAATCAACTGTGATAGATCCTTTCTGCGAGTTTTCAGACGGATGTCTCGCTCCGTAGGTGTTTCAAACTTTTCTATGTTTTTAACCAGATTTGTCAAAATCACTAAAATATAAAGACTGGGGACGGTTAAAATGTTTAATTTTGTGAAATAATCCCTACATGATTGCCATTGTGGAATCCGAACTATAGTTCTGATAGCTCTTTTTTGCAACACAAAAGCTCTATCTATATTATATTTGTAAGAATTGCCCCAAAACCTAATACTATACCGCAGATGAGATTCAACAAGAGCAAAATATGCCGTTTTCAGTTGTTCCACTGTAATGTCATCACGTAAGCTTCTTAAACAATAACACGCTGAACTAATTTTTTTTTCAATTTTCCCAATTCATATTTCCAGTTGAGATATGAATCAATATAAACTCCTAAAAACTTAACAGATTCAACGAGTGTGATTCGTTTGCCATTTAAAGTTATATCTAGCTTTTCTTTATTTCTTGCCGTGGTTCGGAACAACATAATATTAGTTTTTTCATAATTAAGGACAAGGTCGTTCTTATTGAACCAAAAACAAAAAGCTGTAAGAGCCTGCCTGATTTTACAATTTAGTTCTTCACTATTGTTAGCTGAAAGCACTGCATTGGTATCATCCGCAAAAAGTGTAACCCTAATGTCATTAACGTTATTATAAATATATTTTACCAAGTCGTTTACAAATAAAATAAATAAAATTGGTCCCAATATGGATCCCTGCGGCACGCCTTTCTTTAACTTTACTAATTTTGACTTGCAGTATTTGACTTTTTCATCTTTAGTATTTTCTATTTCCACAAATTGTAGCCTGTTTTCCAAATAAGACTTTAGAATCTGTAAACTTTTTCCTCTAACGCCATAGTGCTCAAGTTTAACCAAGAGCATTTCATGATTTACCAAATCGAATGCTGAGCTAAGATCCAAGAATATTCCAGCTACTTTCTTTTTAATGTTAAGATTAACTACCACATCATTTAAAAGCGTTTCTATTGCATCTCCTGTACCTTTATTGGTTTGGTAACCAAACTGCCGTCTATTTATAACATTATTGTTCACAAGATGTTGAGTGAGTCGATTTTTAATAAGTTTTTCAAAAATTTTGGATAATATCGGCAAGAGTGATATTGGTCTATAATTTTGGGGATCAGTTTTAGCACCCTTTTTGTAAACTGGGATTACTTTTGCAATTTTTAGTTGATCTGCAGGCTGATTATCTAATTTAAAACCACCTAGCGACCGGTGATAATTACGAAATAGTCGCTGTCAAACTCGATTTCGTACCACCGATCGAGTTTCTACGAGTGCTGCCTCCAACGGACAACTAAAGTACTAAAATATACGAGCACTTGCAAGGAAATGCTCAGACCAAGGAAATGCTCCGAAATTCGTATTATCTAACTCAGAAACCGCGACGCGACCGCGACGATTTCGCGATTTCTTCTGTCAAACAGAAACCAGACAAAACGTAATTTCTGATTAGTTTTCGTTAAACTCTTAGCCTTACCTTTGACCAAAATTAAATAAAATTGCTATAATGTAAAACAAAAGGCCTGTCCTTCAATGCCTACACGGAATTTGCCATTTTGAAGACGAAAAAATGTAAACGAAATTCGAAGCGAAAACAAAAAGGTTATGTTCACAGAGCACATATAGTCAGACACATACACAGATACAGACTACTTTCCGTAAAAGGACTTTTCAGTCGCTGCCACCGGTTGCTAGTGGCGCTAGTTTCTATGGAGATCTTAACGAGCATAAACTGGAGCATAAACTAATCAGCGATCGCATACATAATACCAAATCAGTGACTCGGTCGCGCGACGATTTCGAAATAATTCAGGAATCGAGTTCGGTCGCTCATTTTAGATAATCAGCCTGCTGGAAACACTCCTGAATCATAGCACAAGTTGAAGAATATAGACAACGGTTCTGCCAAAATATCAATATTATTCTTGATTACTGTAATTGGTAAACCAACATAACCACATGATTTTTTGTTTGCCATTTTACTGACAATTTTACGAATTTCTGTTGGTGTTATTTTCTCCCAAGTTAAACTTTTCTGAATGGAAGGAATGTTACTCTTTAATATGGATTCTGACACACTCCCATCCATTGAATTTATACAACCACCTTGATCAAACCTTTCGGACAAGAGATTTACTACCTCTTCCGGCTTATCCACGAACTTATTGTTAATTTTAAGAACCAGATTTTCCTGACCATAACATTTCGATTTATTCCTATGCCTATTCACTACTTTCCAAATCGCCTTTGGGCAATTATTTGCTTTCTTTAGTTCTTTTTGTACAGCCAGTTTACGTGCACATCTTATTACACGCCTATAGAGAGCAATATACCTATTTCTATAATGCAATACTGTCTGATCATGACTGGATTTATGAGCTGATAATAAAAAACGCTTCATTGTGCTTGACGTCTTGATACCTTTACTTATCCATTTTATTTTATCAGGTTTAATTTTTTGTTTACGTTTAACCAGTTTAAAGCTTTTTTCAAATATTTCTTTAATTTTTTTTAAGAACTCATTAATGCCAACGTTAGTCCAATTAAATTTCAATAAATTGTCTCTAAAAATCTTATTACTTTTCTCATTGAAAACTCTGATTTCCCTTACAATATAATTTTTATTTCGTGGACACTTCACTGTTTCAGGAACTTGCAATTCACAAAATATTCCTGCATGTCCATCTGAAAGGCCATTATGATCTATTTCAGTCGATTTTACCTCATCATCAGGCAAATTTGTCAAAAAGTTGTCAAGACTTGAATGTGCCCCCCCTTTTATGTATGTAGTAGAATTAATTAAGGGTCTAAAATTATAGCATTTTAGTAGATTCAAAAATTCCGACTTTTGTTTATTATCATTTGAAAGGTCAACATTAAAATCCCCACAAATTATGCACTTCTTGTCAAAAAAACGCACTAACAGTTTTTCCAATTGTGTCATAAAGTTGTCAAAATGTTTTTTCTTGTCATTCCTATAAATACATATAATATTGAGATTAGTATTAGTATCTTTTATACCACAAACTTCGAAGTATTCCCGTTTATACAAATCATTACATACAGGTAACGGGTCACACACATTATTATTATTACTTAGTATCAAACTTCCTCCTCTTTTCATGTTTGTTCTCAAATTAAAAGAAGCTAATTTATAATTACCTATAGCAAGTAAGGAAACATTTTGATCATTAAGAAAGTGCTCCGTCAGACATACATAGGACGGTATATTTTTTTGTGAATTAAGATACATATCAAATTCATTTCTCTTGGTATTTATGCCACATACATTTTGATGAAAAATATGCAAATTAGAATTAGTCTTAGGGTTGTCATTGTCAATAGGTAATACCAGTACACTATCACTCTTCGATAAACATTCAATATTATACTCAGTCTCGAAAAAACTCTAGTTCTGTTTGTGTTTTTTCATTCATATTTTTTTTACAATCTGACAGTAACAGTTTATTTTTGTAACCTAACAAAATAATATCTAGTGTTAAATTTCTACATGAGTTTAATTTATCAATTTTCTTATTGTCAAAATACAATAATTTGGAAAAATGAAAATTGACAATATTTTCACTTATTGACTGCAACATTTTATTAATGCTGACTACATTTAAATGTTGATTTTTGCCTATTTCACCAAAAATAACATTAGTATTTGTTAACATTTTTAGAAAATAATACAATGTTGATTGAAATTTAATAACATTCCTATCATGTGATCCAGCTAATATAATTACATAGTCCATTTTACCAAAGTGTTTACATTGGTTAAGACTATCAGAAACTATACTTTCTAACGTTGCGTAGGGTTTCAGACTAGATATAACATTGTAATTTTCACTAAGACGCTTTTCCATCAAATCACGTATACTTCGTCCTCTCTCATCAGCGAGTAATAGTACATTGTGTTTTAGAGCTGAACTGTTATGTTGCATCTTCAATTCACATTGTTTGTCAACTAAGTATTCTTTTTTGTCACTGTTCAAATGTTTATTATGCAATGATTGCAATAAAGTTTCATCTGGTGGCAGAGACGGTGACGTTACGGGATGGATAGTAGCGGAGGGATTAAAATGATCACGTTCACGTCTAGTCGGTGTAGAATTTGGACATCTACTTTTTTTCTTATTTGTTGTCAACTTCGGAGAGGACTTACAAATTCCTGTTAAATGTTTTATTTTTAACTCATACTCGGACAGTTTCCTCGTAAGAGCAGAATTTTCTAATGTTAAATTTTCTAATTCATTTTCTGTACATTCTAATTTAGTCCGTAAAATAGCATTTGCTTTTCTGAGTTCGTCAATTTCATCATTAGAAATTTTATTGTTTTCTGGGCAGCTTCGATTTAGTCTAGTGTATTCTGAATCTTCCTCATCTGATAACGACTGAAACGAATTCTCAGTAGTAACATTTATTCTGTATTTTGTTCGAACCGTTATTTTGTCAGGCGTTGGCGTGCTATGAATAGGTGATTCCCTGTTTACCAACTCATCCACCACAAAGCTAGTTGTATTTGTTGGATTAATGTTAGAGGTGGAAATCGGTGTCGGCGTAGAAGTCATTTGTTTTGAGCAGTTATTTACATCTTCACCTATTGTTCGCTCACATAAATGACAGAGCCATTTTTCTTTTGATTTTGAAGTCATCAAGCGGAAAAACTTCACACTAACAGTTTTCGTACAAGTTACATGACAGTTTTTGCTACAGTTTTTGCATAGAAGGAATTCCCTAGTTTTTATTTGTTTTAAACACACAAGACAGTCTTTCTTTGCTGTAGTAGCCATAGTAAATAAAAATATAAAAAAACCTCACAAAGTTCCAAAGTACTTCAAGATTGATCCGAGATTCCCGAGATTTCCCGAGATTCCCGCAGTTCACACACCCTTGATGAAACCTCGCGCACCCCTGGGGGTACGCGAACCACTAGTTGGGAAAAACACTGCACTACACCATCCGTCTTTTCAGTTGTAATAACGACTTTGCCGAAATAGTCAGTTAGTATTTACACTATGAGCTTGTAGTAAACAAATGTTCATCATCGTTCACATTTTTTTTTTTAAGTTTTGACGGTCGTCGTAATATTAAAAATGAGGTTATTTCACTTCAACTTTTTACAAACACTGGTTTTGTATTTATGTTTCTTGCATTAAGTCACTCAATTTACATTTAAATCCACTTTGTTTTGTATTTTTCACTGAATTGATCGATGTTAGCAGTGTTTTATTATAGAACAGGTACCTTTTCGTATTTCAGTTTATACACTAAACAATTTATAAAATAATTATGCAATAACACTAACAGTCGCGAATCAAAACATTTACAGCATTTTGTGCTATTATATTTAAGCAAAAACTATTATATTTAATTTTTATCAAACTTTTATTGCGGAGACGATGTTTACGTATCGACGCCCTCTGGATGGATTTTTTGAGCTGTATCGCTCTCTCGAGGCTCGAGTTGGCCTACTTATTTGGTTCTACTATGGTTTAAGTTTTAACAATAATGTAACATACAATGTAACTTTTAAAACCTTGGATTCAATAGCATTTCTAATAAAAAGGTTTTCTGCACAATTACTTTCTATTTAAATATACTTAAATATAGAAACTGTACCAAATATACGAGTCTCCCAGCAAAAGTGCTAGGTACTTTAAAAAAATACATCTTCTCCAATATCCGGCAACACACGAGTATTTTTGTATGAACATAAAGTTTCTATAATCAAAGTGTAGGTGATTAGCAGCCCCGGAATGAAATCAACCTGCCCATAAACGACGAATGGGAGAGCTTTTTGCATCTGGCACAAGCCTAATGAAATAACCGGGATTACTATGGGTTATTTTCGGGAGCAGGTAAAATAAATTTGAAAAATTAATAATCAAATTAATTTCTTAACTAGTAGCCATTTTAACAAGCAAAGTTCAACTCAGTAGTAAAAGACTATCAAATATTTTTTTTAAAGTTGTTTTAGATTAGGGTTAATTTATAGAGGGTTATTTTTAAAACACCAACAACCTCCCAAGAGTATTACTAACATCATATACAACACCATTTGTTCTATTTTTCCGAAAACAGACAAAAACAATCGATTTTTTAATATGAAAAGTAAATTTTTTTTTGGCTGTTTTCGGAAAAGTCGTAGAACAAATGAATTGTTGTTTATGATGTTAGTAATCTACTTTGAGGTTGTTGGTGTTTTATTAATCCTGTATTTGAACAACAGTTGTGTGTATTTTAATGTTATCTGGGTGCAGCATCGTAACTAGGGGCTGGCAAGGAGAGTGGCTGCTAGGGGCGCAAACCTCAGGGGGCGCACTTTGCTGACCCATAGCTAGAAAATTAGTCTAAAAGTATTGGGGCGCAAAATTGAAATCTTGCCAGTGGGATCATGATTCTAGAAACAAGTACTGGGACACAAAATTCAAATCTTGCCAGTGGAGTCATGATCATGATCCTAGAAACAAGTAATGGGGCGCAAAATTCAAATCTTGCCAGTGGGGTCATTGATCCTAGAAACAAGTAATGGGGCGCAAAATTCAAATCTTGCCAGTGGGGTCATTGATCCTAGAAACAAGTAATGGGGCGCAAAATTCAAATCTAGCCAGTGGGGTCATGATCCTAGAAACAAGTAATGGGGCGCAAAATTAAAATCTTGCCGAGGGCATTTATGACTTTGGCTCCGACGCTGTCTGGGTGTTTCCCATCTAAATAAATGGTCGACCTTTGCTTCTGTGTCTACCCCTTGGATAATTACCTATGTAAGGACTGGTAATTGTCTGAAATAAATGAAATAATAATAATAATTATTATTATTTTGTATTTTGCTTACCCCGTTGTGGCATAAGTGTAAATTATGTTATTGAGCATGTCATTCATGCGGATATCGTCGACGCTGGTCATCTCTAATCCGGGTAACCGAAATATATGCAATATGTCGTCACCATGGCATACCCCTGTGAAAAAATGAAATAAACACTTTTATTCATTGGTACATCACATAGACAATCCTACTACTATTATAAATGTGAAAGTTTGTGGGTTTGGATGTTTGTCCCTCAATCACGCAAAAACTACTGAATGGATTTGGTTGAAATTTGGCACACAGAAAGTAAATAGCCTAAATTAAAACATAGAATACTTTTTATCCCGATATTCCCACGGAAACGGGAACCACGTAACATACCAGGCGGCCGCTAGTAACATAATAATAAGAAAAGAAAAAACCATAACAAGATAAGAAAAATCAACAAAGAGATAGATATCATATAAGATTAATTGTAGAGTGTGACGGGCCAATTAAGACCCTGCCTCAGCTTATTTCGTTACACCGCATGACTAGTAAATTCTGAGTAAGGCCGGTAAAGACACACATGTGAAATGTAACAAATTATTATCAAGCCATTCACAATTGGCACCTTTATCATTAATATTATGTATTCTGTGCCTGTATATCCTGGTTGTGATGTTTGATTTAGTTACAAATGTTTTTATTTCCTTTACTTTTACTTGTGATAATAAGTCTAGACAAAAGAGTCTAAAAAGGCAAGATTATAGATAAAACATTTATGAATGAAACGTTTACAGATTTGTAACATAAATAAAATGTAACTTAAATAGTATGAAATTAAATTAATAGTCACTGCAGTTAATTTCATTGGAATCATTATTTGAGATCGATAATAATTTATAGGAGATTTTTATCTTACTTATTTCTAATTTTAAGATTTGGGAAATATGAAAAAAATAGAAAAATTGTCTTAACAGATAGAAATTTAGGAAACGCATTGATACTATAAATAGGGGTTTTTTTTCCCTTAGCCTTAAAGAACCCCAAAACTTTTTAAACTTTGAAAAAACGCCGAGTGACACTTAGGAGTCGGAAGTCGGAACCTCCATGGAATATTCGTCCGTGGAAACTAAGTAGCCTCGACCACCGCCGTAGAATAGTTTGTTTGTCTGTTTTTTTACAAGATGCACTTCGGAGAGTGTGCAAAGGAACTAAACGAAATAATAAAATTCCTCCAGCCCCATTCCACCATCGAAGCACTAGTCGCAGATTAGCGTACCACCTTTATGTTGATGATATTCTAACCAACCGCTCAATACTTCTAAAATGCGAACAGCTAAGGAGTGGAATAGGATGACTGCCGATGTGTTTCCCAATAGTTTTATCTTGGGCCTTTTAAAGGCTTTAAGTGAATGGGCTTTATCTAAGTGAGCATGCTCCATCGTAGTCCGCAAAATAATTAACACCAGACCCCGAATTACGTAAGTCTGTTGCTAACAATTCTCGATTGAAATCGATTGAAAGCGCAGTTACATTGCTGCTTTATGTCACTGCGATTTCTGTCAGAGTTGATTGCAAGAAAATTACAAAATCAGCCCACAGGTGTGATTGTGGACAAATGCTCACTTATTTTCATTAAAAAGAATATAAATACTTATTTCAAACTATTTTTTTTAATTAATCATGACTTGGATAGATTAATCCTATGAAGCCAGCCAGCTCGATTCTTTCCCACTGTGTTCGGGGCTTATACGTTTTGTTACGTTCGTTACATAAAAGATAAAATATTTGGTACAGTTGCCTTTGAGCAATCTCCGCTCGCTTTGTAGATAAAAGCCTTTATTTAAATTAAGATGTTACCAATAAAATCCTAACAGCAATTTTCAACTAAACCCAGCAGATGGTTTGTGTCACTATGCCTATCAGATTACTCAGTCCTAAATCTGAAAGGGATTATAAGAAAACAGAAGGCACTTTAATAATAATATGATCATGAAAACATTTTTATGCTTCAATACCAAGGGGAGATTGGGGTAGGTATAATATAGTAGATAAGGGAGTTACGTAGGGCTGTTAACGCGTTTATTTATTCACCTAACATATTAAGTAATAGCTTCCGCCTACGACCTCGCCCTCGTGTATATTCGGAAAATCTATTCGGAACCTTTGACCAGGATAAAAAGTATCCTACGTTTTAATCCAGGCTACAAACTATCAGTATGGAAAATATCATCTAAATCCGTTCAGCCGATTCGCGTGATTGAGTAACAAAACCAACATCCGAACTTTCACATTAATAATATTATAAGGATACTCACGTTTGCACCAAACTTAAGAATTGTTTAAGTCTTTTCCTAACTACAATTCGACCTAATTAAAATGGTGCCATGAACTTGTCTTTCATGCGGCTTTCTTAAGCCTAATATATCTTGCATTGGCGGATCCAGGGGGGGGGGCCAAGGGGGCCATGGCCCCCCCCACAAGGCCGATTATTTTTGCGGATAACATTGAACTTGCATTGAAAATTATAGTTGATTTTTTTTATTCTTTATGTTTTCATATTTTATGTAGGTAGTGTCAGTGTCTCTAACTTTATTTAATTTTTAACCATAAAACGTGGCCCAAGTAGGGTTACCATCTGACAGGCATTTGCCGCATTTGACAAGCATATTACGGTTTCATAGGCGTGCGGCTGGCGCTAAGCTGAGACAGGCATTTTTAATTTCGCGGGTTTCGCTGTGAAATCTTGCATACATGCTTCAATCACGCACGCCTTGCTTCGCAAGCTACTCGTCCCGGATGAAACCACATATTACAAGATTAATGGATGAAATTAGCTAAAAATGGCGCTGCGCGGGCCCCTTTTTTTACTACAGACAATATTAGTGAACGAAACTGACTAAAAACCATGCTGCGCGGCCTTTTTTTACTAAAGACAGAATCGCGCTGCGCGGCCGTTTTTTTATATTATAGGCAGGTAAGAGTACAAGATTAGTGGATGAAACTGACTAAAAATGGCGCCGTTTTTGACTCATCACTGGCAACACACACTCGTCAATGGCTTTTGTCTTAAGACATTGAGGTATATTGAACGCGAGGCGAAGGTTTTTTTCGAAACTTTCCAAATGTTGCCTATCCAATCTGAATTCGACGAGAGATCTTTCTCGAAGTTGGACTTACTTAACTGGACTTTCTGTACTAGGTATACGTAATGGTCAACAACGTCGACTGTAGTGTTCCCAATATGAACTGGAGCGGGTACGACATGGACATTCGCCATGATTTTCGACTTATCCATGTTCATCATCAGACCAACTCTTCGAGATGCTTTTTATAGGCAAATGCAAATCAAAAAAAAATTTATATACCTAATAATATTACAAATGTTAAAATTGAATGTTTCGATGTTTGGATATTTGTTACTGAAACACACGAAAACGACTAAACAATGAATAATGAAACTGACTAAAAACCGCGCTGCGCGGCCTTTTTTTTACTAAAAACAGACAAGATTAGTGGATGAAACTGAATAAAAATCGCGCTGCGCGGCCGTTTTCTTATATTATAGGCAGGTAAGAGTACAAGATTAATGGATGAAACTGGCTAAAAATGGCGCTGCGCGGCCGTTTTTTACTATAGACAGACAAGATTAGTGGACGAAACTGACCAAAAATTGCCCTGCGAGGCCGCTTTTTTTTACTATAGACAGACAAGAGTACAAGTATAACGGATGAAACTAACTAAAAATCGCGCTGCGCGTCCGTTTTTTTTTACTATAGACAGACAAGAGTACAAGTATAACGGATGAAACTAACTAAAAATCGGGCTGCGCGGCCGTTTTTTTTACTATAGACAGACAAGAGTACAAGTATAACGGATGAAACTAATTAAAAATGGCGCTGCGCGTCCGCTTTTTTACCGAAGACAGACAAGATTAGTGGATGAAACTGACTAAAAATAGCGCTGCGCGGCCTTTTTAACTATAGACAGACAAGAGTACAAGTTTAACGGATGAAACTAACTAAAAATCGCGCTGCGCGGCCGTTTTTTTTTACTATAGACAGACAAGAGTACAAGTATAACGGATGAAACTAACTAAAAATCGGGCTGCGCGGCCGTTTTTTTTACTATAGACAGACAAGAGTACAAGTATAACGGATGAAACTAATTAAAAATGGCGCTGCGCGTCCGCTTTTTTACCGAAGACAGACAAGATTAGTGGATGAAACTGACTAAAAATAGCGCTGCGCGGCCTTTTTAACTATAGACAGACAAGATTAATGGATGAAATGAAACCGACTAAGAATTGCGCTGCACGGCCGTTTTTTTACCACAGACAGGCAAGAGTACAAAATTAGTGGATGAAATTGACAAGAAATCCCGCTGCGCGGCCGTTTTTTAGTATAGACAGGCATTTTTCAGAAAAATCTGGCGTTTTTTGCATCTTAAACAGGCATTCGCTCTTACATAGATGGTAACCCTCGGCCCGACGCTCCGAGGGCCCCCCCCAAATTGGAATCCTGGATCCGCCCTTGATATCTTGGTCGTGTTGTAGTTAGGAAAAGACTTACACGATTGTTAAGTATAGTGCAAATGGGTGTTAGTAGGATAATTATACAGGTTCATGCTTTTTAACCTACTTGCAAAGTTTTTACTTGAACTTAATCATTAAAACGACCACGATAAGTACGACAACATAGTACCTAAGTGCTCGCTTGATCTTAGGATAACCCTTTTTATAGTAGGGAAAATGCATTTACGCATGCCCCGTGCCTGGTAAGAAACGGGGGCTATGTATGTCGGATTCGACTTAGGGGACTATACCCACTAAACTACCTACTATGCGCCCTCAGAGGCTACCCTTAACCATAGTAGAACCAAATAAGTAAGTCATCTTACTCATTATACGCACGAACGCGGTTTGTATGTGAGCGTGCCCGTACGTATGCGTCGTCGCACGCACACACTGACAAAATTTAAATAAAGGTGATAAAGGTGCGCCAGTCGTGGCTGCGCCGTACGTAATCCCGCCCGCGCTCACGCACACTTCACGCCGCTGTGCTGCCGCTCGTAATAATTTGAACGTTTACCTACCTACAGTACATACCATGCTTTCCGGAAAATATAGACGATTCAAAAGTACTTAATAATTAAGTTTATTTGAATAAAGCTTATTTGACTTTGACTTTCCAAAGATATTATTGCAAAAAAGATTTGTAAGAATGAGGATATATTTTACATTAACTGTAAATAATAAGGCATTTCGTACTTGTCGAAAAAGACGAATTTTTCAATTGTGTAATTTCGTTAAAAAATCACAAATTCCTACAGGAAAAGGTATTTTAATACCTATTATATAAGGTTATGGAAAGTATTCAATTTCAAAATTTAAAGATTATTATTTTGAGAAGTGTAGGTAAATAAAAAAGAAAAAAACAGTTAATGATGTAAAATTTTTTTTAATAATATGAAATAAAACACCTTTTAACAGATACTAGCGCGGTTTTATTGAATGTACTTTGGTATTTAGTTGGTATTTGGTTTGATTTTTGATTTTTATAATATTTTTTTTATAGTTGAATAAATACATTATTTCGTAAAGCCACGTTTTAGTTAATCCTACTTTGACCGTAAGTTTTCAAATCACATAACATGACGTACGCAATGAAAAATTCCTGAAATTCCTGTCAATTCCTGAAAACAGTTAGGTTAATGTAAACTGTAATTTGACAGATAGATGTGATACATTGCTACTTTTCTTTAGTAAGTTTTTATTGGTGTCAAAACGAAAGTGCCAATGTATCACATACATCAGTCAAATTACAATTAACATTAACTTCATTATTTTAGTCGATAGACGCGCTGGTCTACCTACAAAAATAATATTTAAAAAAAACTTTGTATTATAGATCCCTGATGCTAACCCTACAAGGAAAAAATATTTTGTATAGAGATTGACTATGCATTTTTTGACGACCGAATAAACTAGCGATGTGACAGCCCTTCGTGTTTAAGCTGTATCGCTCGCTCGAGGCTCGAGTTGGCCTACTTATTTGGTTCTACTATGCCTTAACTCTCACTCATCTTGTGATAACCCTGATGTTACGATTTAGCCAATTTAAGGTTACGGCGACACAAATAAAGGGGAATAAATAAAAGCTCAAAGTTACATGATATCGTATCTACTTACAAAGCAAGATTTATGGGAAAGCGACAGAAAGTTATTGTCGCGGAAAATTAGCTTCCCGTGTGTAACACAGGCGCCTGTGTAACGTCTGTTCTGTCGAAAAATATTTGCCTCCTTGAAGGAATTTAATGAAATGAAACTGGCACGTGAATGCTTCGAATTTCTTGGAAATATCTGTGGATATACTTTTTTGGGGATTCTTATGATGCCACGATTACTTTTTCTAGTGTAGAAAATGTATTTGCATTAATATCATCATAGATATACATAAGTATAGAATATTATTATGATTGAGAGAAAACAACTCCAATGAAGGTAATAATAATAACCGCTTCTGGTTCGTACGACAGCGAAACAGAGGCAATAGAACCTCATTTTGTAAGGTAATGATTGACTGTATGTGCTATGGGCAACAGCGTCGCTTAACCAGTTAGCAACAAATTCATGTGCACGCGTATCGCCCCTGCAATATGCTGCTCTTGCGTATGCAAGAGATTTTAACCTTAGTAGTGGTTAAGCGACGCTGTTGCCCATAGTACAGACCACTTTTGCATTTTGAAATAAACCCATGTGCCGCTGAGCTCTCTTCTTAAATTAAACTACGCTGATTATGGCTAGGAATTAGATCGAATTCTATTGGTCAAATTCTTCTAATCGCCTTTCTCCCTATTTTACCCATAAAGTTCTGAATGAAACTCATCCTAACGGCCTGGCAAAAGACAGTATGACTATAGCACACCGAGCGAAAATTGAAGCTGTAAGAATGAGCAGCTTTAAATTGGCATCACACACCATCTATTGAAGGAATTCGTGCCCCAAGTTATCAGTGGCTCTGTTTGGTGGCAAGACCTTCACAGAATAGAACAGTTATTATTATAAGAGTCTGGTGGAGGGTGCGTGTCCTTCTTGTGACTGAAGACTGGTCGCCGTGGAGACTATCACTACGGACCCACCAGACCTTGGCGGCACTGCAGATGGAGACACTAGGGATTTTAGTTAGTATACCTCCGCGTGTTTATCAGGTGAGGATAGGTGACCTCATGCTTGGATCGGCGGGGCGGAGGGGAATCCTAAACTCGGCTGTAGCTGGAAGGCTCATCATCATCATGATATGACTAGAGGAATCTATCATGATATGACTAGGGATCCCCGTCTATCAGGCGAGCATGCTCGGATAGGCGGTGCGGAGAGAAAACCCAAACTCGTCGGGTATAGCTCGAATCTGGGACATCTGGATTCTCCAAGTGATCATCATCATGCTATGACTAGGGGATCCCTTGTTTTTGCATAAGGGTTTTATACCTAATTTGATTTGGCATAACGGACTTAGCATAATCTTTTTTGTAATAATATAGTACATTATGATACAAGTTAGCTAAGGTTGCTTATTGCACACAAGGCTGTGGGTTGCAGCCCGAGCCGCAGGCGAGGGCGTAACTCAGCCGAGTGTGCAATAAGTAAGAGCTCACGAGTTTCATACGACGTTTTTCAACACATTTGCGAGGAAAAAACAGAGTAATTTACCACACAGCAACAAATACGACAAAAACAAAATGATACTCATGATGAGAAAAGGCGCGCAGGTTTTTTTTTGTTTTTTTCACACGCCCAATGCAAGAATATTTTGCGAACAAAGGGGTTAGTGAGCATACAGCCTACTTCAAAATTATAAATTTAGGTGATAAAATGATAATATTTTAATATTTTATAACAAAATATTGTAAATTAGGAATAATTTGATTATAGTAAATATTTGTTTGACTTAATTAAGGACCTACAAATTTATTTATTACAAAAATGCAAATGAAATTTTTAGCGGCATAAAACCTCTTTGTTGTTTCTAAAAAATGACTGTATTACCCGGTTAAATTGAAAATGCTCTGTTTACTCGCATAGAACTTGCAGTAAGGTACCTATTTAACTTTGTAGGGATAATTCTATAACCAACTAGTGTTTTATATATTATTGCACGCGTTTGTTATAGTTCGGTTTATGGCCCTAAAAGCGATGTATTAGGGCTCACTTTACGAGCAAGTGTGTTGAAAATACTTTAACCTAATTGTTTTTTGGGATACTATTTATATTAGCTTAATTATCATTTAGACTAATTTGTTTTCGCATAATGTTATTAGGCATATTGTCTATTCGCCTAATATTATTTAGATATAAAAATAAAAAAATAATAAGAATAAATATTTTTAAGCACTTATTTATTTTCATGCAAAAGTGGCAGGTATTTTATTCAAATGCCAAAAAATTATAACACATACGACCTAAATATCAAAGTCATAGTCAAATAAGCTTTATTCAAATAAACTTAATAATTAAGTACTTTCGACTCGACTCATAAACACCTATTTTTAAAATACCGAAAATCCTAAATGTCGATATCCAATAGACCGAAACTTGAAAGATCGATTTTTAAATGACCGATAGTTCAAAACCCTGAATGAGCTGTTATGACTAAATAATATTATGCGTAATTATTCGGCGAAATCATATTATGCTACGACATATTACGCCTTATTTTATGCAAATATATAGGGAACCATGATTAGCATGGGCAGAGTGGAGGAGAATCGCAAACTCGTCTGCTATAGCCGGAAGCTAATAATCTGGGTTCCCCTTGCATCCTTACTAATATTATAAATGCGAAAGTCTGTTTGTTTGTTTATTTGTTTGTTTGTTTGTTACGCCTTCACGTCTTAACTACAGAACCGATCATCATGAAATTTTACATACACATTGCCTAGGGTACAGAGAAGGACATACTTTTCATCCAGAAAAAAAACTATTCTTCCCGAGGGATAGCAAAAAATTTTCCACGCAGACGAAGTCGCGGGCGGCCGCTAGTACTTTATAAAAGGTGGAGAGTGCATGCTTACCATAGTTTTCAGTGTTGCTGGCCAAAGCATTGGAAAGGCTCTTTTCCCCACGGTAGCTGAACCGACCTAAGTAGGTTGGTTGTCCACTCCTCAACGCATGCTCTTCCACCAGTCTTCCGATATCCGCGTTGAAGAGACGGTCGCTCAATGCCTGTTGAATGAAACACAAAATATTTATTGATAAATACTGAAGAAACTTTATCTTAGTTAGGGAAGGAGTGTTAACTATTATGTAGGTACTAAACTTAGAGTAAGACGCGCTTCTGTCCCAGAAAGGAAGCCATACGAAGCGTTCCCCTTTGCCGAAGTACAAGCCCAAATGGGCATACGCGGTTAATAAAACCAGTTGCGCCCGGATTGTTGTTGTTGATGTGTGACTCATCCCTACACAAATTTTTGCTGTTTTGTTTTATTTTTTGTGTTGGTGTCGTCTTTACAGTGTTGTTTTTGTATATGTGAGTATGCGGAACTGCACTTGTGTGCACTTTCCCCCCCGCAAAAAATGCCAGAATAATTTGAAAAGAGTAATAATCGCTAACGGCCCGGTCACAGATCGCCGCGGCAGGCGGCGCGGCAAGCGAATTCGCTAATCACTGCGCGGTCGTGATGACAAGCTGAGAGGCCGCCATGAAGATAGCGCGCAGTGATCACTGAATTCGCTTGCCGCGCCGCCCGCCGCGGCTAGCTGTGGCCGGGCCGTAAGGCTGCTCCCTTCGAGACGAAGCCGCGATGCTCAAAGGTACTAAATAACGAAAAAAGACACCTTATGCAACTTTAAAACTTTTTAAAACCTATATGTAGGTATGTAGATATTTCTTATTAGTTTTTAAAATATAAATTAAAATTGTTTAAGGCATATTTTGTCGAACATAGATCTTCCAACAATCTTTGTAGAATAGGTTTTTATCGTCATATAAATGTCAAATAGTATCTGAATTCTCAATTTCTATTACATGCACAGTCACGAGCAATAAGATGTACACACTTTACAACTTATGTCATAATACGTTATTGAATAACGTATGGCATTTTCACACTGAGAGTTGAATGTGACATACTTCAAAAGTGTGTACATCTTATTGCTCGTGACCGTACACGAGTACTCAAGAAATAAAGGGGAATTCTGCAAGACAAAAGTCGAAAGTTCTCAAGATACTCGTATCGTGTAAGTAGGTTCTCAATAATAACCACTTGAACATGGCTGCTTGTTCAGAGTTCAACTTTGTCAATGGTTCTGAAGACCCTTGCTTCTAGTTAAATTTAGAATCCTCTCGTATTTAATGTAAAGTGTATGTATACATACATTTTGCCTAGAGTTGTCGTGTCTCAGAGGACTAGAAGGTGCCTAATTAAAAAACGAAAAAGTACTTGAATAAAAAACAAATTTAGTTTCTATTGAATTTTAAGATTTTAGGCATTCACAATGCTATTTTTATATTAAGATATTATCCCGTCTGAGCTGTTACAGGTGAGACGACTTTTTCTAGTATTTTTCTAATATATTATCTCAAATTTAGTGACATTAATTAATTGCCATGTCACAGCAGTCGAGGGACCTCTTAAATTAAAAAGTGAAGAGAGAACGGTCCCTGACTGTAAAAAAATGACACTTGTTTTAGTTAATTTTTTGGCCGGTCAGTCTTTTAATATATTTTTATTTTAATTTTAAACATTATAGACAAATTATATAGTTCTGGAATATGCATATGAAGGCCATTTCGATACCCATATTGTAATAAAGTAATAACAAAAATGCAATACTCCATACAAATCGGCAATATCATAGGTAAAGACCTAATATTAGTAGGATATGAGGATTTGCTGTACGCGTCCATGTGTGGAATATTTGATGTTGGCCTGGCACTTTTGTGTTCCCTTAATCGACTTATACGTCCAAATAAATACGAAGAAGAGAGGTGGCTCTATTCGATTATTATTTGCACAAAACAAAGAAGTTTTTCTTTGTTCTGTGACTATTTGTCACAAATAATCATGCTGGCACTTCCAAATCCCACCCTCGTATCTATAGACGAGTAAGTAATGAGTTAAGTCTTGTAATTTTCAAATGCACTTTATATTACGATAGTATTTAATCGGGTAACAATAAATTCCCCTTTTGGGTATCAAAAATACCGGATATAGTGTACTTAACTACTAAGTAGGCGAGGAACTGAGGGCGACTACAAAAATAAAAAACCGGCCAAGTGCGTGTCGGGCCACGCGCCATAGGGTTCCGTAGTTACCTTATACCATACCATATTTTATACAACCTATCATTTTTCGTCTGTAAAAATAACTTTGTTTTTCACAGTGTTGGTATGAATGACAAAGTTATATTTGCGGTTTTGGAAAATGTGCTATATCTCAAAAACTAATTACTATATCTCGTTCAAACCAATTTTGGTTGAAAGTGTTAATTAAGATCTACAGCATATATTTTTTTTAG
The DNA here is from genome assembly GCA_943789525.1 of Agriphila geniculea. Taxonomy (NCBI): domain Eukaryota; kingdom Metazoa; phylum Arthropoda; class Insecta; order Lepidoptera; family Crambidae; genus Agriphila; species Agriphila geniculea. The sequence continues at coordinate 1,513,704 of OX038879.1, read as the reverse complement.
ATTTTTCACTTTCTTATTTCAAAAGTTAAAGGGGGGGGGGGGGGGGACACACATTTTACCACTTTGGTGGTAAATATCTTTAAAACGGTTGACTTTGAGAAAAAGTTGTCTTACAAACCTCAATATCATTTTTAAAGACCTATCTATAGACATGCAACACGTGTTGGTTTGAAGAAAAAAAAAAAAATTTTCAGTTTCAGTTCCATGTATGGAGAGCCCCCCCTTAATCTTTTATTTTTCTTATTTTTGTATTAAATTCGTTAAGCGGTTAACAAAATACATCTACCTACCAAGTTTCAACTGTGTAGTCTTAATACTTTCGGAATAAAGTGGCTGTGACATACGGACAGACAGACAGACAGACAGACAGACAGACAGACAGACAGACATGACGAATCTATAAGGGTTCCGTTTTTTGCCATTTAGGCTACGGAACCCTAAAAATGGGTGACTTTAAAATACAAATTGAGTAGGTAACTAGTTATTCAGAATGGGCGACCAAATGTCTATTTAGGCGACAACCTTAGGGTACACAAAACATTAAAATTTGGCATATATTCCACAAGGTTATTTTTAGTATATACGAAACCTGAAAACTGTTTGTTCAGAATCAGTAATAGAATCGATTGCAATAATTTCTATATCATGTTATATTTTGACTAAATAATATTTACAAAACCATAATTACGCAACCTTACTAACGGGACAACACAAAAACCTTGTAGCTTCGTGAGTTTTTAAGGTATCATTATATTTTTTTTATACTGATTCTGAAAATGAAAATATGTGACCCGTGTTTCGGCTTTCGTATACAAAAAATATGTTGTATTTTATTTATAAAAGGTGACTATTAACCTAATTGAGGTGACAAATATACCACGTTGGGCAGCTTAAATCAGTTTTACATACATAAAGCTTAAATCAGTTTTACATACATAATTTAAATGAGTGACAAAAATACTGAGTGGGCGAGTGCCCACTCAGTTTTTTTGTCACTCATTTAAATTATGTATCTCCCACATGTAGTTGTTCGTTTTTCGTATTTTTTGTAATCCACAGTTTGTCGCCCGTTTAGTTATATTGTCGCCAACAAAATAAACCGCTGCCTGGTTTAGTATTTATAAGAGTCCCATTAACAGTCGCTTTATTATTTCCAGTCACCCAATTAAAATATCCCCTAATTTTATATCCACAATTTATAGTATAAATTAATTGTAAATGCACTTTAAGCTGCATTTAAGATTACTTATACTATAAATTGCAAGTGAATATAATATTAAAAGCATAAGCAGTAGAATAATAAAATTAGTATTGCAGTTTTAGGTCAGCGCCACCTCTTGACCGATAGTGGAACTAATGTTAACTTTTTTAGAAATTTGATAATTTCTAAAAAAGTGTGCTTTAATGAGACATCGTTTTATTTTTCCTGTAATCTTTGTATAAACTGCTATCACATAGAATTATTTCAGATTTTTCTTTTTGCAAACTTCGGAGATAGGGGGAGGGAACGGTATTTTTTTTACATTTTTCATCATAAGTCGAAAACTATGCGGCCTAAAACAAAAAAAATATATTTTTAGTTAATACAAAACCTCTCGTGGGGTTGATCAGAGCATCAAACTGAACATCTTTCATTATGGGACCAACCTCGAAATCACGAAAAAAAATCTGCTGTTCCATACAAAAGTACAATCCTACTCCATCGAAATGTATGAAACACATGATTTTTTTTCGCGATTTCAAGGTTGGTCCCACAATGAAAGTTGTTTAGTTTGATGATCCGATCAACCCCACAAGAAGTTTTGTATGAACTAAAATAACCTTGTAGATACAAGGGTGCAAATACCGATTTGAAAGTTTCAGCATAATGATTTTACCTGCATTATCGAAACAGGTTTTTATAAACTCTTAATGAAATTCTGGACAGAAATAATGATTATTAATTTAAGACAAAGGTTAAAATAATCCATTCAATTTTCATAAATGCCTAACAGAAACCACTTAACCCTACGTAATTTGATTTAAGCAAATATTGTTTATTCAGTGTTGTTTGTTTAGAATAGAAATGGTGTGTTTCTAGTTAAATTTGACTGTTATTAATCTGAATCTGCAATAAATTAGTTATACAAATTGCTTAAAATAGTTATGAGTTTTTGCATTTTGATTTTACTGATGTTTTTCTAATAGCTGTATTTTTCTTGACCGCTAATATAAATAATAAAATAAAAAGTCGTAACTACAGATTCACCATTGCATAGTTCCCATCACTGGATGGATCGGGTTGAAATTTATACAATAGATATTTGTTATACAAGTGACCAAAATCAATTTGTGCTGCGAGTGCCGACTTTAAATCACAAACTATCGAAGTAGTCTAGAATTGAATCACGAGCGTAGCGAGTGATTCTAATATAGACTACTGAGCACAGGGAGTGATTTAAAGTCACGAGGCAGAACAAAATTTTGGTCTCGTGTAAAACATACAACTTTTCACCTCTACCAGCGAGAAAATTTTTACGTGAGTTTCCTGGTAAAAAGCTAAATTTCAGCATTAGAAACTTGTTCACTCAATTCTTTTAGAGCAACTATCTTCATCGTTGGACGCACTAATTTTTTGTAATTTATCACAAAAATAGTTCGATCAAACCTTATGCAGAAAAATTTATTCATAAAGTAGATTCCCACCGTTTTGTTTTACATTATCACGTTGTGCTTCTCTCTCTCTCTCTCTTATTCATTAATATACTTACTTACTTATTTATTTATTTATAATCATAAAGAACTAATTTATTAATAAATTTCATAAATTTTTCTTATTTTATATTTATTTCATACATGCGACCTCATTTCGTCCATTTTCTTTATTTCGAATTATTAACCTTCTTTTTTAACAATCCTCATTTAAAACTCCTTGGTATATCCATGCATTTTTATTTTTTTTACTTTTTAATCCATGTATGACACCATAAAGCACTCTATCTATCCTTTTCTCACATATCAATTTTACAAGTGTCATCCTTGTCACTTTATTTCTTTTTTCTTTATTTTTTTAAAAATTGGTATTAGAAATTAAAAAAGCACTTTGCCTCACGCTCGCAGCAAAAATCGATTTTGCTGCGAGTTTTTACGCGCCAAAAGCGCGCTTTTCGTGCTGGAGAGGTGAAAAAATTTTTGTAACGTTAGGCTACAAAACGGTTATTGAAAATTCACACGGAAGAAGTAGAGGGCGAAAGGTCGTTAAAACAAGTATACTTAATCTATTATGTATGTATGACGATAAAGTTAAGTTTCCAAGCAATTACAGAACTCCGAGCTCGCTAATAACTTCGGAACGTCAATACTGTCACAGACGATGTTACTGAAGAATTTCTATCCATATGAAAAAAGGTGTAAGATTCTAAGCTAATTCTAATTTTAATGGAAAAAATGCGTCGTTTTTTAGGGTTCCGTACCCAAAGGGTAAAAACGGGACTCTATTACTAAAATTCCGCTGTCTGTCTGTCTGTCACCAGGCTGTATCTCATGAACCGTGATAGCTAGACAGTTGAAATTTTCACAGATGATGTATTTCTATTGCTTCTCTATCAACAAATACTAAAAACAGAATAAAATAGATATTTAAGGGGGGCTCTCATACAACAAACGTGAATTTTTTGCCGTTTTTTTTGCTCGATATTAATAACGACAACAGGTAGACAGTTGAAATTTTCACAAATGATGTATTTCTATTGCCGCTATAACAACAAATACTAAAAATAGAATAAAATAAATATTTAAGGGGGGCTCCCATACAACAAAAGTGATTTTATTGCCGTTTTTGGTACGGAACCCTTCGTGCGCGAGTCCGACTCGCACTTGGCCGGTTTTTATGCATATTATGTTTTACATGAGACATTCCATTTCCTGATAAAATGTCACACTGTATCCTACTAATATTATAAATGTGAAAGTTTGTGAATTTTGGATGTTTGTTCCTCAATCACGCTAAAACAGCTGAACGGATTTAGATGAAATTTGGCACACAGATAGTTTATAACCTGGATTAAAACATAGAATATTTATTAATTAGATATTATCCCGGTCAAAGGTTCGCTAGGGATTTTTCCGAATATCCACGCGGACGAAGTCGTGGGCGGAAGCTAGTAAACATATATGTATTACTAGCCACCGCCCGCGGTTTCACCCGCGTGCTTTCCGTTACCGTGGGAACATCGGAATAAAAAATATTATATGTTGTAATCTAAGCTATCGACTATCTGTGTACCAAATTTCAACCAAATCCGTTCAGTAATTTTTGCGTGATTGAGGAACAAACATCCAAACCCACAAACTTTAGGATTAAAAGGCCTTTTTCCCTATATCCCCCAGTGAAGCACAAAAGTGGAGGACAACGGAGATAGGCCTTAAAAAAATATTTTGGAATTTATAAGAATTTAGAAGCATCACCCCGCGGTGCTCGGTGGCGCAGTGGTTTAGCGCCTGGCCCAGCGACTGCGGAGGTTAAGCAACCTTCGCAAGGGCCGGCCATGGGATGGGTGACCAAAAATTTATTATCTCGAACTCCTCCGTGCTTCGCAAGGCACGTTAAGCCGTTGGTCTCAGCTGCATTTGCAGTCGTTTACACCCACCAAGCGCTTTTGGGTCCGCGTGGTGGGCTATGGCCCGTCCTCCTTTTCCACCCATAAGGAAGGCCTGTGTCCCAGCAGTGGCTGATGGACAGGTAGTCAGTACCCAGCTGTCTGTGGGCTTTGGGGGCAATTCGTCCAAATTAAACTCGCCCGAGAACCAAGAAGTACTTATAAAAACATCTTACGTATCAACCATAAATTTCAAAACAGCCACTCTGTTAAAGCAGGCCTGCCATAAAAGATCCCAAGTTTCATTTAAGTTATATTTTTTGTTTTCATTGTGTCCTCAACAACTCGTTCAATTCTTTCTTGAAGATTGTTTCAGATGGGGCTCGGCTGTTTTATTCTGTTTTTATTTGCTCGACAGCGGCCGAGCTCCGAGTAAATAAAGTTTAAATAGTGTCGTCTTCTTGTTTGTGAATTCCTCTTGTTTCATAAACATTATAGCTGGTTGGACAAACGTGACTTAAATACGTAGTATTGTAAAATCAACTATTAATTATTCAGTTATTTTCTTCAGTATTGCTACGAATAAATTGAACTAGGTTGTTAAGGAAAACATTTTTGCAAATGGTTTTTTCTTCGAAAATATTGCAAACAAAAGGACAAAAGGAACCTCAAAATCTATTTGCTTTTTAGTGTCTCTATTAATTATGTGTGGAATATCTTCAAGAAGAACCATTTCCAACTTTTTAAATAATAGATAGGCTTGCCCGCTATCACGCCTGATGGTAAGCGATTATGCGATCTAAGATGAATGAAACACGTTCGCCTAGAAGACACCTATTCAACTTCCAACTTCGAACTGAAGTGATGACTTGGGTTCTTGATTGATTGATTGATAATATGATTATCATAAGCCATTTTTAGTGTCTCTACTGCTGGAGTATAGGCCTTTCTTATGGATAGATACTGAGGATGGGTCATATAACCAACCACGAGGGCTGGTGCGGATTGGTGGGTGTTAACGACTGCAAATGCAACTGGGAGGAGCTTCGATATAATTCATTTTTCATCCATCCCATGACCAACCCTAAAATTTGCGTAAATACTGCAATCGCAGGGCAAATTCGCTTACCCACGTACCACCAATTCCTCTAACTTGCTTGGGTTGCTTGTTATTAAATAGTAGCTGACTAACCTGAACAAGCTGGGAATATGTTTCCTGCGAAACTGGCTTATCCCCGAAGTACCGCTGCTTGATCTCAGCTGCAACTGTGGCCCGCAGGCTGAGGGGCAGAGTATCGTTGTACTCGAAGATGATGCTGGCCAGCTGCTCCCAGCGGGACTCTAGGTCTTCCAGCACTCCGGGGTATGCCATATACACTAAAATGTAGCCATAGAAAGTCAATAGGATTCAGTCATTTAGGATTTTATACATATTTTCTTTCGAAAATACCTCCGCAGACAACAGTTCTCCTGGGAGTTGAGTGTCAGGGTTATTGACTGCAAAATATGGCCAGAGTTGTAGCTAGGGACACTTCTAATATCGCAAGTGTCCATAGCCTATGATGACAACATAAAATCAGGTGAACCTTTCATCAGAGAGGCATAACATGATAAGCCATAAGACACTCTTCCTGACAAGCCTGTAAAAAAAATGAAAAATTGGTATATGAAACTCACTAGCGGCAGGGTACAGTCCTTCTTCAGAGGTGACTGTAGCTATGAGGGGAACTTTGTACACATCTCCAGACTGCGACACCTCTAAAGGGTACTGCGTCAGGAACGCGTTTTTGGTCCCCTCTGGCTCAATAGTTGGGGTGAAGGGTGTGAACATGTGGATCACCCAATCCTAGAACAGAACAAATATGGGTAACGAATTAAACTTAGGGATGAGCAAAATTTAGCTTATGAAATCTTAGGAAAATCCTAGAAATCGTTTGTCTTGAATTGTATTGGAAACTGTGTAAGAATTTGACCAGCATCTGATGGATAAGATGTGGAAATAGATTACAATTTATTAATCTCACATTTGATGTCCGCATAAAGACAAAAGCAGTCACTGGTTTGTTGAGGACCACTGTTAATTTTTCTCTCAATTTCCAATAAAAAATAATACTCATAGGTATCTTATAAAAATGTTTTACAAAGCACTTACAGAACTTGAGTTGGCTTTTCTTATGAATAAGTAGAATTAGTGATAGAAACGCCAGATACTTACAAACATCTGTGATTGCGCTACCACGATGTCTCTCCCTGGCTTGTTGGTGAGGCAGGCCACCATCTCCAGTGATGAGGAGACGGGGCAGTTGGCGAGGCTGGCCAGTCGCTTGGCATTCCTCACCGGTTCTTGCGCCAAAGTCCAAGGGTTGAAAGCCGAGCCACTGTAGGAGATGCCGCGAGCAAAGGTGCCTGTGGAGTTGCTTAAATGTCATATCTATGTTGTAATTTTTATTTATTAAAAGGCTTTGTAAGTTCTACATTGGAAGACTGAGTCCTTGGTAAGTTGGTTGACGACTTAGCTAACTATACCGCCCTATTTATACTGTAAACTTCCATTATCGTTTGAACGCAAACGCTAGCAAACATTTCGTAAGGTTGACAAATTATATACAAGACAACTTGCGGTTTTCTCGTATATTTAGGTTTAAAATTACCGTTGGCATTGAAACGAAAAGAAAGTTTGCTAATTGAATTATGGCATCGCCGTTACCTGATGCAAACGCGTAGAGTGATTAGTCTACTGGTTCATTTTGCAATGGGCAACAGTGTAGCTTAACCAGTTAGCAACAAAATTCGTGTGCGCGCGTATCGCTCCTGCACAAACTAAACGTATGCTGTGACGATGCGTCGTGCAAGCGATGATAATGGTCAAGCGACGCTGTTGCTTTTCAGGAGTAGTGTCGTGAAAAACTCAAGTGCATTTAAGCCATTTTGTTACAAAGAATGAATTACTTAAATAAAATTACTATAGTCAGTTTAAAATAAATACGATAGCAAGTATATTACGGCCATTCATCTATTGCCAACACGAATTAGTTATCTCAAAAAGTTAACGTTTTTTTGCCAAGAAAGTGCGTAGTTACATTCTATAGGGCTTGCGTGTCGAGTTTTAATTAAAGTCATGGAGCAACGACACGGGTGAATGGATAAAGATGATTGGTAATTATTGCTCAAGGGAAAGGTCTGTCAATATTCTAGGAAATGATGTACTAGCAAAACCTATATAGGCTCGAGAATCGAAAAATGATAAGAAAATTAGTGCTTCGCTTCATAGGACACAAATCTGGTGGAAAATTCGCTGCGTCTTTTTGATTCGGCCCAAGTTGAGAATAAATTTGTACTTTCTGCAAATCCTGTTCGGTTGGCTGGTAAATAAATATTACGTTAAGGTTTGTTTGGCAGATTTCGGTAAAGTGAATAGATTTATTCAAATTCTGTTTCTATAATCTAGCCCGAGCCTAGACAGGAATTTCAATGGAGCGAGTTTACTCAGAAGCTGCCTATTTACCCTGGCTTAGAAAATAGTTGGGTTATTGTACTTGGAAATACAGACGCAGGAAGGAAGGGAGTTCCACTCTTTTGCTATACGTATTATAAAAGATGTTGAGCAACAATGGAGAAGTTTCCTATCTTTTATTCGCTTTTATTAAAATTAAGGCCAAATTATACACAACTGTGAAGTAATTATCAAATTATCTCTAAAAATTAAAAAGTTACAAGACGTGAAAGTTACGATTTTAAGATAATTTCGTTCAACGGACGTGTCACGACGTCATCTGCGGAACATCTCGAGGGGCCCGGCCGCATCGCCATACAAGCGATAGCATAGGTGTGGTGACGTCATTCTTCAACTTAAATTATAAATATTGCTCTGCCATTTATTTAAGGATTTAATTTGCTTTTCACTGAAATATAAATTTTAGGCTATATTTTAATTTTTAGGAGTTAAATAAAGTTTTAAAACATTCCATTTAGGAATAGCAACCAAGAAAGGGTGGTAGAGTCTGTCCAACGAAAGTTGGCACGTGGTTGGAAAAGGAACTAGTTTTGTGCCATTATTGTTGGCAGGGACAAGAAACCTTTTCAATTAACGACTCGCTGGTCAGACTCAAGCCCGCATTGCGTACGCCACAGAACAAAGAAGTAACAAAAAATTGTTTCTTTGCTTTGTGACTTCCGCAGTCCGATACTTGAAAGGGAAGGCGAAGCTCATGCAGCTTCTGAGCACATTCGCCAAAGTACAGTCTGTAAAAGATTTTCGGTCTCTAACAGACTACATGTACTTAGACGCATGTGTTGCAACTTTGCGGCAGTGTGAAACAAAACCAAAATTTAGTCCGTAGACTGAAACACTCATACTCTATTTGGGTTTAAATACTCATAGGGTCAGTTTCACCGTATTAGACTAAGTTTTAATTAACTTAACGTTATACCTATTTTATTTTAAAATAAAGCCATAACATAGTAATTATATAATTATGCTCAAAAATACAAAGTCTAAATATTTTATAGGAGCTTCAAAGCTCTTGGTATAAGTCAGGTGATTTTAGTAAAGTTTAGTTCAGTACCTAATCCTCTCTTTTACAAGGAGAATTTAGTTGCGATAATAATTTCATTCTATTAACGCCAAGCACGTTTCTTCGGTTAAAGTGAGCTGAGTTTTCGGACAAAGTTAAACACTATTATTTATTCTGTAGTTTTAAACGAGATAATAATATTACTTAATCCACGTTATGTCATTATCGTATTTCAATTGGGTTTCGGTTTTAAGAAACAAGAAAAAGAACTTTGTCAAAAAGCATTACAATTCAAACACGATTGAAACACGATTATGACGTTAACAATATTAACCAATAGGCTATAAGTTCGCTTCGGGTATTAGCCGTAACATATACTTACAAGAATTAAAAATAAAAACACTTGTTGTTAAGAAACAACAGCGAAAGAAACCTCTAAAGACAAAGAACGTTTATTTTTAGGACCTGAAAAGATCCCTACCAAGTTTCACAACCCCCACTTAAAAAGAAACGTGACGTTATTTTTTCAGACGCGGTACAGTCACGAAAAAGTAATTTGTTTCTTAAAATCTGTTCTCGTTCGGGTTGTCGTAAATTCCTCATTTCAAGAGCAGGGTTTCTTGAATTTTAAAATCTATTAATAGTAGGTATACTAATATTAATTTTAATTTTCATTGTATCCGTATAGTTCTGTCGTTCACTACTAGAAGAACTAAACGGAGAAAAAGTCCTTTTAGTTCTATTAATTTCTGTACAAAATTTAATGGGACTAAACGGACAAAAATTCCTATTAGTCCTACAAATTTTCTCGGAAGTGCTTTTTGTTTTGAACACAAGAAAGTATCGTTTTTATAAAAAGTTTATACTTACAGTTGCAATAAATTTGCTTGTTTCTGTTCGTCAAATCAGTTGCTAATCTATTCAAGAATGGAAAGCTAGCCAATGAACAATCGAGTTTCTCATATTGTTTCACTAAGTAACGGGATTTAGGTCTTACTTACCAAGCACATTACAGCTTTATTATCCTCGCATCGCTCAGTCGGTCTATTTAAGCAGTCTTAGAGTCAACTCAGTCAAGAAGGGGCTTTATCCCACCACATTTACCAAATGCGATGGTTATTACTAGAGACCGGATGAAAGCTCAAAATATGCATGCAAATATGCAAGAAAAATGGCTAAAATATGCACGAAAATCCATAAAAATACATGATCTGTGAAAATTTCAACTGTCTACCTGTTGTCTTTATTAATATCGAGCAAAAAAACGGCAAAAAAATCACGTTTGTTGTAAGGGAGCCCTCCTTAAATATCAATTTATTCTGTTTTTAGTATTTGTTGTTATAGCGGCAACAGAAATACATCATCTGTGAAAATTTCAACTGTCTGGCTATCATAGTTCATGAGATACAGCCTGGTGACAGACTGACAGACAGACAGACGGACAGCGGAGTCTTAGTAATAGGGTCCCGTTTTTACCCTTTGGGTACGGAACCCTAAAAAAGGCCAAAATATGCAACATGTATTAATGAAAAAGACTTTTTTAAGGTTTTTTTTTATTATTAAAAGGTATTATTACTCAACAATAACAATCGAATTTACGAAAATATCAATTACATTTAGTTGATATTGAAATTTACCTTTGAAAATGTATACGACTAAGTACTGTTCCAAATGTTCTGAAGACAAATCGTGACTATGGTCGTTTAATATATTTTTGCAAGCGGAAAGGGCCGTTCGAAGTCCACTGAAGCATGCACTCAGGTGACTGAGCAGAATTTAAATTTTATTACCATTGTTTGGATATGTTAGACATTTGAACGATTACGTGATTGAGCGTTAACATGCATGATTTTATTTTTTTTTGTCAAAATATGCAACTTCCTTTGAAAAGGAGTTAAATATGCAAATGCATTTGCATATAATCCGGTCTCTAGTTATTACATACCTCTTGACAACGGAGAAAGGTAGTGATAGTGCATACTAGCGCCTCCTGCGGAGTTTCCAGTGAGCGTGATGCTGTCAGGGTCTCCACCAAAGGATTGGATGTTGTTCTTGATCCAGTGGAGGGCAAAGGACTGGTCTTTGAGCCCGTTGTTGCCGGGAACCACATCATCGCCAGTACTTAGGAATCCTGCGACAAAATAGTACAACTTTTAGTCTGTAATCAAAGCAACAAATACCATTTTCGGCATTACAAATATTTCTTATCATACACCAAGTAATTAGTTTTATCGATAACGATAAACCAACTTGGATTAGATTAATATTATATAACTGAAATGTCCAGCAAAGAAAGCTATTTGTATGGATGACAAAACAGATGTTGAAATAAAAGAACTTTTATGGGTACTAACGCGATTTTATTAAAGGTTTGATGATGTTTTAATTTGATTTATGATTTGTATTTTGCGTTTCCCCACGTTTCAGAACTTTTGCAACTGCCGTTGTCACAGGTAGGTAGGATAAACGTACAAATCGGATCTTTACAAAAATTCTAGTATTGCAAAAAAACAGATAAGTTATTAGAATCTGAGACAGATTTTTGCAATCGTCCGAGTAATGTTTAGGATTTTTAAGCGCTCTCGTAACGATCTTTTTGTGATTGTCAATTTTTAAATAATTGACGCCCATTGATACGAAAATTATTCGTTTACACGTGCAATTGAAGCGATTGTCAATGCCTCCAACAATGGCATTGACGAAAAAAAATACAATCGTAATTGATCGTTACTTGCGGCCTTTACAAAAATTCCGAGTATCTTAGGTAAATCGCTAATGACCATCACTTTGAGCGCACTGATTGACTGTCGTCAACGTTATGGACTGAAGGATGATCTGATTGGCTATCGGCTACCTATAGTCCTATAAGAAGTCATGTTCCAGACTGAAGATGATATAAATCGACTCTTAGATTATCCAATCAGCATTCAAGTTTCCAATTGTCCGAAACATACGGGATTTTACAAAGATCCTAAAAATTGCACGGACAATTTGTGAAAATTTATCTTAGATTCCAATTACCCGGTCCTTTACAAACGACCTAGGATTTTTACAAAGATCCGGCTTATACGATCATCCTACGACATTTATTTCTCATCTCTATCTTACAGTAGATATAGGTAAATTGTGGGTTTTCATCATCATAATCTTTCTTTAGACTGATGGTCTTACAGAAATCTATTTTGATAAAGTACCTTTTATGTAAAATATAACCACATACATTATTTAACTCGCGAAATCCGCGTCGTATAATTGAAATTCAGCTTCTACGGACAAAATAATTTAACTTTCTTCGCAATAAAATTACAAATTAAGTTAGAAAGAGGCCTATAAAAGGACCCAAGTAATATTAGTCAAACATTTGGGCCAAGCGGTAAATTTAATTTCTAATTTTTGGAATTTATGTATAAAGTTTTAGCAATATTAATTTTTATTTGGTTTTCTTAGCTTTATGGTAATGATGAGCAATGATTTTGATACCAATACATACTTTTATAAATAAGTTAATCGAGCTAAAACGGCTGTTTGTAAAAAAATTTAATATTCACCATTTCAAATTGGTAAAAACTTTAAAATTATCGGAACAATAAATGTGATATGAAAAGAGCGTATCCATAATAATTTCTTGCATTAACTTAAGACACAATTATAATTAAAGAAGAGCAAAGAACTTATATTACGGATCTAAATTCCGAAATACCCATGTATAACGACAGTTGGTTTTGCTATCGATATCATTATTTAAAACCACAGACAATATAAAAAATAGAAATTGAATCCGAAACCTTGGAGACTTGCTGTTTTATTATTTCTACCAGTGTTCGTTTACACGACTTGTTGTTAAAATAAAGATTAATTTGTTAACAAGTATTCCATTTGATCGGAAATATCGGATAATTGTATAAATAGGTATTCGTATTATCTAGCTAGTGTGATAGTACAAACTAACATTGAAATAAATTACACCATATTTTATAGCTTACACGCACGAAATTTATGTTTCAGGTATGACGTGAATTAGATGAACGTTTTCCTCGCCATCCCAGCGGGAATTTCAGAAAAAATACTGTTGTAAAGAACGCTTTATGTTGTTGAAATAATATTTAAAAAACATAACTGAGTAGAATTCTTTTGCAGTGCCACAAGATTTAACTTAAATCAATAGACTTATTATGAACGTTGCTTTTGGCTGCCAAATAGGTAGATATTGGAACTCGGAAGGCAAGTTTAATCAACGTCAGCACTTAAACTTAATTGAACAAAATCTACAGGAAGAGCTCATAAATTTTGTAATAAAAATATCGTAGCAGTCAAAGTGGCTTTAAACTGTCAATTTTCTAGAATGTTTTACTTTAATTAGATATTTTTAATTTCCTCTACTGCTGGGGCACAGGCTTTACTTATGGACTTGTATGGAAGGATAAAGAGAAGATTGGCCATAGTATTGTTGCATGGTCTGTCACCATACATAATCCACCATGGGTAGCCTTAGTATGTCATGCTCTCTTTAATCATTTCTGTGGTGGTGTCGTATGAGGCGGGTCGTTAGGTTCCCTCAAATATGGTTGAGCGAAGCGATGGCTGGCTCATGCGTCATGCTCGTGAACGGGTGCAGCCAGTGGGAATGGGTCTGCTTCTGACTACCTTCTCTTAACGCATATTGAATTTTAAAGTTTTTTATTTTCTTGTAACAGCCTAGACTTAAAAATAACTTCAAACTTTGAATTTAGCTTGAATTGATTAAGAAATTTGAAATTCATTAAGTAATGATCTAATTATAATTTTATTTATTTGTTAATCTTTGTTAATATAAAGTCTGGAAACGATATACATATTTGTAAACATCGTTCCATAAAGCTGATAAGTTTTTTGCGCCCATTTTTCTTGTCAGCTAAGCGCTATCGCACACGGGCAACTTTTGTCTCCGCAACTTTTTTGTCTCTCACGTGATTTGTATGAAAAGTTGCGGACGACCGTGTCGCTTCTTGTGCGCGCTTCCATATAAACCCGTGGACTTGATGTGAGAGACAAAACAGTTGCTGGGAGACTAAGTTGCCTGTGTGCGATAGCGCTAAGACATCGTATTGGGTGTTAGGGTAAAAAAACTTTGACGATTTAAAGATGCTCATTAGGTGAGCTTATTTGAATAAAGAATTTTTAACTTTCTCTTTCACTTTCACTTTCATGCAAGCCAAATGCCGATTGGTGGATTTATAATAACGACTGCAAATGCAGTCGGAGTTTTTAATCATCCGTTAAAGCTGTATATTTGCATTTCAACGAAATTAGTGTTTTTCCAATTTAAGTTATCCAATGAATGAAAGCATTATTATTGATGTAAACTTTAGTTTTAGGAAGCAAAATTCTTAAATTAGTGCCGTATAGAGAGAAAAACATAATTAATTGTCAGGTATTTTAGAACGAAGACAATCTGTTCAAGTTGAATTTCAAATTTGCTTGTCAGAGGTATTTTTCAAAAACGTTTCAGCTGTAACAAATAAGAATACGACTCATATTTATTATTTCTCTTATTGTTTGTATTGTCAAGGAGTTCCCTATAGAAAGAATATTTAAAAAATGCTTTTAATTATAGAGAAATAAAATATTAAAAAATGCTCAAATTGGTACATTTTGACATGTTTTTTAACTGGTATTTACAGAATCTACAGTAATTTTTAATTTTTCTTAGCAATAATGAGGTATTTGTCTAATATATTGCGTGTTTTGTATATACTTATATCTATTTAATATTTAATAGGAATTTTCAAAGTTCGCCCTCATTACGGCTCGCGCAGAGTTGTTTTGATCATTTGTATTAAAAATTAAAAAATGGAACGTGATGCGACTCTACAGCGTTAAATAACCGCGCTAACCCACTGCTAAAATTAAAACATACTTAAGAGTTGTATTATTATTGTTCACTTGGGAGGTTTTAAATATTAGGTGGTACCAATTGATTTAATGATACTTAAACAGGATTAGTGTTGCTTAAACTGAACAATTTTCTTCAAGGAACATATAGGTCGAAAAACGAAAAAATTGTTACAATTTTCCATACAAAATGTATTGGTTAGCTGACCGACTGTCTTACTATGGTAAGGCGAAAAATAAAATTTCTTTTTTCAACCTATGTTCCTTGGAGAAAGTTGAAACACTATCACCTGTTTAATATCATCACATTATTTGGTACTACCACCTTAATATACAAGGGTCAATTTCAACAAGTCGTGTTTTTTCTTTCATTTCGGTTGAATTTTTTATCATCAAGTTTTTAAAAAATTTAACCGTTGTTTATTGCATTTCTTTATATCCCTAATTCACATATTTAACACCATCAAAGTATCTTTACAGACTTATGAGATATACGTGTTTAAAAATTTGATGTCACCGAAACGAAACAGTCGTTCACTTAAATGAAATAACTAGATACCGAAATGAAAGAATCTATCCACCGAAATTAAAATCCACCGAAGCAGGGTGTTCCTATACGGACTTATACAAGGAAGGTGGTTTAATAATCCCCCTATGATCCCGAGTATGGTAGATTGTATACCTACCATGCATGCATTAAGACCACGTAAAATTATTTATTATAATTATAAAATCTGAAAACCATCACATAGCTGAGAAATTTATTTTTTATTTGTAGGTGCAGAAAACAGTAACGTAACAATCCTAGATGCAGATGGACAATTGTTTTGATAATATTCCACCCCATAAAAGGTAAAAACATCCCATAAAAAATGCAAAATGCAGTCAAATGTTTTGAGAAATCACCTCCTGCCCTGGATTTTCACCGAAATGAAATAATAATAAACCGAAATGATAAAACAATCCACCGAGATGAAACAATTATACACTGAAATTCTTATCACTCACCGAAATGATTATTTTTTTCATTTCGGTTAGTTTTTATCATTTCGGTTGACAGATTAGTCCACCGAATCAACCGAAATGAAAACACCGAAATTAAAATCAAGGGCAAAAATTATCAATACAAGAAAACTATTTATTATAGGATATAATAATTAATGCACCAATAAACGTTAAAAAATTAGCACACTCATGAATATTTCATTAAATTTACTAGCTCATTGACAGGCAAGTTAAACCAATACATGGAAATGAAAAGAAAGTTGTCCCATGACCACCGAACAGCATTATTTTTTTTTTGGCGGGAATGTCCACGTCCTTCCACAACAAGCACTTATGTGGCACTATTACACAAGTTTTAAGGGTATGAGGGGGGAGTTAAAGTTGTTCTATGCAAAAATATGCCTTAAAAACTTTTGGTCACCAAAATGAATAGACTTTCTGGGACACATGCGTTTACTCATACCAGTTATCAAACTGGGTAGATATAGTTATAAAATTACTTTGTGATAATACCCTCACTATTCAAGATTAAAATAAAAGTAACCACACATCTAAATAATCAATAGTTTTTGTGGTACGAGGGAACTTACAATGAAAAAGGTGTTCTGGACAGCTATCGAAATGAAAAATTCGGGGCTTTACCATAATTTTTTCATAACTAACTGCAATCATACCAAAAAAATATTTATTGCCTCTTATAGGCAACGACCTCTTCTACATAGAAAAAAATATTAGAACTGTAAAGTAACGTTCTACACTACCGATTTCATCCATTCCACGAAAATTTTGCATCTGGGAAATCCACCTACAAGGTTATTTGTAAAACACCAACAACCTCACAGGAGTAGATTACTAACATCATAAACAACAATGTTTTGTTCTACGACTATCCGAAAAATAAAAAATAAATACTTTTCATACTAAGCTCGATCAGTTGTTCGGATAGTTGTATAGAAAGTAGTTTATTTTATTTTTTCGGAAAAGTCGTACAACAAAATGTTGTTGTTTATGATGTTAAATCTACTCCTGCGAGGTTGTTGGTGTCTTACAAATAACCCGTAGGTAAGTATATGGACATTTTGATTGCTTCTTACAAATTAAGGCTAACCGTACCTAGGTACTTTCTATCTCAAGTATTTATGTTGTAAGAAGTAAGAAATTTTATGGAACATTGTTCTTTGACCCGTCGCAAAATTTATTGCAATTGTCTTCTGTATTAAACGATATGTCACAGTTAAAGTGCGGAAAGCAATGGAAAAAGTCTTAAAGAGTTTGTAAGGTTAGGTTAGTTTAGTATTGAGACCAAAAACGCGCGAGACGGGCGAGCGGAGCGAGCGTAGCGTGGCAAAGCGCCACCAACGAAGTTTTTGTAAAATGAACTTTCAATATAGGTCTTTTACTTTAATTTCCTGAAGCCTTGGCTATTTCACTCACTGTATTCCGCACTTTAACGGTGTAGCATCCGTTAATGTACAGATTAACTAGTTAAAGTGCGGAAAACGTCTACTTTAAGAAAAAAATAGCATTTTAAATGACTCGACCAGTTATTCTGCAGATTCACTAGTTAATCTGCAGATTAACGGATTCCGTACTTTAACGGTAACACAAAAATGTCCCAAAGAAGAATATTTCAGTAGCTTAAACCAGTATAAACATAATTTTAGTCCCTTGGATGGGTGTATTCTCGGAGTTTTTGAAACGTGACTAATTCGAGTTTCTCACGAGGCGATTTTGGTTGCACAATTTGTTTCAGCGCTTGTGATGTGAATAGAAATAAACTTTTTGAACAATTATTGTTTGTTTTTTCTGCTTAAATAGCTAATTTAGTTTAAGGTGTTGTGTATGAGTTGTATGACCAATATAATATAATAATAAAGTTGAAAATTTTACAATAAAATATGATAAAAAGATAGGTACTAATCGAAAAATACAAAAATAATAATATTATAAGTATTGATAATTTTGTCTTAATATTAATTCAGTGTATTATGTCATACTTAAACCACCTTAAACTTAACGTAAGGGATTGAATTATATAAAAACTAACTTAAATCATTTACTTAACGAAAAAAAAACAGTAAGTAACTCTATTTTCTGTAAGGAAATCGTAAATTATAAAATGCCCTCATGAGAACGCGCCGTAAGCAGGCTGTCGTCTGTTGTTAAGTACCTACAAGCACAGTATAATAATGTCAAAGTTAATATACTGTGGTACAAGGGTTTCGCGGTAAAGGCCCATTGTCTTCGCTACGGCAAAATGGTTGTTTTACTTCTAATAAAAGATTTTGTTACTAACACTAATACGGGCTCTGCCTGATTATTATTATCAATTACCATTGTCAATATAAAAAAGTACATAAAAGTCTGATGATGCCATTTTTACGTGTTTGCTAATGTAGTAGGAATACAAGAAAAAAATTTATCAGGTATGTAATTACAAGATTTAAAAAAAATCGAGGTTTATCTTTTTGCATTTGGACACCGTCGTTTATTTAATAATTAAATTAATTACTGTTTGTCTTTTGTTTCATTGATATGAAGTTAGTATTTATATACACCTATTGTACGAGTCCGGAACAAATCTTATTTGAATTCAGAGGATAGTCATCGATTTTACCTATTCTCTAGATTATATATTCCGTTAGGAACCTACGAACTTCTGATATGAATTTTACATGGATATATGGGATTGACATAAGTTTCCGCCAACCGAAAGCGAAGCGATAGCGAAGATTTGCAAATTCTTCTTCGTAGAGGGCAGGTCGTCAGTTTAGTTCCGCTTCGCTTCCAATATGAAGCGCACTTAAGCGGAACACTCACTGCACGTGAGCACTGCAGTTAGGGTTGCCAACCCTCCCGGAAATTCCGGGAGGCTCCGGTAATAATGGTTAACCTCCCGAGCTCCCGGGAAACACACACACACAGCTCACAATAGTTTCTCCGGTTTTTTCTAAAAGTAACTTACTACCTACCATAATTAACAAAATCAAATCTGCCGCCTTCGCTCTGCGATGCTCTTTCTCCCACTCCACGGTAAATCCACTGGTGTTTTTAACGCCGTCATTCCCATCGACATATTTTCATAGAAGTCTGTCCTCGTGGGCAGTGACGATAATAGGTCCCAGATAGTAAGATAGTTGTCACATTCTTACTAAGCAGGCAAAGTTATAAAATCAAGGGGTAGTTCGTCTCCAGTCGCTAGTGAGTCACGTAAGCCGATCTCCCCCCCCCCCCACACGATTTGTTAAGATCTTCCCGGGTTGGTTCTTTCAAGAGTTGGCAACCCTAACTGCAGTAGATGAAATATCTTGAGTTACGGCCCGCCGCGACGGCGGCGCCGAGGAGAGACGTGTCGCGAATGCAATCGGAAAATACTGAAGCATTACTTATAAAGTAAGTTTATGATATTTTGTTTTCTAGAGGTGCAGAAGTTTGCACTAGATGTTCCGCTCGGGAGCATTAAAACTTTATTGGTTCACGTAAGGTCTGCTGTTCAATATTATCTAACCTAAGTTATTCCTTGCTAGTAAAAATAAAGTAATATTGAAAGCATTACCTAGCCACGTAAGTACTATTAATATTCTGTGCCTAGACCCAAAGCCTTAGTAGTTAGGAGAGAATTAAGCTTCGCAGTAGTTCAGAAGGCTGTGTACACTAAGTACAATACAACAACACCAACAAGTAGGTACTATTAATTCTCATTTATATAACACTAGCGGCCACCCGCGACTTCGTCTGCGTGAAAAGGTTTTTGCTATCCCTCGGGAACAATACTTTTTTTCGGGATGAAAGGTACCCTATGTCCTTCTCTGTACCCCTGACAACGTGTATGCAAAATTTCATGATGATCGGTTCAGTAGTTGAGACGTGAAGGCGTAACAAACAAACAAACAAACGGACTTTCGCATTTATAATATTAGTAAGGATTTTATTGATTGCGGACTACTTAAGGTGCTTACCTATACATATAAGTCAACTAGCGCCAACAATACATTTATTTTTATTACTCGTAAACCCAGTATTAAATATTAAAAAAAGGAAACAAACATGCCCTCTTAAATTGTCTCTAATATTTTTTTTAATAACTTTTTAATATTTTCCATTTTTAACCAACTTCAAAAAAAGGAGGAGGTGATCAAGTCGACGGTAATTTTATTTATTTAATGTATGTTGTTTTAACCATAACTTCGTCAGTTGTTGACCGATTTATACATTTCTTTTTTTTTTACCTCAAAGAACATAGTTTTGTGTGTGGTCCCATAATTTTTTTACAGAGATCTGTCTAGTAGTTTTTTCATAATCCTGAAAAATATCAATTATTTAGCTTGCCATCGCACGACTTGTTACGGATTTTCGGACATAACATTTTTGACATAGACATTTCGACTTGAAATTTCGTATGAGTACTCTTAAAACAAATAAGCAAACAAATCGATATGGATGTCGATATTGAGGTTTTATGGGATGTTTATTGCAAAATTGGCATTTATTTTAGGGTCCAAGACGACACGGAGGACATTATTTAACACATAAAGAAATGTCAAAGGTTCCATAGCGATTTACGCGGACGAAGTCGCGGGCAAAAGCTAGTGTGTAATAAAAATAAATGAATTGGCGGCGCTAGTTGACGGCTATAAGGGCCTTAACGTATAAAACTCTTTTACTTTCAGTGGACAACTGAGCTTAGGATAAAGTTGCAAGTACATTGCTGCTATAGTCATAATCAATGTGGTGACTCTGTATAAAAAGCAGCACTGCACTTATACCATTTTATTTATTCCAAACTCGTTTGTCCACTGAACCTGTCAGAGTTACAAAATAGAAATAGGTTCACGCAGGATGACTCACCTAAGGCACCCAGCCTGTAGTTGATGGACACGTACACAACGTCCCAGTCCATGAGGTTTGTAGGGTCATAGATGTTTCTGTTGCCGGCGCCATACATAAAGGCTCCCCCGTGGATGTAGATAACTACTGGCAGCGGCTTCTCCGGAGACAGGGTTGGAGTGAAGATATTTACGAACAAACAGTCTTCCGATCCTGGGGAAAAATGAAACATACTGAATTTTCTAAATAAGGGTCATTGTCAAATTCAGTGGTCATTTCGTTCGAAAGCTATAAAATTAAATAAGTTATACATTTACCCCCTTACTAATAAAGATTGAATAGCAGATGTATAGTTACACAATGGTTACTCTCTGTCAAACTATTTGAATTTGACATTAGAAAGAAAGTGACAAAACACTGTGTAACTATGCAGCTGCTATAAAATCTTTATTAGTAAGGGCGTTAGAAGAGAAAACTTTACCAAACAATACCAACTGAACTAAAAAATGTGTTCTGAGAGGGTAATAAAATCCTAAAATCATATTTTTTCCAAAAATCCGATTTTTGTCTCAAAAAGTCCTCTTCGGTGGTCTGTTCGGAAACCAACTCGGCTTTAATTTATGATCTTAAGATATATTAAAACAACACCAATTAATTAATTTCGTTACCATTCAAAAATCTAAGACTGTAATTTATACATATAAACCTTATCCAGCAATATACCTACCATTATTTATTATTTTATTATCATAGTCTCAATTTTGTTCTGAAGATTTAGATCTTTTTGGTTACCCTATTTTATTACTTGAAAAATCAAAATATTATATTTTCCTGAACACATCCTAATCTAAATTGAATAGCAGCTTAACTGTGAATGCATCAATAATTCGTAGTGCAAGCAAAGTGCGAGTGAGAGCACTGCTGCAAAGATATCATGTCGAAAAGGAACAAAACAAAAAAATTTTCAAAGATGACTTTACTTCTCGGTGACAGCTGTAAAAAGTTAACAACTTACTAAACTACAAGGTACTACTTGATTATTAAGCCATTTTACTCTTAGAGTAAGACGCGCTTCTGTCCCAGACGAAGCCGCGAAAGCCGCGATGCTCTAAGCATTTTACTAATTTCAAAGTGCTTTTATCCTCAAAAAGTTGGTTTTATGATTTTTTTAGTGAGGAAAACTCATTCGGTGGTCCTCTTTTCGGTGGTATTTTTTCTATATTTTTTTTTTAATTTTGCTGTATCGACCTCTAATTTGTGTTGATTTAGATTGCTAATGTTCCAATGGATATAAGTAAAATTGCACTTTTATTTTTAATTTTTTTAGCCCTGTTTTGACAATGACCCAAATAAACAAATAATATCTCTTGATCATAAAGAACATAATTTTGATTGCACTGACTGACTGAAACCCATTCTAAATACAAACATGTTTTAGCTAAAAGTAATCTTAATTCCATTGCACTCGAAGTTTCGCACGAAAAACACCACAATTCAGCTTAATGAATTATCGGATGAACATTTTTAAATTTTTTTTTTGAAATATTGACGAAATCATTTCATGCAAATTTCGCGACGGCAAACACAATCACTTGATTCGGAGTTGAATAGAAGCTAGTAGAATTAAATTGGGTCCTAGACCGTCAAATTATTTTTACTATCTGTCGTGCTATTCCGAAATAAAACTTGCAACTCACTTCGAAAGTCACCTCACTTCGCACGAGTTTGATATTAGAAATAAGACTAATTTATTAATTGCATGAGACTTCAGGTTGCTTCTGTAGTTATCTAATTTAAATTTTGAAATGATCTTATTTCTAATATCAAACTCATGCGAAATGAGGTGACTTTTGAAATGAGTTGCGTGTTTCGTTTCGGAATCGCCCGGCTGTGTGTGTGTGTGTGTGTGTTTTTAAATATTGTTGCGTATCAAAACCGGGGACTTCGTCATACTTTAAAATTTTCAAAACCAAGCTTGTTGTAGGAAGAAGTTGGATGGAATTATTAATGTTGTTTACGAATTCAGGATCGGTCTGGCGCGTTTCATGGTAGGGTTGCCAGTTGTACGCTGAAACATTCTGAAAAATTTGATTTGTTTAATAAAATAAATTGTTTGGTTTGTTAACAACTGCGTTTATTAAAAATATTGAATGTTCTGTTAATTTTCGATTGAAGAAATGTAAAGCCCGACCAATAAAAGAAAAACTTAAGCCCGCCATTTTGCGAAAATCTTATTGCTTTTATTGAAATTGACCTAAATCTGACATGAGAAGAATGAAACAACGAATGTGGCGCCCCCAAAGCAAGTTATTGATTTGGTCAAGCTCTAAATTGAAAATAAATTACAAATTTATCAATTCACCAACAGCGACCCGCCTTCACTTCACTTCGGTGTAGACTATAGTTTATGTACATAAAAAAATAACCTTTAAAGTGTGTTTTTGTTCCGACCTTTAAAAATTCCATACAAAATTTCACCCCATTTCCCTCCACAAAATCCAAAAACACGTCGTTATTTATTTATGCTCTGTAGCTGTAATTCCAATTTTCAATTATCACTTCAAAGAACAAAATTTTGTTTATAAAATCTCCCCTTTTTAGGGTTCCGTAGCCAAAATGGCAAAAAACGGAACCCTTATAGATTCGTCATGTCTGTCTGTCTGTCTGTCTGTCTGTCCGTCTGTCTGTCTGTCTGTCTGTCTGTCTGTCTGTCTGTCTGTCTGTCTGTCTGTCTGTCTGTCTGTCTGTCTGTCTGTCTGTCCATCCGTATGTCACAGCCACTTTATTCCGAAAGTATTAAGACTACATAGTTGAAACTTGGTAGGTAGATGTATTCTGTAAACCACTTTACGATTTCTTCACAAAAATAAAAAAATAACAGATTAAGGGGGGGCTCTCCATACATGGAACTGATACTGAAAAGATTTTTTTTCATCAAACCAATACTTGCGGGGTGTCTATAGATAGGTCTTTAAAAATGACATTGAGGTTCCTAAGACAATTTTTTCACAAAGTCAACCGTTTGAAACATATATACTGCCAAAGTGGTAAAATGTGTGTCCCCCCCCCTTTAACTTTTAAAGTAAGAGAGTGAAAAATCTAAAAAAAATATATGCTATAGATCTTAGTAAACACTTTCAACGAAAATTGGTTTGAACGAGATACAGTAAAAAGTTTTCGAAATATAGTACATTTTCTAAAACCGCAAATATAACTTTGTCGTTCATACAAACACTGTGAAAAACAAAGTTATTTTTTCAGGTGAAAAATGTTAGCGGTATTAAAATATGGTATGGTAGAATGTAACTACGGAACCCTACTGCGCGTGGCCCGACATGCACTTGGCCGGTTTTTTACACGACTGCCCAAAGCAAAAAGAGTGTATATGTGTTCAGGGTTCATGTATGTTTGTGGGTATGTGAGTTTCTTTATTCCACCATAACTTCTAAATTCCTGAACTGATTTGGATAAATGGGGTATCGTTAGAATCCTTACAGCATTCCGAGTGACACTGGCTATATTTTTTTAGAAAAAACAATATAGCGACTGTACGACGCCATTTTCAAATGTGAAAAAAAAAATTTCTTCTATTATTACAATATGGACATCAAATGAAAGGCCTTGATGAGCACATTCCAAAACTAAATATGTCACTTAAATGTGTGAAATAAAAATAAATTAATTAAAAAATATTAAAAACACGACTGCCCTGCCAAAAACGAACTAAAAAGTTAAACAACAAGTGTCATTGCAGTCGGGGGACCTCTTTGATCAAAAATTGTTCAATAATAAGGTCCCCCGACTGCAATGACACTTGTTGTTTAACTTTTTAGTTCGTTTTTGGCAGGGCAGTCGTGTTTTTAATATTTTTTTAATTAATTATTTTTTTTTGTGTAGGGACAATGCTTTTTACGCATACCCCGGGCGTGGCAAGCAACGACAAAGTTTCGCCTCCCATTTCTTAGCGGAAACTTACGTTATTAGCATTCTAGCTAGACTTGGACTGGTTGTGCGAGAGACTATTTATTTGCTTGAATATGGTTGATAGTCAGTCAGTCAGTCAGGAGAAACGATGAGTACCTATTAGATGACCATTTGAAAAAAACTGTGTGATTTTTCGCACTCATAATGCTATTTTATATTAAGGCGTTTTGCTGATTTGCTGATATTGTAATTCTAATAAAACTTCTCGTGTAATTTTTAGGGCCCCCTAGTCTATTATTTTAGAGCGTTTCATTATATTCCCTCGTAGTGACAGCTAGAAGTAGACAGCAGACCTGCTAAAAGTGGCAGTTTTTGACACATTTTTTATCTACTTCTACGAATGACTGCGGGGGAATGTAGTAATTACCTTTTAAAAATACTAGACTATCAGTCAGTTGCAAGAACGATCTTTAAAGTTAATGCTTCATTAAATGTATGGCCAACTTTTTCTTCTTTTAAAAGAAGTAAAGAACGGTGATACCTTTAATGACGTATTAACTTTAATGAGAGTTCTTGCAACTGACTGTATGAGCCCTAAAATTCCACGAAAAGTTTCTCTTCTATTAACAACTTATTAAATAAAACCCTCTAAGGGCGCCACTTTCGGTCAGAGAATAGCTTTAAGTTATGATGTACTTACTAGAAAAAATTGACTCACCCGTAGCACCAGACGGGACGTCTGGGGTGTTAAGGGTGATTCCATTTTTTTCCAGTAATATTTTTAGTAAGCAGTTGGAAATCTGACAGACGCCTGAAACTCTGCCATCTTTATAATGTGACACTGAGCTTGATGTGACAGTATTTTATACCGCTATTGGAAGCCCTACTGTCTTGAGTGAAAAGAGGCTTAAAGTTACAAAAAAACATATTGAAAAGTAACTTCTTAAGACCAATGAAGTGAGTTATTGGAAAAGTTTTTAACTGATCTCGGTTGTTTATCTGACATCTTCAGTTTTAAGTATTATGTCACTATTTTTTTCATTTAGAATTATTTATTTATGGAATGTTTTGAGGACTTTCCTACTAATTGCTCAAGTTGTTATTATTACTGTGGAAATTAAGGTAAATAAATTAAGGTTTCTCTGAAAACCTTCCCTCCGGCATTGCCCAGAATTGTTAATTGAATGGGAATTGTGTTTTATTCTGAAATACCACGAGTAATAAATATACTTGCTGAGATAAAACTAAGAAAGGGTTTTTAAAATAACATTAAAATGAGGCTGAAAAAGGTAAATAATATTACTGAGAATACCGTTCGAACGCGGTAACGTTCGTATGTAGAAAGTAAAATGGATTCAAATCTGTTGAAGTGTTCGCAATGCAATATAGTTATAAGCGAGTTGTTGTGTTTTATCCAAAACAAAATAAGTGTAATGGACGAAGAAAGTATTGTTAGACTATGTGTGAGTGCCTTTTCTACCGCGGAAATTGAGAGTGCAAAACAGCTACTGTTTGGCACGATTTCTACAACACAAAAGCAGATCTCTAGACGCAAAAACAAGGAGCAAAAATGCGTAGAAGATATAATTACCACGCTCAAGAACATAGATCCTGACCAAACCCCAATTTTTGTGGCTAAGGAACTACACAAGTTACCACCGGTCACTTTCGATCACGTAGATGTCACCCGGTTGTTAAAAGACATAATTCTTTTACAATCGGAGGTAAAACAAATCAAGAATACTTACGCCGAAATTGAGTGGGTTAAATCCGAGATGGAAAATCTAAAACATGCATCCTTAGTAAACATCGATCGTAACGTGAACAAGATAAAAAGAGGTGGTGGTTTATTTAACAGTAGTCCGATAGGGTTTTTGAATTTATCTACAGCAACCGACGACAATGCGAACGTAGATATCGCGCCAAACTGCGCGGCCACACCTAAGCCAAATTGTATTCAAAGAAAAAACTCGCGATCTCTTTCCCCCGTGCAGTGTGCGCCAGATAGTGTTATCTCAAATGCACTCGATAAGTCGAGCGAATCAGCGAACGCAGCTACAGCGCGCGTGGAGGCCGCAACTGCGGTTTCGAACAGTCGACCCGTGACGAAACCAAGCTGTGAGGAGCGCATTCCTATCAACGCGAGCGCAGTGGCGGTGAAATCGCCGGGATCGAGCGGCGTAAATACTAACATTAATGTAAACAAAACTTTAGCCGACATAGCGAAATTACCCGGTGAATGGAAAGATAATCACTCGCACTCTAAGGAATGGATTGAGGTACAAAGAAAACGATATAGAAACAGAATGGAAGGAGTAACAGGCAAGGCAAAAATACTGCCTGACTGTAAATTTAAAGCTGCTGATATCAAAATTCCACTGTTTCTCTCGAATGTACATAAAGATACTCGAGAAACAGATATAGTTGACTTTGTTTATAGTAAAACCAACCAAAAGATTTTATTACAGAAAATTAAAATGAGAAAAGATAGACCGTACAATGCTTACAAAATTATAGTTACGCGGCAGAGTCTTGATATGTTTCTAAAAAACGAGCTTTGGCCCGACGGTATAACATGTCGACACTTTTTGCCTTACAAAAACGACGAACAGAAAACTGCTTCTTCATAATGTATGATACCAGTTTTGTCACATTTAATTGCAAGAACGTAAAGCGTTCCGTAGATGACATAAGGCAGTTATGTGGTTTTGCTGACGTCATCGCGCTTCAGGAAACATGGCTACTTCCGCATGAGTTGCCTTTCTTATACTCAATCAGCGACGAGTTTGGGAGCACAGGTACATCGGCCGTTGACACGTCCGCCGGCATGTTGAAAGGGCGGCCCTATGGTGGAGTGGCTCTATTGTGGCGGAAAGCTGTGTTTAAGTGTGTTTCAGTGATACAGTGTACAAATCCACGAATATCTGCAATAAGACTTACTACACAAGACAGACCGATTTTAGTGGTAAGTGTCTATATGCCCACTGATTCTGTTGAAAATTTATCAGAATTTACGGACTGCTTAAGTTCAGTTAGTGCGATAATTGAAGAGAGTGATGTCGAGTCTGTTTTTATCCTTGGCGATTTTAACGCGCATCCTAGTGAACGTTTTTATAATGAGCTTACGTCCTTTTCGGCTGAACAACAATGGTATTGTGCTGACATTGAAAAATTAGGAATATCATCTGAGACTTTCACGTTCATTAGTGAGGCACACGGAACTAGACGATGGCTGGATCACTGTGTTACAACTGCGGCCGCGTGGCAGTGCGTTAGCGATGCTTACGTTAAACATGATGTTTACTGGTCGGATCATTTACCTCTAGTAATAAGATGTAATTTAGATGTAGTGAGGCAAAAGTGTGATTTTAAGTCTACAGAAATAAACAAAGTAAAATGGGGGGAAAGGTCAGCTAGTCAAATTAGTATGTATCAAAATATTTGCAACCTTAGACTAAGGGAAATAGATTTCCCATGTGCCTTACAAAATTGTGGAAACTCATATTGTTGTATTGACTCACATAAAAGTATTATAAATGATTTATATAGGAAAATTGTAAATATTTTAAGTGATGCCGCAGGTGCCACTTTTGAGGGACGTGTGAGTATTGGTAGAAAGCCTATGGCGGGTTGGAACCGGCATGTAGTCGAGGCTCACAGGAGCGCCAAGTCTGCATTCTATATGTGGTTGTGGTACGGTAAACCGAGATATGGACATGTTTATAATGACATGATTGAAACCCGTAAGTTTTTTAAGGGAAGGCTGAAGTGGTGTCAAGGTCATCAGGAACAGATAAAAATGGACCTGATAGCTGAACACCACTCCGGCAGAGATTTCAAGAGTTTCTGGAAGTGCACTAATAAAATGAATGCAAAGCCTGGCGTTCCTGTGAGTGTGGGTGGTTTTTCTGAGTCCAAAGACATCGCGAACTTATTTAAAAGTCACTTCGCAGTACAATCTCCTCTTGGGGCTCCATGTAGAGTGTTGGATGCTGAGACACCGGATGCCAAGGTATCGACTGTTTTACTTGGTGCTGATGTTAGAACAGCAATTAGAAAAATGATGAGAGGCAAGTCACCGGGGCACGATGGGCTCGGCATAGAACATCTACGGCATGCTGGTTTTCACCTTCCGCGTGTGCTTGCGTTATTATTTAATTTATGTATCAGTCACTCGTACCTACCCCCTGATTTAATAGAGACTCTGGTAGTTCCGATCGTCAAGAGTAAGACAGGAGACGTGTCGGACAGGTCGAATTACAGGCCAATCTCGCTAGCGACCATCATAGCGAAGGTGCTCGACAGTGTGCTTAATTCGCATCTAAATCAGCACATACAGTTGCATGACGCTCAGTTCGGCTTTCGACAAGGGTTGTCAACGGAAACTGCTATTCTTAGCTTAAAGCATACTGTCGGGTACTACACGCAGAGACGAACACCTGTCTATGCGTGTTTTCTCGACTTGTCACGTGCATTTGATATGGTCTCATATGACATATTGTGGCAGAAACTGTCTCGGACGGGGCTACCGGAGGAACTTACTCGTCTTCTCAAATATTGGTACCTGAACCAAGTCAACTATGTGAGGTGGATGGGTGAGCTGTCGGATCCTTGTAGGCTAGATTGCGGCGTTAGACAGGGTGGGTTGAGCTCTCCCTTAATATTCAACCTGTACATAAACGAGCTAATCGAGAGGCTCAGCGGCATGCCTGTCGGGTGCTATGTGGATGGAGTTTGTGTTAATAACATAAGCTACGCCGACGACATGGTGCTGCTGGCCCCCTCGGTTGGAGCGATCCGAGAGCTACTCGCGGTCTGCGAGTCCTATGCCGCCTCACATGGGTTGATTTACAATGTCAAGAAGAGTGAGTATATGGTCTTTCAGGCAGGAACCCGGTGCCCATTAGTCTTTCCACCTATTAAATTGAACGGGGCTGTCTTGAATAAGGTACAGCAATTCAAGTATCTCGGGCACTGGGTTACTGAGAACCTGAAGGACAATGTTGATATTGAGAGGGAGCGCAGAGCATTGTCGATTAGAGCAAACATGCTGGCCCGAAGATTTGCACGGAGTACGGACGCGGTCAAAATATCACTTTTTAAAGCATACTGCACGTCGCTATACTCTTGCAGTCTTTGGGTTAAGTACACACAGAAATCGCTCAATGCTCTGAAAGTGCAGTACAAAAATGCTTTCAGGGTGCTGCTGGGGTTGCCTCGCTTTTGTAGCGCATCTGCCATGTTCGCTGAAACGTACACGGACAGTTTCTCAACAGTTTTGCGCAAGAAAATGGTGTCCTTGATAAACAGAGTGAAGGGCAGCACCAACACCATCCTGAAGGTCATCGCTAATAGGCAACATGTTTGCCCTTTAATGTGGCATATGGCTCAAACTACTATGTCTAAATTAGTTATAGAATACTAACATAGTTTTAAGAATTATTGTTACTAACAAAAATATGGATCTTGTTGTCTGAATGAAATAAATAATAATAATAATAATAATAATAATATACTTTTCTTCTGTATATTAAAACTGACTGATATGGGCAGCCTAATGCTATTTGGGTGTGGCCCAAATAGAAGAAGAAACTTAAAAAATGCACAATGATTTCTATTTATGATTTAAGGTTGAAAATTCAACCCTGGTGGACTAGGATGTGGGCCGTTACTAATTTATAAAACAAAATCCACTTGATTTTTTAGATTGATGAATCAATTTTCAACTTGGTAGAGTCTTTATAAAATCGACCTTAAAAGTAGCTGAACCTTAGGACTCGTTACACCAGTTCAAATCTCTTACTACATGGTCTTCTGACGGCAACCATACGAATCCAAATCTGAAATCTAAACCCGACAAGGCATTTGGATGTGTGTTAAAAATATTTCTTACCAGCAAACTTCTTCTCCCATCCGTCGTACTGCAGGCACCACGGTGGGGGCTTACTGGCGTCCAACTCTCCCGTCCAAGGCTGGAGTGGCTGCGGCTCCTGCAATACATAAAGATCATCATTGTCAGGACTCAGGCATACACATCACTGGATGTAAGTCTCCCAAAGGTTAACCTTTGCTTTATCCACCACGCTTGGCAGGCGGGATAACGAACGTGGTTGCCGTGAAAACACCTACTCATCTTCTAATAGCTGTCGTCATACTATTAAGAGTTATTTAGTTTTTAATGAGTGTAATTGATTCTTTTTTATCCACAACGGATCAGCGCATGCTTGGCCGTCATCTCACCTGATGCAGTGAAAATAAAGCGAAGGTGGAAGCGCACTGCATCGGGAATCCATAACCACCGAGCTATATTTCCTATATCCCATGTTTTAGCCATTACCATTCTACAGATTTCTTGTTATGTTGATTTGGTAAGTATTTCGAATCGTTAATGTTGTTTTTAATGTCTTTTGTCAGTTTTCTATGAGTTGATGTGCCGAAAACTCTACAAGAATACTTCTATTTTGTTTTGTTTGCTTAAAGTAGAAAGAAAACTTCTTGCGCAGTACGATATTCCTCGTAGTCTAGAGAAAACCAAGGGTATAATTGAGTTAATTTATTTAGGTACTATTGACCTTAGGACCGTCTTTATGCCCTACGTAATAAAAGCTGTTTTAGCAGTTTAACTTGATGTGCTGTCGTGTGTACCTTTTAAGCTAAGTAAGTAAATTGGCATCGTCAATTATATAGCTCATGTCAATGTTCGTGTACTCTATTTTGCTAATATACCTTATTTATTATAATGTCCAATTTATTTTATGTGCACTTTAAAGTGATTGATACGTTATTGGAAACTTCATTATCTTACTTATTTAATGACTGTGATTAAATTGGTTCCAGTAAACGTTAATTGATTTTGGGGAAATGGGTGAAATGGTTCCAATCAAGGTGACTGATCACTCGTCCGGCTTTGCTGGTGTCCCCCCCTCTAAAATAATAATAAAATAATAATAACGTTAATTGATATGGTCGTTACAATTACATATTGGGGTACCAATAAATAGTAAAATAGACGACGGAAGCGATAGAGGTAGCAAAACAATGATTATATTAGTAGGTTTATAATATTATTAACCGAGCGAGAGCGAAGCGTCTCCGTTTTAACTTAGGCAAATATGCTTTCGTATGTCTGTCCATCTATTCATCTAGAGGTTGCATTTGTCAGCCAATTCTCGTCCGATTTTGTGAGCATGTTCGATAATTATGAAGATTTTTTTGTCAATTCAATTTCTCGACATTTTTCGAAGAAAATATACGTTACAACCTTTGCGAAATATTTTTCAAAAATGGCACGGAACCGAGCCGGGCACACTCGCATATTTTGCATAATTCTTTGCTTTTGCTTAACCGAACTACCAACCGGTCCAAAGTATACCTAGATTTCTGAGCGATTTATTTCAGCCCGTTTTCACCGTTATGTATGAAGATAGAATACCTACTGATTTCTGCTGTGATAAATGATAAATGTAGTAGCCATAGACATAGGAAAATTTTCGCTGCGCTCAAGAAGACCAACAAAGCGTGGGAAAGAGAAGTTAACATCATACGGACATGGTCTATGTAAAAAAGAGACAAAGGATTAAGTGACATGTGCCAACATTTTTACAGTAAGAGCCCCTAGCGTCCCGCCTAGTAAATGAGCAATCACAGTTTGTATAAAATATTTGTTAATCTTAATTAGAATTAAAAATAAAGGTATCGTGGAGCCATGGTGTCTTGTGTTCTAAGTAATTGTGATGTGACAAAAAGAAACAATCCAAGTAATCACACTTTTCAAAGGGAAAAAAGATATTGCCACACATTTCTCTAAAAGCAAATTTCGCTTCATTTATTCGTTTATCGAGAAAGAAAACAGTATGGAACATAGTTATTAACTTCCTTTGCCATAATATTGTCATATTTTATGAATCTTAGTCATATTTTACGTATCTCATATATAAAATGTATGCATTCGTTTTCGGATTACCTGGGGGCCTACTCAAGTGGCAAACGTTTCTAAGCGTTTCTCTTTCTACAACATTCTACGCTTCAGCGTTAGCGTTAATAATTTGGTACTCAACCGGCACGATCTTCGGATGCTACGTTAGTTCACAGATTAGGAATTAGTTACCATAGAGTAATAAGATAAATATAGGGTTGCGTTCAGTGCACTGACATGAAAAAAATTTTTTTTTATTTCACGTTCAGTGACTTAGAGTGCGGTTGTTTGGTTGTTTTTTAACTCTCTAAGGTTAGATTAGGATAGTTATTTTGTTTTAAATTACTTTATAACCAGTTGAAGTCTTTTGGCAAACTTGAAGTTGAAGACTTTGTTGTGAAAGTTGATGGTTATGATACAGAGATGTCGCTACTTTTTTCGACCGTTTGCGTTGTTCTAAGTGTGCCCCTCCTGTATTATACTGTGTGATCTGTGGTTAACTTTACGCTCGCGCGGTCGCGCCGCAAATGGTACTCAACCGGCTGTTTTTACCTATAGAATTAGAATAGATAGCCAGCGAATCTACAGTATCGCAGCGAACGCTGATACCTTGTAGAAAGAGAAAAAATTCGTACGCTAGAACACACACGTGTCTCATTTTCAAATTTTGCAAAGGGTGTTTTAATATGCTTAGTGGTTGTGCCTGCGATTCCTGCCAAAAAACGAACGGAGAAGAGAAATAATAATTAGTGATCTGTGTGGAGAAGCACTGAAGCGGGTCACTTACAACTAGAGGCGTGGGGCCTCGGAATTAAAACCCCTAATCATCAGTAAGTACTTAGAATTTATTGTGCTGAAAACGGAATAGAAAATATTAGGTACCTAATTGATTAATTGAGAAGAAGGCACTTTGAAGAGTAGGTATCCTTCTTTACAAAAGCCAGAAGGCATTGGCGTATCTAGAGATAATTTCCAGTGCTCGGCCCCGTAGTTCTGGGGCAAAGCCTTAGGTTGCTAGAGCCACGTTGGAGTTTTGAAAGGCAATAGAAAAGCATTACCTATATTTAATTTAGATATTTTTCTGGGGTGGGCACCAGACTGTTCTGGGGTTGGCACGGCCTACCCGCCCCTCTTCCTGCCAATGCCTGAATGAAACATTTGGATATAAGATTTAAATTATTTTATTGTTTCAGCTTGTGATTATTTCTTCTTAAAATTTCCTTGAAAATGGAATTGATTGAACTATATAAGAAGATGAAGAAAAAGTCTAAGGACAATTATAGTGATTAAGTACCTATTTCTGAAACTGAGGCAAACTAATGGGATGTGTAATGAGTGAGCCAGGCTTTGTATAGTTAAAATAATGTATTTTATCACAAATAGAACACTGAGAAAGTAATGACACAATGAATGGCAAACAAAATAGTGTAAAAAACATAAGAAAAATATGTCATACATAGTCAACTATGTTGTATACTACACATGTATGTAAAGAAACAACAATTATTCAAAAATAAAACTAAAAACTTTAAAGCATGTACTTATCAAAAAAGAGGTCAGCTTGGCATTAATTCCAATAAACTGGCCGAGCGATGGTAAGTGGTTAACACTTTTAAATATAAACTTGACATTATATATAACATAAAGTTATCTTCACCACCATCACCGTTTAAGCCATGGCATGTCCACTGCTGAACATAATTAGTCCATGACATAAACCACAGCCAATGATTTCCATTGTTTGACTATAGTCTGACACGCTAAAATCCAGTGTGTGTCGGCTTGGCAGGTCTGATCTAAGTAGTGGCCCCCAACCGACACTAACTATACTAAAAATAATACGTAATAATAATAATTGTTTCAATATCGGGTCATTTGAACTTACCATCCAAATTTTAAGGATGTGTCCAGTCCATGAAACTAAACAACTTTCTCTAGAAACATGTGTCAAATTTCGCCAGAAAATTTTGGTCATCCCATACTAAATTGATCACGTGATCTCTTTGATATGTATGGAAAGTAGATTTTTATTTTACATATTTGACCATGTGTTCCTTAGGGAAAGTTTTTCAGTTTCATGGACTGAACACATCCTCAAAATATGGATGGTAAGTTCAAAATGACCCTGTATAATGTTAACTTAAATAAATAAATACCTACTTTTTTACAGGTGACACTTAGAAGAAGGCCTGCTTGTAAGATATACTAGTTACAATAAGCCAAACAAGACTGATTCAACTACCGATACAAGATGGTGTCAACAATCAGGGGCTTCGGTACTTCGTCTGCATGAAAAGTTTTTTTTTTGCTATCCTTTGTGAACTTTTTTCGGGATGAAAGGACCCTTTGTCCTTCTTTGTACCCATGACAACATGAATGTAAAATTTCATGATGATCGGTTCAGTAGTTAAGACGTGAAGGTGTAACAAACAAACAGACTTTCTCATTTATTATATTTTAAGGATGTGGCTGCTTTGTTATTTTTGTTTTACTTTAAAGTTTAAAAGATAAATGTGTTCTTAGATTTAAATTTAAAGTTGTTTTATTCTAACACCCAATAACTACCCTATTATTTTGATAATGCAAAACAACAACTTGTTGTTGAAAATTTTTGTTTTGTTTGGTAGGTAGTACACAAAATGAAAGGTTAACATATTAGGTAGTCAATATTTTATTTTATAATTAAATCTAAACCAATACAATTAGGTAATATGATTTCAAAGCACTAAGTACAGTACAGCCAACACTTTCCATCATGCTCCTTTATATTATTACAGTACCTAAAGCTTCATAGTCTTGCTTGTTGCTTGGAGCAAAATATACATTACTATGGTTGTCTTCGGTACTTCGGTACTTCCTGCATCTTTTCTTGCCAATATAAGAGGTACTATAGTTTATTATATTCTGCAATGTCATTAAACCTATATTGAATTGTATGTATCTGAAAGTACAATAAGATTGGGTTAATAACAGTTTAGGTAAATAATAGACTATTCAAAATCATTTATTTATTTAATCTTTATTGCAAGTAATACAAACAAATGGCGGACTTAATGCCATTAGGTATTCTCTCCCAGTCAACCAGTAATTGAATATGAAAATGAAATGAATATAATAGTAAGAGAATACAACTTTGCCGGCAATAAACAAACTATGTTCAAAACAGTTATTAAATAATATACATAACTATAATACACTTACATACCATACTTATACAATATATTAATATATACATAAATATAAACTACCTATATACATAATAAAATATATAGAAGAATAACAAAGGTCAGATATGAAGGGGCTAATGTTAAGAACTGAGATAATGTTCACATGCCAATCTCTTAAATACAAACTTGCTGGGGGCCATTGCGGTATTTTGATCTTATTATTATGTAGTGTACCTCAATGTTTAAATAAAACCACTAAGTATTTAGTATTATTTACCTACTTGATCACTTGTAAAACAATTGTAAACATCTCTAGTCTCTGCCTTTTGTTTGTTCAACATTTCTTGCCAATCATATTCCGCAATGCCATACTTATTTTTATAGGTAGGTATTGTATCTGAAATAATAAAGGTAAGTGATTTATTAAGTTCATAAGATAAGCCTTATTTATTGAAAACCATTGCGGTGTTTTGATGTTATAAGTAGTTACTTACGTAGTAAATGTGATTCAACTCAATGTTTTAAACCACTATGTAGGTACGTATTACCTACGTATTAATATTATTTAAAAGGCACATGGGCACTGAGCCAGCGTTTATTATAAAGATAATTGGTTTTATTTTATTTCGTTAACTAGAAAGAAAGTCGCTGAACGATAGACAAAAACAAAACAAAACGTAGTGATATTTTTATTACATTTGTTGCATTCCAATAGACTAATCGCTGAGTCACCGATCACCGTAGAGTGTCCACTATTTTAAGTCGGGTCTGCTGCGCTTAATTTTCAACAAAACATGTTGAAAAAACGGACACTAGATTGGTATATTATGTAATCGCGGCTTAATATTTTTGAAACCTAAATTCGACATGCCGGTACCGGAATACTATGGCGATCGATGATTCAGCGATTAATCTGTTGGATTGCACCCAATGTCGCGTCGACTGACATTTTGCGACGAAACCATAGATCATAGAGCGAAGCAATCGAATAGAACAAGCGTTCTCGAAGATTTTAGCCACTTGGGTGCGAAATTACTTTCGATAACGACGCAGCGCAGACTTTTGTAGAAAGAATGAAAAGTTTGTCATTTGATTTGACTTGATTTTGGATTTTAAAGATTATTTCGGGGAATAAGAAATTAGCTAGGGTTTAAAATATTATTATTTCAATGTTATGTTTGTTAAATAGTACAAATTCTGCCACTTGAGTCGCATTTTGTATGACGGCTATCGTAAAACCATAGGTGACGTTCTAAGAGAAAAGGTACCTTATGGCCTGGCAATAAGGTATCTTTTCCCGTGGAATAACAGAGATTTGTTTGATCGAATAGAAACATTGGACAGTTGGGTACCAATTCACAATTCGTTACGCTTGATCACGTGACATTTCGTTAGCTTATGTCAATCCCATACATTGTCATTCTATTCTACTAGCGTTATTGTTAGTAGAATGGCCACTTGAGTAGGCCCCCTGTTTATTGACATTGTTGTTCTTTGACATTCTATTTCTATGGTAGTAGCATTGTTCGTTTGATTCGGGAAACAAATGAAAGTAATTTTCATGCACCTCGGTAGATCGTTTCTTGTTTCGATGCCGCTGTTCGCTCGCTCGCTCCATTAGTTCGGTGGTTCGGTTCGCTAATTACAATGGGATTCGTTTACATTCTGAAATAGTATGCAAATTTATTTTGCTGTGTATTTTGATGTTTCCCAAATTTATTTGCCAATTCCTGATTGAAGTTTGATGTATGCGATATTTTCGTTTACCTATTACGAGCTGGTATACAATTTATTGTATACCTATTGCCAATTAAGGAATACACAGGATATCAGGATGAAAAGTTAAAATCGATTGAGGGAATTCACCATTTTGTAACCGAAGGCGTTGTTGTGTGTTCATAAATTGATATGAAACGAATGTCTTATGATTCCACGCTTATATATTAGAAAGTATTTTTATTATGCATGGTTACCGCCAGTATCCAGTATATGAAAGGCTGTATATGAGTTAAAGTGTGTAATAAAAAGCGTTTGGTCTTCTTGAAGCAAGGACCTATACTAGGTAAAATATATAATCCTTACTATCCTTACTAATATTATAAATGCGAAAGTCCGTTTTTTAGTTTGTTTGTTACGCCTTCACGTCTCAACTACTGAACTGATCGTCATGAAATTTTGCATACACGTTGTCAGGAGCACAGAGAAGGACATAGGGTACCATTCATCCCGAAAAAAGTATTGTTCCCGAGGGATAGCAAAAAACTTTCCACGCAGACGAAGTCGCGGGCGGCAGCTAGTACAATAATAGTTCATTTATAGGGAAAGGCATAGCCTTTATTAATAAAGTTCCACAACAAGTGATTGATTTTCCTTTGCAAAAATTTAAAAACCATGTTAAAAATTCGCTCATGGGTAAAGGTTATTATATAAAGTAGACGATTATCTTAAAGATCAAAATGCGCGTAAATGATGTAACACATAACTTGCTACTATAAGTAATTTGTTTAAGTAATATAATAAGTCTATGTTGTTGCCAATAATCCTGTCACCCTGTGGTAATTATCTGGTAACGATATATTAAAGTTTGTAAATATCGTTACTTATGACTGTTACAGCTGATAAGTTTCTTGCGCCCGTTCTTCTTGTCAGCTAAAAAAGTCTGGAACGGGTGGTAGGAAAATATAGACGATTCAAAAGATTTTACATCATACTTGCTCGGTAACTAGGATTTACTTATATAGTATGAGGCTGTGTAAGTTGGCATGTGCAACACAGTGCATTGTTTAGATAGAACGTTCCATTTTCAAATCACTTTACAATTCAAGGATGGTGAATGCTTTAACTGTAAAGTTACTTTACAATTCAAGCATTTAAAACTCCTTAGTGAACCAATCTCATTTCTTTTACAATAAACTGACGAAACTTTTGGCTAAAAAAAAACCATGAAAATGGCGGCATTTCATTTCAGTTGAAGCTAGGTATGCAAAATTCTGCAATGCAAAAACAGCTGATTTTTTTCGTGATTTCGAGGTTGGTCCCATAGTGAAAGTTGTTCAGTTTAATTGTCTGATCAACCCTACGAGTTTTCAATGAAATAACCCTTTAACTTTTAATTTTTGTTTTAATGTTTTTGTATTTTTTTTTATTTTTGT
The DNA here is from genome assembly GCA_943789525.1 of Agriphila geniculea. NCBI lineage: Eukaryota > Metazoa > Arthropoda > Insecta > Lepidoptera > Crambidae > Agriphila > Agriphila geniculea. The sequence continues at coordinate 1,474,752 of OX038879.1, read as the reverse complement.
TTTCATTTTTATTTTTATTAAATTTACCTCGCATGAATGATGTAAAATAGTATGCTTACCTCGGTTGTAAGTAGCTATTACACCCTCGAACTATATTCGCCCTCGCTCGCTTCGCTCGCTCGTGCGTCTAAATATCTCGGGTGCACTCGATCCATTAGCGCCCTTTGCGAGCTGCGCTCGCACGGGCGCCAAATTGGATCTTGTTCTGTAATAGCTCACTTACATCCCTTGTGTAACAAACTACTATTACGATCTAAAGATGGATGATTTTTATTTTTAGACGTTTATTTGAATAAAGCTTATTTGACTTTGACTTTGAAAAAATATAGGATATAAAAATAACATGATCTTCACGATTTATAGAAATTGCGAGCAGAGAGATGAACTTCTAGACTGTTGAGAACCATAGTTTACATGCTAACGAACCCTTGGAAATACTGAGCTGCGCTTTATTTACTACAAACGAAAACAAAATACAGCTGGTCAACGTCTCTTCTGCCCCCGCAATACAACCTCTTAAGGCTGTATATTCGGATCATGTTACATTTTTTAATTTTCAATACAAATGCTCAAAACAACTTTACTCTGCGCGAGCCGTAATGAGGGCGAATCATGAACATTCCTATTAAATTATTAAATAGATATATGGATACACAAAACACGCAAAACATTTAGACAAATACCTCATTATTCCTAAAAAAATGACTTAAGAATCTATAAATACCAGTAAAAAACATGTCAAAGTGTACCAATTTGAGCATTTATAATATTTATTTTCTCTGTGATTAAAAACTTTTTTTTTGACAATAGAAACAATGAGTGAAAAAATAAATATGAGTCGTATTCTTATTTGTTACAGCTGAAACTTTTGTGTAAAATACCTCTGACAAGCAAATTTGAAATTCCACTTGAACAGATTATCTTCGTTTTGAAATACCTACCTGATATTTTATTATGTTTGTCTCTCTATACGGCACTAATTTTTTTTCTAGTTTGCTTCCTAAAACTAAAGTTTACATTAATAGTAATGCTTTCATTCTTTATATAACTTCTTTGGAAAAACGCTAATTTCTTTGAAATGCGGATATACAGCCTTTAAACTTACCAGTTTTCTGAATGGTTATCAATGCGTCTCTTTTATTTGATATACAGCGAGAAAGAGATGTAACTATAGCAATTCATAAACCGGGCAAGTTTTAAAAGGTTGTAATATGCCCTGGTAGGGTAAACTAACTAAGATCTCAAAACACAGACGTACTTTTAGATGAAGATTGAAGTAAACAGAAACAAATGAAACTGAATCCGATGATGCATTAAAGCGAATGGTACCAAAGGAGATCCAATTACTATTTATATTGTGTTCACGCGTCACACACAAAAAGAGAAGGCTCGTTTGAATACGTTAACAGGACCATTATTTGAGTGTCAGTGTCTTATAAAGTATGAAAATAACGTAGTGACTAGTTACTTTTGCTCGTTATATTTATTCGTCCTAAGTTATAAATGTGAAAGTAACACTAACTGTTACTTTTTCATTTCTGAATCACTGAAACAATTTTTAAGTATTTTAGTTAGCAATATCGGAGCATGGACTTTTTGTTGTGAAAATGAATCTTGAAAGAAATGAAATAGGGCACGAAATGTCGTTTTAGCCAAAAAGTCGTTAGAGTTAAAAAGCAATATTTAAATTGCTTGTAATGGTGTTAGGGGATAGTACAAAAACATGAAAATCTCCAAGAAAGGCCCATAATAATAATTTTGCTCAAAAAGCTTTTCAAATAGAATTATTTATCAAACAAAGAAGGTGATACGTTTTTAAAATCTAAATTCAAGTTTCTAACTCAGTTATCTACGTTGGAAGTTGTTTTCTTTAGTACCTTTTATAAATTGCTTTCATGAAAATGCCCTCTCAAATGTAGTAATAAAGCCATGTAACTTAACATTGCACATGTTTTCCGCGTTTTTAAGAGGCTGTTTATTACATAATAAACTATATTTATTGCGCCGCAGTAATCCTACACACTGTTACAGAGCCGTTGGCTTTTAACCGGGATCGCGGGTATTAATTTATACTGAGAGGAAAGCTCGGGAGAAATAATATGGAAATAACAAAACACCATTATCTTTCACATCGAAAGAAAGCTATTTATTTGAAAAGGAAAAAGAAATATTAGAGGTATTTAATTTTGAAGCTGTTTTTTTTTTCAGGTTTTTACTTAAATGGACATTATAATTAAAGCTATTGTTTAATTATTTCACTTCCCTCCGGTTCACTTTCCTCTTTTCAAGTGTGAAACATGTCCTAGTCTTTATATTATTTTCATGATTTTGCTGAATTCAAGCCTATTGTAAAGAGCTGATTTAATAAGAAGTATATTGCTTAAACAAAACAGCATTTTAGAATTTTTATAAACCTCTTTGAATAAAAAATTTATTGAATTTAAAAAAATCACGACTGCCTGCCAAAAACGCACTAAAAAGTTATTAAAAAAATTGGCGCCACTTTTTTTATTAACTTTTATTTTTTATTGATTTTTTTTTAAATATAACTAGTTCTCTCTTATGGTGGAATAAAGAAACCCACATACCCACAAACATATGAACCCTGAACACATTACACTCTCTGTTTTTTGGGCAGTTATGTAAAAAGTATGTTTCACTTGCCCCTCGACGTTATTATTAGATTTTTTTCAAAATATAGCCATGATAGTAGGTACTTTGATTTACGGCGAACCTTCTTTATAACGGTGTTCGGTCTTCAATTCGATATATTCATAAAATATATGGGTCGAATTATTTGACACGTTCAACACGTTACACAGAATAAATTACGTGCTCCACTGTTCTTTGAATCATGTGCCGCCCGAATTTCAAGGACCCAGAGGTGTGATATATAGATTGGCATAAAATTTAGTGCTATATTTCTTTCGGATGAAAGTATAGCGCAGTTATTTTAGGTTGTTTACCCGATAGTCCGTGAGCCCGCGACAGTATTGCCTACGTCATATGACATCACGATGAAATGCATGGCACACGGTCGGAAAAGTTGTGCTAAGCGAGGATCAGAAGATTATCGCAAATAAAATTGACCGGAAGCTTATGAAAATCTTCCACTTCTGGTCAAAATTTTAAGATTATATTTACTTCATGTGACATCAGTAAGAGACCCGTGTCATCATTTAGTTTTCAATCGTAGAGAGAGTAAACATAAGTCTGTCAGTTCTGAAATGGCCGGAATACCTTAAACTTAAATTTTTGTTTTTTTGGTCATTTCAGAACTGACCGACTTATGTTTACTCTCTCTACGATTGAAAACTAAATATGATGACACGGGTCTCTTACTGATGTCACATGACGTAAATATAATCTTAAAATTTTGACCGGAAGTGGAAGATTTTCATAAGCTTCCGGTCAATTTTATTTGCGATAATCTTCTGATCCTCGCTCAGCACAACTTTTCCGACCGTGTGCCATGCATTTCATCGTGATGTCATATGACGTAGGCAATACTGTCGCGGGCTCCCCCCCTAGATTTTTATCTAGGAGGGCTAGTTCCTTTTAACATTCGCACATCTTTGTTATCTAGAAAATATGAATTTGACGTTTATAAATTCGTTGGTTAGCGAAAGCTTATGTCAATCTTATACATTTTTCGAAAGCGAAGCGATAGCGAAGATTTGCAATCGATACTTTGTCTATAGGGCAGAGGCCTATGTACATCCATTACTGGCTCATAAAGATACGAAGTGATTTGCATTGCCATAGCAATCAAAGTACACTGTCAAACTACCAGCCTTCAAATAAAAAAACCGCATCAAAATCGGTTCATTCGCTTGGGAGCTACGTTGGCTCAGACTGATATACAAATATACACACAAACTTATAACACCCCTCTTTTGCGATGGGGGTTGAAAAGGAGTTGCGGTAAGGGTGCTTTTACACGGTACATGTAGCTTGCGCAAGTTGAGCCGCGGGTTACTTGCGCGGGTGTACAATGCTATGGAGTTGGACCCGCTTGCATCGTGTAGTGTAGAAGCACCCTAAGTGCTGGAGTTACACAATAGGAAGCCTAATTCAGTCTAGGGAACATGCATCAATTTTTTTTGTATCAAAATCAAAAGTATAATGCGTGAGAAAATCAACTGTAATATTAAAACTTTTCTCTTGTGTTTTTTTCTCGTGATATAGTTACTTGAAGTTAGCACGCAGCAGCACCCGCCGAAAACGCTCTATACAAAAAGGTCAACATTTGTGACGTCACTCATGTCACGTTTCAGTGCATTAGTATGGAGTTAGCCAAGAATTTTCAAATATCTCCCTTAATATTGCGTTTAAGTACATATGTGTCCTACAAAATATTATTTCTTATTTGATGTTCTATCCGACTGTTAAGTGCATTATTTTCGAAAACGAAAAAAATTCGTTATTTTCCCTTGTGTGATAAAACTAAAGTAATACATTTTATTTTTTATTTTTCTGCTCCGTCATGTTTTTATACGTGTCCGCAGCGATCAAGCTCAAATTTATCAAAATCGGTGACTTATGCATGTTCCCTATTAGGCAACCAAACAACTGTTGATTTCGGGACAAATCGATTTTGCTCATTTAAATTAGTCATCAGACCGAATTCTTTATGCATCTGAATTCAAGTAAACAACCTATGTGCTCGTGCCATTAGTTAAATTGGCATTTCAAAGCCAATATTCGTTCGTTGTCGGGAAAAAGAGATTTTATTATTAGATTAAGGATATTTCAAATTAAGTACGGGATCTTCAATCATCTGACTGGGATGGAATGAGCCTAAATTCCGCTTGGTTTTGCCTAAATTACTACGCTCCAATAATGAAATGAACAAAAAAATGGTGCTTAAAGATGTTTTAGTTTTCGGTACCCGAAAATGTACATTTAAAAAACCAGCCAAGTGCGAGTCGGACTCGCGCACTAAGGGTTCCGTACCAAAAAACAGCAAAAAAATCACGTTTGTTGTATGGGAGCCCCACTTAAATATTAATTTCTTTCTGTTTTTAGTATTTGTTGTTGTAGCGGCAACAGAAATACATAATTTGTGAAAATTTCAACTGTCTACCTGTTGTCGTTATTACTATCGAGCAAAAAACGGCAAAAAAAATCACGTTTGTTGCATGGGAGCCCCCCTTAAATATTTATTTTATTCTGTTTTTAGTATTTGTTGTTATAGCGGCATCAAAAATACATTATCTGTAAAAATTTCAACTGTCTAGCTATCACGGTTTATGAGATACAGCCGTGACAGACAGACGGACAGCGGAGTCTTAGTAATAGGGTTCCGTTTTTACCCTTTGGGTACGGAACCCTAAAAACTATGGTAGAATTACATTGATTACATTTTCAAAGATTATTGTTAATCTAGTTTTCTCCTACTTTGGCTGTTTTGTTTCGTATTTTTTCCACAGAATATTTCGTTGTGAATTATTGCGTTTGAGAAAAATGCTAGTCACTAGTCACCACTATCATTGCTGTATGTTGCCTTACTTGTACCTTTAAATGTGAACAGCAACTTTGTTGCAATCAACTCTGACAGAAATCGCAGTTACATTGCTGCTTTAATAAAAACAATGTGACAATTATCTTACTCAAAGCAGCAATGTAACCGCGGTTCCAATCGATTTCAATCGAGAATTGGTAGCAAGAGGCGCAGTGGTTTAGCGCCTGGCCCAGCGATTGCGGAGGTAAAACAACTTTCGCAAGGGTCGGTCATGGGATGGGTGACCAAAATTTTTTTTTCTCGAGCTCCTCCGTGCTTCGGAAGGCACGTTAAGCCGTTGGTCCCGGCTGCATTTGCAGTCGTTAACACCCACCAATCCGCATTGGGCCCATGTGGTGGGTTATGGCCCGTTCTCCTTATCCACCTATAAGGAAGGCCTGTGCCCCAGCAGTGGGGACATTAAAATGACTGATGGACAATAATTTTAACGGTTAGGTACCGATGATGGCGTAGCAACTACGAAATCGCTACGAATTTGCTACGCCGCCGTAGCGTTACGACGTTCGTTCACATGAGCAAATATCAGAATATAACACAGTAAAAAATCGTAAAATATAAAGAATTCGAAGGCCCATTTTTATTGATTTCTGCTTATCCACTTGAGGTACAATGAAAGGCTTTTTTAACCGACTTAAAAAAAGGAGGAGGTTTTCAATTCAACGCTAACCTCCGTTCTGGCCAAATCGAAATTGACTTGAATTGAGATTGGGAAAGCAATTACATGGATTTCGTCCAATTTATCCAAATGTTGTTCTTCTGTAGCCTGAATATTTGTTCTTCAGCTCACCTTGGATGAATGAGGATTTATTAATAATGAAGATCGCTACCATGGCTGTATTATTTTATTACTTACAAAATTTTTTTTCGGGTGTTTATTTAAAAGGCAACATTTGTGGATGCATCCACGACGCTTGCTATGCTATTCTCTAAAGTACACACATCACTCAAGTACATCCTTGAGTTCGTCGGTGTGGCAACGTTGAGATACAATTTCATATTCACTTTGTTTGACAACTCCTGACGACACTAGCGGTTCGACGACGAACACTGCGTGAGTCGGATCTGACAGTTTGTCATTTTCCCTTGCAATTACTACATGATTGATATCCCGTTCCTGTAATTAAAAAAAAAATAGTTGCCGGCAGAAGTGAAAACTTGAATATAAACGTTGTGCATTTTTGATATTTTGAAATTAGCGGCAAAGGATTAAAATTATTTCTTTCCTATTACTATACAGTCACACAATTCAATCAGTTTGTAATTAGAGAAAAATTCTAAAGATTTTGTGCCAGTGGCCTTTTTAATTTCTACATGCACGCATTCTGCGATTTAAATTTATAGTCACAGAGTATAAATAAGTCTATGATTTCACCGAAGAGATCGCTGCTATTAGTTCCATTTTCAAAATTAGCGCGTTGCTGGTGACACAAGTGTTTAAGTCTTAAAATGACGCGCCACCATTTTCAACGCGCCCCGTAGAAAGAGAGGGGGATACTTCCGCCGCCAGCTGTTTACCGTCACATCAGTCTTACGCATTTTCGATCAACCACGTGATTCTTACTGACGCTAGTTTAGCATTTTTTCCCCATACAAAAAGCGTACAACGCCGCTAAAGAAGTTTTCACACCACATCCTCGACAATGCCGAATTATATGTCATGTAAACCTTACCGAAAGCAAGACATTATATCTCTTGGCTTTAGCCGGGTTATAATGTTCTATTATAACCCGCTGGTCAATAATGTGATTTTCACTTTCATAATTCTTATTGCTATGTCCATAAAGTCTAATTTCACTAAACAGAATGTGTCCTCAGCGGGCGCGGCCAACTCGATTTTCGAAGACCGAGGCCGTGGCCCACTAGATTCGCACTGAGACGAACTTCATTTGTTTGTCAAATCGAGTAGGCCACGCCAGCTGAAAGAAGTTGCTATAGCCGTAGCTAGTAGTACTACTAGCTTTAGAAGATTCTATATTTCAAAGAAAAAATAAAAAATGTCGAGTGATGAAAGTATTTTGACTTCAGAAGCTATTAAATTAGATGCCATAGGCATTGTCAATAATCTACTCCCAGAAAAGTCAAAGGAAAAATACCTGAAAGCCTATAAAGATTTTGACACATGGAAAACTGCAAAAAGCGCAAAGTCTGTGTCTGAATCAGTGCTTCTGGTCTATTTTGAATATTTATCAGCTACAAAGAAGTCAAGCAGCTACAACTCAAATAAACTCTAGCTCAACCTCGATAAACGTACCAAATAAAAATATAACGTTATCTTTCCATAATTGGACTAATGTCTCCAATATCAATTTGCACTTTTAATATGCTGTAATAAACACTATCAACTAAGCCTGGTTTTTTATTGTCTCGCATAAAGTGAGAAAAGTAGAGTATACACCACCGGGATAATACTGTTTTTTTCTTGGGCGCTTGAATCCCTCACTGCACTCAGGACTCAATCTTGATTCCCTCGCTTGGCTCGGGAATTAACTTATAACACCCTCGCTGCGCTCGGGAGTTAAATTTGGAGTCCTTCGTTAAGTTTAGGATTCAATGTAGCGCCCGTGACATAAAACAGTGCTTTATCCCCTTGGTGTATAATCTACAATTTCACTTCAAAAAAACGACGTTATGCTCACGCGCGGTAGAAAGAATTATCTACTACGCGCTTCCTGCTCGTTATTCAATAAAGGTTAGATTGTTTTTCAAATAAAGGAACGGAGACCGATTAGAGGATTAGAAAATGACTAATATATATAACTGTGGCATTATCCAACTTTCAAAAAGGATGAGTTAATTCTACAAAGAAAATATTATACGTTCTGTGGTTTTCAAAGTTCGTTTTGCTAAACTATGTCCCTTCGATAACTTATAATAAGTTTAGTCCCAGAAGTTTTAGCCTATTTGATGACTAATATGTTTTGACATAGTTTATAAGTTGACAAATGTAAGGAGCTAGATGACGTAGTGGTTTAGCGCCTGGCCCAGCGATTTAGGAGGTTAAGAAACTTTTGCAAGGGTCGTTCATGGGATGGGTGACCAAAAATTTTTTATCTCGACTTCCTCCGTGCTTCGAAAAGCTTGATAAGCCGTTGGCTCTGGTTGCATATGCAATCGTTAACGCCCATAAATCCGCATTGGGTCCGTCTGGTATTTTATGGCAACAACCTAAAATACCTACCTAATTAATGTTAGACATTGAAACTCCCAGAAGAATATGTATACAATCATTTATTGTGATTTAATACGACGTTACGATATAATTTGATACTTGTGAGCTAATAATATTATTAAGCATGGCATACATACAATTACACAACTAGTGGATAGGGCACAGAATTATTAAAATATTATATAACACTAATAGAAAAAGGAAAAACTTACCCATACTAATTTTTACTAATATCATAAATGCGAAAGTGAGATGTTTGATTTTTGTTACGCTTTCACGTTTTAACTATTTAGGATGCCATCATGAAATTTTACATATAGACCGGGCGGCCACCGCATGGTTACCTACCCCATCGAGTTACTGAAAATTACCACCTTCCACGAAAAGTAGACCTTAAATAGGTAGGAAAAATGTTGGTCTGCCGGGGCTCAACCTGGAGGAACCTTGGCGGTGCAAAGCTGTGCTACCTACTTTTGACCATCATTTTACCTCATGTGGTTACTGAACAAAACCTTTTCGTTGCTTTTAGTCTCTATTAGTAGAGTCAAAATAATTATGTCTGCCGAGCGAATTCTTGGAGGGTTCCGCAGTCCAACCATTTTTAGGGGCCGCATGGGGGTGCTATTTTACCTCATCGAGTTACTGGATGAAACCAAGTTCTCCTGGTAGCTAAAATGGTCCCCTTTAAATATTAATTGGTCTGCCAGTTCGCAACCTGGCAGTTTTTGCAGTCCAACCAAATAACTACATAGCATAAAACAAAATAGCTTCCCGCTGTTTGTCCCTATGTATGCTTAGATCTTTAAAACTACGCAACGGATTTTAATGCGGTTTTTTTTAATAGATAGAGTGATTCAAGAGAAAGATTTATGTATAATACTTGCATAATATAGCAGAGAAACACTGATAATTTTAAAGGTTTCTAATGTGTGTCATAAATAAACACTTTTTTTTCGCTTACATTGCAAACGCTGGCTGAATCCTACAAGATAGATCAAAAAATGTACTACAGTATTATTTACCTTAAAAAGGTCCACATAAAACTTCTTGGTGGTATATGTCTATCTCTTAGGGATAACCCACAATAACCAGTTTTATCCTTTCATTTTATGAGAAATAATGGCTTATTTACGAAGCGATTTTAAGCAATACAGCAATAATCTTTATCCAATTAAGTACCTTAAATACATTGTGCATGAATGTGATATAGATTAATATGGCCTTAGTATCAGCATTGTACCCCTGCAAAGCCGGGGCGAGTCGCTAGTTTAATATAGTTTGAAAATTAAATGTTCTGTCTATAGACGAAATTTTATTTTTTATTTATTTGGTTGCTTTCTGTTTACCTATTATTTTCAAACTGAAATATTAAATACAATAAGTTTATTATATGCGAAAAACTATTCATTATGTACTTACTACTTACCGTAAAATGGGGGTACTTTGACATTACGTGGTTACATTCATAACTATGAATTAAAAAAACTCTTATTTCTTGGTTTCTGAACATATCCGAACAGTTTTTTATGGCGTTTGCAGCACTGATACTGCGAAAAGCAAATGGCGCCCATACCATTAAATGTGTTTTTGTTAAAACGTTTTTTTAGCAGTGCACACTGCACAGGTGAAAAGCTATTTTCAAGGCAAGAAAAACTCTTACAGAGCAACGCCCAGTACAGTTTTTTTACCCCCAGTAGAAGTTGCATGTTGGCGGTACCCATGTGATATCAAGTATGCGTAGCTCCGCATACTTTGAATATTGCTCCGTCAGGAGTGTATTTCATGACTGCAACATGACTGCGACGTTCTGTATGCTCTAAGACTGCGACAGACAAAACTGCGCATAACACTTAGAGCATGCTCTAAGGCATAACACGATCGCGACAGTTTATTACTGCCGCTAACGTGATTGCGATAGAAGACTTCTGCGCATATTCTCATAGCGACTGATATCCACTGCGGCGCACCCTACTCCGATATAACGCTACTGCGACAAGTCGTTAATGCAACGGCTCGACTCTGCGATAAACATTTTATCCTGTGGAAAGCTGTGGTTTAGTTGGCAAATTAATTTTTTGTTAAATTTTTTGGAATGTGCTCATCAAGGCCTTTCATTTGATACCCATATTATTATCTTTTTTAGTTTTTAGTGTTCCGTGCCCAAAGGGTAAAAACGGGACCCTATTACTAAGACTCCGCTGTCTGTCTGTCTGTCTGTCACCAGGAACCGTGATAGCTAGTATAATATCTAATATATTTTTTTTAAGTTTTTTTGTAATGTGCTCGCTCATCAAGGCTTTTTATTGGACACCCATATTTGTGTTTCATTGAAAAGTTTGCTCCAATTTTGAATTACACGTGTGTAATGAGTTTAAATAAAAACATTTACGGTCAAACGCCGGCAATATTTATATCATCATCATCATATCAGCCGCATGACACCCACTGCTGGGTATAGGCCTCCCCCAAGGATCTCCACGACGATCGGTCCTGCGCTGCCCGCATCCAGTGGCTTCCCGCGACCTTTACCAGATCGTCCGTCCACCTTAATGGGGGGCCTACCCACGAAGCGTCGTCCGGTGCGCGGTCGCCATTCAAGAACCTTTCCGCCCCAACGACCATCGGTTCTTCTCGCTATGTGTCCAGCCCACTGCCACTTTAACTGAGCAATCCTCCGAGCGATGTCGGTTACTTTAGTTTGCCTGCGGATCTCCTCATTTCTGATTCAATCACGCAGGGAAACGCCGAGCATGGCTCTTTCCATTGCACGCTGGGTGACCTTGAGCCTCCTTATGGGACCAATAGTTAGCGACCACGTTTCACTGCTGAAAGTCATCACTAGCAACACGCACTGTTCATAGATTTTTGTCTTGAGACACTGAGGTAAATCGGACACGAAGATTTTTCGGAGCTTCCCGAATGCTGCCCATCCGAGTTGGATTCGACGAGAGATCTCTTTCTTGAAGTTGGACTTACCCAACTAGACTGCCTGTCCTAGGTCCTTTGCACCGCCAACAACTTCAAGTGTAGTGTTCCCAACATGAACTGGAGCGGGCACGACATGGGCATTAGACATGATTTTCGTCTTATCCATGTTCATCTTAAGACCCACTCTTTGGGAAGCACTTCGGAGATCTTCGAGCATTGTGTTCAGGTCTTCCAAGGTCTCAGCCATAAGACTTATATCATCGGCAAAACGAAGGTGTGTTAGGTACTGGCCATTAATGTTGATGCCGAGTTCTTTCCAGTCTAAGAGTTTAAAGATGTCCTCCAACGCGGCTGTAAACAGTTTCGGAGAAATAACATCTCCCTGTCTCACACCACGCTGCAGTTGGATTGGATTTGTGCTCTGGTTCTGTACTCGGACCGACATGGTGGCATTTTTGTATAAATACCTCAACACCTCAATATATCTGTAGTCCACTTGGCACCTTTGAGAGACTGCAGCACCGCCCAGGTTTCAATCGAATCAAATCATAATCCACGAACGCCAAGCAAAGTGGCAGATTATACTCCTCGGTCTTCTGTATAACGTGCCGCAGCGTATGGATGTGGTCTATGGTGCTCAAGCCTTTTCGGAACCCGGCTTGTTCGGAACCCGGGGGCTAATTTAATTGTCTAATTTTAAAAATCTATCGCAATCGCTTTCGTTTGACAGATGGATGTGACACATTGCTGCATTTCTTTGCTAAGTTTTTTTTTGTGCCAAAAAGAAACTTCAATGGATTACATCCTGAAAGCGATTGCGATAGATTTTGAAGTTAGGCTTGTAATATTTTTATGAAAAACCATTATTATACGTTAGTAATGGATTCTCATACAAAAATTGCCGGAGCGGTTTAGGTCTGTCCAGTCCGATTTAGCACCAAGAAAGTTGTCAAAATAATGTTCGAATTTCCAAGCATGTTTGAGAAAATAAATATACTTCATGAATCAATACAAAGAAACAAGCAAGCAAGTAAAATATCGTCTGTAGACTGAAAATGTAACATTAAAATTATAATAAATTTAGTTGGACTGCAAAAACTGCCAGGTTGCGAACTGGAAAATCAATTAATATTTAAAGGGCATAATTTTAGCTACTAGGAGAACTTACAAACTATATTAAACTAGCGACTCGCTCCGGCTTCGCATGGGTGCAGTGCTGATACTAAGGCCATAATAATCTACATCACATGCATGCAAAATATATTTAAGGTACTTAATTGGATAAGGTAAGGATTAATGCTGTATTGCTTAAAATCGCTTCGTAAATAAGCCATTATTTACTATATATATATATTTATATATAAATCCTGTTTCGCCTGGCTGGACCGATTTCACTAATTTTTTTTTTGTTGTGTTTAATATTATCAGGAAATGGTTGTTATGAATGAATAAAATTAAGAAAATTGCACGGAAAATTAGAAAATTTAAGAATACTTAACCACCATATAAAATTATTTTGGACATAAAAACTTTAAAAATTTTAAGAATAAAAATAATTATTTTGGACAAAATAAACTTTTTAAATATGACGTTTGACATAGAATTAAAAGAATGCGTGCTGCAAATATCGTCAAAGAGGGTGTAATAAAACAAACAGATGCTTCGGTCGGAGTTATTTTATTGAGGAAATAAATGTAATATTAGTACATTATGATACAAGTTAGCTTTGGTTGCTTATTACACACAAGGCTGTCAGTTGCAGCCCGAGCCGCAGGCGAGGGCGTAACTCAGCCGAGTGTGCAATAAGTAAGAGCTCACGAGTTTCATACGACGTTTTTCAACACATTTGCGAGGAAAAAACAAAGTAATTTACCACACAGCAACAAATACGACAAAAACAAAATGATAATCATGATGAGAAAAGGCGAGCAGGTTTTTTTTTTGTTTTTTTCACACGCCCAATGCAAGAATATTTTGCGAACAAAGGAGTTAGTGAGCATACAGCCTACTACAAAAATATAAATTTAAGTGGTAAAATGGTAATATTTTAATATTTTTTAACAAAATATTGTAAATTAGGAATAATTTGATAATAATAAATATTTGTTTGACTTAATTAAGGACCTACACATTTATTTATTCCAAAAATGCAAATGAATTTTCAGCGGCATAAAATCTCTTTGTTGTTACTAAAAAAATAACTGTATTACCCGGTTGAATTGAAAATGCTCTGTTTACTCGCATAGAACTTGCAGTATATAATTTAACTTTGTAGGGCTAATTCTATAACCAACTAGTGTTTTATATATTATTGCACGCGTTTGTTATAGTTCGGTTTATGGCCCTAAAAGCGATGTATTAGGGCTCACTTTACGAGCAAGTGTGTTGAAAAATTAATTTATATTTCTTACAAAAAGGTTTTTTTTTTACATTAAATGGACTTACTCTTGGCCACATTCGAGAACCATAAGGCTAAGAAGAGGCCGAAGATGAAGCGAGCTTGCCCAGAAGAAGCCTATTCACTCGTGCCTTAAATATCGCTGGGTTATATTCTTTCGGGAATACAGACGCAGGCAGGGAATTCCACTCCTTGGCTGTGCGCATTAAGAAGGAAGATGAAAAACGCTTCGTGCGCATGCATGGAATGTCAACCAAATAGGGGTGAAACCCCGCCGTGCGTCTGGATGTCCGATGGTAGAACGGGGATGGCGGAATGAGCTCATGCAGCTCAAGAGCACACTCTCCGAAATATAGTCTGTAGAACACCGCCAGACAAGCCACTTCACGGCGGTGGGAAAGACTGTGAAGCTTGGTTTTTAATAGCGCACTATCCCCTATGAGTTTTCTGGCTCTGCGTTCAACCGAGTCGAGTGCGGCTAGCTGGTACTTTGCGGACCCATCCCACAGGTGGCAGCAATATTCCATGCACGACCGGACTTGCGCTTTGTAAAGAGTTAGGAGCTGTCCCGGCGTGAAATATCGCTTAACCTTGTTCAAGATGCCTAGTTTTTTGGCCGCAGTTTGAGCCTTCGACTCGATTGTGTCACCAAAGTTGAGATCGGAAGTCATCTTTATGCCAAGGAGATCGAGATTGTCGGTGACAGGTATAGTTACACCTCGGAAAGTAGGAGTCAAGTTCAGAGGACTCTTCTTTGCAGTGAATAGACATGCCTGCGTTTTGGCGGCATTAAAAGTGACTAAATTGTTGTCGCCCCATTGGGAGACAATACTCAAAGTCGTATTCGTCCGCTCCACCATGGCCTCTCTCAAGGAACCAATTTCTTCCTTGCTGGCCTTTGCATTGGACAAATACCTCTCCGCAACCGTGCTGTCGTCTGCATACCCAACAATTCCGGGCATGAGCAGATCGTTGATGTGCAGCAAAAAAAGCGTTGCGGAAAGAACGGATCCTTGAGGAACTCCAGCTTCTATAGCCATGAGGTCAGAGGAGCAGCCGTCAATAGCTACTCTTATTGACCGTTCGCTCAAGAAATCCGAAATCCAACTGCAAAAGTCAGCAGGTAAACCATACGCTGGAAGCTTGCTCAGCAAACTAGCGTGCCAGACCCGGTCAAAGGCTTTCGAAATATCAAGCGACACTGCAAATGCTTCGCCATGATTTTCGATTGCTTCACCCCAGATCTAAGAAAACTGAATTTCTTAGTGCTCATCACGGTTAGTTCAGAGCCACCACACCTAATATTAAATTGGTAAGTTTGGATAGACTAACATACACGTTACTAACATAACAAGTGAAATATACTTGGTTATAAAGCTGTTGGGTTATAAAGTAAACGGGAACGGGACGGGAAAGGGAAAGGGGAACGGTAACGGAAACGGGACCTATAATATCTCTGAACCCAATTTTAATTCAATATTCATAACTAAGACAGGACAACGTCTGTCGGGTCAGCTAGTTTCTCATAAAAAGAAAGGATAAAACTGGATATTGTGGGTTATCCCTAAGAGATAGACATATACCACCAAGAAGTTTTATGTGGACCTTTTTAAGGTAAATAATACTGTAGTACATTTTTTGATCTATCTCGTAGGATTCAGCCAGCGTTTGCAATGTAAGCGAAAAAAAAAGTGTTTATTTACGACACACATTAGAAACCTTTAAAATTATCAGTGTTTCTCTGCTATATTATGCAAGTATTATACATATAAATCTTTCTCTTGAATCACTCTATCTATTAAAAAAAAACCGCATTAAAATCCGTTGCGTAGTTTTAAAGATCTAAGCATACATAGGGACAAACAGCGGGAAGCTATTTTGTTTTATGCTATGTAGTTATTTGGTTGGACTGCAAAAACTGCCAGGTTGCGAACTGGCAGACCAATTAATATTTAAAGGGGACCATTTTAGCTACCAGGAGAACTTGGTTTCATCCAGTAACTCGATGAGGTAAAATAGCACCCCCATGCGGCCCCTAAAAATGGTTGGACTGCGGAACCCTCCAAGAATTCGCTCGGCAGACATAATTATTTTGACTCTACTAATAGAGACTAAAAGCAACGAAAAGGTTTTGTTCAGTAACCACATGAGGTAAAATGATGGTCAAAAGTAGGTAGCACAGCTTTGCACCGCCAAGGTTCCTCCAGGTTGAGCCCCGGCAGACCAACATTTTTCTTACCTATTTAAGGTCTACTTTTCGTGGAAGGTGGTAATTTTCAGTAACTCGATGGGGTAGGTAACCATGCGGTGGCCGCCCGGTCTAATACCTACACATTGACAAAATTTTAATTGATAATATTAGACATTCTATTCTATAATGGAGAACATTATTTTGAACTTTTACTCCACCTTCATATTACCTACACGTGTGGCTAAAATATTTAATACACTACTGTTTCCAAGGTTTTCAAGTATGAAAAAATCAATACCCTTTGGCGAAGTTATGAACTTGTTTGGTATAGATTGCATTATTGCATTAACCATCAATATTTTCAGATTAGTGGAATTCTGCAATCGACTGTGTTACTATTCGTTTCATTAGTGCACATCTTCTATAATATAAATATGAATCGCTGAATGTCTTGCTAAGCGCAAACCTCGAGGTTAGCTGAACCCCGATTTCGCTAATAATTTTTGTTGTGTTTGTTATTATCAGAAAAAGGTTTTTATGGAAGAAAAAATGAAGAAAATTGTGCGGAAAATAAGAAAATTTAAGGTTACTGAACCACCATATAAAATTTAATTTGGACTATAAACTTTTTTAATGTAACCTTATGACGTTTGACATAGAATTGACAGAATGCGAGCTGCAAAAAAACTGAATGTCGTTTAAAATTTGAATTCAATATTCATAAATCATAACGTCTGTAGGGTCAACTAGTTTCGTCCAAGCCATAGAAGTCTTTGGTCCAAGCTAAGACAGGACAACGTCTGTCGGGTCAGCTAGTTTTATAATATTTTGCAATCGCACAGTTTATTCATTATTCCAGTCTCCAGCAACGACATAATACAAAACATTTCACATTCACATTATTAATCTGTTTCTGTCAGTGTCTCTGTTTAAGAAGCCCTCCGTTGCCGTTTAGAATGGAATGAGACAATTAGTTTTAAAGTGTGTACGTTTCATACCAGAGTTACCAAATGTAGAGATTTACATCAATTACATTTAGGTATTAAGGCCAAAGTCTTTAACAAAGTAAAGAGATAACACATAAACGACCAAGATATACTTAAATGTTGAAATCAAAATAATTCCATTAGTGTTAAAAGCACATAAATATTGTGACGTAACGAATAATGGATGAGTATTGTAACGCAATTGGGTAAACGGTATCCTTGTATTGATAAATTCAGGGAAGGCTATTTTTATATCCCTGTTTTTTTACGAAGTGTCATGGAAAGGTGATATAGGCACGGCATTGAAGTCAAATTCCATGACATCCTAATTTAATTTAATACAAAAATGGGAAAATGTGTTTGTTACGCAGGTTACGCTTCACGTGTTAGATACTTAACCGACCATAATGAAATTTTGAACACGTTTGTCAAGGGTACAGTCACGAGCAATAAGATGTACACACTTTAGAACTATATCACATTCAATCAATATATCTCAGTGTGATAATGTTATACCTAGGTTATTCAAAACGTAATGTGACAAAGTTCTATGGTGTGTACATCTTATTGCTCGTGACTGTACAGAAAAAAACATAGGATACCATACACTTCTGAATGAATTTCCATAAGTACTGTTCCCGATTGAAAGAAAAATAACTGTACAGTACACGCAGTACACTTGTCATATTTGTTTTATAAAGATATAAAAATCTGAGCGACCGAGCTTTGCTCGGTGATTACTATTCATTGTAATATGGTGGTATTTAGGTGATAATCTACATTGTTATCGGAAACATTAACATTTTTTTAAACTTGTCTAAAAACAATAAGAAATTATATATAAACTGCGCTTGAACGCGCGTTTTCCCAAACATAAGACTAATCTAAATCGATTGTTTACCCCCGAAAACCCCCATATACCAAATTTCAGCGAAATCGTTAGAGCCGTTTCCGAGAACACAGAAATAAATTTATAAATATATAAATATGCAAGAATTGCTTTTTTAAAGGTATAAGATACAGTAATTTTATTGTGAACTAGCAGACCATTACATAAAACAATGGCGACAAGCGGAGACGATGTTCGTCTCCGTGAAACTATAAACTCACGAATAAGGTTCAATATCAAGTAAAGTGAACAAGAAATTGCGTCCAATTATCGCTGTTTTTTTATGTAATAGGCCTGCAGATTCAATTAGGTAGACTAGGCAGGTAATTATCGTATAAAACTTTTAGCAATATGTGATACAGCACAGCACAAATATATAAACCGGTTTCAACTTTTACCGTTCGCATAATTAGGATTTGCAAAATAATCATTAGGTAAATAGATATAGCAACCGACCCTCAAATGCTGAATAACGAAGTTACTTCTTTACTAGATTATACTCCCTAGTAAGTGCCAGAATGTGATAAAATTTACAATACATTTTCCATTTTATATCCAATAGTAAAACCAACGCAAAACAAGAGATTCCTGAAAGGCATTAAACCTACGTAAGCCAACAGACAAAAGTAAGGTTTAGATGCCAAAATGAACTATATTCCATTGACACAAGTGTTATTTTAGAGTTCTCACGATGCGCTCACGTTTCAAACAGACATATTGGCTCCAACAAGGTATTGGAGTTTTTCACATGACGCAAATTCTACTGTGCAGCCAATTTGGATTTTATTGCAAACGTGTTAGAACTAATTATCGCTCCAGGCTTAGAAATAAGCTAGTTGCGAAACTTAATTTACAGAATATAGAAAAGATTCGCTTGTGCTGAAATAACTCTTACTGAGTGTAAATAAGGTCGTCGTTTCAACAAGAAAAGTAAGTAATGGTGAAACTGCTAGATTAAATTGCTGCTGTTACCAAATTTTAAGGGCCCTATCACATTTTTTCGTCGAAATTTCGATTTTGACGGATTTTAGCGCTACAACCTAAAGAAACCTTTGGGTCTACTAAATACATTTATATGTGTTCGCGACAAAAAGTAATATGATGATACACTGGAAAGTTAAAGGGTTAGAAAGGAAAATTAAAGTTGGTGAACGATTTCTTAGAGTCAACTTTGAACATACACAGAAAGAAAAACAAGTACAAACAACAAATTAAAGTGTAAAATTTGATTTTCGTATGAAGTAAAGATTATTCTAATATAAATTTTACGTAATAATAATTATGTATCTAGGAGAAATTCACAGTTAATTCAGAGCGTTTTTAGTAGTTTAATGGTTTTTGATTGGGATTTTTTTTACATATTCCATACATAATTTCAAAATTCCGAGGCCGCTATGATCTATTCGACTATATAAGAGATAATATTCATTTTTTTTATTTCATTTGTTTAGCACAGTAGTTCAATCCATGACCCCAAAAAAGTGCCTTCACGCATTTTATGAAAATCGGGTTTAATTATATTCGCTCTGCAATTTCGGGTTTAATTATAAAGTTAAGCAAATTTTCAAAAAAGCGAGGCTGCTATGATCTATTCCAATAGCTGTTCTACACTATTCAATAAGTCAAAACTGTTAATGTATTGTTGTTTCTGAGATCGAGAACCCCAAAATTGGCCATTTTACGCAAAAATCACAGCTGAAACGTAATATGCCTCCTAACATAGGATATACAAAGTGTTACAAAAATACCCCTAATGCCGAATATGGTAGATAGGGACCATCAAACTGATCACCTTTTACTATGGGACCAAGTCTGAAATCGCAAAAAAAACAGCTGTTACATACATTTTGCTATTTTCGTTATTATTTTTTGTATGAAACAGCAGATTTCAGAGTTGGTCCCATAGTAAAAGTTGTTCAGTTTGATCCCTATCTACCATATTCGGCATTAGGGGATTTTTGTAAGACGTTATATAAAGTCATAATAATTTTTGACCCCCCTCATTCTGATAGAAACGGAGTTAGTTTATTCTATAAGTTACATAATGGGATATTCGACCTTACCTTGTTATAATGTAGGTTTACCCTGATCTCATTCCTTAGGCGCAGGAAAACTTCCATTATACGACTTTTACAGACACAAATCAACAGCCATTCATTCTTAATCCCGTCTAGGTGTTTAAGGATTTCGCAAACATCGTTTTACCTTTTACACATTTCAAACGACAATGACGAGGGTACATAGCTAGTTCAAATAAAGATATAATCAGAATCGCTTGAAAATGAGTTGTTGCTAGCTGAATTTCTAAAAAGGTTGAATATGAACATGTCCTAATAAGGCCATTGACAATGGGGATGGCAACGCAAAGCTAATTGTAGATGTTGCTGCGTACGCTTGTTTCTAAGACAGGTAGACGTTCAGAACAAATCTATAGGAAAATAGGTACTTTTTTGTTTTGAGGTATTTTTTTTACCGAAAAGGACCATTGACCAAAAATGGATGGATATAAGTAAAAGACTATTCTACAATGCAAATGCTGGAATTGAAAGCCAAATTAAGGCGTTTTTATTCTTACTAAATTTTTTTTTTTTTGCAGTGACCAAGTGAACAAACTCTCCACATCGTAAAAACAAAGGTAGTTGCTCAACACAGCGATTGAACATTTTTGTTCTTGTTTACCCTGATGTGCGTGTGGTTTGAGTGAGCAGGCTCTAAAAAAGAAAAAATATATCACTTAGTGACACCTGTGACTGAACGCGACACCCGGCACATGTTTGAATGCCCGGGAACAGGTATTTTTGAACGCGTTTTTAGGGTTCCGTAGTCAAGCCAACAAAATGGTCAAAAATGGTAAAATATGGGTCACGTAGTATGGGTACGTTCCCTAAGAGGTTGCATTGCAATTGCAATTGTCTGCGACTCAATTTCAATTTCAATTTATTTGCATTCCAAAATGTTACAAAGGTAGGTAAATATTAAGATACAATTTTGGACCCTGTTGGGCACAGCAATTAAGAAAGGAGGATGACTTTTGACTCAACTAAATAGACGCCCCACCCAGTCTCCACTCACCCGCACTGCACCCCTGTGTTGTGGTGCACACCCCGGACACTCCATACAACCGCACCATTATAAGCAGATGACGTCAGATGACGTTTTTGTTCACGCGCAACTGTGTGTGTAGGTCTAGGGCTACCGTCTACCGTGCAGTTTGTACAGAATAAGCGACTTTTTGGTAAATAAAGTTACGACGCATTGCTTTGAACACAAATAAAAAGTTATGTATGACACATCGCTTTGAATATCAAAATAAGTTGACAATTAACAAACACAACGAAACGAGCATACGATTTGGCATACGAACTCGCGGGGTGGGGTGAGGTAATTGATTCTAGGGCGAGGCGGAGAGTGTCCTTTCTGTACGTAGTAGTACTTATATCTATTCTGTAGCACCGCGCTCAGTGTGTGGAGCCTCTAAGACTATTTGTATCATCATAACTCAACTCCTAATCTCAGAGTTTTAGCAACCTTGCTCACCTCCAGCAACACAACATGAAAAGGTTGTGTATTAGTGTAATAATATATCGCTGTGTTGTTGTTTTGATTTGCTTCAACTGACAACATCTTTAGGCTATTTAGCAATGTCAGTGGAACACAGATCATCGCATTATCTGACTAGCAGCCGTAAACAAAACATGTGCCATGTTCGACCTTAAGAGCCATATGACAAATCTGCGCTCTGCGTATATTCACAGACTAGTAAAACATACTGAAGCGTTAACGACAACTCACGAGTTCACGATACTGTGTTGAAACTACGACCAAGCGATTTTGATACTTTGCCCAAAGTTATATGTTTTAGTACTTCTATGGAGTAATTTGCTATCACTATGCCGCACATTTTCAGAGTGCCATGGATCTGTATGTGAAGAAACAGATTATAGGAAGATGATACCATAAATGAGACAGATGATTATATTTGTTAAAAATAAAAATTATTTTATTCCCTAGTTTTTTATCTAGCAAAGGAAGTTTTTCGTTTTAGATTAAAGCTATAGCTTAGAGCATGCTCTAGGGTTTGTAAAAGTTTGGCGACCCATGGGTCGCCAAACTTTTTAGCCTAAGGGCCAGACCACCTCTTTCGGCCCTTTTTTGCAAATGTACCTATTCGGTGCTAAAACCACAAACCTGTCACCTGGAGCCGGGTGGGAAAAAGGGTGACCTTCCCTCTTCCGCCTTTTAATGTTCCGATGTATGACACTTTGCGATTACCTATTACTAGTAACTTTTGAAAAATACTCACTCATAGAATAGGGATTAAAAAAAATCCAAAAAAATACTTAATGTTGATATTTTCAAAATTGCCTCCATGATGTAAGATAAGAGTATATTACAAAATATTTGGCGTATGTTTCATAAGAATTCATTTTCTCCCTGCAAGCGCAAAAAAAACAGCTGTTCCATACATTAAGGTCGAGTAGGTACTGCACTTTTGTATGAAACAGCTGATTTTTTTGCGAGCAGGAGAGTTGGCCCCATAGTAAAAGTTGTTTGTAATCATGAGTGCAACCACCACACAGCGGGAACCAAATGATTAAAATTTCTGCGTGTATAAAAAAAACAAAACTAAGTCATCGAGCGGTATTCAAACCCGGTACACTCGTTTTTTGCCGCCCCCGTCTTAACCCGCTTGACCAGACGGACTTTGGCCGGTAGGACGAAATTAGCGACCATATTCTGCGTCGAAAGAAAAACGCATGAAAAAAGCATGAAAACTCGAAAACACGCGTTTTTCCAAACATAAGACTAATCTAGATCAATTGTTTACCCCTGAAAACCCCCATATACCAAATTTCAGCGAAATCGTTAGAGCTATTTCCGAGATCACAGAAAAAACCCGTGTAAGACGCAGAGGTCCCGGGTTCGATTCCCAGGGGGGGTACAATTTGTACTCGGTTTGGTTGGTGGTAGGGCTTATTTCAAGTCCGCCTGGCTAGCTACCACCATCTTACCTAAGTCTGACGCCATAATAACAATTTAAAAATTATTGTGTTCCGGCAGTTAGAGGTAAAGATAGCCAGTATTCCGGGTGTAGTGCGCTCCCACCTTCGGCCTTATCGTCATTTAACATCAGGTGAGATGAAGGTTTTGTATGCGGGCCGATTCCGATGAAACTCGGTTTTTGGTAGTATTTTGACAAGAAAACAGCAACGCAATGTTAAAAAAGTAAAAAATTCAAGATGGCGGCCAACTTTTTTGTTTGCAGGCCGATTTCGATGAAACTAGATTTTTTGTTGTATTTTGGCAAGAAAACAGCAACGCAATGTCAAAAAAAAATTAAAGATGGCGGCCAACTATTTTGTTTGCAGGCCGATTTCGATGAAACTCGGTTTTTGGTAGTATTTTGGCAAGAAACAGCAACGCAATGTTAACAATGTAAAAAATTCAAGATGGCGGCCACCTTTTTTGTTTGCGGGCCGATTTCGATGAAACTCGGTTTTTGGTAAAATCTATATTTATAAATTTTAATCACAAAAACAGGAAAAATTATTTAAACTGGAATATTATTTTAGTCTGGCTTATATTTTTTTTATTTAGTCTGGCTGAGAAAAGTAGAAAATAAGTAACGTTGTTACAAGTCAAAGTCAAAGTCAAATAAGCCTTATTCAAATAAACATAATAATTAAGTACTTTTGAATCATCTATATTTTCCTACCACCCGTTCCAGACTTTTTTAGCTGACAAGAAGAAACTTATCAGCTGTAACAGCCATAAGTAACGATATTTACAAACTTGAATATATCGTTACCAAATAATTACAACAGGGTGACAGGATTATTGGCAACAACATAGACTTATTACATATATTACTTCAACAAAGTACTTATAGTAGCAAGTTATGTGTTACATCATTTCCACGCATTTTGATCTTTAAGATAATCATCTACTTTATATTAATAACCTTTACTCATGAGCGTTTTTTTAACATGGTTTTTAAATTCATGCGAAGGAAGATCAATCACTTGTTGCGGAACTTTATTAATAAAGGCTATGCCTTTCCCCATAAATGAACCTCTAGTTTTTGCAAGCCTAAATTATCTTTATTTCTTAAAAAGTTTAAATTTATTTCTTGTATTAAACTGGTGAATATTTCTGTTTTTAGGAAATGAATCATAGTGTTTCCTTACATAAACTAAATTTTCATATATATATTGGGCTGCCAAAGTTAAGACATTTATTTCTTTAAACAATTCTCTCAAGCTATCTCTTCGCCGAAGATTGTATATGGCGCGAACAGCTCTTATTTGGATTACAAAAATATTTTCAATATTGGCAGCTGAGCCCCACAATAGCAGTCCATAGGACATTACACTGTGAAAATAACTAAAATATACTAACCTTGCCGTTTCAATATCAGTTAAAAGCCTTATTTTCTTAACAGCGAATGCCGCTGAACTAAGTCTACTTGACAAGGCTTCAATATGTGGATCCCATTGCAGTCGAGAATCTAGTGTAATACCTAGAAATTTTGTACTCTCAATAAACTCGACTTCATCGTTATTTAAATTAATATTTAATTTTGCCTGCTCAACATTAGGTAATGAAAATTTTAAACATTTAGTTTTTTTGGGGTTACGTGCTAAATTATTGCTATTAAACCAGTGTGAAACTTTAGAGAGGGCACTATTTACTTCGTCCGAACAGTTATTACCTCTGTTTACTTTGAAAACTAAAGAAGTATCATCCGCAAATAGTACTGTCTCACATAAATTATTCGCGTAGTTGGGAAGGTCATTTATATAAATTAGAAACAGCAATGGGCCTAATATTGATCCCTGCGGCACACCCATAGTGGTAATAGATTCAGTTCTATTAATTACTACTTTCTGAGTTCTATTGTACAAATATGATTTCATAAGGCTAACTGATTTATCAGAGACACCATAATGTTCTAGCTTCTTTAATAGTGTATGGTGATCAACGCAATCGAATGCCTTAGAAAGGTTACACAAAATGCCAATTACATCTTGCTTTTCTTCCCAAGTGTCAAGAATATGTTTGAGAAGTGCAATTCCAGCATCAGTAGTATTTTTACCCTTGGAAAATCCAAACTGATTTTTATGAAGAATGTAATTGGATGTGAAATAATCTAATAATTGGGAATATATAATTTTTTCAAATATTTTGCTAAGTGCTGGTAGTATAGATATTGGCCTAAAGTTAGCGGGGTCACTTTTATCCCCAGATTTAAAAAGAGGAATCAATTTACTATTTTTCATTAGATCAGGAAAAACCCCTTCATCAATACATTTGTTAAAAATAAAAGCCAAGTAAGGGACTAGTATACCCAGCAGTATACTATACCCAGCAGTGGGTGTCGTGCGGCTGATATGATGATGATGAATATCAATTATTGATTTAATAATGCTTGTTGGTATGCCCCAAAGATCTTCTGTTTTTTTGACATTCATTGTTTTAAAAGCTTTAATAATATCTTCACTATTTATATATTTAAAGAAAAAGGTTTCCTTGCACTTATCAACACTAGACTCTAGGAGGGAGACAGCGATGTTGGGACAAGCACTAAGAGTACTGGTAGTTTCTATTGGTATTCGAGCAAAGAAATCTTCAAAGACTTTAGCGACCTTATCGTCAGATTCAATAGTTTGATCACCAATTTTTAAACAGAAGGAATTTATATTGGATTTTGATTTGCCCGTTTCATTGTTAATAATGTTCCAAGTAGCCTTAATTTTATTATCGGCTGATTTAATTTTATTTGAAAAGTACTTCGACTTTGCTAGAATACAAACTTCTCTGAATGTTTGTGAATACTTCTTGACAAATTCAATGAAGTTAGGATCACAGGAAGTAGCTTTCTCTGCATAAAGTTTGTATAATTTCCTTCTGCTTTTATATATACCGGGTGTGGCCCAGTCACTAAATTTCGTACTATCATTACTCATGATGACTTTTTGTTTAAAATTTTCACTAAATTCAGTTTCAAGTAAAAATTAAGTACCTAGCTAGACTAGACTTTTATACTAGAATTTTACAACTAAATAAATGAAACTTCTCACAATTATTTACGCTCAGAAAATATATGATCTCAGACAAACATACCTATTATCTATATTTAAACGATCGAGATCAAGCTGCAAGCAAGCAAGAAACTGCATGAAAAGGAAGATGGAAGGAACTGAATGTGAATGAATTCAATGGAAGTTACATTCGTTGTTTTACATAAATGTTTTTTTAATTTAATTTTTTTTTATGTTCATAGTTACATTTACAGTTTAACGAATGAAAATTACATTTAATAAAAGAAATATGAGTACATTTTTACAGTTACATTTTTAAGTAACAAAATTAAATTTATACATCAGATTAAACATTGCTCCAATTCCATTCCAAGTAAGCAGCTGAAGCACTTGTGTTATGGAAATGGGAGACAACGGTGGCACTACAAACACCCAGACATGAAAGAATACAGAAAATATCGTTTTGGCTCAGCTGGCAATTGAAACCTGTTCCTCAGAGATGACAACACCTAGAAAACTTGTACACAAGCCACTCGACCACGAGTTTCATCGAAATCAGCCTACTAACAAAATAGTTGGCCACCATCTTAAATTTTTTACTTTTTTACATTTTTAACATTGCGTTGCTGTTTTCTTGGCAAAATACTACCAAAAACCGAGTTTTATCGAAATCGGCCGGCAAACAAAAAAGTTGGCCGCCATCTTGAATTTTTTACATTTTTAACATTGCGTTGCTGTTTTCTTGCCAAAATACTACCAAAAACCGAGTTTCATCGAAATCGGCCGGCAAACAAAAAAGTTGGCCACCATCTTGAATTTTTAACATTTTTAACATTACGTTGCTGTTTTCTTGCCAAAATACTACCAAAAACCGAGTTTCATCGAAATCGGCCTGCAAACAAAATAGTTGGCCGCCATCTTGAAGTTTTTACATTTTTAACATTGCATTGCTGTTTCCTTGTCAAAACAGTAGCAAAAACCGAGTTTCATCGAAATCGGCCCGCAAACAAAAAAGTTGGCCGCCATCTTGAATTTTTTACATTTTTAACATTGCGTTGCTGTTTTCTTGCCAAAATACTACCAAAAACCGAGTTTCATCGAAATCGGCCGGCAAACAAAAAAGTTGGCCACCATCTTGAATTTTTTACTTTTTTAACATTGTGTTGCTGTTTTCTTGCCAAAATACTACCAAAAACCGAGTTCCATCGAAATCGGCCTGCAAACAAAATAGTTGGCCGCCATCTTGAATTTTTTACATTTTTAACATTGCATTGCTGTTTCCTTGTCAAAACAGTAGCAAAAACCGAGTTTCATCGAAATCGGTCCACAAACAAAAAAGTTGGCCGCCATCTTGATTTTTTTACATTTTTAATATTACGTTGCTGTTTCCTTGTCAAAACAGTAGCAAAAACCGAGTTTCATCGAAATCGGCCCGCAAACAAAAAAGTTGGCCGCCATCTTGAATTTTTTACATTTTTAACATTGCGTTGCTGTTTTCTTGCCAAAATACTAGCAAAAACCGAGTTTCATCGAAATCGGCCGGCAAACAAAAAAGTTGGCCACCATCTTGAATTTTTTACATTTTTAACATTACGTTGCTGTTTTCTTGCCAAAATACTACCAAAAACCGAGTTTCATCGAAATCGGCCCGCAAACAAAAAAATTGGCTGCCATCTTGAATTTTTTACTTTTTTAACATCGCGTTGCTGTTTTATTGTCAAAATAGTAGCAAAAACCGAGTTTTATCGAAATCGGTCCAATAATCAAACAAAAATACACAAATATCAACAAATACATCAATGTGCGGCCGCCATTTTGAATTCCAAATCTAATATCAAAATCGTGCCAAAAACACTTTTCATGACACCCACATCAAAAAATTGCAAATACTACTTTCAATATAATATAGTATAACCCAATCAGAAGCGCAAGCCCTGACGGGATAGGGCCCGAGATGCATACATTGCCAAAGTATGGGCTCTCAAGCCCTCCCACCCCCCCTTCTATACCGCACCACCCCGCACGATTGCTCTGTCTAGACGCCTCCGATGGCCGACTGTATGAAGACTATCTCTCGGCTGTGCCTGTACTGTGCTTAGATGATCAAATCTTATAGTCGCACTACACTACAGACTAGTACTGAGGCGCGTTCAAATCCTTGATCTATGTTTTTGTGTTTTGTTTCTAAAAGTTCATGGTTGATCCTCAAAAAAACATTTTATTTGATTTAGAATATAGGAAAGTTTAAATTATTCGTATTCCAAATGGAAAACGAAGTTTTGCTAATTAAAAGTTCTTCGGTCTATCCGAATCCTAACACAAGAGCGAAATAAGAAACAACCGCAGTCGTCTTCAGAACGTGCCTCTGACGCAAAAATTCGACACACGTCCAACACTGAGAAGCGCTCGCGCGGTACTGAATTCTGACGGTCGGTGCATCGCATTTTGTAGTAATTTTGCAGTTAAGATTTCTCATTATTATTGAATTAAAATAACAAATTCATGCTTAAAAATTATGAAATTTTTATTCCTTATGAAGTAACAATTATTTGTGTATAAATTTTGCTCAACAATATTATCGTAGATAGGAGAAATACACAGTTAACTCAAAGCGATTTTCGAAGTTTTTTGGTTTAGAATAAGATTTTTTTTCTAATTTATTTCAATGATATTTCAAAATTCCGAGGCCGCTATGATCTATTCTACTATATAAGAAATAACACTCTATTTTTTTTATTTCATTTGTTTAGAACAGTAGTCCAATCCATGAGCCCAAAAACGTGCCCTCGCGCATTTTATGAAAATCTTTCTCTGCCATTTTGAGTTTAATTAAAAAGTTAAGCAAAATTTACAAAAAGCGAGGCCGCTATGATCTATTCCAATAGCTATTCTGCACTATTCAATAAGTCAAAATTGTTAATGTATGTTTGTTTCTGAGATCGACGACACCAAAATTCCCCATTTTAACCAAAACTCACAGTCGATACGTCATATGGCTCTTAAGGGCAATATATTCGGGCGTCGTAGGCATTTAGCGTTACCTCCCTCCCCCCGGAGCGAGCCGCGCGAACGCATATTCAAGTGAACTCTCTGACCCCACGGACCAAACCACAGAATAGATATTTACTACGTACAGAAAGGACACTTCCCGCCCGCGATTTCATGTGCCGAATCGAGTGCTCTGTCAACTCTCATGCAAAACGTGAACGCGAGATATTTATTTTGATAATTCGAACTAAATAATTATGTTTCTTTTTGTTTAAGTATTTAATAATGTCATAATAAGTCAATAAATAAGTATGGGTACCTACTAGTAAATAGGTAAGTAATAATTTATTACACACAATAAAATTATAGGTAGTAGGTAGCTACGTACGTAGTTAATTCGAAGTTAATAATTGTTTGTTTTTTGTTTTTTCGAATATTATAGTTCGAATATGTACTTGTAGTATGGTCTGCAAATTTGAATTAACTAATTGAATGTGAATAAACACTGAATTCATTGATTAAATTCGTTATTGGAGTGTTAACTTAACTGTCAGTATAATATTCTACAACTAAGTACCTAAACATATTTGAGCACTCACAACAATTTTTTTTTGTGTAACCGATTTTTTATTTTAACTCTTTTTTTTATAATTTGCCGATTAAATGGGACCCCCAAAAACGAGTAATCACATATTAGGGTCAATTCATGCTGGAACCGAATCGAAGCGCATTGAATTGTTTGATGCAAAGCAAATTCACTCTTATTATCAATATCGTAAAGTTCAAATTTCTACAGAGATAAAAAAATCGCGCGCATTCAGTGGCGAACATTTGTCGGTCGTTGTCGTCCGTCAGTCGCATCAGTGACACCAGTGTTGCCAGAATGTTCACTTTTGGACATTTTACGTTACTTTTGACCCTCTTATGTTCAGTTACACGACTTAAAATATTATAAGTACCTACGTTACTTTTATGACTCAATAAAAAATCTAATTTTCTAGCAAATTAGGGAAAAAATAATCGTGAAACGTAACACATTAAAAGAAGTTGTCGTTCGTAGGTAAAGTAGTGATTGGTTGACACTTGATTTTGAGCCGTGCATCCTCACTGGCCATCCTTACTAATATTATAAATATGAAAGTCCGTCTGTTTGTTTGTTTGTTACGCCTTCACGTCTTAATTACTAAACCGATGATCATGGAATTTCGTATACAGGTTGTCAGGGGTACAGAGAAGGACATAGGGTACCTTTCATTCCGAAAAAAAGTGTTTTCCCGAGGGATAGCAAAAAAACCTTTCCACGCAGACGAAGTCGCGGGCGGCAGCTAGTCGTATATAATTTTTTTTCTCCCTTCAGTAGACAGATTCACCCAGGTAATTTAAGTGTACTCTTAAGTAGATCAAAGCACCCAGTGACCCAGGTTAAAGCAACCTCATCATCACCAGCCTATTCATGTCCCAACTGCTGGGGCATAGGCAATAGGCCAGAAGAACAAATAATATCGGGGAAAAAGTGAAGTTCGTTAAATATTTGTAGTGATTACTAGTAAAAAAACAGGTGCAAGCAATTTTCGACCTTATTAACATTTATCAAAATAACAGTTTTTAATGAAACAACAAAGTTAGTGAACGAAAATATGGAGAAAAAAATAACCGAATTTCAAAGTTTATAAGGTAGAATATCACTTGCATCTGTTTTTAGTGACATATTACTAAACAATGTTTTTCTACCTTTGCTTGTTTTCTCGACATTCATTTTTTTCGTGCAATGTTGCAGCAGCACATGAGTAGATAAACGGAACAGAGTACAATCTCTCACAACTTTTACCGATTCTCAAAGGGTTGACACCTGTCGCAAGTTAAAAATAGGTAGGTAGTAGGGAGAAAAATAAAATAAGGCAAGTCCATAATAAAATGTGTATTTGAACGAAACGAACGAAAATGAATACTTACTGCACTTGGATTTTTCCGTATGAAAAAAAAGAAATAAGTATCATTTTTTCTCCGAATTATTCATACACACACGGTGCAGGAGTTGGGCATATTTAATTTATTAAACACTAATGTATTTAAAATTCGTTTTATTTTACACACTGAAAAATGGTAGAAAATAATATTTAATTTTTTAATAAAATCGTTGTCACGACTCGAATTTTTTCTTCGAGTCAGTAGGTAATTTGACAAATCAAACTGTCACTGTTCACATTAGTGTATTCTCTAAGAAAAAATTGAACGTGGTATAACACTTAGCGGCTCTGTCGGTTATACCGCAACTGAGCCGATGCAAACCAGTTTTTACCCCGGCGGCGTGCCTGTTACACTGTCGGTAAGATGTCACGCACACATCGCCGCGCTATGTATGAGTGAAGCTACAGCGAACCGTTTGTAGGCAGCTTGGACTCTGTTCAGTTTACGTTTTTTTACTCATGTGGCAGCAGTCTACGGTACTTAGTTTTCTTCTTCAACTTCCGATATAAGTAAAATCATTGCAAAATCTAAGTCAACCATTTTATTTCAAATTATACGATAGGTATATTTTTTTATTTTATACGAGTATTATCACAATTCTATTCAAGTGGCAACTGATGTTCAAAACGTAGCAAGGTAAACACACGCAAATGCGCGCGCATTCGCGCGACTCGTGCGCTGTATGGCTAAAATGATTTTAATATGATATGTCAATCCAAGTTGGCTCCGAATTGAAGCGCATCGAAGCGCTTCCATTCGGAGCCAAATTGAATTGACCCTTATGGTTCCGTTTTTTTCCGGATGTTTAAAACCCTAAAAATCACAATTGTTGGACATTGGACATTATTATCTTTAAATTCTCAATACTAACTTGGTAACTGGACTAGAAAAATAAATTTGATACAATTTATTGATAAGTATTTATTTCTTAAAAGTCATTAAAATTAATTACGCATTTGCTTGTACTCGGTTGCTGTATCCAAATACCTACCTACCTACTCTATGCATTTACAACAAACTAAATTGATTATTTACAGTAAATAAAATTTTACACTTAAATTACCCACTGCGTTTCCAAGTCCTACTCTTTGAGTATCTAAAAGATTCTCAATCGATTAGCGCGAGAGGGGGAACACAGCGCGGCAGCTAAAACGACACAGGTCCTACTCCGACGACGACTCGCAGGCTACTAAACTAAGACGCGGCGAGCATTTTATTATATATTAATATTAATGTTTAAATAAACATAAAGTCATTTTTTTAAAAAGTAGCCGTTGAATGTTCTTCTATATTTCATTACCTTTTTTTCTATATATTATTTGTGCGTAAGAGATTAATAATCTTTAAGTGCCATCCAAAAAACAATGAAATTTTTCAATGTCTTTGCATATTTTTATAGTCGAGTGAAGATAAAAAATCGAGTTTTTAACCGTAAATTAATCAAGTTCGTTTATTAAACTACAACATATATTTTTATCTGCTCAAAATAAATAATATTTCATTGTTTACCATTGAATCAAAATTAGGTTAACTTTGGATATACTGGCCTTAAGGCGCTTATATAGGTCAACTAGCGCCACCAATACATTTTATTACTAGTAACCGAGTAAATATTTAAAACAGGAAACGACTATGCCCTCTTAAATGGTCTCTAATATTTTTTGAATAACTCTTTAATATTTTTCGTCCTTGTTAGTACAAAACTAGTGTTTTAAAATGCATTTGAAACGACAGTAGCCATTTTTGGTATATATGGATTTGAAACTTACAGAAAAAAACTGTTGAAGAGTTATTCAAAAGATATAAGAGACAATTTAAGAGAGCATGGTTGTTTCCTTTTTTCAAATATTTACTTAGTTTACGAGTAATAAAAATAAATGTATTGGCCGAGCTAGTTGACGGCTATAAGGGCCTTAAGCCGATGCGCTAGAATGATTACTTTTGCCTTTTAGCGTGGGAGAAAGATGATGCTACTTTACTATTGTGAGATTTGTAAGGAAGGATCTTGCCTAGTATATCCCGAGTTTAACGAACCGTATAAATTGCGACAAGGTGAATGTTAAGATATGATCGATTATTCTCAAGGCCACAAAACAGTAGAAAAGTATCTCAAGGCTGTCTCCGAAACAATGGAGAGGTAAACACAGAGTAGATAAATTCAATACTGGTAAAAGTGCGCGTCCCGAACAGTGTACCGAGCAGGAACGTGAATAGGTACTATTTCTATAAAATGACGGTTTTCGGTTTTTAGGGTTCCGTAGCCTAATTAGCAAAAATCGGAACCCTTATAGATTCGTCATTTCCGTCCGTTCGTATGTCACAGCCACTTTATTTCGAAAGTACCTATTAGGACTACACAGTTGAATAGGTAAGTAGATGTATTCTGTAAACCGCTTTACGATTTTTACACAAAAATAAAAATAAAATTAGGGGGGGGGGGGATCGATTTTCTAAATTTTGAACAATATTGAACTCAATAAAAATAAAAGTACCTAAATTGAACTCCAAAAACGTGCTGTCGGGCTGGTCGGACATCTTGAAAGATGGATCGAATCGGAAAGGTAAAGAGAGCAGTTTTCTTATTTGTGCTTTACGTCTCAGAAATACCCAGGAATGTTTCTATTTCTTGAATTCGTTTGAGCAGCGGAATCCTAAAAATTTATAAGTAACTCAAGTATATTTTTAAGAGTTCCGTACCCAAGGGGTAAAAACTGGACCTTATTACTAAGACTTCGCTGTCTGTCTGTCTGTCTGTCTATCTGTCACCAGGCTGTATCTCATGAAACGTGATAGCTAGACAAGTGAAATTTTCACGGATGATGTATTTATGTTGCCGCTATAACAACAAATACTAAAAACAGAATAAAATAAATATTTAAGGGGAGCTCCCATATAACAAACGTGATATTGACCTACGCAATTAAATTGGAAAAATCACCCAAATACTAAAAGTGATATGTCATATCGAGTTTAAAATATCACTTTACAAACTGAAATATGCTTTTTGCATATCTCCGCCATTTTGAAAAATTTCAAAAAACGGGCTCTACTAAAGAATCTGTGTGATTTTTAAACCGGCTCACAAATCTTCACGAGAATCGTTGCGAAAAGCGACATGTAGAGGAGAACAAACAGCGTCAGAAAGTCGGACTTAAATATGTTTTTTACATATCCCCACCATTTTGAAAAATTTCGAGAAACTGGCTTGACTAAATAAAAATCTATATAATTTTTGAATCTGCTTACAAAATTTCACGAAAATTTTTGGAGAAATGCGACCTGTAGAGAATAACAGACAGCTGAACATACAAAAGATTTTTTGATCAAGCTGAAGCAGAGACAAATTGGCTTAACCCCCCCTACAAAAAGTGCGTTTTCTAAATTGACGCAGCCAAGGATTGAACCTTGAAATTCAGAGATGGCGACACCATTAAAACCGGTATAAGAACCACTCGACCATGGAAGTCGTTTATAAATGCCTTTGATTTGATTTCGATAGAATTTACTATTTTTAGCATCTTACCTTATGACCACAAAATAAATAAGTAGGTAATACTCCTGAATGCTGTCTTACAATTTAATGCCTTCGAAATAAATTGAAGGTAAAATAAACTGCAATAAAAAACGCCCATTAACCACAGGCGGCACCGGAGCGTAACATACGAGGCATCGGTTGGCTTAACCATTATTTTATTTAGTAGGTGAATTTAGTAGTACAGCCAGCCTCGTAGAAGAAATCTTATAGTACTTTGTCATATATTCATGAAAAGCCTACTGCTTTCCACTACGAAAGGTTACCAATTTACCTTTTGGCTACGAATTACGACAGACTCACCGGACAGCGAGCGTTTAAGTTCACTTAAGTTCAGAATTCACGGCATGCTAAAGACAATATGGATGATAAATTTTACAAAATGCGCCCCACGTTTTTAGGTTTAAAATTTCTGTAGGTATAGGGTTATAAA
The DNA here is from genome assembly GCA_943789525.1 of Agriphila geniculea. NCBI lineage: Eukaryota > Metazoa > Arthropoda > Insecta > Lepidoptera > Crambidae > Agriphila > Agriphila geniculea. Next base: position 1,439,704 of record OX038879.1, on the reverse strand, counting down.
TATTTACAGAAGAATTTATTTTTTACTTTTTTAGTCTGTTTTTACTATAGTCCGTTTTAATGTTTTTCGTCAAATTTTTCCGAAATACTTTTTGTTTGAGGAAAGCTTGAATGCAGTTTTGTTTCGTGCCGTCTTTGTGCAGTTTAAAAAAGTCAGTGCGGGACGCGGATCCACTCCACTTGCTTTGGAAAACGGGCCTTAGACCTGCCCAACTATGGTACTACACTATGGTACCACAGTGTGTTCGACAACGAAACGAAAAGAACAAAGAAAAAAAATTGTGGTGTGTTCGACAGAAGCTTGAAAAACGCTTCCGTGAAAACCGGACGGTTTTCACTTGTTTTGTTGCAGCATCGCTAGAAGCTGCTAAGTATTACTTACATACTATTGCTATCCTTATTAAAAAACGTCCGAAACTTTTCGTATCCGATGCTATGCTCTCCATATACACATTTCCTCTATGTATAGTATAATTTAAATTTTCTTCCCTAGACGACGAATAAAACTCTTCCGACACCAAATACCTAGCTGTCGGAAATAAATCAGCAAATTTTAGTCTTCGGCCTGGTTTGGTCTGAGACAGATTATTTATAATGTTTATGTGTAATGAGTGCTTGTATGTAACACCGCAATTACTTTAGAGCAGTTGCCTATTACTTTACATAAGGTTTTAAAATGTTAAGATATTTCTGCGGTCGAAAGTACCTCCACCCGCCCACGCGAAAATGTTCCAACACAACCCTTTCATAAAAAAAATGATGCCAAAGAAAAAATAATATTTCAATAAAGCAAAAATTTTACTTTTTAATTAAGTAACTTGTTCTTTTTCATTGGGAACGAACAATATCCTTGCTATTTTGTTTATGTGAAACCGTAGTTTGTTTTTCTACAGATTTTTTTTTGTATTTGTTATTTCAAAAATATCCAAACGGGATCGCAACATTCGCAACGCAACTGAAATTGAACAACAACAAAATAAACAGTCTAAATATAAAACTCAAGAAAAATATATTTTAAGTCAATCTGTTCAAAGAAACCTGACAAACGTTAACATAATTACTTAAATTGTTAAACTTCAGACAAAGTTAATTAAGCTACGGTCACGTTGAAAGCTCGGGTTGTTGTGAAAGACTAACTCCAACGCACTTTTCAGAGGCGTTTGAGATTTTTAATTAAATCAGATTATGGAATAAATTATAAAGGGTGAAATCGAAAACAGTCGACAAATTTTGTGGTGTGGTTTAGACCGTTAAAATGAACAACTTTGTGTATAGGGCCAACTTAATCAGAACAAAAAATCATCAGCTGTTCCATAGAAAACGTCAATATCTACTCGTACTCGACCAAAATGTATGGAGCATTTTTTTTCTCTGATTAAGTTGGTTCCATTGACAAAATTGTTCAGTTTGAAGGTCTAAGCCATACCACAAAATATGTTGACTGTTCAAAAAATCACCCTGTATAGCATGAGTTAGAGCCTGCTTCAGAGATTACGGATTACACATAACCTTTTTTGGTACTTGAGTATAATTTAAAAATAAAATAAGTGTGATTATCTGTTGACCTTTTAACGGAAATCTGTAGTTCCGTACCTTACACCTATTATATTGTTTGGAGTTAAAACTTTTCTTCGAACAATGATTTGTGTTACATAATACAACATTTAAATATTATTATAACCACAGAACAAGGAAAAAATTATAATACCAACCTAACGTAAATTAGCTTTAAATCAAACAACGGGCGGTCTTTCCTTACTTACTGCCGCACTCAAAGACGCCAATTAATTTTAATGCTTCATTATGTGTCGTGTCGGCTTTTACTATTATTATGGTAAAGAAAGAGATAGTAATAACTTTAATGAAGCATTCAAACTGATTGACGTCTTGTTTCAGAACCCACTTAATTTAGTATTTGCCTGCCGTGAAAGTGTTATATCTAATATTTCAAAATATGTATGTATACACGTGGAAAAAGGAAAATATGAATTTATAAACCGGCAAGTTGCCACCCGCGACTTCGTCTGCGTGGACATTCGGAAAATTCCTAGGGAACCTTTGACCAGGATAAAAAATCGGCCAAGTGCGTGTCGGGCCACGCGCCGTAAGGTTCCATAGTTACCTTATACCATACCATATTTAATACCACCTATGAATTTTCGTCTGCAAAAATAACTTTGTTTTTCACAGTGTAGGTATGAATGACAAAGTTATATTTGCGGTTTTGGAAAATGTGCTATATCTCAAAAAATATTTACTATAAATAAATAAATAAAAATAAAAAAGCCTTTTATTTCTTGCCAATTAACAAAATAAAATAAGAGTTCATCAAAATAATTACTTAACTAAATTGAATTAAATTACATAGTATTTGATTAAATGGATTATAAAATGAATTTGATTAATTAATGTGAATATTAAAAAAATGATTAATTATTATTATTTTTTTAGAACATATATATACATTATACATTTTAGTGCTTTGGCAAGAACCCCTCTCAGGTGAAGGCCTCCTCCAGAGAATATTTACTATATCTCGCACAAACTAATTTTCATTGAAATGTTTTATTAAAATCTACAGTATATATTTTTTTTTGATTTTTCACTCTCTTTCAAAAGTTAAAGGGGGGGGGGGGGGGCACATTTTACCACTTTGGCGGTATATACCTTTCAAACGGTTGACTTTGAGAAAAAGTTGTCTTAGAAACCTCAATGTCATTTTTAAAGACCTATCTACAGACACAACCACACGTATTGGTTTGAACAAAAAAATTTTTTTCAATTTTTGTTCCATGTATGGGGAGCCCCCCTATTTTTTTTTTTAATTATTTTTGTCTTAAATTCCTTAAGCGGTTAACCTACCTAAAACGAACTACTAACTTAACTTAAGCGGTTAACCTACCTTAACCTACCTACCAAGTTTCAACTATGTAATCTTAACACTTTCGGAATAAAGTGGCTGTGCCATACGGAGAGACAGACAGACAGACAGACAGACAGACATGACGAATCTATAAGGGTTCCGTTTTTTGCCATTTAGGCTATGGAACGCTAAAAATGTCCTATGTTTTAATCCAGACTATAAATTATCCGTGTGCCAAATTTCATCCAAATTCGTTTAGCCGATCTTGCTTGATTGAGTTAAAAAAAATCGGGTTCCACTCCGGGAGTGCCGGCAGAAGTGAAAACTTGAATATTAACGTTGTGCATTTTTGATATTTTGGAATGGTTAGGGAATAATTTTGCACGAATTGCCGTCTTACGAATTTACTCTGCATTTGAATTTACGAATACAGAACAGTATTGTACGAATGTCTTATCCATAGCACAGTTTTAATCCTTATACTGTGTAGCTTGACAGAAAATTTAGAGTTTTGACATTGAATTAAAAAATTTGCGCGTTGCTATGGTGACACAAGTGTTAACGTCTTGAAATGACGCGCCACCATTTTCACCGCGCTCCGTAGAAAGAGAGGGGATACTTCCGCCGCCTGCTGTCTACTCTCCATCCGTCACATCCGTCTTATGAATTTCCGATCAGGGTCACGTGATTCTTACTGACGCGAGTTTAGCATTTTTTTCCCATTACAAAAAAGCGAACAACGCTGCTAAAGAAGTTTTCACTTCAAAAACAAACATCCAAACATTTTGATAATTATTTTTTTATTTCAAGGGTATTTCCAGATTTGTTCCATTTTCTAAAATAAAAATACTACGATATTATTACCTAAGTATACATACTTCGAGCTCTATAGAGTTATTCATAAAAGTAAAATTCCATTGTTTTTTTAATGTCTCGCAGAGTTTTTTAATAAAATAACTACAAAATACCAATCAAAAACGAATACATACACGTACACATCAATTTAATTAGAATCATTGCTTCTCGTGTAATGGGTGCGTTGCGTACACAACAGCAAGGAAATCGAAAAAAACACAAAACAAAAAGAAAAAACCGGTCAAGAGCGAGTCGGACTCGCGCACCGAGGGTTCCGTACAATCATAAATATATTTGGATATGTTACTTTAGTACAGCCTTTAAAAAGTAGAATAAACGGCAGAAAGGTGGAAGAGCGAACAGGCTGACAGTTAATTTACAAATCTTAACCACAGCTGCTTATGGTGACTGAAAAACGTTTCAGCCACTCCACATTGCAAACTGTTTATATTACTAAGTAGGAACTTATTCTTCGTTTATTCGTACGGCAAATAGTAGGTAATTATATTAGAACCAGACACCTATTATTATTGTAGTATTAGGTTGCGCCATCTCTTGACCGATAGTGGAACTATTTTTTTTCGTAGGTCAGCATTCTTAGGTCACCGCCATCTGTTGACTGGTAGTGAAACTAAAGCATTTTTGTTTGTTTTTTGAATTTCTAAAAAAGTGTGTTATATTGAGACATAGTTTTATTTTTCCTGTAATCTTTACGTAAACTACTATCACATAGAATTATTTCAGATTTTGGTATTTTTTTTTACATTTTTCATCATAAGTCGAAAACTATGCGGCCTAAGAAAAAAAAATGTTTTAAAATGTGCAAACAGCGCTCTTTCATATGATATCCCACATGCCCTAGTCACCTCACTTCAAATTTTTAAGACCCCTTTTCAGTCCCTGTTGTAAAAACATTTTTTTTTATTTCTTTCTTATTTGCAAAATAGTTGGGCAAATGTCATCTTAAACTATTCCAAATTTCAAGTTTATACCATTAATAGTTCTCGAGATATCCAGCTGTGACAGACAGACAGACAGACAGAGTCACACCATAAGGGTTCCTTTTTTACCATTTTGGTACGAAACCCTAAAAAGAAAAGGGACACAGGTGCCGCTTTCTCTTTTTGCACAACCCTAAAAATACACTGAGATAAAACACGCAAAAATACGGTAAATAATCTTCCTGATGTACAAGTTGAAAGGATATTCGTGTCGAAATGATGTTTTCTCAACATGTCTGGGCATGTTTGACAGCAAATATTGACGTTTTATTTGTGAACTAGGCAAACTCATATATTTCCTGATTGTGTCTCTTGTATACAACAAGAGGCATGTCTCAAGAGTTTCCGCAGTAGAATTATTTGCTGTACCTACATTGACCAAGATACTTGTATAAATAACAAGATATATTTCAGAATAACTTTCTTACAAATATTAACTAAAGGCAACATTCTGGCTAAGAAATTTCTTAATTAAGTATTAATATGTTTCACAGGTCTGTCCCCACTGCTGGGGCACAGGCCTTCCTTATTGGTGGGTAAGGAGGACGGGCTATAACTCACCACGCAGGCCCAATGTGGATTGGTAGGTGTTAACGACTGCAAATGCAGCCGGGACCAACGGCTTAAGGTGCCTTGCGAAGCACGGAGGAGCTCGAGATAGTAAATTTTTGGTCACCCATCCCCTGACCAACCCTTGCGAAATTTGCTTATCCGCACTGCGCCACCGAGCTCTTCAAACAATTAAGATTACGCTTAATAAAACTGAAACTGGCCCTTAGTGCAATAAATAAGTTTTTCTATTTTACTAGCTTCTTTATATGTTTTAATCCAGACTAAGTATAAACTATCTGTATGCCAAATCTCATCCAAACACGTTTATCCATTTTTACGTGATTGAGTAAAAAACATCCAAACTCACAAACTTTCACATCCTTACTAATATTCTTATTACTTTTATTTAACCGATCATCATGAAATTTTGCATGCAGATTGTCAGGGGTACAAGTATTTTTTTCGGGATGAATTATACCCTATGTCCTTCTATAGGGTACAATTCATCCCGAAAAAAATACTATTCCCGAGGGATAGAGTAATAACTGACTATGCAGACGAAGTCGCGGGCGGTCGCTAGTTTATAATGTTTATAAATTATGTAAGTAGCTATATCATAAGAAAATAGAATAGAAGAGCTGTATCAAGGTCTGAGGTATCAAGTGTATACTTTGTATCAAGTTGCTTCTAAACTTTTTATACAGAGTGATTTTAGTAGTCACTAAATTCTAATTGGACGAGGATTTCATGGCGTATTTTCAGAATATGAAACCTTTTTACTGTCGCCATTTGAGCTTTCCCTAATTTACTGGTTTTCATGAAAGATTTTACGGTTTTGACACAAAATAGAGAGACTAACAGAAGTTGAACTTTACGGGCGCTCGAGCATTACACACACACACACACAGCTCTCACCGCTGCGTCACGTACTCGAAGGTTTTAATATAATAATAATTAATATAATAATATTTATTTCCCAGTACAAATTACAAAATAGCACAGTACAAACAGTTCAAGTAGGAATATCCAAATGTAACGTTACATATTCTGATCATCTGCGTTTGAACTAGGTCGAAAAACCTGAATCTCAGACTACAGCGCTCATTTGCATACAGCGTGGTTTGAGATTGGTTTGAGATTCCGGTTATACGTGTCGGTAAAGCTAGGGTTTCCTAGGATGACGGTGCCGTCATATTACGGCCGTAATTTAGCGGCGTAGAACGTTGTCCATGAAAACAATATGCCGCGGTTTCCTAGAGAGCGGTGCTGGACACCGTAACGTCAAAACGCGGTGATGCCATTTTGATGACGGCTGTCATGACGGTGTAGGACAGTTCGCCAACGTTTTATTCGGGATAGCGGTGACCAGTTTTATACAAACAAAATGAATTCCTTCTGGAGCAACGAAGACGACCAAATTAATATTTACCGCTAACTCCAGATCGTCTACTTTTTTCTCAGATAGTTCCATTCATGTTCCATTTAAAAAAAAAACCGGCCAAGTGCGAGTCGGACTCGCGCACGAAGGGTTCCGTACCAAAAAACGGCAAAAAAAAAAACACGTTTGTTGTATGGGAGCCCCCTTAAATATTTATTTTAGTCTGTTTTTAGTATTTGTTGTTATAGCGGCAACAGAAATATATCATCTGTGAAAATTTCAACCGTCTAGCTATCACGGTTCATGAGATACAGCCTGGTGACAGACAGACAGACAGACAGACAGACGGACAGCGGAGTCTTAGTAATAGGGTCCCGTTTTTACCCTTTGGGTACGGAACCCTAAAAAGACTGTCGTAACGGTGTTGTACGGTGTTGTTACTTTCCACGTGTCTCCACCGTAAAAACGGCCGTCTTTTTACATCCGTAAAATTACTATGTGACGGCACCGTTTTCTTAGGAAAACCCTAGCTTGAGAGGTGTCTTTGTGTGCGTTGCTCGAGCGCGCGAATAACTAACTTCTGTGGCGCGAGTGCTGAGCTTAACTACTGTACTCTCTCTATATTGTGGTTTTGATGTTATGGATACGGTAGGTCTATTACATAAAAAACAATCGCGAAAAACGGACGATGTTCGTCCCACTCCGTGACTCTATTAACTCACGAATAAGGTTCAATATCAAGTAAATTGAGCGACGAATTGCGCCTGCAAAATTGTTCATCAGTTTTTAATGGACGTGATTTAGGTGCAATATATGAACGATAGCATATAACAATATATTTTTTTGTATTTATACTTAAACAATTTTGACTTAAAAGAAGACTTTAACTGAAAAGAAATGGACATTAAATTATAATTAAATAATTATATTAATAATTATGTTGCTGTAAAACCCCGAGCTTAGGTAAATCCTTAGATTTTCCAGTAAAACCTATATAAGATGTAAAACTGCTCTGCTTTCATCGTTCATTTTGAACTACAACCATTCACTTTGTAAAATTTTACCCACTAACCTGTAACTGTAAAATCCCGGAAATAAGTTAGTGCACAGCTTATTTCCTATTGATACTTATTTCTACCAGCAAGCCCAGAAAAGAATAATAATATAAAGAACCTTTGCTATAGCAATAACGCCGACACGTGGAATGGGGCGTAAAATAATCTTTCATTCGTATTGTAAAAAAATACCTTCGCTGGTTTGCTCGAATCCCTATTTGGAAGGCGAAAAAAGCTTTTAAATTCATATTGAAAAAAAAATACCTATAAAACATTTTATCTATCTACCTATACATTTACAATACTGGTCGTTGGTAGAAGTAGGTATAATTTAAAGAAAAGACGTTGATCCCGATTTAGGGAATTGTAAAAAAGATTTCGATTTGCTTTGTGTTGTCGATGTATTGTAAGCTTAGCTGATTATTCTCTTTAGATTTTCCTTATTTTTAATATCGAGATGAAACGAAGCCCATTATATTAACAGGTACTTAAGTATACATTCTTACCTAAATCTGTATAAAATAATGTATAGTGGTAACCAGATAACTAAGGACACCAGTCGATTTTCATCATACAAATGAATTAATTTTGAAGTCTTGGTTCTTCGCCAAGGATTGACCTAGCTGTGATCTGATGATGGCCATCTAGGAAGTCAATGGAGGAGATTCAGATCGCTATGCATACCCAACTGATCTGATGGACATTGACATTTTAAGATATTATAAGGATATGTTTAAAAGAAACTTCTTAAGAAACAAATCCACCGTATCCAATTTATTAGAATACAAAAAAAAATCTATGTAAGTCGTTTGCTCGGGGTGGTCAAGTAGACTCAATCTATACTGATTTCCGTAAAACATTTGACAAGGTTAATCATGACATTCTTGTACAAAAACTGTCAGCTTACAGAATCAGCGGTAACTTATTGAGATGGGTCAAATCCTATTTATTAAACAGGAGCCAGCTGGTGTCTTCAGGTGTTCCCCAGGGTTCACATCTTGGTCCCCTGCTCTTCATTATTTTTATAAACAATCTGGTTCTTTCACTTTCCAATAACTGCCTATTATATGCAGATGATCTGAAGCTATTCACGTCGGTGACGACCTTTGATGATTGTCTATCGCTCCAGAATGATATTGATAGGATTGACCAATGGTATATGTCTAATAAAATGTCTCTTAATGTCAATAAATGCTGTGCTATATCATTCACTAAGAAATTTCAACCATTGCACTTCAATTATAGCATTCAGTCGCAAGTTATAGAAAGACGCAGCATGATGAATGACCTTGGTGTGATGCAGATCTTTCATTTAGAGGACATTACGATTTTATTGTTGAAAGATGTAATAAACTGCTTGGCTTCATCTACAGATCGACCAAGCCTTTCAAAAACAAGAACTGTCTCAGTTTACTTTGGTGCAGTCTGGTGCGTAGCGTTTTGGAGTATGGATCTGTTATTTGGTCCCCTTACTACCTCACTCATATCCAGAGACTGGAAAGTACCCAGAAAAAATGTCTCAAACTGGCTTGTTATCGCTCTAAAATCTAAAATTGTGCATCCGGCATTTGACATATCGACGGTTAAGAACCAAATCCTGCTATCTACAAATGTTTCTATAATGTAGTTAGTCGCTATCACCAGCAACATAAAGCGTTCGTTCGTTTCAATTATTGAACTTAGCAGTTATTGGTTTATCTTGATAATGTTAAAAGTAATGCATTATCGATATTTTATGTCTTTGACAACTGATAAGCAATTATTTTGTTAGTAGACCTAAACAAAAAACCAACTATCGAAAAAAAGTAGATAGCAGTATTTGGTTCTTAAGCGTCGATATGGTGATTTACTGCGAAAATTTTATCTATCCAGTCTACAACTTCGACCTCTACACTCTGATCTCTGTTATCTGTTCAAGATTTTAAATGCACACATCGCTTCTCCAAATTTACTATCAGATATCAGTATTAACTAACATAAGATACAGGTGCCGCAGACCAAGCATATTTGCCCTAAATGTATATAAAAATAATATCTCTTATTACAATCCCATCGGGCGTATGTGCAGAGTTTACAATGAGATGGTAATTAAACACCCAGAACTTGATATCTTTGGACAACGTTACTTATCTTTTAAACGGACGGTCAAATCTAAAATTCTGTCAGAGTGACCCCGCGACGTCTTACGAGTTCGTCGTCCGTATTGTGTATGTTACTATATTTTTTTAAGTATTTAGTTTTATCTTTTATCTTTCCTTTAAATTAAGTAATTAATCGCTTGTTGCTATCCTTGTCAATGAAATATGGTCTAAATGTGTACATTGTTTTGGGTTGCATCCCAGCTCGCTCACTTTGTTGTATATTATTCACTGTATCTCTTGAATGTAATCTGTTAATGTGCCTAATAAACAAAACAAACAAAAAAACCGCGAAATTAGCATAAAAATGTATGTAAATCCTGAAATTGAAAACTCTGATCCTAATATATCTTAGAATGTTGTTCAGATCAGTTGGGTGTGTATGGCGATCTGAATTTCCTCAATTCACTTCCCGGATGGCCATCAGCAGATCACTGAAATGCGATATTATATAGCGATTTATCAAGTCTGTCAAAAGACAATGGAATTTGATAGTTATAATTATAGTGAGTGTCGATAAAATGCTATATCACGCAATATATTTCGTGTTTCGGTATTCACGCTAAGGGGGCAAGGGGCCTTAAAAATTAATAAATTAATACTATACTATTACTTACGTTTTCTATTACTTATTTATTTATATATTCAATTCAATTGGACTAAATAATTGATGTAGTGTAGGTTGTCACAATGTTTTATTCATAAAAAATGCTGGTTCACTGAGTCAAATGTACTGGAAAAATATCAACAAGTTAATTTAACGAGACGGGCAAACATGAGGCAAGCAATTTCTTTCCTGTAAAAGTTTTACATAATTTTTGTTTGATATTTATAACAATCTTGGTTATGATGATAGGTACCTGAAATACGTGATCCTCGATATTGCTAGTTTCAATATACACTATGTCAATGTGGCCCCTTGATGCACTAAAATCCATTGTAAAGATCCATTGTTAGCCGCGTACAGTATAGCAAACAATCGATGTACTGAAGTATTTATAATTCAACGTAACACAGCTACCACTACTTATATAATACATTGGTACTTACGTACTGCATACAACACAAGGTCGCGACTTTTTCTATAGATAAGGGCAGAAATCCTTAGAAATCACTTCTTAGAGCGAAAGAAATATCGAATCAGGGGAAGGAACTTCTTTTCCTTGATACCTACCGTTATTCTGTCGCTTCATTTTCTCTCATTATAATGGCAATTTCATGGCATGTCAGCGGCACGCTGGACTACCACAACAGGGTAATCAGTTTGAATCAATTTAAAAAAAGGCGAAAATAATAAAATTTAAAATAAATTGTAAATTTTGGTACTATACCTGACGTGCTGCTGACTGTACCTAATATTCTTTAATATTTTGACTGCATCGAAATTAAACTACGCAATTAACGAATCACGCCTTTTCCTTTTATGGGTAAATCACTAATTAACTAGGCGCTCTTGCTACGATAGGTATCTCTTTTGCTTAATCTAGCTAGAGAGAAAACCGGTCAAGAGCGAGTCGGACTCGCGCACCGAGGGTTCCGTACAATCATAAATATTATATTTGGATATGTTACTTTAGTACAGTCTTTAAAAAGTAGGATAAACGGCAGACAGGTGGAAGGGCGAACAGGCGGACAGTTAATTTACAAATCTTAACCACAGCTGCTTATGGTGACTGAAAAACGTTTCAGCCACTCCACATTGCAAACTGTTTATATTACTAAGTAGTAACTTATTCTCCGTTTATTCGTACGGCAAACAGAGGTAATTATATTAGAACCAGCCACCAATTATTATTGACATCGTTTTATTTTTCTTGTAGTCTTTACATAAACTACTATCACATACAGGGTGCATTTGTAATCACTCTCCAAATTTTAAGGATGTGGTCAGTCCATGAAACTTTCTCCATGAAACATGTGTCGAAATACGCCAAAAAATACTGGTCATCCCATACTAAACTGATCACGTGATCTCTTTGTTTTGTATGAAAAGTCATTTTTTTTTTACATATTTGACCCTATGTTTCTTAGAGAAAGTTGTTCAGTTTCATGGACTGAACACATCCTCAAAATTTGGAGAGTGATTCCAAATGCACCCTGTATAATTATTTCAGATTTTTCTCTTTGCAAACTTCGGAGATAAGGGGGGGGCGGGGAACGGTATTTTTTTTTACATTTTTCATCATAAGTCGAAAACTATGCGGCCTAAGAAAAAAGAAAAAAAATGTTTTAAAATGTGCAAACAGCGCTCTTTCATATGATACCCCACATGTCCTACCTCACTTCAAATTTTTAAGACCCTTTTTCAGTCCCTGTTGTAATTTTTTTTTATTTCTTTCTTATTTGCAAAATAGTTGGGCAAATGTCATCTTAAGCTATTCCAAATTTCAAGTTGATACCATTAGTAGTTCTCGAGATAGCCAGCTGTGACAGACAGACAGACAGACTGAGTCACACCATAAGGGTTTCTTTTTTACCATTTTGGTACGGAACCCTAAAAACAGCCACGCAGCGCGCTTTTTGTGCACAGTCGATTTATGTGCGTGCGTAGCTAATTCCGAAAAGCGGGATATTTAGCGTTCCGCATACACCCTGAGCGGGACGTCTCGTTAAGGGACTTAGAAACGGGACGTTCCGCGTATTGCGGGACGGTTGGCAACCCTACTCACGAGGCAACGCGCTTGGCGGGGATCCGCCCAACCAGGTAAAGACGGCTGATCGAATTTTGATGAAATTAAAACATAGAATAAAATTTTATCCTGGTTAATGGATTTCTTAGGATTTCCTCGAACATCCACGTCATCACACCAATATAATGAGTCTTACCTTAAACCTCAAAGGGCCTACAGGTGGCGCCGCATACGGAACTCCGTCAAAGCCAGCGAACAGACGACCCCTGGTGGACCGGCTCCAAGATCCTCGCACCACTCCATAGGCCGTCGTCACCGAAGGAGGGTCTAAGTCTTTAGCTACCACCACCGAAACCAGCGCCAATAATTTGATGGCAAACATTTTTTACGGTTTAATTTCAACTGTAATCTATATTGTGTAGAATTGCGAATAGGAAGAAACACGTTAGTGTAAAATTGAAGACTGTGTGTAAATAGAGAATGTGATCAATGGCAGATGTGCGGAATCCATATTGTATAGAATCACAAATAGGTAGAAAAAAGAGATTGTCACGAACGTCGATTAATTAATTTTGGATGTTTGTAGAAAGAAAACTTATCAAACAGCGCTAAGATGATTAGGACCAGCCCCGCTACTCAAATGGCCAATATTCAAATGGTATATGCTTACTTTTAAAGTTTAAATATGAGCAATCGTCGATTAAATCCATGTCGAAAACTTATACATATATTAGGAGGTCATAACAAACTTGGTTAAAGATCGCGTAAGTGGTTTACAGGATGGAGAGGCACTCTCTGATGCTAAATATGTCAGTCTGTTTGCGTGAAGTGGTTGCATTCTTTTTATATGCAGGGTGAAAAATGTGTTATTGTTACCAGAAAAAAAACGATAAGGTAAATGGCTGACAATAGTACAGCAAGTAAGTATTAGTTGTACTCACGTGAACTGTGTAAAGACTGACCAAAATTCGGTTGCATTTCGTAGGTATAAGCGATTAACATTTTGTTTGTTTGTAATGTATAAACTCAAAAAGTACTGATCCGATTTAGAATTTTTTTTCACCTATAGAAAGCTGCATTATCAGCAGGTAATATGAGCTATAAATTATTTTCAATTTTTTTTGCCTTTTTTCAGCCTGCATATAAAAAGAACGCAACCACTTCACGCAAACAGACTGACATATTTAGCATCAGAGAGTGCCTCTCTATCCTGTAAACCCAGAGTCAGCCACTTACGCGATCGTTACCAAATTTGTTATGGCCTCCTAATCTATTATGTAAATTACACACTTTGATGTATTGTATGGAATTTACAAGCTTTCGGCATGTAATTTTATAGTTTACTGATTTTTTTAATATAGCGTTCAAACGCATAGAATTTTGGCCATTTGAGCAGGTATACCTTGCTTTGTATTATGATAAAGTAGGTATGTAGGAGAAAGACGTCGAAAGCAAAGCAATTATCTCTTTATGTTTCAAAAACATAGGTAAACAATATTTCGAGTAAATGCTATCTAATGAATCTAAACATTTTCATCAATAAAACATCAGATTCTAAAATATTTCAAAGAACCTACACTACAATAAATAAAAATGAATTTAAAATTCAATACATTCAGCTCACTATTTTGTAACTAAAATATTATGAAATCAAACTCTCTTGCGAATTTTATATTTTACTTGCATCATTTATAAAAAGTTCCATAATTCCAGAGCCTAATTGCCATAGCAACTACACAGCAATTTGAGTAATAAAAATGAGAAATAATGATCAAAGAAAATTCGAAGTTGCGTAGGGGTTTATTTCGTCGCACAATATGTCAATAATAAAAACGTCTAAAATTAGAGAAACGTGTACACGATTATTTGATAAGTATACAATTATATTTTAGCCAACCGTCTCAATATTAGGTTTTTACCTATAAAATTGCCGATATTTTCTCAAAGATATAGAATATTTTCCAATTGCTTGATATTATATCGAATTATGATTATGACCATGATAGTTCAGTAAATCTATTTCACAGTAATTACATAATCCTTATTTTAGTTTTCTTAGCATTAAAAAAAAATACCTTACAAGAGTCAACTTTTTTTGTTAGCAAAAATTACCATTTTATTTGTTGTAACTTAGTCAAAACTTATTTTTTTTCGTTTAACCTAAATTAAGTAAGTTAGCTTAGTGTTCAAACATTTGTACATAAAAAAATTGTAGCATTAGCATTCACAGTTGTTAAATAAATTAAGAAAATGCAATTTCTTGGAAAATCCCCATACATATCGGCAATTTCGTGGGTCAAGACTTGCACTTATCTATTAATCAATAATAAACATCCATCAAAACGTTTTCATTCTACAAACACCCAAAACTGTCGTATTTTTTTCTAAACTTTCAACTTCCAGGAACTTATCTCAGGAAGTTTAAAATTTGGATTCCAAAGTACGCAAGAAGTTTCTGAACAGTTGCGAACTATCAAGGAATTTATTTGTTTACTCTTCGAAATTTCACAAGCGAAAACTAATTATACAATGAATTTTAATTATTTGTGGAACAAACTTTAAAATTAACCACACAGCAACTAAGTACGCACGACCACTTTGTGTTTATCAAATTACATAACTAAATAAAAAGATATTAAAGTATACCTATTTAGGAATAAATTGTTATCGTCTTGCCCTGTGACTGTGCTGTGACCGATTAATATGAACTACAGATTGTATTTTATTATACTTAGTAAGAATAAGTAGTTACTTGTTCAAAATTGCTCTTTCTATCTAGGTACGTACTACCGTTTTATATATTATATTAAGAGTCCGTACACATTTTGCCGCTGACTGCAACTCTCACACTCGCACATTTAATGTTTTCTCAAGTTTTATTAAATCTGAGTGCTTAATCGGAAAATGTGTCTCGTGTACTTTTCGCAACATAAGATTACTGACATTTCAAAATATTTTTATACAGTGCTGAAGTACAAAAATTTATCGTTTTTGCCAGTTCAAATAACTGTTAGAATAGAAACGACAAACCGGCCAAGTGCGAGTCGGACTCGCGCACAAAGGGCTCCGTATCAAAAAACGGCAAATAAAATCAGATTCGTTGTATGGGAGCCCCCTTAAATATTTATTTTATACTGTTTTTAGTATTTGTTGTTATAGTGGCAACAAAAATACATCATCTGTGGAAATTTCAACCGTCTACCTGTTGTCGTTATTAACTGGTTTTGATAATAAAATGATCGAGTACAAGTTAAAAGAACAAAACTGGAACGAATTGTTGCAAATTGATGATCCCATTAGTTTATACAGTGCAATTAAATCTATTTTTTGTAGTATTTATGACCAATCACAAATAAGTATTCAATGTAAAAAGAGGGAAAGTCAGCCATGGGTTAGTGAAAAGTTAGTTAACATGTTAGAAATTAAAGATAATTTATTTAGAAAATGGAAATCAAACCCAACCAATGATAACTACAGATTAGAATATACAAAATACAGAAATATAGTCCAAAAATGTGTAAATAAAGCTAAAAATAAGAATAAAAAGCAAGAAATCTCTAATTGTAATGGGGACATGCGTAAAATATGGGGTAAAATTAATCAATGGCTAGGGAAAAAGAAAATGTCAGTTGATGCCATTATCGAAAGACACATGCAAGATGGTCAGCCGATGAAAATAATTTGTGATAAGTTCTGCGAGACTTTTACTGATGAAATCGATAAAATAAAACACAAATGTAATAAAACCTTTTTAAATAGAAATCAATACACAAACGACTGCTGTATGAGTTTTCGATATAAAATGGTATCTGCTGAGGATGTTACAAAAATCATAGACCAACTAAATTGCAACAAGTCATCGGGATCAGACCAGATTAGAGTAAGGGATATTAAAATAATTAATAATAATATCAGTCCTGTGATAGCAAAATTTATTAATATGTGTCTTATAAAGGGTGTTTATC
This sequence comes from Agriphila geniculea, assembly GCA_943789525.1. Classification (NCBI taxonomy): domain Eukaryota; kingdom Metazoa; phylum Arthropoda; class Insecta; order Lepidoptera; family Crambidae; genus Agriphila; species Agriphila geniculea. The sequence continues at coordinate 1,423,268 of OX038879.1, read as the reverse complement.
CAAATGAATTAAAAAAAGGAATAATTAGGCCAATCTACAAACAAGGCTCGCATCAAGATTACACAAACTATAGACCCATAGCCTTACTTAATGTACTCAATAAAATAACAGAAAAAGTTATAGTAAAGCAACTGTCTGAGTTCTTGGAAAATAATAATATTCTCACAGATGTACAATATGGGTTTAGACCTAACAGAAGCACAGACATGGCATTATCAAAATTTACAGATGACGTTAACAATGCGCTTAATGAACAAAAACTAGTTATGGTTATATTCATTGACTTTAAAAAATCGGTCAAGTGCGTGTCGGGCCACGCGCCGTAGGGTTCCGTAGTTACCTTATACCATACCATATTTAATACCACCTATAATTTTTCGTCTGTAAAAATAACTTTGTTTTTCACAGTGTTGGTATGAATGACAAAGTTATATTTGCAGTTTTGGAAAATGTGCTATATCTCGAAAACTAATTACTATATTTCGTTCAAACCAATTTTGGTTGAAAGTGTTTATTAAGGTCTACAGTGTATATTTTTTTTAGATTTTTCACTCTCTTATTTCAAAAGTTAAAGGGGGGGGGACACACATTTTACCACTTTGGCGGTGAATATCTTTCAAACGGTTGACTTTGAGAAAAAGTTGTCTTAGAAACCTCAATGTCATTTTTAAAGACCTATCTATAAACACCCAACACGTGTTGGTTTGAAGAAAAAAATTTTTTTCAGTTTCAGTTCCATGTATAGGGGGCCCCCCCTTAATCTTTTATTTTTCTTATTTTTGTATTAAATTCGTTAAGCGGTTAACAGAATACATCTACTTACCAAGTTTCAACTGTGTAGTCTTAATACTTTCGGAATAAAGTGGCTGTGACATACGGACAGACAGACAGACAGACAGACAGACAGACAGACAGACAGACAGACAGACAGACATGACGAATCTATAAGGGTTCCGTTTTTTGCCATTTAGGCTACGGAACCCTAAAAAGCGTTTGACACGCTGGATCACGATGGCTTGTTGCAGTCTATGGAAGAGTGTGGGATTAGAGGACCTACAAATGAATGGTTCCGTAGCTATTTAAAAAATAGAACAGTAGAAGTTAGCATTAGTGGAGCTAGAAGTGATGTAGGTAATATTAAGTACGGTGTTCCTACCGGATCAGTGTTCGGGCCTGTAGGGTACATTATCCACGTTAATGGTATGAGCAAGGTAATTAAGTCAAGTAAAACTTATATGTATGCAGATGATACCTGCTTAATGTTTAGTGGTAAAGACCCAAATCATATACAAGAAGTATTGCAAACAGATCTGGAAAATACTGTGAAATGGGCGCATGATAACGGCATAATCATTAATGTAAATAAAACTAAATGCATGTTAATATCCTCGCCGTATAATAAACAAAAAGAAACAGAAATTATAATCAAGGGTCATACCTACGACTGTTTACATAGAAATGACAGAATAGATTGCGGATGCAAACACATAGAACAAGTAAAATCCTATAAATATCTAGGCTTGACTATTGATAATGATTTCTCATGGAAACTACATATAAAGCAAATTGGTAAAAAACTTCGTAGTGTTTTAGGTAAACTATATTATTTAAAATTTACAACGAACCGAGGTATATTATTTATGCTATATCATGCGCTTGCTGAGGCAACTATAGAGTATGGACTGGGGAGTTATGGCCTAACGTTCCCAGGCTTTTTAAACGAGATTAAGGCGTTACAAATAAGGTTATTAAAAAATGTAGTTGATAAAAATATAAAAAACTCGTGCAAAAATGACTATGAAAAATTATATAAAATATGTAAAATTGTACCTGTTGATAAAAAGGCTAAAATGAAGCTAATTCTAGAGCAATATAATAAAAATAAACATAAAAAGGTAAGGGAATATAGCTACCCAACACGTCAATCTAAAAAAATAAAATATGAAGTACCAAGCGTCAATAACTACTTCGGTAAACGTACGAGGCGATGGATCATACCGACACTACATTACGAGCTTCCTCCGGATTTATTGAAAGCTGCTATCTCAAAAAACCAACTCAAAACCATATTAAAAAAACATTACCTGTCATTATGCCCGTAGTAATAAATAAAATTAAACATCACCTCAATCTAATTAAACATAGTTCACAATAAAAGATTAGTAATAAGATAAATAAACAAATACATGTAGAAAGCCAAAAATAATATAAGTACAGTATAATAGAAAAAAGTGCATGCTATATAGATATATCGATAAATAAATAAAGCTGAAAAAAAAAAAGTATCAAACAGTCAAATATTTCGACAGAAATTTATACCTAGCTTATAAGTATCAATAAGTAATTGTACCAATTATGAATAAAACGGGGTGCGATTTGTTATGTTAGAATAAGTCATAAGTTTATAGTACATACATATTTAATTAGACTGTAAGTTAAAAACTAAGGCGAGAACTACTGCCGACAAACTGCTGAGCAGTTTGGCAGGTGTTATTTTTGTGAAACACTGTATACATACTTAACGGAAAAAAAAAAAAAAATAATAATAATAATAATATCGAGCATAAAACGGCAAAAAATCAAGTTTGTTGTATGGAAGCCCCCCTTAAATATTTATTTTATTATGTTTTTGTATTTGTTGTTATTGGCTCCGTGCACGCTTTTAGCGCCACCTAGCGTGTTGCAACTTTGTTGGCTCTGACCTGACCGTTTTGACGTTTTGATATGTAATGGCGGCATTGTGACAAAATGTTAAAAAATACTATACATATTGTGTTATTAATGTAAATTTCAAAATTACTGTGATTTTGGTGGACAAAGTGTTGTGAAATCATTTTTGGTCATTTAAATTAAATATGGCAAGTAAGATCTATTCAAAAAGAGTGTTTTATTTTGGTTATATCAGGGTTTGTTTGCTTCTTTTTTAGTTGTAGATTTTGTAAAACAAGAGGATAAAGCTACTTTAATAATTTTACTAATTGATAATAAACATATATCATTATTCCTGTATCGCTAATAATAAATTAAATATCGTTTTCAAACAGATTACAGAGCCTTCATTATTTCTACTTTTTGCCACCATGAGCGCTGCGATCGATTATTATACCTTCGCACCCTCCCAATAGCGGCAACAGAAATACATCATCTGTGAAAATTTCAACTGTCTAGCTATCACGGTTCATGAGATACAGCCTGGTGAGGGCTTCAAATACCGTTAAAAATGTGTAACGTTATCGATGTACTTGCATCGATAACGGTAAGAAAAAAATAACGTTAAAATTAATAACGTTATAACTGGAAATTAGTAACGGTAAAATTGATAACGGTAAACAGAATAATAACGTTATTTTTTCGTTCCTGGGTAACGTTATGACACTTTATTAAAAAACTTAAAACTAATTGTGTAATTGACGTTGACGCCCCGCCGCGCCGTGCCGGCACGGTCACGACCCGTCTCTGCGCAGTTTGCAACTACTCGTAGGTACCTATTTAAATTGAACAAGACGAAAATGGAAGGTAAATAAGTGTTTCATTATTCTTTGTAGGAAATATTATATTCGTTATGCGAAGGATGTTAAACTAGCTTCCCGATGAGCTAGAGACTTGAAATTTTTGAACATAGATCAGAACTGGAAGGCAATGCAATATTTTGGTGTCATTGAGCTGATCTGATGATGAAACTGGAAGAAGGCCACAGGAACTTAATGATGAAACCATACAACCCCATTGTGATTAGGCTTGTTAGAATCGTCTTAACGAGTACTCTAAGGGGAGATAAGGTCCAGGGTCTGATGATGAAGCTGGAAGGCCATGCCAAAGGAACTCAATATTGAAACCGTCGTGCAATCCCATCGAGTTTGGGCTCATTTAAATCGTCTTGACGAGTACTTTGTTGGGAAATAGTGTCAGAGGATCTGATGATGGAGCCGGAAGAGGCCATAGAAACTCTATAACAAACAAAACCACGCTACCCCATCGAGTTTGGGCTCGTTTGAATCGTCTTGAAAAGTACTTTGTTGGGAAATAGTGTCCGAGGATCTGATGATGGAGCCGGAAGAAGGACATAGGAACTCTTTAATAAAACCACGCCACCCCATCGAGTTTAGGCTCGTTTGAATCGTCTTGACGAGTACTTTGTTGGGAAACAGTTTCCAGGGTCTGATGATGGAGCCGGAAGAAGGCCACTGGAACTGGGTAATAAAACCATGCAACCCCATCTAGTTTGGGCTCGTTTGAATCGTCTTGACGAGTACTTTGTTGGTAAGTAGTGTCCAGGGTCTGATGATGAAGCCGGAAGAAGGCCATAGAAACTCAATAATAAAACCATGCAACCCCATCGAGTTAGGGCTCGTTTAAATCGTCTTGACGAGTACCTTGTTGGGCAATAGTGTCCGAGGATCTGATGATGGAGCCGGAAGAAGGCCATAGGAACTTTATAATAAAACCACGCTACCCCATCGAGTTTGGGCTCGTTTGAATCGTCTTGACGAGTACTTTGTTGGGAAATAGTGTCTAGAGTCTGATGATGGAGCCGGAAGAAGGGCACTGGGACTCAGTAATAAAACCATGCAACCCCATCGAGTTTGGGCTCGTTTGAATCGTGTTGACGAGTTCTTTATTGGGAAATAGTTTCCAGGGTCTGATGATTGAGCCGGAAGAAGGGGACTGTGACTCTGTAATAAAACCATGCAACCCCATCGATTTTGGGCTCGTTTGAATCGTCTTGACGAGTGCTCCGATAGGAGATGGTATATTTTTAGTCTTAGCTCGTTAGGTAAAGAGCAAAAAATTATAATTTATTGAAAAAAATATATTTTAAAAACACGTTTTTAAAACGGACTAAATTATTTACAAAAAATATAGGACAAAAAAGATTAAAACGGAACAGTAAAAATGAACTAAAAAATAAAAAACAAATTCTTCTGTAAATATTTATAACCCTAATAACCTATACCTACAGTTAAACCTGAAAATTTTAAACCTAAAAACGTGGAGCGCATTTTGTAAAATTTATCATCCATATTATATCCAGACTTAAGGCAGAATATTGTTGATACTTTAGATTAGAAACATTGTTATCCATCTCAATGTAATGTATATGTCGCAGCCAACTAGCTTAATAAGCCATTTAATTAGCGGCCTAGCCTTTTCATTGATAGGCGCCATTCAATCATTGGCCTAAATAACATCCCTTATTTATTATTAATATTTACATTTAGTTTAACGCCTAGGCAAATGACTTGGTTCGATAACGTTTAATCACTTGCCTAGCCGTGTAATTGTAATTTAGTTCAATTTTCTATCACCAGTGCGCTCTAGGCGGTGCTGCTGTCAAAATGTCAATATGGTGGCGAGCATCTGTGATATTTCCGGTGCTTTTTACAATTAAATTGCGTTTACACGAAAATATCGTGAAATGAAAGTGTTTGGTGCGAAAAATAGTGCAAATCAATCTTTGAACGAACGTTTTAAGGGTATTTAAAAAAAAAAACTCTTAGAATATGACCAATAGCATCAAGGTACCTTGATTTGTTTTGTATTTTTCGTAATTTATTGTTTGTAAATATGAAAATGATTTGCGTTTTCTTTTTAAGATCTCACGGTGAAGTCCGTAAACCTTAGAGTTCGGACATTAGAAAGAATCTTAGAGGTTTATAAACGATAAACGAGAAAGCTCAGGTGACCATGAGTTCTGGACAGAAAAGGACTATTACTGGATGAAAACTTATGTCGTACTCGTACTTACGATATTGTAAATTTTTTGAACCGGTTCGACGAAATTATAGATGGATCTTTTTGAAAAAGGTTCTGTTCCTCTGAACCAGTTTTTAAACCGGTTCTAAAAAAAAATATGCGTATTTTTCATTAACCGGTAAACTTTTCGCTCCGGCCAACGAACTGAAGTTAGTGAAATCTTCGCAGTGGTCTCGAACCTACCGATTTTTAGTATTTCTACCGATATGGAGCCACTCTTATCGCAATACCGAAATGTAAGGGTCAAGCTGGGCGCGTATCGAAGCGAAGCGAAGCGCGCTCATTGGTACTATTTTGACAAGAAAACGGCAACGCAATGTTAAATAAAAATCCAAGATGGCGGACAACTTTTTTGGTTTTGGGCAGATTTCGATGAAACTCGGTTTTTGGTACTTTTTTGACAAGAAAACAGCAACGCAATGAAAAAATATAAAACATCCAAGATGGCAGCCATCTTTATTGTTTGTGCGCCGATTTCGCTGAATCTCGTTTTTTGATACTATTTTGACAAGAAAACCGGTTCAAAATTAACCTCTATTATAACGGTTAAACCGGTTAAATCTAATATGGCGGCCAACTTTTTTGTTTTTGGGCCGATTTCGATAAAACTCGGTTTTTGGTACTATTTCGACAAGAAAACAGCAACGCAAAACATTTTTTAACATGTTCAACAGAAAATGTTTAAAAATCCAATATGGCGGCCAACTTTTTTATTTGTGGGCCGATTTCGATGAAATTTGGTTTATGGTACTATTTTGACAAAGAAACCGCAACGTAATGTTCAAAATAAAAACAAAACAAGATGGCGGCCAATTATTTTTGTTTGTCGGCCAATTTCCATGAAACACGGTTTTTGGTACTACTTTGAGGAGAAAACAGCAACGCAATGTTAAAAATATAAAAAAACCAAGATTGCGGCCGAATTCTTTATTTGTTCTTCTTTTTTTCAACCGTGTTACATCAAAATCAATTAAAAAGAAAGTTGGTATCTTGTTTTTTGTCATTGTTTACATTGCGTTACCGTTTTCTTGTCAAAATAGTGCCATAAACAGAGTAATGAGTGCGCGATAATGTAGAATTATAATTTTTACATTGCATTGCTGTTTTCTTGTCAAAATCTACCTAATACCTAAATCCGAGTTTCATCGAAATCAGCACACAAACAAAAAAGTTGGTCGCCATATTGGATTTTTTGATATTTTCAATGCGTTGTTATTACCTTGTCAAAATATTAGCAAAAACCGAGTTTCATCGAAATCGGCAAACAAATAAAAAAGTTGGCCGCCATCTTGGATTTTTTATATTTTAACATTGCGTTGCTGTTTTTTTATCAACATAGTACCATAAACCGAGTATCATCGAAATCAGCCCATAAACAAAAAAGTTGGTCGTTATTTTTTAACATTTTCAACATTGCGTTGTTATTTCCTTGTCAAAATAGTATCAAAAACTGAGTTTCATCGAAATCAGCCCACAAACAAAAAAGTTGGCCGCCATCTTGGATTTTTAATATTTACAACATTGCGTTATTTGCTTGTCAAAATAGTATCAAAAACCTAGTTTTATCGAAATCGGCCCACAAACAATAAAGTTGGCCGCCATCTTAGATTTTATATATTTTAAACATTGCGTTGTTATTTCCTTGTCAAAATAGTATCAAAAAAGAAGTTTCATCGAAATCGGCCTAAAAACAAAAAAGTTGTTTTCGCTGTGCTCTCCCAGCTTGAATTGACCCTTATGAATTTTTCACGATTTCTGAGAATCCCCTATGATATGACTGCCCGGGCGATAACCTAGGAATAAACCGGTTTATTTAAGTTCAAAGTATCGCTCCTATTTGGTTCCGCACCGGAACGGAATTTTTGGATTTCGGTTTAACCTTTATAATAGAGGTTAATTTTGAACCGGTTTCAAGCCCTGCTTTACCTACCTACATATATGACATTAAAGTATTCTACTTCAATAATAATTATGAATACAATATCAAAATATTTCATATTTTATTCGTTACATGGTTTGGTTACCCTATTTAATCACAACGGCCTGAGCCGTTAATTAGATGTTGTTTTGGACGTGTTGACTGAATATTATTTAGGCCGCTGATGAAACGGCGACGTTCAATGAAAGGGCTAGGCCGCTAATTGAACGGCTGATTAAGCCAGTTGCCTGCGACATATATAATATTGTCAAATAAATACTCTGATTCTGATTCTGGTAATAAATATGCGTTATAATTATAAACCGTAAAAATATTAAAATTACTACCTAATTTTAGTTATTGACAATTATTCCTAGTCGACAATTTTCTTAAAATTAAGGCGTAGGTACCCAATTTAAATCTATAGGTAGTTATAATTCCACCAAATAGTACCTAAAGCAGGCGTCCGTCACTCGCTCAAGGCCACGCGTTATATACCTACCGCTCAGCGTATCGTCCATCGTCCACGAGAGTGGTCGTTCTATGAGCTCAAAATCAATGGAATATTGCAAATCGATGTACAGTATAGCCGTTTGGTACACTACACATATAATTATGGTGAAAAAAAAATGTTGGACACGCAGTTCTTAAAAATTCTTCCCTTAGGAGAGCAGTATGGTGTCATCTTTTTTTTTTGATGGGAAAAATATTGTTCTAAAACCTATGGTATCGAATGATAGGGCTCGCTGAGCTGATTCTAAAAATATATCACATTGATATATTTCAGCCACCTATACCGAAAGAAAGAACTCATTCGGTCGGAGTCATGTCATGTTTAGACTACTTAGACATGCACGGCCGGCGGTGCAGCGGCGGCGGGCGAGCTGGCAACGTCGCGTAACAGAAAATAATGATACTAATTACCGGTAAAAATAACGTTATTTTTTGTAACGTTATCTAGTAACATAACCATATTATAACGTTATATTAACGTTATGTTACTAGGTAACGTTAAAAAAAATAACGTTATCAAGGTATCATATTGAAAATAACGTTACGTAACGTTATTTTTACTGTTATTTGATAACGTTATAAAGCCCCTGACAGACAGATAGACAGACAGACAGACAGACGGACAGCGGAGTTTTAGTAATAGGGTCCCGTTTTACCCTTTGGATACGTAACCATAAAAACTGAAATATTATATTAAAATATCCGTAATCTTTAATTGCGCAAAGTGGCCGAGACACATTTTTCAATTACGCACTCAGACTTAAAAAATCTTGAGAACATATGAAATGTGCGAGTGAGAGAGCGGTAGTCAGGCGCAAAATGTGTACGGGCTCTTAAATCTTCTTTATGATAAAAAAATAATGCTTTTCGTTGGCAAGCGAATCACTTCAAAACGTCTGGACCGATTTGTCAATTTTTTGTTTTAAACCTTCGTTCGTAATAATCCGTTTACTAAGAAAAAAAATTAAAAATATTTTCCCGGCGACGTTTTCAAATTAGGGAAAACTGAACGCCCTTTTTTCTATGGGATTTTTGTATGAAATACGTAATCTAAATTTCCTCAGCGAGAAAAAGTACTATTACCACAGAATACTAAAACGTTTTATTATTACGATCATTCTTTGTAATTTATGAAACCTCAATTAAAGTATGAATACGCAAAATTTGATAGTTCTTTACTATGCCGTTTATTTATTTGATAAGGTATCAATCAGTGTTTGTTTTTCCTCACTATAGATAACCTTACAACAGTCGTAACAACGACAACGAAACAAGATAAAGATTCGAAATTGGAGCTCTTACAAAACATTTAAGTTCGTTCTCATTTATTTTGTGTAGGTATACTAGAAAACAAGTGAGCGATGCAAAATACGGAGACAACTTGCTGGATACAGAGAAATGGAGCTGAATTGTCTAGCAAACATCTAAGGCACGGTGCAGACCTGCGGAGGCAGGGTGTAGCGAAGACGATTCATTTTGAAAATTTTACTTTGGTTACTTTGGCATATGGTTGGTCGCGCGGCAAGGGGCCATCCATAAATTACGTCACGAATTTCATGGTTTTTGACGCCCACCCCCGTCCTTGTCACAGTTGGTCACATTTGTAAGAAAGTGTGACGTCATATATTTTACAATTTTACATCTAAAAATAATCATGGAATTAAAACAGCAGTTCCGAAATTTGTTTTATTTCAATTTTAATGATTTTGAAATGTGACGTTACGAAATGTAGGACCCCTCCAACCCCTTTGTCACACAATGTCACACTTCGTCGACTCCCTCCCTCCCCTTAACGTGTGACGTAATTTATGGATGGCCCTCAACTGCATGCGTGGAGAACTGTAGTATGCTAATATCACTGAGGTCCACTTTCAATCGCTCTTTATCAGAATGACCTTTTCGCTGAAAGGCAATTTACGTTGGATGAAATAATGCACTTCAACGCGCCACCGCAGTTGTGCGCTGGGCCTAATGGATACAACACAATGAAGTTAGTTAGGCGAAGGGTACACACATAAAATTGTGTGCAATTAGCGTGGCATTGTTGTGACTTGAGACACAATGTCACACACTACATTTAGTCCACATTTTATTGTCATTTGCCATTACGTAAGTATTTGTCATTTTATCAAACCGACAAAAATACATTGAGAAATGGCAAAATGTAAAAAGATTGTTTACCTTTATGTCATTACTAGCGGCCGCCCGCGACTTCGTCTGCGTGGAAAGGTTTTTTGCTATCCCTCGGGAACAATACATTTCTTCGGGATGAATGGTACCCTATGTCCTTCTCTGTACCCCTGACAACGTGTATGCAAAATTTCATGACGATCGGTTCAGTAGTTGAGACGTGAAGGCGTAACAAACAAACAAACAAACAAACAAACAAACAAACAAACGGACTTTCGCATTTATAATATTAGTAAGGATAGTACGAGTTTACTACAAAAGCAACATACCTATCCAAATTATCTAGATCATTACATTTACGATTATAGTACATTATGATACAAGTTAGCTTAGGTTGCTTATTGCACACAAGGCTGTGGGTTGCAGCCCGAGCCGCAGGCGAGGGCGTAACTCAGCCGAGTGTGCAATAAGTAAGAGCTCACGAGTTTCATACGACGTTTTTCAACACATTTGCGAGGAAAAAACAAACTAATTTACCACACAGCAACAAATACGACAAAAACAAAATCATAATCATGCTGAGAAAAGGCGCGCAGGTTTTTTTTTTTTGTTTTTTTCACACGCCCAATGCGAGAATATTTTGCGAACAAAGGGGTTAGTGAGCATACAGTCTACTTCAAAATTATAAATTTAGGTGATAAAATGCTAATATTTTAATATTTTTTAACAAAATATTGTAAATTAGGAATAATTTGATAATAATAAATATTTGTTTGACTTAACTAAGGACCTACACATTTATTTATTCCAAAAATGCAAATGAATTTTCAGCGGCATAAAACCTCTTTGTTGTTACTAAAAAATAACTGTATTTACCCGGTTAAATTGAAAATGCTCTGTTTACTCGCATAGAACTTGCAGTAAGGTACCTATTTAACTTTGTAGGGATAATTCTATAACCAACTAGTGTTTTATATATTATTGCACGCGTTTGTTATAGTTCGGTTTATGGCCCTAAAAGCGATGTATTAGGGTTCACTTTACGAGCAAGTGTGTTGAAAAAACAATTAAAAGACAAGTTCGCGCAATGTAACAACGTGTTAGTGAAATACAAACTTCTTTTACCCACCGTTAGCACATGTGTAGCACATAATTTATGTACGGTCCCGTTAATTTATCGTAGCTACTACAACTGTAGCGACGCAATCATACCGGCATATAGTTAGGATGCTAGATTAAGTAAAAGTAAGTATAATCGTATACATTACCTACGTGCAGGCTTGACTTCGCACAAACTTACGTCAAGTAATCGAAGAAATTGTATCGAAACCTAACTCCAGTAAAGTCCTGTAAAGTTCCATTCCAACATTGAACAGTTGGACCGCAGTTCTCGAGTAAAGACTTAGTTTGGTGAAAGTATTTCCCTTTTCGCTGAACACTAATTGGTGAAGAGATTCTGCCTCAACAACATGTGTCTGTTTTATACGTGAATGCATCCACATAACATGAACAGTGTACCGTTTCGATTGTGAGCAACCAAAGTGCAGTGTGACCACAACACTGCGGTTCTTGTTAGTTGAATGAAACTGGCGTGAAATTGTGAATGCACAAGGCAAACGATGTATGGCAAATGATACAGAAATTCAGCGAGTAGCAAGTGTAAATTGCAATCAAAAATCAAAATGTTCAATTCTTTTATAGGGAAAAATGTTGTTGTACTTAAAAGTATTCTGTAAATCATAATGAATGAATAAAAAAGTAAAATAGAAGCAAAAAATCATTTTAGTGATAACATTATAGTTTTTTTAGTTATGACAATATTAAAAAATAGATTTAATCGAGAAGTATCGACTATACTTACAACTATAACCTTTTTAGCATTTAGGTACCTGTCTAATGCCAGCTATACACTCGCGCCGATACACTACGAGACAAACCGAGAGCGATAGTGTACAGGGTAGCTCTCGTTACCTCTCGGAGTGCCTCGCTGTCACTTGCTTGCTTTCGGCCCCGTGTCGGTTTTTAACCGACTTCACAAAAAGGAGGAGGTTCTCAATTCGATTGTATACTTTTTTTTTTTTTTTTTTATCGTTGTTCGCGCATATCTTCGACATTTATGGACAGATTTTGATGATTCTTTTTTTGTTCGATTGAGTTTTCTTGCGAGATGGTCCCATTAAATTTTTATTTCAATCGGTTAAGTAGTTTTCAAGAAATCCTGAAAATACTATGATTTTTCATCAACTACCTTGACGACTTTGTTATTAATAAATCGAATTAGATGTTTCTTTTTGTTGGGAAAGGGTACTTTCAGTGTAGTCTTTTTAACCGACTTCAAAAAAAGAGGGTTCTCTCTCAGTTTGACCTGTATGAATGTATGTTTCTTCGCGAATATCTCACGTTTGACTGAGCCAATTTTTCTACGAAATAATATACCTACACTACCTAATAGAGAAGGTACTTACACTAAAAATGAAAAAATAAAAAATTGTTTTAAAAAACAAAAAACCGACTTCAAAAAACCTGCCTCGAAAAAGCAAGAAATAATATTCAAATCATTAGATACGCATTATCATTGTTATAATAACAAGACGTCTATTGAAGTCGGGTAGGGCTTTTAGAATAAAAAAGGAAGTTGTAGTCCCACCCGACTTCAATAGACGTCTTGTTATTATAACAATGATAATTCGTATCTAATGATTTGAATATTATTTCTTGCTTTTTCGAGGCAGGTTTTTTGAAGTCGGTTTTTTGTTTTTTAAAACAATTTTTTTGCGCACAAGTCAAGAGTCTTGCATAGTAGAATAAATTCTACTATGGTCTCGCAGTCTCTCGCGAAGCCGAGCGAGTGCATCCTATTACTAATAATGCTTCGTTTTGGCAGTTTTTTCACGGCGAAATATAGTAATTAGTGCTATAAAGTGTGTGCTATAGTTTAAAACTACGACTGCGTGACGCGAGTGTACAGGGTCGCTCTCGCAGCCAGGGCTCTCGTGCGAGATATTCTGGGCGAGAGCACTCGGGCGAGTTTACAGCCGGCTTAAGAAATTTAATTTAAAATTCCTTATAACAGAACTAAATTAAATAGCCCGGTAAACTGTTTCAAGGATGGTCCTAAAACGATTCCAATAAAAAAAAATACATGTCTAGTTTAAACCTAAAGTTTGTTACTGAACTCTTACCTACATAATTATAACCATACTAGCTTTCTTGTGGCTTCGTCTGGGTAGACATTCAGAAATTCTAAAGGGAACCTTGACCGGGGGGCTAATTCTCTAATTTAAAAAATCTATTGCAATCGCTTTCGTTTGACAGGTGGATGTGACACATTGCTGCATTTCTTTGGTAAGTTTTTATTTGTGCCAAAAAGAAGCTTCAATGTGTTACATCCTGAAAGCAATTGCGATAGATTTTTAAATTAGACAATAGAAAGGCCGGATAGACAGTATGTGTCTTATCCAGGTTATAAATTATCTATGTGTGCCAAATTTCAAACACGTCCGTTCAGCCGTTTTCGCGTGATTGATGGGATTGACATAGATAGTTTACCTACCTATAATGATTATAACGTTGTTCTGTGCTTTATTATAGTAGCTCTACAGGGTGTCTGGTAATAGCCTTATAATGCCGAATATGTTAGATAGCTTAGAGTACCAAGCAAACAACCCCAGAAAATTATTATAAAATCTGAATAACTACAATTTATATTTTTTTCTTTTTATGGAAACTGCTTAGTGGCAACCCTAGTCCGAAATTGACTTTTGCTATTGCCTATTAATGGGATTGATTATCTTATACAATAGGCTATTTGCGTCTAGGGTTGTTATTTTGCATTTTTAAATACAAATAAAAAAAAAAAAACGGTCAAGAGCGAGTCGGACTCGCGCACCGAGGGTTCCGTACAATCATAAATTATATTTGAAAATGTTACTTTAGTACAGTCTTTCAAAAAGTAGAATAAACGGCGGACAGGTGGAATAGTACAGTAGCCCGTAAAACATTTAAATCACCAAAGAGGTTACCGTTTGCCGTTGTGATATAGTTATTTAATACGAAATTATAGATACTTTAACTCAAGTTTTACAGATCGCAACCCGCCGTAACCTATATTTGTATAACTGCAAAAATTTTTATTTTTTATTTTTCAAGGTTTTCCACATGATTTAGCTATTGTCGTGTTCTACAGCTTTGTTTGATTGCCACTGATAATAGTAAGACTATGGAAAGTGATAATACACAGATTTAAGACCAGATAAAGTCCAACCATTTTCATCAGATCTTAAATCTGTGTATGGCTACTTTTTATAGTCTTACTTTTACCTGTGGCAATCAAACCAGGCTGTAGAACACGACAATAGCTAAACTATGTGGTAAACCTCGAAAACTAAAAAAATATCATTTTTGGAGATATACAAATATAGGGTACGGCGGGTTGCGATCTGTAAAACTTGAGTTAAAGTATCTATAATTTCGTAATAAATAACTATATCACAACGGCAAACGGTAACCTTTTTGGTGATTTAAATGTTCTACGGGCTACAGTACTAGAAGGGCGAACATGCGGACAGTTAAATCACAAATCTTAACCACAGCTGCTTATAGTGACTGAAAAACGTTTCAGCCACTCCACATTGCAAACTGTTTATATTACTAAGTAGGAACTTTTTCTTCGTTTATTCGTACGGCATATTAGAACCAGCCAACAATTATTATTGTAGTATTAGGTCGTCAATAATACCGCCATCTCTTGACCGATAGTGGAGTATTTTTTTTTCTTAGGTCATTACCATCTCTTGGCCGATAGTGGAACTAATTTAATCAGCGCCATCTTTTGACTGGTAGTGGAACTAATGATTTTTTGTTTGTTTTATGAATTTATAAAAAAGTGTGCTATATTGAGACATCGTTTTATTTTTCCTGTAATATTTGTATAAACTACTATCACACAGAATTATTTCAGATTTTTCGCTTTGTAAACTTCGGAGATAAGGGGGGGGAACGGTATTTTTTTTTACATTTTTCATCATAAGTCGAAAACTATGCGGCCTAAAACAAAAAGAAAAAATGATTAAAAACATGCAAACGGCGCTCTTTCATATGATACTCCACATGCCCTAGTAGCCACACTTCGAATTTTTAAGACCCCTTATCAGTCCCTGTTGTAAAAAATGTATTTATTTATTTCTTATTTGCAAAATAGTTGGGCAAATGTCATCTTAAACTATTTCAAATTTCAAGTTGATACCATTAGTAGTTCTCGAGATATCCAGCTGTGACAGACAGACAGACAGACTGAGTCACACCATAAGGGTTCCTTTTTTACCATTTTGGTACGGAACCCTAAAAACTAAATATCTCAGTTATATGGGGGTTTCAGGGTTTATAATAATTTTCCGGAACCGTGTGTATGGTACGCTATCTACCATACCCGGTTTTATAAGGCTATACCAATCATCTAATTGGCCCCCTACTCAGATTCGCTAACGTTATCTAACATAAAATTTAAAACTAAGTTAACTAAATTACGTATCTTAGGCTATTCAATTTCACACAATATAACAATATCTGTGATAATAATTATGTATTATGCTAGCGTGACTACATGTGACTTGATCGTCTAATTGCTTAAGTTTTAACTTTAAGTTAGCGAACGAATAGAATTTGAGTAGGGAGGCTGTATATTTTTATTCTTGTCTTTCTATCGCAGCCTTTTATAAAATTTCCCTTTCCAAACTGCAATTTCCTTTGCTGTCGCCTGTCGCCGACCGACATCGTGTGGTGTTGTTGAAAACAAGTCTACTTATACAATAAAAAAAATGTAATGCTTTTCGTTGGCGCGTCACTTGAGTTGAGAGCGGATGAACCTTATACGATACGTTCATTTTTGGTTAATTAAGTACCAAACAAAACGATCATAACCAAATGGACAGGACAATCAGTTTCATTGTTATTTAGGGTGGAACTAAATTATGTAACAATTCTGAAACAGGTGATAGTGTTGCTTCTTCTTCTTCTTATCGAAAGAGGATTAGTGGCCACCTCTGGTGTTAGAGTTTATCAAGCCGCCTGTAAGGCCTCTAACTTGGCTTAACGACTGTTATCAGATGACAACAGCCGGGACCGTCGGTTTTACGTGCACTCCGAAGCACGGAAGCGCTCAGTTGTAATGCCACTTTGACGGTCACCCATCCGTCACCTGACCGGACCGAGCGTTGCTTAACAAACGTGATCGAGTATGATCAGCCTGTCAAATTCCGCCATGAGCGCGCCAGTGTTGCTTAAACTGAACAATTTTCTCCAAGGAACATACGTCGAAAAACGTATTTTTAGGGTTCAGTACCCAAAGGGTAAAAACGGGACCCTATTGTATATATCTGTCTGTCTGTCTGTTACCAGGCTATATCTCATGAACCGTGATAGCTAGACAGTTGAAATTTTCACAGATGATGTATTTCTATTGCCGCTATAACAACAAATACTAAAAACAGAATAAAATCAATATTTAAGGGGGACTCCCATACAATAAACGTGATTTTTTACCATTTTTTGCTCGATATTAATAACTACAACAGGCAGACAGTTGAAATTTTCACAGATGATGTATTTCTGTTGCCGCTATAACAACAAATACTAAAAACAGAATAAAATTAATATTTAAAGGGGGCTCCCATACAAAAAACGTGTTTTTTTTTTTTGCCGTTTTTTTGGTACGGAACGGAACCCTTCGTGCGCGAGTCCAACACGCACTTGGCCGTTTTTTTTTCATAAGTCTATCAGCTGACCAATACATTTTTACATTTTATACGGGAGGATGTTTTTTTAACATTGAAAATGTTTTTTTTGAGGCATCTGTATAGGCCCGATTTTCAGCCAAAGTGCGATATCACCCTGGTGTCGTAGACATTAGAACTACGTAAATGATTGAGAAATCAAATGACGCGTCTTATCAAGGACTTTAAACTGAAAAAAAATTTTTTTCAAAAATTTCAAAATCTTTTTTTGAAAATCGCAAAAATGTGAAAAATGTGGTCGATTTTCGCCCGGTTTCGGCGAGAAAAAAATCATATCTCGTAAATGAAACGCGATATCGGGTCGATTTTAAAAACGCCTCGAGATATGACATTGGTCTACATTAAAAAAAATTTTTGAAGTAAATAACATTAAAGGATAATTCTGTAGCTTAACCTTTGTGAAGCCTAAAGTTTGCGCGGAGCGTGTGAGTAAGCGCTGAGCGCAGTAGTGTACGTACGTACCTAGTCATATCAACGCTAATAGTCTGAAAGACTTTACGTTTATAGTTATGTTTTGAGTTGTAAATGTAATAAAATGTTATTTTCTTATTATAAAAAATCGGATAGGTACTTAATGAAAGTGTTTTTAAAAGCAAAACAAAAATATATTTTTAATTTATTGATACTTATGTAAAATTCTTAAATCAAGTAAAATTAGATTAAATGAGTTTATGTTTGTATTTTTTTTTATTGATGGAAATAATAATAATAAATAATAAAAATTAAACTTAGTTTAAAAGGCCGCCGCGAGTCATCTCTGGTTCAAAGGTTCCCATGATACCGGCTGCGTTGCCGCGCTGTATTGCCAGAGAAAGCCTTTGAACTAGGTATGACCCGCTGCGGCGATCGTGTCCGCGTTGAACTAACCTATTTCCTAGTTCTCTAATGAAGGCTAACGCCTCTGAGCTCCACACGCCCGAGGTCTCCACTGCAAAGGGGATAAAAAGATAATTTTGTTTCAAAGCCCCGTACTTGAGGTGTTTTTGTCCAGCTGCATTCTCGTCAGCCGATCCAGCAGTTCGCGATGTGTAAGGCAAGTGACTGGCCGCAAAAGTGCTAACGCAGGTCGCATCTCACAGTAGACACCGACCCCTCTCCCATGGTACCAAAGTAAGGCCATCGGGTCTCTTGCCGTCTGTGCGACTCAAACCTGGAGGTTCTAAAACACAAGGAATGTTGGCGGCGATTAAAGCTCGGCGGACTATATCGTTAAGGGCATGATGTTTTGGAAATCTACCCGCGCATCTAGAGCAACTCAACCCATGGTGCCCGTTAGCTTCGACCTGGACTCCGCAAATGCAGCGGTGTGGCTCAACCACATTGCATCCCAGTCTCAAACCTACCGCCAACCGCAATGAATCGTCATCTATGAGAGTGCCCATCTAAGGAGAAGGCAGTGCGTGTAGCCAAGCCCCAGACTCCAGTCGTGATACCGCCCTAAGCCTAGCCAGATCAGTATTACTCGCATCAAATATAAGCTTCTCGTGCGTTAACTTGGATCGGAGGTCATCCCAATTCCTCTGAACTTCAGGATGATCGGGAGGATCATGGTTCGGGCAAAATATAGACCAGGCAGTCAAAGCCTCGTTCACAAAGGGTGCCTGAAAACTGTCACCATTAATGTTGAGGATTCGAGTGACTAAATTCAGGGCCCCATGCGAAGAAGCCAAGAAGGCCGGTAATGCCGTGTCCTGTATCCGGCGAATGCCAAGTCCACCGTGCCTTATAGGCAGGGATGCCTGATGCCACTGCGTATCATTCAGACAGATATTCAGAATACCTTCCAGTAATTCTTTCAGGCTATTGTCGGACGATGACAACGCATCCTGGTGCTGCCAAACAGGAGCTGTTCTAACAGTGTAATTTAATTTAGGCATCGACAAACAAGATCTTAGAAGAACCAAAGCAACATGAGCTGGTAACCGCTCCAAGCATTCGCGGCTCGACAAAAGTTCCCGGTTCTTAGCCATCAATACATTAGGTATTGCTTCCGAAAACACTGGAGCTCCCAAAATCCTGAAACTAGCTCTGTCTAACATATTAATGCCAGGCAGGACGTTTTCGACAATAGGCGACGAATTACCGCTGCACGGATAATATTCGCACTTGCTCATATTGATTTTTAGACCGATACCTTCCAACCCGGGGATGAGCGATTGAATGTCTCTGGCCACGTCTTCCGGCCTACCTCCCACAGTACCATCATCCAAGTACCAGACATTTAGTGGAGACTTTAAAGAGCGAATTAGCTTGTGAATTGCCAGACTAAAAATGGTCCCAGCGTGTCGCCTTGCTGGGTCCGCGTCTGTGACAGGATACGGGAATCACCAAAGTATAAGTAGCTAGACGCTGAATAACACTGATGAAGAAAAGGATAAATTGAAGGTATATGCTCCCTGACTTCTGTTAATATCGCGTCCCTCTCCAAACTGTTGAAAGCATTTTGTATGTCTAGCTTCACTATTATATTGTCTGTGTTGTCATTTAAAAGCGCAAAAGCACGAGCCGAATGAATAGCAGCCTCGCAACCGAGAGGAGTGCTGAAACCGAGCTGATGAGGCTGTAAATATACCGACTGTTCAGATTTTACGGCACGACAAGCAAGTTTAGCGACCAAGCGGCGAATAATGCTGCCAACGACTATTGGTCTTATCCCTCCATCTTTTTTGTTTAAGGCAATTAAGGAAGCACCGTATAAAAAAGGGCAAAGGACATCAGGCAGAGTCCCATAGAAAAAAACCAAAGAATGTATAACGTTTCTGTTTTTTTCAAAATGTAGGCACGTAATTAGTAAGTCATAGAAAATATTCCGATTTTTACGAAGATTTATGTTTTAAGAGTTATTTACGTTTGAAAGTTTTTTTTTGGTAACCCCGACACTAAATAGCAACACCAGTTTCACGACAATACGTTTCGTTAGCTGTGTTAGTTATACAGATTAGCACCCCAATGTACGAGTTGGAACCAGTCAAACGGAAAATCTGTGCATATGTCGCACGTAACAAAACGCTTTTGACAGTTGAGTTGACTGACATCCGGCAGACTTTTTTTTTTAATGCGCAATCACTTGTGCTACAGAACAAATATACTCAGGGGAGACTTGTGAAATCGCTAACAAAGATGTCCGTTTCATTGATATGCTTTTGTTTTTTTCAATAATTAATTAAAGCTAAATGAAGGTGTTAAAAAATAATGTTGCTACTGTTTTATGATTCTAGTAACATAAAGTGTTTATAGATAACAGAATTATGTTTATACAATTTGGGTCTCATGTGCCTGATGTCCTTTCTCTATTAAGTAAACCTCTCAATAAAAACTTTGAGAGTCTGGTTAAAGACTATAAAAGCAAATGTCCGTTGTCACCCGCGGAGAGAGAAATAAGCTCATTAAAATGCTCGGGACGCAGTCCATCCAGCCCAGGCGCTGACCCGTTTTGAAAAGTGCCAATAGCGTCAATAATCTCGGATACAGTCACAGAAAGGAAAGGACACGACGAATCCGGCTCAAGTGGTAAAGAGAGCGGCCTTGATGGTGAGGGGTGTTTAAACTTTAAAGCATCAAGCGTCTCGCCAGTCCTTGGCGCAAGGGAGCTATCGGAAACCAACAGGCGGTCAGCCCCTCTCAAATCACCGTCGTAAACCTTAGTCGTGATGCATTGATATAAGGATAGAGGTTTGGAATGAAAAGGTGAACCTTCGGCCGAGTGGTAAGAGCTCCTATCAATATTTTCTTTTACCTTGGTGGTGAGCGATTGCTTATCACCGCCGTCGGGCACCTTCAATGCTGTGTAGGCGAAGATCAGCAAAGCCTGCCAATCCTCAATACTATTCGAATCTACACATCGATTTATAATCTGCGCCAGTTTGCCCGCCGCCAAACAACTGGCTCCCTTTGGCATGTGCTTAAGGACGCGAACTGAGTTTTTCAAATTACATAGATGATTAAGGTCTATAGATTCGACTTGAGGGGTAAGGGTTTGTATTAAGTTTTGTTCATGTGATTTTTTAATAATTATTTATTTCTGACTTTTTAATGGTTAGGTGTCAAATCTAACATAAAACAACTAAGTTAAATAAACACCATTAGTATTACCCATACGAAGAACAAGATATCATTTATTTTTAACCCTATTTTGGTTAATAACGCGTTTCTATACTTATGCAAAAGGCCGGGCTTTGCCTTGCAGTTGCACGTGAGCATCGAAAAAAACTATTTCGGCGCATCTTTTTCTATTGTTTTGGCTATATTTCCTGACCATTGCCTGCACCGTGGGATTTCATGATACCCGGCACTTTTTACCAACTTCAAAAGGAGGGAGGTACTCAATTCAACCCGTTTTTTTGTTTTTTTTTTGTTGTTTTTTGTATGTACACCGATTACTCGAAGACGGCTGAACCGATTGAAATGATTCAAACGTTATTACATTAGGTAAACTCCCAAGTTGGTCCCATTTTTTAAAATTTTGAAATCGGTTCAGTACTTTTCAAGTAATCTTGAAAAAACCACGAAAGTAGTATGATTTTGTGTGAACTACCTCGATGATCAGTCGTATAACTTCTTTGTTTATGAACTGAATAAGATAAATATTTTTTTGTTGGAAAAGGGATATCTTAAGTGTAGTTCTTTAACCGACTTAAAAAAAGGAGGTTCTCAGTTTGACCCGCATGTATGTTTGTTTCTCCGCGATTAAATTAACTCACGTTTGGCTGAGCCGATTTTTCTACCTAAATAATATACTTACTTACACTACACTACCTAATACAAAAGGTACCTACACTAAAAATAAAAAAAAAATAAAAATTGTTTAAAAAAACAAAAAACCGACTTCAAAAAACCTACCTCTAAAAAGCAAGAAATAATATTCGTAATAATAAAAACACGTCTATTGAAGTCGGGTGTGGCTTTTAGAATAAAAAAAAAACCGGTCAAGAGCGAGTCGGACTCGCGGACCGAGGGTTCCGTACAATCATAAATATATTTGGATATGTTATTTTAGGACAGTCTTTAAAAAAGTAGGATAAACGGCAGACAGGTGGAAGGGCGAACAGGCGGACAGTTAATTTACAAATGCTGCTTATGGTGACTGAAAAACGTTTCAGCCACTCCACATTGCAAAATGTTTATATTACTAGTCCATCAGCCATTTTAATGTCCCCACTGCTGGGGCACAGGTCTTCCTTATGGGTGGATAAGGAGGACGGGCCATAACCCACCACGCGGGCCCAATGCGGATTGGTGGGTGTTAACGACTGCAAAATGCAGCCGGGACCAACGGCTTAACGTGCCTTCCGAAGCACGGAGGAGCTCGAGATAATAAATTTTTGGTCACCCATCCCATGACCGAACCTTGCGAACGTTGCTTAACCTCCGCAATCGTTGGTCCAGGTGCTAAACCACTGCGCCACCGAGCTCCTCGTTATTATTATATTACTATATAGTAATATAAATAATTACTTAGTAAAGTATGAACTTATTCTTCGTTTATTCGTCCGGCAAATAGTAGGTAATTTATTAGAACCAGCCATCAATTTATTATTGTAGTGTTAGGTTGCGCCATCTCTTGACCGATAGTGGAACTATTTTTCGCCCTTAGGTTAGCATGCTTAGGACAGCGCCATCTGTTGACTGGTAGTGAAACTAAAAAATGTTTGTTTTTTTTAGTTATAAAATATAAAAGTAATAATATATAATAAATACTTATAAAAGTGTGTTATATTTAGACATCGTTTTATTTTTCCTGTAATCTTTACATAAACTACTATCACATAGAATTATTTCAGATTTTGCTCTTTGCAAACTTCGGAGATAAGGGGGGGGGGAACGGTATTTTTTTTTACATTTTTCATCATAAGTCGAAAACTATGCGGCCTAAGAAAAAAGGAAAAATTGTTTTAAAATGTACAAACAGCGCTCTTTTATATGATACACCACATGCCCTAGTCACCTCACTTAAAATTTTTAAGACCCCTTTTCAGTCCCTGTTGTAAAAAAAATATTAATTTGATTATTTCTTTCTTGTTTGCAAAATAGTTGGGCAAATGTCATCTTAAACTATTTCAAATTTTAAGTTGATACCATTAGTAGTTCTCGAGATATCCAACTGTGACAGACAGACAGACTGAGTCACACCATAAGGGTTCCTTTTTTACCATTTTGGTACGGAACCCTAAAATAGTACATTATGAGACAAGTTAGCTTAGGTTGGTCATTGCACACAAGGCTGTGGGTTGCAGCCCGAGCCGCAGGCGAGGGCGTAACTCAGCCGAGTGTGCAATGAGTAAAAGCTCACGAGTTTCATACGACGTTTTTCAACACATTTGCGAGGAAAATACAAAGTAATTTACCACACAGCAACAAATACGACAAAAACAAAATATGACAACTATGGGAAAAGGCGCCTAAGTTTTTTTTTTGTTTTTTTCACACGCCCAATGCAAGAATATTTTTGCGAACAAAGGGGTGAGTGAGCATACAGCCTACTTCAAAACTATAATTTTAAGTGATAAAATGCAAATATTTTAATATTTTATAACAAAATATTATGAATTATGAATAATTTTATAATAATAAATATTTGTTTGACTTAATTAAAGACTTACACATTTATTTTTTATTTATTTTATTTTATTTATTGAACATTGTTACCACAGCATTTACAGACCATTTACGCAGGTATAATTATACAGTACACAAGCCAATTACGGAAACAACACTTTGTAAACAAAATATATAAATGGTTACAAAAAGAATGATTTTAAACAAATATTAAGTTTAATTTATGGTATTGTCTCATGATAGGTGTGTGTGTATGTGTGCATGTGTATGTGTGTATGTTTGTGTGTGTTTGTGCATGCGTGTTTGCCTCCTTCGTAAATAGAAATAGCAGGTAAAAATAAGTTCGCTCGCACTGTCTGTGGGTATGTAAACGTAGGCTTACATGGCGCACAAAGGTGGAAATAAGATTAAAATATTGAAAATTGGAATTAAATCATATTAATGTCAGTGTCGCAGCCGCTTATAAAATTAGTTCGATTTGAATTTCTAAATTACACCTTCAAACATAAATTAAATTAAAATATTTTTGGGAACTATTTACTGTTGCTCGAGTGCCGCAAATAATTTTCTACATAAAGCAGTTTTAAACGCTGGTCTGGACATAGTAAACATGTCAATATCTGAAAACCGTTTGTTGTAGGTTTTGGGCAATCTTACGGTCATGTCATTGCCTTCATACTTTGTCCCTACAAATGGTACATGAAAAAGTTGAGTGTGACGTGTCCTTTTATTGGGAGCATTTAACGTGATTATCCTATTGACCAATTCTGTACAGTCTAGATTTCCTGCGTATATGTCGTATAAAACAGTCATATCCCGCATACGGCGTCTTTCATTGAGCGTAAGAAGGCCGTATTTGCGACAGGATTCCTTGTAATCAGTCTGACCACTGTTAGTTCGATAATTTAAGCGTTTTAAAAATTTTATTTGCAGCCTTTCTATAGCGTGTTCGTATGTAGTGTACTGTGGATTCCAGATTGTACAGCAATACTCGAGAATACTACGAACATATGCATAGTATAAGACTTTCATACAGGAAGCATCACTGAAGTCCTTAGTCACTCTGAAAATAAACCCTAAATTTTTGTAAGATTTGTCAATATGGCCTGATAATGGTTTGAAAATGTTAATTTCGAGTCCAAATGTATGCCTAAATCTCTAACTTCATTTACTTTGCTTAGAACTGTATTGTTAAGCTTGTAATCGTAATCTATAGCTTGTTTGCGTCTTGTAAACTGAATATATAAATAACAATAATAACTAAAAAGAAATAAATAAAAAAATAAATTTAAAAATATTGAAAACCCTCCTGCATAAAAAGACAAGTCAACTGAAAAGGTGGAAACAAGATTAAATATTAAAGGCAACATTATAACATGCAGTCGGAGGCATGCATAAAGAAAGTGACATTATGAATGATTTTGAGTTATATGACCAATGACGCGTTGGATCTTGAATTTGAACTCATTTCTGGTTTATTCGCATAAACCCGAGATTTCACAACATCGAAAACCAAAAATTCGCACGGCGTTAAATGGCATGATCTTGGTGGCCAAAAACTTTACCGCCTCTTTGGTCTAGTGGTTCGTTCACCTGTGTAAGACACAGTGGTCCGCAGTGGTGGTACAATTTGTACTCGGTTTGGTTGGTGGTAGGGCTTATTACAAGTCCACTTGACTAGCTACGACTATCTTACTTAACTCTGCGCCATAACAACAATTTAAAAATTATTGTGTTCTGACAGGTAAGATAGCCAGTTCCTCATTGATAAGGATTCCGGTTGTAGCACACCTTCGCCCTTATCGTCACTTAACAGGGAAGGTAAAGCCCCGTGCATACAAAAAATGCTATGTATTCTGGAAATCGTAGCTGCAATAAATCGATTGTTTCATGCGCGATGTGGCAGGTGGCGCCGTCCTGCTGAAACCACGTGTCATATCGTCCAGACCCATGCCTTCCAGTTGAGGACACAGGAACTCCGTTATCATGTTCATGTAACGGATGCCGTTCACAGTCGCCGAAATTTTATCCTCATCTTCAAAAATTAAGGCCCATCATGGTGCCTCACTAAAATCCGCACGCAAGTTGCTCGTTGTGGCAGAAACAATTTTTAAGCTCAAATCCGAGATCCAACGCGTCATTAATAAGCTACAGCCACATACATCTCTGTGAAAAAGTTATGGATTTTTTTATGAAAATGGCCTGTCATCAGAGCCGTGCGGGTGGGGATCTTTGCCGGATATTTTTTTCTATTCTTTACAATCCAATAAAAATATTATCACAACTCTGTCTACTCTAATCCGTGGATAGCGGTAGGTATGGGTTGCACGATAATTGTTCATGTTAGAAATGTAATAGTTTATACACTATTAGTTGTGTCCACTGTTTGGAATCCCAAATAAATAAAATAAAATGAAATAAAACTCTCTCAAAAATAGGTTTTTTTTTTCATTTTAAAATGAAAAGTTTACCGAGACACCCTATACAAGCCAATCGATTATTTTCGAAACATAGACAATTAACTACCCTACTAGGTTTGTATATTGAATTATTATAAATGTGATTAGTTTGAATGTTTGGATGTCTGTGACTCAATCACGCAAAAACGGCTGGATGTCGGATTTTGATGAAATTTGGCATACATATAGTTTATATAAACTAGAATTAAAACATAGGATAGGTACTTTTTATCCTGGGCAATGTTTCCTCCAGGGATTTTGAATGTCTACGCGGATGAAGTCGCGGCTGGGAGCTACTTAGTACTTATCTTGTAAAAAGGGCAAACTCATAAATTTATTCGGGCGCATAAAAGTTTCTACTCTATCATACGTTATTTATAACATTATAACCCTATAAAAGTGGGTTCATTAAGATATTTATTGTTTACAGAGCTTTTTTCACTGATCTTATTAATATTCTGTGGCCGTTTAAAACTAAAACAGTGGCTACACAACTTCAAAAATCATAAATAAATGCCTATCTAATGTCTCCGCAATACTTAATACACTTTTAGCTATCCTTTCCTTGATTAGGTAAATGGATTATCTAAGTGCAAAGAAAAAGGCAAATGCCTCCACTTTGAGAAGCTAAGCGTTTACCCCGCTAAGGAATAAAAAATTACTCACCCGAATCGGCCGGGCCTTGCGTAAATTCAGCGCCGGAACACGCATTGCGTCATTGAGAATATTGAGATCCTCGCATAGTAAATATATTTACATAGATGTCTGAAAAAACTCATTAGGAGCATATTTAATCATCTCTACATACAATATGAGCAAATCGTTTGAATAAAGTTTTCTAAACGACGCAACGCTACAACAATATTATCACGTTGTAAAGATTTAATAGTCATAATAAAACTCGTGTTGGTTGGACTTACAAAATATAGGTAAGTACCACAAAATAGCTTAACTTATAGGTACCTAAGTAAGTTATTTATGGTACTAATAATTAAAAAAAACTTTACTTTGTAACAAATGTGGAATAAATGAATTATGAATATAGGTTTAACGTACTTAGCTGTTGAAACCAAAACTAAACCATAGGTAAAACATATTTTAACTAAACCACACTGTGACTAATTTAAAATATAAAAGTTTGTCGAAACAGTGATTTAAATAATAGCCACGTTCAAGTTTCGTTACTAAAATATACAGCAAATTAAAGAAGACCTACATAGCAAATTCTGTAAGAGTATTTACTTTAACGTGCAAACTGAATTTTGTTAGACTGATTGAGTGAAGCCATACAAAATTTTCAACTTTACGTGGTCGAGTTAAAAATAGAACGTGGATTGTTTGTAGTTAATTGCTTATTTCGTCACAAGAAGCGGATCGTGCCGTCCTCGGATACGTGCGCTTTCGGATCCTGTTGCTTGAGTCTGGGCAACGTTTACGAATTCAACAGTTTTGCTCAGAAATTGTCGGCAGGCGCTCGCTTGTCGCGCGGCGGTCACCATGCCCGGTTAAAATTCCGCTATAGGTTCAACAAAATTAAAAGCTATGTTTAAGTTTTAACCAGTTAAAAAGTTAGTGATTAACCACTTTTAAAAGTGTTGTTTATTTAAACAAATAAAATAAGTGTCAATAAAAAATAAAAATGCACAAGTCGGAAAATAAATTGTGAATAAATGTTTGGAATTATCCCAAAAAGGTAAGTGGACTGGTAATAATAAGAGGAAAAGTTTAATGCCTTTAAAAAACTTCAAATTATTTTTACTCATAATGTTTTGTTTGGTATTTCATACAATTTGTTATGTTAATATGTGTTAGCAAAGCAAAAGTAATGAAAATATTTTACGGTGAATAAATAAGGAAATAAGTATCTAGGTTTATTAACAAAAACGACTTTCAGGAAAATAAAATGCGACAGTTTTAACAGTTTTTGTTATTTAAAGTTTTAGGCAGGGTACTATTTTATAAATTTTCTTCTTCTTTTCCGGATTATAGCAGAAAAAAAGTAATGGAATCAGGAACTTTTTTCTACTCTTCCGTTGAAACATGGCATTATCAATATTTATCAATGTAATATTATAAAAATATCAAAGTAATTCTATCAAATGCTTTTAATGCCATCTAGAGTTTAAGATAACAATAAAAGTTATATTGCTCACAGTTATTTGCTTTGTGCTATTGAGAAAGTGTTAAGTTAAGCTAAGTCTTCTTTTTGCTAGATGTCGCTGTGTGTCTTATCCAACAAATATTTTATTTTTAAACAAGAGGATTTATTGTAAAACGATTTATTTCACCAAAAACACTATCTGTCTTGATCATTTTGTAAATGAGAGCACAAGACCATAATTTGTACACAACTTATCACAGTTAATTGCATTCTTGTGTGCCATGAAATTGAAACCAAAGTATTAAATATAAAAATACTAAAAAACTGAAATTTTATAAAATAATATGGAGTTTAGAAATAAAAAAAGAAAGTGGCCCATGAGGGGATCGAACCCGCGACCTTCGCGTTATTAGCACGACGCTCTAACCAACTGAGCTAATGGGCCGATATCAGAGACGGTGAAAATTTGTGACATATTTATGTTGGGTAAAAAGCTCGTAGTTGGTAAGTACGTGACGTCAGCTTGTTGGAATGGATGGAGTGTATTTGATTTGAACTTCGACCAACAATAGTTCGTCCGTTGTCTATTAATTGCATTGTGATGAAACTGAATTTTGTATAGAAAACTTCGATCATGATCGAAGATAGAAATGGTTTTTTAATAGCTTATTGAAATGTTTTAGGTATTTTAAGGCTCCGTTATGCGAAATCATTTGTCTCTGTCTTTTTCTTTACGTGTAAAGAGTATGGAAAATAACCTCACTTCTGCACTTTTTCGATGTTTTTCGTTGTTTTTTCATCATTATCTTTAGCACAATTATCTTTCTTGAAAAAAAGTTATTGGAGCAACTGCACAGTACGTTAAAGTGTATTTTGATGTAGAATTCAATACGTTTACGCTATTATTTACGCCAAAAATATGGCCCGCGTCAAGCGCTTTTGATGATATTCTGATTTTTTTTACAATCATCTGTGAGGTTTATACGCAATTTAATGTTTGTAGCAACTAGATAAACTCTTTAGCTTGTCGTATGATTTTTTTGGTGGCTACAAGTTTACGTTTTCTATATAAAGATATGGCCCGCGCAAACCATGTTTTCCTATTACCGCCCCTTAAGGCGCTTTAGTGACCGAAAGTGGCGTCGCGGTCTTCGATCAGGTCGCTGTGAATTTTATTTAATAGGTATTGTAATTATAATACACAATTTTAATAACAATTTCTCGTGGAATTTTTAGGGCCCATAGTGTAGTATATTTAGACGGTATTATTTATTACATTCTCTCGTAGTCACTGCTAGAAGTAGATAGCAAAACTGCTAAAAGTGGCTGTTTTTGACACATTACTTCTACGAATGACTGCGAGGGAATGTAGTAATACCGTCTAAAAATACTAGACTATGAGCCCTAAAAACCCCACGAGAAGTTTTATTACAATCCTTTTCTATTAACAACTTATTAAATAATGCTGGTAGGGCTAATCGGCTATCGGCTTACATATGTAAATCGGCTATTGTAATCGCTTTTGATGGATGTGATAGGTACATTGCTACTTTTCTTTAGTAAAGTTTTATTTGTGCCAAAAAGAAGTAGCAATGTATCACATCCATCTTTCAAATGAAAGCGATTACGATAGCCATGTATGTTAGCCGGTACGGCCCCTGGATGGAGAATTAGACCATGAGCATAACTAAGTACCTATAATAAAAAAAAATTGTCCTAGAATTTGAACTCACATGTAAAAGTCAACTCTATATAATAGGAAGTGGTTTTAACATTTAGCTGGCAAGATTTGAACTAAACAAACAAAATACCAACCATTCCAAATTAAGTAAATAAATTTGTTGAATTTGGAATAAATATTTTTATTTAATTTGGAATGGTTACTGTGTTGTAGTCTGTTAAAAGACTCGTCTCAAATCACTCCGAATTGCTTTTTTAGAAATAGAAACTAGGTATTTTATTTTATAACTAAACTAGCGGCCGCCCGCGACTTCGTCTGCGTGGAAAGTTATTTTGCTATCCCTCGGGAACCATCCCTTTTCTCGGGATGAAAGGTACCCTACGTCCTTCTCTATAACCTTGACAACGTGTATGCAAAATTTCAAACAAACAAACAAACAAACGGACTTTCGCATTTATAATATTAGTAAGGATAAAAGCAGTTGTAAGTATATTAGTAAAACATATAATTATTAAATGTTATGTAATAAAACAATTTTTAACTGATACTAGCGCGGTTTTATTGAAAGTACTTTGGTAATTAAGTGGTATTTGGTTTGATTTTTGGTCCAAAAATCAAACCAAATACCAACTAATTACCCAAGTACTTTCAATAAAACCGCGCTAGTATCCGTTTTTGGTCCAAAAATCAAACCAAATACCAACTAATTACCCAAGTACATTCAATAAAACCGCGCTAGTATCCGTTAAAAAGTGTTTCATTTCATGTCTAGTGAGCGCGTAAGCTTGAGAAGTGAATATATTAAATGTTATTCAGCAATTGTTAATGTAACTGTATTGGCGCCTTCCATATTCGCATTCATCCCCAAATGAAATAAATAATCAAATCTTTCATTTTTCAATTTACATTATAGGGGGAAACTGCAATTATTAAAAACATTAACTTGATTCTCAATTCTCATTTATTTTATCAAGGAAAAATGAGAACAGGAAAAGTCTTCTTCTTCTTCTTATTTTTGTTATGGCAATCTACTTTCCTCTTGGAAGTAATTTTTGCCAGTGTCATGTTTTGAATAGTTCAGTATTTCTAGATTTTCTAGTAGATTGTTTCAGTTTACATTAAAATGCGGGTGCATCACATTCCAATGCTGCTTGGAACATTTGGCAGCAAACAGCAAAAATTTACACACAAATAACCCACGTGTAGTGACTAAACACGCACGTGCCTTCCCGAAAATCTGTTTGTTATTATTTACATAAGGCGATTCCCAGACCGAGAGTGGCGCCCTCAGGGGTTTTTATTTAATAAGTTGTTAATAGAAAAGGATTGTAATAAAACTTCTCGTGGGGTTTTTAGGGCTCATAGTCTAGTATTTTTAGACGGTATTACTACATTCCCTCGCAGTCATTCGTAGAAGTAATGTGTCAAAAACAGCCACTTTTAGCAGTTTTGCTATCTACTTCTAGCAGTGACTACGAGAGAATGTAATAAATAATACCGTCTAAATATACTACACTATGGGCCCTAAAAATTCCACGAGAAATTGTTATTAAAATTGTGTATTATAATTACAATACCTATTAAATAAAATTCACAGCGACCTGATCGAAGACCGCGACGCCACTTTCGGTCACTAAAGCGCCTTAAGGGGCGGTAATAGGAAAACATGGTTTGCGCGGGCCATATCTTTATATAGAAAACGTAAACTTGTAGCCACCAAAAAAATCATACGACAAGCTAAAGAGTTTATCTAGTTGCTACAAACATTAAATTGCGTATAAACCTCACAGATGATTGTAAAAAAAATCAGAATATCATCAAAAGCGCTTGACGCGGGCCATATTTTTGGCGTAAATAATAGCGTAAACGTATTGAATTCTACATCAAAATACACTTTAACGTACTGTGCAGTTGCTCCAATAACTTTTTTTCAAGAAAGATAATTGTGCTAAAGATAATGATGAAAAAACAACGAAAAACATCGAAAAAGTGCAGAAGTGAGGTTATTTTCCATACTCTTTACACGTAAAGAAAAAGACAGAGACAAATGATTTCGCATAACGGAGCCTTAAAATACCTAAAACATTTCAATAAGCTATTAAAAAACCATTTCTATCTTCGATCATGATCGAAGTTTTACATTACCGCACAAGTTCGTAATGAGATGCAATACGATATTGAAATTGGTGTAATAAGAGACCCTTTACGAGCAAATATGTTATAAATAACATTTTATTACTAGTAGGTACTTACGGGACTTGATTGTCAATAGACCCTTGAAATTTTAGCCAATAAATAATGTTTACTTAGATGAACAATAACTTTAGATGAACGATAAATAATAATTAAATGATCAATCGAACTTACCCTAAGTGAAGTTCGATCCTAATTATCTCGGCTTCCTCTAAGAGATTTAATTTGTTACAATGCAATTTTTACAATGTATGTAGAATAGTAGCTCTGCTACACTCTCTACTAAATCGCTTTATGTATACTTTTAAGAAAAACAATTTTGTCCAAATTGCCTGTTCTTTTAGGTGCATTACGTAAGTTAATTATAGATGTTTTATAATCGAAATTGATAACGAAAATGGAAATCCATAGAGTTGAAGTCACAGACGGAAAATGACTAAAGATATAATTTTCGTAAGATTCAATCTGGATTAAGTACAAGTATTTAAATTTTTTTGATCAAATTTATTAAAATAAATGACTTATTATAAATCTTAATGTTTATTAGGTATTTATAGTTATCAATTACGGGGAAATCAACTATCTATGACTAACTTAGCATCAGTGTGTGTGACCTCTTCGCACGCGTATAGAGGTGTGCACGCGCGCGCATTATGATGTTTTATGACAATGCGATCGAGACGCATCGCTTCCAAGAATTGACCGCTAATCAGTCACGCGATAACGTAAATAGAAAATTGGTCACACCAGAACCATTCTCAACTTTACGTGTAATCTTTAACTTTCGAGTTCCATAAAAAAACAGTTATTAAATATTTGAAATCTTAAATACAGTACAGTACACAGTTTGGTACTTTGTTACAGGCTACTTTTTCTGAAAACCAGCATTGTGGATTGTAACAGCACAATCTGTGCTGGTCAGTCCTTTCAGATGTTCTTAATATTATTTGTATTGAAATGAAAAAAACACACCTAATTTTTAATTAAGAAAGCGCAGTCTGCGTACTACTATTGTTGATAAAATATTATATAAAATATTAAAAAGTACCACATAATTCACAAATTCGTTTTTATTTAAGCATTATGTTTTTTTTCAGTGTAAGTGCTAGTGTGCAGAATAAGCTCTCTTAACACTACATACCCGAATTAACATTCATGTTAATTAAATTTTTGATGGGCGTGTATTTATGAACTGAAGTTCATGATAAATAATTATATAGACAGTCCCGATATCCGGTATAACTGAAAAATATGCGTAAGGAAGTAACTTTTCACAATTTTTGTGTCTTTGTGCTTTGCAAGAGCTTTTACAAAGGGTAATAACCTCGCGACCTTATCGAATGAACTACCAAGAGTTTGTGAATTGAGAAAGGTCCGTTTTGGTTCAGTCTTTGAACTCCCATTAGCGTAAAAGTAAACTATACTTTGTTTTTTTAATGTTGTAGAGTTAGTTATTCTAAGTATTATTAGAAATTTAGAATTAACCACGCAGACCCATCGAGTTTGAGCTCATTTGCTTCGATAGAACTTTATCAGACAGCTGAAATAATGATCTTTTAACATAAAATATAACACACTGACTGCCTTTCTCAATGTCTTTTCCTATCACGAGCCAGCTGGAAGAAATTTCAAAATAATATAAGCTGTGCCTTTGTACAATATTCTTCTGTCCATTTCTTTTCTGTTTAAACTTGTATGTGTGTACAGAACTAATAAATAAATATAAATGAAAAGTTTTATAGCTTCAGTTTGCCAGCGATTACACTAAAATAAGTTGTTTCCAGATTGCGATGTCCTGTCGACAATCCACATGACTAAATTCACACTATTGTGTGGTTTTTCTCCGTACATGAACTGCATGGATGACTTATCTTTTGTTACGGATACATAATTCACGCTAATTAATCAATCCTAAACTAAGTTAAATGACAATTGGCTTTGGTTAAAAAATAAAAGGTATTTTTTTATATTTTTTTATTGCAGATTAGGCCAATTTAAGAAACTAATTTGAATATTTTAACATTTGGTTGCGTATTTATTTTTTTATAAATATATTTGTCTAGTGGATATGGTCAGCCGGAAATACGTCATTAGTGGCTTATTTTAAAATCTAATTAGTAGACATTGTACAGAAAGCTTATTTCTCGAAATGGTTTTGAGATTTCCGGTCATGTTCAAAAAGTTAGCAAAGCCAATTACTTACCTTGATAACTAGGTATAACAGTCGTTGCATGTTGGAAAATCCGTTACACTCAGTGTAATTACAACGAATGTGCGAATTTATTTTTTCTTTCAAGTCTGAGAACTAGCTAATCAAATTACAAAGTAGTTCAGTGTAGCATTTTATTTTATCGTGATTTATTTAACATCGGTAAATTCCGTTTGAGTAAATGTAAAATTCTTCATGCTTTGAAATCTTAGGTCTTGTTATTGAGAAAAGTAGTGTTCTATAGAACACTCAACAATCTACTGAAATCGGACCAAGGAATTTTGTAGTATACTACAAAATTCCTTGGTCCGATTTCAGTAGATTTTCATGCAGGGAACAAAACATGAACTGACTATAGCCTGAGATTACCTGATAGACGTAGTACATGTCTTATGGTCTGTATTTTCAGTGCACGCACATATAGCCATTAAATATCTATCAGGCCAGGCACAGACCATACAACAAGTGCACTGAAATCAATGAATTTTTTTCAAGCGGCTCTTTTGCTTTACCTATATGTTGTGCTAAGGATTGTGTATTCTGTGGCTAAGTGTAGTACTTTTGTTTTGCAGGATGGCGACCCCTCGAAGCCTGAGGGTGGAGAACTGCTCGTCGCGCTGCACCACGCCATCGGAGCGGCACGAGCCGGCCATAGTCTCCGTGAAGGTCGGGTGCCTCCACGTCAACCCTGCTACAGCGTAAGTGTGTGTCCGAGTCACCAATCAGAGGCCCACGTCATAATCGTGGTTCAAATAGTGTTAGAGTTGTAATTATTTTTGAGACAGTTCTTGTTTCTTAAACTCAAAACAGAAACGCGATTGAAACACGATTATGACGTTAAGTAATCAAGACGTAGAAATACGTAAACCTAAACCATTTAGTACTAATGTATTATGTGCTTAAACTTAATCTAAACTTATTATTACATTATTATTTAGATAATTATGGTTATAAATAGTTTACAAACAAATGATTATAAATAATTAATTGATAAAACGATTACGTAAAATAGACAAGATAAGAACCAAGAAAAAAATGTAGTTATACTGCTAAGTCCATTTACTTCAACAGAGAACGTCGCGGCTGTCGGACGCAACAATGCCGCAGCGTATCAGATTAATAAATATTGGCTCACCCACCCATCCTATCACCGACCTTTGGGCAATGCGCTTACCCATTGCACCATCCGGAGGTATAGTGCAATGGGAATATTTAAGAAAGGGCCCTTTGGTCCCCGCAGACGAGCAAGAGCGACAGCAACGGTGTATGAGGCTGCGTTCAAACGATAACGCACGACTCGCCCTTAACCCGAACACAACCCGAGCTTAAAACTCCAACTCAACCCGAACTCACCTCAAACTCACCTGAACATTACACAATAGCTTATTAATGTGTCATAAGACTCAAAATTGTAAGCGATGTATTTCAAGGTGGGCTGCGGTTGAGGTGAGTTTGAGTTGAGTTCGGGTTGAGGTCGGGTCGTGTGTTATCGTTTGAACGCAGCCTGACGCGTCATCCGATGACCCAGTGTCCTTGAGTCTTGACTCATAGGTCGTGAACCGTAGTTGCGTATTGCATAATATTTAATTGCTGGACTCTCACTAATTGAATAACTTGCCTATGATGCATGATTACTGATTTCTTATAAGATTTTTCAAGAATATTAATGATGGCTTACTTAAATCATAACCGAGTAATTTGACAAGTATTATAGGTACAAGTACACCCTTGAATAAATTGCAATAAATTCAGGAAATGATAGAAGTACCTTTACACTTTTCCATGTTCTGTGGTAGTATCTAGTGTACCCATACGAATAACTTTTACTATGGGCACTGTACCGTATTGCGACCTTCGGTTCTAAGGTTTGATGACTGTCGTGGTCTAATTTCGGAAATTACTCAAGGACTTGGAAATAAAAGATACTCTTGCGTTGAAAACCATTTGGCGTCTATATTCTTTGAATTTTGAAAAAGTACAACGATCGAGGAGAGAGGGGTGAGGAACAATGTATTGCTACCAATGGCAGCGCCGGTTCGATTCCCACGCGCGCGACGGTGATTGGGTGAAGGCGATTTGCGTTCCGTTCTTCGCTTCTAAGCCTCAACAGGCACATAATAAGCTATGGGACATAATAATATAACAAAACTGCGAAATCAGCTGTTCTATAAAAATTAAATATCGAACAGATATTTTGCAATTATAATTTTTGGGGTCCCTCTCTATCATGTTCTAATGTTATCATGTCATCATCTATCATTCCTTAATGTTATTGTAGTTTTCTAAATTGATAGGTATTACAGAAAATGGAAACTCGAAACAGTATTTTATTCTGTTCGAGTTTTCACTTTATATACCTAATATGATATTGATAATTTTACACTTGCTTCTACATTCATACGACAAGGTCAGATTCACGACATGAGTAATACAAAACAAAGCAAGTGGTGAGAATTGAAAACATACTATGTCCACAAATAATTACTGATGATGATAATGATATAGGTACACATCCATCATCAGCTTTGCTGACGTTAAATTTAAACTTAAGAAGGAATTTTAGATTACTCATGACAGATATTTTTGTTCATATTTCGAAGACATGAATAGAAGATTAACAAGTAGTAATGGTTGAGAAACATTTGTTTTTATCTTCTACATAGAAACACATAACAGCATTATTAGAGGGTGTATCCAATATTGGCCTTCCACAGAATCAATAATTGCTAAAGGGTTTTCCAGAAAAACCAAAAAGATAGGTATATTACAGCCACAAAGGTCAATGCTCCGAGCGCGCTTCGCACGGAGAAGGAAAACGTTTCATAATGGGCCGGCAATGTAGGTATGCCTATCTATATCAACGGCACTGATGTCAAGTAATGTCAACCTTGAACCAAAACATAGGACCTTAGAGTTAGTTAAATGCTCTAAGCATAGGACGCACCTGCATGACAAAATAATAACTGTGTGTTTTTAAATATTTTGTACCGGCATTGTGCCGGTATGCTCTACAAATGACACACACATTGGCAGTGTGATACAGACAGTTATCACATTATACAATTTTATCAACAGTTCAAATTGTAATCGTATTTACAGCAGTTAATCGTTATCCTCAGACAAACCAGTTTTATCAGTTATGTATATGCAAGCAATTAACAGAGATAAATGAGTTGCTAATGAAAACAAGTTTATAAATAACTGTAGAGCTATATGCGCTTGGTAGGTCAAGGTTATGGCGTCAGCTGTTTTGTAGTTAAATATAGTATGCTACGCGTGGCTTCCTCACTGGTTCAATATGCGGCACGTTGTCCTCAATCAAAGTCACGTTACGTCACTAACGTAACGTTGTTACTAACGTAACGTCGGCCGGTTGAGTCATGAACGTAAAGGATATTTGCATTTATCTAGCCAATTTATTAATATAAATCCATACTGATTCAGAAGGAAGCGAATAACATGTCACAATTGACTAGGATGACAAATTATTGTACAACGTAAGGTGAAATTAGAAATGGAAATTTCTAAAAGCTGACGAAACGACAAGCAGTGTCAGCGAAATGAATTAATTTTAATTAAAGTCTTAGATATTTGCTACTGACATTTCTTGTTAAGATGGCAAGAGTGTTTTATAACAGCACCAATAACATTGCTGTTTTTAGAAGGTATTTCTCGTAGAACTTTATGAGACGGGTTGGTATTTCCCTGGTTATTTCAAACTTAAAAGGACATACGTTTAAATTGTGTTCGGTATGGTATTTGAAGTGTCCACTTGAATCCCCTTTGGAATAGTTTATTAATATTACAAGTGGACACTTCGAATCAATACCATTTTTTTAATATGGTAAAATACTTTCACATGTTAATAAATAGACGATTTAAGTACATTTGCCATGGCTGGTCGTTGGATGGGTGGGCTGAGATGATTAAAAAATGTCAGCTACGGATAGAATGATACCAATACGATCGAAGAAATACAGTTAAGCACACTAAAATATTAATAAATGTATCCTTCCTCTGATAAAACCACCTTACGTACTTATTGTATGTTTGATTAGTAGCTTAAGTTGTACTATTTTGTATTCTGTGGCCTTAGAATAATAACACCTAGAAGCCGTGTCTGAGGCAACTTATACCAAGCCAGAATGGCTTAGTTTCCAAATTTATATGCTTCATACGTTAACTAATGATAACTGTAACCCAATAATATAGTAATTAGTCTTATAACTATGGGAAAATTGAAACTGTTTTGTACTTAATCGGTAAAATTAGGTAATAATGTAGAATAACAATCTGAAAACGGAGCCATTTTGGCTGTTTTAGTTGCCTCACTTTTGACAGTTTTGTAGAGAACTATCGTTCTAGGTGTTAAGTCTGTGGCTTAATAAGTAAGATAATATTCTTAAGAAAGAGGTAAGTATTCGCTAATGAGGATCAGTGACAGGTTTGAATAGTTTAATTGGTATAAGTAATATAATAAATAACATATTCATAGCTATGAAACTAAGTGAAAGATTTTTTGAAATCCGTTTAGAAATGGTTGAGTTATGAGGGTTTTGAAGGAAATACCAAGCTCAATGCAATATGTGCTTTATCACCTACGACATAAGGTTCGCGTACGTCTCAATGACGTCATAAGGACACCCCAAAATAACAGTGTTTTAGCAAGTTTTAGCTCGTATAATTATCTTCTCAGCTTTAAGAGATATCGTAAAAATTTCTTTACAGTTAATCATGTGGTGGTATAAGCTTTCTGATAAGCCACTAAACAAAAATCGTTACTGATCCTCTTTGTAGGAATGATGACAGCTTTCCGTTTACTTCTTTACTTGTAGCACATAGGATCTGTGTACTATACTACTCGCTTTTTGTGGATTCTAGATCTAGTCTTGTCTAAAAATATTATTCCGCGCTTTTAGACAAACATTCGAACGTAGTCTCAAGAAATCACCAATCAAAGGACTGCCGGCAGACTTTGCAATTATGATTAGAATAGAATAGAATAAGTTTTTATTATCAACCTCTTAACAATACATAAAAAATCAAGTTAAATATTAGCTAATTATTTAAACTCTAAAACTAAAACTAAAAACTATGTGCATAGAAAGAGATCAATAAAAGGCCTCTGCCACAGCGTATAATTGCCGTGGCGTTATAATAGCGCCACAGCACGCTGCTATTCTGACAGGACCCGAACAGAACAGTCACGGAAAAGAAAAAAATAGGTTGTTGATGATGATTTAATTAATTCCAGCCGTGGTCGCCGCACTCTCCTGATCCACATGCTGGTCTTGTGCTTCGTCCCACACATAGCCTTGGTGGCACAGAACTGCACAATCATGGCACAACTGTCACATACATTGGATTCGTCACTCTTTTTACATAACAAGGTATATTTTTTTGAAATTTTGATTATATCTTCTGCCAGACAACAACTTTCAAGTTGTTTGTCGAGAAAATAGTAAATTTAATTTACTTTAATGAAAATTTATGGTGGCAGAATATTCACTCCACGACAGTGGTTCCTAACCTTTTCAATATTGTTACCCATATCACCTAGTAGGGAAGCAGACTTTACCCCCAGCGTGGGCTTGGGGGAGGAGGGCGGGTATTGCCGCCGTATCACATTCACAGTATAATTGAAGATTGAAGAAATGTTATTTGAAATGAACAAGAGTGCCATCTCTCTATTCTATTCATTCTTACTGGTACCACCTCTGTTACCCCCATAGAATAGCTGTTTTACCCCTGCGGGGGTAATTACCCCCAGGTTAGGAACCAATGCTCTACGATTACTCTATTTGAGAAAGTAGCCTAGTTTACCTGCAAAATTTATAAGAACGATAGATGGGAAAGAACTTATAATTTCTTATTTTATTTTCAGGTTTACACAGCATTAACACTAGGAGACACAGTTGTAACATTGCTCAAAGAGAGGTTGCATATGGCCAAATACCTTTTTAAATACCCCAACCAAGAGCAAATAGATATGTGAGTTTTGTCCCATTTATTTAAGGTTAATGATAAAAAAAATATCAATTAATGAAGTCTGTAAATACAGTGGAGCTCATTAAGTACAAAATTTGATGGTTTATCTATTTTATGAAATTTTTAATACAGTCAACATCTTATGGAAAACCTTTATTTGAAGTGGAAAACTATATTCATACATATCATAACTATTCTCCGCGGGCGACGTTATCCATGTGAAATTCCACATCCCGTGGGATTTTTTTAAAATCATAATATATCTATTCGCCTTTCAGCCCGCCCGAAAAAAAGAATTTCGGTTTCAAAATAACTACGAGGGTGGTTTGATAAGTCCATGACTTTGGAAAGAAGAAAAATGTTTTCCTCATATTTTGTTTTATTTCTCTACATAAACTTTTTGTAGCTCTGCATATTCAGTCCAACGAAGTTCCTACCTCTTTACCCATAATTTTTTTCTTTCCTCGCCTGAAAACGGTGGTGTCTGAAATGGCCATTTCAGGTCACCACCTTTTGGCTTGATGGAAATCTTTTCCCGCCAAGACATTCATGTTTGGTAGGAGAAAAAATCTCAGTGGGCTAAATCTAGAGTATAGGAAAGATTCGCATCTTGATTCGATGAGTTATGATGTCATGGGTGCCGCCGAAAGGGTCGACAGGGTCATTAAGAAAAATTAGAAGTCGCTTGAGCTTTTTGTTTCCAAAAGTTAATCTTTTGACAAATTTGTGAAAATTGTAGCGTAAAAAATCCTAAGGAGTTTCTTTTTAAGCTACAAAAACAAATAAAAACAAATGGGTTGCTCTCCGGGAGTGCCGGTAGAAGTGAAAACTTGAATATTAACGTTGTGCATTTTTGATATTTTGGAATGGTTAGGGATAGGGAATAGTTTTGCACGAATTGCTTCAATTATCAGTATAAAAGTACTATCATTTATGAGGTAGAATACAATATTTATTTATTGCGCTATCGTATGTACACAAACATGACAATTTATATTACATTAAAAAGTTTATCTCTCAGTGAAATCAACCCGCCGCGCGCCGAACGCCAAAACGACGCACCGCCATTTTCGCCGCGCCGTAGAAAGAGAGGGGGATACTTCCACCGCCGGCTGTCTACGCTACATCCATCTTACGAATTTTCTATCAGGGTCAGGTGACCCTGACTGATGCGAGTTTAACATTTTTTCCCCATTAAAAAAATGTGTACAACGCCGCTACAGAAGTTTTCACTTCAAAAAAGTACCCATTTCTTCTTTTCAAAGTCATGGACTTTTCAAACCGCCCTCGTATATTATACGTATACTCGTATTTTTGATAACTTACAAAAAGTGTTGCTTGTTTAATAAACTGTTTAATAAAAAAATATAAGCAAATGGAAAGATGAGATCTCTCTGCTGAAAGACGTGTGGTTATGTATTATGTATGTTTTGACATATTCTGCTTGCAGATCAGCTTTGAAAACTAGTTTTTTGGTGTCAGACAATCAAATGGAAGAATTACCACAAACATTTTTGCGAGATAATGACAGGCTGACTCTTTAGTAAGTAGCCAAGATGAGAACATACCGAATAGAATGTGAGTGATTGTCAATTTTAGATTTAGGACCTGTTACACAGGTTCTGGATATCATAATGGTTCAGAAACACTTGATAGATAATTGCATAGAAATTCCGTCCCATTTTTAAATCAAACCAGATGGTGATATCCTGGTTCTGTGAAACAGGTCCGTATTGTAACTAATAAAGTTAAACTATATTGAACCACCTGGCTTCGCTTTTGTCGGAAGACTTATCTTTTCGTTGCAAACATAATTCGTCTATTATTGTCTCTACTACTAACAACACATACTTAATTTTTTCTTACTATCACGTAACCATTAAAATATTACTAATAAATTCTTTCAGTGAAAAGTATATTTTAGTGCGTTATGTTATAAATAGATACTTAGTTAATTTTTTACTAAATATGACGTTGGATTTGTGGGTTGTGATGTGAATAATTTTTTATAGAAATAACAAGGGAATACTAAAAAAGGGTAGTTTTTTTGCTAAAAATTGTCACTGAGCAACGGAAAAGGTAGAACTATGAAAATTGGGTTGCCAGGCGGGTCAATGTAGTTTAAACTTAATTGAAATCTTAAATTAATCAAACGCTTGAAATAAGTTTTGCAGTTATTTGTTAACGTTGTCAAAAAATATAAGTTTGGTCTAAAGAACATAATTATTTATTTACAATATTTGCACGCACGCTAAAATTGAGAATGATTGATTTAAAAAATATGTCTAAAAGATAATATAGCAATAACTAGATTTTGTATTTTAACGCAGCCATTTAAGAGAGGATGTAAAAAATATTATGTAAGTATAATATAGTATTATGTGTCAAGAGTTATTTCGCAATTAGACCA
Source organism: Agriphila geniculea (assembly GCA_943789525.1). NCBI lineage: Eukaryota > Metazoa > Arthropoda > Insecta > Lepidoptera > Crambidae > Agriphila > Agriphila geniculea. Next base: position 1,380,566 of record OX038879.1, on the reverse strand, counting down.
ATACAGTTCTCCAGCCCCCTTATTGAAATTTTCATTCCAAGACCCAAACTTAAGCAGCCGATTAATTTTTAATCATGTTTTCGACTTTTTCTCTATACATAAAAACGTCAAAAACAGGGGTTTACTTTCGTACATGAACGTGAAACTGAGATCGAATTGGTATTGAGTAAACGTCAAAACAGTACAATGGAAACCATGGTAACCATTTTCAATGTACTAAAATGACAGATTTTTGACGTTTATTCGATCCTGATGTGAACTCGAATCTCGATCTCGTTAATTCTCGTCGAGAGTAGGGGGGCAGACGGTTAAAACTAATCAGCTCTAAAGAGCTAACATTAAAATGTGTTGGTGAACTTACACCTAATAAAATGGGAATGACATACGCTAACGCTTAGCTTCTGTCAATCCCTTACATTGTCATTCTATTCTACTAGTGTTCATTTTAGTAGAATAGCCATTTGAGTAGGCCCTCTGGTTAGAAAAAATCTATGAGAGTGAGAAATACTTTATTAAAATTTTTGATTGGGAAAGTCATAAGTATTTTGATAAAATTCCAACGTTTACTTACAATTTAAAAACGAAATATTTAAAAGCTTTAGCTAAATGTTGAATTAATCTCACTATTAAAGGAATTAAAACTCTGAACGCTACTGTATCAAATTTGTCCTGTGAAGTAAAGGATTTAGTGAATGTGACATTTTTAAACACTATGACTAGCGAAATCTTATCATCAATATTCTAAATTATTAGTTTCTGAAGTTTGTTAATTGCAATACAAATGATTGGCACAAACCTGTAGTTAGTTGCGTTAACAAATTGGGCTTAAGACAAAGAGACATTACTAGACTACTGCCAATCTCGAAAGATCGAGATTGGCATAAGTTTTCGCTAACCATCTATTTTTAAAAGGTCATATCCATCCATGAATCTTTTAAAAGCATAGCAATAACGAATAATTGCAATGAATTGACGGGGCTGATTAGAAAGTCCGATGGCAACAGCTGATCTAATTGTGGGGCGTGAGTTTCTCAGAAACTATTAAAATGTGTCTTTTTAATGTTGACCATTTCGATGCGCCGTTTGGATTGGAATGTGAGCAATGAGTCATACAAAAGATTCCGATAAGTACTGAAATTCAAGGTTAACTCACGCGGATCGGATGACATTTTGTTGCATGGCTTAATGTTGGTCAAATAACTGGGCAAACCTGAAACGTACACTGAGGATTCCTATCATTTTTTTAACAGACAGCAGCGATCTATCATAATATTTATCTATATTTGGATATTTTCATTTACTCGAGACCTCACCTAGTTTCCTACTAAACACCATTCTAGAGATTAACGGAAATACCACAAGGGTTTTGATATATTCAGAGTTGAAATTATGTCATGAATGCTCGAAATTCATAACATAATTTTCGAATTCGTTCTCGAGAACTTTATTTTATTGGTCACACGCATGCTTCTGCTCTCCCATTGCAGTTTTGGCTCTAAACAAGTTTCATATTATGGTATTTAGGTTAATCATGTTTTAGCTGCTTGATTTTTTACAGCGACCTTAGACTTTAGTATTTGATATTTATGACAACAATATGATATAAGTAGGTACCAGTGGCGAAGGGTCCATACAAGCCGATTCCCATCGGCTTACCTTTTGGAAATCCCGCCCCACTGATCCACTATGCAGATCACTACATTTTTCATCATTTTTGTAGAGCGGCTTACCTTCGCCATAATTTCACCCCTCGCCACTGGTAGGTACGTTTATGAATCAAATATAAAAAAAAAAATTGTCACCTTCCCAAATACATTTCGAATTCTTCTGCTGCTAGTCATGAAGAAATATGATGTTTTCAGAGACCTGAAGGAAAGCGACAGTTTCAAGAGGCTGGTGATATACAACGACATCAACTGGTCACTCCTGCTTCATCTTATGAAATATGTGAGGTTCACGACGTCCACACTTTGGCGGTAAGTATATTTTAGAAGACAAAGCTACAAAAAACTAAGACTAAATATGTAATTTTGAAAAAAAGAAATATATTTAGATTACTTCCGCAAAAGATGCACATGCACACCACAAAATATCAGTGCACAATACCTGCATTTAGCCAGACAGCACACCTTGCAAAATGTTGGTTTACGCATGATCTAACTCCTGAGGATGCTCCGGGTTGGGGCGAAACACGTGTAGAGTAGTCTAAATAATTAGTGAAGGTGCAAGGTGTGTTGCTGTCTTGCTAAATGCAGGTATTGTGCACTGATATTTTGTGGTGCGCATGTGCATGTGCAAAGGAGTGTATATGTGTTCAGGGTTCATGTGTGTTTGTGGGTATGTGAGTTTCTTTATTCCCCCATAACTTCCAAATGGCTGAACGGATTTGGTGTATGGGGTATCGTTAGAATCTTTACATTATTCCAAGTGACACTGGCTATATTTTTTTTAAAGTCTACATGGCGACTGTACCGCGCCATTTACAAATGTAAAAAAAAAAATTCCTCAATTATTATAATATGGGCATCAAATGAGGCCATAATGATCACATTTCAAAACTATATAATTTGTCACTAAAATGTGTGAAATAAAAATAAATAAATTTAAAAAATATTAAAAACACGACTGCCCTGTCAAAAACGAACTAAAAAATTAAATAACAAGAGTCATTGCAGTCGGGGGACCTCTTTGATTAAAAATTATTCCACAAAACAGTCCTCCGACTGCAATGATACTTGTTATTTAACTTTTTAGTTCGTTTTTGGCAGGGCAGTTATATTTCTTTTTGCATCTTGCAAATATTGTTTGCGGAAGTAAGCTACATATATATGCACCCAATATAACAACGCATTTAGGGGGTTGATGGGGCTGCCTCGCTATTGCAGTGCATCAGGGATGTTAGCTACGGCGGAGGTAGATAGTTTCGCAGCCATCATAAGAAAGCGAATTGCGTCCCTGATCCATCGGGTGCGGGGCAGCTCCAACAGTCTCCTACAAACAGTTGCGGTGAGGCTGGACGTGGATAGTGCAATTATGCAGCACTGGACACGTGTCCACCTCTCGAAGGACACTAAGCCGTCCTATAATCATAATAATTTAAATAATGTAGTGTAAGTAATATGGACTCACGTCTGAAATAAATGATTTTTATTTTATTTTTATTTTATTTTATTTATATTTCGTTTTTCAAAATGGTTTGGGACTTACGCCAAGTGACGCTTGATTTAATCAAATACTAGATATGTGAATCGTTGATATTTTGTAAATGTTATATAACCTCATTACTCCTCTTCCAGTCATCTGTCAGCAAGTTACGAGCTGCTGAAGTCAATGGAGGAGATGTCCCTGGCTATCACCACGGCCAGCTACCTCACCCATCGGCACCTGGACCTCGCGCTGTGGGGCAAAATCCAGAAGCACCAGCAGCTGACTCTTGAGCATCTGCAGGACATCATACAGTTCCTGGAGGCGGAACAGCTCTTAGATGAGACTAGAGATCTAATGGAAATTATCGTCTTGTAAGTAATAACTACTTCATCATTTCTGATTTCAGGGCCATCGCTCTCGAATTTTTTTTTGTTTTCCTGATTAATAGAGAAAATGTTTTTGAAACCTATTAGTTTATTGTCACTTTGTAAATATTATAAAATAATCACGAGTTTTAGTGATCACTAAGTTTTATGTTATTTGTACAAATAATAGGGGTTAAAGTATGAAATTGCCAATTTTTAAGTTTCCGTACCAAAATGGTAAAAAAGGAACCCTTATGGTGTGACTCAGTCTGTCTGTCTGTCACAGCTTGATATCTCGAGAACCTTGATCCTTGAACCTTGGTATCAACTTGAAATTTAGAATAGTTTAAGATAATATTTGTCCAACTATTTTGCAAATAAGAAATAAATAAAAAAAAATCTTTTTTACTACAGGGACTGAAAAGGGGTCTTAAAATTTTGAAGTGGGGCTACTAGGGCATGTGAGGTCACGTTTTCAATATTTTTTTTGGTTTAGGCCGCATAGTTTTCGACTCATGATGAAAAATGTAAAATAAATACCATCCCCCCCCCCCCCCCTTATCTCCGAAGTTTGCAAAGAGAAAAATCTGAAATCATTCTATGTGATAGCAGTCTATATAACGATTACAGGAAAAATAAAACGATGTCTCAATATAGCACACTTTTTTAGAAATTATCAAATTTCTAAAAAGTTAACATTAGTTCCACTATTGGTCAAGAGATGGCGCTGACCTAAAACTGCAATACTAATTTTATTATTCTACTCTGCAGTGTGATTTAATGGTGCAAATATGATGGTCCGACTCGCTCTTGACCGGTTTTATTTCTCACACACAGAGCCTCTCATATTCTTTGATGTTAAAGATGCTTTGGTAACTTGTTATTAAATTTTAATTATGATCATAGCGGCCCACTATCAGCAATACAAATATTTCTTTTCTTTTTCCTGAACGCTTAAAAATTTACATATCTTAAAAGTGACTCCTTTTTTCGTTACCAGAAACGAACACTTAATTCGTTGTAACTTAGCCGATACTTTTTTTTTCACTTAACACATGTGGCATGTTAGCTTAGTGCATAAACATTTGTGCATAAAAGTTTTAAAACATTTGTCATGGTTGTTAAATAAATTAAGACAATGTTATAATGGAAAATAATACAAAACGGCAATTATATAATTTCCCCAATAAATAATGCAGTACAAAATTTAAGTTTCTTGAGAGACACCGAATAAATGTAACTGGTTTCTTCATAGACTATATTTTGTTCCAGCTACGAAGAGACAACACTGTCAGTCACCAATGTTTCGATTCTTCAGTTGAACAGTACCATAGATCTACTTCTCTACATTCAGAATTCAGACCAGAGCTTGGATAAGTTGGGCCAAGTGAAAAGGGCATATTGGGACTTTATTAGGTGAGGATGAAGTGAAAAGACTACGAGTATAATAACATATTATGTAAAAAAAAGCTTTTTTTTTTAAAAGGCAAATCTCCTTCAAAAAACCTGAAAACAAGAAGAAAACAAAAACAGCTTCAAAATTAAATACCTACCTCTAAAAAGAAATTGATTCATTAATATTGATGTGGAACTAATGATTTGAATATTATTTCTTGCTTTTTAACCGTCTTCAAAAAAAGGAGGAGGTTATCAAGTCGACTGCATGTTTTTTTTATTTTTTTATGTATGTTTTTAGAGGTATTTAATTTTAAAGCGGTTTTTGTTTTCAAGTTTTTTGAAGGAGGTTTTCCTTTTTTTAATTTTTTTTTTATTTTCAACCTTTTAGTGGTAGGTATATAGGGTATTTACCAAAATATAAATCATTTTACATATACTATTTGACTTTGAGGAGTTTCCTTGTGTATCTTCGAGGTTCAAAGTTCAATACCGATGTAATTAAAACACATGAGTAAAAAAACGTAATGTGAACTACTCTTGAAGTATAACCCTTTCAAACAAAAAACGATTATCTAAATCAGTTAATAAAGAAATATGTTATGTACGAAAACCATTTTTTTAAGTTGGTTAAAAAAGCCTGCGCAAATGATGGGTGGTTTTAGGGAACTGTCTAGTCTAACCGCGAAAAATAGATTTTTTGTGTTAATAATTATTTGCTTACGTTATGCGATGGAGCTAAAGTATCTAGGTATTATTGGTCTCAACAAAAGTGCTCTGAGAACAATCATTCGTCTACGCAGGCCTTCCTTATCCTGTATCAATCAAGTTACCTCTGAAATTATCCGGGGTGAAAAAAATGTAACCGTGGATTAATTGCCCACTCTCATGAGAATGATAAAATTATTATCTGATATTTGTTAATAGAATATTGTCTCATAATGTTATTTTTCACTCATTGGCCCAATCGCGATAATTATGAACGATAAGATAAAAAACCTCTATGTTGCCCTAATAGTTATTTATGCAACTGTACTATAACGAGGGGTATTAAAACACGAATGTGGGTTTATCACATGAGTGTTTTAATACCTAATTATGTACAGTTGCATACAAGACTTTATCTACACCCATTTTTTTATTTTTTCTTATTTTTATTAGGGAAACAAACAATATTTTAATACCTACATAATTATGGATTAAAAACACCCATGATATTTATCTAAACCCATGATATGTATCCTCTATAAAGGTTTTGAATTTGATTTTGTCTTTGACTTTGACTTTCCTCTCCCTCCTTGTTATTATGTCTTCCGCAAGAGTGTTATAATGTTGTACTGAATTTCATAATGTAACGCTCGCGCGTGGGCGCGCGGCGCTGCAGGCCCAGCTCTCGCTCGGGATATTGTAATGATGGCAATAAGCTGTTTCAGAACCCCTTACAGAGGATTTAAAGCATGGGTGTAGATAAAATGATTGATTTAGCTTTTGAATTCTTGTTAAAATTGTCCAAAATTGGCGTCCTAGGCTCCCTAGGCATAGTTTTCAATAATTTTAACAATACTAGCTAATATTTTTTTGTAAACTAAACTGGAAGGTTTGCGATTTTTGTTTTGGTTTGATTGTTGAAAATTATCGCGATTAGTACCCAACACTCTATATATTTTTAGTAAAAAGAAATACTTAGTATTTTTGGATGATATGTTTGTTAGACCACGGATGTTATGTTAATGAAAGGGCAAGAAAACAAACATTTTAAAGTCAAATAAAGTGTTTATTATAAACGTCTTCTAAAATTGATCATTTAAATCAAAAGGAACGCAAAATGAACTAGATTTTTAACAATTGCACTCGTTTCTTCACAAATATAACAAAATAGAGGTATATTCCAAAACAAAGAAGTTCTATTTCATCATCATAATCATATAAATGTTAAATTCACAAATTGATTTAAGAAAATTAGAGAAATACATACAATTTCTTTCGATACAATTGCGAAAGTTATGAGATGTTAATACTTGAATGGACAAATTATGAATCTTGAATTACATGACAGGAAAGTATCCTTTAAATTGCAAAATCCTTTGTGTTCCAGGGAAATGGTGCGAGGCGAGGTGTGGCGTGCCAGGCGGACTCTAGGCATCGGGATTTTCATACTAGTGACGGTATTACTGGCGTCGCCATTGCTCATCTTGATATTGCGACACACCGTTAATACAATACAGGTGAGAGTGCCAGGCGCAGGGAATCTAGGCATCGGGATCGTTCTAGTGGCGGTCTTACTGGCGTGGCCATTGCTCATGTTGATATTGCGACACACCGTTAACACGATACAGGTGAGAGTGCCAGGCGCAGGCAGTCTAGGCATCGGGATCGTTCTAGTGGTTGTCTTACTGGCGTCGCCATTGCTCATCTTGATATTGCGACACACCGTTAATACAATACAGGTGAGAGTGCCAGGCGCAGGGAGTCTAGGCATCGGGATCGTTCTAGTAGCGGTCTTATTGGCGTCGCCATTGCTCATGTTGATATTGCGACACACCGTTAACACGATACAGGTGAGAGTGCCAGGCGCAGGGAGTCTAGGCATCGGGATCGTTCTAGTTGTTGTCTTACTGGCGTCGCCATTGCTCATCTTGATATTGCGACACACCGTTAATACAATACAGGTGAGAGTGCCAGGCGCAGGGAGTCTAGGCATCGGGATCGTTCTAGTAGCGGTCTTATTGGCGTCGCCATTGCTCATGTTGATATTGCGACACACCGTTAACACGATACAGGTGAGAGTGCCAGGCGCAGGGAGTCTAGGCATCGGGATCGTTCTAGTGGTTGTCTTACTGGCGTCGCCATTGCTCATCTTGATATTGCGACACACCGTTAACACGATACAGGTGAGAGTGCACGGTGGAGTCTAGGTGTCGGGATCGACAAAATAGTTGCAGTATTGTCATACTAATGGCGGTATAGACATATTAGTGCCGATCCTACTGGCGTCGCCAATGCTCGTCTTCATATTCTGACACACCGTCAACACCACTCTGTTCTGTGGTCAACACCATTCCAGTGAGGGCACCAGGTGGGCTTCAAGATCGTTAAATTAGTTGCAGTGCAATATTGTCGTAGTGGTGAGATCGTCATACTAGTGGCGGGCTTACTGGCGTCACCATTGCCCATCTTGATATTGAGACACACCGTCAACACGGTACAGGTGATCTATTTTGCTTCGCCATAACAGCTGATAGAATGCGCCATGACACTGTGCCAACAAGCTTCTGTCCTTATTCATCCATAAGGAAGGTGTGTGCCCCAGCAGTGTGAACAGTAAAAGGATTGATGATGATGATTCATAGTTAATAAACATAGTCCATTTATGTTAAAAAACAAAATAAAAACAACAAATCTGACAGTTGCCATGTAGAAATTAGGATATTTTCTAGTTTAACAAATAAATTAAGTAAAAACAAAATAATAAATTAGGCTCAAGCAAAATGCATGATCTTAAGTACTCAACTGAAGAAAGTTTTCTTTTTATCTAAGCTAGGTTTTTTAACAAAATACACATACTGAAGAAAAAAATACAGTTTTTATTACCTATGTATCACTGGACCATGCAGACATGTTTTTTACAGCTCTTATTATCATAATATCACAAGATAATGGAATCTTGATGATCAAAATTGGAATGCAACAATTTTTGTTTTCTGTAGGTATTAAATTATAAATTTCTAAGCTAAACATTTTTTATTATTTTTGAACTACTGACATCGTAGTTCATTCTAATGCTTTGAAAAGATTACACATATGAGAATACCTGCTTTCAAACACTATGAAAAATGAGATAAAATTAAAATACCTTTAAATACTAATGTGAATACGAGACAAGAAATACACTACAATTTGTTTACTTTGAAATTAAGATGTATTATTAAAAATACAGCAAAGTATTGTCATAGATAAAATGTTAATGTTACTCCATCCTACATAAACAATCTCGAAACTTTCAACCTAAGAAAATCTCTTTGGTAACTGGTGTAAGTAAGTAATACTTCTAAGTTGAAAGTAGAGTTATTATGTAGTTTTCAACGTCTTCATTAAAATGCGTTCTTCAAAATAAGGCACAATGGATCAGTTCTTTTATTTCTAGTACCTACATATCATGTAATCAGTCTTCTTGTCTATGAGCAGATTTGTTGTAAGAGATATTGAGACACAATGTAGAGACAATGTAGAGCCAGTGCTTCATCAAGAACTCAATACATGAATACTACTTGTAAATACTATTTAGTATTATAATAGTTATTTATGGGGGCTATTGCATAACAAATTACAAGCTAATATTATTAGCGATTTTCCATAGAAATTCACTAATAATTTTAGCTTGTAATTTGTTATGCAATAGGCCCCTGCTTGTAGATTTTGCTAGTCTTCGCTTTTAAGCATCTTCAGGGCAGATTTCATCAGTTTTGTCGAAGTAACTGAAACAAAGAAAAATGAGTTTAGTTTAGAAAATTAAAATTACGGTTATAATAACTAATGTTATGAATTATTCGGCAGTACGAACTAATACCTACTAATTAATACCTACTTAGTACGAAAGTAATAACTTGACTAATTACTATTTAATTAGGTACTTAAGAAAATGTCAAACGTCAGGGGGACTATTACGAAAAGTTTAATGCGATACACGCAGCTGCGTCCGTGCTTCGTTATGATTGTTTCCTATTACAAATCACTTTCGTATGCGATATTGCGAAGCGATTGCGTGAGTTTCAAAGTTTCTTTCTAGCGTATGCGACATCGTTCGTTTAGTAGTTTATGAACTACGATAGCCAAATTCAAAATGTTTGTTATAACTACAAACAACGAACTGCGGACGACTATCGTGGCCAAGTGGCTGCGTTACGCAATTGCGTAGGTACGTTATTTTCGCAATAGGCCCCCAGAACACTTATCAAGAAAGAAAGATACCAAGCAAATAAATAAACAAGACTTAAAGAGTAATAAATTATCCTCGTAATTAGATATTATATAAGATTCATTTAATAAAAATATAATTGGGAGGTGACACTTAACCTGTAATAACTAAACAAGTGTACACAATGATCTTAGATAAAATAATTTGACGGATAAGTTTTCTTTTAGAAAAAAATATTTTTCAACAATAATTTGAGTCTGCTGATTTAACCGGACCCAAGGAATAATAAAACCCTTAATAGGCAAGTAATCTTTTTTTACTAGATTTAAAAAAAGTTAATTGTGATTCCCCAACGATTGCGGTGTCATATAGCAAACATTTATTAAAACTAAGTATTATTTTCCCAAGGTCTAATTCTAGATTTTATGATAAATCTACAGGCTTGTTTCAAAGAACGCAGCGCAGGTATGTTAAAATAAACTCTTCAGTTCAAATAAAAACCTAAGTTTACATGGATGATTATTTTTTCTAAATTATTCATGACTTAACGACATTGTGCCCCATATCTCCGAAGATAATCGTCGGATCTCAATGAAACTTATATGGAACCAAATTGAAAGTATGTTTACCCAATCGACCAAAAAATAACTATTAAAGTCGGCACACCAACGCTAGAGTGACCGGTGTACATACAAAAAAACAAAAAAAGAGGGTCGTATTGAGTACCTTCCTCCTTTTAAAGTTAGTAAAAACCTTCACACATAGACATAGAAAAATTTTCGCTGCGCTCAAGAAGACCAACAAAGCGTGGAAAAGAGAAGTTAACATTTTACGGACACGGTCTGTGAAAAAAAGAGACAAAGAATCTGTCGGGTATTTAATAATATTGTATGAGGGTAAGCGCACTCTGTGAATAAATCAGTCAGTCGCCAGCCCCGGTGTTTCATTGACGTTTCACTGGCGACGAGCGGTTTTGCGAACTTAAACACGCGTTATATACTGCTGCTTAGTCATAATGCCGATTGGAAATTTAGAAGCGTTTGATGTACACTCTAAAAATTGGCCGTCGTATATTCGTCGAGTGCAACAATACATAAAATTAAACGGAATAAAAAATGAGTTGCAGGTGTCGTTACTGATAACCGTAGTGGGTGAAGCCACGTATTCGTTAATGTGTGATCTGTGCGCTCCAGTGAACCCGGAAAATAAAACCTTCGAAGAGCTCGTGAAGTTAGTCTCCGAACACTTGGAACCGCAGCGGTCAGAGATCGCCGAGCGCCACGTGTTTCGCTTACGGCGACAGCGTGCGGGAGAAACGATGGCAGAGTATCTGCAGGATTTAAAACATCTCGCTACTACGTGTAACTTCGGCTTCATGCTCGAGGAGAACATTCGCGATCAATTCGTGTCGGGGTTAGCTAGCCCAGCTATGCGATCTAGAATATTCGCCGAGAAAAATATCAAGTACAAAGAAGCAGTCGAACTGGGTCTGGCACTGGAGGCTGCAGAGAGGCATGCGGAGGTGAGCGCGGCGTCGACGTCCATGACTACGACCTCGGGTGCAGGCAGCGAGGCGGGCGAAGGCCTGTACAGTACGAGTTCGAGGCGCGCGCCCCCGGGCGGCAGCGGCGGCAGGCCCGGCCAGCGGGCGCCGCGCGCCCCCGCCGGTAGGCCGCAAGGGGCTCAACAGGCAGCGACGGTAACTCAACAATGCTGGCGATGTGGGAAGCCGCATCGGCCGGACAGGTGCCGGTACGCGAATTATAATTGTGACGAGTGCAATCAAAGAGGTCATTTGAAAGTGATGTGTCGAGTGCGTGGAAAATCTCGTAACGGCAGGCAAAATTACGTAAGTGAGCAAGGTTCCGAAGACGAGGACATGTACAGTATCGATCTTGTCACGAAAGGTAACAAACCATTTTTTATTAAAGTTAGCATTGACAATTACATTATCGAGTGTGAGGTCGATACAGGGAGCCGCATTTCGGCCATTAGTGAACAGTTTTATAAACAAACATTTCCACACAAAAATATTCACTCTGACAATAGGTATTATGTTGCGTTGTTACTCGGGCACGCGAATCGAGTCTTTAGGTTATATCGAAGTTAATGTGAGACTCGGTGATGTCGTAGCAAATAATTTGGCTTGTTATGTCATTAAGAGTGGGGGGCGCCCTCTTTTAGGAAGAGATTGGATTAGAGCCCTCAATATCAAACAAATAAACTTTAATCAATTGCATGACGACCCGTGTGTAAACGGCTTAGCGGCCGAGTTTCCCGAAGTATTCACAGATAAACTAGGCAAATGTAAGAAGTTGCTTCAATTGCAATTAACCGATAACGAACCGGTTTACGTCCGCGCGCGGCCAGTGCCGCTCGCCCTGCGCTCACGTGTCGAACGGGAGTTGGAGCGTCTCGAAGCCGAGGGAACCATTAATAGGGTTGATCATTCCGACTATGGAACGCCTATTGTTCCGGTCATTAAGGGAAATGGCGATATACGAATCTGTGGTGACTATAAAGTAACTATCAATAGAAAGTTGAAACGTGACTATTATCCGCTACCTCGTATTGAGGAATTGTTTGCGACCTTAAGTGGAGGTAAAGAATTCACTAAAGTTGATTTGACCCACGCATACCAACAAACAGTTTTAACTGAAGATTCACAGCCATGTACTGCGATAACTACTCACGTGGGTACCTTCGTATATCGCCGTACTCCTTTTGGACTATCGTGTATACCAGAAAAATTCCAAAAATTAATGGAGGAGACTTTAAAAGGTATTCCATCGACTGTAGTATTTTTGGACGATATATGTACCACCGGGGTTGATAGGGTTTCTCATTTGAGTAATTTGAGACAAGTTTTAAGTAGATTGAAGGAAATGGGCCTAACCGTTAAATTAAGTAAATGTAGTTTTTTACAAAAAAGCGTTAAATATGTAGGTTTTATTATTGATCAGTATGGATTGCATCCCGATCCCAATAAGGTATCAGCTATTGTCAACGCCCCTACCCCTAAAGACATTACCCAGTTGAGAAGTTTCTTGGGGTTATTAAATTATTACGGAAAATTTATTCCGAAATTAAGTATGATTTTGCACCCATTACATGAACTTTTACGGAAAGGAAATAACTGGAATTGGTCCGCGGAGTGTACTAAAGCTTTTAGGGAAGCTAAGCAAAGTTTATTGTGTTAGCACATTATGTTGAGGGACAGCCCTTGGTGTTGTCCGTAGATAGCAGCGCGTACGGTCTGGGCGCGGTCCTGGCGCATCGCTTTCCCGATGGAAGCGAGCGGCCGATCAGCTGTGTGTCGCGCACACTCAACGACGCGGAACGTAATTATAGCCAAATTGACAAAGAAGCGCTGGCTATATTTTACGGAGTTACTAGGCATCACCAATACCTATTTGGTAGACATTTTGAGTTGAGAACCGATCATAAGCCGTTGAGTTATATTTTCGGTAAAAATGTGGATATACCACAAACGGCCGCTAGTCGTCTACAACGATGGGCCGCGCGATTAGCCGCTTATGATTTTACCATTAAGTTTGTTAACTCAAAAGATAACGGACCCGCCGATGCTTTATCGCGGTTACCGGTAGCTGGGGAGGGGGGCGCAGCTCACTCGATGATGACTTATATTAATTTGGTTCAGGAATGTATTAACTTCCGTGATGTAGCTAAAGAAACTGCAAAAGATACTTTGTTATGTAAAGTACTGGGTTATGTTAAATTTGGTTGGCCGTTAGTAGCTAGTTGTGATGATGAAAAAGTATACTTTGTTCGAAAAAATGATATTATAGTGGATTTCGGCTGTTTGATTTATAAATATCGTATTATTATACCGACGAATTTGCAGCGTTGGGTTTTAGACGAGTTACATCAAGGACATTTAGGAGTTAACAAAATGAAAAATTTATCACGAAATTATGTGTATTGGCCGAATTTAGATCGCGACCTTGAGAATTTGTGTCGTTCGTGTGAGGCATGCTGCGCTGTCCGCGACGCAGCGCCGCGGTCGGAGCTGCATCCCTGGGAATTTCCTTTGATTCCATGGAAAAGGTTACATGCGGATTTCGCTGAATTCAATGGAATTAAATATTTAGTTTTGGTAGACGCCCATTCGAAATGGATCGAAGCAGTAAGCATGTCTCGTACAGATGCTAGGTCCACAATTGCGGCCTTACTATCTATTTTTAGTCGATTCGGACTACCGTCACAACTTGTTACTGACAATGGGCCTCCTTTTCTTTCCCAAGAGTTCAAAGATTATTGTTTATATAATTGTATTAAACATGTAACCACTGCGCCGTATAGGCCACAGGGCAATGGAGCAGCTGAGAATGCTGTAAAGACAGTTAAAAAAGCGATAAAAAGGGCTACAATGTTAGGCGAAAATGTGTCGCAAGCCCTAAACAAATTCTTGTTTCATTATAGAAATTGTGACCATGCGACCACGGGTGTGCCACCCGCAGTGCTTTTAACTGGGCGGCGCATGCGCACCCGACTAGATGCTCTGCGACCTGATGTTAGCCAGGTGGTACAAGCCGCGCAGCAGCGGCAAGCGGTCAGTGCGGGGGGCACGCCTAGGGCCCCGTTACAAATAGGAGACCCGGTACTCGCACGCGACTACTCTTCCAGATCGAATAAGTGGGCGGTCGGAACGGTTACAAAAAGGACCGGTCCGGTATCGTATCGCGTTAAATTGGGAAATGGCGTCGAATGGCGCAGGCACCAAGATCAAATCGTACCGGCCGGCGACAGTAGTAATAAATCACGAAATCTTTGTCACTGTCGCGCGCTAGTATCGGTGCTCAGAATAAAGCTTGTCCTAGCAGTGATTTGGACGATGATTTTGAGGACGCTTCTGATGCCAATGGCATGGCGGTGGCGGCGTCCGACGTGGCAGATGTCCCCGCGCGCCCGCCGACGCCGCCGCCCCCACCAGAAGGAGTCTCAGACCGAGCACTGCGTGCTTATAACCGCGCTCTTGTTAGAAATAACACATAAGTTTATTTACGGTGTTTAAGTTTATAAAATAGGAAGCCCTATTTACATTTTTAGTTAAGTACTTTGTTAAAAAGAAAAAAAATTACGTAATTTTATTACACAGGGGGAGTGTAAGGGTTATTTATAGTCTGTTTACTTATATATCTAAGTTTCCACTTACTTATAACAAATGTATTGATTATAGCTATAGTTTGTTTCGCAAACTTTAGTTTTATAACGTACCTACCTAAGAACATTAATTTTAAATACGTGAGCTACTTTAGTTCATGTATTAACAAGGATTGTCTTAGCTAAGTAAGTAGCTTATGTAAGGGGGGAAAGGTGTCGGGTATTTAATAATATTGTATGAGGGTAAGCGCACTCTGTGAATAAATCAGTCAGTCGCCAGCCCCGGTGTTTCATTGACGTTTCAGAATCAAGTGACAATGTGCCAATATTTTTTACAGTAAGAGCCCCTAGCGTCCGGCCTTGCAAATGAGCAATCACAGTTTGTTTAAATTTTTTGTTAATTCTTATTAGAATTTCATATAAAAGTATCGTGGAGCCATGGTGTCTTGTGCTCTAAGTAATTGTGATGTGATAAAAAGAAACAATACAAGTAATCACACTTTTCAAAGGTAAATAAGATTTTGCCACAAATTTCTCTAAAACCAAATTTCGCTACATTTATTCGTTTAAATCAACGAAGAAAACAGTATGGAACATAGTTTATTAATTTCCTTTGCCATAATATAGTTATATTTTATGTATGTAAGTCATATTTTACGTATCTCATATAAAATGTATACATTCGCTTTTCGGATCACCCGTTTATTGACATTGTTGTTCTTTGGCATTCTATTTCTATGGTAAAAACGGTTCGAGACGGGGAAAACCCGCCCCATGATGCAAGCAGGTGCAAGCAGTGGTGCAATAGCTTGACCTACATTTGGAAACGAAGCTCACCCCAACAAGCAAAGAAAATGGTCATTGACTTCTAGTATCTAATTAAACATAATTGTGGACACACTACTCATTACATAAATAATATAAGCTTATTTTATTCAAATATTTTTTTCATTCAAATCAAACATGGAACATGTTTGGAATAAAATAAAATGTTAAGGTTACAGCCATATTTGAACTTTAAAATAAATAAACACTATGAAATCAAGAATTGATTTAAATAAAATCTTTTTGAATCATTAACACAAAAAGAGTTCAGGAAAATTAGCATTAAAACGCGTTGTAGAAAGGTTGTTACCATGGACGAATGGAAAATTCCGGCAAGATGGTTACTATTACTACTATCTTTCCGGGATTTTTCCCGGCAGGTTAGTGACAACCATCCTTTTCTGTGCCAGACAGATGGCATTCTAATAATTATAAATTTTAAATGAAAATGCACTGCACGTCTTGTAGCGTCCAACAGGCTCTGATATTTTTAGAAACCATTTTTAGCATAACAAAAAATATTTCAAAGTATCAAAAAATGTGTACTTACTCCTCACATGTGATACATCCGAAAGGATATAACCAGGCATATCCTCGAGCACAGTTGCCATTAACGATGAATCTAGCTGTTGCATCAGTAGTGAAGAAAGCTACTAATAGTATCACTACTAGCACGATCTTGAAAAACTTCATTTTCGATGTAACAATTTTCTTGTATCACTGTTCTGTTAAATTTTCGTATGCAAGGCGCGGCGACGTTGTGTTTCAAAGTTTCGTTTGCTGCACGTGGTATGGCGCAAGGGGCTACACTGGACACGTCCGCACGATCACACGATCCGTTTACAACTAACTAACGTAGTATTGAGACACTTTCGAGATTATGAATGAAATGGGGGGCGGGGAGCTTCTGGAGGGGAAAAGTGGAGGGAGTAAATGGTCGAATTGGCGATGATGTCAATCGCTGAACATGAACTGTCTGCTGTTTCAATTTGCTTAGGCATTATCTTTCACAGAAAAGCTGTTATTTATAGCAGTGAACTGATTATCGGTACCTAGTGCGATTGTCTTGGAATTAATCAGTCCGTTTGTATGGACGGATTGAAAGAGACATTAAAATTGAAATTATACTCTGTTAACTAGTAGATTTAGTATTATAATTATATGTGCTGTTACGTTACGGAGACAGAGGCAGTTTTCTTTATTTTTGCGTTTCCCAATATCTTAGAAATGAAGAAATAATGAAATTCACGTTGTTAAGGTTATTTTATCACTCACTTTCAGAAATCCAATAAAGGTAACACATCCGTGTGACTGTTTTGTGACTAAGATGACCAAAAGGGAAATTCCTAAGGTATTTTCAAGACATTCGCCTTGGTGCCTGAGAAGAGGGTAAATTGTATCGGGAATATATAAAGTGTTTATTCTAGGAAAATTGCATTGCGCACAGATATATTAAGGTCTTTCTTTAGTCAGGCAGTGATAAAATTCATTTAAAGCCCGAACATTTCCCAGATTAGGAGATTTATTTTCAAAATTTGTAGTTCAACGGCCAACGACTTTTGGACATATTAAATTTCATGACATCTTAAACTTAAGATCGGTATTATAAATTAAACATCAAAGTTTTCTTTATTTTGCCTCTTGTAAGTAAATATTGTATCGCATTTACCCAGTTATTGGACATTGGTGATCCTATTGTGCAAGGTGCGGATGTGGTTTCCATTAAACTACTATGCGGCTTCTAACATTATTTAATGTGAATCACAAGAATAATTCCTTTTCACTTCTCTAGCACGAAAAGGCACTTTTAGCTCGTGGTAACTCGAATTAAAATCGACTTTTACTGCTGAATTTAGCTTTTTGCTAGGAAAGTCACGTGAAAATAACTGTTCTTACATAATAGTACATTATGATACAAGTTAGCTTAGGTTGCTTATTGCACACAAGGCTGTGGGTTGCAGCCCGAGCCGCAGGCGAGGGCGTAACTCAGCCGAGTGTGCAATAAGTAAGAGCTCACGAGTTTCATACGACGTTTTTCAACACATTTGCGAGGAAAAAACAAAGTAATTTACCACACAGCAACAAATACGACAAAAACAAAATGATAATCATGATGAGAAAAGGCGCGCAGGTTTTTTTTGTTTTTTTCACACGCCCAATGCAAGAATATTTTGGAAACAAAGGGGTTAGTGAGCATACAGCCTACTTCAAAATTATAAATTTAGGTAATAAAATGCTAATATTTTAATATTTTATAACAAAATATTGTAAATTAGGAATAATTTGATAATAATAAATATTTGTTTGACTTAATTAAGGACCTACACATTTGTTTATTCCAAAAATGCAAATGAATTTTCAGCGGCATAAAACCTCTTTGTTGTTACTAAAAAAATAACTGTATTACCCGGTTAAATTGAAAATGCTCTGTTTACTCGCATAGAACTTGCAGTAAGGTACCTATTTAACTTTGTAGGGATCATTCTATAACCAACTAGTGTTTTATATATTACTAGCGGCCCGCCCCGGCTTCGCACGGGTGCAATGTAGTTACCTACTAATGTAAAACTGTGCTATAATGTGGTGTCAGTGTGAAGTTATTAGATTATACTACAGGTTATCTACATACGACGTACGCAAGGAGTGTTATAATATAATTGACGTGTGTGTGTGTCTGTCTGTCTCCGGCAACCTAGCTCCTAAACTTATGGATCGATTTTAATGTGGTTTTTATGCAAAGGTAGTTTAAGTGAAGCGTACAGACGGCGGGAAGCGACTTTGTTTTGTACTATATACTATAGCTTTTGCCCATGGCTCCGCCCCGGCGTGAGAGTCTGTAATTGTTATTAGTCTTTCCCTGGAAATCAATAATCGGGATAAAAAGAAGCCTGTATTAAGTATTCCAGACTATAATCTATCTCTGTGCCAAATTTCGTCTAAATCCGTTCACCCGTTCAGACTTGATTGAGTAACAATATGAACAACATCCAAACATCAAAACTTTATCATTTTTACAATTTTGTGATTATATAGGTAATAACTGCACCCCGCGGTTTTAGCCGCGCAGTCTGTCGATTCTGTAACCAAAATCGCATCTCACTTCGAACCCACTTCACTTTGCGTGAATTTGTTACTCGAAATTAGCTAACTAAAATTTATTCATTTATTTTTGTGATAAAATAAAATTCTTATCATTACCTTATTTGTGATTTAAAATTCCCGTGCAGTGAAGTGAGATTCGAAGTGGGGTTCGAGTTTGGTTACAGAACCAACGCCCTGTTCACGATTCTGTATTAGGTAGGTGTAGGTACTTATGTCAAGGACAGGCCCGCCCATGTATAGACTTATATATTCTACTCTGTAATTAGTTACATGTAAATACCTATACTATGGTTTTGTCTCTTTACTGTCTTCTTGTCATATTGCTTTCCTTTGCCTATTGCCTATTGTAAACGTGTTTCCCATAGACATAGAAAAATTTTCGCTGCGCTCAAGAAGACCAACAAAGCGTGGAAAAGAGAAGTTAACATCATACGGACACGGTATATGTAAAAAAGAGACAAAGGAGCAAGTGACATGTGCCAACATTTTTTACAGTAAGAGCCCCTAGCGTCCCGCCTAGCAAATGAGCAATCACAGTTTGTTTAAAATATTTGTTAATCTTAATTAGAATATAAAATAAAGGTATCGTGGAGCCATGGTGTCTTGTGCTCTAAGTAATTGTGATGTGACAAAAAGAAACAATCCAAGTAATCACACTTTTCACAGGTAAATAAGATATTCCCACACATTTCTTTAAAACCAAATTTCGCTACATTTATTCGTTTATCGACGAAGAAAACAGTATGGAACATAGTTTATTAAATTTCCTTTGCCATATATAATCATATTTTATGTATCCCATATAAAATGTATGTATTCGTTTTCGGCGGGCTGATTATCTAATTAGAAACCACCTAGCGACCGGTTGCAGTTCATAGATTGTAGTGATCCATTGCTACTTCTTTTTGGATTAAAAAAAAACATACCAAAGAAAAGTAGCAATGTATGTGGAATGAAACCGGTCGCTAAATAGTTTCTTTTTAGATAATCAGGGTGCGGATCACCTGTTTATTGACTTTGTTGTTCTTTGACATTCTATTTCTATGGTGTTTCCATTATTCTGCTATTAAATCTTCCTTTTCTCCTTTCAACCGCCGTTTCCTTTGCTGTCCTCGACATCCTGGTCCATAAAAAAATTAGCGATAATTTAACAAAATAATTATAATTATATTATGTAATATTAAATACTTAAAGGTATCTTCTTTATAAATAAAAATCTAATGTAATGTTCCACAACATAGAAATCTTTGTGTATGTTTATTTGTTTCCTATGCAGTATGCACTCCTAAACTATTCATCCACATTCCACATCCGATTAGTAATGTAATAAGTATATGTTGGTGAATTTTTCTACTTACGACTGAAAAGGCTCCTGGCTAAAAAATCGTAATATGCAACGCATGCCGGGTGCAATTATGTTAAAGAATTATATAGTGTATTATCTTATGATGTTAGTCTTTTGGAAAATTCAGTGGACGTCAGTGCTGACAACTGACATTTATTTTTCTTAATCGTACAAATGCACTAAGAAGTTTTGATTCCGATATCGAAGTCAACCACCCTAAAAATAGCTTTCTACCCCTTTTCAACCCTGTTAGGGGATACATTTCAAGAAAATACGAAACACCTATTCAATTAATTTTGTGAAAGAATGTCTATGCCAAATTTCAAGTCAATCGGGCCAAGGAATCGCTTTCTCCCATACAAACTTTGCCACCCTGTTTTACCCCCTTAGGGGTTGAATTTCGCTAAATCCCGTCTTAGTGAGCACCTTCACCCTAAAAGGAACCCCCATGCAAAATTTGAGACTCCTAGCACTTGTAGTTTCTGAGATTTCGTGATGAGTCAGTGAGTGATTTACGCTTTTATATATATAGATTGCATGCGTTTGTTATAGTTCGGTTTATGGCCCTAAAAGCGATGTATTAGGGCTCACTTTACGAGCAAGTGTGTTGAAAAACACTTTTCTCGCTGGTAGAGGTAGGTGAAAAGTTGTATGTTTAACACAGACAAAACGAGACAAAAGTTTTGTTCTGCCTCGTGCCTTTAAATCACTTACTGTTCTCAGTAGTCTAGGTATTAGAATCACTCTAGAATACTTCGCTAGTTCGTGATTTGTTCGGAATTTGAATTTGAAATGTTACACACGTGTACACAAATTGATTATGTACACGTGTGTAACAAATAACTTTAAATTTTTTCTTTGTTCTGTGATTGTCTCGCATTTAAGTAATGTTTTTTCGTTTCGTTTCGTTTGTTACAGTTTTCAAGCATAAAGAGATTTCTTTTACAAAGTTTTAAAGTGTAGGGTCAGCACCTACCTATAGACTGAGTAACATTTCTGTTTCAAAGTTCTATTTTTCATAATGGGAACACAGAAATATCGTCATAATCATTAAAATAATATTTTGGTAGCTTACAAACATTCACCACTACCGAGCTCCCAGAAGCTATATTTAGCTGCCGTATAATTTCTGAGCCATGTACCATTTTTCAAAGGCTTCAATTATTGGAATAGATATTGATTGCTTTCAGACATTCACACATCTATCGAGCTCCCAGAAGCTATATTCAGCTGCCGTATAACTTCTGATCAATAGTAGCATTTTCTAAAAGATTTCAATTATTGAAACAGATATAGATACCACACCTGTACAGCCAGTCACGTTGGTCGGTTTGGTTAGCACCATCACACTACCACCGTGTTCAAAGAATAAACAGAACGTGATTCGCCACCGGTCGTTTATGCTTTCTTTTCGGTCTTCTTCGGCAACAGCACCGCCCGGATGTTCGGCAGCATACAGCCCTGTGCGATGGTCACGCCGGACAGGAGTATGTTCAACTCCTCGTCACACCTATCGTATCGAGCTCCCAGAAGCTATATTGAGCTGCCGTATAATTTCTGATCCATGTACCATTTTTTTAAAGTTTCAATTATTAAAATTGATATTGGTTGCTTTCAGACATTCACCCAATCCATCGAGATCAGTTCCCAGAAGTTGATGGCGGAGAAGCAGAAGAGTGACCTGCTTCTATCGCGGATGTTGCCTTTGCCGGTCCTGCGCAGGCTTCGGGCCCAGCGGACGGTGCCCGCGGAGTCCTTCGACGCTGTCACCATATTCTTCAGTGACATCGTTGGGTTCACGTCCATATCAGCCAACAGCACTCCCATGGAAGTCATCAATATGCTGAATATTTTATATAGGTATATTAAATATGTATTTATGTAGGCGAGGGGCATGCCAAAAGTATTTAGATACTTTCTAGTGATTAAAATGATTTTATTTCTTTAAAATGATTTTATTTGTAATTTTCCATTCGGTTCGTTTTACATGGAATCGAATAAAGTCGGTGAAAATCAGAGCTCTTAGCTTTGTTACGGCACTATTGCTTAAAAACTTGGAAAAAGGAACGTAACTGTTTTTGAGACGTTTCGTAGCAATACAAAATTACATTTTATTTTGGAAAATATGTGAAAGGAGTTGCATTCTATTGTCATAATAACCAGTCGTCTCTAGCTTCCATTAATGTTAATTTTCGCAACAAGTAAGATTGCTTTTAGCAATAAGGCCGCCTGTTGTATGTTTTATTTTTGTTATTTTGTCTCATTTTGTCTCATTTTGTCGTGTGAAATAAAGCTATTATTAAGATCATGAATCTTTGCAAAAGAATGGAAGTGGAATTAAAACAGTTTTTATTATTGAAATCAACTTTTTTTACTGTTAAATTAATAATATCTACAATAGTGAACAAAAACTTAATTGTGCACAGCTTTCGATTAGTACTATCTCGTAGCATAGGAGTTTTCAGGCCGTAGCCCAGGTAGCACAACTAGTCGATATAAAAGCCATGAGAACGTTTTTATTACAGCTTTTGGCTATAGTGGTTATCATATAATGGTATATGTAAGCTTCTATACAGCCGGTTTGGACGCACTTTATATAGCATTTCTCTGATGCATAACAAGCTGTAACGTAGCTATTTCATAGGCTTTTCAATTGTCAAATAATTGCTTGATAGGCAACTTTTATATGACTCAAAATGATATAGATGTAGTTTTAGCAGCTTGAAGTAATTTAATTAATGCCAAAACAAAATGGATCAAAACATACTGTCAACTAACTACTTAATTGTCAACTTAAATGGCGAATATGATATCTTTAATGGTGATTACACTTATAACAAGCGTTATTTCATATGCAAATCAAATTTTACTGATCAATTATACTCATGTTCATGTAAATTTTTAATGCGCTGTTAATATTCTGCAATTTTAGGAAATATATATAAAAAAATAAAAATTGCCAAAAGCAATAATTATATTATTTATCAATAAAAGCGTACACAAATGTTTTGTAACAGCTATATAAAGCTATGGGTAAACAAAACACAACTTTTTAGTAGTAATTACCAAGGAAAATACATTTTCAAAAACATGGCGTTGTTGCTTATATTGCGTTATTGCGCTAGAAGTCATAAATTTGTCAGTTTAATAGCTGCTGGCAAATTAGTGACAATTTAACCGATTCCGCGTAGCGAAAAGCTATATAAATGTAAATTACAATGTTTTTTTATGATAATAATATGAAGCTAATTAGCCGTGATTATTAAAGCTGTTATATGTATATAACTTACTTAAAGCACTATAAAAGTAAATTACTCGACGTTTATACAGAAACTAACAACTTATTGCCTGCGTAAGAAGCTCTTTTATGATTGCTATTTAAAAACGCCGTATATACGTTTACACAGCTATTTTATTAAGCTTATGATGAAATGAAAAAAGATAATGAACCATATATTAAGCCTCTATCCGGCTTCGTGTTATATAAATAGCGGCTACACAACCTTCTTATTATTCTATGCTATATAAGACAAATCATACACAGCGTTTGTGCTACATGGGAGGTACTTTGCCTTGAGTATTAACAATAAAAAAATGTGGTTGAAGTTATAATGACAGCAAGATTTTAAAATTCTTCTTGCCTAAAAGTAGTTTTATTTGTTATTTTCCAGGTTATTTGATGAGAAGATACAAGAATACAATGTTTACAAAGTAGAGACGATAGGCGATGCGTACATGGCTGTATCTGGACTGCCAAATAGAAACGGTGAATTTAATCAATGAAGTTAATAAAGATAAGATAAGAGTGAAATTTGTGAGCAGCATGCAATAAAATTAATAACCTGTAGCTTTGCAATGAGTTGTTGTAAACTGTTTTCGCTATCGTCAACTACCATTTTCTCTATCGTAAACTGCGTTTTATCTCTGTCACTCATTTTGATTATGAGTAGTTTATCCGATAGATTCCAATAGTGAAAATAGTTAGCAAAACCTAGTAATAATAGTAATACGTATAAGTCTATGGCAACAACTTCTACTAGAGCTGTAACATACTGTTTCAATGACTTCTGTAATTCAATCCTCTAAAAGAAGCGCTCATGGCGGAACTTGACAGACTGATCGTACACGATCATGTTTGTTAAGCAACGCTCGATCCAGCCAGGTGTCGGATGGGTGACCGTTGAGTAGCATTACAACTGAGTGCTTCCGTGCTTCGGAGGGCACGTTAAACCGTCGGTCCCGGCTGTTGTCATCTGATAACAGTCGTTAAGCCAAGTTAGAGGTCTTACAACGATGTGATCTAAAGAGCGAAAAAACTCACTAATCACTGCTTCCTTGTAGGTAATCGGCATGCGTCAGAAATAGCTGACATGTCGTTATCGCTGATGCGGAGCTTGGAGGGGGCTAGTGTCCCCCACTTGCTGGACGAGCCGCTGCGGATCCGGGCGGGCGTCAACACGGGCCCCTGCGTGGCCGGCGTCGTCGGCACCACCATGCCCCGCTACTGCCTCTTTGGGGACACCATCAACACAGCTAGCAGAATGGAGAGTACGGGTGAAGGTGTGTATTAATTATTATGTCTGAGTAAAGTACGATTACTGGCAATGGCAACTGTATTCAACCGAACTGGTCTCTGTCGAGTCTGTCTGTATTGTACTCTATTGTCCCCTGCCTTGTTTTCCAATATGACCTGTCAGGTCCGTGATAGAAATAAGTCAGCTAGGCTGGACGCCGTGACATTAATATTGGGCGATTTAAACTGCCAAACCGGAGAACCATGCCGCTATGTATTCACCAAATTTATTGACCAATGCGGATTGGTTAATGTGAACCGTTACAAAATCAGCCAAGAGGGCACGTTAAACGTACCAAAGGCTGAACATGCCTTTCGAAGAACAGATGAGTCCGAGATAATAAGATGAAGTATAATGCGTGATCCTAATAAGTATGTAATATGTCTTTTTTCACCACGTCGACTTTTGACACTCGGAGTTAGTACTATTTTACTCTGCCTGACGCCATACGATGCTATGTATTATAAACTATAATTTAAGTTCTAAGATCTAATTAAGCTTTGAATGATATAAATTTTGATCCATTAAATATTTCAGCCATGAAAATCCACATATCTGAAACGACAAAGAAATATTTGGATGACTTCGGGAAGTACCTAGTCGAATCCAGAGGGTTCATAGAAATACCGGTAAGATATTCCAAAATTTAAATAAGAACGCTTTGGCTTTCAGTTCAATTTATTGCTCTATCTTTCTTGATGCTGCTCAGTATCATCATTTGCTATAGAAGTTAGGCATGACGAATACTTTTTTTATGTTAACATAAATTACCTCTCAAAAAGAAACATTGGTAAAATAATTATTTCGCAAGCATGAAAACTGCCTGAGTTACCACAGTTTGAAATGCACACAAATTGGACTCACCCAAAAACGCTCCATACTAACGGCTACCTAGTTATGACGTCACGCCTAGGTAGTTTGTATGCAACGCGTAGGAAATTTGCTCGGCAGCTATATTAAATATTGTGTTTATCAAAATGGTTTCTTAGACAAATTTGCTATGCATTTTACGGACTAATTATAGGTATTATTTTTTAATTAAATTTTATATTTTTTAAATGGACTTGTCCATCCAACTTTAAAGGGTCACAAAACAAATAATACGCCATATATAAAACCTAGAGGTATACAAGCTAATCTTAAAGTTTAATATGTTTACAATTTTTATTAGTATTTCGTTATTTTATTCATTAGTCATCATCCCTATTGACTATCTATGGGCATTCTATCAATCATCATTGCCTTTATCCTAATTTATTTGGGGTCGGCCCAGTGCGTTGTTTTCTTCCATTATCTTCTGTAAGTCATCTACTTCTTATACTCTCATAGTTATATCATTCCACACAAAAACCTACCGTCTTCTTCCTTTCAATCTATCAACGTGAGTACTTGACTAACTTAAATTAATTGTTTTAGGGCAAAGGCAATATGGAGACATTTTGGCTGCTGAACAAAATCGGAGACTTTGAGCCACCAAACCAGGGGCGGAGACTTGATGACATTGACTATGACTCAAATCTGCTAGAGCTCTTAATCAGATCATAACTGCACACAGTGCCGACATTTGTAAAATAAAACTTAATTAGGTAATAAATAAAGATTAAATAATAACACTTTTTGTTTTATTTGTGAACGCAAGATTAAATGAGGTTTACTTCAAAAAGTTATCATCAACAGAGCTGATTAAGAATCGAAGTGTTCGGGGATTTCCCCTACAATCGTATCTTGCAATAATTGGCTCATCGCCAATTATTGTCTGATTTAGTTTGTTTTCAACGTAGACAAAACAAAAATGTTAATTTCAGGTGACGCATTGCAATATGCAATAAGAGTCATACATATACACATACAGTAATGTTTTCTCCTTTCTAATTTTATGGTAGTTACTAGCGGCCGCCCGCGGTTTCACCCGCGTGGTTCCCGTTCCCGTGGGAATATCGGAATAAAAAGTATTCTATGTTTTAATCTAGGCTATCTACTATCTGTGTGCAAAATTTCAACCAAATCCGTTCAGTAGTTTTTGCGTGATTGAGGAACAAACATCCAAACCCACAAACTTTCACATTTATAATATTAGTAGGATGGTTAATAAATTGAGTGGTTCATTGCAAAACTTCCTCTGGATATCCGAAATGTTGCTATGCCACATAATATGTGACGAAGCTTGACGTATAATGTACGTACCTATATCTGCGAAGTTAAGGGCAATAACATTCGTTATTACAATTTTCTATACAAAGTTCATTCATTTCATATGTTTTCCCTGCCGAATAGGGCATTTTAGAATCAAAACTGCCATAGTTGCATTTCCTCACGACATAAAAGTGCAATATAC
Source organism: Agriphila geniculea (assembly GCA_943789525.1). Lineage (NCBI taxonomy): Eukaryota > Metazoa > Arthropoda > Insecta > Lepidoptera > Crambidae > Agriphila > Agriphila geniculea. The sequence continues at coordinate 1,353,439 of OX038879.1, read as the reverse complement.
GGCGTTTCGTGGTCGAGGGATATCATTTGGCAGGGTAAACCTTATGAAATCCTAGATCATTTTAAGAAGGGGAGCCATCTTGGATTTGTGTATGGGAAGGAGATATAATATAATCTTTTTTTTGTATGTAATTTGATTTTTTTTCAAAACCCATCGTGTGGGATATCGGATGAAAGGGATGTTTGAGCTGACTCCAAATATGTACAATATTATTACATTGTAGGTATTGGATGAAATAAAATCGGAAAAACATTTTCCAAACATACTAAGTTTGGGCTCTTGCAGGAAGAAAATCACTAAATTAAGTCTTATAAAACATACGCCAAACAACTCGTAATATCTCTTATCTAAGATCCTGGAAGAATTTTTGAAAAAAATTAACTATCTTTTGAATTTTTTGATTCTGGTACTTAACTCATACAATACTGGGATCAAAATATTTCAGAATTCCAAAATGTTATTTTTTTCAAAATTGCTTCTCTGTCTCCTTCCCATACAAAAATTCAAGATGGCACCCCTTCTTAAAATGATCTAAGGGTTCAGAAGGTTCACCCTGCCAAAGGATACCTATCCCTCGATCACCAAACGCCGTATTTTTTATTGAGCACACGCCACTATCAGTTCAATGAGAATTTCTGAGTCTATCGACGAAACGTTGCGATAGTATCATCTTCTTCTTCTTCGTCGTTTCGCTCTTGGCAGAGCGGTCGTGGTCACGTTGAGGCGTCCGCGTCGGTGGAAGAGGCGGACACAGCTTTCCGCACGATCTCCCGCCATCTCTCCCGGTTGACAGACTGTCTGGCGCAGTCAGATACACGGTGTCCCACTGCTGATTTCACCTGGTCAGTCCAACGCATCGGTGACCTGCCACGCGATCTGGTTCCCTCTACTTTGCCCTGTACGACCAGCCGCTCTATGGAGTCGTTACCCCGCCTAGAGACATGGCCAAAATACTGCAGTATGCGCGACTGTACTACGGCCGATAAACGCTGCGTGATGCCGAGCTCCTGGAGTATGGACACGTTGGTGCGGAATTCCGTCCATGATATCCCCAGCATCCTCCTCCAGCACCACATTTCTAGAGCATCTATCTTCCCCTTTTCCAGCTCGCGCACTGTCCACGTCTCTGCCGCGTAAAGAAAAATGGGGAATACAAGTGTTCGCACGAGCCTGACTTTGGTGGCTTTGGTAATGTTACGATTCCTCCACACTTTCCTTAACTTCTCCATCGCAGTTCTGGTTATGGCCATACGTCGTTTCACTTCATCTACGCAGCCGCCGTTGTTTGAGATTAAAGCTCCAAGGTACACGTAGGTCTGGACCACGTCGCAGTTCGCAATCTGTGTCACTGCGGGCGAGTTGTCGTTGACGCGATCCACGATCATGATCTTGGTCTTAGATCGGTTTATCTTTAATCCAAACGTAAGGCTCACGCGCTCCATTTTGAGAAGTAATTCCTCCATAAGGCCAGCGTTACTCGCAAATAAGGTGGTGTCATCTGCATACCGCAAGTTCGCTATTTTGTATCCACCAATCGCAACACCATCACTCCAGTCCTCGAGAGTGATTCGCATTACAAGCTCGGTGTAGATGTTAAATAGTAAGGGTGATATTATGCAGCCCTGTCGCACGCCCGCACTTGGATGGAAACTATCTGAGAGGAGGTCATCTGTCCGCACTGAAGCTGTTCCCCCTTCGTAGAGCTCCCTGAGCAGGTGCACGAGGTGTTGTGGTGTGCCCATGTCCAGTAGTGTTTTCCACAACGTTGGGCATTTCACAGAGTCGAACGCCTTGGAGAAATCAACAAAACATATGTATGTCGGTTTGTTGAACTCTCGAGCCTTCTCAATGATTTGACGAACGATGAGAATTTGTTCACGGGTTCCTTTCCCTTTCACAAATCCAGCTTGTTCTGGCGCAATTTCTCTGGACAAATATGCTTTCAGTCGCTCGTTTATGATGTGTAGCATTATTTTGCTGGCGTGTGTTATCAGTGCAATAAGTCGGAAATTGCTACACTTCTTCGTGGAACCTTTTTTATGAAGAGGAGTGAATATTGTGTGCGACCATTCAGAGGGCCATTTGCCTGTGAGCCATATCTTGTTGCAGATGATGTGGAAGATATGAACGCCACGGTCTCCCAATGCTCGTATGGTTTCAATTGGGATCTCATCTTTCCCTGTGGCTTTCCCATTCTTTAGATGTTGAATAGCGGCTCTTACTTCCGACTCAAGTATATCCGGCTCAAGCATGTCACTCGCAGGCTCCGTGGGTGTGAAATTTCGAGACTGAGGATCTTGAAACAAGGACTGACAGTAATTCCTCCAAACTTCCGAAATTTTGTCTAGTTCAGTGACTACTTGGCCATTCTGATCTTCAACAGCCCAGGTTTTAGACGGCAGCGTTTTTGTGATAAGGCGAATTTTGTGATGCAAGTCTCTTGACTCATATCTGTCTGCATGAGCCTCAATTTCAGAACACATATTGCGCAGGTAGGCATTATGATCTTGTCTGCATTTGAGTTGTATCTGTGCTGAAATTTTATTTAGGTCCTTGATATCAGCGCCCGCTGCTTTCATTTTCCGGCGTTTTTCGACGAGTTCGAAGGTGTTAACAGTCATCCAGTGCTGTCTTTTGTGGATTGTAATTGGTGGTGCAGTTTCCGAGACAGTTGTAGCGATAAGTGTCTTAGCTCGATCCCATAGTGCATCGGGTGTTTCGTTAGTCAGATCTGCCTCAGACCACCGTGACCAGTTCTGTTCAATACTTGAACGGAATCTCTGAACATCTTTTACCTCCAGCTTCCTCGGCTTTCTTGTGATTCTGGCTGCTGTTAACTTAAGTTTTATTTTAGAGATCAAAAGCTGATGATCAGACCCACAATCAGCTCCAGGTAACGTATGGGCATTTGTTACAGATGATCTCCATCGCGACCGAATCATGATGTAGTCTATTTGGTTGCGGGTTTTTCCATCGGGGGATACCCAAGTGTACAGCCTTCGAGGGTGGTGTTGGAAAAGGCTATTTGCAATCAGAAGGTCGTTTTCTGAAGCGAACTGTATTAAGCGTTCACCTTGTTCATTCCGCTTCCCAAGCCCAAATCTCCCTGCGCATTTGCCCAGCTGATGAGCGTTTTCCCCGATCTTAGCGTTCAAGTCTCCTAGGACAACCAACAATTCTCTATTGGGTATCTTCGCTATTGTGGATTGTAGTTCGGAGTAAAATTTCTCAATTGCCTCGTCACTCGCGGTAGAGGTGGGAGCATATACTTGTATGATGTTAAGGTTCATCGGTGAAGCTTTTATCTTGATGCTGATAATCCGATCGCTTACTGGTTCGTATCCTATCACGCAGTTTTTCTGATGTACAGGTATTAAAAAGGCTACACCATTGCTGCTGCTGATATCGTTGCCAGAAAAGTAAATGACGTGGTGATCTGTCAATAAATGTCCACTACCTTTCCAGTGTGTTTCGCTTAGACCACAGATGTTCACACCGACTCTAGCTACTTCTCGTTCCAGTATGTTAAGTTTTCCAGGTTGGTTTAAGCCGCGCACATTCCATGTTCCTATCATCTGGAGGCGTCGTAGCTTGATGGAGTTTCCAGTAGTAGAATTTCCATGGAGGGCCTGGTCTCCTACCCTGCCATGGCCGGTAGCCAATTTCACACCGCGAGCCCCGGACGCAGCGCGGCGCCGGTCGCTAATCGGTTCGCAGGGCGATCGTGTCTCATTTATTTGTGCTCTCATGTGACTTTCTTGGGAATATAGTCACAGTGGTTTCCCCTTGCCTTCTGTGCCAGACATTTTTGGAGATTATTTAGATTCCAAGGCTGCTGAAGCCTCTTCTGGTCAGTTGCCCGGCCAGGTGTATGGTTATACCGCCATTGCTCGGTCGTCAGAGCCTCGTCCGTTATCTAGCAGGGAGCACCTCGGCAACCCATGGGTCGCCGCCACCGGCTATTCAGCGAACCACCAGTGCGTGCAGGTGAGGTTGACAATTGGGTTCGGCGAGAAGTTATGTCCGTTCGTCCCCTTACTCCCCATGCCATAACACCATGAAAGACATGATAAAGCACTTTTACTTAAGGCTCCATTATGTTAGTTAGTTCACAATAAATTATCTGTGTAGAACTATTTCGATAAGATGTTCATAATGCAGACTATTACGCATCCATTGCATGCAAATGAGTTCCTTAAAATAATAAATTTATGTATCCAGCAACATGGGGCCAATTTCGAACAACTAATTAGTTAAGCTTTTTTCTCGTTCAATTAAAATAAGTTTAGATTTAATGATTTTCCTTTTATTTAATTTACCATGTTTGTTAGAGAGATTTGAACCTTATGTTTGACCCTAACGATTGATAACATAAAAGCACAGGGTGTTGTTTTTTCGAATTTTAGCTGGTTCGATTCCTGGGTGTGGGAAGCATATGTTTAAAAATCTTTGAATGCAGTTTGTTTTGTTTTCAAAAATAAAGGAATGTTTCCTTTGAAAGAAATTTGCTATCTCTATTATTTAGAGTACTTTCCCTCCAGGTGGCATTAAAAAATTCCACCCTGTATACTAAATTTATTAAAAAGAATTCCTAAGCTATCAGCAAATATGTCGAGATCGTAGTGCCGAGCAAGTGTGTCCCCGATAGCACGCAGTGCGCGGTTTTCAGGGCGCGTGAGCACCGCGTTTAGTGCGCGCGGCGGGCAGCGCCAAAAGGCGCGGCGCCACCAGTCCTTCCGAATTCCACGATATATTATGGGGAACCAAGAGACGGATTCTCTCTACTATCTGCGGGCTGTCGATCTATGAACTATCAAAAGATAGTGTTTTATCAATGCCATAAGCCTCCTAAACTTGAGAGTTTCCATGTCAACCATACCCGAAACGAACAGTGATGGATATAAATAAGGATAATATCCATATCGTTTTTTATAGAGCCAGCGAGCAAATTTACGTTGTATTTTTTCAATCATAAGAGCATATTTCTCTTCGTATGGATCCCAAATGACGGCACCATACTCAAGCTTGCTGCGAATGTATGCATTGTACAATACCTTAATAATTACATTGAGGTTCCTAAGACTATTTTTTTTCAAAGTCAACCGTTTGAAAGATATATGCCGCCAAAGTGGTAAAATGTGTCCCCCCTTTAACTTTTAAAGTAAGAGGGTGAAAAATCTAAAAAAAAATTTAAGCTATAGATCTTAATAAACACTTTCAACGAAAATTGGTTTGAACGAGATATAGTAATTCGTTTTTAAGATATAGTGCATTTTCCAAAACTGCAAATATAACTTTGTCATTCATACAAACACTGTGAAAACAAAGTTATTTTTTCAGACGAAAAATGATAGCGGTATTAAAATATGGTATGGTATAATGTACCTACGGAACCCTACTGCGCGTGGCCCGACACGCACTTGGCCGGTTTTTTTTACTTGAATCAGTAAGTATTACGTGTGCAGGAAACCACGCGTAGAATATTTATAACTGAACAGCTGATATTCAACCTTGAAGCATTGATAACTTGGTTAAGTATAGGTATTTAAACTTGCTATCAGTAGATATTATTTTATCTATTTTTTATAGGTATTTGCATAATAATAACAAGTTTGTATTATTATCATTTTTTATGATACCGTTGACTGTTATCTATTAAACAACGAGAAATATCAATCATTTGGTTCCCGCAGTGGGGTGGTTCCACTTATGATTACAAGTCACTTTTACAATGGGGGCAACACAGATATCGCGAAAAAATCAGCTGTTCATTAAATTAAGGTCGAGTAGGTATTGCGCTTTTGTATGGAACAGCCATAGTCGTATTATATTAAATCATTGGGAACAGCTGTTTTTTTTCGCGTTGTGAGAGTCCGTTGCTTGTAGTCATGATTGAAACCACCCCACTGCGGAAATCAAATGATTAAAATTTCAGCGTGTATCCCCGTCACTTTGTCTGCGTGGATTTCCGTGGATTTTCATAAAAAAAATTATATAGAACTCGTCTAGACATTACGAACCCTTCTCAAGTGATGTTTCGTCATATGTAACAATAATTGAACTTGAAAAAAATATGGTAGAGAATAATATACTGCGCAATAAACCAGCGATAAAACATTAGATTCGTATACCTAAATAATCAAAGCGTTCGAGGTAGAACACGTGTACTATTATTTGTTCCGTGGTAGAACACTATTATTTATTCTGTGGTAGAGTAGAACTAAGTTGATGTCGTTTTATTCCACCTATCGCTCCTTATAATGCATGATTTTCGCGCTCTATTCGGAGTGTGTGCGGTATTAACCTCTTGACTTATTATCTTCTTGCATTTATCATGTAGTCAGTAGTAATTAAATTATCACCTCACAATCGTGTGTAAAAAAAACAAGTAGGTACCTACCACAGTCGGTTTCGCGCACCAAAGCAAACATTTTTTATGTGATTTGAAAAGAAAATGTTTATTTCCGGAGTTTTCCTCTACTTCTTTTTTTTTTCCTTCACACTATTCTAGGTCAATAGGAAATACCTCATGTTTTGGTTTATACGTTTTTGTCACAGGTTCTGGAATGCGCAAACTTGTGGTTGAATTAAATGTAGTAGGTACTTAACTACAGACTTTTTTTTATGAAATAATGGCCACATAATTTCGATTAAGTTGAATTTAAAGCTTGAGTTTTTCAAAGAGCCATGGACGTTCATGATTAAGTTCCATAAATTTCAACTTGATACGTCAATGCGTTCCTGAGTAAAATTATCTTACCTACAGAAAGTCAGAGAATCAAGTGATCTTCATAATAAGATAATAATAAATATACGAAACGAATTATTAATTGAGTGATATAAATTTTCTTGAAACTGTGATTAAACATTATAAAAAGTTTGAAAAAAGTTAATTTTAAGTACCTACTTGAGAAAAACTTGTAATAAAGTTATCTGATAAGACGCTACTTATCTCGTTTTGTATTATTTACAGGTATCTAGTTCATTACATTTATTTATAGACCATATTATAACATAGAACGTTACATTTGGCACGTCATTGCTTTACATTGTTAAAAAAAATCTTGAATACAAGGTTTAAGTTTCATACATTCAATAAATTATTTATATTAATTTTAATTACAGGACTTCAATGTTAGTACCTATTCTTTTATCTGTTCAACATTCTGTATCTCTATTCACAAAGAGCAAACTTGCTTGTTTTGTTCTTGCTTAACTCGTTCTGGTTCGAGTGTCCTAACAAAATTTATTTGGTTTGACATTACACAAGAGTAGTATGTATATGTACATACAACATGGTTACACTCTAAGAACTAAACTCTAAATACTAACAAAACAATTGGCGACTGCCCAATGCTTATGTCATTGCTTGCAATATCGTAAACAGTTTATTCAATCTACCAGAGTTAAAAAAATGAGTCAATAACCGGATGAGTAGGCCAAGAAAATGACGCATTTATACCTCAAGTTGTATAGTTAAGAGACAGGTTCAGGAAACTGAAATGGGAAATAAACCGCCACCGTGATTTTCATTGTTGGAATAAGTGGTCTGATTAAAAAAAAAAAAAAAAATATTATAATGGGTTTGCTCTTGACCCTTGACCCTAGTCTAGCCTAAACCCTAGTCTTGACCCTAGTCTAGCCCGAAAGTATAGACAGGGTCTACGATGGAGCGAGCTCGCCCAGAAGATGCCTATTCACTCTGGCCTTGAAAAGAGTCAGGTTGTATGCGCTCGGAAACAGTTTGATTTCAATCTATAATTATTGTTGAAACATAATTTAGAGCTAATAGGTGTATACGTACATTATTAGTATGAGTGTAGTCAAATTAGGTCGAATTTGCAAAAAGATCGGAAGTAATTCGTGTAGTTGTAATTTTTTATGGAATCACTAGAAGACATGAATATAAGTTTCCTCCGAGTTTACACCATTTCTGCTATGTACGGAACATCGTTTAATGGTATTATAATTAAAGTCCCAATATTTTTTTTAATATATACCTACAATAACAGTTTTGTTACATGCTTTGTGACAATTTTAATTACTTATCATTGCATACCTAGCTTGATTAAATCGGATAAAAAGTTACCGAGATAATTGACAAAATCTAAACCAAGGAGGTGCCACCCTTGTGACGTTATAGGTACTTGTTCCACTGCTTTCGCGTTGCGCATGCGTTACTGATCATCAAATCACTTTTTGTTCCTCGCTAAAGTAGTGGAACAAGTACCTACGACGTCACAAAGGTGGCGCTCCTAGGTTTAGATTTTGTCAATTATCTCGGTAAATTTTTATCTGATTCAAGCAAGCTAGGTATGCAATGATAGGTAATCAAAATTGTAACAAAACATGGAAAAAACTTTTCGGCTCGGTAAGGGATGGGTGACAAATTGTATGGTAGGAATAATAAGCCGTTGGTACCGAATTTTCATTCGTTAACACCCATCAATCCCGGTTCGTCCTCTATATCTATCCAAAAGCCTGTACACCAGAAGCTCAGACCAAATAAAAAAAGTATGACGGAGTCTTTCGAACAAAGTGGTGAGGCCTGTAAAACTACGCCTTGGCTGTGTACCTACACAGTTCACGCACACACGTGTAACGAAACTACGCCTTGGCTTTCCATATAAAACCCTGCCACCCGGCCCCCGCCCGCCCCTTGTACGCACACATATACCATCAAAAACCGGCCTCACTTCATTGTTCGCAACGCTCCATCTTACTTTTTTATTTGATCTGAGCCCAGAAGTAAGGACATTGAAAATGGATGATAGGTATGTATTTTACTTATTCAGGGGGGATAGTTAAATTGGCTTTGGTGGACACCTACTTATATGTATACCTAACTAGCTTTTGCCCGCGACTTCGTTCGCGTGATTAAGAAATATAGTTGTGCATTTATTTCAAAAGTCACGGATTACCAATATACCTAAGTATGTAATTTAAATGTGTGAAATAAAGTCTATTGATAAATAGACCTTGTTGGATGTATGTATCCTAACAAGGCGGACCATGCGAGTGGTAGTAAAAGAGAGTATTTTAAATTAAACTTTTATAATATTGAGAAGCGCGTTAACAAGTTGGGTGCGTGACGACGACTGCGCGGCACCTAGTTACACAATACAAAATTGGTTCGGTAATATGAACCTGTAGGAACATACTGTGTCCCTACACCATTCCCCTCCTAAGAGGAAAAAAAAAGGTAAAACATACAAAATATTAGAATCCTTAAAATAACTTTTAGTTCGACGCGAAAAGATTCACAACATAACAAAAGTCGCGTCATTACAAAAAAAAAATATAACACAAGTTAGGCACATAAGAATTATCTTTTATTCTGTGTATTTTTATGGATGAAATGTGTATGAGCTGTCATTAGGAACCTTTTGCGCTCACTATTCTGTGGAATCATGCCGTCTGTATCTGCAAGACGTGCTGGCCGCAAGAGCGGTTATTTTTATCTATGGCTCTGCTTTGGGTGGAAAAAATATACCCACTTTGTCAATTCGTGACTTTTCCGCCGAACTGTTTTTTTTGGGCCGTTTATTATGAAGACGTGAAATAAGAAAGTAAAACAGGAATAAATCCGAAGAGGCATCGCGATGCTGGGCTGCTCCTCATGGTTCTATAGGTAAGTGAGCGTCTCCTTTTTCCTAATTGACTCCTCATACCCGAAATCAGGGTTCTAACATAATACCGGTGAAAACCACCTCATGGTGGGCTATTTACACGCCACACCATCTTATGGTCCTTTTGAGCGGATCCCATGCTCCAGCAGGAATTTTTTAAGTATTTCGGTAGGTTGGATGTTCGCAGAATAATTACGTATTAATTGGTAAAATTTGCGAAGTTACTACCTACGTACTTACCACCGTACTACGCCATTTTGTAATTGGTACAAAATTTACGGAATAAATTTATTTTACTTAAAATTAATTCTCGCATTGTAATAGCGTGATTTCTTTTAGGGTATTTCCGCATTGAAATAGCGGTAATTCATTTTAATTTAATTTCGCATTGAAATAGCGTAATTTCTTTAAAGTATTTTATTTTCGCATTGTAATAGCGTTTGTAGTATTTTAATTTATTTTTGCATTAAAATAGCGTAATAACTTTAATTTGTTCTCGCATTGGAATAGCGTAATTTCTTTATAAAAATGTCGAAATTAAGTGATGATTCGGTTGATTCCGTCATTGAAATATCTGATAAACAGCTTACCTTATTAATAGCAAAAAAGGAACGTCTTTTTTCGCGCATGAATGATCTTTATAGGTTTGCAAATAATGTAACGAATTTTGCATCCCGAAATAATGAGGCTTTCATGGCTCAGTCAGAAATAATCGATGAAATGCGAAGGCAATTTGAGTCCATAATTGATGACATAAATGACCGTAAGCTTACGTTAGATTCGAAATTTCTGCCTGACTATCAGCCTTTGACTGCTTTTGAAGATTTGTACTTTATTGTAAAGCGCGTCCGAAATAATATTATTCAGTCGTCGCAAGCAATTGTACCGTCGTCGTCATCGAATAGTTCCGGCGATCATAATCCTCAATGCACCATTAAGCTTCCTCCGATTGAATTGCCGAACTTTGACGGGAAAACGGAAAATTGGCCTAAATTTTACGAATCTTTTAAGTCCAACATACACAATAACAAACAGCTGTCTGACTCGCAGCGCGTGCAGTATTTAGTAGGTAAATTAACCCACGGCGCGCTTAAGGCTACCGCGGGTATTGTACCCTCGGGTGAAACCTATAATATTATTTGGGACAGTTTGGTAAATAAATATCAAGATGTGCGTGCATTAGGCACACTTTATCTTAACAATATTCTCGATGCGAAAAGTTGTTCGAACACGGCAGCCAGTCTTGATTATTTTATTGAAAAATATTCAGCGTCTGTGTTGGCCTTAAAACAACTGAATATCAGTGATGTGACCGATTTCATACTTTTGCATTGTGCTCTAAGGAAGATCGATGTTCAAACTGTTCAAGCGTTCGAATTATCTGTGCGTCATAAGGACATTCCTTCTTATAACGAATTAATCTCTTTCGTGCAAGATCAAGTTAAAATCTTAGAACGGTCTAATGTTTCATACTCGTCACGGTCTTCGAGCGGTGGTGTTAATAAAGCGTCATCGTCAGTCGCGGCCGCGGCAGCCCGTCCTAATACTTACAAGTCTTTTGTCGCTAGTAATGACAATATTACTCATACGTCGAGAAAGTCGTGTATTTTTTGTAATAACAGTGATCATTCGATTAATGCTTGTTCACAGTTTAAAGGTTTGAGTTCACCCCAAGCCCGATTTGATTTTATTAAATCGAAACAGGGTTGCGTAAGTTGTCTTAGTGGGTCACATACCGTAACGTTATGTAGGTCGTCGGTTACTTGCGAATTATGCAAAAAACGACACCATACCCTCTTACATTTCGAGACTAAGAATAATAATATTCGGAAAAATACTTACGCTCATACGTCGCAAGTACCTAACGTCGAAGAGTCGATGCCTTATTTACCGTCGTCGGTGCCGACCGTCGCCACGCTGTCGGCAGCGTTGCCTTTTTCCGCACCCGGCGTAGGATCGAGCCCGTGTGTTTTGAATACCCCATCGGGTACCCCATCTATTATGGGGACCTCTCCAGTTTTGGGTACTCCATCTAGCTTGGGTACCCCACCTAGTTCGGGTACACCGACTATTCTGGGTACCCCGGGTACCCCTTCATTGTCTTTAAGTGCGGAAGTAAGACCAAACTCTACGATTTTACTATCGACCGCTCAAGTTTATGCTAAGATTAAAAATTGCAATAATAAAAGAATTATCCGCTGTTTAATAGACAACGGATCGCAAAATAATTTAATTACAATTGACTGTTGTAAATCGCTTAATTTACCTATAATTCCACTGAGTAACTCTTTTGTCAAAGGAATTGGTTTAGCGTCTCGGCCGATTTTAGGTTACGTTTATTTGGATATTGAGTCCCGTGTTTATACGAATAATAAATACACTATACATGCATTAGTGATTGACTGTATCACCGATAAGCTGCCTGCTCATTATGTGGACGCGGGTGATATGGGTTATTTGAATGGGATTCCCCTCGCCGATCTGACCTGGAACGTTCCTGGGTCGGTGGATGTCGTTCTAGGTGCTCAGCTGTTTCCATATATTTATTTAGGGAATAGGGTCGAATCTGGTACAAGTGCGCCTCCTGCTTTGCTGACCGCGTTCGGTTACGTGCTGATGGGTGATTTCCCAAGTAATGTTCTTGTTAATACTTCTACGTCGTTCTGCGCACTTTCGCTTAATGATATAGTGCAAAAGTTTTGGCAATTAGAGGAATTACCTAACATGAGGTTTTTGAGTCCGGAGGAGACAGAATGTGAAAATTTGTTTGTTTCGTCGGTCACCCGGGGGGAGGGTGGTCGGTACTCGGTTGCTCTACCATTCTGCAAGAACCCGAAGGAATTAGGTAACTCTCGCACTGCTGCTCAAAGACGGTTTATGGCTTTGGAGCGGAGATTTAAACAGTCACCAGATTTACGGGATAAATATAATAGTGTTATCGGTGAGTATATTGAAAAGGGCTACTTATCTGAGGTTGCTGAATCCGAGGTGACGGAGGAAGGATACTACATCCCGCATCACGCTGTCACCCACCCGGGTAAGCCCATGCCTCGAATTGTGCTCGACGCTAGTGCGAGAACGCATACAGGGTTGTCGCTAAATGACGTCCTTCATATTGGCCCTAATTTGCAGGCCGATTTATTTTTGCTATTGCTTGGCTTTCGTCTTTTTCCAGTCGCTATGACTGCGGATATCAAACAAATGTATTTACAGATTTTGGTTCCGTATGAACACCGTAAATATATTAGGATTTTGTTTCGTTTCTCGGAGAACGAAGTCGTACGAACCTTTCAATTTAATCGGGTTCCCTTTGGTCTCAAATCAAGCCCATATTTAGCAATGCGAACTGTTCGTCAGCTGGCTGATGACATGAGATCACATTACTCGGAAGCTGCTGAGGTGGCAGAGTCTAGGTTGTACATGGATGATCTAGTTTATTCTATCGCTGATGAGGTCAGCGCCGTGCGTCTTTCTCAAGAATTAATCGCGCTGTTCAAGGCCGGTGCCTTTGACCTGGTCAAATGGACGAGTAATTCTCGCGCGGTCCTGGGAAACCTTCCGGACTCTCACCGCAGTGCAGTGGATTTGAATGATGGTTCTAGCCATACCTCGAAGGTTTTAGGCCTTTCGTGGGAACCAGCCGATGACAACTTCTTCTTTACGACTTCTTACGTCCAGGAGAAATGTACGAAGCGAAATATACTTTCTGTGGTTGCTCGTTTGTTTGATGTCCTTGGTTTGATGGCTCCTGTCATTTTGTACGCCAAGTTGCTTATTAAAGAGCTATGGCTATGCAACATGGATTGGGATGATACTCCCTCTGAGAGTGTTATACGAAAATTCTCGGCGCTCATACAGGAGTTTCCACTCATTTCAACTTTGAAGATTCCACGTCATATAGGCGTCTTTAACGATTGTACGGTGCTTATTGTTGCGTTTTGTGATGCGAGTATGAACGGTTATGGTTGTGTCCTATACTTGCACACCACTGATTCCGTGGGTAATATCACTGTGAGATTACTTTGTGCGAAGTCAAAGGTTTCACCCACTAAAGTAACCACACTCGCACGTTTGGAATTATGTGCAGCCGTCTTGATGTCCAAACTAATACGGACAGTTCAAGAGTCTTATCAAGCGCGTGTACCCATTGCGGGAACGTATGCTTTCTCTGATTCGACCATTGCGCTTTCGTGGATTCATTCTTCACCGCATCGTTGGTCGGTTTTTGTAAGTAACCGCGTCGCTCAATGTCAAGAGAATCTGCCTCCTGAAAACTTTTATCATGTGGCAGGAAGTGAGAATCCAAGTGATTGTCTTTCCCGGGGGATGCTTCCCTCCCAACTTGCATCACATGATTTATGGTGGAACGGCCCATCATGGATTCGTAGCCCCCTGTCAAATTGGCCTATGAAAGCCTTTTCACCTACCATAACTGCCGAGTTGCCTGAGCACAAAGTTAGTGTGCTGACTGCAACGGTTCAGTGTGAACCCCCGGCTCTGATAGAATTGGCGCAGCGTATATCCGGGTGGGATAAACTTTTACGGATTGTTTTATACGTCCTCCGATTTATTAAAAAAATCTCGCCTTCTTCTGGGGCAGTTAATAATATTATGACTGCTGAGAAATTTGTGATACGTTCAGTGCAGAGTGTCCACTTCGCAGAGGATCTTACCGCGCTCAAGAAGGGTAAATTGCCTTCTAAGAAGCTGTTAAACTTGTCGGTGTTTCTTGACGAAGATGGTGTGCTGCGTGTTGGAGGACGGCTTTCTAAATCGGATTTACCATTTGAGGCTAAACATCCGGCTTTACTCCCTAAACATGATCATATAGTGGATCTTATCATTCAACACTACCATATTATGAATTGTCATACTGGTCCAGGACTTTTGATGTCGATCTTGCGGCAACGTTTCTGGATATTGGATGCCAGGACAGTGATAAGAGCAAGGATTCGGAAATGCAATTGCTGTTTCCGTTTGAATCCGTCGCACCCCACGCCCAAGATGGCAGATTTACCTTCCTTCCGTGTCACCGAAGCAAAAGCTTTCGTTCACACCGGCGTTGATTATGCGGGTCCCCTTCGCATTACGCTTGCTCGTCGAAGAGGACAACATTCGCAGAAGGCATATATTTGCTTGTTCGTGTGCCTCGTGACCAAGGCTATTCATATTGAGTTGGTCTCTGACCTAACTTCCAATGCCTTTTTAGCGGCTTTTAGTCGTTTTATTTCACGGCGTGGACCTGTGTCGTGTCTATATTCGGACAATGGCACCAATTTCGTCGGTGCAAAGGCACAATTGGATGATCTTTATACCTTTCTAATTAGTTCTGAATTTCATCCAACTTTAAAGCGCGAGCTTACTAAGCGTCGCATTGATTGGAAAATTATTCCACCTCGTTCGCCGCATTTCGGTGGTATGTGGGAGTCGAATATTAAAAGTCTAAAGACTCATCTTTATCGAGTGATCGGAACACAGCTTCTCACTTACGAGGAAATGCAAACCGTTCTGGTGCAGATAGAGTGCATTATGAACTCGCGCCCACTCACTGTTGTGTCTTCGGACCCTGATCCCGAAGTGATAACTCCGGCGCATTTTTTAATGTCATCACCATTGCAGTACTTACCTGCGCCACCATTAACTGACACGCGTATTAGTCTTACCCAGCGGAAACAGTTATTAGACAGTATGGTGCAATCTTATTGGAAGAAGTGGCGTTCAGAGTATCTTCACACGTTGCAAGTCAGACAGAAATGGACCACCACTGGCCATACTATTAATGTCGGAACTGTTGTTATTGTGGGACAGGAAAATTCTCCTCCCTTAAATTGGCCATTAGGTGTAATTACGGAGATTCATCCCGGGTCGGACGGAGTTATTCGAGTGGCGACGGTGAAGACTAGTTTTGGGGTTTTTAAGCGTCCTATTGTAAAATTATATCCGATTCCTACTCAATAATTATTTGCATTATTTATATTTGGTTGTAATTTAGGTTGTTAGGACTTAGCCATGAAGTTTGGCCATTCTGTTAACCTTAGTATAAACTGCGTGCATGTTATGTTACGTTGCTATGATTATGTTTGTAATTTATTTTTGTTTTGAAACTTCTGCGAACTTCCAAGGCGGGGAGCATGGTTAGGCACATAAGAATTATCTTTTATTCTGTGTATTTTTATGGATGAAATGTGTATGAGCTGTCATTAGGAACCTTTTGCGCTCACTATTCTGTGGAATCATGCCGTCTGTATCTGCAAGACGTGCTGGCCGCAAGAGCGGTTATTTTTATCTATGGCTCTGCTTTGGGTGGAAAAAATATACCCACTTTGTCAATTCGTGACTTTTCCGCCGAACTGTTTTTTTGGGCCGTTTATTATGAAGACGTGAAATAAGAAAGTAAAACAGGAATAAATCCGAAGAGGCATCGCGATGCTGGGCTGCTCCTCATGGTTCTATAGGTAAGTGAGCGTCTCCTTTTTCCTAATTGACTCCTCATACCCGAAATCAGGGTTCTAACATAATACCGGTGAAAACCACCTCATGGTGGGCTATTTACACGCCACACCACAAGTCTTAAAGAAATACATTAAAATTTACGGCAAGGTAATACAATAACATTATCGATTGTAATAGTGTAGCACGTCAGTCATTATTAGAAATGTTGGGTAAGTATAATGCTTTAAACTTAAGTGAATGAACATGCTCCTTGTTAAAATGTTGTCGGAAGCTAATAAATTTTGTACCAGACCCAACTTGAACTTACTGTAAACATCCTGAATGGATTCAGTCACAAAAAACAATAGTTCACTTCGGATGCAATAAAAATGTTGTTTTGTTACGAGTTATGACACACTTGAAAGGGTCTAGACGATATTTGAAGTTCACTTATGTTCGATGTTGTAAATCTAACAATATTATTCTGAGTGCATTTGTTGACTCTGAATTGGGGAAGTGACCAATTAGAAAGAAAAAGTACAACAGAGTTATTTTAGATTATTTTAACAATGCACAATGTGCTGGCAAACAAATAAAAGAAGTAAGTAGTGTGTGCTATCGTTAATAAAAATAACAGCAAAGCAAACTACTCGTAGATGTTAGCTTTATTACTTTTGTAAAAATAAATTGATAACATTTTAAATATAATCAAAGTATAACAATCAAATATAATAAGAACTACAAAGGAAAATAACAAATTCTCTAATATCTAGATATAAAATTATAAAATGTATAAAATGAAAAAGTTATGAAAAAAGTATAACTATAAGTTTAGATGACTGCAATATTTTACTTATCGCAATTATATTGGTCGATTTTTACCAGTCAACATATGACTTAATACGTACGTGTTTCAACTTTACATTTTTATAAAAATAATTGTTTTTCCGACATTACATCAGAACAAAAACAAAATTTAGTAGTAAAGCAATTACAAACAAAAGTTAAATTCAAATGATATAAGTACAATAATGGAATGGTGTTTAAACTAAATGAAATTACATTTTAATTACTAATTACACAGTTTCTATGGCGCAAAAATTTCAAAAGCAAAACAAAATCGTCTTACATATTATAAAGTAGATAACTAAGTTGCAAGTTGTTAAAGTTTTTTTCAAAAAATTAGGTAATGATTTTTAATAGATATAAGAATTATTAGGTAACTTATTTTTATCTATCAGCTAAGTAAATTAGTGTTATCCTACTACTTTCTTTAATATAATAAATGTATTAATCTATGTTACGTTTAATTTCGTAAAAAAATGTATTATTAACTATATAGAGATTTAACTAAAACGTACTGGTGGTCGGGTTGTACGACCGTAGCGTGTAACATGGTTCTTAATAATAACTCATAATAACCATGAATAATAATAACTCATGGTTATTATTATTCATGGGCATGATTCGTTTGTCTTGTACCTCATTAGGTTGACAATTACTATTTAAAATGTCATTTTTCTTAAAATCATCATTATCTTGCTCTATTAACATGTAGGCTGGCTTCAATCTGTCTATTGAAATGCGAGCCTCACGGTTAGGTAATTGAATTAAAAATACTTTAGAATTACGTTCTAATACTTTGAATGGCCCATCATATGGTGGTTTCAACGATTTGTGAACCGCATCATCTCTAACAAAAACATATTGACATGATTTTAAATCTTTACTTACGAAGAATTTCTTTGAATTTCGTGATAACTCGTTAGATGGAGTAAAGTTACGTAAATTTTCTTGAATTTTGTATAATAAACTAGATGGGTCACTTGGATCGTTTTTCTTAGATGTTTCATAGAACTCTCCGGGTAAACGAAGTGTTCGTCCAAAGGTTAATTCTGCGGCGCTTATGCCACTATCACTGCGGCACGCGGCGCGCAATCCTAGCAATGCTGTAGGTAATTCATCAACCCAAGAATTATTATTTAGGCGAGTCATTAACGCTGCTTTTAAAGATCGGTGCCAGCGTTCAATTGCACCGTTACTTTGGGGATGATATGGTGTTGTGCGTATTTTATTTATCCCTAATAATTTCATGAGATTCAAAAATAGATTGCTCTCAAATTGTCGACCTTGATCGGTAGTGAGCTTTACAGGACAACCGTATCGTGCGATCCATTCGTCATAAATTGTTTTTGCGACTACTTCAGCTGTAATTTCTTTTAAGGGGAAAGCTTCAGGCCAACGAGTACACCTATCAATGATAGTTAAACAAAATCTATATCCTTCTGGGGATATTTTTAATGGGCCAACGATATCAACATGGATTTGATCAAAACGATTGACAGTTGGGAAGCTACCTAATGGCGAAATTGTATGACGGCTTATCTTCGCCTTTTGGCACTTTATACATGTCTTAGCCCATACGCTTAAATCTTTATTCATCCCAGGCCAGAAAAATTTTTGGGATATTAATTTACGCGTTGTTCGTATGCCAGGATGACTTAAATTGTGAATTGTATCAAAAGCTATTTTTCTAAATTCTTCTGTTAGATAAGGTCTGATAATATTTTCTGTAACATGACAATATATTGATTTATCACAAGTGGGCAAAGAAATTTGTTTGAAACATGTTTGGTTGCCATCGTTAATTTGTTGTAATAGATATTCATCTTTAGCTTGCGCGTCTGCAAGTTGACTGTAGTCAAATACGGTTGGACAAAAAATAGTTTCGACGCGTGATAACGCATCGGCTACTGTATTAGCGGGACCGTTAATATATCGTATGTCGGTCGTAAACTCACTGATAAAAAGAAGTTATCTCGCTCGTCTTGGAGTTTCTTTATTATCTTTACAGGACTTAGTGAAAGCATGGCATAAGGGCTTGTGGTCTGTATAAATTGTTAAATGGCGACCTTCGAATAATTTTCGAAAATGAATTATCGCTGAATGTATAGCGAGTAATTCGCGATCATAAGTACTATATTTTTGTTGACTCAAAGACAATTTTTTTGAATAATAACCCAGTGTCATTCGTTACATTTTTGTTGTAAAACAGCTCCAATGCAGTTATCAGATGCATCTGTCATCAATGCTAGCGTGGAATCGGCGTAAGGATGAGACAGAGTGGCGGCGTTTTGTAATGCCGTTTTACACTGCTCAAATGCATTTTCAGCTTTTTCCGACCACGTAATAACTGTTTTATCGTTTCTTTTTGTATTTGTTAAATATTTATTGAGCTCTGATTGATATGACATTGTATTCGGTAAGTGAGAGCGATAAAAGTTGACCATGCCTAAAAATCGGCGTAACTCTTGAATGGTTTTAGGTTTTGGGTAATTAACAATAGCATTAACCTTATCTTGTAAAGGTTTAATACCGTCTGCGCTTACATTGTGACCTAGAAATTGAACTTTACTTTGACCGAAAGAACATTTAGATAGGTTAATCGTAATACCGAATTTTTTGAAACGTTGAAATATAATCTCTAAATGAGTTTTATGTTGTTCTTCGTTATCGCTTGGTTCCACTTTAAACAAAACTTTGAATGCATTTCCAATTATTTACGCTCAAAAATTCTTACACTAAAAGCACGGTAATAGCAATAACGTGGTAAAAGCCTTGTATTGCCTTTTCGTTTTTTTTCCTTTTAAATTGCTTTGGCGTAGGATAATATTTTGCGTATTTAAGCAAAAACGATGCGGATTTGTAAAACAATTCACTTAATGGTTCATAAAGCGTTGAAAAGTTTGCGCTGCATTACGTAAACCGAAGGTCATTCTAGGGAATTCAAATAAACCGAATGGGGTAATATTAGCTGTTTTTTCAATATCATCAGGGTTTACTTTTATGCAATGATAAGCTCTGTTGACATCTAATTTAGAAAATATTTTCTTTCCTGCCAATATATAAGTGAAATCACGTAAATGGGGAATAGGATATCGATCGGGTTTAGTAATAGAATTTAATTGGCGATAATCTCCACAAGGTCTAATATCTCCGTTTTTCTTTGGAACTATGTGTAGTGGACTTGCCCACGGGCTTTTAGAAGGTCTACATATTCCGGCTTCTTGCATAATATGGAATTCCTCTTTAGCTTTTTTATATCTGTCCGGTGGTAGCGGACGTACACGAGCATGCACAAGAGGACCGGAAGTTTCAATATAATGAAAAATATCGTGCGATTGAGTTTCCTGGAATGACATTGGTTTCGTAATCTCCTTATATTTACATAGTAAATCACTATATGGATGTCCATGACTAATCGTATTTATGGAAGGTTCAGCAACACTTACCACTGAAGCGATTACATTTAGGTCGGTCACTTGGTCTCTTAACTTACGTGCACTAAGGTCCACTAATAGTTTATGATGAGTGAGAAAGTCTGCACCTAATATTGGTTGTTTTACGTCAGCAACGATAAAGTCCCACCTATATGGTCTGCGAAGTTTAAAGTTTAGCACCATAGTTTTTACACCGTAGGTTTTAATTTCAGTTCCGTTTGCTGCGTATAGTCTATAATCAGAACACTGCGATTGTGAACGACACTTATTACGAACGAGGGGTAATACCGAAACGTTTGCTCCAGTATCTACTAAAAATCGGAGTCCACTATTAATGTCTAAAATACGTAAGCGGGCGCAAGGTGATACGGCACAGATTTCCGCTGACAACTGTGCCTCGCTTCCTAGTTTTCCGGCGGCGTTGTCATGTTGGCCTTATTGTTCCATGCGCAAGGTTGCACGCATTTATGAGCCTTTTCTTTATACTTGTGATGGTAAAAACAAAGGTTTCCAGGACTTGAATGTTGTGGATGTTGCGATGAGTAATTTCTGTGCCGGCTAGATGATCTGGATGAGTACCGGCGATACTGATTGAAATTTCTGTATCTTGGACGAGAGCGTTCCGCGTTCAACACGCGAATATTTAGTTTCGCTATTTCTGCTCGCAACAGCGCAATTTCAGTTGTTGTGTTAGAGGTTGTCGTTATTGCAGACACTTGACTTGAGCGAGTCGCCTCAGCTACGTTGTCTGCGACCGAGGCTAGGTTGTCTAAGTCCTTTGTTTCTGTGACGGCTAATACTGCCTTGACTGTGCTTGGCAAATGTCCTTGCCAGAGCACGCGAAGTGTGTCATCCGGGATTTTGTCACGGGCCAGATCTCGCATCCGTCGCAGAAGTTGAGAGGGTTTTTGATCCCCAAGCTCCATTTCACTTATTAATTTTTCTATCTGTCTAGCTTTCGAATCTTCCAATAGCGAAAGCAATTTCATTTTAATTGCGACGAATTTATTGGACGCAGGTGGATTTGACAAAAAATCACTAATCTGAGTAATAATGTCTTTTGGTAATTTTGATACCACCATATCAAAACGCGAGTCGTCACTCAATTTTTGAGGCGCTAAAATTGCCTCGGTTCTAATAAACCATACGCGTGGTTGATCCGCCCAAAATTCTGGGATTCGCGACGCTAATTGTATTGCCATGATGTCAGTTGTAGGACTTGTAGGCGTAAACGATGGTGTTGGCGTCGGAGGCTGCTGCGTTTCTGGGTTGTCAGTACCCGTCATAATTGCACTTTTTTAAAATTTTATTGTCCGAAATTTTATTAAATACTTAATTAATTATCCACTATTTATTTTATTGTCCAAATTATTTACGCGTATTACAAATTAAAGTTCGTTCGGGGTCACCAATGTTGGATGTATGTATCCTAACAAGGCGGACCATGCGAGTGGTAGTAAAAGAGAGTATTTTAAATTAAACTTTTATAATATTGAGAAGCGCGTTAACAAGTTGGGTGCGCGACGACGACTGCGCGGCACCTAGTTACACAATACAAAATTGGTTCGGTAATATGAACCTGTAGGAACATACTGTGTCCCTACAGACCTTATTTCACACATTTAAATTAGCCATAAAAATTCGTAAACAAACTGAAACACCCTGTAGCATCCTGTATTACAGAAATTTTCCAAAACCTTTTCTTAGTGCTCTACTATACCATGACTACCCTCCAAAAATAGTGTCTCTACCTCCAGCCGTTAGGGCTCTATCACACGTTTCAATTTTCCTATACAAATTCCCATACAAACTGGAACACCCTGTCTGTAGCATTCTGTATAACGGGAATTTTCCAAAACCCTTTCCTATGCTCACCTACACCATGAAAGGTTTAGTAGGTATCTTCCAAAAATGTTATTTTTACCTTTAGCCGGTAGGGCTCTTTCACACATTTCAATTTTTCTATACAGATTCCCATACAAACTTTCACTCCCTATTTCATCCCCTTAAGGAGTGAGTTTTTAAAAATCTTTTCTTAGTACTCACCTACACCATGAAAGGTAACTCCCCTCCAGAAATGGTGTCTTTACCTTCAGCCGTTAGGGCTATCCCAACAGTGAAATAATCAATCAATCAATTTAGGGTTTTATAAATGTATAGGTACAATATGTAACAAAAATCCTGTCAGGTACTGAAACAGGTGAAAGTGTTGGTAAATAAATTAAAAATTTAAAAAATCCCCCGACGCAATCGATTCATGTAACAAGGTACCAAATTTCGAATCGATAGGACATAAATGGAAGCTAGTCAGATCCCCTCATCAACTATTAAAGAGCTGATGATCTTCAAACGGCTGATCAGGTCATGATTACCTTACCATATACTTCCAAAAAGTTAAATAACAAGTGTCATTGCAGTCGGGGGACCGTTTTGTGGTACAATTTTTAATCAAAGAGGTCCCCCGACTGCAATGACACTTGTTATTTAACTTTTTAGTTCGTTTTTGGCAGGGCAGTCAGGTTTTTAATATTTGTTAAATTTATTTATTTTTATTTCACAAATTTTAGTGATAAATTATATAGTTTTGAAATGTGCTCATTAAGGCCTTTCATTTGATGCCCATATTGTAATAATTGAAGAAAAAAATTTTTTATTTCACATTTGAAAATGGCGTCTTTTTGATTAAAAATTGTACCACAAAACGGTCCCCCGACTGCAATGACACTTGTTATTTAAACTTTTTGGTTGTTTTTGGCAAGGCAGTCATGTTTTTAATATGTTTTTACCTTTTTTTTTACAAAAACATATAAATGACTTTCAATGAAGGGGTGGGGTGAATAATCATTTAACAAATTCATTCACAGTTATAATCAAAAGAATAATCAATTCATAATCATTCAAAATAATTAAATTTTATAATAAAACTAAGTTTAGATTAGATAGTTTTTTTTTTCAAATTAAAATTGGAAAGGTAATTGAAATAACAATATAAAGGTACACAAAATAGTTAGGAGGCACTTCCAATCTCGTGACTCAGCAATAATGTAAAATATAAATAATAGAATGGAAAAAAACTTTTCATTTCGAATAAACTGAATCATTTTTAGTACCACTCGGATGAACTTTCAATTTATATCAGTAACATACACTACATAAACAATATGTAATATGTATACACACACTTTGCACGCATACTCTAAAATTATGAGGTATCTACTTAAATAATATAGTATAGTAATGATGTATGGTAAAGTAAACAATAAAAAACAACTATTTAGATGAAATAAAAATATTACATAAGACTTTTTTAATACACTTTATTGTTTTTACAAATCTTTTATGTTATGGATGAGCGGTACCCGCTAATACAGACATATTTATGTTTAAAAGGTGACACCAGATTCGTAAATAAAGATGTTATTTTTTTGTATTTGTACAGCTACTACAGCCCCTGAAAAGGCGGAAATACAAAATGAAACTAAATTATACAGTGAAACTTAACAACCAATCAATTTTCTCAAAATAAACAACGCGTTTAGAAAAGTTTAAGTGTTTTATTTCTTTCATACGCACGGAAATGTAAAAAGTAGTTAGGAATGTTCATATATATTCTTTAATCTATTGGAAGAAACAAAAAAGTGTCACGAAACATCTTTTCTGTTTGTCTTTAAATACACATTGATTATCGCTCGTGACTAAATGTGTATTATAAGTGTCTTTACATACACGCATTAATAAATTTGACTACCTAGCTAGTTTAATAAATAAATTAAATAATCAAATAAAGTTAAAATAAAATCGACTCTAGATCCACAAAATAAATTAATGACTTAAGTACTTACAACAAAATTAAAACTAAAAATTAACTTTTAAAAGTAAAAAGTAACTTTTTAAAATGCTGCACTATAATAATTCGATGAATTTCAGTTCCATGAAGTTATAAATTCATTGAATTTACTTAAATGTAATACCTAATAGAGGTGAGATTTGTCATGATAAATGCAGAAAAAGGTTTCTTCTTAATAATATGTAGTGCTTGTGATGAATTTGGATGTTTTTCATCCAAATAAAATTGACATTGTGATAACAATGAGGTATCAATGGTATCGTAACAAAGAGGTCGTAATGAAATATCGAGCAATCCAAAAGTAGGTAATCTCCGTGGTAACTTCATGTAGATTACTGTTGTAAGTTGAAAGCGGTTGAAAGTTACTGACGTCCATTATACATGTATAATGGATGTCAGTGGTTGTACGTGCTGTCCTCGGTCAAGCGTTTTCAAAACAGGTGTCACCAGTTTCGTCGTAATAACTGAAATGTAGAAATGAGTTCGATAAGTATTTAAGTGATAGGTACAAACACTTTACATCAGTGGGTTGGGTACAACTAAATATTCAATATAGTCAATCGCTAAATTCAGGTAAATATTTTATCAGATAGTATTTGGGTCATTTCTAGTTAGTGTCTGAGGTTTTTAATTGTTTCACAACAAGTGCAGTTGAAGCTGCAAATTGTTTGACACATAATTTCATAAACATGTTTATTTATAGACAATTTTATCAAAAGTGTAAAATGAAAAAGGAAAGGGATTCCCGTCAACGCACTAAAACTGCATTACTAAATAATACATTGAATTCCTAAAATGTACAAAGCAACTGTCTTAAAATAAGATGCCTAAAAATGTAACCGTTTTACTTCTAGTAGTCTCCAAATTGATCATCATATTTTAACCTAAATACATTTTATAAAATTTTAAGAAGTAAAAGTAATGTATGAATCGTAAAAGTTAACCGTGGAAAATGAAAACACAACTCGCATGGACTCGTCTCATGGCGGGAAAAATCCCGACAAGATGGCGGCTACTACCCAGTGGCCACTTCACCAGCTCACCCGAGCTGGTGAATGGAAAATGAAAACACAACTTGCATGGACTCCTCACATGCGGGAAAATCCCGACAAGATGGCGGCCACTAAGAGTGAGCTGGAGAATGGAAAATGAAAACACAACTCACATGGACTCCTCACACGGCGGGGAAAAATCCCACCAATATGGCGGCTACTAAGGGTGAGGTGGGGAATGCGTTATGCGCGAACAGTTGCATTTCTAAGCTAAATTAATTAACTTTCAAACATTTTAATAATTACTTAAGGTAATTTATGTAGGTACTTACACATCACAGGGAATACATCCAAAAGGATAGACCCAAATGGTTCTTATGGGACACTGGCCATTTCGGATCGAATTAGCTTCTGTACTAGCTGTGAGGAATGCTAGCATGATTACGAACAGAATCATGATAAGCTTCATTTTTGCCGAATGCAACTTTTTCGTATCACTGACAGTTGTGTATCGTAAGCGTCGTGCGGCGAAGTTGTATTTCACTTTCGTTCTTTGCACGTGTTATGGCACAATTAGCTCCGCTAGGCACGTCCGTACTGACCGTCGTTCAATTCGCAACTGGCCAAGGAACATTTGCAACTGGCACACCGCACACGCACACGAATAAATCTTACGAGAGCAAGTGAGAACGGAAGGAAGAAGGTGCGGGGTGGATATGCACCGACCTTGCACGATTTAGTCTGCCGTGAAGTTTTCATAGAGTCACTGAACTTGGCCTGCTGCGATTCATTACCGCATACAGAGAGAGTTGAGCTGTTATCAGTAACGGCGCGTCAGCTGGGCAATGAATTTGCGTTTCCAACTCGACATCGAATACGAAAAGTATAATGACTAATTCTCGAACCTCGCTAGCAATATTGGCCATTCCTTTATTATACAAATGTTTAGTCATTAGGTCTTGTATTGTACATTCGATCTCAAGAAGAAAACCCACAGATTTGTGACCTTTTTTTATTAAGAAAATAAGGAATCCCAATTTATTTACCTGTGACCAACTGTCTTTGATTTAGAATTATTTAGTTGTTCATTAGGTATCTAGTCCTTAATATTTACAAAACAACTATAGTCTTACATATCCACAATGATTTATTTTTTTAAAGTTGGTTGGTTGGTTGGTTGATTATCAAATTAGTCATAGTTCTTTTCTTAGTGTTATTTTGTAAAAAATGTTTTTAAAATATAAAAGTATCAAAAGGTTAACTTATGCCATCAAAATATAAGTAAGTCAACAGTTTAAATAGATGTTTATGTGTATTTACAAAAGGCTTGTATATTGGAGTTACAATTTTTATTTCTTACAGCTTAGATAATTTAGTTTTTTGTTAAGGATAAAGTATAAAGTTTACTTACTTTTTACTATCCTGTAATTTATATTACCGATTAGGTACCTAGATCAATTTAATTTCAATTGAATTTCTTTGTTTGAAACATGCTAAATAGATTTTAGAGTAATGGGTAACCTTTTTCACCTATCACTGACAAGGTACATTCTAGTTTATAGCATACTAGCGGCCCGCCCCGGCTTCGCACGGGTGCAGTGCAATGTAGTTACTAATGTAAAACTGTGCTAATGTGGTGTCTACATATATACGACGTACGCAAGGGGTGTTAAAATATAATTGAAGTGTGTGTGTGTCTGTCTGAGGACTCTGAGGCAACCTAGCTCCCATACTTAAAGATCGATTTTATTGCGATTTTTATGTATAGTTTAAGAGAAGCGTACAGACGGCGGGAAGCGACTTTGTTTTATACTATGTTTAGCTTTTGCCCGTGGCTCCGCCCGCGTGGGAGTCGGTAATCGTTGTAAGTCTTCCCTTGGAAACCAATGATCGGCATGAAAAGAAGCCTGTGTTAAGTATTCCAGACTAAAATCTATCCCTGTGCCAAATTTCGTCTAAATCCGTTCACCCGTTCAGACGCGATTGAGTAACAAAATGAACAACATCCAAACATCAAAACTTTCACATTCTTACAATTTTGTGATATATAGGTAATAGCTGCACCAAGGCTGCACCCCGCGGTTTTACCTGAGCAATCTGTTGATTCTGTAACCAAACGCGCATCTCACTACACTTCGCTTCACTTCGCGTGAATTAGTTATTAGAAATTAGCTAACTTATGAGCAATTTTACCGATTACAAAAATTTTAGGTAGCTATCTAAAATATTTTGTGATGGAAAAAAAATCTTATCATTATCTTATTTATGATTTAAAGTTCCCGTCCCGTGCAGTGAAGTGAGATTCGAAGTGGGGTTCGAGTTTGGTTACAGAACCGAGACGCCGTACTGTTCACGATTTTGTATTAGGTAGGTAGGTAGGTACTTAATAAAATTTCTTAGCAGTAATATAACAAAATAAGTATAATAATATTATGTAACATATAATACTCATACTTAATAGTTTGGTAGGTATCTTCTTTTTAAATAAAAATCTATGTATGTTTATTATTTTGTTTCCTATGCACTCCTAAACCATTCACATCCGAATATGATGAAACTTTGGTACGCTTATAATCTTCTTATAATAAATATTTGTTGAATTTCTGCTTATGACTGAAAAGGTTCCCGGCTAAAATAACGTGACATCTTAGATTATTAATATGTCTAGATAGAGTCTTAGGCTTTTGACGTATTAAACAAAACAGGCCAACTTTTTTAAGGTGGTGTGCATTTTTAGCATCATCGCGTCCAAAGAGTATTGTAATAAAAACTATGGCCGGCTCACACTACTGACAATGTGTGCGTGTTTTGGTCACCCAACTGTTGGGTGATATTTTTTTCGACGCTGTCGTAGCTTCGACTGTCTATCTTGACATATAAATAATCTAAGCGTGACATTGCAAACTGCAAATTATGTCGGGTCACTGACATGAAAAACATTTTTTTATGTGTCGGGTGCAACTAATGTTGTGCATTATTATCCGGCTCACAATTTCAACACTTTACACCACATTCCTTGTCACGTTAGATATCTGATATTTGCCAGATTTTTCCACATTTTATAAGAAGACTAATATTTCGTAAAATAGTGAAAATCATGATAAAATCTTATACAACATGAAATGTCAGCTCGTGCGTGACATAATTACAGTCTCAGGGGAGGTGACAACCTGACAACTGACATTTATTTTTCTTAATCATTCAAATGCACTAAGAAGTTTTGATTCCGATATCGAAATCAATCACCCTAAAAATAGCTTTCTACCCTTTTTCAACCCTGTTAGGAGATACATTTCAAAAAAATGCGAAACACGTGTTCAATTAATTTTGTGATAAAATGTCTATACCAAATTTCAAGTCAATCGGGCCAAGGAATCGCATTCTCCCATACAAACTTTGCCACCCTGTTTCACCCCCTTAGGGATTGAATTTCGCAAAATCCCGTCTTAGTGAGCACCTACACCCTAAAAGAAAACCTTATGCAAAATTTGAGACTCCTAGCACTTGTAGTTTCTGAGATTTCGTGATGAGTCAGTGAGTGATTTTCCCTTTTATATATATAGATTAGGTACCTATGCAGATTATAAAAGGTCATTTTGTTTCCACCATCCAAATTTTGAGGATGTGTTCAGTCCATGAAACTGAACAACTTTCTATAAGGAATACTTGGTTAAATATATAAAATAAAAATCGACTTTCCATACAAATCAAAGAGATCACGTGATCAATTTAGTATGGGATGCCCAACATTTTTTGGCGAAATTTGACACATGTTTCTTAGAGAAAGTTGTTTAGTTTCATGGACTAGACACATCCTTAAAATTTGGATGGTTAGTTCAAAATGACCCGATATAAATATTTACATTGCGATTAAATTGACCATATACAGTGGTCCGCTGCAACTTCACTCGAGAATGTATGGCAAAAAGAAAATTTACAGATTTTAAAGATTTTAAAGGTATTTTGCAGATATGTCGCTTTGTACCACAACCACTCTGAAGTTAGTCACTTTAGTTGTGCATTGTTAAATTAATTTAATCACATTGTAAGTTTAAATTCAAGTGAGCAGAGCTAATATAATATGAAGCCACAATTTACTATTAAGTTTACTTAGAAACTTCTACAATTTCGTTAACGAAACAAAAGACGTAGAAAAGGTACTTGTTTTGAATTAAATAAAGAGAGACAATAATATAGTCATAATTTAATAAATCTTATGTAAAGCGTAACAAATTGGTTAAATGCAGGTTAAATGTATGAGCATTTTGCCAGATTTAATTACATTTTTAAGAAAATTTTGAATGTTAATTACGTACTTAATATTAAGTTATGTAAAATAGGTATCATAGAGAGATTTTGCTCTATTACAGAGAAATAAAAATATCACAAATATGCAAACATTGTTTTTGGAAATTTAGAAGTATTATCAAACTCAACTACAATAAATTAGGTTAGAAAAGCACAACGAAAACATGACAACTACCTACATGAAGTTCAACGAGATGATGAAATTATACCAAGTAATAGACAAAATAAAATTGAAAGGGTTTAATAAAATTAGTTTTTTATTTCTAAAAACATTAGCATGAGAAAATTTTGAGCAAATGCTTAAAATAACAGTCAGATTTCCATGGATCCGACAAAAAAGTGGTGAGCCGTCAGTCAGGCTCAGGCGTCTTCAGGACAAGGTTCATCGGTGATATCGTAGAAACTGAAACAATGCATGAAAAATATTAACTTAAGAAATCACTGGAACTATGGGCAACAGCGTCGTTATCTACTCCTGTGGTTGAAATCACTGGCACTTGCATGCCACGCCGTCACAACATACATTTATGGTGATAATGTGCAAAACTTTTTTAATTTATGGATAGATACCACTCGTACACACAGAACAATGAAAAAATGGTAGAGCTTAATGATAAATACAATCTGTTGGTATATAACAATGAGTCTAATCAAATGATTGCTCACCTCACTCAAAATTAAAAATATCAATCAAAATATCATCTGTTTAAGATACAGGAAAATCGAGAAAAAAATAAGTTAATCTCAGGGAAAATCCGTGCAAGGAGCTAGCGACAGTGTCATGTAGACTGTTGTTAAAAAGAGGAGTCATTTCTGTTAATAATAATTATTATTAAATAATGATGATATAACGAGAATTACAATGATATTATGGGAATACCGCCGGTAGCAGCATACTTAAGGAATTTGGTATTATATTTCTAGCTGCTGTGTTGTGATTGCAACATGCATAGTTGCTATGAATGAGTATCATAATAATTAATATACTTTGTTTTTATATAAGGTAGAACAAAATTATCTCACAAGTTAACAACTTTCTCCAAGGAACATAATATGTAGGTCGAAAAACGAAAACGAAAATCTTATATCCATACAAAATAAATCAGTTGATCGGCTTTCTATGGAAAAGCGCAAAAGATATTAGTTTTTTGACCTGTTTCTTGAAGAAAGTTATTCAGATAAAGCAATACTATCACCTGTTTCGGTATTGTTACGAGTACATAATTAAAATACACCTATACTCACTTATTATAATTAATGTGAAAATGACTCTATCCTGTCTGTCACCTTTTCACACCTTTACTGGATCATGATTCATGAGAGAGGACATACGCTTTTGTCATGAAAACTAATTTCAAAGGTGGTGCAGAGGTGGCCATACGGCGAGAGGTTTTAAGGTCGATCGTCAAGGATAACAGATTTGACAATTTGCACCCAATGTAGTTTTACTTATCTCTTAGTCATACATTTTTCTAAGTCGATCTCCTTAAATC
This sequence comes from Agriphila geniculea, assembly GCA_943789525.1. Classification (NCBI taxonomy): domain Eukaryota; kingdom Metazoa; phylum Arthropoda; class Insecta; order Lepidoptera; family Crambidae; genus Agriphila; species Agriphila geniculea. Next base: position 1,322,458 of record OX038879.1, on the reverse strand, counting down.
GCACAAAGGAGCACCTCTGAAGTAGGTAGTGTAATAGGTAGTAGAAGAAAGTTCGTATTTCTTTTGTATCGCTTAGTATGGAAAATATAAAACCCAATAAAGTGAAACGATTAAAAATGAAAACTGCAAGTATTTCTCGTTGTATTTGTAAAATTGAAAACAATCATCACATAGGTAAAAAAAAATCTGAAAAGTACGAAAACTGCCATCGCTTTTGCCTGCGGGAAGAACCCGTCTATAATGTCACTGCTGAGTAGCCAATGACATTATGATTGTCTGGATAACTCCTAAAAAAATCGCATCGTTCGATGTTCTTATCTATTATCGTAACATTATCACCTTCATCCGACATAATAATTTATAAATTATGACGCTTACTTGTTTATGATTCACACAAATTGTTTAGGTAAAAATATCGCGTCACCATTATTTTATGCATCCTTGATAGATAGATTCTTAATAAATGATTATGTAAGGGAATATGTTACATACAATACTAAATAATACATATACTTAAAAAATCGACTCGTCACCATATTCTCAGGCGGGAGTCGAACCCGCGACATATGTTACAAGTTTCTATGTTATAGGTCTAATTTTCTGGTTGATTTTTTATAAATAATTATTATCTGCATGTGATTTGATTTAAAGAGAAACAAGAACAGAAAAATAAATGGTTGTCTTACTTGTTTTGACAAGTTCATTTCAACAACGAACCTTGAGTTTTCATTTTTTAAAGCACTCTTCTAATATTATGTTATAAAAAAGTATTAAAATCAACTTACACATCACATCGGATGCACCCCAAAGGATATAACCAAGCATGTCCGGCGGGACACTGACCATTCACGATTAAGCTAGCCTCTGCTTCAGTAGTAAGGAATGCTAGCATCACTACGAGCAGGATCTGGACAAGCTGCATTTTCGGGATAATTTTTAGTGTATCACCCACCACAGAATAAAATAATGTATCACTGACAGATATACACCGGGGCAAAGTTGTTTTTCACTTTCGTTTGCTGCAGGTTATATGCCACAAGGTGCTTTACTTGTCAGGTCCGCACTACTATAAGGCTATTTCGCGACTGCCATTTTCGATTTTAGATTATTAAAGATAACCTGTTATCAGCAAGTCTGAGAAATAATTTATCAAGCGTTTAATAATGCTGTTATGGTAATTGGCTTTGGTTAAAAAATAAAAGGTATTTTTTTTATATTTTTTTTCTACAGATTAGGCCAATTTAAGAAACTAATTTGAATATTTTAACATTTGGTCCCGTATTTATTTTTTTATAAATATATTTGCCGAGCGGATATGGTCAACCGGAATGACGTCATTAGTGGCATGAAAGTTTAAGAAGGAAAACCTTTGCCATCTACTTATAGAAAAAGAACGGCCAAGTGTCATTACCTGTCATAATGACTTTATGGTTGTTTATAAACAAATAAGTTATAGTTAATATTTCTTCTATTTTATTCATTTAATCCAGTTGTGACGGTTCTAACCTACCTTCTTAATTTGCCGCAATAATTTTTGAGGTGGTAAAATTATAATAAAAATGCTTACCAGTGGAAACTCAGCTGAAAAACTTTGTAAAAACTGACACGCCCAATTTACCCAAATTGCGAAATTGTAACGATTGCTTGTGGACTGATAAATTTGCAGGATAACATAATAAACATTGTGAAAATATGTGCATACTTTATTTCTATTTACAAACATTTAATAGTAGGGATGTGGAAAAAATTACGAGATAAGTTCATCGATATTTTTCGGGCGATATTAAATACTCTGATATATCGATAGTTGTTTTTACAATAATTTTTCCAAAACATTTTTTTGTAATTACGTATGGTTTCTAATAGTCGACACTATTTTGTCACTGGAGCATTTTGTTTTTTTCCAACTTTTGAGTCTTAAAAATCATCGTAAAATTCGTCAAATCCAGCCAAAATTTCGCGTAGGGGTTTATTTTGCTATTTTTTATGTTTTACAATACCTTAAAATTAGAATCCATTACTTAGTCATCATCCCATTTCATCCCATTTTTTTCTGAGAAATATTACCTATATCGATATTTTTTCACTTCCAACTTCCACCATCCCTAATGCCAAGTTCATTGTCAAAATTGTCTTTGCCCTTTTTTCTTTTTATTTATTATGGCTGGGGGATCTGTATGTGATGACGTCATATGAAGGTCATTTGAAGGTTAAAGCTTTTTATTGAATATTATAAATATCTTTAAAAATATAGACTTATTTTTAAATTTAATTAGTAGACACTGTACCGAAAGCTTATTCCTCGAAATGGTTTTGAGATTTCCAGTCATGTTCAAAAAGTTATCAAAGCCAATTGGTTTGCTTTAAAATGACATTTAGTAATGACCTAGAGGGTTATTCCCGAAACATGAACGAGAATCTGAGATCGAATTGGTATCGAGTAAACGTCAAATCAGTACAATGGAAACCATGGCAACCGTTTTCAATGTACTAACTAAAATAACAGATTTTTGACGTTTATTCGATCCTGATGTGAATTCGATCTCGTTGATTCCCGTCGAGAGTAGGGGGCTTTATCTATAAACTTATTTATTATACGCTTGGCTTTATCATAATTTGCATGTAAAACTTATTTGATACCTACAATATTTATCAGAAGTTTAAAGTAGATTAAGAATGATATAGTGTTAAATTTTCAAAGGTGTCAAATCCGTGTGATGCATTTATGACTAAGTTCGATGATTATCCCCGAAGGGAATTTCCTAGGTTTTTTGGTCATTTGCCTTAGTCAACCTAAAATCAATTAAAAGTTTAATGTTTTGCGTTTGCTATTAATATTATATGATCTGTGCTATTATGTAGGAAAACCTACATCGTTTTTTAGGGTTCCGTATCTCAAAAGTTAAAGTTGGAACCCTTCGAAAATCTATGATCACTTTGTTGTCCGTCTGTCTGTCTATCAAGACTACTACCATATACTTTAATCTACGGTCCCTTCAAGCTGTGAAAAAAATCAACTTTCTAAGTTTACGTTAAAAATAAGGTATGAACGGCCGTTTATGCCGCAAAAAATGCATATTTCGACACTCTCAAGGGAATCAAAATTCATAGGGTAGGTACTTCCTGTTGACCTAGAACTATGAAATTTGGCAAGTAATATCGTTTTATACCACAAATACAGGGAAAAATCTGAAAAGTATATATTTGTTATTAAATCATTTTAATGTCTGTCTGTCTGGCTGCCCGTCTGTCTCTCAAGATCCTTTATCTCGGGAACGCATAGAGGTACCGAGTTGAAATTAAAACCATTTACTCAAGTCTAGAATCTCTTGAAGCTGTGAAAAAAACAAACTTCTAAGTTTACGTGAAAATAGATACGGCCGTTTATGCCGCAAAAAACGCAGATTTCGACATTCTCAAGGGAATCAAAATTCATAGGGTACTTTCCGTTGACCTAGAAATATGAAATTTGGCATATAAAATCGTCTTATGCTATAAGTACAGGGAAAAGTCTGAAAATTAATACATTTGTAATAGTCTTTATTGAAGTACCTACAGATTTGACGACCTGAATGTTGCAGTGGTCAACATGCCGCTTATACCACGCAAGAGGTCCCGGGTTCGATTGCGGCCGAGCAGAAATTGAAATGATGAATTTTAATTTCTGTGATGGGTCTGGGTGTTACAATGTATGATAAGAATATATTTAAAAAGTATATCAGTTGTCTAGCATCCATATTACAAGCTTTGCTTAGTTTGAGGCTAGATGGCGCTGTGTGAAATTGTCCAAGCATTTATTTACTTGTATGGAACCCTCGGTGGGTGAGTCTGACTTGCCCCTGTCCGGTTTTTTATGACTTATTTACTTTTACCTACTAGAAAGTGACTAGTTACTATATTACGGGTTTTTTAAAATACCTGTAGGGCTTGAATTCTTGAGGAATATAGAGTTTTCCTGCATTAGATTGAGTCAAAGCCAAGAAGCTTATACCTCCAATGGAGATTGCACGGCCAGTGTCATAGTGAAGATTGAAAAAAGGTCCTTTAGTGACGTGCCGGCTTATTGCTACCTCTTTCTTTAGTGTTACAATACGTTTTCGTTTCTCACGAACGAACGAACGACGAACAACGAACACGTATTGTAACACTAAAGAAAGATACCTATCTACATAACTAAGTACCTATTGTGCCCACTTAGGTATCCTTTATGAAAAGACAAAGTCAAACCAATCATAAATCTATTTGCAAACTTATGTAGAGCATGGGCTATGGTTAATTAGTATTGTAACTTTTTCACAATCTACGGTTGATCAGATATAAATTGTTATTTTTAAACAGCTGAATTTTCACGAAATAAACTGTAAAGGTAAGTTTTTGGGGACAAAGCCGGAATTTTTTAAAAGGTCATTTTAAATAAAAATCCTTTTCCTTATAGTCCGTGAGCCCGCGACAGTATTGCCTACGTCATATGACATCACGATGAAATGCATGGCACACGATCGAAAAATGTAGCGTTCATGGCGGAACTTGACAGACTCCTCATACTTGATCACATTAGTTAAGCAACGCTCGGTCTGGTCAGGTATCGGATGGGTGACCGTTAAAGTCGCATTTTAACCGAGCGCTTCCGTGCTTCGGAGGGCACGTTAAACCGTCGGTCCCGGCTGTTGTCAGGCGGCTTGATAAACTCTAACACCAGAGGTGGCCACTAATCCTCATTCGATAACAAGAAGAAGACGATCGGAAAAGTTGTGCTGAGCGAGGATCAGAAGATTATCGCAAATAAAATTGGCCGGAAGCTTGAAAAAATGACTAAAAACAAAAATTTTAAGTTTAAGATATTCCGGCCATTTCAGGGGGCCTATTACGAAAATAACGTACGCAATTGCGTAACGCAGTCACTTGGCCACGATAGTCGTCCGCAGTTCGTTGGTTGTAGTTTTATCAAACATTTTGAATTTTTATATCGTAGTCCATAGACTACTAAACGAACGATGTCGGATACGTAAGAGAGAAACTGTCAAACTCACGCAATCACTTCGCAATATCGCATACGAAAGTGATTTGTAATAGGAAACAATCAAAACGAAGCACGGACGCAGCTGCGTGTATCGCATGAAACTTTTCGTAATAGACCCCCAGAACTGACAGACTTATGTTTACTCTCTCTACGTTTGAAAACTAAATGATGACACGGGTCTCTTACTGATGTCACATGACGTAAATACAATCTTAAAATTTTGACCGGAAGTGGAAGATTTTCTCAAGCTTCCGGCCAATTTTATTTGCGATAATCTTCTGATCCTCGCTCAGCACAACTTTTCCGATCGTGTGCCATGCATTTCATCGTGATGTCATATGACGTAGGCAATTCTGTCGCGGGTTAAAAAAGTCTAATATCTTTAGTCGCGGGCTCACGGAATATTACTAATATTATAAATTCGAAAGTCAGTTTCTTAATTTGTTTGTTTATTACGCCTTCACGTCTTAACTATTGAACCGATCATCACGAAATATTGCATACACGTTGTCAGGGGTACATAAGAGAACATAGGGTACCTTTCATTCAGAAAAAAACGTACAATTCTCGAGGGATAACAAAGAAACTGTCTACGCAGATGAATTCGCGGACGGCCATTATTAATATATTTGAAAAAAACCGGCCAAGTGCGTGACGGGCCACGCGCCGTAGGGTTCTGTAGTTACCTTTTACCATACCATATTTAATATCACTATCATTTTTCGTCTGCAACAATAACTTTGTTTTTCACAGTTTTGGTATGAATGACAAAGTTATATTTGTGGTTTTGGAAAATGTACTATATCTCAAAAACTACAAAATGTATGTCGTTTAAACCAATTTCGGTTGAAAGTGTTTATTAAGATCTACAGCTTATATTTTTTTTAGATTTTTCACTCTCTTATTTCAAAAGTTAAAGGGGGGGGGGGGGACACACATTTTACCACTTAGGCGGTGTTTATCTTTCAAACGGTTGACTTTGAGAAAAAATTGTGTTTGAAACCTCAATGTCATTTTTAAAGACCTATCTATAGACACCCCGCACGTATTGGTTCGAAGAAAAAAAAAATTTCAGTATCAGTTCTATGTATGGGGACCCCCCTTAACCTTCTATTTTTTTTATTTTTGTGTTAAAATCGTTAAGCGGTTAACAGAATACATCTACCTACAAAGTTTCAAATGTGTACTATTAATACTTTCGAAATAAAATGGCTGTGACATACGGACAGACAGACAGACAGACATGACGAATCTATAATGGTTCCGTTTTTTGCCATTTAGGTTACGGAACCCTAAAAATGTGCACCTCTTGCAAAATGTACTTATAAAAAATGCCAAATGTACAAACGCTTATGTCAAAAACGTTTGCCCTTACCATGGGTTGTGGAACCCATATTTTACTATTATACTTTATGTTCCTCTAACAAAACTTGTCAATGGAGTCAATTTTGTGTTGTGAATTCTGTTGGATTTAGTAGATATCGTGAATGTTTACGGGACATTGGTGTAAGTATTTTGTTTTATTCTTGGGAATAAGAGAAAAATATTATACAGTACTTGATCCGAGATTTTGTAATGACTAGGTATTATACTAAATAATATACTAGAAAAAATACGACTCGCACCAGATCAATACTCAGACGGGAATCGAACCCGCGACCTTTGGATATCCGGTCCAATGCTCTGACCGCTGAGCTACCGAGTCACTAGTGACATCGTCGAATTTTTCCTAGTATATCCTAAACTCTTACGCTGTAAGCCAGCGTTATTTCACCAATGTGAGGAATTACCTCGACATTCAATTGAAATATCTTTCCAGATATTTTAACAATTGATTAAGATGAAATAGCTATATAATTTTTAAATTTGAGATTTTTGCATTTACAATGCTATTTTTAAACAATACTAAATAACGCTGGCTTACAGCGTAAGAGTTTAGGATATACTAGGAAAAATTCGACGATGTCACTAGTGACTCGGTAGCTCAGCGGTCAGAGCATTGGACCGGATATCCAAAGGTCGCGGGTTCGATTCCCGTCTGAGTATTGATCTGGTGCGAGTCGTATTTTTTCTAGTATATTATTTAGTATTGTTTAAAAATAGCATTGTAAATGCAAAAATCTCAAATTTAAAAATGACTAGGTATTTTTAATAATGCATAGAAAACCACGACTTATTCGAGTGACTCGTTCTGTCTAAGTAGGTATTTATTTGTACTAGGTACTTTATTGTTGTGTAGGGTAGGGTAAAAGGAATTTAAAAACACTTTACGTTAAACTGTTTTAATTTTTTTAGAATTTCAACAAACACAGACAAGTTCTAGCTTGAAACAAAGATTTTGGTTTGAACAATTGATGATTATTTTACATAAACTGATAAATAAAAACAAAATATTATGAAAATTGATAGAAAAGGAATAGTCGATTCATTATTTCATAGATTCAGCAAATAAAAGTAGTTAAAAATTTAAGAAAAATGGGAATGTCATATTTTAAAATCACTACATTTAAAACTTTTTTTTAATCATACTTAATCTTAATACTCCAATTATAACTTAAAAATTTAAAATGTATGAATTCTGCCAACCATACTTCTTGCCTAATTCAGTTTGTATATTAGTCTCCTTTTTTTTATTATATCCTACCTCATTTCTCTTTTAAACAGTTTGCCTGTAGAATTTATAATTATAACATGCGGTGAAACTCTATTATTGGCTAAGTGTAATTTTTAAGTTTATATTTTAAGCATGATTGTAGCAAAGAAGCTGTTGAGTTTCCTAATAAATAAAATAAAAAAAAAATACATAAAACTGGTTTTCTATAAATAAAAGTGTTTTTTTATCGTTTTTTATAATTAATATTATTCACCTTTGTACTTAAATACTTAACTTAACTAGAATAAATACAAATCATTTTGCAGGTAAAGGTACAAAAAAAAAATACATTTTTCAAGTAAAACAATATAAGTTTACCTTAAAAAAAATTAACATTAGACTTACAATATAACATAGATACAAGCATTTAAAACACCAAACTTAGATTTTTACCTCGACAAAATACACTGGAATAAAAAAGTAGGTCATTAGTGCGAGATCGACAAAAAACTTGGAATGCAACAATCATGTTTATAGGTTTATATTACAAACCTTAAAATCTCCAAAGCTAGGTATTTATTTTAATTTTAGCTAAGATCAATATTAGTAGTTTATGAAACTGATGCATAATGAGAGGCATACGGCTAGGTTTTTAATAGTATCACACTCATGTTTTAATTCCTAGTCAGGTGCAGTTTCATACACTACTTTATCTACACTCACACAATTTGGAATTGAACATACTAAATAAACTAAAGATCAAAGTTAAAATAAAAAAAGAGAGTGTTGATATTACCGATTACCTTGATTTAAGTAATTTCCGTCGTTGCATCTAAAATATCGGGCGGAGTCAATTTTTTGGAACGTTACATTGGGAGTGTAGATAAACTTACATTAGGCAATGTCATTAAGTAACATTCTTATTTCACAACTTCAACAAAGGGAGGTTTCATGAAAAGGACATCATCCATTTTGGTCCAAATGTGAAAGTGCCAACCAAAAAGCAAAAGTGCTTTTTTCTGATAGATTTTGTCCACCTAAGCATTTCTTTTCACTGGAGAGGTACCGGAAGACTGGACTAATAGCATCGTTGTGCTTTTCCATAAAAAAGGGGACAAGACTCAGCTGAAGAAGTACCGGCCGATATCATTACTTAGCCAGGTATATAAAGTATTCTCGAGAGTCCTCACAACACGACTGACGCGGAAATTGGATGAACACCAACCTAAGGAACAGGCTGGGTTTCGAAAAGGGTTTGGATCCATAGACCATATCTTTACATTACGCCAAATAATACAAAAGTCGGAAGAGTATAACAAACCACTTTTTCTCGCGTATGTGGATTATGAGAAAGCATTCGACTCAATCGAACACTGGGCTGTAATACAATCCTTGAGAAGATGCCACATCGATGACCGTTACATACAGATCCTTAAAAGCCTATACAAGTCGGCGACTATGAGAGTTCAGTTAAAAGAACACACAAATCCGATACCCCTAGCACGAGGAGTCCGACAAGGCGACGTGATATCTCCAAAATTATTTACGAACGCTATGGAAGATATTTTCAAGACGCTGAACTGGAAGGACCTGGGAATAAACGTAGACGGAGCTCCCCTAAATCACCTTAGATACGCCGATGATATCGTCCTCATAGCTGAATCGAGGCAAGATCTGCAACGCATGTTAACGGAATTACACCACGCGTCAATCAACACGGGATTAAAGATGAACATGGATAAAACCAAGATCATGGCTACAGTAGATCTAACGCTGCAACCCATAACTCTAGGCAATAAGCAGCTGGAACAAGTCGAGGACTATATCTACCTCGGACAACGCATCAAGCTAGGTCGCGACAACATGGTAGCCGAAATAGATCGACGGATTCAGCTGGGTTGGGCAGCCTTTGGAAAGCTGAAGAAAGATGTTTTTAAGTCCAAGCTACCACAGTCACTTAAGACCAAAGTTTACGACCAGTGTGTTCTCCCGGTTATGACATATGCTTGCGAAACCTGGCCTCTAACTGCAAATTTGGTAACCAAACTTAAAGTAGCCCAACGGCATATGGAGCGCGCTATGTTCGGTATATCGCTTCGAGACAGGATCCGTAACGAAGCGATTCGGAAACGGACCAAAGTGGTAGACATTGGGTACCGCGTCGCAAAGCTGAAATGGGCTTGGGCTGGCCATATGTGGCGCCGAAGTGATGACAGGTGGAGCAAGAACGTTTTTATCTCGCACTAAAAGAAACGTAGGCAGACCACCAGCCAGATGGTCTGACGACATATCAACAGTCGCAGGACCACTATGGCTTAGACAAACAGAAAACAGGGCTGCTTGGAGGACAATTGGAGAGGCGTATGCTCAACGATGGGCGGATATGCGCTGAAGAAGAAGAAAAAGAAGAAGCATTTCTTATTATGGCACCGAAACTGTAGCACCGCTATACTTGAATTTAAATAAGTTCAAAAAGTCTGGCTTTTCCATACATTTCGGCACAAATTTTAAAAAGTTGGCCTAAAGGCTAATTCTGATAGATTTTGTCCGCCTAAGCATTTCTTATTATGGTACCAAAGCTGTAGCACCGCTGTACTTGATTTTATATAAAAATATTTATGAAACATGGATGATGTCCTTTTTATTGGTTTCAGTTCAGACATTATTTCAAGTGATAATAAGCGCCATAAGTGCCTATTATATTTTTACTGGTATAGTTTTAAAACTATCCGTACTTAATAAGTTTAGTTTCGTAGACACTGGCAAACTAGTTATGTTTAGTTTAGAAATACTGGCAAACAATGGCAATATTATAGCTAACTAAAAATAAATTAATAACTAGACTGAATAGACTAGAAAAATAAAATATAAAAGCAAACGAGCTTCAATCAGTCGTGTTACCACCAAAGTAAATTAGTCTTAGCTGACAAACTATAATAGATTGTACAACAAGTGCATAAAATGGGTTTTATGTACAAGTTATACACTCTGCTTTTCACTTCGATTGTAAGGAAATTAAACTGCAATATTGCAAAAAAATTTTTTCTTTAATTCTAGTAGGTAACAAATTATATACTTTTGGAATGTGCTCATCAAGGCCTTTCATTTGATTCATACCCATGCATATTCAAAAAATGTTTTTTCTTAAATTTTAGTAACAAATTATATAATTATGGAATATTTTCATATAGGCCTTTCATTTGATACCCATATTCAAAAATAGAAAAAAAAAATTATCCAAATTTTTAATTGACACCATACACTTATTATATTATTGATTGACACCCATTTTCAAAAAATGAAAAAAAAGTTTTGTAACTTTTATGTATAAAAATGAAAAAAATAACAAGTTTATTTAACGAAGTTTAATTCCGCGTGTGGCTGTTTACCTGACGACCGTTGTCATAAAGTCTGAACTAAGACAAAGATTTTACTTTATGCTCTAGTTATAGCATGTAAAGCAATTTTATGCAGCCAATGGGCCTAACAAGAAGACGAACTTTACGAGCATGAGAAGCGAAAAAATACTTACATTATAATATGTAAATAACTTCTCACAATCAATTATTATTACACGTCGTCGCATCGTACAAAAACCATATGTTTTCTGCGAATTATAAAGTGCTACATATGTTGTTACACATGCTTGCTTGTATAATTTTAGTTACTTAAAACTACGATTGATTAAAAGTATTGAAAATAGGAGTGTAAACCCTAAAATAATAACGCGTATTATTTAAAAAAGGATTACGTAGACTTCGTCATCTTCTTTTTGCTTGAGCGCAGGCTTTCCTTGGATAAGGAGGTTGGGCCCATAGCCCACCACGTGCGGACCAGTGCGGATTGGTGGGTGTCGTAAGTTTATTGTCATGAGAATGCTTAAATGACTCCATACACAAAGAAGCACTTCAACTAAATAGAATTGATTGAGATGATTAATTACGATACTTCGGTAGTTACTTGCATGACTTGATCTTCTTCACCTCCATCAATAGCAACCCCAAATAATACCTTTTTCCTCATGGTATTAATGGAATTCCATAAAAATACTTGAAAATACTATTTGGAATTCATCCAAAAATAGGCAATCTCAATGGTAACTATTAAAGATGACCGTTTCTTCTAAGTTTTAAGTGCTGAGTTGAGGATCTGCGGTCAGGAGTTATTAGGGCACTTTTCACCGGTTTCGTCGTAGTATCTGGAATAAAAAAAAAAACAGTGCGATTAGGTTCAAAAAATAATAGAGTGGTGCAATATTTCTAATGGATTCTAGTTCGAATTCTATTTTGAACAAATAATTTACAATAAGGAAAATAAGAAGACAGATATTGTTCAAACTCGGCAGTGAAAATTTTAGCTGAGTAGTGGAGAAAATTAAAAGAAAAATCTAGGAACTCGCGTTTTTCATTTAAATATCTTTAAGTAACCTGAATAATATGTCTGTAAGCATAATAAACTAGTAAGAACTTGTGCCTCAACGAGATGTGGCAATCTTTATGGAGGAAAACGCTGCTCTACTAATTTACTTCATTTGAAATAACGGTGTTATTAAAAGTCATCATCATAGATGTTATTTCTGATGTTGGTAATTAATGACTCGTGCCATTAAATATTATGAAGATGTCTTTGCCAATCCTTATAGAAGGAAAATATATTAATAAATTTGATCTTCTACATTTATAAACGGCGATAGGTAATATTATTTTAGTTATTACTGTACAGAGGCTAGAGTTACGCAAACTTGCAATTATATTCTACGAAATGCATCGTTATTATGTCAGCGCAAACAGAGGCATAATAATTATCATTATTACTTTGTATTGTTAACTGAAACAGAGTCAGATAGTTTGGAATCTTATGTACACAACTGTATCGTTAACAAAAGAAAAGTAAGTATTTATCAAGTGATATGATTCTATACTGTGAAAACATTTTCAATGAATGGGTAATTCATTTGAATTTACTTTTGAATTTTCAAAAATATATTTCCTCTGTTTTAGATAAAAACAGTCTTGTTGTAAAGAATGCTTATATTTTGCTTTACTATTTTAAAATAATTTCACCGGTGTCGTATTCTCATAATCATTTTCTTGTTGTAGGGTAGAGCCTTGTTATTTTTTCTAATTTTTTTAACCGACATTTTTACACTAAACTGTACCCATGCTATCATATTGTCATCTGTATATGGCTATCATATTAATTTGCATTGCAAAAAATTGAATTGAATTAATAAGAAGGAAATGTCAGTACATATATAGTCCCATAGCTATTTTTTTATTGTTGAGGAAAATCAAGTAAATATAATCTTGTTACCTGAAATGGTTCTAAAAATTTATATCTTTTGATGTTTCGTTAGAACTAACATAGCTAGAAAAAGTTATGTTAAAATTGTTGTATCAGAAGGTGTCCATTTAACTTTAAAAACATTTTAACACAATCAGAAAGATTGAAAAGTCTTGGAAGGGTATTTAATAAATATTGTTTTCTTTTTTTAAGTGTTATGGTTTACCTAGTTATTATAAAATACTTGTTAGCACAATATAAATTATGAAGGCCTTGTTTATAAGGAAAATAAGTGCAAAAATATAATGTGTATAAAAATGAAGATACATTAGATTATTATTTTTCATTGCCATTGGTATGTAGTTGGGATCAGTCTGGCCATCACAAATCTATATTGTATAGGTACTTACGTTTGACAAGATATACATCCAAAAGGGTTAAAATATATTTGCCCTTTAGGGCAATAAAATGACTTAATAACTGCACTTTGTGCACACAGTATCATGAAAGTTAGAATTAAGACAAAAATCGATTTCGGAAACATTTTTGAAATATCCAATAATGTTTATTAAATAAAAACTCTCCTATGCATAAACACGGAAAGATTCACATTGACTGATCATTTCGCTGGCATAAGCGACTTTATAAAGCGAGATGGGGCAATTATACGCCAGACTTGTTTTGGTCAAAAGCAATAAAATTTTACATAGTTGTAAAACATGTGAATTTATAAACAGAGGAAAACCTAATACTATAAAAATGTTGCAACAAAATATACTTACAATATTTGCAATATTTTTTCCTTGAACGTTGACATAACGTAACGTGAAAATGAAAATATAATTTCATAAAAGATGACATTCTTTTCTCAATAAATATTCTTTATTATTATTATTATTTCTTTCACATTTCTTTACCTATATATTTGCACTACATGTGACTTAATTACTACTTAGATCTTATAGTAACTAATTAGGTATCACATCACAATATACATGCAATGTGGAAGAGAGGGGCAGACATTTAAATTGGTATTCTAATCATTAAAATATTTGTCAACAGAATAATAAAATTTTGTTAGTCTTCTTCTTCTTGTCGTATGAGGAATAGTGGCCACCTCGGGTGTTGGAGTTTATCAAGCCGCCTGTAAGGCCTCTAACTTGGCTTAACGACTGTTATCAGTTGACAACAGCCAGGACCGACGGTTCAACCTGCCCTCCGAAGCACGGAAGCGCTCAGTTGTAACGCCACTTAATGGTCACCCATCCGACACTTGGCCGGACCGAGCGTTGCCTAACAAACGTGATCGAGTACGATCAGTCTGTCAAGTTCCGCCATGAGTGCTTCAATTTTGTTAGTAATAATTGTTTTAATGAATTTATAAACTTAATTATTGATTTATGGTTCGGCTTTTAGATTTTCTGGTGATTTGTTATATTTTTTGTTGACCTCGGGTAAGTACCCGAAGTATGCAAAGTTATTTAGATGTAGTTTTCACAAGATTATTCTTATATCGCGGGACATTGTGGCGAGGCGCGTCTATAGTTTTAATTTAAAACTTTTAAAACACAATGACCGTTTTTTTAATGTATAGATTTGGAGTAGATGTTTCCTAACAAATTTGCACTTTCTAAACTGTATAAGCAGGGTAATGTAATTTTTTATGTTTTTAAAATGTGGTTTGCAGCTGTTTGTTGGTCTGTTTTATATTTTCTAGTACTCGTACTTTTGTGAGATAAAAAAGATATTGGTATTCAAAAAGATATTGCTAAAACCTTTAAGCTAATTTTACAACGAATTAAGATGAGTCAACAAAAGGTTGGTCTCACAATATACTCACAAGGTTTCGTAACTTTGCAACATAAATTAATAAATAATTTCAGTTACACGCCCATATAATGTTAGTAAAGAACTTAATTATTGTTTGAAATTAAACTATTAATAAAGACAGTAAGTATACATAGTTTTAATGGAGTGTTTCAATTATAGTTAAGACAACAGTAAGTTTTCGGTTAAACTTCAGTATAACTTACAATATCTCGTAATATTGATGTAGTTTGGTTAGTTTATTTCAATTGAAATAAAACCGTTGTACGGATAGCGCGGTCTTATCAAAAGTCTATGGTATTTAGATTTTCAAAGTGAATAAATTGTTGCAATTAAAATAGATTGATTAAAAAGAGGATATTTCGAAATACATTTGTGCATCGGGGAAATCCCTGGCTGGTAGCTGTAGGCGCCGCGCCGGCGAAGCGATAGCCTCGATTTCTATCGGTTTTTTTTAATTATGCCATCTTGCCACGTGCGGTTGCTAACACCGTGATCACAAAAACCAAGCCGCAAATAATATTTGTACTGTATCAAAACAACATTCGGAGTTCGCTGTCGTCGCAGGTTTTGCAGCGTGAATTTGGAATCCGCATTAAATGGAAGCCTTTATAATTTATTAGAAAAATGTAACTACAGTTTACGTTGTTGTATATAAATACGTGTGTACATTAAATAACTGTACACCTATGTGTGTACATCAAAAAAGTTTTTCTCAGTACTTACATTTTCTTACAAGACTGGGGTACAATAATTGTGATATTTTTTAAACGAAGTCACCTAGAAATAAACTAAGTATTGAAATCTTTAGATTAGATTTGTGGCTGCATTTTTTTTATACAGAACATTATGGTACGATGACTAGAGAAATCCATGCACTCTTTGAAAAAAGAAAACTAGGTACCTACATTTCTGTGAAAATTCGTGTATTTTTTTTAAAGCAATCTGAAATTCTCTAGCCATGGCAAGATATTGTTCTCTGTGGGAAATTTCTAGTCAGATCTAATTCAAAGATTCCAATATTTAGTTTATTTTCAGGTGTCTTCGTTTAAAAAATATCACACATATTTGTACCCTAGTCTTAAATAAGAATATACTGAGAAAAACTTTTTTTATATGTGTACTTTGTATACGACATAGAAGCTTTGGAATTTCAAAAGTTGTTGAATCCGAATGGATTCAGGTGGAAGCTTACTTCCACTCAAACGCAAAGAAAAGTTCGGTTTAACTCGGATTACTATAATATTTAACTTAAGCCACAAATCACCAGTGACCACGGTTGCTAAAAAAGTGCCGAAACGTCAGGAAAATTCAAAAATCTAATGAAAACTAAACTAATCATCAAAGGACATTAATAAAACCGCGCTAGTTTATAAATATTTTAAAAAATTCAAGTGATAGGTTAAAAGAAACACAATCAACTACTTCTTTATTTATATTAGGTACGTACTTTCAATTTTCTTTTAGATTTATAACTTTGCTCTTATTGCACGGGTGTTCTGCCTATTTCTCATGCTATTGTATATGATCAATAAATAAAATGTAAATCCGTTATTGGCATTAAGCAAAATTTGTAAGATAATAATTACTGTCTAATTTTTAAGTGCTGTGGATTTTGTGATAATAAATAAAATAAAATATAACAAAAAAGTTATCGAGTTAAAAAGTTTACATAGAATGAAATGGAAGACCCGACTCGTACCTACCTACCTACCGGATATACCGCAAAAATATCCCAGTAAATGGCTATGCAGTGACACGATAATTGGGTAATAAATTAGGATTAGATTTATCGGAATCGCTCGATATTGCTACCAATCAATTATCACATGTCGCCACCATCGCCATGACACAATGTTAATACACAAATATTATTTCAATGATGAGATGACTCATTCAAAACATTGAGGTAAAAATACCGCTAAATGTCCTCGATAGAATCTTGAATGTTTGGTTGTCTTTTTATCTCCAGAAGGAATTAAAAAAGTTTTGGTTTTATGACATTAAATGTAGCATAATATATCCATATGTTGAATTTTTCCCGGTCCTTCTCTATGAAATTGCATTGTTTTTCTCACACAAATTTTATGATTTAAAAGATGCATTAATAGCTTATTAGTATTATAATATATATTATCGAACTATGACCATAACGTTTAGCTGTAATAATGTAATAATAATTGTTGTTTCTTTAAATTAAATAAAAAACCTTGAAAGTGTCTGCTTCTTTTGTTAGCAAAGATAACCATACGTTGTAACTTAGCCGAGATTTATTTATTTTTCTAAAACATGCGGCATAAATTAAAATTTAATAACATGACCGTTGTAAGTATGAAAAATTGCAACTTCTTTTAATTTATTCATTCATATCGGCCTTTTCATTGGTAAGTAGGTACCTAATACACTGATAACATCGGTCTTATTTACTGAGCTGTGTGCCTACAATTGCATTAAGAAAAAACCTGTAATGGTAAATTATTAACCGTGTTTAAATAAATTGATGAAAAAGCACCAAATTAAAAAGAAGTAAAATATTTTTTTACTTACACGTCACATCGGAGACATCCAAAAGGATATAACCAAGCGTATCCTCCGGGACACTGGCCATTCACGATGAATCTAGCTTCTCCAGCAGTGAAGAAGGCTACTAGTAGTAATACTAGCAGGACCTTAGCAAACTTCATTTTTGCAACGAATTTTATCACTGATGCGCATGCGCCGACGATGTTTCACTTTTATTGCACAAACAGCTACTCTCGGTAAGTCCGCACTAACGCAAGGTAACTTTGCGACTCGCGACGCTCTCGAATTACGCATAAACGACGTGTGGCGAGAAAGAGTTGACTGGTGGGTGGTGAATCACCACCTCATGGGATTTTAGAGTCCGGCCCGCCCTCGTATGTACAAGGTCCTCGATATTATGCAATTTTAATAAAAAAATAACTTTTGTAATGAACTGCCCCCTACTCAAATGGCCAACAATGTATACGTTTGAACTCTACGATGAGCAATAGACGATTAAATCACATGAAATAATGAAATGAAATATGAAATAAATATTTATTACATCATACTTGCTCGGTAACTAGGATTTACTTATATAGTATGAGGCTGTGTAAGTTGGCATGTGCAACACAGTGCATTGTTTAGATAGAACGTTCCATTTTCAAATCACTTTACAATTCAAGGATGGTGAATGCTTTAACTGTAAAGTTACTTTACAATTCAAGCATTTAAAACTCCTTAGTGAACCAATCTCATTTCTTTTATTATAAACTGACGAAACTTTTGGCTGAAAAAAAAAACAATGAAAATGGCGGCATTTCATTTCAGTTGAAGCTAGGTATGCAAAATTCTGCAATGCAAAAACAGCTGATTTTTTTCGTGATTTCGAGGTTGGTCCCATAATGAAAGTTGTTCAGTTTAATTGTCTGATCAACCCTACGAGTTTTCAATGAAATAACCCTTTAACATTTTATTTTTGTTTTAATGTTTTTGTATTTTTTTATTTTTGTTTTTATTTTTATTTTTATTTTATTTTTATTAAATTTACCTCGCATGAATGATGTAAAATAGTATGCTTACCTCGGTTGTAAGTAGCTATTACACCCCTTGTGTAACAAACTACTATTACACAGAAAATTATTTTACAAATGTGTACAGAGGCCCCCAAACTAGGCAGAGCCTGTATCTGTACATGTCGTAAACTTTTGTAAATCACAGACTTTGTTGCATTTTATGGAGTTGACTAGTTTATACCACAGAATACTTATAAGTACTATCGTCATAAACGACAAATAATTTTATAGTTTACTGCGTTCAAAACACATACCTATAATGTTAGCCATTTAAGTAAGTACCTATGGGGGTTGTGCCGTGATTAAGGCCACAAAGTGTGTAATCTAGCTTTAAACTAGTTTTGTGTTATTTTTTAATTTCTTATTTATTTGTTTACTTTATTGTTTCGCAAGGTAAATAAATAATTTTTTTTTTATTTATTTAATCATTTATTCAATAAACTTTAGATACATATGCTTTTACACATTGCCGCACCACGAAAACCTCACAGGGTTTATCTGGGTGACGGCGAGTCGCTGATTTTACATATTTTGTTAGGTAGATAATACTGTTTAAGCTTAAACCGAAATGCTTTGATATTTTCTTTGTACATAATCTGTAGTTCACATGGCAATTTATTTAGATAAAAAGGTATCAAATATCTGGAAACTCTTTTCCCATACAAGTTGTTGTGTTTTGGTAGGTGGTACTTATTTATGTAAGGCACTGCTCTCAAATACTTAGGTCTATTTTTTTCTATTACACAGTCAGGATTGTGAGATTCAATTAGAATTTGGTATTCAATTTTTTCATATATGCTCATAACGTTACAATAATTAAACAGCTTTTCCTCATTATTATTAAGTTTTTTTAAAATATATTTGGGTGTTATGATTTTTAACATTTTTAATTGTAATCTATAGATGGAATCAATGTATGTTGTGTATGTTCTGCCATATGTACCTAGACCATAACTAATAATCGAGTCTGCTAGGGACAGGTATAATAATCTTAGTATTTTAAAAGGTAATTTATATCTAAGCACATAAAGCTTACTGATAATGGATCTTAATTTATTACATACGTGTTCTTTGTGGGGTCCCCAGCAAAATCGACTATCAATTGTGAGACCAATGTATTTATGATTATTAACTACCTCTATGACAGAACACGGACACAAATAGTTTGTATTGTTTGAGTGCAAACAAGCATGTTCATGAGCTTTCACGGTGGGTGTGATTG
The DNA here is from genome assembly GCA_943789525.1 of Agriphila geniculea. Taxonomy (NCBI): domain Eukaryota; kingdom Metazoa; phylum Arthropoda; class Insecta; order Lepidoptera; family Crambidae; genus Agriphila; species Agriphila geniculea. Next base: position 1,302,935 of record OX038879.1, on the reverse strand, counting down.
GTGATTTATTATGTGATGAGTGTATGTGTACTAATTTAGTTTTCTGAGCATTTATTACTAAGCCGTGATCATGTGCCCACTTGCACATGTTTGTAAAATTTTGTTGAAGAAAATTTTGTGCTGCCAGGACATCTTTACTGGCCACCAAAAGACACGTATCATCTGCGAATTGGTACACAGCCCCCGATTCTATAATGTAGCTCATGTCATTGACGTAGAGGAGGTACTCAGTTGGACCGACAATTGAGCCTTGAGCCGTGCCTTTGGTGGTCAAGGTTTTAGTACTAAATTGATCTTTTACTTTGACGGTCGTGTACCTGTTATTATGATAGTTAACAAGTAACTTCAATAGAGGACCCTGCACTCCATTTTCAGACAATTTATCATAAAGTGTGTTGTAATTAAGCATATCGAACGCCTTAGAAAAATCAATAAAAAGTGCCAGAACATGCATTTTTTTATCGAGGTATTCATTTACTTCGTCAGAGAATTTGCTTAAAAGCTGTGTGGTACTTTTATGTTTTTGGAACCCATATTGATTTTTACTGACAATGTTATTTAACTGTAAATATTTATTTAATTGATCTCCTAAAAATCTTTCTATTATTTTATCTAAGCATGACAGGATAGTAATAGGACGATAATTATTATATTCGTCGTGTTTTCAAATAAAAAAAATTTCAAATAAAATGCAGTAACAGTCATTGAATTTGTTCTGTTATCAATCCATTACCTCATCGCTGAGAGATTACGTTGTTATCAGCAACAGCGCATCAGACAGTGAAATATTTACTTAATAAGTGAAGTAATAGTAGTTTGTTACACAAGGGATGTAAGTGAGCTATTACAGAACAAGATCTAATTTGGCGCCCGTGCGAGCGCAGCTCGCAAAGGGCGCTAATGGATCGAGTGCACCCGAGATATTTAGACGCCCGAGCGAGCGTAGCGAGCGAGGGCGAATATAGTTCGAGGGTGTAATAGCTACTTACAACCGAAGTAAGCATACTATTTTACATCATTCATGCGAGGTAAATTAAATAAAAATAAAAATAAAAATAAAAATAAAAATAAAAATAAAAATAAAAATAAAAATAAAAATAAAAATAAAAATAAAAATAAAAATAAAAATAAAAATAAAAATAAAATAAAAATAAAAATAAAAATAAAAATAAAAATAAAAATAAAAATAAAAATAAAAATAAAAATAAAAATAAAAATAAAAATAAAAATAAAAATAAAAATAAAAATAAAAATAAAAATAAAAATAAAAATAAAAATAAAAATAAAAATAAAAATAAAAATAAAAATAAAAATAAAAATAAAAATAAAAATAAAAATAAAAATAAAAATAAAAATAAAAATAAAAATAAAAATAAAAATAAAAATAAAAATAAAAATAAAAATAAAAATAAAAATAAAAATAAAAATAAAAATAAAAATAAAAATAAAAATAAAAATAAAAATAAAAACATTAAAACAAAAATAAAACGTTAAAGGGTTATTTCATTGAAAACTCGTGGGGTTGATCAGACCATTAAACTGAACAACTTTCATTATGGGACCAACCTCGAAATCACGAAAAAATACTCAGCTGTTTTTGCATTGCAGAATTTTGCATACCTAGCTTGAACTGAAATTAAATGCCGCCATTTTCATTGTTTTTTTTTCAGCCAAAAGTTTCGTCAGTTTATAATAAAAGAAAAGAGATTGGTTCACTAAGGAGTTTTAAATGCTTGAATTGTAATAGTAGTTTGTTACACAAGGGATGTAAGTGAGCTATTACAGAACAAGATCCAATTTGGTGCCCGTGCGAGCGCAGCTCGCAAAGGGCGCTAATGGATCGAGTGCACCCGAGATATTTAGACGCACGAGCGAGCGAAGCGAGCGAGGGCGAATATAGTTCGAGGGTGTAATAGCTACTTACAACCGAGGTAAGCATACTATTTTACATCATTCATGCGAGGTAAATTTAATAAAAAAATAAAAAATAAAAAAATAAAAAAAAATCTAAATAAAAATAAAAACAAAAACATTAAAACAAAAATAAAAATAAAACGTTAAAGGGTTATTTCATTTGAAAACTCGTAGGGTTGATCGGACCATTAAACTGAACAACTTTCATTATGAGACCAACCTCGAAATCACGAAAATAAATCAGCTGTTTTTGCATTGCAGAATTTTGCATACCTAGCTTCAACTAAAATATAATGCCGCCATTTTCATTGTTTTTTTTTTCAGCCAAAAGTTTCGTCAGTTTATAATAAAAGAAATGAGATTGGTTCACTAAGGAGTTTTAAATGCTTGAATTGTAAAGTAACTTTACAGTTAAAGCATTCACCATCCTTGAATTGTAAAGTGATTTGAAAATGGAACGTTCTATCTAAACAATGCACTGTGTTGCACATGCCAACTTACACAGCCTCATACTATATAAGTAAATCCTAGTTACCGAGCAAGTATGATGTAAAGTAACTTTACAGTTAAAGCATTCACCATCCTTGAATTGTAAAGTGATTTGAAAATGGAACGTTCTATCTAAACAATGCACTGTGTTGCACATGCCAACTTACACAGCCTCATACTATATAAGTAAATCGTAGTTACCGAGCAAGTATGATGTAAATATAATTTACTCGATAGCGTTATTGTTTTTTGCTTTATTGGATCATTTTGATTTATTATTCATATGTAATGTGTTATAGTGATTAATAATTTTATCAATGTTGAAAATTAACGTACCTATTGTAACGTAATGTAATAAAATAAGCAAATAGAACTTATACTCCCGAATATTTAAAAAATATCAGCAAAGATGTTGCAAAATATAACATTGTATTGAATTTGTTACTTAAGTTGTTGTTCTGATAAAGCTGACAAGTTTCCTACATGGACACCTATTCGTCTTGTCAGCTAAAAGTTTTGTTGAATACCGGGTGGTACTATAATTTCCGTTTATTTAATTTTATTTTTAAAATATTTTCATTTTATTTTTAGTATCACTAGGTATATAGGCAGACAGCCTACTAAGCTCTTTCACCGAACCACGCTTCCGATATTGTCTACTTTAATATTTTTGGATTACTTAATTAATAATATTGTGTCTTTCCAGCAGGCAGCGGCGTTTACTTCTGTGTACTAAATTCAGCTCTATTTGAATAAAATAGATTTGACAATAAATGAAATACGAAAAGGTCCGAGCATTTCCGTCGTAGTCTCCTCTATTGCCCGTGGTTCACCCGCCTAGTTCACGGGAGGTAAAGTAATCGTATTCATTTGACAGTTCATATCGTATTGGTATGGGTGACCAAGGAAATTATAAATAGAATTTCCTTGGGGATGACATAAATTAGAAGCACCATCTAGCTGCGAATACTCACGTACCTACTGTGTGTTTTGAAAACTTCATAGCGACATTTTATTTTATTTTATCGCGAGGTCTACAGCTCACGGAGCCACTAGAGATACAATATGAACTGTTAAATGAATACGATTTACTTTACACAATCACCTAGCTGATATGTACCCATATTTCTAAGTCTGTCTGTACCCGTAGCACGAACAGCTATCGAGAAAAAAAACGCGCGTAAAAGAACTCGTTATAGAATTCTCTATGGAAAAATTCATTTCGCTTTACGGCGGTAAATGGTGCTGTACAAATTACCCTTACAAAATTTATCTATCGAATGTTTTTACGCGCGTTATTTTTTTCGATAGCTGTTTTCGACGAGCTAAGGTGTACCTTCTCTCTGAGCTCTGTAGAGCTCAGGTGGAAAAATTTTAAGATGTAGGTTCAAAGGTGGTTTTTGACCAGTTCATATTTTAACCCTTTTCTCGTCATTGGAGAAAACAATTGTCTGTCTTACCGATTATATCACTATTGCCAGGTGCGTCACACTAGGGTTATTGTATGATAGGTATGATGCGACTGGCGTGTCGGTGACAACGAATCAGATATGCGGTGGCCAGCTGAACAGCTGAATTTCGCACTAGTGAACCGTAAACGTATGAGTTTAAGGACGATAATTTGTAGCATTAAACCTTAGCGAGAAAGATGAAGTGAGTCAGTTAGCGCGATTGATTTTAAACTGTAGTGTTGATAAAATGTATACATGACTAGTTGATTAATGCAACTTAGTTCTTTTGAGTTGTTAACATTAATCACAAAAACGAAAAACTTCTCTATACAGGGTTATTTGTAAAACACCAACAACCTCGCAGGAGTAGATTACTAACATCATAAACAACAATATTTTGTTCTACGACTTTTCTGAAAAATGACAAAATAAAATCGGCTTTCCATACAAAATTGTCTCAAACAGCTGATCGAGTTTTATGTGTAAAGTTGTTTTTTTCGTCTGTTTTCGGAAAAGTCTTAGAACAAATGTTGTTCTCTCAGATGATAGTAATCTATCCCTGCGAGGTTGTTGGTGTTTTACAAATAGGTAACCCTGTATATCCTTATTATTGCTTCTTTTTGATTTAATATTTTTTAATCTGCAAAACTTTGGGAGGGTATCATTTTACGATCTTCTAAATGCAACTTAAATCATAGCGGAAATTTTAAAAAGGTAAATAAAATTCCAAATCCGTGTAGGTAGTTACATAACATTTATTAAAAATTCTTAAAACATTTATCTAATTCTTGAGTGCTTTTACATTTACATATAGCGGCACGCGTCGCCACACATGTTATGTTAGTCCTATACTCAGAAACACTCTAATATATTTTAATATCCACGACGTGTAAAGAGATATACAAAATAGATACATATCTAAAGATTAGTAGATTTAGTTATTAACAAGCGGCCAGTTGATGACAACAACGTAGGTGCAGCAGGCAGAATGTTACTAAATGTAAATTTCTTAGTTTTTAAGCATCTACTTAACACGTGATACTTATTTTAAAATAAATTCAGAGTTTGTTAATCCTTAGTTTTCAACATCATCATATCAGCCGCACGTAAGGTTGCCAACCCTAATATATAATATAGGTAGTATCGAGGGCTCATCTACTATATTTTTGAAAAAAAAAATAGAAAGCACATCTACAATATTTTTTCAAGTGAAAAAGTTATAAGATAAGGTATACTAAAGTAGCAAAAAAATGATAACTAATAGGCAATACCTATTCTATGCTACTATATATTCTTCCGGTATTTTTTCTCACACACAGAGACATTCATAATATAATCTTCTATGGTGTTAAAGATGACGGCAATCATACTTGAACGACTTATATAAATTATTTCAAACCTATCATACCTACTATATTATACATGTTATAATCTTGAAAATACTATATTTGATGAAAAAAAGTTGGCAACCCTAGGCCGCACGTCACCCACTGCTGGGTAAAGGCCTCTCCCAAGGATCTCCACGACGATCGGTCCTTAGATAGGTCAGTAGTTTTCATGTGAGTACATGTAGAAATAGAAAACATAAATATAGAAAATGCCTGTCTATACCTGTTATGATGACACTTCACACGGTTATGTGTTTCCATAACTTAATACGCCATGTTTCAAATATTAGTGTAATTTTTAAACATCACAAAAATACAATCCATAATGGTTTTATTTACCCACATCACTTATTCGTGTTTGAGCGAATATGAGCAAACATGTCAAGTGCCATCATCAGATACCGGCCCCATGATTACGTAATTCTGTTGCTAACAATACTCGTTTGAAATCGATTGAAACCACAGTTTTGCTGCGCTTTAAGTGATAGTCACATAGGTTCTTACTGACGCAGCAATGTAACTGCGATTTCTGTCAGAGTTGATTGCAACTAAGTTACAAGATCAGGGGGCGGGTGCCTGCTCTCAACAGTGCGTTTAACATAACTTGTCTTATTTGGTAAACAATCGTCACCGAAATCTTTATTGAAAAAGTCAAATAATGGTTTTCCATACATAGATTACGAAAGATTAGTGACAATTTGATTTAGTAAAACAACAATATTTTAAATAATAATTTAAATTTAAAAAACGTATTCTGACAACTGACTGTTAAAAGTTGTTTACTAGATAGCATGATACATAGAACGTGTTAATGAATTAACGCAAAAGGGGAAAACCGTTTCTTCGGACCATCAAACTGAACAACTTTTACTATGGGACCAACTCTGAAATCACGAAAAAATCTGCTGTTTCATACATTTTTATATTTTCGTTATTAATTTTTGTATCAAACAGCTGACTTATTTGCGATTTCAGAGTTAGTCCCATAGTAAAATTTGTTCAGATTGATGGTCCGAAGAAACGAAGGTTTTCTCATTTTGCGTTAATTAAGAGATTCCAACAGTTTCGTCTCATCGAAGGCAAAAGTCGGAGTCAAAAGTCACTACTTCCATCAATGACTCCAATACAACGTAGGAGTAAAAATACTTTTAAATAAATAAAAGACTATTTGAATACCTATAAGTACAACATGAGTATTTAGACAATCATTATGTAACACCGAATCACAAAAAGGTGTTCTGCATTCACATTCGCCAAAGGTAGTTAGAGCAAGATAAAAAATATGTTTTGTTAGCTAATAACCTGACCACAGAATACATAATACGACTGGGAATATAGCGTGAAAAAAGCATGCTTTATTTTATGCTATTCATACCTTATTGTAACACCAAAACACAAAAAGATAACAATTGAATTCCTTAGTACCTAATAGCAAGAAAAAAAACATGTTTTCTTAGCTAACCTGGGGCCGTATTATGACCTCTTATTTCCTGGCAGTTTTCTGACTGGATATCAATCTATCTCTTTTATTCGCTATACAGCGAGAAAGAGATGTAACTATAGCAATTCATAAACCTGGCAAGTTTTAAGAGGTTGTAATACCCCCACTGGCATCTGACATTACATGCTTAGATATTTATTTCTGCTTCTCAAATTTCAGTCTAAAACGAACACAGACATCAGATATTTATGTAGTTCGCTCTCTAAACTAACGTAATAATTTTAACAATAATTAAGGTATGATTCCGATCTCGGCAGCAGCATGCATTGCCCCCGAGCTTGGAATGTAATCTCATATAAACCTATAGAGAATGTATGGGGATCAGTAGTGCTGCACTGCAGCTGCTTGCTGCCGTGATCGGAATCATACCTTTAAGGTGTTAATTCAAACGGTTTTAGTGTGGGCGCCTCGCGGGGAAGTTCTTCTCTGCGAATGGATCCTGGCGAGGAAGCTCGGCGTGCAGTCCAGGGCGGCGGGGGCGGGGCGCGCGGGGGACGGCCCGTTGCGCCCCTCTAGCCAGTGGGTCGTCATCTCCCCCTTGCCCTATCAAAGGGAAAACAGACGTAGAGACAATGAAAAAAATTTGGTTAGTTTTTAGGCTCGCACAAGAACATTTTATCGTTGTAACAGTGTAGTCAACGCTATACTTCCTTCAGCCTTCTGTCATCCTCTCTCGCTCGAGCGCACTTTTCTCATTTAATGGATATCCTGCATCTGAGAAGTCTTCTTTCTACCTGTGTTTATGAGATCAGTGGAGTGTCACGTACGGAGTTGAAACTAAGAAGAACCACAATAACAAGCGCCATTCGTTTCGTTTCCTGACATATTAGCTCGGAAGTAAGGTAGTTAAGTACTTAAGTAACAAAATTAAGTAAATACCTAAACCGAAAGACGAATGTCGTCCGATTGAATGTCGCGATTTATTTTTCACAGTAGCTCTCCTGGAGTATTGAATTTGAACTATCTAGTATGGCAACATATCCAGTAATTAATATTCAGTTAACATTAATCGCGGTTTGAGGGGATTCCCTGGGTAACAAGTTACAACCTGCAGGTTCGTGCTCTTACTGCGGTAGTGTCCTGCATTCATCATCATTATATTGACCTGAAATCTATACTAGTTGACCAAACGATCGCGTCTCTGCGTGGCGACATCTTTTAGATTAAATTTTAAACAACATAAGTACCTACAATTGAGCTATTTTTAAATTACAAGCGCGCGGTCTACAGCTAACTGAGCCACTAGTAATACCTAATAGTAGAAATAATATTTTCATCGCAGGCTGTAGTTATTATTATATTTTGTTAAAGTAAGAAATACAGACCTTTACATCAACGACTCCTCTTGGGCTAGTTATAAATTGACCAGTCCGATCTAAAGCTCTCTTCACATCTTCAGATATTTGAATCTTCATTGCTGTGAACAAAATATAATCATGGGGTAATTGCATTTATCCTGCTAGCATTTGCAATGACAGAACTAACATTTTTTGTGGATGCAATCGTTAAAATCCAACTTCACCTATCTGCATCGAGCTGCGTGGGTAATGGACTTGAGGAAATTAATGCAATGAGGATATTAAAAATGGTTGGTGATGGTGACGTCACTTACGTTCCCCAGTGCTTTCCATTCTACTGGCTGTGTTGATGGTATCACCGAAGAGGCAGTACCGCGGCATCTTGCTGCCTACGATGCCGGCCACGCAGGGCCCCGTGTGGATCCCGCTGCGCATACACAGCGTCTGGAATAAAGAGATATCCTGTGGAAAATTACGAGATATTGGTCGACATCCTGTGGCGACTTCAGCCGGCTGCGCACAATGACAATTTTTAAATTCAAATTCGTTTATTCAGTCTAGGCTGTTACAAGCACTTGTGATGGTCAAAAGGTTACTCAATCTTGGCTCGTAAGCCCGAAGCCCTAAGCGGGAGACCTTAGTAACGAGAAGAACGACAAGAAACGCGTTAAAGAGGATACGTTAATTAAAACGGGGGAGAAAGGAGTTCTTCTCACTGGTTTAATTCGTACAGAGTCGTCTAATTCAAAAATGAACTCAAGTGAAAGTGAAAGTTTACACCATGCATTTTAATCAAAGTGTTAAATACAATGACGTACCTATTGAAATAAACTACCTATCTACATTACACGTATCTGATAATTTTATTGACACTTTTCTCGCGTTAGCGGAATAGATTTCCCTCTTCTCACTCCACATTAACAGACACCGCGAGATAAGTGTCAACGAAATAATGATCTCGATACGCATGCTAGGCCGGTAGAAGATTTCATTCTTTACGTTTGTCATGATTAGAAGAAAGAAGGTGTGTCAATTCATCGGTGGTGGTTTGACCTGCGGTTTTACTGGCGGAGCGGATGTATGAGCTGGCTGCTTTATGTATGACTAATCAACCACATAAAGGATCATGAAAGGATAGTATTGCTACCATGCGATGATTTACGGGCTTCTGAAGAGATATCTTTTATTTTGGTCGTGAATTTGTGCATTGTTGTGATCTCATCGTTTGCTCATCAGGCCGCTAGCTAATTATTTTTATCTTCTTAAAAACTAAGGTAATTCAACTAATGTCAACAATTTTAAGGAGCTCGGTAGCGCAGTGGCTTAGCGCCTGGCCCAGCGATTGCGAAGGTTAAGCAACTTTCGCAAAGGTCGGTCATGGGATGGGTGACCAAAAATGTATTATCTCGAACTCCTCCGTGCTTCGGAAGGCACGTTAAGCCGTTGGTCCCGGCTGCATTTGCAGTCGTTAACACCCACCAATCCGCATTGGGTCTGCGTGGTAGGTTATGGCCCGTCCTCCTTATCCACCCATAAGGAAGACCTATGCCCCAGCAGTGGGGACATTCAAAATGGCTGATGGACAGCAATTTTAAAGAAAAATACATTACCTGATGTTGTTGGTTCCGAAGTCTACAAGCATAAATGCTTTCCAGCTAAATGGCACCACTGAACTACAACACACAGAATATTACCTAGCTAGGTACCTGATCTGGCCTGTGCGGAAGCTTACACATGGTTGTTGCTTCCAATAATTCTAGAGCCATACTTGCAATTTCTGTTGCATGCTTGTTGCCTGTAACCGAAAGTTATTTTCAATCACCAGTTCTAACCTTTTCGGCGAAATCTAGAACTCACATAGAAAATAATTTATCATCTACAATCGTTTTGACCAGTTTTGGTATGAGGATTAGCTGCTCTGGTATTATTAGATTGTCTTTTGTTGACTTGAATCAATCGACTGTGTTTGTTCATAGATAAGATATACACATCAACTTTGTCTAGGGATACATGTGTTATTTTCATATAAACGAGGTAATTTTGAAGCCTTGGTTTTCTGCCAGGGATGTACCGTGCTGTAATCTGATGATGGCCGCCCAGGGAGTGAATGGAGTAGATTCAGATCGCTTTACACACCCAACTGATCTGATCAGCATTCTAAAAGATTAATGGGTCAGAGTTCTCAGTTTGAGGATTACCATACATTTTCATGCCATTTTCGCGATTTTTTTAAACATGTCCATTACGTTTTTAGAATGCTTGTCAGATCAATTGGGTGTGTATAGCTATCTGAATCTCCTCCTTTTACTCCCTGGATAGCCGTCATCAGATCACAGCACAGTACATCCCTGGCAGGAAACCAAAGGCTTCAAAGTTACCTCGTTTGTATGAAAATAGCACCTGTATCCCTAGATAAAGTTGATGTGTGTATTTTAAGTCTTGATAGTAAACTGATGCCCTCACCATTTCTCACGGGCAGTCCCGACGCCACCATGTACGAATCGCCAATTGTCTCGATCTTGTAGACATCGTAACACTCTATTCGTTCGTCAAACAACTTGTATACCGAGTTCAGGAAACTGATGACCTGAAAAATTAAACATTTAAATAGTTGCTTTTTATTACTCTTGCAACTTTCATAAAAGATGAATATATGTAGAGCAATTTTGCCTTGTGTTTCAAAACGATTTTCTCTATGTATACCTCTATTAATGTTTTTAAAGTCAAAGTAATAATAGTCTTCTCTAAGAACCACCAGTTTTGATAACTTTACTGGGTTTATCGACTGATGATCAAAGTTATTTTGATGACCTAAAATCTACTGCTATTTTTTTGTAGTAATAATTACCTGGTACGGGGTAGACACAGCAGCAATGGCTGTGAAGCCAACTATGTCACTGAAGTAGACGGTCACAGATGCAAAAAACTCAGCAGGTACCTGCAAGTAAATTTCATGAGCTACTCCGGATGCTTGATAGCTGGTTATTGATGTTACTGAGACGAAAATAATCTACTTTGGAATTCAAAATCAATATTGAATGATATCACCTATTCATAAACGTTTATCTGTCGTCTTTGGAACGATTTTGTCTGGGCAACCACGTTATCGCTTACAGTACACACACTGAAATAATCAGACATTATCTGTGTGCGTGTGTGACTCATATATCGTGTGAGAGGGCGTGGCTTGTGTGACGTCACATAAGTAATGTGATTTGATAGGCGCGAGCGTGCAACTCGGCTACGTCACGTTTGTATCATATTGAATGCGCAAGGTCATGACCGAGCGCGTGCGCGGCCACTTCCGAAGTCAATGCGCGATAATGCTCGAGTTATCTCGTTAAGCGTTTAATTATGACAGCTTTAATTCACAGAACTGATAAATGTTAACAAACTAGTAATTAACAAGTGAAAATTACTGAAAGCATCTTGATTAGTAAATGATGATAGAGCAGTTAAATAAAGTATGGTTAGCATTTTACGTGTGGACGGTGGATTCATAACGGAGCAACTTGTAACTGAGGTCAAAAGTGACCAAAGATGTATGAAAGTGTTTCCCACGTGGAAACCACATTAGTTAGACCATGGGTCTCCAAACTTTTTAGCAAAAGGGCCAGACTTACTCCTCCACCACGTCCCAAGGGCCAGGATCTAGCTAGCTCCGTACCAACATACTGTAAATTACTATATTGTTGGTACGATCCGGCATGCTTTCGCGGGCCGGATTGTTGGTGCCCGCGGGCCGGATCTGGCCCGCGGGCCGTACTTTGGAGACCCCTGAGTTAGACCATAAGGCTTAGAATGATGAAAGGCTTTATTTCGTACAGCGATGTTATTAAGTATTCTGTGGCCGTAGCTTTCATCGTATTGAATGATGTTACTGAATAGAGATATGGGAAAATGAGAAGTTGGGTATTCCAATGTAGATTATAATTCAACCCTTAGTAGTCGTTAACAGCTACCAATCCGATTGAGCTCGCCTACAGCACTAAGTATGTTTTCCTTATGGTGTTTTAGTGCACGTGCTGCTGTGGGGTAATATTCGAAGATACACTTAATGATGAATCATTTATCTATGAGTTTATTAATAAACTATTAGTCACTAGAAATAGTTTTAGCTGTGTCACTAATCACATATTATTTTGTATTCTTTAATACTTGTTTTTAGTAGAAAGTTCGCTTACCTGTTGCGTCTGTTTCAGCTGTTTTGCTACACTTGGGGGTAACATTTGGTAGAGTAGGGAGTCACTCAATTCTTTTTCGTGCTCCAATTCTCTGGCTTTCTCAGACAAATTCCGGGCATACACCTACAAAATAATGACAAAATATTAGGCTTTAGAAATAAATTTATTAGAAATACCATTCTCAGACTATTTGTGGGTATACCTATACATGGTTATTTGTAAAACACCAACAACCTCGCAGGAGTAGGTTACTAACATCATAAACAACAACATTTGTTCTACGACTTTTCCGAAAACCGACAAAAAAATTCGACTCTCCATACAAAGGTTCCAAGCAGCTGATCGAGTTTTGTATGAAAAGTCAATATTTTTTTGTCTGTTTTCGGGAAAGTCGTAGAACAAATGTTGTTGTATATGATGTTAGTAATCTACTCCTGCGAGGTTGTTGGTGTTTTACAAATAACCCTGTATACACCTACCTACGACAAAGCGTAAAGCTTAGGAAATCGTTTTAATGAGTAGTTATACGTATAGAAGGTCGTTGGTTAGCCGTTTTTGCGCGCGTAGGATGCGGATATCATTCCGATAAGTTTTTTAATCAGTGTATGCTGTCATTGGGTCTTTAGGTTAGCTGACAAGTGATATGATACTCGTATCGTTCAAAAAAAAATGTACGCTATGCATAAAATTAAAGATAGTTTCATACTCATTTTAAAACACCTTGAATATTTACAAAGAATCATAATTTAGTAGTGATTCATTCATATTTTAGATTTTTTAATTTGAGATTTTAGCATTCACAATGATAATTATACAATACTACGATGCCATTAGTGACTCGGTAGCACAGTCGGAAGAGCATTTGACCAGACTTCCAAATTTCGGGTTCGATTCCCGTCTAAGAATATGGTCTAGGGGTCAAGTCTGCTATTGTTAACGTCAAAATCGTGTTTCAATGGTGTTTGAATGGCAAAACCCAAAATCGAAACACAATGTTTACGGGTTCGGGTTTAAGAAACACAATGTGTTTCGATTTTGGGTTTAAAAAACAAGAACTGTGTCAAAAAGCATTATCATCAAAACACGATTATGCCGTTATAATAGACTTGACCCCCTGGTGCGAGTCGAATTTCTTAAAGTATATTATTTATTATCATAATTTAGAGTTTTCCTAAAATCACTGCTACAGTAACTTGCCTCAAAGCTAATTGTTTGTCACTAACCTGTATAGTGTTGACCGCGTTGGTAACCAGTGCTATTATAATGGGTGACACCACGCACACCAGCACTAAAATGCCCGCACACACCGCCTCGCTGCGTCTGGCTTCTGTCAAACTGTCTGTTACTCCATCTCTGAAAAAATTACATGAATGAAAACAATAGGTACACGTGGAAATTACGTGTAAGAAAAACTATTTCTACATTTTAAAGGTGTTGTAAAAAGGCACTACTCGAGAAACATTTCGGAACGGTGTTAGAGTACCTACTTGAGGTACATAATAATTAAAATATTAATGGGTCCATCCTGTAACTATGGAACATAAGCACCATTTAAAATATCTACTTACAGCAAGTTTTTTATACAAGGTCTTACAAAAAACCCCTAATGATGAATATGGTAGATAGAGACCATCAAACTGAACAACTTTTACTATGGGACGAACTCTGAAATCGCGAAAAAAATCAGCTGTTTCATACAAAAATTAATAACGAAAAAATCAAAATGTATGAAACAGCTGTTTTTTCGCGATTTGTGTTGGTCCGATAGTAAAAGTTGTCTAGATTGATGGTCCCTATCTACTATATTCGGCATTAGGGGTTATTTTGTAATACGTCGTATACCTACTCGTATTATTGTATTAGATTATTGTTTTTTTTTACTTTATCGCTAATGCATAATAAACATCCGGTATATTATTTCCTGATTAGATATAACAGCTCGACTCACCAGTCGCTATCACTGTCCGAATAACTTGAACTTAAGCTATTAACCGCAATGTCTTAAGATAAAGGAAATCATAATAATTTGCTTCTGTATTAACTGATTTTTGCGATTCTGCATGTTAGGGGTTTTATAATTGTTCCCCTAGAGGCCCTTAGTTTGTTCAGCTTGACGTAACGCTAGCTCATGTAGCTATAGACTAGATGCTACTTGTTGATCAGTTGCGTGTATCTGCCTGCCCCCTGGTCCTGCCTTGTTAACAATTCTCGATTGAAATTGATTGAACCGATGAAGAAGATAGTTGTCACATTGTTTCTTACCAAAGCAGCAATTTAACTGCGATTTCTGTCAGAGTTGATTGCAACTAAGTTACAAACTCTAGGGGGCTGGAGTCACCTCTGTGATAGACGGGCGAGCTTTACCTCGGTTTTGTTGGCTCGACAGTAAATCGCCTCAAGTGAGTTGTTTGAAATTTCTTCCGATCACATCAACAAACTATGAAAGCAACAGTTTAGCCCGCCCATGTATTACAAACCACGAGCCATAAGTATTAAACTGTGGTAAAATTTATCGGGAAATTAGGCTTGCTCGTCGATTAAGGCGTACCTAATGTATTGTCGCAGCTGTTTCTGCACAGCCCTCAGTTTATCCAAGAGAGTGGCAGTCTGGTCGAAGTACTCGATAGCATCCGTCACACTCCCGGCTTGCTGTCTGTTGTCCACTATCTGTTGATTCCTGAATCCACACAATTAGGTAATATTGATTAATTCCGTGAAGGATACCATGGATGGATATCTGAGGCTTTGAGTTCGATTTTAGACCACTCAATCACTCAATGTAAGAAAATGTTTTAGTAGAGATATCGGATCTGGTTTTGACGCGATGATGTCCTCGTTGCCTTCTGATATCCATAAACGCCTCTCTGTCTGTTGCCGCCTCTGTAGTCTAGTGGTTCGCCTACCCAAGTAAGACGCAGAGGTCCCGGGTTCGATTCCCAAGGAGGGGGGGGGGGGGAGGGGGTACAATTTGTACTCGGTTTGGTTGGTGGTAGGGCTTATTTCAAGTCCTGGCTAGATACCACCATCTCACCTAATTCTGACGACATTCACAACAATTTAATTGTGTTCCGGCAGTTAGAGGTAAATAGTCAGTTCCTCAGTGATGAGGATTCCGGATGTAGTGCGCATTTTCGGTCTTATCGTCACTTTACATCAGGTGAGGTGAAGGCCAAGCACTATCCCATTGCTTAAAAAAATATCCATGAGACAAGGTAAGACAAGAGTAAATTTGGGAACCCAACTTGTGTTATGTTATGATACCTCAAATGGAACTTACTTCTTCTCCAAGACTTGGTATTCGGGGCTATCCTCCTTGATATCCATGTGCAAAGGGATGAGAGAGGGCACCAGATTTAATGTACTGTCCAGAAGATCTCTGCCGAGCACCATATGAGCTATGTACCTGAAATAAAGAAGTAAGAACTTAGAAATTAACTTTATTTGGAATGTAAGAGATTGTTGGTTGGATAAATCTGTCAACTATTGATATTAATGAACTAAAATAGGAAAACAACAAAATTTAAAGCAGTAAATAAAATTAATAACGCCATTTTTAGGGTTCCGTACCAAAATGGTAAAAAAAGGAACCCTTATGGTGTGACTCAGTCTGTCTGTCTGTCTGTCACAGCTGGATATCTCGAGAACTACTAATGGTATCAACTTGAAATTTGAAATAGTTTAAGATGACATTTGCCCAATTATTTTGCAAATAAGAAATAAATAAAAAAATAAATATCTTTTTTACAACAGGGACTGAAAAGGGATCTTAAAAATTTGAAGTGGGGCTACTAGAGCATGTGGGGTATCATATGAAAGAACGCCGTTTACACGTTTTCAATATTTTTTTTAGTATTAGGCCACATAGTTTTCGACTTACGATGAAAAATGTAAAAAAAGGTTGCAAAGAGAAAAATCTGAAATAAATCTATGTGATAGCAGTATATAAAGATTACAGGAAAAAATGAAAAGATGTCTCAATATAGCACACTCTTTTAGAAATTATCAAATTTCTAAAAAAGTTAACATTAGTTCTACTATCAATCAAGAGGTGGCGCTGACCTAAAACTGCAATACTAACTTTATTATTCTATTCTGCGGTGTGGTTTGATGGTTCAATTATGATGGTACGGAACCTTCGGTGCGCGAGTCCGACTCGCTCTTGACCGGTTTTTTTATAAATAATATAATTTTAATTAAAACATAGTGTTAAATGTGTGTCTCGTGACTGCCCCAGCAGCCCCACTGCTGGAACACAGCAGCAAATAGGTGTTTTTATTACACGGCAGAGCTAGGCATACAGACCATACAACAAGTACTTACTAAGCATTACATAAAAAAATCGCGATAAGAGAAACTCGCGAATAAGGTTTAGGGGGATCCTCCTCACCTCTCATGAGACCGAGGCTGCAGAAATCCTCTCGCAAAGTAATTAATCCCCAGCACAGACCCTATGCCCTTGCACTCAATGCTCCGCAGCAGGTTCTTGAAGCCAACCAGGTACCTGGAAAGGTAATCACTGCTTTACATTACACAGTCTATAAATCAATGTTCGATATGTAGTCAAAGGGAGAAAAAGAGATAACAAAATTGAATGTGTAGTTTTAATATCATAAATATTACATTTATAAGTAATTTTTAAACTCAAATATTACTTAAACACATCGAAGTGATGCCCATTTGAATTTATAAGACTTAATGTTTCTATGAATGGTCAGAGAAAGTAGGTAATCAGTTTTATTATTCACTGTCAAAAGTTTGCTAAGTTACCTAATTGGTGATTTCTAAAAATCTAATTTCATATCCTTTACGTTTAGTGAGGATACAATTATTGAGGTTTGTATTAATGAGGATTAATCTACTGCAATCTTCACAAGTAAGAATTTTAATAACGCGTGCGATTTTCATAATTAAACGGTCGCACTTAACATCGAACCAATAATGACATAGTTGAAACGCAAGCACAGTTCATAATAAGTGGTTATTAAGGCGTCCCAGTTTCAATCCGATCATCCCGTGACGTCACGACTTAAGATGGCGCGTCTTGGCAAGGGAATAGTCTATCGAGATGACATTCGTGATTTATTGTTAGTATTATGACATTGCAATTAATTTAAAATTTAACAGTCTATTTTTCACTTCCATATTCTAATTACTATATCTGGTTAACGTATTTTAGGAGAGTTAAAGTTCTTACAAAGGCAATTTAAAGAGGGCTCTACACTCGCGCCGCGAACCGCGGCCGCGAATCACGGGCGCGGTTTGCGCATGAAAACGGTGCGAAAAATATAGCCCTCCAGACTCGCGCGTGAACCGCGGCCGCGAATCACGGCAACATTAGTTCGGCACACAAGTTCTTTGACGCGGACCAAAAAACCGCCACCGGACGGGGAACGCCGCGAAGCGCGAACGCGAAGCCCTGAAGCCCATACGCGAAGCCGCGAAACCCTCCACACTCGCGGTTCGCGGCCTTCGCGGGCTTTCGCGGCGCGAGTGTGGAGCCCTCTTAAGAGTTTTATCAACTGTAAAGTTGCCTTTGTAAGAACTTAAACTTAATTTTGGTTTAGAGTAGCACTATGACTGTTACCAGTTTGACTGTAGAAGAACGATCCACTTACCCCAGAATACTTGAAATCAAGATTTCAGTTTCTGGGTGCTTCTCAACAACGTGACCTTCGCTCTAGTAGCAACCTTCTCTTACTAACACCTTCACATACTTCTGGCTTCGTCTCCTACTCTTTCACCCTTTCGGCTGTACGACTCTGGAACGTTTTACCCCTAAATATTCAAAATGCACCTAGCAAGTACGAATTTAAGAAATTGGTCCGTGAGCACTACTTGAGTTCTTTACGCTAGTCTCGTCGTATCTGACATTGCTACTCTTTCTTATATGTATGTATGATTTATGTAGGTATATATATGTATTTAATTATGAATCTATTAGGATTTAGTATATGTGTATAGTTTTGTATTTTTTTTATATACTGTATATATTTATGTGGTATGTTTTCTGATATTTTTTCCTACCTCTCTCGCTCCAGCTTAAAAAAGCGCGACATCTGTTGAACAATTGAAATTGGCAAAAGTGCATCGATGTCACGAAAAAAAAAACCAAAAAAACACTTGAAAAAACTTAAATTGTCAACTTGTAATACTATTGTTCATTTAATTTGGACGGGTTAATAAGTCATTGAAAAGAATATCCGTCAAGGCCCAATGTCACAGAACATTACATTCAAATCCAAGCCAAAGTTCATTTACAATAAGGCAAAATATTGCCTGCATCTCTGGGTTCCCGGAAGATCCCGCGGTGCTTGACAGATTCCGTCGTCGCGAGGGTTCCCCGGGGAATCCTCGGGGCGATAGAGGTTTTGTTTATTGCCGCCACGATTTTTCTCTTAAACAACTTACCGGTTGACTGGTAGAGAATGCCCTTGGGCATTAAGTCCGCCATTTGCTGTTTTTATTATAAGCAATAAATATTAAATAAAATAAAATAAAATAAAATAAATGCCTGATGGTTTTAATTCCACTAGCAATAAAGATAAAAGAAAATAATGTAGACATTGTGTGTATCATCATCCACATCCCTTTGATTACCATATTTTGTATCGTTTCGAGTTTCGGTAATGGAAATAAAAACCTTTTTTCACATTTTACTATTTGATGCGGGCGAAGTTAATTGAACCGCTTGCGAATTAGCGACGCCAAAAATTTGTTCAGGGATAAAATCAACCAATCAACTCCCATCTGGCGTTGACAATTGACATCCCCAAGATTCCACCCTCCTAGACAATCCTAGATGTTCAGATGATGAACCTAATATGAATTGGAACCGAGTAACGAAATAATTGCCCTAATAATCTTTATGCGGTACGGTATCAAGTACGGCAGCAAAGGAAGTTTGTTAACACTTTAATACTTTATCATTGAAACTTTTTTGACAGATGAATGAATGAATGTTTCTTCGTTTGAAACTTGAATCAAAAAATATTTTTTATTGATTATTGCGCCATGCATGACGGTGTCAATGGCTTTGTTGTTTGTGTATCAGTGGTACGAGAATGATTTTTTTTAAATTTCCAAGGTATTTTTTGGAAAAAAATACAGTTTCATTGATATAATAGAAATGCTTTAGGGAACATTCACACAGCTCAGTCACGTGGTCTGTCAAAGGACATCATCCATTTTGGTCCAAATGTGAAAGTGCCGCCCAAAAAGCAAAAGTGCTTTATTGTGATAGATTTTGTCCACCTAAGCATTTCTTATTATAGCACCGAAGCTGTAGCACCGCTATACTTGATTTTAAATAAGTTCAAAAAGTCTGCCTTTTCATAAATTTTGGCACAAATAATAAAAAAGTCTGCCAAAAAGCAAATTCTGATAGATTTTGTCCGCCTAAGCATTTCTTATTACGGCACCGAAGCTGTAGCAACGCTGTACTTGATTTTAATTGAGTTCAAAAAGTCTGTCTTTTCATACATTTTGACACAAATGAACGAAAAAACGAAAAAACGAAATGAACTTCCATATTTGAACCAAAAATGTATTAAACATGGATGATGTCCTTTCAATACAAGTTTCGACTTGCCAGCACATGAGTAAAAAAACCGGCCAAGTGCGTGTCGGGCCACGCGCCATAGGGTTCCGTAGTTACCTTATACCATACCATATTTAATACCACCTATCATTTTTCGTTTGCAAAAATAACTTTGTTTTTGACAGTGTTGGTATGAATGACAAAGTTATATTTGCGGTTTTGGAAAATGTGCTATATCTCAAAAACTAATTACTATATCTTGTTCAAACTAATTTTGGTTGAAAGTGTTTATTAAGATCTACAGCATATTTTTTTTTTAGATTTTTCACTCTCTTATTTCAAAAGTTAAAGGGGGGGGGACACACATTTTACCACTTTGGCGGTGAATATCTTTCAAACGGTTGACTTTAAGAAAAAGTTGTCTTAGAAACCTCAATGTCATTTTTAAAGACCTATCTATAAATACCCAACACGTGTTGGTTTGAAGAAAACATTTTTTTTCAGTTTCAGTTCCATGTATGGGGAGCCCCCCCTTAACCTTTTATTTTTCTTATTTTTGTATTAAATTCGTTAAGCGGTTAACAGAATACATCTACCTATCAAGTTTCAACTGTGTAGTCTTAATACTTTCGGAATAATGTGGCTGTGACATACGGACAGACAGACAGACAGACAGACAGACAGACAGACAGACAGACAGACAGACATGACGAATCTATAAGGGTTCCGTTTTTTGCCATTTAGGCTACGGAACCCTAAAAACGTAAACTGCACAGAGTCCAAGCTGCTTACAAACGGTCCGCTGTAGCTTCACTCATACATAGCGCATAGCGTGGCGATGTGTGCGTGACATCTCACCGACAGTGTAACAGGCACGCCGCGGGGTAAAAACTGGTTTGCACTGGCTCAGTTGCGGTATAACCGACAGGGCCATTGAGTGCTATACCACGTTCAATTTTTTCTTAGAGAATACACTAATGTGAACAATGACAGTTTGATTTGTCAAATTACTGACTCGAAGAAAAAATACGAGTCGTAACAACGATTTTATTGAAAAATTAATAATTAGTTTCTACCATTTTTCAGTGTGTAAAATAAAACGAATTTTATATACATATTTAAATTTAATTGACCTTTGACGTGACTGAGCTGTGTGAATGATCCAAAATCACACCTTGATTATCATGACCTATTTATATCGGGTCATTTTGAACTTACCATCCAAATTTTAAGGATGTGTCCAGTCCATGAAACTAAACAACTTTCTCTAAGAAACATGAGTCAAATTTCGCCAAAAAATTTTGGTCATCCCATACTAAATTGATCACGTGATCTCTTTGATTTGAATGGAAAGTCGATTTTTATTTTACATATTTGACCATGTGTTCCTTAGAGAAAGTTGTTCAGTTTCATGGACTGAACACATCCTCAAAATTTGGAATTGGAAAATACAAAATGACCTTGTATAGTCTGCCTTACCTCCAAATAGTGCTACTGTCTGTATCCTTGATCTCCTTGGTGAGATGATTCAGGAGTGCGGCGTTAGCGTTGGTGTACCACTCTACTGCTTCCGTCATCGAAGTCCCGGCGTCTAAGCTGGCTCTAGAAAATTATCATTAGGACTTTTTTAAGTGGCTCTATTTCTATTTAGTGAAATGAATATTTCGCGCCACCAGTCATTCTATGTCAAATTGGCGCTGCGGTGAATTTTGTTTAATATTGTAATTCTAATACACAATTTTAATAAAACTTTACGTGGTTTTTAAGACCTATAGTCTAGTATTTTTAGACAGTATCATTACATTTCCCTGATCGAAGTAGATAGCAAAACTGCTAAAAGTGGCCGTTTTTGACTCATTTGCTATCTACTTCTATGAATGACTAGGAGGGAATGAAGTGATACCTTCTAAAAAAAAAACCGGCCAAGTGCGAGTCAGACTCGCGCACGAAGGGTTCCGTACCAAAAAAAGGCAAAAAATCACGTTTGTTGTATGGGAGCCCCCCTTAAATATTAATTTTATTCTGTTTTTAGTATTTGTTGTTATAGCGGCAACAAAAATACATCATCTGTGAAAATTTCAACATTCTAGCTATCACGGTTTATGAGATACAGCCTGGTGACAGACAGACAGACAGACAGACAGACAGACAGACGGACGGACAGACAGACGGACAGCGGAGTCTTAGTAATAGGGTCCCGTTTTTACCCTTTGGGTACGGAACCCTAACTAGACTATGTGCCCAAAAAATTCCATGTATAGTTTTATTAATAGTAGATTGTTATATAAGGGTCCAAAGGAATTGATGACTTTGACCCGTGTTTAACACTCTACTTTTCATTTCGAATATAAGGAAAGTAAAAAAATCGTAGTTTTTTCCAAAATGGTACCTTATACTTATTATACCTATTTAAAATTAATCGAAAAATTAGAACAATTAGTGTTTACATTGTGTTTAGCACTTAATGTGCTCTTGAGCATAGAGTACTTGCTCCATAGAGTGGAAGGCAGTATTTTCTTTGATAATCCAATGAAATACGTGAGAAATATTTTTTCTGAAAATGATTTTATTTTGTTGTTTGCTCGCCACTTCATAAAATCATTGTACGCATTTAAGTATTTTTCCTTCGAATCTTCTGACAAAAGATTTAATATTATTTTGTTTGCCTCGTTTGTTACTGAATCCGGGGTCAATACTTCAAAACTGTGCCAAAGAGAAATAAAAAAAAAAAAAATCGCTTGATGAACTCATTTTTAGTAAATATAAAATCATTTCAACTCAACACACACAGCTCAAAGTCACAGAGTTAGGTATCCCGCCCGCCAATAATTTATAGTTTTTCTTATTTTGAATTTGGAACACGCCGCGTCGCCGGCCGCTCCGCCCAATATTTTTAATTTTGCACTGGCTGTTTATACCATGTTTCATTGTTGTTCGCAAGAACCTTATATATGACTCTGGACATTGCGTCACCTTTTGGGGCTTGAAGAACGAAAAAATAACCTTGAATGACGTCAACGATATTTTCCATCTCTTTCATTAGGGTGACAACAATGTTGTCCATTCGTAGGACAGTCACTACAAATAGGTACTTACTACAGACTATCAACTTATGCCTACGGCGTAAGTTTTTTGGACGACCAATCCAAACATTCAAAAGTGTTTAGATTCTAAACATTTGAATGTTTAGAATAGTTTAGATGTTAGTTAGTGCCAAAGTTTGTATGTTTGGGTATCTCTAAACGTACAAACATTCGCATTTAGAATATTACTGCATTTATAGGATTATTACTACTCTTGACCAACCATATTATAACCTTTCTATATATTCATTCAAACCCCCCTTTTGGCCAGCGGCGGCGCGCAACACAAAATATTTACTTAATGATTATTTTCGGTTGGCTCCTCTCCGGATGGACGATACTGTTTTGGAATGGTGGTCACACTGGGGGCCAAGTCTGCTATTATTAACATCATATAATCGTGTTTCAATGGTGTTTGAACGGTAATGCTTTTTAACACAGTTCTTGATTCTTAAACCCAAAACTGAGACACAGTGTCTAACGGATTTGGATTTTTAGGAAAATCAATGTGTTTCAATTTTGGGTTTATAAAAACAAGAATTGTGTCAAAAAGCATTACCATCCAAACACCATTGAAACATGATTACGGCGTTAGTCACGATAATAGCAAACTTGACCCCTTGGTCCTGTACGGTCCGGCTGGTTAAAAGTCAAAACTTGGAGATACGTGGTGAGGTTTAAGACTTAGGTACAGATGCCGGCATATATATTGGCAAGAAAATGAAAGAGACAAAAGATGCGCAGTAGCCATAAACTTAGTGTTTATGGCTACTGCGCATCTTTTGTCCCTTTCTTTCCCAACTAGCAAAATATGTCGTAAAAAAATCAGCAGCACGTTTCTATTTCAGCTATTAGTAGTGAGATGGATTTACAAAATGTTGAGTAAACGATCTGTGAACGTTCTCTCAACGCGATTTGGGCGCACTTCTCTCTGCTTTAAATGCTGTAAATATCGTAAGATTATCGTCTGAATTGCGTTTTAATTGAAAGAATGTAGAGTAATCGCAACTCAAGTGCTACTGGTGCTATAATAGTCAGTAGAACCTCTTTCATTCGACTTATTAGTGGTAATAATAGGAGTGCGGTTACAATCACTCGACACTTTGATCGTGTGAATGCAACCAAGCAGCACTCATAGACAGTGCGTGTTGTCACTGTTGTGTTCGCGTAAACGAAGGAAATAAAAATAAATGTATGTTGCAATATTATGGCCATGCTAAGTATACCTTTACGATTTTACAGCCATAATGACAATAAAGGTAAGCTATTAAAGTTAGCTCATAAGTCTTACTTTCATATGCGGAATTGATTTTTTCGTCTATAATCCTTACATTTGTATTTAATATTTTCATGGGCCACAAGATTTCTAGTAAATAATGGATCGCAAATAATATTAATATAAAAGATAAAATAAATTCGCCATTAATAGCATTTCAATTATCATCACAAAGCATTCACTCAGCTCTTAGCCGAAAAATAGACATGAGGTTTCCATTTTACGACTTCTAAGAGCGCCATTGCAGTTAGTTTAGGGTTCCTTAGCGCAATGTTAAATCGTCAATCTATCATACGGTTTACAAACAATCTGTAGTAGCGTAATATTTCCTACTGAATCCGCACTAATATTAAGTATTTGTTCTTCAT
The DNA here is from genome assembly GCA_943789525.1 of Agriphila geniculea. Taxonomy (NCBI): domain Eukaryota; kingdom Metazoa; phylum Arthropoda; class Insecta; order Lepidoptera; family Crambidae; genus Agriphila; species Agriphila geniculea. Next base: position 1,278,446 of record OX038879.1, on the reverse strand, counting down.
CCGTTGGTTGATGTTGATTGTTTCAACATTTATTAACTTTCCGTCGGAACCCTCACTTCTTTTAAGTTGTTTTCCACCGATTATTGTGCATTTTCCACACTGCTGTAAAAGATTTTATTTAACTTTCATACCACTATTATGCTGCATGATGGCTTCCAAAATTATCTTTGTGCACCTTTGGACCTGTAGTAGATCATTTGATAGCGTTTTCTCAACTTTAATAGCAAAGTCGAATTAAAGCCTTGCCAAAAGCTGTGATATGACATTAGATGCTGTAATAGTAACTGAGAAGCTATTTTGTTGAATGAACAGCTTTTACTCCACAATATTGCTGTAAAAACTAGGTGACGAAAGACGGTGCTATAAAAGCTAGTTTTACGACAAATTAGCAATTTGGTTGCTTTTAAAGACCTGTCATAAGACTAAAGGTTGTCTGAATGCGATTGAGAGATATCTTTATACAATTGTTGAGTAAATGCGATATGAATTCGTCGAGTCCACGTTTACTAGACATATTTATAGAGCCAAAAAGCATTGAATGCTGAAAGATCTAGAAAGCTGCTTTTATACTGCTTTTTGAAATGATAGGATCTTTCATACGAGTGTTTTACGATCCATAGTCGTGAGAGTAATTGCTTAAACGATCTTTTTGCTAGTTGGGTTCTCTTGCCAATATATATGCCGGGCAGTTTTTTTTTATACACACCTGCCCTTCCACCCTAAAGTCACGTGTATTTTTATTTTGTACAATGAGGAATGTCCAAAAAACAAATTGGCTGAATATTTTTATATGCAGGAATAAGCGCCCTTAGTAATAGAAAAAAGTTTTAGAATTTTCGGTTGTGTGAAAAAAAATTAAGTCTCATTATTAGTCATTGTATTAAAAAAAGTTGCAATATAAAATGTCAAAACTGCATTATTTTGGCCGTTGAAAATAATTTCCCTCTAACGGTAATTGGGATATACTATAAATGTTTCTTTTCCTCATCGTTTCAGAATCTGAAAAATAAAATAAGATTAATTTTTATTTTGTTACTACGAATAAACAATGGGTGTCAAAGACCATAATAACTAGTATAGTAGTAAGGTAGTAAGTTAGGTAGGTCCGCACCCTGATTATCTAAAAAGAAACTATTTAGCGACCGGTTTCATTCCACATACATTGCTACTTTTCTTTTGGTATGTTTTTTTTTTAATCCAATAAGAAGTAGCAATGGATCACTACACTATCATCTATGAATTGCAACCAGTCGCTAGGTGGTTTTTAATTAGATAATCAGCCCGCGGATTCTTAGCTGAAACTGATCTAAATTGTTTAACTCAACTACGTAAGATAATATTTTAGTTTACATTACATTTTTTCTCTCTGTTAAGAATACAAAATAATTCCGCTCTCAAAGTTAAATGTGGCATAAAAACATAAAATGTAATGTTAAATGTAAACGTAAATTTTTCATCCAAATCTTTCTTTCTTAATCAAAAGTTCTGCTGTGATTATGGTCACCCTGCGATATGCAGATAATATTTCTAAAGCTACTTATGTGTCGAAAATGAATACAGATTTGTACATATTATATTAATTATTTCGAAATAAAAAATACGTAATTAAGGTGGAATTATAATTCACTTCTATAATATTTCCGAATTAGATCGGAAACAATCTTTGAAATCTGCTAAAATTCAGATTTCTGAGAAGGAAAAATTTAATCCTGAAAATACTTTAAAAAACACTTACTTGTGAAATATAATGTTAGAATTTGGTTTTGAAACACTTTTGCAATTTTGCACAATGCAACACATGCTTTGTAACGCGAATTTTATTTAAATAATTTTATATTTTTGTACATAAACGTGAGATGCGGTGGAAAATCATTGGCATTAGTGACATGTCAAATCAAAGACAATTCCATCAGTGATGCCACCTTATTTTTATTTGGTAACTTATGAAATGAAAAAAAGGCGGGAAACGTTTGACTTGTCGGACGCGTTTTTTGGTTTGAGATTTATTTTAATTAATTTATAGTGTTATTGGTGGTCAGAATCACTTAATTTTATCTTATTTGTATCTAATTGTATATATAGTGTGTAATTTATATTAGTTTAGTAGTGTAAATAGCTGAAAATTGGTAAGTCGAAGTTTTCATTATGACTGATCCTCCTGACCCGGGGGACATAGTTCCCCCGGCAGGAAAGTATGTTACAATAGTATCTAATGAGTCGGGAATGGAAACCGATGGTTCTTTTACTACAAGGTCACGTAAACGTAGTCGCTTACACGTATGTAAGCAATGCAATAAAAAGCGTCGTCAAGGTTTGGACTCTAGAACAGACAGCCATAATAATTGTCAATGTACTGATTTATCTCCTAAACAAGAGTACAATTCCATCAAAGATAAGGCTCCAACACCCGTTGTTAAGGAATTAAATACATTGGTTTCCAATCCGGATCCTACAACAACACTTTCTACTCCTTCGCCTATACCTGCACCCTTGCCTATAGGACGTATACTTTATAATGAAACCGATATTTCTCCATATGTTGTTCATGTCCAGATAATACAAGCTGCCCCTAATGATGGCACTTCACTGCATCCAGTGACATTTGGTCGTTTTCTGAAAACTAATTGCGTACAAGATATTGTTAACGGGAGTGTTAAGCGTATTGGCCGTAACAAACTTACTATAGCCTTTTCATCTCACAAGTCTGCTAATTCTTTTCTGAGTAATAAAAATTTAGAAGCTCACAAAATGAAAGCCTTTATCCCAACATTTAACGTAACAAGGATGGGACTCGTTCGTGGAGTCCCCACAGAATGGTCTCCTGAGGAAATACTGGAAAACATCTCTGTACCAATAGGTTGTGGTAAAATAATTAAAGTGAGACGCATCAATTTTAAAATAATTCAAGATGGATCTGCAATATGGAAGCCTTCACAATCCATAGTGGTGACTTTTGATGGCCAGGTGCTACCAAAGCGAATTTTCATGTGCTTTAATGCTTTACCCGTTGATCTATACATTTTCCCTACAATACAATGTTTCAACTGTTGTCGTTTTGGACACACTAAAGCCCAGTGTAGATCTAAACCCAGATGTTTCAAATGTGGAGACAACCACTCTGGTGATTCCTGTAATAGAGAAGAAAACTATGATGCCTTTTGTTGCTCTTGTGAAGGTTCCCACTTTGCAACAAGCAAAACTTGTCCAGAGTATAATAGACAGCAGGAAATTAAAAATTACATGGCCCATAACTGTACATCTTATGCAGAAGCTTCAAAATGTTTCCCTAGTGTCTCAAAATTATATTCCAGAGTCACTGCTAAAAACCTCTCTCCTACTATGACTAAATCTAATCAATCTGCCCAAAATAATGAGATTTACAATAAACCGGAATCAACTTCATATAAGAAGACAGTCTTTCTCAAACCCCGTTCTCCTCCTAAAGTAAGTCAAGGTTATGACATTGAAGCTCATAATAACATTCTTAGGGAATATGATATACCATCACCTAATAATGGGTGTGGTTATAGTAAAACAGAAAAAGAGCTTGATTCTCAAAATATATCCCTACCTGAACTGATTAAATTAATTCTCAATTTGCTTACTTGCTTTATCAGTAATAATAACAGTAATAATAATTCACCGTCCAACGTTGCCTCCATCATTAGTAATTTTATCCAAATCCTCCAAAATGGACAGTCGGGCTAAAATATTGCAATGGAACTGTCAAAGCATACTTGGTAAAAGAAGTGAAATAATTTATCTTTTAAACAAGTTTGACCCTTTCATGTTTGTGTTATCAGAAACATGGCTTAAACCACATCAAAGATTTAAAGCTACTGGATACACTACTCTTCGTCAGGACAGAGATGATGGCCATGGAGGAGTGGCTATACTTATTAAAGACTCAATATCTTATTCCATAATACCTATACCGTCTCATCATAAAGAAATTTCTATATTTGCCATACAAACTTTTAATATGTGTTTTGTTTCTATATACATTTCTCATCCATCTCTACCTATACTCAGTGAAGTTAAACAAATTATTTCTAACTTACCTAAGCCCTTTTTGGTACTAGGTGATTTTAACTGTCATCATCAAAGTTGGGGCAGCTCTAAAACTAATAATTATGGAGAAGAAATGATAGATATTATTGATTCTCTTAATATATGTATTTTGAATACGGGAAAGGTTACTCGCTTAACAAAACCAAATGAGATTGATAGTGCAGTTGATCTTTCTTTATGTTCTCCATCTCTTGCAAGCTCTTTACTATGGGATACACTTCCATCCGTTTATGGCAGTGATCATTACCCCATTATCATAACCTTCCCATTTGATAAACCTGTAAATATAAAACGTACCTCTCATCTAAAACACAAGCTTCCTGATAAGGATAATAAAGATTGGGAAAAATATAAATGTAATGTACAGTCCAAACTACCGCTACTCCCAGATGTGACTAATGGTTCCGAGATAGAGAGTGCAAAGGCATTAGGTAATGTTCTTATTGAGGCTGCTAATGAAATTTTTCCACAAAAAAGTGGCTCCAATAAAATTCCCTCGCCTCCATGGTGGGATAGCGAGTGCACCAATGCAATAAAAAACAGAAAAGAAGCTGAAGAAAGGTATAGAGAGGACATGTCGGATAGTAATTACGATTTAGTGATTAAAACCATAGCAGAAACTAAAAAACTTTTCAAACAAAAGAAATTTGAAGGCTGGCGTTCATTCTGTTCATCAATTTCCCCAAATACTCCACCGAGCCTAGTTTGGCAATACATCAACCGATATAAATCTGCCACTTATAATAAGCCTTCCGCAACAATTCCAATAGAATTAGCCGATTCTTTTATGGATAAATTAGCTCCCCCTTGGGTTGCTGATAACAACATTCCCACTTGTCCCCTCTTATCACCTCATAACCTAACAGGTCTCAGTGCTCCGTTTACTTTACACGAATTAAAAGGAATCCTTCACAATTGTAAAAACTCAGCTCCTGGGAATGATGGCATACCATATGCATTTTTTGAAAACGTTTGCGACGATACATTAAACTATTACTTGGATTTAATAAATAAAGTGTTGTTGACAGGGAACATTCCTCCATCTTGGAAACAACAAACAGTGTTGCCCTTCTTAAAACCAAACAAACAACCAACCGATGTTGCAGGATATCGGCCTATTGCATTATCATCTGTACTAATAAAGATAGCCGAGCACTTGATAAAGAATCGATTAGAATGGTTCTTAGAAAGTAAAGGGCTTTTAGCAAATACTCAATTTGGTTTTAGAAAGGGTAAGAGCACTATTGATAATTTAGCCATTCTGACCTCAGATATCCGCATTGCTTTTTCCAAAAATAACTCACTCTTAGCCGTATTTGTAGACTTATGCTCTGCCTATGATAATGTCCTCCTGGATGTCCTAAAAATTAAACTAGAGTCTTTGCAAATTCCTCAAATTTTCACACATTTTATTATTAATATGTTATCGGAACGAACAATAAATTTAAACATAAATGGCCTTAACTTCTCTAGAACTGTTTCCAAAGGCCTTCCTCAGGGATCTGTTCTCAGTCCTCTTTTGTATAACATCTACACCCACGATCTACAGTCCCATATTTGTGTAAATGAGAACATTAAAATTCTGCAATATGCTGATGATCTGTTATTATATAGCGCTAATTCTTCCATCAATATTTCGCTGTCCACTTTGTCAGTTGCATTAGCGAATCTTAAAGAGTGGATGGATATGAATGGCCTTCAATTGTCAGCATCTAAGAGTGCGGTTGTCCTTTTTTCGCGCATGAATAAACCTCCAGATATCACTTTAAATTATGATAATGCAACCATACCAGTTAAGGCTCATGTTAAATTCTTGGGAGTAGTTTTGGACACCAAATTAACGGGTGTTCAACATTGCGACTATGTCATTGGCAAATGTGAACGATTGATAAACATGATAAGATGTTTAGCGGGCGTATGGTGGGGAGCTCACCCTTACTCATTAAAACTTGTTTATAATGCTCTCATTCGAAGCGTGTTAGATTATGGTACATATTTGCTTGAGCCAGGAAACATTACAGCTTACAAGAAATTAGATTTGATTCAATTCAAAGCCTTACGAATAATAACCGGTGCCATGAAGTCTAGCCCTACCAATGCATTGCAGGTTGAATGCTGCGACCCACCACTGCACTTGAGACGGCAATTTCTATGTGACAAGTTCTTTTTACGTACTCTACAGTTTAACAACCATCCTTTACTTGACAAACTCCAGTGTTTATATGAGTTGTACCAAGAGTCAAGCTATTGGACACATAAATCTCCTCCATGTCTTTTAGTTAGCTATCAAAAATATTTATCTTTAAACTCTCCTACTTACCGATCTAATTTTCTTCCCTTATTTAGTGTCAGTTATGATTCATTAATCTATCCTTTAGTCATACATCTTAACTTTGTCAAAAATGGAAGCCCTAAAACTGAATTCAACCATCTTGTTGAATCCAAGTTCAAGGATTTCCATTATATATTCACTGATGCTTCTAAGCATTCCACCTCCGAGTGTGTTGGCATAGGAGTGTACCATTCTCAATCTAATATTGTTCAAAAAGTAAAGCTGCCACCCGAGTCATCGGTCTATTCTGGCGAATGTCTAGGAATATTAAAAGCTGTCGAATTCATAAAAATTATGAAATTAAACAAAACTGTGATATTTTCAGATTCGAAAAGTTGCCTACAGGCTTTACAAAAAAATCCATTTACCTTAAAACTATATTCTCCTTTAATTTTCAATATCAGAAAAATCACAAAAGAATGTCTGGATAAAGGCTTACACATAGAATTCACGTGGATTCCGGGACATTCAAACATAGGTGGCAATGTAATCGCAGATAAACTTGCTCACGATGCGGTGTCTTGTGGAGATGTTTATCCTTATCAAAATTATTGTCAAGATCTTTTAGCACTTCCCAAAACATATTTACAGGATAATTGGAAAAACGCATGGAAATACAGCCAGCAAACAAGGGGCAGATTTTATTCTCAAATACAAAAAAATATCCCCACGAAACCTTGGTTTTCAGTAATGAAGTTTGGCAAAATGGAGACATCTATAATCACTCGCTTAAGATTAGGCCATGCCTGTACACCATCGCATCTTGCCAAGCTCCATATCGTTAACGACCCTGGGTGTGAGTGCGGGTTGGACGAGGGAAACCCAAATCATATAATATTAAGTTGTCCAAAATACAATAGAGATGATTTCTGGAAGGACCTACTAACGCTTCGTGTTCCATTCCCGACCAGTATTGTAACTTTATTATCTTCTAATGATCGCAATGTATATAAATGTATAATATCCTTCCTTATTCTTAACAATATTAAACTTTAAATGTACTATGTATATAATCCTGTTCATGTAAACACCTACGAAAAAGTTTTCCTGATCCCATTTAAATTCCGATATCCTAATTCCATTTTTTTCTAATTCCGTTTCCCTAATTTTTTACTCGACATTGGCAAATGTACAAATCGTACGAGCCAGAAAAAAAAAAAAAAAAAAAAAAAAAAAAAAACTTATGAAATATGGAGAAATTACTGTTAAACGTAAAATATTGTAATTACAAAATGGACTCATCTGTCCTCTAAATAATTACTTTGGCATGTACTAATAAATTTTAACATCATGTAACTAATTTAAAGTGTGCCGATATTTACATTTATTTAGAAAATCTAATTAATTTTTGTACATGACCTGGGTAAATTGACTATTGATTGGGATATTTTGTACTTAGCATGGCAAATTCAGTCACAGTCTGAGAGGGATATAAGAAATCTGCAAAGGTGAATGACCTCATCCCCAACCATTCTTCAGTAGTAGAATGTCCAGTGTCATAGAATATGAATATAAGGTTCTTGGTTGTTCGTGAATACGCCCTATCTATTTTTTTTTAAACCATTACCGACGAGGTAACCCTATGGTTGACTATGGAACCAAATTCAGTTCTATTTTTAAATTTCTTTTACTCCTTGGACCCGCTGCTCAGTTTAAATATCACTTTCCGAATTTGAGAAATGAAAAATCCATTTCAAAAAAAAACTTATTACATAAAAACCTCTGAGGGCGGCACTTTCGGTGGGCACATGGTAGTTAATGTATGGTCGTACCTAAAAAAAAGTTATTAAAAGTGATAGGTACTAGAATAAATTCTGCTTTCAAAAGTTTTACTCGTAGCATTAAGGGGTTGGAAAGTTTTCTTGAAACTGTGGGGAATTTTATAGAATGCGAAGATAGACTTTGACAAGTTTTTTAATTGTGCGTGTTTTATACAAGAAGTATAAAAATCCCAACAAACAAAAAAGTCATATAAGTTCTGACTTGTACGACTTTAAGTCGGATAGCAGTCTTACAATAGTAATGAGATGACTGCTAGGTCATATAGACGTCTTAAATCTAACTTTTTAGTCGTGCGACAAATATGTCACAATAAACTGGTCATAGTAACGTCGGCACGACTTAAACTATGCGACGTTATATTAAAGTTTTAGCCAAAACGTCTGTACGACTTGTAGTCGCATTGGAGTCAAGTTTCGACTTTTAACGACGTTTAACAAAATGGCGGCTTAACTTGGTCTTCAAATAACTTTAAAATGACTTTTTGTCTTTAAAACGTCATATAGAGATTAGTGTGAGACAAAATTAACATGGCTGACATTTAAAGAAAAAAACAAATTTTTATTAATTAAAAATTTATGTTTCAAACGCAAAACTACGAAGGGGCATGAAAATATGAATTGTATTTACATAGGTATATTTTCATAAAACTTTAATTCCCAGACGAACTACACGGTTTAAGAGACAGACACAGTTAGCAAGATATTAAAGTTATGTAATACTCACCTTTTATTTCCTTGTAATAGATTTATTTTGCACTCAGATCTCGAAACATAACCACAAACACGAGTCACTGACAAACATTAAAAATCAGTCGTACAAGTGTTGTTACTTGACTCATATACAACGTTTTCGTCATTAAAAAACATCTGTATGACCACAATATAACGAAAGAGTCGTTGTAAAGTTTTGATGCGACTACTGTACGATGAAAGTGGTAATCTTATGACTTTTGTATGACCATTAAACGACAATGTAGGTCGTATAAATGGGGCCCTTTTCGCGTTAAGCAAACGTTATTATAACGTAAGTGTGACCTATCTTTTGCGACCAGTGGTAATAAGATAACGTTTGTACGACCATTGTACGACGTAAAATTGTTAGTTGGGATGTCTTATCTAAAAAAAATATAAATTACATATTTGTTTAAGGATGCTTAGATATCACGTAAGTACTATAAGCAACGTGGGTTCTAATTCATAGAATCACTCAAAATTACAACAGTAGATCACAATTAAAATAATCAATATGAGATTAAATACTTTGAGTTATATTTAACTTAGAAATTAAGTATGTTTGCGATTGCGATAAATTTATGAAATGGGGAATTAAAATGACAATTCTTATTGATGGAAGTGAATGAAAACTAATTTCGAACCAAAAGTAGTACATTAAATAGCTAAACACCCCAAGCTCTGGTATATTGGAGTTGGACTGAAGTGAGTTTGTGGGAATTTCATTAAAAGAAGAACTGGCAGGGTTGTCATGTTTTAAAATTAAAAACACGGGAGAGAAAAAATACTTTTAAATTAGCTTCCGCCTGCAGTGTTTTTTCGGGTCTTATTTCCGGTGCTCGAGGAGCTCAGTTGCGCAGTGGTTTAGCGCCTGGCCTTACGATTGCGGAGGTTAAGCAACTTTCACAAGGGTCGGTCATGGGATGGGTGACCAAAAATTATTATCTCGAGCTCCTCCGTGCTTCAAAAGGCACGTTAAGCCGTTGGTCCCGGGTGCACTTGTAATCGTTAACACCCACCACCGGCCTTGAGCCCGCGTGGTGGGTTATCCACCCAATAAGGAAGGCCTGAGCCCGAGCAGTGGGGACGTTAAAAATGGCTGATGGTCATTTCCGGTGCACTCAAAAACGTCCATTCCACCCCTGCTACGGATAAATTAAATAACCGATGAGATAAATAGAGGACGACCTTCATTCGTATACCTATATCACATTATATAATCATATTAAGATATTGCGCCATCCGGGATTTGAAGTCGCGACCATGGAGCCGCAGTCAGGGTCACTAGCTGCTAGTGCGACTTGGTCGTCGTGAAAGTAGTTCATCAAGTTTCATTATTATAAGCTCCTACAAATAACCTCAATAACAGACCTAAATCCTAGTAATATAATAAGTCTATGCCTAAATCGGTCGAACCCAACTGAAACATAAAATACATAGACTTATTATATTACTAATGATAAAATATCAACAGAAACTTTTGTTAAAAAGTTTGACAAGTAATCTTGAAAAACTTTGTCAAAGTCATCCATCAAAGTTAACGTAGAAAGATGAAACGTCTTAAATTTTCAATTAAGAACGTTTTTTTTAATAAAATAAAACCACGACAAATTAATATATTAGAAAAAAATTGAATTGCACCAGTTATATTCTCAGGAGGGAATCGAACCCGCGACCTTTGAAAGTGAGGTCCAATGCTCTTCCAACTGAGCTGCCGAGTCACTAGTAGCATTGTCGAATTTTTTCTAGTAAACCCTACTCTTACGTTGCAACCATTAAATATCTTTAACAATCCATTTACTTTGGTATAAATTTTAAAAGTGTGTTCAACAGCCATTTTAATGTCCCCACTGCTGGGGCACAGGCCTTCCTTATAGGTGGATAAGGAGGACGGGCCATAACCCACCACGCGGGCCCAATGCGGATTGGTGGGTGTTAACGACTGCAAATGCAGCCGGGACCAACGGCTTAACGTGCCTTCCGAAGCACGGAGGAGCTCGAGATAATAAATTTTTGGTCACCCATCCCATGACCGACCCTTGCGAACGTTGCTTAACCTGCGCAATCGCTGGGCCAGGCGCTAGACCACTGCGCCACCGAGCTTTTCATTTTTTAAATTAATTATAACTAACTTATAACTCTTCATTTTAAAAGTAGTACTTAAAAAAATAAATAGAGTAATTATCAACTAATAGAAAACCAGTTAATTCATTAGAACATTTATGTTTTTTTTTATTAGGTATTCCCTGTCCGCTGAAATATCACTAAAAACTGAATCTGTTGCATGATTTATAAATTGAAAGGAAAATGTTATAGTTATTGAACGATTGAATCCCATGTGATAGCCCTACTCGTGTCTCTTATTGGATCGCACAGCAAATATCAAGTGCGTAAATGTTTAGTTTGCGACTTGCGACACACACGGCGGAGATTCATTGCAAAATCACTCTGAAGCTTTTTTAGATAATCCGCTATAGTTTATATTTTATTGCTACTAGTGAAAATACTCACATACAGTAGCTTATTTATTGTAGTGTTTTAGATATTGGTGTACTATGAAAATTAAAGAAACAAACAGATGTTTGATAAAAGATTATCAATTTTCTGTAGAATGTGTTTTTGGACTTTGGATAAGTAATGCAAAAAGGCAAAGTAATTTCGTGGGTAAGGAGGATGGGCCACTAGGCGGGCCCAGTGTGGATTGGTGGGTGTTAACGACTGCAAATTCACCCGGGATCAATGGTTTAACGTGCCTTTCGATGAACTTTCGAAGAGAAGCTTGAGATAATATTTTTTGGTCACCCATCCCATGACCGACCCTTACGAAAGTTGCTCAACCTCCGCAATCGCTGGGCCAGGCGTTAAACCACTGCGCCATCAAGCTTCTCTGCTTCAGTTTGGGCAAAAAATCTTTCGTATGTCCTTCCTTTCGGCTGTGCTTTTGTCATCTCATCTACAGGCCGCATTTCTCAACCGATTCTCGTGAAATTTTGTGAGGATGTTTGATAGTTATATAGAACTAGCGACCCGCCCTCGCTTCGCTTCGGTGTAGTGTGGAATTTGACACCATGTATTATACATATAAACCTTCCTCTTTAACCATTCTATCTATTAAAAAAAACCGCATCAAAATCCGTTGCGTAGTTTTAAAGATTTAAGCATACATAGGGATATAGGGACAGTGAAAGCGACTTTGTTTTATACTATGTAGTGATATTCAGTCGATCCAGTTTTTCGATTTTTTTTGATATGGCGGAGATATGTAAAAATACATATCTCAGCAGTTTTGAAAGATTAACAGAAATGTAACAAAACTTTTTTGTTAGCGGTGCAAAGTTTATTTTTTATTTTTTTTACAAGATTCAAAAGTTCATGAATCAAAACATTTCAGGCAAATATTCAAATTTTAAACATGAATAAGGTTGTGACTTTGTGACAGAACCTAGGACTACGTATATTATTTACACAGTATAGATAGGTACTTACTCGTATTATAGTTGAAAAAACGAATATCTATTATGTGTCATTTCTTTTTAAAAACATACAAATTTTTTTAACGTGCGGTCTACAGATAACGGAACCACTAGTTATAGTATTAGAAGGAAATATAGCTTATAGTCCTTCTAATTCTGAGGTCGACTGTACGAACAAACAATAAAGTTACAACTCCCTAACCTGTGTCATATCGGTACATTTTACGATTCGACAATAAAATCGTGATAAAGAAATATACAGCCATTTTTATGAAGTATCCACCAGTAAGCTGTGCACGTTTTTTTACAAATGTTTCGAATCGTAAAAAGATTGAAAACCTCTTAAGGTAATGTAAAAAATAAATGACATAAACGAACTTGTTTTCAATACTTCTTATTCATAAACTTCTTTGTTTTGCGGTCTGTATTTGTAAACATAATATATTATTACTTCTGAAAATAATCTATTCCTAAGAGCCCCCGAGACGTTCAAACGGTTTGATTCAAACTTTACGTGTTTGATCAAACAGTTTTAAGTCAGTTTGAAGGACTTGTCAACGGCACAGCTCAGTTTGATTCGGTACGCTGTTGTAGATAGACTTGTGATTGTGACGCAGACAAGATGCCCTCGAACAAGGATCGCGATTTTCTTATGTTTATAACGTTAATGTCCTGCATAAAGAGAGAGGAAAAAAAGAAAGGAAAAAGAATTTGGTCCAAAGAATGGTACAAACTAGGATACTAGATTTTTTTATCGCTACCGCCTTTTTACTTTTATCGTAGGTAGTAAAGTTTTGATTTCACCTTCCACAATTCAGGTGCTACTTGATACAATGATAATAGCAACGAAGTAAATTCACGGTCAGAATGATGACGTTCCGACCGTTCCGACGACTCCAGGCTTTCAATTTCAATATCTTCGTCACACACAAGCTCATGCTACAAAATTCAACGCAAACAAAACTAAGTTTGTTCAAACATGCGGAACACGATCAAACGGCGCGTTAAACACAAGAAAAATATGTAATTTCATCAAACGTGCTCAAACCCGTAAATGTTTGACAAACCGTTCCAACTACCTTTGTAAACGATCAAAATGGTTTGAGTCAAACCAAATTTTACGTGTTTGAATCAAACCGTTTGACCGTCTCGGGGGCACTTAAAAGATTCAATAAAAATATTGATTATAAAACTTTGCTTTTTTTAACGAAACATGCTCTCGATATTTCTATTGTTTACGTTCTTCTAAACCACTTGAGATGCGCCAAGGATATCCATTAGGGTATTAAATAAATATCATTACCACGCTTGCACAGTTATTCAAATGACAGGACGACAAGCGCCGGTCTACTGCTCGTTAGAAAACAGCGCATGTGTGGAAAAATACCACATCCATTACACTATGTGTTTGTACCTTTATTTTTCTGTGGTGATGTTTACATGTCGCATGAAATGTTTTCATAAACGAAATTAATTCATGTTTTTTGGAGATGCCTTGTATTTTAATATATGCTAAGGTTTTCATTAAAATAAAATAATGTTTAATCAGTGTCAATGTCAAAATCTATCATTGGTTAAGGTAAAATAGCGACAGCGTCAAACGTTTCCCTGTGACACATATTCATCGCTAAATTTTATAACATCGAATTCTATTTCAAACTGAATTGGAATTCGAATTTTATTTATGTTATTTTGATACATGCACAACACAAAAAATCACAGAATTTCTAATGAACTAAAAATAATATTATAAAGTATAAATAAATATAAAAACCGACATAATGCGAGTCGGACTCGCGCACGAAGGGTTCCGTAAAAAAAAAACGTTTCTTGTATGGGAGTCCTACTTAATATTTATTTTATTCTGTTTTAGTATTTGTTGTTAGAGTGGCAATAGAAATACATCATCTGTAAAAATTTCAACTGTTTTGCTATCATTGTTCATGAGATACAGCTTGGTGACAGGACAGTTAGACAGACAGAGAGTGTAGTCTTAGTAATATAAGGTCCCGATTTTACCCTTTGGGTACGGAATCCTAAAAATGGCTTATAGCAGTTAAGAGTACATCGATAGCCTGAAATGTCATTTAACTTGAGAGTGAACGACCACCTTGGGTTATAAAAGGTCAGCTTATAGCATCAATATACCATAACTATAGCTTTTAATAGCTCAGGAAACTACTACATACTTTCCATTGAGAATGGAGGCTACTATGATATACTCGTAAGATAGTGTTGTGACAAATAGTAGAAGGTTTTCATCGATAGCGACTTTCATGTCCTTGGACATGAAAGTATCGGTTTTGTTGTTCAGTAAAATATCGTTACTTTAATTTAATGTTTTTTTAGCAACAGTAATCTTTTATAATACAACTTCTTGAGATTTTTTATATTTATTTTACCTTGAATTTTGATCACTTTCATTTCAGAATTTTTTGTCATAAAGACCATAAAGTTATTAATGTCGCGGTTACATTCTAATAATTATAAAAAAAATGTCTACTTTAATCTAATTAAACTATAACCTGGTTCAAAGTCAATAAAAGAATTAGAGCCTTATAGTGGTTAACTAACAGAGCTATTTGGTTTATATCTCAACTAGCGGCCGCCCGCGACTTCATCTGCGTAGATAGTTTTTTTGCTATCCCTCGGGAACAACCCTTCTTTCGGAATGAAAGGTACCCTATGTCCTTCTCTCTTCCACTGACAACGTGTATGCAAAATTTCATGATGATCGGTTAATTAGTTAAGACGTAACAAACAAACGGACTTTCACATTTATAATATTAGTAAGGATAAGGATTCAATGACAAGTAATTGGTGTGCAGATCAAGTAGTTTGAATTTGAACTGGATTATGTCGAGACAATGGTTTTCAGTTGGTGACTCATAACTTCTCTCTCCACGCGAAGGAATCAAAAGTAGAAAAACACCAATAAAACTTATCTCGACATAAACTTTACGAGCATCACTAGAGCGTTGAAAACACATTATAACGAAGGTGTGGCGCATATTATAGAACCATTACCAGCTATTAGAAAATACCATTAGATACAAGTTTCTAAGAAATATTGTGTCCTTTTAAATTTGAGCGAACAGCTATTTGTTAATTGCACTGAATTTTTTTAAATATTCAGCGCATAAACAAAAGAGATTGTGACAGAATCTTTGTAATTTAATTTGCTATTATCAGTATTACATTTTAAAATATTCATAGATTTTGTACACAAACGTTGAATGAATAATAAAATTGAGAACATTATCAAAAGCCCTACGGTAATTTCTGAGAAATAGGCTTTTCGACGTAAACATAGTAAGTAGGTAATTCCATTATACCGATACAAATTTCGTAAAGGAAACAAAGGATTAATTGTTATCGAAATTACTAAGTATAATCTCTAATTAAATTTCATTACTTAAATCGATATAAATTTCGTAAGGAAACAATCTCTTCTGTAAAACCAGCTCAGAAGATTATGCCATGTTTTTAGTTTTCGAGCAAGCAAATACATTAAAGTGTTGTCATAATACAATTAGTATTTTCTGACAATTCTCTAAAAGCAATACTATTTTCTTGATTTTCGAAATTGTAATTATTACACCAATAATACAAACAAGAATGGCAAATAATAGAAATACCTGCAAATTATATTGTAAAAATCAATGAAATTAAAAAAAAATATTTGTTCTAATACTTCTAAACTTAGAAATTGTTTATAATTATTTTCCTGCAGCCCCATTTGAGACTTTTTAGGGTTCCGTACCTAAAGGGTAAAAACGGGACCCTTACTAAGACTCCGCTGTCCGTCTGTCTATCTGTCTGTCTGTCACCAGGCTGTATCTCATGAACCGTGATAGCTAGACAGTTGAAATTTTCACAGATGATGTATTTCTGTTGCCGCTATAACAAAAAATACTAAAAATGGAATAAAAAAAATATTTAAGGGGGGCTTCCATACAACAAAGGTGATTTTTTTGCCGTTTTTTGCTCGATATTAATAACGACAACAGGTAGACAGTTGAAATTTTCACAGATGATGTATTTCTGTTGCCACTATAACAACACATAATAAAAACAGAATAGAATAAATATTTAAGGGGGGCTCCGATACAACAAACGTGATTTTTTTTATCGTTTTTGGTACGGAACTCTTCGTGCGCGAGTCCGACTCGCACTTGGCCGGTTTTTTTTATCTGACAAGCAGAATGGGCGCCATCAATCTCCATATCCATTACTCTTTTAGTAATATGCCTTTCAACAATTCTCATAACATGCCCAAACAAGCCAGACGATTTCCTTACAACTTTTCCACCATTGGTGGACTTTCAAACTTCCTTTCACACACTCATTCCTAATTTTATCCATTTGCGGCACACCACACATCTACCTTACTCAGCATTTTCATCTCTGCTACCTATATGTAATTTTCTTTCATCTATCTTCTTCATAGCCCAATATTCTTATCCATACATGACTATTTGCCTAATTATAATAAGAATAAATAGCCTCTTACGACAGATATTCCTTGTAAATTAAGTATCTGGGCTTTGTTTATATTTTGTAGGTCTGATTTCCAGTCGGCAAAGGCCTCCTCCAACCTTTTCCACTCCCACCGGTTCTCCGCCACTCTGTTCCAACTGACTCCTGCTACTTTTCTTTTGTCGTCATCCCACCTCTTTTGTGGTCGACCTCTCCTTCTATGGCCCTCTCTGCGGTACCACCGTGTAAACATTTTACTCCATTTATCCCTACCTCTCATCATATGGCCTGCCCATCGTCATTTGAGCCTTCTTATTTGCCTGATTACGGACTAATAAATTTTGCCCTTTAACTAAGTGGCATCCGCGGGTCTCATGTTACTCCTATCCTGTCACCATATCGTCCACCCTGCGTTGATCCGTTTCGTAAAATTGTGATGGTCAATCTCCCCATCTCCTTGCACTAATGACCCAAGGTACCGAAAACTGGGGTAGGTTGGTAAACGCATTCCGGCTAGAGTTATGGGCATAATACTAGAGAGACCGCCGAAATCACAAAACATTTAGGTACTGTCTTTTATTTCTGTTTATTTTCAGCCCAACACTCTCTAGTCTTTGCCAACATCCTTCCAACCTGCTGTAGATCTTTTGACCATTCTCCACAACTAACACAATATCATCCGCGAACAACATTGCAGTCTTTTAAATAATGGGTAGTATTTAATCGGGTAACAATAAATTCCCATTTTGGGTATCAAAAATACTTAATATAGCGTACTGAAATACTAAGTGGGCGACGACGGACTGAGGGCACACAAAACATTTAAAATTTGGCATATATTATTTAATTTAAAAAAGGTGACTTATAGCATAATCGAGATGACAAAAATACCATGTTGGGCAGCTTAAATCGGTCATTTAGTTATCTACTTGGTATAATAGTCGCCCACTCAGTAGTTTTGTCACTTATTTAGAATTTTCACTGCATGTAGTCGCCCGTTTACGTATTTTTTTTAATCCACAGTTTGTCGCCTGTTTAGTTATTGTGTCGCCCAAATAATAAACCGCTGCCAGGTTTAGTATTTAAGTATTCCATTAACGCCTTTAATTATTTCCAGTCACCCTTAAATAATCTTCTACTTTGTTATAACCTTTGCTCATGATTCATACACAGGCAATTTAGGAGAACTACGCGTAAAACTCTTTTTTACGAGCATTGCTGTAGTTTCAGTAACAGAAACCGCATATAAAACGCTTATACGACTCAGCAGAAAGGATGTCATTAGTTAATCATGTTGCACCCTGAACTATGACGGGGTGTGCACTTGCGTACGATTATGTAGATATATGTTACCCACCCTCCATTTGTCACGTCTATTTATATCACTCGGTAATAATTACTGAGGCTGATAAATGCTATCTATTATCTATTATCAACACTATTATCAAAGGAACTTTTCCTTACAATCTGGGAAAACATTGAATATTAATATAAGATGCTTTGTTTTTAGGGTTTCGTACCAAAATGGTAAAAAAGGAGCCCTTAGGGTGTGACTCAGTCTGTCTGTCTGTCTGTCACAGCTGGATATCTCCAGAACTACTAATGGTATCAACATGAAATTTTTTGCCCAACTATTTTGCAAATAAGAAAGAAATAAAAATAAATATCTTTTTTACAACAGGGACTGAAAAGGGGTCTTAAAAATTTGAAGTAGGGCTACTAGGGCATGTGGGGCATCATATGAAAGAGCGCCGTTCGCACGTTTTCAATCATTTTTTTTTGTTTTAGGCCGCATAGTTTTCGACTTATGATGAAAAATTTAAAAAAAATACCGTCCCCTCCCCCCTTATCTCCAAAGTTTGCAAAGAAAAAAATCTGAAATAATTCTATGTGTTAGCAGTTTATATAAAGATTACAGGAAAAATAAAACGATGTTTCAATATAGCACACTTTTTTAGAAATTATCAAATTTCTAAAAAAGTTAACATTAGTTCCACTATCGGTCAAGAGATGGCACTGACCTAAAACTGCTTACTAATTTTATTATGCTACTCTGCAGTGTGCTTTGATGGTGCAATTATGATGATACGGAACCCTCGGTGCGCGAGTCCGACTCGCTCTTGGCCGCTTTTATTTATGTTTATTTTCTAGGTCGAGTTTAAGCCCGTCTTATTGTAGTCAGTAGCAACCAAGTCAACAAGAAAAATAATAACTATTACGAGTCTAAGCTCACAATGCGGATATTTTCCCTTTGCAGTAAATATTGATCATAGAAGGATTTACCTACACGTGAGGAATAGAAATATGTAAATAGAAATAAGTAGTAATAAATCTTGATTACAAAATTGCCCTTTAAAACGTCGGAAATTTGCAACAAATACGAGTAATTTTATCCCGTTTTATTGTAAAATAGATTTACTTTTGCGGTAATCATCATCATCATCATCATATCAGCCGCACGACACCCACTGCTGGGTATAGGCCTCCCCTAAGGATCTCCACGACGATCGGTCCTGCGCTGTCCGCATCCAGTGGCTTCCCGCGACCTTCACCCTCACGTCGGTCCACCTTGTCGGGGGCCTACCCACGGAGCGTCGTCCGGTGCGCGGTCGCCATTCCAGAACCTTTCCGCCCCAACGGCCATCAGTTCTTCTCGCTATGTGTCCTGCCCATTGCCACTACAGCTGAGCAATCCTTCGAGCGATGTCGGTTACTTTAGTTCTCCTGCGGATCTCCTCGTTTCTGATTCGATCACGCAGGGAAACGCCGAGCATGGCTCTCTCCATTGCACGCTGGCTGACCTTGAGCCTCCTTATGAGACCCATAGTTAGCGACCAGGTTTCACTGCCATAAGTCATCACTGGCAACACACACTGTTCATAGACTTTCGTCTTGAGACACTGAGGTAAGTCGGACGCGAAGATTTTTCGAAGCTTCCCGAATACTGCCCTTTTTCGGTAAAGTACATATTAATATACGCACATCAACTTTGTATAGGGATACTGGTGTTATTTTCATACAAACGAGGTAACTTTGAAGCCTTGGTTTCCTGCCAGGGATGTAATGTGCTGTGATCTGATGACGGCTATCCAGGGAGTGAATTTAGGAGATTCAGATCGCTATAAACACCCAACTGATCTGACCAGCATTCTTAAAACGTAAAGGACATGTTTAAAAAAACTGCGAAAATAGCATGAAAATGTATGGAAATCCTCAAACCGAGTACTCTGACCCATCAATCTTTTAGAATGCTGATCAGATCAGATGGGTGTGTATAACGATCTGAATCTCCTCCATTTACTCCCTGGATGGCCATCATCAGATCACAGCACGGTACATCCGTGGGAGAAAACCAAGGCTTAAAATTTACCTCGTTTGTATGAAAATAACACCTGTATCCTTAGACAAAGTTTATTTGTAGGTATATGACACTGTAAAACCATGAGAACCGTTATAATATTATGTTTGTAATAGTACCTTGTAATTAAGTTTCAGAATCGTTAATCTCGATAATACTTAAGTATTGAAAGTTTTAAGGCAGTTGTGACTAATAGTGATTTATTTATGAAGCATTAAAGACGGTCTCGAATCCTTGATTAATGCAATACATCAACAGAAGCCAGGTGAAAACAACAGCTTAGCGGATTATCCCAGCTGAGTGCACAGGGACGGACTTAGACAATTGCAATAATTATTAAACTATGTTAGGTTGTGTTTAGATGATAACACATGACCCGAGCTCAAACCGAACTCGATTCAAACTCAACTCTACAACAGACACCATGAAATGCATCGCTTACAATTTTCAGTCTTATGACACATTAATACTCGTAAGCTCCGGTATATTTTGTCGATGCAACTGCACCCGCCACGCGCTGAAGCCGAACTCAATTCAAACTCAACTCAAACTCAACCCGGACTCATCTCAAACTCGCCTCAAACTCAACTCAAACGCAGCATAAAACTATGTATTACAAGGAGTGGTCTGCGGTTGAATTGAGTTCGGGGCGTGTGTTATCGTCTGAACGCAGGGTAGACCATTAGTTTGTCAGTGACTGAGGATTCCCAGATGTAGCGGCCTTATCGTCACTTAACATCAGGTGAGATGGAGGCCAAAGTTATCTTTGTTGCTACACAAATGTCATTTTTAATAAACTGTGTGTAGTATACTAGATACTAAATATTACATTTGTGTAGTGTCGTTTTGGTTTTGGATAGCGCAGAGGCAACGTTTGGGCCTCGATTACGGAGAGATTTAGAGCTGCGAACTATCATGTATTTATAGAATTCAAAATAAGCACTGTTATTTAGTTTGAAGCAACTGATAAACTTTACAGCAAATTATTTGATGTCAATTTTCCTTTCATTACAGCAAATTATGTCTGGGATATTGAACTAATGTTTCAATACCAAGAAAAAGAAGTAATGACAATAAGAGAATAACGAATTTTTCAAAAAAAAAATACGAGCTATAATTTTCAATCTGAAGGCACTGATATTTGTAAAGTATTCGACACTAGTGTCCTTCAACAAAATTATAGTGCCAATCTAATTGTATCCCTTAGTGCATCCCTGATCTCTTATCCGCTACAAGCTAACTAAGATTAATTGCTCGATCGATTGCTTTCACTTATTTGTTTGCATTTTGTCGCCATTTATTAGAAAATAGCAGTGGAAATTCTTCAATGGAAAGGTCAAAGGCAGTACCAGTCGTTGCTGTGTGAGGTTTTAATTTAATATAATTTTAAGTTGCAATACCCTTACAGGGTCATGTTTATGGTACCATTTACTTTGTAAGATCTCTGTAACCAAGATGTTGCAATAAAAAATATGACTATGACTATGCGATAATTGTAAATAAGTAGGTAATTAATTTATACTTGAAATTAATGTTTCTCCCATTATTCTAGTAAATAATTTGTGGAACATCTTGCGTCAGCAAACAAAAGACAATCCAATTCTGTAATAAAGAATTAACGATCCGAATCGAAATTAACTGGGGGCAACCCCCAGATCGAACCAAATCTCAATCGCGTCGGGAGAAATCCCGACGCGATCGAGATCGAGTTCGAATCGAGTAAACGTCAAAACAGTATTACTTATAGAAACCCTGGAAACAGTTTTCAATGTCCTAAAAGAACAGATTTTTGACGTTTAATCGATCCTGAAGTGATCTCGATCCCGTCGAGAGTACTTGGTACTTATTATTTTAGTTTAAAGATATTTTTAGATCGAGAAGTGAAAAAAAAGACGAGCAAATTATTACTAAAAAAATAGCAATGGTCAGTTTTCAACTTATTTTTTGGGGCTACATGGCTCGAATTTAGATAGCTATCGTGAAAGATTGTGCAAGATAGTTAAATAAGTTAACAATAATTATCACTACCTATATTTCGTATTTCAAATAGTTACTTTGTTTCATTAACCCGTTAATAACTCTAGGGGTGTGTGGAAAATTGGGTCACTGTTGGTATCGCGTGTGTCATCTCCCTGGTGGTGTCATTAAAAGAGACAGATAATGCTTGTCCTTAGAGTAAGACGGGCTTCTACCGAAACGAAGCCTTTGTTGCTCGAAGTGCTTGTCTTTAATCTTTTAAAAATATAAAAAAATACTCCAAAAAGTTTTCCTAAGCAAGAAAGTTAAAAGAGAAAATAGTTTTAGTTTGAAACGAAACTAAAACTATTTGTTAAGTCGCTACAGAATAAAAATTTGAAAAGCCCAAGAGTCAATTCAAAGTTTTCAACTTCCATTTGTACTCTTAAACGTGTACGCATCAGTCCTTACTTTTTTTCGCAGCTGTCTCAAAGGTTCAATGTCAAATTCCTAAAAGCAATCAAGTTGAAATAGAACGATGCCAAGATTAAAATCCACCTTTGCCACGCTTAAAATCTTTCAAACCCTTTAAAGACTTCAATTAAAATTTATCACAGAAAGTCTGATTTAGATTCTTAAAGCGTGTCGGATAATTATTTATCTTCATTAAGATGTCTTTTAATTCAAACTGTTTAATAAAACTTTTTTTTTTTAATTAAACGAACTTTATTGGCGCTACATTTGAAAATACGGATTTTAAATTTGAGACATTGTAAATTTACCATGTCACAAATTCATAATCGTTACCGTGTTTGTCAGAACCATAGAAATATGTAGAATGTCAAAGAACAACAAAGTCAATAAACAGGTGATCCGAAAACTAATCAATACATTTTATATGAGATACGTAAAATATGACTTAGATTCATAAAATATAACTATATTATGGCAAAGGAAGTTAATAAACTATGTTCCATACTGTTTTCTTTGTCGATAAACGAATAAATGTAGCGAAATTAGGTTTTAGAGAAATGTGTGGCAATATCTTATTTACCTTTGAAAATACCTTGGATACTTGGATTGTTTCATTTTGTCACATCACAATTACTTAAAGCAGAAGACACCATAGCTCCACGATACCTTTATTTTAAATTCTAATTAAGATTAAAAAATATTTTAAACAAACTGTGATTGCTCATTTGCTAGGCGGGACGCTAGGGGCTCTTACTGTAAAAAATGTTGGCACATTGTCACTTGATCCTTTGTCTCTTTTTTACATAGACCGTGTCCGTATGTGTTAACTTCTCTTTTCCACGCTTTGTTGGTCTTCTTGAGCGCAGCGAAAATTTTTCTATGGCTATGGTCAGAACCAAGATCTACGATGATAAATTTCTACCGAAACATAATTGACCGAGCGAGCACAAAGCGCGAGCGAAGTATTTCCGTTTCAGTTTGGTCAAAAATTCTTTCGCATGTCTGTCTTTCCGGCTGTTTTCCTCTACAGGTTGCATTTCTCAACCGATTTTCGTGAAATTTTGTGAGTAGGTTCGATAGGTAATTAAATAGACCTATGTGCCAGTTTTTTTAAATTAAAAAAAAAACACCCTTTCGAAGAATGTAAAAAATTAGAAGCGCCATCTAGTTTCGAATAGTTAGAATAAAAGAATACCTAACCTACCAAACAGCACATAGTATTGCTCTTCAAAAGCAGTGTCAACCTCGTGGCGACATCTATTAGATTAATTTTAACAACATGCAATTTGAGCGAGGTCTGCAGCTCACTGAGCCACTAGTAGTACATTTTATCAAATTCCTAGGAGTCTTCACATTTTCCATAAGCAACGGTTTGCTATGCTCATGATCTTAGCGGGCCGTACGGAAGCCCACGTTGCTCTAAGCTCATGATGATATGATTACAGATTAGGGTTACTTGGTAGATGCAGAATCTATGTTGACGTTTGTCAACATTAGGGCATCCAATCCCGCATGTTGTGATCTCGGTATTTGCGGGACTGATGATTTACGATCCCGCGGGATCTCGGAATTTGCGGGATCCCACAGTTGTAAGATGAGCTGCCTATTAAAGTGTTGTGTAAAGAGCCATTTATATGTTAAAAGTACAAATTATACTGAAAAACTAATTAAAGTCGTATTAAGCATCGTAATTAGATGCACGATGCAAATATTTACTTCTTACTGTCAACAAAACAAGCAAACAAAACAAACATGGCGATATCAACAGCGGGGTGCATGCGCGGGACAAGCGCCACAGCCCACAAGCCGTGCGTGATCGCCATTAAAGTTAATCTCCGTTATTTCTTACTTTACTTCCTGCGTCATTGTCGGCAACTCGATTTTTTTTAAAAATCCAATGCATCACAAGTAATAAATCAAAAATATGCAAATTAATACAATTTATTATTGTACTCTAATGTAAATGATGGCATATTTTTTATTTATTCCTTGTGATGCATTGGATTTTAAAAATTTTCGAGTTGCCGACAATGACGCAGGAAGTAAGAAATAACGGAGATTCAGCCCTTAGCTAGTCAATGAGTCATTCATATGCATTCCTACAATACGCTTGCGAGAGGACATTTCTTGCAGTAGCAAGAAATGTCCTCTCGCAAGCGTATTGTAGGACTTTGCGGGACTGGAAAGTATTCCAGTCCCGCAAATCCCGCGGATCCCGCGCTAGTAATCTCGCTTCTTGCGGGACTGGAAAGTAGCAAGAAATGTCCTCCAGATCTTGGTATACCGAGATTGCATGCCCTAGTCAACATGTTGATGTTGAAGTAAAATAGATGACCATGTTCTGTAAAACCTGAAGGCGTTAGTAGTGCGGATTGAAACCGAATGCATTTGTCCCGTGCCTTTTTTATGCCTTTGTGTTTTTTAAGCCTTTGTTCCGAAAACTGATTTAAATATACAGGGTGCATTTGAAATCACTCTCCAAATTTTAAGGATGTGTTTCATGGACTGCCATGAAATTGAACAACTTTCTCTAAGAAACATAGGGTCAAAAATGTAAAAAAAAAATTGACTTTTCATACAAAACAAAGAGATCACGTGATCAGTTTAGTATGGGATGACCAAAATTTTTTGGCGTATTTCGACACATGTTTCATGGAGAAAGTTGTTCAGTTTCATAGACTGAACACATCCTTAAAATTTGGAGAGTGATTACAAATGCACCCTGTATAATGACACATACGTTGTTCTGATTCTAAGTAGAGCTTTTGTTTGCTAATAGCACTTGAGTTACGGATCCGGCCTGAGACTAAGCACTTAATAAGTTAGTTGCAACTGTGTGTTATTGCCACGTTTTGTTGCAAGTGAAATAGTTAAAGTGTTCATCTTTTAAGGACAACTGTAGGTACCACGAAACACCCATTAATACTTTAGAAAAAAATAATCTATGTGATGAATTTGTTTTAAAGTATTGTATAGTCTGTTTACATGGGTAATTTCAAAGGTAATTTTATTACCCACCTAAATCCCCAACCACCCCACCAATACCCATCTAAATAAATAAATATGTTTACAATAATTAGAATTTTGATAGCACCAACAGGGTTACCAGTATAAGTTTTTATAAATAATTTAATAATTTCTCATGTAAACAGACTTTTTAGACAGACTATAATAAAACATTGGGGCCCAATTTTCGAAAAGCGTCGAGCTCTGTTTGCTACTCATTTTCATTCTACAGTCATGGCTGTTTTGCATTCTAGCCATGGCTGTTCAATAAAAAAGAGTAGTAAAGACCGCTCGACACTTTCAAAAAAGGGCCCTTGATCCATTCGAAAACGGAATCGGAGACACGAAAAAAAGAGAGGGGGATAATAATCTTTTTGTGCAAAATCAATAGCATATTATGCAATGTCATACATGCATTGACCTTTGGAAATGATTGTTTACCATCTCAGACACTGAGTAAACATTAGTCTTCTTCAGATTAAAACTTGTTTTTAAGTAATTGATAACATTGTTCTACGACCAAAGTTTCCGCGCAAACAAAAAGTTTGCGAAGTAAAAGCTTCTCGTAAACTTTTAGGCACTAACCTTAATTCTTTAAGTTCATTCCTGAATGCGTCGCCATTGACAGGTCTGTAGCGGTTCTTGAAGGTCAACATTGGGAGGTCACCCATCTGTTCGATGGCACTGTCAGTCTCCGCAAACCTCTGGGATAGGTTGGATCTGGTTATAAAACATAATATAATCAAATAATATATCATATAACCCACCTAGCTTACCGAAGTTACCGAACAAATGTTTGACCGCTTTGGTCATAAAAACAAGCATTTAAAAATTATATAAGCCCCAACAGTTATAGGAGGCTTAATAAACGGTGACAGTGTTTTGTTTATTTTACTCTTTTGACAAATAATAAAGATAAAAAGTTCAATGGCTAAAATAAAATTATTAGGCGTTTATCAATGGCCGTTAGATGTTACGTTTCAGTAGATTAACGCCGTACATAAAACTTGGACAACGTACACACACATATTACGTAACTAGCTTCTGCCCGCGACTTCGTCCGCGTGGATGTTAGAGAAAATCCTTAGAGAACCTTCAACCAGGATCTGACCAGTCATTTTTACGTTTCCGGTTCCGGTTCCCGTTCCCGTTCTGTTCCCGTCCGTTCCCGTCCCTTTCCTGTCCCGTTCTCGTACCCCTTCCGTTCTCGTTCCCGTACCCTTACCGTTCTCGTCCCGTTCCGTTCCCGATTCATTCCCGATACGTTCCCGTTTCATTCCCGTTCCATTCCCATTCCGTTCTTGTTCCCGTTCCCGTTAACGTCCCGTCCCGTTCCGTCCCCGTCCCCGTCCCCGTCCCCGTCCCGTCCCCGTTCCCGGTCCCTTTCCGGTTTCTATTCCCTTTCCCACCCCGTCCCATTCCCGTTCCCGTCCGGTTCCGTTCCCGTTCCGTTCCGTTCCCGATCCTTTCCCCTTAGTTCCCGTCCCGTTTTCGTTCCCGTTCCGTTCCTGTATCGTTCCCGTTTCGTTTCCGCTTCGTTCCCGTTTCGTTCCCGTTCCATTCCCATTCCGTTCCATCCCTTTCCATTTCCAATTCATTCCCGTTCACGTCCCGTTCCCGTCCCGTAGTCCTTCCGTTCCTTTTCCCGGTACCGTTCCCGTCCCGTTCCTGTCCCTTTCTCTTTCCCGTTCCATTCCCGTTTCGTTCCCGTTCCGTTCCCGTTCCCATTCTGTTCCCTTTCCGTTCCCGTTTCATTCCCGTTCCCTTCCCGTTCCGTTTCCGTTCCAGCCCGTTCCGTTCTCGTCCCGTTCTCGTCCTGTTCCCGTTCCCGTTCCTGTTCCTGTGCCCGTGCCCGTGCCTGTTCTCGTCCCCGTTACCTGGATGTGCATGTCCAGGTATAGGTCCATGATGTGTCATGTCCACCATGTTGGACTTCAAAATAAATGTCATTTTCGCAATCACCATCCCATGAAACCTCAAGAACGACATCCACATCGATTTTCATGTTTACTTACCCCATTTACACCCTAAGGGATAATTTTCAAAATAACAAAATATGTGTTTGCCTATTTATTTTTAGACATGCTCCTACGAATTTTAAAATTGTAATGTCTATTTTATATTCTTTTTCCATACATTTGAACCTCATTTTCACCCCTTTAGGGGTTAAATCATGTCCACCGTGTTGGACTTCAAAATAAATGTCATTTTCGTAATCACCATCCCATAAAACCTCAAGAACGACCTCCACATCGATTTTCATGTTTACTCACCCCATTTACCCCCTAAGGGGTTGATTTTCAAAATCACAAAATATATGTTTGCTTATTTATTTTTAGATGTGCTCCTACGAAGTTTAAAGTTGTAATGGCCATTTAATATTTTTTTCCATACAAAATTTGAACCCCATTTTCACCCCTTGAGGGTTAAATCATGTCCACCGTGTTGGACTTCAAAATAAATGTCATTTTTGCAATCGTCATCCCAGAAAACCCCAATAACGACATCCGTATCTATTTTTAGGTTTACTCACCCCATTTACCCCCTAAAGGGTTTATTTTCAAAATCACAAAATATATGTTTGCTTATTTATTTTTAGACGTGCTCCTACGAAGTTTAAAGTTGTAATATCCATTTAATATTATTTTTCCATACAAAATTTGAACCCCATTTTCACCCCTTGAGGGGTCAAATCATGTCCACCGTGTTGGACTTCAAAATAAATGTCATTTTTGCAATCGTCGTCCCAGAAAACCCCAATAACGACATCCATATCTATTTTTAGGTTTATTTACCCCTTTTCACCCCCATTTCATCACCGTAGGGGTTGAAATACTAACAATAACAATAAACGTTGCGTCAGATTTCCATCCATAAGCCTAAATCATATATTTAGCAATTTTGACTTCGAAAATAAAGGATTTTCTTCATTACACAACTTCATCCCCCTTTTGACCCCTTCGGGGGTAGAATTTTGAAAAACACTGACACCCGTATTTATTAATTTTCAATCGTCAGCCTAAACACAAAATTTGACGATCCTAGCTTCAAAACTGAGGGACTTTCATACAAACTTTCATCCCTTATTTCACCCCCTTAGGGATGGAGTTTTCAAAAATCCTTCCTTAGTGGATGCCTACACTGTATGAGGTATCTGTGTGCAAAATTTCAAGTCTCTAAGTCCAGTGGTTTGGGCTGTGCGTTGATAGATCAGTCAGTCATTCAGTTTACGATTTTATATATTAAGATATTAATAAAACTTCTTCTATGGTAAATACGGTTGGTTTTTTTACAAACATTTTATTCGTAAGGTCCAAAACATGAAATGAAGTCATTTTAAAAAGTCTATTGTATGTATTGGAAATGAAAAATGACTAGAATAATGTGGATCACTAGAACCTACAATATTATTTCATCTATGCCTTCAAGAGGTGTATACACAATATAAGTATATTGTATATACACCTATACTTAAGTAGATGAGTCGATTGTACTTCCTTTTTATATTGCACATTACCCTATATTAGTAATTTTGACTCTATTGTACTTTAGTTTAATGTTAATATTGATCCTACTACACGTTTTAGTTAGACTGATACGATTCAATAACGATTTATGCTTATTAAGTACTATATTAGAGTTTAGTTAACTTAGTACCTAAGTATTTTAAGTACCCATGTTTCTTTCTCAATCACAGAATAATATTGTTTATTAAAGGATGCATGTTGTTGGAGTTCAGTCTAGTACTTGGACATTGTACATTTTGTATCATTTGCTTTCATGACTGTATTCTGTTATGAGTCTAATAAAGAAAATTAAAATTTACGTAGTGTAAAATTTAATGAACAAAATGGTTTGGTGGCAAACCTCAAAGTGCTCCCGTTGGTGAAGATGAAGAAGGCTACTTCAGATCTCTCCTGCTGGAGTCTAGTCACTAGCTTGCCCAGCTCCGTCGCTCTGCTCACCTGGAAAATTACTTTCAATCAGGACTTCGATTCTGTAAAATGTTACTAAATGGTGTTTCAATAGTAAATAAGAAAGAACTACAGGTCTATTACATAAAAACAATCGCGATAAGCGGACGTAAATTGAACGATGAATTGCGTCCGATTCGCTCGATTATTTTATGTAATAGGCCTGCTGTATCAAAAAGCAATACTATTAAAACACTATTGAGACACGATTTTTACCCCACTGCAAGAGGGTTATGTTTTTCGCGCGTATCTTGTAAGTTTGTATGTAATATTCTTTATTACCTCATATCTTTCAAACGGCTGAACAGATTTCCATGATTAACATATCGTTAGATTTGTCTCGTCAGCCCAAGTGTTCTTAAGAAGGTGGCGTTATAAAAAAACCAACATGGCGACTGTACGGTGCTATTATACGTAGTGGAAAAAAAATTTATTTTTTAGAATACTGCAATATGGGTGTCAAATTAAAGGGTTTATTATAAGGATTTCAAAAAGGTATATCATATAAATAATAACTAAAAATAAATAAATAAAAAAATAAATTTAAAAAAAATTAAAAACCCGCCTGCCTAAAAAGACAAGTCAACTGAAAAGATGGAAACAAGATTAAATATTAAAGGCAACATTATAACATGCAGTCGGAGGCATATAACTCAAATCATTCATAATGTCACTTTCTTTATGCATGCCTCCGACTGCATGTTATAATGTTGCCTTTAATATTTAATCTTGTTTCCATCTTTTCAGTTGACTTGTCTTTTTAGGCAGGCGGGTTTTTAATTTTTTAGGTTATCATTAGTAGAATCGAGGAGGTTAATGAAGTTTCGTAATAGTACCCTAAACTACTGGATTTCTGAATGTCTATCCGAAAGCGTCATTGACTGAATATGATATTTTTTCGAATAATTTCGGATACGGCCGGAGTCTTAACTGAGACCTTTTTCATTTTGTTTCAAAAGCCCGAAAAATATTAGCATTAAATATTATATAATTTATGATGATTTCATATCTGCAACAGTACGCGATTAAATGAGACGAATTGGTCCCATGCTTATCTTTCACTTTGACATCATCCGTTGACATCATCCTCATTATAATAATAGGCTATTTCACTAATTTTGGAAAACCATTTTAAATTATTCCTTATTACGTAATAAGCGCACCACATTGATATTTCAGGAAAAATCTATGTGTTTCATCAAAAAAAACAGTGTTAAAGTTTAAAATTTTTAAAACCGCGCCAAAAACGCTATGGCGCTGGACACGTGACTTGTTGACGTCACTAGCCTGTAAACATTGTAACTTAGCCATTTGACAGCCATCAATCGCGGATCCTTAGTCTATGGTCGTGTCAAACGCCTGAAGCCCTATTTATTTACAGGCAAGTGACGTCATCAGTCATCTTAGAGCGTTTTCACCACAGAAAAAAAAATACAAAATTATTGCATTTTTCTAGGTGAAATTAATAGACTTAATTTAGTCTATATAATAATTAAATATGTTTTTTACGCCAATATCTGTTAGGATGACCACAATTTGTAGTATATTTTCAATGTTGTCAAATACCCTATTATGATTTTCTAGCATAAAAAATGTACTACTACCTAGTTTCTGATAACTTTGTATTCTTTCGTTTAAATTATTTTCCGATCCGTCCGGTTCATGGTTTTGATGAAGTTCTAAATAGATGAAGCCTAGATCACGCAATCCGTCAAACAGTTTGTCCACGAGGCTGGGAGCTTATAAATTTTCATGAAGTGTTTTTTCCGTAACACTGGTTCATTGGAAACGTGACGGGCGAGCGATGACAGAGAATAAATTAACCTTTTTTATATCTCGGTAAGGAACCGATGGAAAAATGTTCGTAAATGATTTTCTATTTGCCTTGAAATTTTTAAGTAAATGTTTCTTTACTAAGGCTAGTGATCTAAACAGTAGACTTAAAAGGGACTCGGATAGACTTGTTATAAAGGAAATCCCAAAATCAGCCAAATATTCAAAAAGCTGTCTGATTATGTGTATCAGAATTTATAACAAAATTCCTACTGATATAAAAAAAACTAAATGGAAATTCATTTACCAAGACATTGTACAGGTGGCTCTGTAAAAAGGCTTTTTACGACAGTAAAGAAATATTTGGAAATCGACGATAAATGAGTCAAGTGTTACATTAATTAATTTATTAGCTTTATAATTTCTACAAAATTTGCATGCTATAAAAATTAGCAAAACATGTGCGACTTGAATTGAATGAAATAACTTTGTATACCATGTTTTAGCAAATAAAGATATTCTTATTCATTAACTGAAAATATTTATATTTCTTGTTGAAAATGTGCTGTTTATGTTTTAACCGAAGTCTAGATTCTAGAAGGTAAAGGCATTCTAGAGAAGTTTTAATTAAACGTTTTTCTTGTATTCTTCGGGTTTTCAGAATAATTATTATGGTAATAACTGCATATAAGTATCCTATTAGGTACCTATTTCCCAAGACATTTTATTATTTATCTACACCCATGCTTTAAATCCTCTGTAAGGGGTTCTGAAACAGTTAGGTTACTGCTATCATTAATACAATATCCCGAGCGAGAGCTGGGCCTGCAGCGCCGCGCGCCCACGCGCGAGCAACGCATGAAATTCAGTACAACATTATAACACTCTTGCGGAAGACATAATGATGAGGAGGGAGAGGAAAGTCAAAGACAAAGTCAAAGTCAAAACCTTTATAGAGGATACATATCATGGGTTTAAATAAATATCATGGGTGTTTTTAATCCATAAATATGTATTAAAATATTGTTTGTTTCCCTTATAAAAATAAGAAAAATAAAAAAATGGGTGTAGATAAAGTCTTGTATGCAACTGTACATAATTAGGTATTAAAACACTCATGTGATACTATTATCACATTCGTGTTTTAATACTCCTCGTTATAGTACAGTTGCATAAATAACTATTATTATTTTCATATTTTATTTTAAACCACTGAGTGCAAAAGTAATTACAATAATGATACTTTATAATAATAATATAATTTGTCGTAAACAATTTATTACCTATTTGATTCGAATATTCAATATTATTGATAAAAAAGATTTCGAGTTAAAGAGCACTTCGTTTTATTTTCAGACCACGAACGCAATAATTACTTATCTCATTTTTCATTTAAAAATATTCCCATCAATTTATTCTCAGAAATAACTAATAACCAATTCACAATCAAGATGTGCACACAAAAGATCCCAAAATTACAATTATAAGAAATAGAAAAATCCAATATCTTCGTAGGAATAATGAACTGTCTTTCCATTGGAACTTGGAACCTGAAATAAATTAAAAAGGTCTTTGAACGTCTGTATCTTCATAAAGCTGGGTATTCACCGCAGGTATTCATTGAGGTACTTACGAATATACTCTCCACGAAATTGGCGAGTTTATGGTTGTCGTTCTTCGTACTTACGTCAACCTAATTTTATATATTTAAGGGCAGTTCTCCGAGGTGATTGATTTTTGTGTCCAGGCTTTAAATTCGAAGAAGACGTTAGGATAAATTTTTAAAAAATGAAGCTAAATCTGTGTTTCGGTGGGTTTTGGGTCAGGGAAGTTTCTAAATTCGCTGGTTATGATTTATCATGAATTTGGTCCTAACAACATTTCAATGTTTATTGTAAGATACAGCCATAAGGATGTTATTCCAACGCTTTATTTTAAAATTGTATATATATTTTATTATTTAAGATAATTGACATAAATAGATGTTTTTTAAATTCAGTGGCTCTGATATCAGTGGATTTCAGTGGATAAAATGGTACTGAAATAAAAAAAAAAAAGACCCACAGAAATCAGATTTCATTGCTCAAAATAAGAAATATGTATTGTTTCTTAAAGAAGATTACGTTTTCTAACGCAAAATATTTATCGTGTCCACCTTTTAACGTAAATAATTTAACTGATAAGTTGCAGCTTTTAATTTATTAGTTTTTTAGTGAAGTTAAATTATGGATGTGTTGAAACGAAATAATAACTGCTATGAAAAAGCATTGTTAATGTTGATTTAAGATTTTGTACTTACTCAGCTATCGTTAATTTTGTTTATGTCCCCTATAAAATCATATGTTATCTGATTTCACTGCCCACAAACCTGATTTTGGTGGACCCTCAAATTTAAAAATCAAATACATATCTCGTAAACCGCTTTGTCAATAGGTGCGCCTATTTACATTATAATTACTTAGATTTGATTATATTTTCAATAACGTTAGTCATATATCTTCCAAATACCGAATGAAAACGTATTTACCACCGAAATGAGCATTTTTGGCAAGGTCTGGAGAAGTGCTCTTAAGTACTTATAACTGAAGTCGTATTTAATACAATACAAACGATGATTACCAATAAATATTTTACAGCCATAAGTCATACATACAAATAATTAAATAAAACATTTTATTTTATTTTAGACTAGAATAACTTGTATCCAATCATTCGGTGGGAATTGATTCATGTTTTTTAGCATATGAATGCTTTTTGAAAGCTAGAACGCTACACCATGCACACGTTTGATTGAACGCCTCGGTCACTGCCAGTAAGTCGCTAAAGCGCGATGCAGCATTAGCACAAACGCTAAAATTCACGCGTTTTCGATTCGTTCCATCAAACCCAGAGACTCCAAAACGTTATGCAGCATATTGACGCTGATGTAGACGTGGCTTTAATTAAATAACGCTCTCTATTCAGTTCTTTGAAAGGTTTCCAAGGAGATAACATTGTCTTCCATTTACTTTTACTCGGATTTTGAATGTTTCAGTTGCTAATCAGCATTTAATGAGTTAATCAAATTATAACTGCTTTGTAAACGATTTGAATAACATTTTAAAGAATAATGAATATTTTAGTGTACTATGGGCAACAGCGTCGCTTAACCAGTTTGCAACAAAATTCGTGTGCGCGCGTACCGCCCCTGCACGAACTAAACGTATGTGACAGCGGGCGCGGCGTGCATGCGATTATAACCTTAGCGGTGGTTAAGCGACGCTGTTACCCATGGTACATACAACTCATTAATTTATTACTAATGTGTGAATTTCAAAATTTAAGAATTGAAAATATCTCTGATTTTATAACAAAGTCCAAGCTTCTCTACTTCAATTCTTTCTATGTAGGTAATCCTTTCATGCTTTTAGAGTTCCGTACTCGAAGGGGCCAAACGGAGTTCTATTGCTGTCACTCGTGACGTGTCCTGTCTGTCCGTCCGTCGTCTGTCAAAAAGCTCTAGAAGCTAAACCGTTAAAGCTACAGTCTCTATATTTGCACCAAAAGGTGTGTCTTGCCTACCCAAAGACATTTAAGGAAAAATATATTATATTTAATATATTTTACCCGAACGTGTAGGGTTGGGGTAGGTTTAGAGCTTGTTATTTAGACACAGAAACGTATTTTTCGATTTTAAAAATATTAGAAAACAAAGCATGACAAGCTGCCAAAGTCAGATTTTTGAAATAGAAAAGATATGTATCCAAAAGATCCCGGTTTCGTCGATAGCTTTTCGTTTTGTTGATAAATTAGAAGATGTAATAAGATTAGAATGAGAATGAGAGAAATACTAGACGTGAAATCATACTAAATTCTCCTTTAAGTGATAGTGCTTTACCAATGAAACTGAACATGAACATGTTGTCCAAAGAGACATGGATCGAAAAACACTCAAGTCAAATAATAATTCCACAGGTTTATTAAATAATATTGAATACTGACTTCGAGTATACGATGGTATGTGTAGGAATTATCTTTTCTTTTTTTAGAAGCCTATGTTAGAAGTCTGCACGTTGACTATGAAAATTTTAGTGATAAAATAGTGGTGTTCCTAGGTATACAAAGTTGAAAAGCCTTAACATACGTCTATTTTGAAGCGTGAAAATTATTCTGTATATAAACTTGAATTGTTTAGAATGCCCTAACCGTAGCTCTACAAACGTTTACTTTTAATTTCCGTGATCACATTGATTGATTTTGAGCACGGCGCCTTTGGTAAATATCAGTTGGTGAATTTCAGTAATAAGCTGATTCAATATGACGCAAATCGAAAAATTATGGCTTGGCCACATAACAGAATAACCGGAAGTGTGGCGACCGAATTCAAAATGGCGTGTGATGGACAGTGATGAGCACTACAATCAAACAAATAAAAATTCGCTAGCCGCATCGTCGGTTGCTTTGCTCTTTTACGTGGTAGTCGTTGGAAAGAAAGAAAGAAACAAAATATATTTATTTGGGACCACACAAAAATACACAAATTGTAGCAAAAACAAAAAAAAATCAAAAAAGTCAATTAACATAAACACACATTGCGTATCGTCGCTTGATGCCCGAATGTGCCAAACTCAGTATAAGCAGCAAGCGGAAGGCCTGCTGCCACTGACGTCCATTATACAAGTACGCCTTTGTATAATGGACGTCAGTGCCTGCTGCACTAGTATTCTGCTTGACACATTTATGACATAAAAAACGACAAAACAAATACCTATCTACTTGAGATTGTTTATAAAACACAAAGAAAAAAAACCCGGTCAAGAGCGAGTCGGACTCGCGCACCGAGGGTTCCGTACAATCATAAATATTATATTTGGATATGTTACTTTAGTACAGTCTTTAAAAAAGTAGGATAAACGGCAGACAGGTGGAAGGGCGAACAGGCGGACAGTTAATTTACAAATCTTAACTACAGCTGCTTATGGTGACTGAAAAACGTTTCAGCCACTCCACATTGCAAACTGTTTATTTTACTTGTAACTAATTCTTTAAGAATTAGTTACTACTTGTAACTAATTCTTCGTATATTCGTACGGCAAATAGTAGGTAATTATATTAGAACCAGCCACCAATTATTATTGAAGTATTAGGTTGGGCCATCTGTTGACCGATAGTGGAACTATTTTTTTTTCTTAGGTCAGCATTCTTAGGACAGCGCCATCTATTGACTGGTAGTGAAACTAAAGAACTTTTGTTTGTTTTTGAATTTCTTAAAAAGTGTGTTAATTGAGACATCGTTTTATTTTTCCTGTAATCTTTACAAAAAATACTATCACATGGAATTATTTCAGATTTTTCTCTTTGCAAACTTCAGAGATAAGGGGGAACGGTATTTTTTACATTTTTCATCATAAGTCGAAAACTATGCGGCCTAAGAAAAAAGAAAAAACATTTTTTAAATGTGCAAACAGCGCCCTTTCATATGATACCCCACATGCCCTTGTCACCTCACTTCTAATTTTTAAGACCCCTTTTCAGTCCCTGTTGTAAAAAAAAAAATTTATTTCTTTCTTATTTGCAAAATAATTGAGCAAATGTCATCTTAAACTATTCCAAATTTCAAGTTGATACCATTAGTAGTTCTCGAGATATCCAGCTGTGACAGACAGACAGACAGACTGAGTCACATCATAAGGGTTCCTTTTTTAGCATTTTGGTACGGAACCCTAAAATCACACTAGGCTGAATAGATTTCCTTTACCTTTCCGCAAAGAGAGATAAATCGGCCATTATAATTAAGAAGTTAGAGTTATTACCTGCTCTTCAACGTCTGCGACCTCCCTGCTATTAGTGAGGCTGTTCTTCAGCGAGAGGGTGGTCTGCACGATGAGCGCCAGGATCGGGATGAAGGGCAGCAGCAGAAGTCGCCACAGCTGACAGCGGCGGCTGCGGCACCATCTCCGGAAGCGAAGACCACAGCTGGGGGAGTCTGACTTCTCACTCTTTGGAGCTGATGACAAAAGTAAAAAAAAACTATTATACATGGAACTGAAACGGAATCATTCATCGAAACCTATATTAATGGGGTGTCTATAGATAGGTCTTTAAGAATGACATTGAGGTTCTGTAAACTCTTTTTTCTCAAAGTCAACCGTTTGAAAGATATACACTTACAAAGTAGTAAAATGTGTACCCCCCTCCTACTCCCCCCCTCTAACTTTAAAAAAATAAAAAAAAATATATATATATTATATTTATTATAAGACATTATTTAGCAGTTTTAGGGATATAGCAGATTTTCCAAAACCGCAAAGTTAACTTTGTCATTTATAGAAACACTATGAAAAACAAAGTTATTTTTATTATGGTAATTATGATAACTACGGAGCCCTACTGCGCGTGGCCCGACACGCACTTGGCCCGTTTTTTAACTTAAGATGTTACCCCTTAACTTAGAATAAAAGGATTATACTTCAGATTCGTCCTCGATATTAGTATATTAACACATGTAGTACCGCTTGCATGTATCACCACTTAGCACGTTATTTTAAAGCAATAACCTAAAAAACCTAAAAAGAGAAGGTTTTTGACTTAAAATTGACAGATATTTTGACATTTCCGGTCCAAGTTCGCCCTGTCACTGCTACACGCCAACCACTTCATTCGCTTTTCGTGCTTCGCCACGGACGCACGTATACAGTCTCAAAGTGAGACTTCTTTAGAATTATATTTTTACAGTGAAAATTAAATTATAGTTAAGCATTTACTTCGTGAAGAAAGAAAAAAGTTTTCAAGATGGAAGAGGACAAGAAGAAGAAGTCAAGACGGAGGAACACTTTTAAATACCGTTTACTTGGTTAAACAGCATAATTGCCTGCTATTTATCTGATGCGAACTTACCATACTGGGTACTTTCTGTCAGTTTTTTATTTATCTGATGCGAACTTACCATACTGGGTACTTTCTGTCAGTTTATTTATTTGTCTGATGCGAATTTACCATACTGGGTACTTTCTGTCAAAGCATTGTGTTTAAGACACAATTAAATATCTATTGCACTCGAGATAGTCATACTGGACTATTTCACCGCATAGATACGTCAAACAACGCTACTGCAGCAACTTAAAGTGCCGTTGACGACGCGCCATTGTAAAAAAGCAGACTACCCTCAAAGGTTGCCACGTTGTTGGAACCGCTGCCGAGCACCAATCGGGTGACTCCGTCGTCCGCTGAATCGCAGCCATCCACCTTCCAGGCAGGCGGCCGCTGTGCTGGAGCTGCAAGAGCAGCCCTGACATCAGCGTTGCTCATCAGGTATGAATTTTGACATCATGATATCCTTGGTGTTGAGTTAATCTCAACGGTATTATAGTGTACCATCGGTACTAAGATAAATTTATAGTTTACAAAACTGACAGAGTTAGCTATAAATGCTAAAACTTAATAACTTCATGGAACCAGATATTGAGTTATACAGCAAATAGCTCATACCTGATACTTCACACACCTATTATGTGAAAATAGCTAGCTGCTGGCATGCTGATAGAAATTTCAACTAAAAATGGAATAATAGAATCCTTACATTTTATTATCTATAAATGAATCGTAATTGCAATGCAATTATCCTACTAATATTATAAATGTGAAAGTTTGTGGGTTTGGATGTTTTTTCCTCAATCACGCCAAAACTACTGAACGGATTTGGTTGAAATTTGGCACACATATGGTAAGTAGCCTAGATTAAAACATAGAATGCTTTTAATCCTGATATTCCCACGGGAACGGGAACCACACGGGTGAAAACCCGGGTGGCCGCTAGTAAATCATAAATGCAATTTATGTTTGTTGGAATACAGTAAAAAAAAGTGAAGTTTTAGGCAGCTTTCCAATACAAAACTATATACACCTTTTTTGTGACAGTATTTCGAATTTTTTACATAATGTGGGGCATTACGACGTTCAATTATACCGTACACGATCAACTCTAGTGTAGCTGAGGCTGCTCACTTAAAAGGCCACCGACAGTTCAGTCGAATATGAATGATGCATTGGCCACAGGCCTGATGTGAACGATATCCATCAACAAAAAAAAAAACTGTAATTAAATCGGGCGCAGTACTCAATAAAACAATTTTAAAACTGATTTATATATTTATTTGCCTTAAAAACGACAACAAAAGACGTAGGCAGGTATGTCACATGCTTCATCTCCGACGGCAAGCAAACAGCGAGACGCGGCGAGGAAGCCCCATCAGCTGTTTGTTTCGTCAGTCACAGCAGACTCGCAGACGGGCATTACGGCCCATCCAAATAGTTGCCGATGGTGCATCATCAATTTTTGCCTTCAATCATCATACGTGAGGTAAGGACACCCGTTAAGATAATGTATTCGTGAGGGTTTGTGCTGGTGGCTGGTGTGACATTTGTCTGTATTCAGCGAATACAGGCAGTGGTCACCGACTACAGGCGCAAAGGTCCACTTAATCATTTGCGCCGGTAATCGTCTGTGTGAATATACCATTTAGCCGCGCTACACAGGTCACCCAGATTATTATTATATTTTTCTTATATATATACTATAGTATATCATCTCCAGTCGAGCAGAATGCATAACAGTTATAATACATACAAATAATAGTTTTGTTACAATTTGTTGAAGGTTCAACAGAAGGTGACATGAGTAAAAAAAAAAAAAAAAACAGGTTGTCATATCGGATTTAGTTAAGAACTGTTTAAAATTTAATTTAGCTTTTATAAAAAATTAAGTACTCTAAGTACATAAAAATAATTTTATCACGATTAAAAATGTAGCTTATTGTTTTTAAAAAACACAGTCTAGACTTCCCATCCCATCACCTTTAAGGTTTTAATATTGATAAGGAAAGTGATAGTAATATACGAATCTAAAATCATAAATTTTGGGCATTTTAGTGCCCATATTTTTATTACAAAATTACCGCCGCCGGCTATAAAGTTTTTTAAATAGCATGATTTTCTTGTTATTGGACAATATTTACTATTTATAAGGGTCTCAGAACATTTTTTTAAAGAAATGAAGTTCATCTTTTTTTATACAATGTTTTTTTTTTTATATACAGCTACCGTCGCAACTTTCCATTATATTACAGATGTATTAGCAATTATGATCTTTACAAGACAAACGTTCACAAAACTGCAGAAATCACTTAGTTGAATGTCATCGATACTTACACAGAATTCCGCGTAAGTCTAATTAGAGACGACATATTTTCTTTTGGGCCTTTCAACAACGGGGTGGACTAGGAGACACTAGTGGTCACATCAGGAATCACAAATTGCAAAATATTTGCATATCAATTATCTAGAACATGCAGTTCAATATGCTTTCATCGCAATTTTTCTTATTGTATTCAGTGCGGGGTGTTAAGTATTCTAGATATTATTATTCTGATGCTAAATAGAAATTATTCAATTCATAAATTCAAAAACTAATCACCAGTTTTGTTTTTTTTTTCCAGATTGAGATTGAGTAAATTCAAATGCAATGCAAGTCGAATTAAGCAGTGGAGATAAAATGCAGTAGATTTTCTTTTTCTCTATTCCTAGCATTTGATTTCAAAAATATTTATTTTCTAATTTGAGATTATAGCATTCACAATGCTATTTTGGTTTAGTATTGTACAAAGACTATTCTGACACTAAGATACCAATTATTTTAATTCTTTTCCACCAGTTTTTTAAACACAGGTGTAACGATTGTGCTATCATAATCGTCACAATCTTGAGCCTCGGTTTGGCACCTCTTATTCACATGTAAGGTACTTCTTCGTATATCTTATTCTAATATAAAGTATTAACATTCTATAACTTTTAATTTCAAGGACGGAAATTAATCGCACAAATGAATTGGTTTTCATAACATTATCAAGGTGGTATTATTTTACAAGTATATTATTTATGTTATTATTGAAGCTGCTGTCTGTTAATACTATCAGGAAGTACAGAGTTTGGTAACAGAAACGGTTCGATTATTTAACAAATACTAATATAGACATAATAAACATTTTTTTTTTACAGATGTGTATAACACAATTATCAGTATTAAATAATATTGCGTTCATTATTGAATGGACAAGATTGAGCTAATCTCAAGGTTTGGTAAAGAATTTAACTAAGTACGCCTTTGCGTAGACTTCATTGTACAAATACAATGGATATCTTAGATTACTTAAGACATTTTATTACATATTTTCCAATTTTATTCTTTTTTTTGTTCATCGTTTTTATGCTAAAAGTTTAACTTTGATTACCTTGCCTATTGCACAAATAATGCAAACAATACAAAAAAAAATCAAGAATGGATCATAAATATTTATATTAAATAAACAGTTCATAATCATTTCTTATTTAGAAAGAAATTAAATTCTATATGTAATGTAAGTAATAGATTGCTGAAATGAAACATTTAATGAAATTAAGTAGACTTGTGTTGTGCCAACCAGTTTCAGTACTCGACGTATGCCGATACCTTTATAGCCCTAACAAAAAATATTACTATAAATGTTCCAGGTAACACGGCGAAATGGTCAATGACTCCGCTATATTTGCAAAATATTAAAATATATTATCACCGATAATCAAACTGAGTTTTCCAAACCAACCTTGTATATTTTATATGTATATATGTGCGTGTATATATATATGTATATACACGCACATATATATACAATATATATATATATTGTACCAGCCATCTATAGGTACCGTTTTTAGTATATGTGATCATGTAAAACGTTCAGAATGATGTGAAATGGTATTCTTTTCTTTTTTAAAAAGAGTAATACGCAAGAAATGATATTTCCATTTTCTTATTATAATGCTTTTACATCTACATGTGTTAATATACTAATATCGAGGACAAATCTGAAGTATAATTAATGATTAAACGAACTTACCTGTAAGTGAAGTTCTATCATTATTATACGAAGGATTCGTCCGAAGATATTAGTATAGAATCCCACCCTCCCTACTCATTATTGTAAATTACAATAACTGTTTACCCATTGAAGAAAATGAGGAAATATCATAGGATTTGGACTTTAAACTAAATGAAGTGGTTGGCGTGTAGCAGTGACAGGGCGAACTTGGACCGGAAATGTCAAAATATCTGTCAATTTTAAGTCAAAAACCTTCTCTTTTTAGGTTTTTTAGGTTATTGCTTTAAAATAACGTGCTAAGTGGTGATACATGCAAGCGGTACTACATGTGTTAATATACTAATATCTTCGGACGAATCCTTCGTATAATTATGATAGAACTTCACTTACAGGTAAGTTCGTTTAATCATTAATAGTTCCCTACAAAGCGCACTGTCAATAGTGAGGCAAATAAAACCGAACCAAAATGGCTCAGTTTTTATCCTTCATACGTTACCTAATCTTATCTATAAGAACGAAGTACAGTAGCCCGTAGTACATTTAAATTACGAAAAAGGTTACCGTTTGCCGTTGTGATATAGTTATTTATTATGATGTTGTAGATACTTTAACCCAAATTTTACAGATCGCAACCCGCCGTAACCTATATTTGTATATTTCCAAAAATGATATCTTTTTATTTTTCAAGATTTACCACATGGTTTAGCTATTGTCGTGTTCTACAGCTTTGTTTGATTGCCACTGATAATAGTAAGACTATGGAAAGTGACTATATACAGATTTAAGACCAGATAAAGTCCATCTATTTTCATCTGGTCTTAAATTTGTGTATGGCTACTTTTCATAGTCTTACTATTATTTGTGGCAATCAAACAAAGCTGTAGAACACGACAATAGCTAAACTATATGGTAAACCTCGAAAAATAAAAAAATTGAATTTTTTGAGATATACAAATATAGGTTACGGTGGGTTGCGATCTGTAAAACTTGGGTCAAAGTATCTAT
Organism: Agriphila geniculea; assembly: GCA_943789525.1. Taxonomy (NCBI): domain Eukaryota; kingdom Metazoa; phylum Arthropoda; class Insecta; order Lepidoptera; family Crambidae; genus Agriphila; species Agriphila geniculea. The sequence continues at coordinate 1,235,140 of OX038879.1, read as the reverse complement.
AACATCGTAATAAATAACTATATCACAACGGCAAACGGTAACCTTTTTCGTGATTTAAATGTACTACGGGCTACTGTACTATACCTTCAGGGGATTAGTTATATTTTATTGGATTTTAGTTACGATTATGTAACGTATGAAGAATATAAATCTGGAAACTGAGCCATTTTGGCCCAGTTTTTTACCATTAAAAACGGTTATCAGATGCAAATCGCCAGATACGTATTTTTGGCCGAGGATTTCGGGAGGATCGAGATGAAAATAGTACCAAAAGGTTAGGAATTTTTTGAGACACGTGTGAACGTTTTGAAAATCTACTACTAGTAAATGTTTTTGGAATTTTAAAAAATTCGGGTTGTTTGGGGGATGTTTGTTTACTAAATTGTAAATATTTCGGAAACCGACTTTAAAAAAATGAAGAAAGGTCTTAGGGTCCTATTAGTTTAGCTACAAAATGGTAAAAAAAAAATTGGGTAATAATAATTGTGACCTGTAGGTGGTCCTTTTAGATTTGGAATTGTAGAAAATCGGGTGTTTCCGTACATAAAAAGTGATGTAGCTTCTATGATTATGAACCGATCGTCATGTTAATAGTGTTAAAAGATTCAGAAGTAGACAAGAAGTGCATTCGTTGGAATTTTTAAAAATCGGTTAATAATATTTCAGCCACGTTAAGGCAGTCAGCTTTCATTAAACAAAATCACAATAGTAAAAATAAATATATAGGTACTACCATAAGAATAAATAAAACTGGGTACTACCTAGGTAACTTTAAAAATATAATAGGATTTTGCATTTGATTCGATTTTGGTTTTTCGTAAATTTTTGTATTCATTTTCAATGCTCCGATTCTTGCGAGGACTGTAAAGTGAATTTTTACACACTTTATATAAGGACTCGGCTTCTAGGTGTTATTATTCTAAGCCTCTTACTGACGGAGGTCGTTATAGAAAAAACAGGTGCGGCTAATAGAATTCTACTCTACATAATATTGGACAATTCATGCCTTGGCTAACCGCCATCTGTTTATTTTCTACGTTTTTATACTGCAAGTAAATATTATTAATCAGCTTTCAATTTGTATAAAGTTTCATGTAGTTAGAACGCATAGTTTTCGAAATATATTTGAAAAACCAAAACAGGGATCAAGAAACGAGAAACATGGTACTTAAATTAAACTTAATAACTGAAAATTAAACTTTGTATGCCGAAGTGATCATTTATATGAAAATTTGTAAATTCCTAAGAACATTCTTTATCAAAGCTGATAATTCTCTGCTAATAATATTGTATTTAACTTTATTCACAATCTCTGAAATTATATTTTCTCAACAACTAAGTTAATAACAACTAAGGTAGGTACATTTTAAGAAATACCGTTAAAGTAATAAACATGAAAGCTTTTAGTCTAAATTATTTTTTTTTTGTTTGCTGTAACATGACGGAAAAACAATTTTTAAGTTCTTTCATCAAGTAAGTCTGTTATCTCCGTAATGGAAAAGTTAGACTTTGCAATCTAGTCGGTACCTACTCAATTTAGGCATTTGATAGATTTATAAGCCCATGTAGACTTAATAGTGGCGTGTGCTCAATAAAGAATACGGCGTTTGGTGATCGAGGGATATTGTTTGGCAGGGTGAACTTTCTGAACCCTTAGATCATTTTAAGAAGGGGAGCCATCTTGAATTTTTGTATGGGAAGGAGATATAAATAAATAAATAATAAATAAAAATCATTTATTTCAGGCTTGATACCCATACATTTGAATAGAAACATTTAAACAATAATAAATAAATTAAATTAAATTAATAAAATATAATATAATTAATATAATATATGATATAATACAATCTTCTTTTTGTATGGATTTTTATTTTCAAAACACTTCGTGTGGGATATCGGATGAAAGGGATTTTTGAGGAATATATACAATATTTTAATATTGTAGCAACTAGTTTAAAAAAAATCGGTAAAACATTTTCCATACTAAGTTTGGACTCTTGCAGGAAGAAAACCACTAAATGAATTCTTATGAAACATACGCCAAACAACTTCTAATATACTTTTATCTAACATCCTGGGAGAAAATTAAAAAAAAATAACATTTTAACATTTTGAAATATTTTGATCCCAGTATTGTATGAGTTAAAGTACCAAAATCAAAAAAATAAAAAAAATACTTAATGTTAGTTTTTAAAAAAATGCTTCCAGGATCTTAGATAAGAGTATATTACGAGTTGTTTGGCGTATGTTTCGTAAGAATTAATTTAGTGGTTTTCTTCCTGTAAGAGCCCAAACTTAGTATGTTTGGAAAAGGTTTTTCCGATTTTTTTTAAACCAGTAGCTACAATATTATAATATTGTATGTATTTCGAATCAGCACAAAAATCTCTTTCATCCGATATCCCACACGATGGGTTTTGAAAAAAAAAACATATTCCATACAAAAAAAAATATTGTATTATATCTACTTCCCATATAAAAATCCAAGATGGCTCCCCTTCTTAAAATTATCCAAGGGTTCAGAAGGTTCACCCTGCCAAAGGATATCCCTCGATCACGAAACGCCGTCTATTGCACTTTTATGTCGTGTGGAAATGCAACTATAATATTCTGTAGACCAAATATTGAATTGTTGACAAGGCCTGCTTCACAATCAAAAAGATTTTGAAAGGCGGCAAACGGTCTTTACTAGCTAGATACCTATTTGAAGTGAAAACTTCTTTAGCGGCGTTGTACGCTTTTTTGTAATGGGGAAAAAATGCTAAACTCGCGTCAGTAAGAATCACGTGACCCTGATTGAAAATTCGTAAGACTGATGTGACGGATGGAGAGTAGACAGCCGGCGGCGGAAGTAGCAACCATAGCAACGCGCTAATTTTTTAATTCAATGTCAAAACTCTAGATTTTCTGTCGAGCTGGTATGGATAAGACTTTCGTACAATACTGTTCTGTATTCGTAAATTCAAATGCAGAGTAAATTCGTAAGACGGCAATTCGTGCAAAATTATTCCCTTACCATGCCAAAATATCAAAAATATGCACAACGTTAATATTCAAGTTTTTGCTTCTGCCGGCACTCCCGGAGTGCAACCCATTTTTTTTTCATCGCATGCGGTTGTAATGTCACAATTGACAACACGCACTTGAATAGCACAAACTTATTTGACTCGGTGACGGCGTCGCTGTCGTTATTTATTTTTATTTCGACGTTATTTAGGTAACACTTAGTTCCAGTTTTGGCCACCGGGTCAAAAGAGATGTCCCATCGTTGCCCCAGTTTCATTTTATTTAATTACTTTCATAATTAAAAAATGCTAATTACATTTTATTTAGGTATAGTATCAGTCAAGAAATGTTTTATATTTAGAAATACAATTACAAAAACATTAAGTTGCTTTCTGAAGTATTTTGTGAAAAAAATGTAAGTAAATAGTACTATCATGATAAAAAATTGTGATTTAAAAGCGTTTTAATTTTAAAATCCCACTTTTTAATGCAGAAAATAATTATTAATCTGATTCTAGAGTAAAATACCTACTCTGACATATAACTTTGATTAAGACGCGATAGACTTTCATTTTTTGAGAATGGTGAGGCAAATGACATAGGCGCGAAGGGACATGTCCTTTGGTTGTGTCAGTGTACCTCTGCTGCACCTCTGACAAGTACTGGCCAACGACCAAGAATATGAATAGAAAATTCTTCCCAACGACCGATTCAAAAATACTGATTTTGCTATGTCGAATGCAAATGAGTAGTGTCAAGAGAGTGGTTCAAAAAGTTGTTTACTTGATAGGGTGATTTGACATATTTTTCATACCTTATCGTCAAAGTGCAAAGTAACCTAGTCATGTACATAGTACAAGGGTCTGGAATATTGTTGGCGTCGATATATATCGTTTCTATTGAAAATCGAGGGCAAAATACGAATGATTCGGTGTGTCTATCACATCGGTAATCAAACCCACGTCTCCCGGTTTTGCTGTTAAGGACCATGGGCAACAGCGTCGCTTAATCACTCCTAAGTTTAAAATCGCATGCACGCCGCGCCGTCACTGCATTATGTTTAGTTCATGCAGGGGCGCGTGCACACGCGTGCACACGATTTTTGTCTGTTGTACATTGTTGTTGTCCCATAGCACGTAATACTAACATTTATCTGTGGTTAAGGCATAAAATAAATAATTCTTATGATTATGGTACCAATCGCCGCGCCGCCGGAACTGTTTGTATTTGTATTACTTTTGTATTACTCTAATCGGCCATATTTTTACACACACTCCCATGATCGCGGCAATGAGCATGCAGCGAATCAGACGAAACTTAATGATGTCTCTTTATATCTTTCTAACGTATTCCGTATGGTGGCGTTCATTTTTGTCCCTTTCTTGATGTAATATGTCAATGTATCTGCAGTACCTGTCGCTGTTTTAAATTGCATTATGTTGGCGCATGACGCATCTAAACTTTTTTAAAATCATTGGTTTGGGCTTATAGATTTGAACAAGCTTTAGAGTGTAACAAAGCTCTTAAAATGTTCAGAGGCATTTTGATCCTGGCTAGTCAGAACCGTACGTATTAGTGTATTGACTTTTTTATTTCATTGAACAAAATAATGTAAATAAAAAACAAGTCATTGAAACATTTTGGGAAAAAAAATATTAAAAAATATTAAAAACACGACTGCCCTGCCAAAAACGAACTAAGAAGTTAAACAACAAGTGTCATTGCAGTCGGGGGACCTTATTATGGAACAATTTTTGATGAAAGAGGTCCCCCGACTACAATGACACTTGTTGTTTAACTTTTTAGTTCGTTTTTGGCAGGGCAGTCGTGTCTTTAATATTTTTTAAATTTGTTTATTTTTATTTCACACATTTTAGTGACATTTTATATAGTTTTAGAATGTGCTCATCAAGGCTTTTCATTTGATACCCATATTGTAATAAAAGAAGAAAAAAAATTTTTTTTCACATTTAAAAATGGCGTCGTACAGTCCCCATATTATTTTTTTCTAAAAAAAATATAGCCAGTGTCACTTGGGATGCTGTAAGGATTCTAACGATACCCTATTTATCCAAATCAGTTTAGGCATTTAGAAGTTATGGTGGAATAAAGAAACTCACATACCCACAAACATACATGAACCCTGAACACATATACACTCTTTTTGCTTTGGGCAGTCGGGTAAAAAAGATTACCATACCTATTTAAATATTGTATCTACATATATTAGGTATTACTCGTAAATAGAATGCTTAGATACGTAATCTTTTACTCTATAAAGTATAAAAAATATAACCTAATTAAGATCACGGTCTTGCTGGTTTAATTAAAATCTAAATTAAAATAACCAGTAATTACTTCAGCTAATCGTTCATACCGAGTTAAATGTTATTGTAACTTAATTTTAGATACTAATTTACATATTATTCTGAACAAGTGACTCAAATCAGTTACGATGAATAAAATTAGTCGTCAGTAACTTCATGAATATTTTAACTGAAAATTGTGTTTATTCGATGAATATTCATTTAGTATTTTTTTGCAACCAATTGTGTACAAATATTTATCTTATCAACATTTGCATACCTACTTTTAGCGATGATTGTACTAATATATACAGGGTGTCCCAAAACTTTGCCACACGGAGGGAAAGTTTGAAGAGAGGACAACCCTAAATATTGAAGATAGGATATTTTACTGAAAGAAGACTTCATTTCAATTTTAAAAATAATTGGAACTGCTTTCAAAGATTTTTGAAAAATTGCTTGCCACCAGGAATCGTACCCACTATTTAGTGGGTTTTTTTTTACATATTTGTATAAAAAAAACTTTTTTATGTTTACGATACCGATTAAAAGAGTTACTCTTTAAAATTACGTTTTCTTACATAACACAGCAACTTAAACAAAAGAAAGATCATGAAATTTAATATTTGAATTTTAATTATTATTAATTTCTATGGTTTCGTATGTGATAAATAAACTTTGAATGCAGTTCGTGTTGTTTTTAAAAACAAAATGAAGTCTTATTTTAGTAAAATTTCTTATTTCCAATATTTAAGGTACTTTCCCTCCTCAAGTTTTGGGACATTCTGTATACTGTGATAGGCACACACACAGCACAAGTAAATCCAGTTGAGGAAATATCTGACATAATTAAGTATTAAACAACTAGCCTCCACCCGCGACTTCGTCTATGTGGACAGTAGAAAAATATGGCGACCAGTTAAAATTACTACAAATCCATTACAGACAACCGCATCTAAATCGGTTAAACCGTTATGGAAAAAAATGCAAAATGCGTTTGCGCACAAACAAACAACCTCTTACCTTAAAGGCAAAGTCCATTCGGTTAGATAGTGTCGCCCTTTTATCGCGCCGACTTTGCACGTGCCGCTTCTTGTCAAAGGATGCCGCCGCATAAACAAAGGATACCGCGTGCGGCGTACACCCACAAGTCAATTTGTATTTTGGCAGTTTAGATAGAAATGCCGTAGTGGAAAGTTGTATTTGTAATTGTAACCGGTATTCCTGTCTCTGAACACAAGTGCTTGCGGGTGTACCGACACTATCTAAGCGAATGGACTTTACCATCTCCGACCTGTCGCAGGTAGGTAAATAAATGCAATCGTATCGTATCCAGTCCTAATAGAAGATTACGTTTGGAAAAATATTAGTTTCCTCTACGAATGTATGTGGCGGGCGCCGTAAATCTTTCATACGAAATATTCAACTCGATTTCTGTACATTTTCGTACCTGGGTATACCATTTCCGCTCGCTTCCGTTCCAATACAAACGCGTCATCAAGCCCACCGGGAGTACATAAAGCCGTTGTTTGGTTAACGTCTCTCGTTACATAGAGTTTGAATGTCGTCATCAAATTATGCCATTTCAACTTTATCGCCTTACATATAAAACACGTAATGGCTTGAAGTTAAGGTTTGAAGAAAATTACTTACATTAGATTTTTGTCTTTGAATAATTTATCATAACAGCTCAATAAGTAGTTCACTGCAGGACGCAGGCTATCTCGTGGGAGGACATTGATAACCTCCATGATTGGCAGGCGGGTTGGGGAACCACCGTCGTGGACCATTTTCATCGGAAAAAGTTAAGTCACTGATGAGTTGATGACAGAATAGAGAAGCCTTTTACAATATTTCCTTAGATATTTAACCCGTCAAGCATCGGAAAATGAGACACAATAGATTATCCATTGTTGTGCGGCCTCATGGGGCCGCTTGGGAATTAATGAATTAATGAAATTTCAGGCCTAGGAACTAAGTTTCATTTAGGTAGAGTTTAAGATACTTACCTTTGCTAAGCTGCAATTCGAAAATAATCTTGAATGGGTGGTAGGGAAAAAATATTTTTTTCATACTTTGTTCGAATAGATATCGAAAACCGCTATAGCAATCAAATAAAAATAACTATTCATTTGGTTCACTTTCATAAATTCGATAATATTTAACCGGGAATACGTGACAGGTCGTGTATGGACATAGGACAAGGAAGCTGTTTTAATAAGGTGTCAATCCAAAAGCAGCTTTAATCCCTTGACCTAAGGTTGCTACGAAGGTTTATTTTAGCAAAGGGGTTGTGGGTAAAAATGTGTAATTGGATGCCTGTCTGCATTAGACGGGTGTGTTAATATGTCAAAATGTACATTTTATTTCTATGAATAAATCTTCGCTGGCGGAAAAATTTGAAAAACAATGTTATTATTAGGTCCTTTGTTGAGTTGTGGCCACTGTAAACAATTTAATGCCGTCTTTACAATTTTTTTTAACTGACTTCAAATAAAAGAAGGGTTACCAATTCGTTGTGTAACGTATGATAATCTAAATGCAAACCTCTTAACAACAGTTGAACACAATGAAACCAACTTTCCGTAATTGAAAACAACTTTTATTTTTGTTTCACTCAACTCCATACAGAGTGTAATTAAAAACGAAGTATATTTTGTTCATAAATATTTATACCGTGCTTTTAGTTTAGTTGCTAAAACAACTTTATTCACAGATGTTTATAAATTATTCCATTGAATTAATATGAATGGTGCCTATAGATACAGATACGTATTATATTATTTTGATCGTGCAGATAATAATTTCAACTCAAACATTTGCGTTAGATTTAATTCAAATATAAGAAAATGAAGCAGGCTGCTCTGATCCCAAAGTAAATTGGTAGCTAAAGTGAAGCACTAGTATTATTTACTCCTCGATGTCACTAGAGACATCGAGGAGGGTACGTCAAAAACTCAGACCCGACCAGAATAAATTTATTTTATTTATTTATTTATTTACTCTTTATTGCAAGTACTTACACAAAATACAAATAAATGGCGGACTTAATGCCATTAGGCATTCTCTCCCAGTCAACCAGTAATTGTGCCAGCAATAAACAAACTATAGTCGAAATGGTTAAATTATATTGAATTAAATTAATAAATATATACTTAACTATAATACACTTACATAGGTACCATACTTATACAATATAATAATATACACATAAATAAACTACTTATACATAATATAATATATAGAAGAATAACAAAGGTCTGATATGAAGGGGATAATGTGAAGAAGTAAGATAATGTTCACGTACCAATCTCTTAAATACAAACTTGCTGGGGGCACTTCCTATTTTCAGGGGTAGAGCGTTCCAGAGTCGTATTGCCGTGAGGAAGAAAGAGTGAGAAACGAAGCCAGGTGTGTGGATCAGAGTCAGCAGGGTAAGATTGTTATCTGAGCGAAGGTTGTAATAAATAATAGTGCTTACTCTATAAAGCTGTTGACCTTGCGTTTGTAACATTTTTGAATATTTTTCGAAATGGCTGAAATATTATTTTCCACAAAATCTCCGCCATTTTGAAAAAAATAACATTTCACGAGAAGCAGTTGAGAAATGCGACATGTAGAGGAGAACAAGCGAACAGCCGGACAAAGAGACAGCGGGACAGACATACGAAAACATTTTTGCCCAAGTAAAAGCAGAGACGCTTCGCTCGCGTTTCGCGCTCGCTCGGTCAACAATTACCCAAGTCAATTATAGATAAAAGTTGGTTTCTACATATTGGCGCGACCGGGGATTGTACTCGGGAGTTCCAGAGATGAAAACTATGTCCAAGCCACTGACTGTCCGTCAGTCTGAACCTTTCTAATCACAGGGCACTTTGAACTTTAGTGTTAAATAAAATAAGGCCTCTTGTGTGTCTTCATTCGTCGCAACGCAAATGGGAAAGAGTCATAATAAAATGGTATCATAACTAAAGAATACATATTGGCAAAAAGCCAAAAAGAACCCCTTTTCAGTCCCAAGATTTCCCAATTTCCTGTTGTTGTAAGAACTTATGCTAAAAGATAAAGCTGCCTACTCACGCAAAAGCAATAAATCATTTTTGATAAAGACGTAGGTATTCGCAAACTTTTACAGCCCTTTCTTTCTTTTGTACGTTTGTAATTTTGACGTGAAAAGGCAGGAAAAATCCGTGAATAAATTCATCCTACTAATTGGCAGACCCAAGTAGTAGGATTAACCTGCCATGTCTAAAATATGAAAGGTTCTATGATGCTTTATCAGTCAATAAATAAATATTTCAGACAAATCAATCCATTTAGTAAGTACCAAGCTAAGCAAAGAATAATAAATTTTGTACTATGGTCACTAAATAAAATAACGTAAGGAACATTATAAATATTTTTTTCAGTTTTAATACTGAATCCCGATATCAGAAGAGCTCGGTGGCGCAGTAGATTAGCGTCTGGCCCTGCGATTGCAGAGGTTAAACAACTTTCGCAAAGATCGGTCATGGGATGGGTGACCAAAATAGTACATTATGAGACAAGTTAGCTTAGGTTGCTTATTGCACACGAGGCTGTGGGTTGCAGCCCGATCCACAGGCGAGGGCGTAACTCAGCCTAATGTGCAATGTGCAAAAGCTCACGAGTTTCATACGACGTTTTTTAACACATTTGCGAGGAAAAACAAAGTAATTTACCACACAGCAACAAATACGACGAAAACAAAATATGAAAATTATGGGATTCTTCCCATGTTTTTTGTTTTTTTTTTCACATGCCCAATGCAATAATATTTTGCGAACAAAGGGGTGAGTGAGCATACAGCCTACTTCAAAATTATAATTTTAAGTGATAAAATGCAAATATTTAATATTTTATAATAAAATATTGTGAATTATGAATAATTTGATAACAATAAATATTTGTTTGACTTAATTAAGGACTTACACATTTATTTATTTCATAAATGAATATGAATTTTCAGCGGCATAAAACCTCTTTGTTGTTACTAAAAAAAAAATAACTGCATTACCTGGTTAAATTGGGAATGCTCTGTTTACTCGCATATAACTTGCAGTAAGGTACTAATTTAACTTTGTAGGGTAATTCTATAATGAACTAGTGTTTTATATATTATTGCACGGTGTTTGTTATAGCTCGGTTTATGGCCCTATAAGCGATATATTAGGGCTCACTTTACGAGCAAGTGTGTTGAAAATGTATTATCTTGAGCTCCTCTGTGCTTCGAACGAAAAGCACGTTAAGCTGTTGGTACCGGTTGAATTTGCTGTCGTTAACACCCACCAATCCGCATTGGGCCCGCGTAGTGGGTTATGGCCCATTCTCATTATCCACCCATAAGGAAGGCCTATGCCCCAGCAGCGGGGATATTAATTAAATGGCTACTGTCGATACCGATAATCAATAGACTAGAGGTCCAAAAAGCACAGACTAAAAAACCAACCAAGTGCGAGTCGGACTCGCGCACGAAGTGTTCCGTACCAAAAAATGGCAAAAAAAAACACGTTTGTTTTATGGGAGCCCCCCTTAATATCAATTTGCAGTTATTGGCTCCGTGCACACTTTTAGCGCCACCTAGCATGTTGCAACTTTGTTGGCTCTGACCTGACTGTTTTGACGTTTTGATATTGTAATGGCGGCATTGTGACAACATATTAAAAAATACTATACATATTGTTTTATTCATGTAAATTTCAAAATTACTGTGATTTGGGTGGACAAAGTGTTGTGAAATCATTTTTGGTCATTTAAATTAAATATGGCAAGTAAGATCTATTCAAAAAGAGTGTTTTATTTTGGTTATATTAGGGTTTGTTTACTTACATATTTTTTTGGTTGTAGATTTTGTAAAACAAGAGGATAAAGCTACTTTAATAATTTTATTAAGTGATAATAAACATAGATAATTGGTCCTGTATCGCTAGTAATCAATTAAATATCGTTTTCAAACAGATTACAGAACCTTCATTATTTCTACTTTTTGCCACCATGAGCGCTGCGATCGATTATTATACCTTCGCACCCAGCGAATGGCGGCAACAGAAATACATCATCTGTGAAAATTTCAACTGTCTAGCTATCACGGTTCACGAGATACAGCCTGGTGACAGACAGACAGAGACGGAAAACGGAGCCATAGTAATAGGGTCCCGTTTTTACCCTTTGGGTACGGAACCCTAAAAATATTGAATTACACAAATCTATACCGCTAAACGTAACATTATATTGATGTTACAACACTAGAGCTGTTGCGAAAGTATCACAATACAAAATCAGGATCAATAGACGCGTTTGTTATGAAGACGATATTTCTGCGTCACATATATTTGTGTTATGACAATTCTATTCAACTGCACAGAACAGGCAATTTGTTATTGTTTTGTGTGGATCTGTATTGACTGAGGTTGAATACACGATTCCTCTTTTCGAAAGAATATAATTTTTGCGGCAAAGAGGGCCTTTCAAAGTGATATTTAAAAAAAATATATATTAAAATCACGACTGCCCTGCCAAAAACGAACTAAAAAGTTAAATAACAAGTGTCTTTGCAGTCGGGGGACCATCTTGTGGAACAATTTTTAACCAAAGAGGTCCCCCGACTGCAAAGATACTTGTTATTTAACTTTTTAGTTCGTTTTTGGCAGGGCAGTCGTGTTTTTAATATTTTTTAAACTTATTTATTTTTATTTCACACATTTTAGTAACATATTATATACTTTTAAAATGTGCTCGTTAAGGCCTTTCATTTGATGCCCATATTGTAATAATTGAAAAAACAATTTTTTTTCACATTTGAAAATGGCGTCGTACAGTCGCCATAGTGACTTTTTCCAAAAAAAAAATAAAGCCAGTGTCACTTAGAATTATGTAAGGATTCTAACGATACCATATACATCCAAATCCGTTGAGTCATTTAGAAGTTAAATGGTGGAATAAAGAAACTCACATACCCACAAACATACATGAACCCTGAACACGTATACACTCCTTTTGGGCAGTCATGTAAAAAATACTAGCAACCTATATGGAAAGTTATAAGTAGTATAATAAAAACAAAAGTTATTAAAATTGCAACTAATTAATTTTTAAATTCATAGAAAATACACATCTTTCTGGGAGTAAGAATATCCAATAACATAAAACTAATCAGATTTCGGGCAGTCGTGTTAAAATAAAAATAGTAACCCCACTAGATGGCGTTGATGGAAAGAGAAGTATCCAGGAATCTTATATTCATATTGGAAGTATCAAAATTGGCTTTTCAAAATAAACGGCCTGTACCAAAAAGGAAAGTAAGCGCTCGCTGGCTGACATCTGCCCAAAGAGAAACATTTAGGGTTATATCTACCTGTCTACCTGAGTGCTCTTCGAAGCTTAGTAAAAAAAATCGGGTTGCACTCCCGGGAGTGCCGGCAGAAGTGAAAACTTGAATATTAACGTTGTGCATTTTTAATATTTTGAAATTAGCGGCAAAGGATTAAAATTATTTCTTTCCTATTACTATACAGTCACACAATTCAATCAGTTTGTAATTAGAGAAAAATTCTAAAGATTTCGAGCCAGTGGCCTTTTTAATTTCTACATGCACGTATTCTACGATTTAAACTTATATTCACAGAGTATAAATATTGTTTTCAACACACTTGCTCGTAAAGTGAGCCCTAATACATCGTAGACCAAGCTCCCGTTGCATGAAACCTTACCTCACAAGGTGGAAGAGCAGAAATGTGTTGCAGTAATAGATATTACTTAGGAACACTGGAATTTAGTGGGTTGCCATCGCATATCCTGGAAGAACATATATATTTTTTCATTATCGTACCGCAATTTTGAAAAAAAATATTACGTCATGAGGTGAAAGATCGAAACGGTTACCCATCAAAAGAGAAACATTTGGAGATCAAAACCCGCATGGGTTGCCAGGCCCAATCCTGGCAGGTTTCAAGGTCAGCCAAGTTTTATGAGACCCAAAAATGGGGTCACTTACCTCATCAGGTGGAGAGATAAATGTGATGCAGATTAGGGCCATAAACCGAGCTATAACAAACGCGTGCAATAATATATAAAACACTAGGTTGTTATAGAATTATCCCTACACAGTTAAATTAGTGCCTTACTGCAAGTTCTATGCGAGTAAACAGAGCATTCCCAATTTAACCGGGTAATACAGTTATTTTTTTAGTAACAACAAAGAGGTTTTATTCCGTTGAAAATTCATATTCATTTTTGAAATAAATAAATGTGTAAGTCCTTAATAAAGTCAAATAAATATTTATTATTATCAAATTATTCATAATTCACAATATTTTGTTATAAAAAAATCAAAATCTTTGATTACTTTGTATTTTCCTCGCAAATGTGTTGAAAAACGTCGTATGAAACTCGTAAGCTTTTGCTCATGGCAGACTCGGCTGAGTTATGCCCTCGCCTGCGGCTCGGGCTGCAACCCACAGCCTTGTGTGCAATGAGCAACCTAAGCTTACTTGTCTCAAAATGTACTATTATGATTTCACCGAAGAGATCGCTGCTATTTGTTCCATTTTCAAAATTAGCGCGTTGCTGGTGACACAAGTGTTTACGTCTTAAAATGACGTGCTGCCATTTTCAACGCGCCCCGTAGAAAGAGAGGGGGATACTTCCGCCGCCAGCTGTCTACTCTTCATCCGTCACATCCTTCTTACTCATTTTCGATCAGCCACGTGATTCTTACTGACGCGAGTTTAGCATTTTTTCCCCATTACAAAAAAGCGTACAACGCCGCTAAAGAAGTTTTCACTTCAAAAATTACATCGACACATACATTTTTATCAACGACATTCTATCGAGCTTGCATTTTTTGTCATTTTGAAAAGCCCTCATTTTTATAAAAAGTTCGTATAAGCTTAAAAATATAATATTTTTACTGATACCAATTAAAATTCCTCCAACTGTATTATATAATAATGATAGTTAATAATAAAGTATCATTCGGAATTCTTTGTCCATCTATAAACCAGTGGCTCCGTAAGCTGTAGACTCAAATTGTATGTTTTTTAAAAACAAATAACACATAATAGAATTAGTTTTTATTTACGTATACTGTGTAAATAATATACGCAGTCCTAGGTTCTGTCACAAAGTCACAAAATTATTTGTTTCCATATATTTTATTAATATTGGCCAGAAATGTTTTGATTTATGAACTTTTGGAGTCTTCTATAAAAAAACCAAAATTTACTTTGGACCGCTAACAAAAACGTTTTGTTACGTTTTTGATCATTTTTCGGAACTGTTGTAATGTCTTTTTTATATATATATTATCTCCACCATTTCGAAAAACTAACTCTAGTGAAAATTATATATAATTATCAAACCTGCTTACAAAATTTCACGAGAATCGGTTGAGAAATGCGACCTGTAGAGGAGAACAAACGGACAGCCGCGCCGGACGGACATACAAAAGAGTTTTTTTTTGCTCAAGCTGAAGCAGAGACGCTTCGCTTGCGCTTCGCGCTTGCTCCGTCAATGAATGTTAAGACATCTTGTTACCTAGTTTCAAGATTTTTGTGGAACTTTTTTACATTCATAACAAATATGATAAAATGAATGATATTACGATCATATACAACGTGTTACAAAAATAACCCTAATGCTGAATATGGTAGATAGGGACCATCAAACTGAACAACTTTTACTATGAGACCAACTCTGAAATCGTGCAAACACACCACGCAATGTACCTCTACTGGCATTCCTACTCTTTGCTGGGCCGAGCTGCGGGCGTAATGTAAATATAGCCTTATTATATAAAAAAAACATGACAAAACGGACGCACTATTTACACAGCAAGTTCACTATTTATCTATGGTCGCCGCTTTCTGTCTGTTGCCGCCGCGATCATATCGTCGTAGTTTTACTTCCTTCCTATTCCTACCCGCCAATATCCTAACAAAAAGGCACATAAATTAAAACACTTTTTAACGGATACTAGCGCGGTTTTATTGAAAGTACTTTGGTATTTAGTTGTTCGTCAAAGAGCATGTAGCTGACATGAAACATAGGCGCGATAACAAGTCTGCAGTGAGTGAACACGCCTTTGAGGGGCCCAACCATTATATTAGATTTGACAAACCCCAAATCCTTGCTAGGGAACGTAGATTTATCCCTAGAATGCTCCGCGAGGCTATCGAAATAAATAAATATCCTAATTTCAATAGAGATGATGGTTGGAAAATTTCACCAGCTTGGGACCCCATCATTCACAAGCTAAAGCCTCTCACACACACTGTAAGATCTAATGATACGGTTAGTTCCTTTTGCAAATAAATAAATTAATACAAAAGACGGAGGTCGGCTTCCTCTCCAAGTTTTCTTTCGCCATTTCTTTCTTGGAGGGGCCTCCCAATTTAATGAAATGGTGGTAGTTTCAGTAGATTCTCTCTCTTTTTAGCATTAAATAATTCATAAAATTAAATTATAAATCAACATAAAATAATTAAAAATATTGTTAAATTTTAATTTCTGAACGTCTAAAAAAATTCATCGCTTGAGGGTAGGCTCACGGGTAGCTTCAGTCCCCCGTGACCACGGCAGCTGCAAAGGTGCCGAAACGTCGGGAAAACCAAAAATCAAACCAAATACCAACTAAATACCAAAGTACTTTCAATAAAACCGCGCTAGTATCCGTTAAAAAGTGTTTTATTTCATGTCTAGTGAGCGCGTAAGCTTGAGAAGTGAAAAAGGCACATGGCTTCGCTCGCCGGCCGAACGAAAAGTGCAAGGACAGTCTATTGCGAACTATTGTGACATCAACACGTTATAATTTGTCACCCCGCGCAACTCATCTAACCGCATCCGCGTAGCCCAATAAGTTTCAGTGTTACGTGTATTAGTAAAAACGTGACGAAAGGACGGTGTAAATCGACGTGTTTGTGGACTTTGTGGCCGTTCACATCCCATCACGCAAGTCGTGCGTGCTGCGCAGGCGACGACGCAAGCTTGCCATTGCAAGTCTCACGAGCTGCTGCTAAACCAAGTAAGTGCCTTTTCCTTGACCCGCCACCGTCCATGTCTGTAACCTACCGCAATCCCGCTGCCCGCCAATTCTTTTACACCCGCATTCCATACCGCATTTTTGACGATTGAATGTCTTTACCGCGATTATTTATTAATTTGATTTTCGACATTAATATGTACGAAACACTGTCACTGGCAAAGAAAATTTAGAAAAGTTATGGAAAAGTTTTACATTTTATCGAAACAAGAAAAAAATGAAAAGCCGCTTTTGTATACATGCGTGCGTGACATATAAAACACATATTGAAGCAAAAATACTAGAAATACAATGTAAATAATATGTGAACGAAACAGCACCTTGCTTATCACAGTAACTAATAGAAAGTGAAATCTGTAAATAAATAACAAAGAAAACAAAGCCACCTCGAAGCATAGCATCTGCTTGTATTGCAAAAACTAAGTAATTACCTAAGTATTTATAAATCTTAGCCTAAAGTAACTTTTGCTGTAATAAACATGCTTTGAAACAATTTTAAAGGCATTTGGGCAAATTATTCCAACACTTCGAGGCTGCTTAAGTGAAAGACCCACGGAAGGCAGCAGGTCTATGTATGGGTGTCTGGATCAATTATAGGAGGCAGCTCTGGTACGGTATTAGTTATAATCCTTTGCCCATCTAATTTTGTCATACAGATATTCGGGTGCTTTTGATTGTATACTGTCAAAGAGCAGGCTGGTAAAGTGAAGCTTTCTTCGAGAGCACATCTTAAGTAGGTTAGAGCTATTTAAAAATGGTGTGACATGTGCTCTAGGTGGTATAGAGAAACAGCAGCGTGCACATTTTTTTTTACATTTCGCCGACAAACTGTTATGCAGTTTGGCGAAAGTTAAGTTTGTAATTTTTTTTGTATCTTTTACAGTGACAAATAAATCAAAAAAAAAAAAACATGCGTTCTAATAATATTTTACGATCATTTTAGCAGCAAGGGTAAATGATATGGTAGTAGTGTGGTGAGGTTTTCTTATTTTCTAATTTATATCTGGAATAAGCACAGAGAGACACAAAGTTTCAATCAATTACCTACGCTTTCATCCTTGGTCCACGTCTATTCATTTTTCCTTTCTACTTTCCCCCTAGAGGCCAGTGTTAGCGTGACTTTTCTGTCACTTGATACTTTTTTATTATGTATAGAATGAATACTGTACAGTCTACATTACCCGTTTTCAATTAAACCATACGACCTTTTGTGACTCCGACAGTCGCAAAAGGTTGTATTTTTTTCCGAACTTTCAGGAACATAGTTGCTGCACAGCCCTAGATAAAA
Source organism: Agriphila geniculea (assembly GCA_943789525.1). Taxonomy (NCBI): domain Eukaryota; kingdom Metazoa; phylum Arthropoda; class Insecta; order Lepidoptera; family Crambidae; genus Agriphila; species Agriphila geniculea. Next base: position 1,217,481 of record OX038879.1, on the reverse strand, counting down.
ACTCCAGTAAATAAAGAAATACTTATTTTCGTTATTTCTGAAAGATGACGTTTTATATTTATTTACTGGAGTTTTTATATAGGGCTGTGCAGAAACTTCTTCTCTTAGCAATTCACAAACATCTGAAAATTCGGAAAACATACAAATATTTTTTTTTATGTTTTTTAATTCATTGTAATTGTTAATTAAAGTAATCGTCAATATGTTTTCAGCCCGCCGACTGGTCGACTGCATAGTAATAATATGCCAACACATGATTTTTAGGGTTCCGTAGCCTAAATGGCAAAAAACGGAACCCTTATAGATTCGTCATGTCTGTCTGTCTGTCTGTCCGTCTGTCCGTCCATATGTCACAGCCATTTTATTCCGAAAGTATTAATATTACACAATTGAAACTTGGTAGGTAGATGTATTCCGTTAACCGCTTAACGGTTTTAGCACAAAAATAAAAAAAAATAAAAAGATTAAGGGAGGCTCCCCATACATGCAACTGGAACTGTAAAAAATTTTTTTCATCAAACCAATTCATGCGGGGTGACTATAGATAGCTCTTCAAAAATGACATTGAGGTTTCTAAAACAATTTGTTTTCTCAAAGTCAACCTTTTGAAAGATATACACCGCCAAAGTGGTAAAATGTGTGTCCCCCTTTAACTTTTGAAATAAGAAAGTGAAAAATCTAAAAAAAAATATGCTGTAGATCTTAATAAACACTTTCAATGAAAATTGGTTTGAACGAGATATAGTAATCAGTTTTCGAGATATAGCACATTTTCCATAACCGCAAATATAACTTTGTCATTCATGCCAACACTGTAAAAAAAAAGTTATTTTTGCAGACGAAAAATGATAGTGGTATTAAATATGGTATGGTATAAGGTAGCTACGGAACCCTACGGCGCGTGGCCCGACACGCACTTGGCCGGTTTTTATAATTCGTTTTTGTATTAGAAAGTAAATTCTTGATCAACTAACTAAAAAGCTGCATTTCGTACCGTTGCGTGATCGGTAGTATTTTTTGCGGTTTATAAACATTTTTTTATGAAAGCAATCATTGAAAAATTTTAAATCAAATCAAATCAAAATATGTTTATTGCGAATACAGGTGTTATGAGATTTCACATAGGTAGCAAATTAGTTCAGCCATATTCTGCCTTTCTGACATGCAATAATTAAAATAATAGTAAGTAATTGAAGTAGGTACAATGCAAAGTCTTTTAGGTGTCAAATATTATCAAAGCTCATTATTACATTAAAAAATTAAATATTATAGCAACATGTCAAAGTTCAATTTCAAATTACAAAATAATGTCAAATTATAAGATGAATGTCAAAAGCACAATAAAATACAAAATTAAATATAATGTCAAACAAGAAAACCAATTACCTAAGTCACAAAACCAAATCTAATTATAACATTTTATCTTTCAAATATTCGTCAACTGTATAGTATGCCTTATCAACTAGTAGCTTCTTAATGCTGGTTTTAAAAGTTTCTATTTCATTTGTCTCTTTCAAACTTTCTGGTAGCTTATTATACAGTCGCGGCGCCATGCCAAAGAAACTTTTATTGAGCAGAGCAGTTCTACGAGGGGGAAAACATATATCGTTTCTTTTCCTCAAGCTTCTAAAATGTTGAAACTGATTTATATTTAATTTAACAAATACTACTACTTCATATATATACAGAGATGGTAATGTCATTATTTTAAGGTTTGCAAAATGCTGCTTACAACTATCCCTACATTTTAATTTACAAATTGCTCTTATACACTTTTTTTGGGCTTTAAAAACAGTGTATTTATCAGTGGAATTGCCCCAAAACATAACACCATACCTCAAAATTGATTCAACATGACTACGGTAGGCAATTACTAACGTCGATAGATTCACAATTTTACTTAATCGGTATAATGCATATGAAAACTTGTTGATACGAGTACACACAATCTCGACGTGAGTCTTCCAATTCAGTTTATTATCAATATAGATTCCAAAGAACTTTGTCACGTTTACTTCTTGAAGTTTTTGGTTTCTAAAGTTAACGTCATAGTCATTTTTAGAATTATTATAATTATTAGAAAATGTCATGTAATTAGTTTTGTCAATATTCATACAAAGTTTATTAGCATTTAACCAATTGTCAATATTGTGAAGTGATTCACACATTTTATTGCTTAGGCTTTGGGTATTATTGTCAACAAATATTGCAGTACTGTCGTCTGCAAATAGTACAACTTTTTCATTTAGCGCTTTTGGGAGGTCATTAATGTATACAAGAAAAAGTAGGGGACCAAGTACACTCCCTTGGGGTACACCTCGTTTAACACATTTGATTTCAGATGTATAAGTTACTTCTTTTTTACTTTTCATACATAATCGAGAGACCTGTGTTGACTGTTTTCTGTTTGTCAGATACGACGTAATTAACTTTAACTCGTTAACCCTTACTCCATATTGCTCTAGTTTGAAGAGAAGAATTTTGTGATCTACAAGGTCAAATGCCTTAGTTAAATCCATGTATATAGCACTAACCAATCTTTTTTTATAATTAATAACACTCTTTACGTAAGATTACAATAAAAAAACCTGCTGAGCCATTAAATTTATTTTTCCTAATTATATGATGAACAGAAGCTACACGACACTCAAATGAGAAAACTTTTTATTAGATTAATAAAGAAAAGTCAACTTTAGACAGACGATCCTTGGACTAATAGACGTTGATCGATCATTGCTTATTATATAACTTTTTACTTCATTTTTGGAAAGGCTGTCATGTTTTTAATGTATTTTTTTAATTAAATATTCATTTTAATTTTTAAAATTTTTGCGACAAGTTATATAGTTTCGGAAAGTGCTCATCAAGGTTAATTTAATTTGATATCCATATTGTAATAATTGAAGAAAAAAAAGGTATTTTCACTTTACAAAATGGCGTCATGCAGCCGACATATTGACTTTTTTCAAAAAGGGTGATGTAAGGTGTTTACTATTCGTTCAAATTCTAGTTTTCTAACTTTCAATGAAATCGAATATTCAACATTCAAATATTCCCGCTGCCTATGTGAGTGGTTGTTTGTTGCAACAGCAAGGCAAGGCTCTCATAGGAGCATATCCACCGGTCCGTCCGCTGATTGGCTGGCAAAAAACACTAGAAAATTCGCCGGCTTCCGCACGCATCGCGGCGTTGGAAAATGATCAAAAAACCCATAAATTCGGATTGCGTGTTTTCAAAATCGCCTCAATACTGTTTAGTGTATGTGTTAGCATCTATATAATCGTTTGCAAAACAATCGAGTGCGTGAGAGTGCCAGCTGGACTTCTGTTCCGTGAACCACGCGGTGGGCCCACCATCCTCATCCACCCTTGCAAAATTACAACTGCTGCTGAGCTGAAGGATACGCGCAAGAGACTCCAAGGTAGGTGGATATCTACTTACTTTGGTGTTAGCTCAAACGAACCTTTCGCTTTTCTGAACGGCGGGAATATTCTATCAAAATTCGCATCTTCCCGAACTAGATCATATCTAGGACCCATTTTGCTATGCTTTAAACGTTCGGCTGGGTCGCGTTGTCACATAAGGATTTTAACGATAGCACACACATCCGAATCTGTTCAGATTTGTGGTGAAAGAAAGCATTCACATACATACATACATAATCCCTCAACACAATACACTCTACTTTTTTTGAGCAGTTGTGTAAAAACGAGCTATCTTGCGATTTGGAATGAAATGTAAGCCTATTTTTACATATTATATTTTTGAGAATAAAGTATTTTATGTTTTTCCTTTTGGTTTTGATGCACATCTCATTCAAAGAGCTTTTTAATTTATAAAAATACCTTTTAAATACACATGAAAATACAGTTACTATAAATAGATCATACATTGATTACCTATAGTGAAGATACAAAATTAATTTTAATTAAAAAAATAAATGTTGATAAAGGGAAAAAATCCAGATGCCATAAAACACCCAAATAACATAAAACATCGAAATATAAAAGGTTTGCAGCTCAATGTTCCGTTACAAAATAAAGCAATCACGCGTGATACCAGCACCACACATAATATATCATTTTAAACATACTTATATACCATACTTCGCTTGGAATTTAACGACCAGAAAGTTTTTATGACTTAAATAAAATTGTGGAACTTTATAAATTATGAAGCTACGTTGTTACTTTGATTAAATATTTTTTAAAGTATTCTTATTCTGCGTAGCGTTTTTAATCTCCTTGAAAAAAAATCCTTACTAATATTATAAATGCGAAAGTCCGTTTGTTTGTTTGTTTGTTTGTTACGCCTTCACGTCTTAACTACTGAACCGATCATCATGAAATTTTGCATACACGTTCTTAGGGGTACAGAGAAGGACATAGGATACCTTTCATCCCGAAAAAAAAAATATTATTCCCGAGGGATAGCAAAAAATATTTCCACGCAGACGAAGTCGCGGGCGGCCGCTAGTCATTTTATAAAATAAAAAGTTATTATTTTATTACTTTACTCTTAAATATTTGCTTGAGAGCCAAAATAAATAATAATATTCAAGATGCTGGAAAAGTAAAAAAGTATGCTACAAATTAATTATAAAAAAAGATTTTTTTTTTCATTTATATTAATAATCTTAAGAAAAATTTTTTTCATAAAACCTGTAGGTAATCAAAAACAGCTTCAAAATTAAATACCTCTAAAAAGCAAGAAATAATATTCAAATCATTAGTGACGCATATCAATATTAATAAAACACGTCTATTGAAGTCAGGTAGGGCTGTGAAACAACTTCTTTTTCAGGGTTCCGTACCAAAATGGTAAAAAGGAACCCTTATGGTGTGACTCAGTCTGTCTGTCTGTCTGTCTGTCTGTCTGTCACAGCTGGATATCTCGAGAACTACTAATGGTATCAACTTGAAATTTGGACATTTGCCCAACTATTTTGCAAATAAGAAAGAAACAAAAAAAAAATATTTTTTTTACAATAGGGACTGAAATGGGGTCTTAAAAATTTGAAGTGAGGTGACTAGGGCATGTGGGGTATTGTATGAAAGAACGCTGTTTGCACATTTTAAAACATTTTTTTCTTTTTTCTTAGGCCGCATAGTTTTCGACTTATGATGAAAAATGTAAAAAAAAATCCCCCTTATCTCCGAAGTTTGCAAAGAGAAAAATCTGAAATAATTATATGTGATAGTTATATAGATAGATAGTTAATGTAAAGATTACAGGAAAAATAAACAAAAGTAGAAAAATAAAGAAAAGTAAACAAAACCTTTTTTAGGAATTCAAAAAACAAACAAAAGTTCTTTAGTTTCACTACCAGTCAACAGACGGCGCCAACCTAAGGATGCTGACCTAAGAAAATAAAATAGTTCCACAATCAGTCAAGAGATGGCGCAACCTAATACTACAATAATAATAATAATAACTTTATTTGTCCATTGACCATTCACAATTATATTATTTTCATTAACAATAATAATAATAATAATAAGTTTATTGGCAACAAAACAATACAATTTTATATAACAAGTTGTTATTAAACTATACATCTTATTTACTATCAAATGACATCTGCACCCAAACTAGTGTAAACTGTATCTCAGGTGCAGCGCTCTTGATTGGAATCATGTTTTAATGCAATAGTTCAACGCAAGACTATAATTAACTTTTGCCAAAATCACAAGTGTGTGTAAGTGAATCCTCTCACGGTGTGTGAAGTGAAAGTGAGTGAGTGTGTGACAATGAAGATAGAATAGTAACAGCGGTAGCAGATAATGACAGCTACCCTCCACACTAGTTAAAAAACTGTGTTGCGGCAGAGTAGTATCGTCGTCTACTAGTAGCCAACATAAGTTTACAGTATACGCAAGGTGAACAGATCAAATTAACTTAGCTAAACTAAACTCAACTTACTAATATTAATGTGTCAACTTTATACCATTATATATTTTTATTTCTAAATGTTTAGATAATAAGTTTGTTTTATATATTTTGGTTAGGTATTTATATATAAATATGTATATACAGTGCCTTTGGTCTTGAACTAGCGATAATTTAAAGACGTGAAATACACCTAATTTTATAGTCAAAAACACCCACATGTTAGGGTCTATCCCCACTCCTGTTGGCATGGCCGCCATTTTAAATTTGACTTTTTATTTTAGACGATCCTGTAGAAACATATTAATTACTCCGGATTTAGAAATTCTACAGTTATAATAAAAATACTGTTCAAAATCTAATAATATTACCTATCAATTTAAGAAATAAAATGTGTAAATTTTTGGTTTAAATACGTCATAAAAAATTACTGAATTAAAATTTTATACGAAGTTTATGCATTTTTTTTGAGTTTTTATTACATTTCTCAAAAATTAGGACATTGATGTCCACTTTTTTTGCATTATTCAAATACACAAGGATATTATCTACAAAACAATTTTAAAATTTATTGCTATATGTTGCATATTTTGAGAGTTACTTTTGTTTGAACTATGACCCTTACGTAACCAAAAAATGATTATTTTTGAAAATGGACATAATTACAAGCATTTTGAACATATTTTAAATTAGGTTAATAATTTTATCTGATTACTAATTTCATCAAATGATAAAATCTAGTTTTTAGGAGTTTTTAATTTTTTTATTTTCGAAAATAACCATTTAGTGCTTGTAAGGGTCATATTCAAACAACAATAGCTCTCAAAATATGCAACATAGAGCAATAAATTTTAAGTCGTTCTGTAGATAATATCCCTGTGTATTTGAATAATGCAAAAAAAGTAGACATTAATGTCCTAGTTTTTGAGAAATGTAATAAAAACTCAAAAAAATTGCACAAATTTCGTATAAAATTTTATTTCAGTAATTTTTTATGACGTATTTGAACCAAAAATGTAAACTTTTATTTTATATAATTAGATAATATTATTAGCTTTTGAATAGTATTTTTTTTATAACTGTATGACTTCTAAATCCGGAGAAATTAATATTTTTCTGCAGGGTCATCTAAAATAATAAGTCAAATTTAAAATGGCGGCCATTCCAACAGGAGTAGAGTTGGATAGACCCCAACATGTGGGTGTTTTTATCGATAAAATTAGGTGTATTTTACGCCTTTAAATTATTGCTAGTTCAAGACCAAAGGCACTATATATATTATTTGTTTATATTATGATATGCAGACACAATGTGTATTATTATAAACCAAATACATATTAAAAACAATGTATTTATTATACCCACATAATTTATAGGAATATATAATTACATGTGTAGTATTTACTCGTAAGTGTGTGAATAAAAGTTCATTTTTAGTTTTTATTATCATGTATATGTAAATAATTGTGTTGATTTTATATATTTAAGTATTTTATTTTATTTATTATATATATTTAACTATTTTATATATTAATGTGTATCTTGCACGTACCTCATATTATATCAATAACTTCTCTGTAGCTGTGTTATCCATTGAAGATAAAAAACCCGATATTGATATTTTGCAATTTATAGTAATCTTTGTCACGCAATGGTTCATGTATGCGACAAATTTTGTTAAAGAGCCAGGGGCCCAATAATAATACCAATAATAATTGGTGGCTGGTTCTAATATAATTACCTACTATTTGCCGTACGAATAAACGAAGAATAAGTTCCTACTTAGTAATATAAACAGTTTGCAATGTGGAGTAGCTGAAACATTTTTCAGTCGCCATAAACAGCTGTGGTTAAGATTTGTAAATTAACTGTCCACCTGTTCGCCCTTCCACCTGTCTGCCGTTTATCCAACTTTTTTAAAGACTGTACTAAAGTAACATATTCAAATATATTTATGATTGTACGGAACCGTCGGTGCGCAAGTCCGACTCGCTCTTGACCGGTTTTTTTTATTTCTAAAGCGAAGGACAAACCAACGCGTTCAGCTTGCGTCCGCGTCCACGTGCGCGGTAGCGACCAGGTACTGCAGTAGCGTTTGTAGCGACTGTTCAAACCGGTGCGTCCGGCCGCTCGAAATGCAGCGTTCGCCCGCGCGATCATTCGGCGGTGGCGTCCAGATGCTGTCGACACCATCTGAACGCTGCACGCAACTAATTTCAAGGTAGTCAACGATGTCCGAGACGAAAATAAAATATTGCTGAAATGCAAAAATCTAGAATATTATACAACACTTCTCACCCATTATAAAAACAACCGAAAAAAAAAAGAGATAGTTAGTTGCTTGCCAAAGCAAGCAATGGAGAAACTGCATTAAGATTGTAGTGTTTTTATAATTTCCGATATTCCTCCAGTTTTATGCATTCACTTTCGCAAAATGTCACTTTTGCATTCCATGTAATTAAATAAAAAAAAAATATATTATTAGTGTAATATTACATTTTTTTCTAAAGTTAAGGCGGTTGTATGACCGAAAGTGGCGCCCTCAGAGGTTTTTATTTAATAAGTTATTAATAGAAAAAGATTTTAATAATGTTCATCGTGGAGATTTTAGGGCCCATGATCTAGTATTTTTAGAAGGTTTCACGACATGCCCTCGTAGTCATTCGTAGAAGTAGATAGCAAATGTGTCAAAAACGGCCACTTTTAGCAGTTTTTCTATCTACTTCTAGCAGCGACTACTAGGGAATGTAACGATACCGTCTAAAAATACTAGACTGTGGGTTCTAAAATCTCCACGATAAACATTATTAAAATTGTGTATTAGAATTATAATATTAAATAAAATTCACCGCGGTGCCACTTTCGCTCAGGGTACCACCTTAAGTCAATATTGCTTACCGGATTGATTTAACATTTATTTATTTCAAATATTCTGGTATTTTATTTATTCCTTTTGCTTTTCTTCGTCTTCAATAAGCGCTGCCAATAAAAGAATTTCCTCTTCGATTTCATTTTAATTTTCACCGTCTTCCATTATCAATTTATCACAAAATTTAAAAGGATTAAGAGGTTCGGAAGCTGGACGCAGACTGGCCTGAACGCATACTGAATGCGTAGATCGCGTGTTTTGTGTGAACGGGGCTTTGCACGCGAGAAGATCGCCACCGAGCACACCACTGCTAACACAGGCTGAACCAAAGAGCATTTAACCAATTAAGGAGACGCCACTGTCAGGCGTACCCCTCTGTCAAACGAGAATGACCGCCGCTCATACTCGTTATATAAAACTAGTTGACCCGAGTTCCCCGCCATTCAGCTGATCATCGTACACGCGAAACGACCGGAGCTAAAAATGCCGATTTGCAGTGTTTTTTCATGTAAAAAAATATCGGAAACATTTAGTGTGCAAAAGGATAACGTTATTTTCCATCTGCTGGTATTATTTTGTCCAATTGTTTTCAAATAATGCACTAAAAATGAAAATAATTCAAAAATATTGTCAATCAAACAGTGTTGCCACTAAATTATACAAAATCCCTTTTAGCCTAATTTTTCAAGTTGAATGTATGACCAATGACACTTAAAACATCACGTTCCTTCTTAACCTGTTAATACCCATTCATTAGGTACTGTAGTGTAGACGCTTGATGAATTTATTAGGTATAGATTACTTTTTGCAAATTTATTTATTGTTATTTTTTTCTTTATCTTTATTTATTATAATCTCTTACTCAATACTTAAAAAATAGCAGGACTATTAAACTTATGTTTAAAATAGGCATTGTAGCACATGAGTAAATAAACGGAACAGAGTACAAGCTCTCAAAACTTATACCCATTCTTCAAGGGTTGACACCTAGTTGCAGGTTGAAAAGTAGGGAAAATAGAATACGTCCGAATGTCACAGCCACTATATTCCGAAAATATTAAGATTACACAGTTGAAACTTGGTAGGTAGATGTATTCTGTTAACCGCTTAACGAGTTTAATACAAAAATAAAAGATTAAGGGGGGGCTATTACTTATGGGGGATTATTACTATTCTTCTCGCTCTTTTATATTGATATCGAGTGAGTACACAATTTCGCATTTAAAAATTGTGTATTATTTTTTTTACGCGTTGTATTTATAGTTAGTATTAAACCATTGTCAAATTACAACTTAAAACGGGAGTTATATCGACGAGTTCCGTTGTAAAAATCTGTCAAATGAGACCGGTCGCTAGGTGGTTTCTAATTAGATAATCAGCCTGCCGGCTGACAATCCAAGTCTCCGTGCAAATATTTTCTTCTTCATTGTGACATTTGTGACCCGCGGGCTCCGTGATCTGTCGCGGGCTCCACTCTCCGTGCTTCTTTTCATTGTGACTTGCCGCGGGCTCCATTCTCTGTGCTTCTCCCCATCGTGAGTATCGTGACCGGCCGTGGGCTTCCACTACACTACGTGTGTGTTTTGAGGATTATCATAAATAAATTGTATTTTATTAAATTATATTTCTGTCTTTCACTTCTTAGATACAATTCTCCTTAGGCGATTCTACTTATCTTTCTTTTACCTCCTTAACGTTACATAATTTATTATTATAAAATATTTACGGATGTCACTAATTTTTCCCAAAATATGCCATTTTAATTTTAAAAACGGTGGCCACACTGCAGCAAAAGTAATGTTGTGACAGCACAGAAACAAATATCGATATCGACTTTATCAGAAGGTACCTATGTTATTCTGGCTATAAAATATTGGAAAAAAATACTAACTTTTTTTCTGCCGAAAGAGGAATTTCGTTTTTTACCGACTTCAAAAGGAGGGAGGTACTCAATTCGAGCCGTTTTTTTTTGTTTTTTGTATGTACACCGATTACTCGAAGACGGCTGAACCGATTGAAATGATTCAAACGTTATTAAATTAGGTAAACTCCCAAGTTGGTCCCATTTTTTTAAATTTTGAAATCGGTCCAGTACTTTTCAAGTAAACTTGAAAAAAAGCACGAAAAAAGTATGATTTTGTGTGAACTACCTCTATGATCAGTCGTAGACTTCTTTGTTTATGAACTGAATAAGACAATTATTTTTTTGTTGGAAAAGGGATATCTTAAGTGTAGTTCTTTAACCGACTTAAAAAAGGAGGTTCTCAGTTTGACCCGCATGTATGTATGTTTCTCCGCGATTAACTCACGTTTGGCTGAGCCGATTTTTCTACCTAAATACTATACCTAAACTACCTAATACAAAGGGTAACTACACTAAAAATAAAAATTGTTTAAAAAAACAAAAAACCGACTTCAAAAAACCTACCTCTAAAAAGCAAGAAATAATATTCGTAATAATAAAAACACGTCTATTGAAGTCGGGTGGGGCTTTTAGAATAAAAAAAATAAGGAATTTGTACCCCAGCCCCACCCGACTTCAATAGACGTGTTTTTATTATTACGAATATTATTTCTTGCTTTTTAGAGGTAGGTTTTTTGAAGTCGGTTTTTTGTTTTTTTAAACAATTTTTCAGAAAAAAAAACTCTATTATTTATTTTGACGGAAGCGGAATGTGACGAAAGTGGCCTAAATGTTTATATTTCAGATTTCCAAAAGATGCAATGATACGAGATGCCTCGATCCAAGCTTGTGCAAATATGTTTCCTAAACGTACTCGCACAATTTGCTCACAGCATTTTGAAGCTTCCTACTGTTTTATAATACAAGCTAATAACACTAAACTCAAAACTCAAAATAATTTATTCAGTCTAGGCTGTTACAAGCACTTGTGACACAGAATACATAATAGTACAAGTCTTGTGAATGTCATAGAAGCTACGCCATCGGTTCGCAAACCCTAAGCGGGAGACCTTGTAACGAGCAGAACCGGCAAGAAACTCGTCAAGGACTGCTTTTTTTCTCCCTGTATAATATTTCATACGGAGTCGTCAACATCGAAAAACGACCTCAAAATTTAAAGTGAGGTCATTTTCCATCACAATAATTTTTACAGACAATGGGTATGAAATGAGTTACCTACTACATATCGGATTAGTAATTGTGAGAGTAAATAACTTTCAACTAGTTGAGAAATTACTGATTATGTGACTATAGAAATTAAAATGATTGCAATAAAAAAAGAGAAATCAAAACGAGGTATTAGTTAATAATTTTATGTTTTGAGTAAGAAGTCCGATACATATTGATAATATATTAAACTGAAAAAATATACGACGTCCCTTAGTACAAGCAGAAAGAAGCAGACCCATTCCCACTGGCAGCACCCGTTCACAAGCATGACGCATGCACCACTTTCTTTAAAATAAGTATAACAAATAAAGATTTTTAATGTAGTTATTCCGTTTTAAGGCCTACTTAAACATGAGCGGTATCCGCTACGCCCCGCGGTGCACACGCCCCACGCTCAACCCGAACTCAACTCAAACTCAACCCAAACTCAACTCAAACTCGCCTTAGGGTGGGTACCCACTTAGGTTCGCGAACCTCCGCGCTCCGCGAACCTCGAACAGTGATCCATAGCAAAAACAAATATTTTTACTTTGGCTACAGTGTGTACCTGTGCGAACCAAGTTCGCATACGTGTTCGCTCACGTACACACCTGGGCGCCCTGTTCCAGCAGAGGATAAACGATTTTTTCGGTGCATGTTCGCGGAGCGCGGTGGTTCGCGAATCTAAGTGAGTACCCACCCTCAACCGCAGCCCACCTTGAAATACATCGCTTACAATTTTGAGTCACTGTGTAATGTTCAAGTGAGTTTAAGGTGAGTTTGGGTTGAGTTTGAGTTGAGTTCGGGTTGAGCGCGGGGCGTGTGCAGTAGCATTGACAAAATATAACGGAGCTTATTAATGTGTCATAAAACTGAAAATTGAAAGCGCTTTATTTCAAGGAGTGGGCTCCGGTTAAGTTGAGTTCGAGTTGAGTTTGAGTTGAGTTCTGGTTGAGGTCGGGTCGTGTGTTATCGTCTGAACAAAGCCTTATTTACCCCGCGGACGCACCCCCGCGAACGCACCTCGCGTCGCGCGCCACCACCGCCGCCACCGCTACCGCCTCTGATAGCGGTAAAATTCCGCTATGGTTAAAACAGCGCGTTATCCGCATACCCATTGGGATATCGTTAGCGCCACCGGTAGAGGATACCGCTGAGATTTGAATCGTCTCACTAATCTAAGAAATTATGTCTTTGATTTTAAAGATGCGAAAACCTACCAGTATTTGAAAACTCTTGCTTTGTGAAATTGACCGGGTAGAATTTCTTGCAGTATCATCAATTTTACTGACTTATCCTAATAAGTCATCCTGTAGATTTTGACGACAGCCAAAGGTTGCCTTAGCATCATCGAAGGGCCTAAATTGAAAAAAAAAACTACAGACTTATTTGAATTTTTGTCATCATAATTCAATCATTAAGACATAAATTAAAAATATGAGCCGAAGGTATCGAGAGTAAAATATCGAAGTGTCAAGCACTAGCAACGTTTACATGAAAATGACGTCATCGCGTGTACTGACAGGTTGGTTTCTGCGTGTGTATGTATTTGTGTGCGTAAAGTTTAAGCTAGTGTTTGATAATTTTGTCGTGTGCGTGCGTAGCAACGTGATCGAAAATGCATTAGTGTTTAACGCTATTTGTGTGTGCGTTACCTCGTCCCCCGCGGAAAGTGGCAGACTTTTTTGTAAAGAAATTAGTTCTCGTGACGCCTCCTTACTTGGTTAAATGCTCTAAGGGCTGAACGCGTTGGTTTGTCCGCACCTTAAGACCCCACTCGACTTCATTAGACGTATTGATATGCGTACCTAATGACTTGAATTTGAATATTATTTCTTGCTTTTAGAGGTATTTAATTTTAAAGCTGTTTTTGACATAGGATTATTGAAGGAGGTTTTACTTTTTCTAGAAGCTTTTTTATTTTCATCTTTTTAGTGGTAGGTATGTAGCGTGTAAATATTTTTTTATCTTTGTATAATATTTTCAATGATACAATGCCCATTACTCAATTTCCTATTTGCTGTTTGTTTTTAAGAAGTTCTGTTGTGCCTTCGTAATTCAAGTTTAGTCCAGAACGTCGACGTTGCAGATCATATTTCAGTTTGTTATGGATTGTCATAAATCTGTTAATATCTCAATCACTATTTGACCTTGAGGAGTTCTCTTGTGTATTTCCGAAGTAAAAACCAATGAAATACTAAAAGTAAAAAAAAACCACTGAAATTAGAATTTTACCACTCTTGAGGTATACACTTTTATTTTAAACAAAAAGAATCATTTAAATCGATTCATAAACAAAGAAGTTATGCCTGAATATAAACTCATACGATAGTAAGCTAAATAAATGATATTTTTCAGGATTATGAAAAAACTACTTACCAGGTCTCTGTAAAAATTTTATAAGACCACACCTAAAGAATGTTCTTTTAGATAAAAAAATAATTATATAAATTGGTTTACAACTGGTGAAGTTATGGTAAAACATATATTTAAAAAGACATACCGTCGACTTGATAACCTCCTCCTTTTTTTGAAGTCGGTTAAAAAGGAAGCTTTCTAGCTTATTATATTTTATTATAGTTTAGAATTTTATTATCTGAAGTTTACTGATTTATTACATTGTTAGTTTTAAATAAATATAGAAAAACGATAATTTAACAAAGCTATTTTGTTGTAACTTTGAATATAATGTCAACTTAATCATCAGAAAAGTATTTTAAAATGCAACAAAGACCATAATTTCTTACAGCCGCAGCATAACTAAATGCAATTCACCATTTCGCATACAAAATGGTATTATAGAATTGCATGACCGCAATGAGGTTGAATAACTGCATAAAAACTCACCCATATCTTTTAATCTGTGACCACGAAAAAATTCAGTTAATCTTTTTTTAATTATCGAACAGTTTGTATTGTTTACGTTTTCCAGCTGAAAAGGGGACGCGCGCGACCCCCGTGCTCTCTATGAGGCGACTGAAATTTAGGGGTTGTGATGTGAAACTGGGAGAGATATAGAAATGCTACCGTTTTGCAGCAAAACACTGCTCAGATGATGACGCTACTTGCAACATGTTGAGCTGAAAATTAGGTGAAGTTTACGCTGAGTAAGATTTTATTCAACGGTCGTAATTTTTGGATTGTGAAAATTTCGCCGAGTCGGAAGATAAGGAGAATTGTTTTGATTACACCTTTTTATGGAGCGGAATTTATTTAGGATAAATAGGTATTTTTAATGGCATCCCTTTGGAGATGACTGCGCAATTTTCTCGGAAATTTAGGCAGTTATGAATTTGTAGAAAGACAGTTGGAAAATAGATAAACAAGATAAATCGTTTGGTCTCGTCATTGAAATTGCTTGGTCTGCCAAGCCAAGAGGTCACCGATTATGACGAAGTTATCTAACACTCTCTATATTTTGTGCATTGTTCATTTAAATATCTTCTTAGTGATAAATTAGCTTAGATGACATAATATTTGTCATTTAAAAAAACTAACCGAAGTACACTCATCAAAAGTGTCTAGGAATCAAGGTATTTTTTTTTTATATTTACTTAAGTACCTTATTCAAATTTTGACAGAAGATTTTCATACTGGAACCGACTAAAAAATCCATGCAAGAGTTAAACAATTTTAATTTAAGTAATTAAAAAAAACAGATTTTCAGTGCTCCGTAGACACTTTTAATATGTGTATTTTGTTACATTCGGGATGTATTTTAGCTGATAAGAAGTCAGCGAACTATTTCATAGCGTAGGCTTCTTTTAGCCCATTATTTTGGTACAGCGACTTACCTGATGGACGATTTCTTTTATAAATTTTATTCAGTAAAAATGTTGTCATTATTTTTAACGTTTCGTAACATAATCTTAACAATGTAAATTCACGAATTTTTACTGTTTTTCACAAACGTCTTAAAGGCTATATTTGTATAAAGAAGATGGTCTTAAACATAATTATGATGAAGATATTATGAGAAACTACTATGCGTCATGACGTGGCAATGTTAGAGGTTACAATAGTAACCTTGATGACAAACATAATAGAGATTAAGTTTGTCATCCAACTAGGGGTGGTTCTCATCTGCATTATACGACTAAATTAATTATGTCAAGTGGATGAACAATCCCTTTTTGCGACGCATAATAGTGGCGATGTCGCAATGCACGTACGGACAATGGGGACATTGCACTCAGCCTAGATAATCCTCATATTTGCTCCGATTCCAAAGTAGCTAAAACACTTGTGAAATGAAAAAGAATTAATATTCCACCTACCGACCTCCTAAAAGGTCGGAAAGTGAAAAAACAATAAAATACCCAATCAAAATATCGGAAAACCTTTTATAAGACCGCGTAGGTACTTAAGTATCTTTCTAAAGTGATTTATTTCAATGTTACGCGCTGATATCTTTGGAATATTACTTTATTACTGAAATAATGTTAATTTGTTTTTACTGGGAGTACTGTTTGTTTTTTTCAGAGACAGTGCCATTGTATTAGGCGAAGATATTGGGTTTCATTTTTAACAGCCACCCTCTGAAACTGTAGTGGCTTTTCTTAATGATTTTTCTTTAGCTCTTTGAAAAATGGTTCGAGAAATCCATACATAATAAATAAAGACTTGTGTTGTGCTTCATTCTTCACAAACATTTCAAAACTTACGAAATGAACCATAAAGCTGAAAACTCGGAACTGCGTCAAACATACTTTATTTAGTTTTTACCGACTTCAAAAGGAGGGAGGTACTCAATTCGACCCGTTTTTTTTTTGTATGTATACCGATTACTCGAAGACGGCTGAACCGATTGAAGTGATTCAAACGTTATTACATTAGGTAAAAATTCAAATTGGTCCCATTTTTAAAAATTTTGAAATCGGTTCAGTACTTTTCAAGTAATCTTGAAAAAAGCACGAAAACAGTATGATTTTGTGTGAACTACCTCGATGATCAGTCGTATAACTTCTTTGTTTATGAACTGAATAAGATAATTATTTTTTTGTTGGAAAAGGGATATCTTATGTGTAGTTCTTTAACCGACTTAAAAAAGGAGGTTCTCAGTTTGACCCGCATGTATGTATGGTTCTCCGCGATTAACTCACGTTTGGCTGACCCGAGTTTTCTACCTAAATAATATACCTACACTACCTAATACAAAAGGTGCCTACACTAAAAATTAAAAAAATAAAAAATTGTTTAAAAATACAAAAAACCGACTTCAAAAAACCTACCTCTAAAAAGCAAGAAATAATATTCGTAATAATAAAAACACGTCTATTGAAGTCGGGTGTGTCTTTTAGAATAAAAAAAAGGAATTTGTACTCCAGCCCCACCCGACTTCAATAGACGTGTTTTTATTATTACGAATATTATTTCTTGCTTTTTAGAGGTAGGTTTTTTGAAGTCGGTTTTTTGTATTTTTAAACAATTTTTAATTTCTAGCTTCCTGTTTAGCTTGTGTAGCAGTTTGTGTTAAAGTTTACGATTCTTGAGCTTTGTATGTATTCTAATCTTAACTTATTAGAAATACTAAAAGCCACCTGTGACTTTGTCCATGTGTCCTTTTTTCCGGGTCCCCATAAGATCTTTCATTCCCTTTTCACTCCCTTCAATATTCATTTTCATGACAAAAGGTGGCCATATCCTTCTTCTTGGTCCAATCTCTCTATAGGAAAGTTAATCAATGGGGAATGTCCGACAAAAATCAAATTGGCTGAATATTTTTTATAGGTAGGAATTTGGTCCCTTAGTAATAGAAAAAAGTTTCAGAATTTACGGTTGTATGATTTTTTTTTTTAATTAAATTCTCTTCGACTTCACAAATGTACTAAAGTAACAGCAGCATGGAGATTATACCTTTTCCGCTAACTGCCACAACCACAACACGTATTAAAAACATAATTATATTTTGTATTGAAACTCTTTTTAATACCATCCATGTTGTGGTTGCGGCAGGTGGTAGCAATGGTATAATCTCCATTCTGCTGTTACTTTCGTACATTTGTGAACTCAAAGACACTTTATTTATTTTTTTATTTTTTCACGACACTGAAAATTCTGAAACTTTTTTCTATTGCTAAGGGGCCTTATTCCTACCTTTAAAAAATATTCAGCCAATTTTATTTTTCCCATCTATAATATTAGTAAGTATAAGTATGGTTTATTAAAAAAATCACAGATCTCGTACGTTTCACGACCTTCTGGTACATTGAAAATGAATTTAATGAATTAAATAAAACAAAATTTAGTCGTAAATATTTTTCCGTATTATTAAATATACCTATATAAGATAGGTACTAAAACTAAAGCATCTTAGAATTTCTACAAAAAATACTACCTTTAAAAAATATTCAGCCAATTTTATTTTTCCCATCTATAATATTAGTAAGTATAAGTATGGTTTATTAAAAAAATCACAGATCTCGTACGTTTCACGACCTTCTGGTACATTGAAAATGAATTTAATGAATTAAATAAAACAAAATTTAGTCGTAAATATTTTTCCGTATTATTAAATATACCTATATAAGATAGGTACTAAAACTAAAGCATCTTAGAATTTCTACAAAAAATAACCTAATAAAAATCTAATCAAAACCAAATGCAGCATGCGAGACTCTCGCGCCGACTTCATCATTACTCGAATGTGCAAACTATGTTTACCTAGGCATCATCTTCACACTCTCATTCAGAGACCGTTGTAAAAATTCATTTGGAATCGTAGCGTACTAAGAGAAACAAGAGACATGACCGATAGAATAATTTTAAATCTCGCAATTGATATAACAGCAAGCAACCCACGAACATATTTTTGATCATCAGCAACATCTTTAACATTAACATACATATATATTTCCTTTTTTACACGTTATGAGTGTAATTTATCTAAAAAATTCTAACCAATTAATGCAAACGTACTTATGGCACGGGTTCAGCTGTAATATTTACTGTATCTAGAATAAGTACGATAAATAAGATTGTGCTACAAATAATGTAAAAAGAGGAATTATAATAGTAGTTTATGAAACTGATGCATAATGAGGGGTATTAAAACATGAGTGTGTGTTTAAAAACCGAGCCGTAGGCGAGGTTTTTAATAGTATCACACGAGTGTTTTAATACCTAGTTATGTACAGTTTCATACACAACTTTATCTACTCTCATACAATTTGTGATTGAACCTACAAAATAAAATATTAATAATAAAAAGAGTAAGTAGTTTCTCGATTTTGATTTAGGTAGGTTACTTACCTATGTAAAGTAAGACGTTTTTCCGTCGCAGCATCTAAAATATTGGGGAGTCTTTCTTCACACTCACTACTATCAGACATTTTAAAGCAAAAGTAAAAATTAAAATTAAAAAATGGCGCGTATTCTATTAGAAAAAAATAATGAAATGAGTGAATTCCAGCAGACTAATCGTTACGCTAAGCCATCGATCACCATAGAGTACATTTTGATCATGGAAAGTATATGAGAATATCATTGTTTTTTTTTAATATCGCGGCACTGCCTTCTTCTTGGATTTGCCCTGTATCGTAATGAGAAAAAAAGTTATTTTATAGCATACTTTAGTATAGCCATGGGGTCCCAAAGGGGCGGATCCAGGATTCAAGTTTGGGGGGGGCCCTCGGAGCCTCGGGTCTAGGGTTACCTTACATAGATATCTATGTAAGGTAGGATACACAAAACGCCAGATTTTTCAGAAAAATGTTTGTCTGTAGTTAAGAAAACGGCCGCGCAGCGCGATTTTTAGTTAGTTTTATACACTAATCTTGTACTCTTGCCTGTCTATAGTAAAAAAAAACCGCGCAGCGCGATTCTTAGTCACTTTCATTTTATCCCCTAATATTGTCTGTTTAAAGTAAAAAAAAAATGGCCGTGCAGCGTCATTTTTTTTAAGTCAGTTTCATTCCTAGTACTTTTGTACTCTTGCCTGCCTATAATAAAAAAAAATGGCCGCGCAGCTTAATTTTTAGACAGTTACATTCACAAATCTTATCTGTATTTAGTAAAAAAACGGCCGCGCAGCGCCATTTTTAGGTAGTTTCATCCGTTATACTTGTACTCTTGCCTGTCTGTAGTCAATAAAAAAATTAATTAAATAAATATTAAAAACACGACTGCACTGCCAAAAACGTACTAAAAAGTTAAACAACAAGTGTCATTGCAGTCGGGGGACCTTATTATGGAACAATTTTTGATCAAAGAGGTCCCCCGACTGCATTGACACTTGTTGTTTAACTTTTTAGTACGTTTTTTGCAGGGCAGTCGTGTTTTTAATATTTTTTTTATTTATTTATTTATTTTTATTTCACACATTTTAGTAACATATTATATAGTTTTGGAATGTGCTCATCAAGGCCTTTCATTTGATGCCCATATTGTAATAATAGAAGAAAAAAGATTTTTTTCACATTTAAAAATGGCGTCGTACAGTCGCCATATTGATTTTTTCTAAAAAAAATATAGTCAGTGTCACTCGGAATGCTGTAAGGATTCTAACAATACCCCATTTATCCAAATCAGTTCAGGCATATAGAAGTTATGGTGGAATAAAGAAAAAACATACATGAACCCTGTACACATATACACTCTTTTTGCTTTGGGCAGTCGTGTAAAAAAGCGGCCGCGCAGCGCGATTTTTAGTCAATTTCATCCACTAATCTTATCTGTCTATAGTTAAAAAACTACCACGCAGCACCATTTTTAGTCAGTTACAACTGTTATACTTATACTCTTGCTTGTGTATAGTAAAAAACCGGCCGCGCAGCGCGATATTTAGTCAGTTTCATCCACTAATCTTGTCTATCTTTAGAAAAAATTTTTTTTTTCCATTATTGTTATAAGTTTTCTTTTGTGTATTGTTAGATTTTATGTTCAAATTATTTTTTTTAATCATTTTTCATTTTTAATGTAGAAGGTTAATATTATTTTATCTTAGCACTTTGCTTGCACCTACCATTGATTAAGTCTTAAGTGTTGTATACGCCTGTAAAAATAATTCACACAGTCTCATAAATTATGTATTTTTTAGTTCGTAAGTTATGTGATATTGTTGATGGTGTATCTAATAAATAAAATAAAATAAAAAATAAAACGGTCGCGCAGCACCATTTTTAGTCAGTTTCATCCATAAATCTTGTACTTTTGGCTGTCTTTAGCAAAAAATATTGCCGCGCAGCGCGATTTTTAGTTAGTTTCATCAATTAATCTTGACTGTTTATAGTAAAAAAACCGGCCAAGTGCGAGTCGGACTCGCGCACGAAGGGTTCCGTACCAAAAAACGGCAAAAAAAAATACGTTTGTTGTATGGGAGCCCCCCTTAAATATTAATTTTATTCTGTTTTAAGTATTTGTGGTTATAGCGGCAACAAAATTACATCATTCGTGAAAATTTCAACTATCTACCTGTTGTCGTTATTAATATCGAGCCAAAAACGGCAATAAAATCACGTTTGTTGTATGGGAGCCCCCCTTAAATATTAATTTTACTTTGTTTTTAGTATTTGTTGTTATAGCGGCAACAGAAATACATCATCTGTGAAAATTTCAACTTTCTAGCTATCATGGTTCATGAGATACAGCCTGGTGACAGACAGACAGACAGAGAGACAGCGGAGTCTTAGTAATAGGGTCCCGTTTTTACTCTTTGGGTACGGAACCCTAAAAACGGGGCCCGTGCTGCGCCATTTTTATCCACTAATCTTGTAATATGTAGTTTCATCCGGGCAGACGGGTAGCTTGCGCAGCAAGGCTTGCGTGATTGGCATGTACGCAAGATTTCACAGCGAGACTCACTAAAAAAAATGCCTGTCTCTGCTTTGCTCCAGCCGCAAGCCTTAAAACCGTAAAATGCTTGTCAAATGCGCCAAATGTCTGTCAGATGTTAACCCTACCCGGGCCACGTTTTATGATTAAAATAAATAAATATAGAGGCACTGACACTACCTACATAAAACAAGAAGAATAAAAAATATTTTTTCAATGCAAGTTCAATATGTTATCCGCAAAGGTAATCGGCCTCGTGGGGGGGGCCATGGCCCCCTTGGCCCCCCCCCTGGATCCGCCAATGGGTCCCATTTAGTACATCAGATGTGGCTTAGTTAGCAGGTACCGCCATCTAGTAAGGTGAATTTAAACTAATGTGGAATTAGTTTAAATTTACCTCACTAGTTGGCGGTACCTGCTTCGATTTGTTTTTGTAATATTCAAATACAGATAAAAAAGTCATGAATCTTTTAAATTGCTTCTTAAAAAAATCACCTAATGCAAAATTGCAATGAAACAGTAAAATGAAGGGTTTTTTTAAACAAATTTCAATAAAAATTGAGCGACATATATCGGCAATAATTTGTACTTTCTTTGAAAATTCGGTAATGTTTGTTGCTATCTGTGCTAAGCATGCTGCGACGATAGCGGCGCCATCTAGAATTCTACAAGAAAAACATGTTTAATCGCCCAGATAGTCGCCTTACGATGGCCATTTCTTTAGTATGGGATGAGGTATCTGTACTATAGTATTATGTAATCTGTGGTATAGCGAAGGTCAAGGAGGTTTATAATAGGGAGTGAGTACTCCACAAAAATTTTCACCTATCGTTTAAAAGAAATTCAACTTTATGAAATTGTTTATAGAGTTGAAATTCTATCGACGACATTGACTGAAGGCACTACTGTGTGAATGAGACGACACCAGGTGGAGGTCGGTGTCTCGTTCGCACAATTGCCATTACTAAACAATAATACCACGATAGTAGGACTAAAAATATGTACGTTACCAATCAAGTAGTGTATCAAAATTAAGGATTCGGAATGGGAAGTCGAATATATACCATTTAAATATTAATTTAGAATGACACATAATAATTGTAATATAAAACAGAACTTACTCTTTTGATTTAATTAAATATCTAAAATAATGCTAATCAGGGGCCCCACCGCCCAAGTGTCGTCGACTTCGCCGTCGGCTTCATTTGACATAAGGATGAGATACATTGCTACTTCTTTTTAGTAATAAAATAATATAATAAAAACATACCAAAGAAAAGTAGCAATGTATTACAACCATATGTCAAATAAAGCCGACGGCGAAGTCGACGCTACTTGGGCGGGGCGGTAGCCCCACAGCTATCATCGGTGAGGTGGTAATAAATAGAAGTGTCAATCTTGGCAACTCCGATTTTGACCTTGGCGCCGAATTTCAATTTAAGAATTTCAATCTATAGGAAATGTTACTTTACAAAACTAGTGTGACCATAAATACTGCACCATTTCAGATTTCCAAAAAAACGAAATTGTTCTATTGAAATGGCTAGAGGTCGCAGGCGAGACGGTAAAATTAATAATAATAATCAAATTCATGTTTGTGTGCCTATTTCGATGAAACTCGGTTTTTGGTACTATTTCAACATGAAAATAACAACGCAATGTTGAAAATTTAAAAAATCCAAGATGGCGGCCAACTTTTTTGTTTTTGGGCCGATTTCGATGAAACTCGGTTTTTGGAACTGTTTTGACACGAAAATACCAACGCAATTTTTAAAAAACTAAAACTGATTGGGCTGATTTAGATGAAACTCGGTTATGGGTACTATTTCGGCAACAAAACAGCAATGCAATTTTTAAATTTGAGATTTTTGCATTTACAATGCTATTTTTGCAATGAATGAGCAATGCAATGTTAAAAATATAAAAAAATCCAAGATGGCGGCCAACTTTTTTGTTTGTGGGCCGATTTCGATGAAACTCGGTTTTGTGTACTATTTCGAAAGCAAAACAGCAATGCAATGTTGAAAATATTAAAAAATCCAAGATGGCGGCCAACTTTTTCGTTTGTGGGCCGATTTAGATGAAACTCGGTTATGGGTACTATTTCGGCAACAAAACAGCAATGCAATGTTAAAAATATAAAAAAATCCAAGATGGCGGCCAACTTCTTTGTTTGTGGGCCGATTTCGATGAAACTCGGTTTTGTGTACTATTTCGACAACAAAACAGCAATGCAATGTTGAAAATATAAAAAAATCCAAGATGGCGGCCAACTTCTTTGTTTGTGGGCCGATTTAGATGAAACTTGGTTTTGGGTACTATTTCGAAAGCAAAACAGCAATGCAATGTTGAAAATATAAAAAAATCCAAGATGGCGGCAAACTTTATTGCTTGTGGGCCGATTTAGATGAAACTCGGTTGTGGGTACTATTTCGGCAACAAAACAGCAATGCAATGTTAAAAATATAAAAAAATCCAAGATGGCGGCCAACTTTTTTGTTTGTTGGCCGATTTAGATGAAACTCGGTTTTGGGTACTATTTCGACAACAAAACAGCAATGCAATGTTAAAAATATAAAAAAATCCAAGATGGCGGCAAACTTTTTTACTTGTGGGCCGATTTAGATGAAACTTGGTTTTGGGTACTATTTCGAAAGCAAAACAGCAATGCAATGTTGAAAATATAAAAAATCCAAGATGGCGGCAAACTTTTTTGCTTGTGGGCCGATTTAGATGAAACTCGGTTATGGGTACTATTTCGACAACAAAACAGCAATGCAATGTTGAAAATATAAAAAAATCCAAGATGGCGGCCAACTTTTTTGTTTGTTGGCCGATTTAGATGAAACTCGGTTTTGGGTACTATTTCGACAACAAAACAGCAATGCAATGTTAAAAATATAAAAAAATCCAAGATGGCGGCAAACTTTTTTACTTGTGGGCCGATTTAGATGAAACTTGGTTTTGGGTACTATTTCGAAAGCAAAACAGCAATGCAATGTTGAAAATATAAAAAATCCAAGATGGCGGCAAACTTTTTTGCTTGTGGGCCGATTTAGATGAAACTCGGTTATGGGTACTATTTCGGCAACAAAACAGCAATGCAATGTTAAAAATATAAAAAAATTCAAGATGGCGGCAAACTTTTTTGTTTGTGGGCCGATTTCGATGAAACTCGGTTTTTGGAACTATTTTGACAAGAAAATAACAATGCAATTTTTAAAAAACTAAAAATCTAAGATGGCGGCCAACTTTTTTGTTTTTGGGCCGATTTAGATGAAACTCGGTTTTTGGAACTATTTTGACAAGAAAATAACAACGCAATTTTTAAAAAACTTTTTTGTTTTTGGGCTGATTTCGATGAAACTCGGTTTTTGGAACTATTTTGACAAAAAATAACAACGCAATTTTTAAAAAACTAAAAATCCAAGATGGCGGCTAACTTTTTTGTTACTGGGCCGATTTCGATGAAACTTGGTTTTTGGAAATATTTTGACAAGAAAATAACAACGCAATTTTAAAAAAACTAAAAATCCAAGATGGCGGCCAACTTTTTTGTTTTTGGGCCGATTTCGATGAAACTCGGTTTTTGGAACTATTTTGACCAAAAATAACAACGCACTCGCAATGGAGTTTCATCAAAATCGGCCCACGAACAATATAGTTGGCCGCCATCTTGGTTTTTTATATTTTTAACATTGTGTCGTCGTAAATCTCTTGCACCCATTTTATTATCTTGACAAGTAAAGAATTTGGTGCAAGTATTTTAAACCTTATTGCCATATTTACCAAAATAACAGTTTTTAATGAAACAGCAAAGTAAATGAACAAGTATAATTATGGGAAAAAGCAATCGAATTTCAAACGTCAATAAAGTTGAAAATCGTTTGCATCTTTTTTTAACTACAGTATTTAAGGTTATATTAAACAGTTTAAAGTATTATGTATGTCTCCGGCCAACCATACGGTTTGGTCACCCTAATGAAGAAAAGGACACATACATCTACTTGACCTCTCTGTCGGCTCGTTTTGGGGCGAAGCACTCAATCCGGTTTATAGTACTAAATTCATGGCGAAGGTATGTTATAAAATAACTTTTTAATTTTTTTTTCGGCATTGCGTGTATAAAGTATGCCAATATAAATTCGTTTTGAAATTCATAATTCGAATTTTACGATATGAGAGTAGATAATAGTAGATTATTGCATCGAGCACAAAGTAATTTGTTATTGCACCGAGTGCCTGATTTAACGACGCAAAATAAGGCATTTAAGATGTTGTCCTTTATGTTTTTAAACATTTGGACTCATTTTCATTAATACTTTGATTGTGATCGCGTATTATCATCAAAAATCTGGACAAAACTAATGGATCGTCGGGACGCGACACAATATCATTGAAATCTGACTGTCTTTATACCTAAACTCTTGAATTTGCGCGGAACCCCTGCGAGCCTCTCACGGAACTCCAGGGTTCCGCGGAACCCCAATCGGGAACCGCTGCTCTAGAGCATTAAAGACTCGCTTTGTACTGAGTTTTTAGTGTGATTATGATGAAATTAAAGCATAGTTGGAAGAAAAGATTATTAATTTATTATTATCTACGTTTATGTATCTACTCTTAGGAATTGAGGCTCAAACTTCAAACTCTCTTACTATTCAACTTTCGCCCAAGATTTGTTTATCTGTTTACCTATACAAAAAAACAGTGCCGGGTATCTCGAAATCCCACGGTACAGGCAACGGTTAGGAAATATAGCTAAAACAATAAAAACAGATGCGCCGAAATTGGTTTTTTTATGCTCACGTGCACCGGCACAGCCACTAGGGTTGCCATGGAATGTCCCGTGTCCCGGAATTACACCTTACTGTCCCGGATTTGAAATACCACAGGTTAGTGTAGCGTACCGTTTGCGCTTCACGTTGTTGCTATATAAATTAATTTGAAGTCATTTGCACCCCCCCCCCCCCCCCCCCCCCCCGCTATCGTTGTCCCGGAAGTGACGCCAGCCAATCTGGCAACCCTAACAGCCACACAGGCACAGCCCAGCCTTTTGCATAAGTCTAAAGAAACGCGTTATTAACCAAAATAGGGTTATGTCACCTGTTGTAATTATCTGGTAACGATATATTTAAGTTTGTAAATATCGTTACTTATGGCTGTTACAGCTGATAAGTTTCTTGCGCCCGTTCTTCTTGTCAGTTAAAAAAGTCTGAACGGGTGGTAGGAAAATATAGACGATTCAAAAGTACTTAATAATTAAGTTTATTTGAATAAAGCTATTTTTGACTTTGACTTTGAAATGATAATTATCTTGTTCTTCGTACGGGTAGTATTATGATTTTTATTTAACTTAGTTGTTTTACGTTAGATTTGATACCTAATCATTAAAAAGTCATAAATAATAAATTATTTAAAAATTACATTAACAACATTTAATACAAACATCTATTTTTACATAAGAATTAATAAATTAAAACCATAATTTTGTTTTGCCTTTATTGGGTATCCGAATTATTTATAATAATATAATAACATTTTATTACATTTACAACTCAAAATATAGCTTTAAACAAACATTTGTCTTTCAGAACATTAGCGTTGATACGAGTATGTACCTACTGCACTCAACGCTCACTCACACGCTCCACGCAAACTTCACTTCAAATTATCCTTTTATGTTTACGTACCTCTAATATTTTTTTTAAACTAGCCCAAATTCATATCTCTAGGTGTTTTTATAATCAGTCCGATATGGCGTTTAGTTTTTGAGATATGATTTTTTTCTCGTCAAAACCGGGCGAAAAGCGTTAGAATTTTTCACATTTTGCGATTTTCAAAAAGATTTTTTGAGTTTTTACAATTTTTTTTTCAGTTTGTAGCCCTTGCTAAGATGCGTCATTTGATATCCCAACCATTTAGGTAGCTCTAAAATCCACGACACCAGGGCGATATCGCACTTTGGCTGAAAATCGGGCCTATACGGATGCCTCAAAAAAAAACATTTTCAATGTTAAAACGCGAGACTCAAAAGTGCGAGGCAGACTCGACGACCGAGGGTTCCGAACCAATTTGTAGGTATTTTTATGATTTAAATAAAGTATTGATAAAATGTATTGTTTTCGGATTTTTCCCTGTACTTTTATTAAGACGATATTACTTGCCTTTCATAGTTCTAGATCAACGGAAAGTACCCTATAAATTTTGATTTCCTTGAGAGTGTTGAAATATGAGTTTTTTGCGGCATAAACGGCCTTTAAGGGTTCCGTTTTTTCCTCTTGAGGTACGGAACCCAAAAAAAATGAAAGTTCAGTGATACTTTAACTGTGTGAAAAAATAAGAAGATAGAGAAGGTGAGCACATTTTGTCGATAAAAAATAACACTAATGTAATTAGATTAACCACACCACACCACAACGACATACCGTGGGCATGTAAGTACCTATAAATTTGTATGAAAAAGAATAATTATTAACGAACGCACCTTTTGCTGTCAAACGCAACAAATAACTAAACCCGGCATTTTAGTCAATCATGAAAAATTTAAACATGCTCATTATGTATTTCTTAGATCTTAAAAAGTTAATTCGTAAGACTAATATGCACCTAGCTTGAATAGAGAGAACGTAAGAATAATCGTTGTTTATTTTTTTAAACATACTTTGTAAAATGTACGTTTACATTTAAATAAACTTGTCTCGTGTAGTACGCCATATGGTGAAATAGTAAAACCGTAGTCATGATTGCTCGGATTACGGTACTCGCTGTGGATAATGCAATTTCAAACCATGGATTCTGGAGGCTTAAATTTTAAAATTCAATTTATAAAGCACTGACTACTGACTGTGAAACTAATAGGTCTTTACCTATCAAATTGCCAATTTGTATGGAGAATTTGCAAGAAGTTGCATTTCTCATACTAGCATTTTCTTTGTTTATTTAACAACCGTGAACACTCATGTAACAAAACTTTCATGTACTAGTGTTTGAAATTCTATGCTAACTTAATCCATTTACGATAAGCGAAATTAATAAGATTTTGCTAAGCTACAACCAGCTAAGTTACATTTTTTTGACATACACACACACACAAACACAAACATACACATATATACACACACACAACCAAACACCTTCTAGTTTTCCAGCTCACAATATCTATGTTAGATAGATAATAGTAGTTTATGAAACTGATGCATAATGAGGGGTATTAAAACATGAGTGTGTGTTTTAATACCTAGCTATGTACAGTTTCATACACTACTTTATCTACTCTCATACAATTTGTGATTGAACCTATAAAATAAATTATCAATGATAAAAAGAGTAAGTGAGTAGTTTCTCGACTTGCTACGATTTGGTAAGTAGTATTTAGGTACTTACCTAGGTTAAGTAAGACGTTTTTCCGTCGCCGCATCTAAAATATCGGGTGGAGTCCACACTCACTACAATCAGACATTTTTAAGCAAAAATTAAAATTAAAATCAAAACATAGCGCGTCTTCTATTAGAAAATAGTTATTTGTTATACAAGAGAGCAAAGTCATTTTTTGCTGCGAGTGCTGACTTTAAAATCACGAACTAGCGAAGTAGTCTAGAATTGAATCACGAGCGTAGCGAGTGATTCTAATATAGACTACTGAGCACAGTGAGTGATTTAAAGGCACGAGACATCAAAAAATTTGCTCTCATGTTAAACATACAACTTTTCACCTCTACCAGCGAGAAAAGGTGTTAGAAATTAAAAAAGCACTTTGCCTCACGCTCGCAGCAAAAGTCGATTTTGCTGCGAGTTTTTGGTAAAAAGCACTTTGCCTCACGCTCGCAGCAAAAGTCGATTTTGCTGCGAGTTTTTACGCGCCAAAAGCACCCTTTTCGTGCTGGAGAGGTGAAAAATAATAATGAGGTAGTGCATTCCAGCAGACTAATCGTTACGCTAAGTCATCGATCTCCATAGAGTACATTTTTATCATGGAAAGTATGTGGAAATCATAGACATAAAAAAATTTCGCTACGCTCAAGTAGACGGACAATGGTGCGAGTGAGAAACCAATTCTTACGGCTTATGCGATGTGCGAGAAAGAGTTAAAAGAAAATGACAGCAGAACCTAGTTTGACTTCATTTATCGTCTGTTATCATCTTGGTGAAAAGCGTCCACACGATTATTTTGTAATTTTGACCGCGATCTGATCGGTTTGGCTCATAAAGCTATATAAATCAATAATGGTGTCGTGTTCTGTACTGAATTGTAATGTTACTTACGACAATAACCCAAATAAACACTCATTTCACAGGTAAATAAGATTGTACAAGTACCATTTTCATATTTCATATTTTAGTTGAATATATTCCTAAACACACTAAGTAATACACTAATATCATGCTATTAACCGCCTATTTTCTAAATAAAGGCTGATATTTAAACATTATGTGTTAGTTATAAAGATATTATGTCCGTGAACTTGAGAAAATAAGGCGTAGAGATTGATCAAAAATTATTATATTATCGATACTCATGTCGATGATTTCCAATATAACCTTGTTTGTCTTTGTGAACACTGATAGTTTTATCTAAAGCTGCTTTTAACCGACAGTTTTCAAATGGTAAATTATACCTACTTAAGGTGGTACCCTGAGCGAAAGTGGCGCCGCGGTGAATTTTATTTAATATTATAATTCTAATACACAATTTTAATAATGTTTATCGTGGAGATTTTAGTGCCTACAGTCTAGTATTTTTAGATGGTATCGTTACATTCCCTAGTAGTCACTGCTAGAAGTAGATAGAAAAACTGCTAAAAGTGGCCGTTTTTGACACATTTGCTATCTACTTCTACGAATGACTACGAGGGCATGTAGTGATACCTTCTAAAAATACTAAACCATGGGCCCTAAAATCTCCACGATAAACATTATTAAAATCTTTTTCTATTAATAACTTATTAAATAAAAACCTCTGAGGGCGCCACTTTCGGTCATACAACCGCCTTAAGTACTAATTTAACAATATTTCCAGGTTTCCTGTAAATCCAGTGATTAAGTTACTGGATAAATGTCATAAATAGAATAGGCTGGGAGCCTCAAGGAGACTTTAAGAAATTATTTAAAAAAAATTGTTCAAAATCTTGTTTGTGTTTTATTTATTAGAGCAATAATACATTATGGTTATCGACAATCTAAAATGGACTTCAAGGCATCTCTAAAGTTCACGCATACGTTTACAAATTTTCACACACTGGCTCATGTCACTTTTGGTGTCGCAGCCAAGCGAACTCTGTTCCTCTAGTGGAAATATCATTGTTCTTTTTTAATATCGCGGCACTGCCTTCTTCTTGGATTTGCCCCGTATCGTAATGAGAAAAAAAAATATTTTATAGCATACTTTAGTTCGCAAAGGTATGTTATAAAATAACTTTTTAATTTTTTTTGGTATTGCGTGTATAAAGTATGTCAATATAAATGCGCTTTGAAATTCATAATTCGAATTTTACGATATGAGAGTAGATAAAAGATAATATGTTATATGATTGTATTCGTGGGGTGGGGACCTGGTGATCTGTAATACAGGTTATTCCCATTTCAGACACCAGCTCCTCATATACAAATTTGCTCAAATGTCTTTAAATTGTACCAAATTGTTGTTTTGTGAGGAGAAATAAATTTTATTTTATTTTTATTTTATTATTATTATTTGCTCACAAAAAAAAGAGTCACTTTCAAGATCTTTTTTTAATATTAAGCTAGAATAAGCACTTTATTCATATTCATAACAATAATTTCATCAACGTTATCCTTACTAATCCTTACTAATATTATAAATGCGAATGTCCGTTTGTTTGTTTATTTGTTTGTTTGTTTGTTACGCCTTCACGTCTTAACTACTGAACCGATCATCATGAAATTTTACATACACGTTGCTAGGGGTACAGAGAAGGACATAGGGTACCTTTCATCCCGAAAAAAAGGATTGTTCCCGAGGGATAGCAAAAAACCTTTCCACGCAGACGAAGTCGCGGGCGGCCGCTAGTATTGTCGCGTTACGGAAGGTAACGGAGCAAAATTTGGAAGAAAGCTAAATAAAAAAATAAAGTTGAAGTTCAAGAGTTTATTAATGACACGTCCTAACACAGAAATTTGGATAATTTAAAAACTAGGTAGGACTAACAAAATATGACTAGGGTGGGACGTAGACGGGAACAGGACAGGCACGCAGAGACGTGGATCCAGGTAGCAGGGGTAACAGGAAGCAGGCACGAAGCAGGCAGGCAGATATGGAGTCCCGGCGGAACACAGGAGGGCACGTGGTTCAGCACGGACGTGGTTCAGCGTGACGGCGCAGGGGTGGCACGCAGTCAGACCCCCCGACGTAGCACCGTAGCGTAGTACCAGCGGGACGCGCTGATGGGCCCGGGCGCGTGTCCGTGTAGACCGACGTCGATGGTGGCGCGGATAGTGCAAGGGCCCAGGGGAGAGCTCCCTCTGCAGGTCAGGCGGAAAGGTGCACGACGTCCAGGTGGGTCGAGGACACGTCCGGGATTTATTGAAGTTGTTCGTGCCGAAGGTCGAAGGTCGAGGACCGTGCCCCGAAGAAGCCGCTATTTACAATTATAGAATAATAGGACGTATATTTTTTTACAGTTATAGAACGGCAGCTATAATAAAAATGACTGGACAAGCTCGTGGAAAGACTGACTCACCTGAGCTGCCGACCGCGCTTTTATACCGTCGGTATTTATTTTTTTAAAATTCTACTCTACATTCAAATATGAGAACACAGAACAATATTGAACAAAGGTTCTTATCTATAGCTAGGCTGAAGACAAGCTGGAAATCTATGGCTTTGACATTGAATTAAAAAATTAGCGCGTTGCTATGGCAAATATAGTGACAGACATATGTTTACAAATAAATAATTTTCTCAGCAAAGAATAAAAATTGTGTTAAATAAGATCCAAACCGACATAAGAATACAAAATGCAAAATACAAAATGTATGGGAAAAATCTCACGGCCCTATAATGGGCCGTTCCTATGATACAAGCCCTTTAAGGTACATATTCTTCCTCACTCCGTTTCTTAGCTTTATTTACACTAGATTACCTATTTATCTTATTTATACATATGGTTTTATAGTTTCCTTCAGTTTACGTTCCTGGGAACGTTTGCAAAGGACCTCCTAAAAGTAATAACATTACAGTATTAATATTATAAATGCGAAAGTCCGTTTGTTTGTTTGTTTGTTACGCCTTCACGTCCTAACTACTAAACCGATCATCATGAAATTTTGCATACACGTTGTCAGGGTTACAGAGAAGGACATAGGGGACCTTTCATCCCGAAAAAATGTATTGTTCCCGAGGGATAGCAAAAAACCTTTCCACGCAGACGAAGTCGCGGGCGGCCGCTAGTTTGATATAATATCAAGATATTGTTAAATATTTTAATTTTTTCTGTATGTTACAAAATATGGGCAATTTCATAGGTAAAGACCTAATATTTCACTGGTAAAACTGTTGCTTGGATATCATAAATTTAAATTCATTGCAGGTAATTATTGTAAGTGACATTTTAATAAAATAACTACATAACAGAAACACTTTACAATCATTCGGATAATTATGAAATAATCTTATTTTCTTATTAAAATCAGCAGTACCAGCCAAATTGCTTCATTAATTTTTAATAAAATATTTTAAGCCGGATTCAAAAGGTTAATTATGAAGATTATGTTTTGTTAGATACTCCATTTTATTTATTCTATACCTACTTACTTTTAAAAATCAAAAGCTAAATAGCTTAAGAATTGATATTATTTCCTACTGAAATTTTTATGACGTACATTTGGGTAAAAACAAAGACGAGATCGTATGGCACACTTTTGCCTTATTATCAACTTAGAGCAACGCGACTCCCGTCCACTACGTCAGCCGCGTTGCTTTAAGGCTAGAGTTTCCTAGGATGACGGTGCTGTCATATTATGTGCCATTATATTACGGCCGTAATTTAGCGGCCTAGAACGTTGTCTATGTAAACAATACGGCGCACCGTACTGTTTACATAGACAACGTTCTACGCCGCTAAACTACGGCCCTAATATGACGGTACCGTCGTCTGTTTGTCTGTCAGGCTGTATCTCATGAACCGCGAAAGCTAAGCCAGACAGTTTAAATTTTCACAGATGATGTATTTTTATTGTCCCTATAACAAAAAAACCGGTCAAGAGCTAGTCGGACTCGCGCACCGAGGGTTTCGAACCATTAAATTTGCACCACCATTAAACCACACTGCAGAGTAGAATAATAAAATTAGTATTGCAGTTTTAGGTCAGCGCCATCTCTTGACCGATAGTGGAACTAATACTAACTTATTTAGAAATTTGATGATTTCTTAAAAAGTGTGCTATATTGAGACATCGTTTTATTTTTCCTGTTATTTTTATATAAACCATAGAAATAGAATGTCAAAGAACAACAATGTCAATAAACAGGTGATCCGAAAACGAATGCATACATTTTATTTGAGATACGTAAAGTGTGACTTAGATTCATAAAATATGACTATATACGGCAAAAGAAATTAATAAACTATGTTCCATACTGTTTTTTTCATCGATAAACGAATAAATGTAGAGAAATTTGGTTTTAAAGAAATGTGTGGCAATATCTTATTTACCTGTGAAAAGTGTGATTACTTGGATTATTTATTTTTGTCACATTACAATTACTTAGAGCACAAGACACCATGGCTCTACGATACCTTTATTTTAAATTATAATTAAGATTAACAAATATTTTAAACAAACTGTGATTGCTCATTTGCTAGGCGGGACGCTAGGGGCTCTTACTTGAAAAAATGTTGGCACATGTCACTTGATCCTTTGTCTCTTTTTACATAGACCGTGTCCGTATGATGTTAACTTCTCTTTTCCACGCTTTGTTGGTCTTCTTGAGCGCAGCGAAAATTTTTCTATGTCTATGATATAAACTGTTATCGCAGAATTATTTCAGATTTTTCTCTTTGCAAACTTCGGAGATAGGGGGAGGGGGGGAACGGTATTTTTTTACATTTTTCATCATAAGTCGAAAACTATGTGGCCTAAAAAAAAAGAAAAAATAATTGAAAACGTGCAAACGGCGTTCTTTTATATGATACCCCACATGCCCTAGTAGCCCCACTTCAGATTTTTAAGACCCCTTTTCAGTCCCTGTTGTAAAAAATATATTTATTTTTTTATTTATTTCTTATTTGCTAAATAGTTGGGCAAATGTCAACCCAATTTGAAGTTGATACCATTAGTAGTTCTCGAGATATCCAGCTGTGAAAGACAGACAGACAAACTGAGTCACACCATAAGGGTTCCTTTTTTACCATTTTGGGACGGAACCCTAAAAATACTATAAACAGAATAAAATATGTATTAATTATGTATTAAATACCCATACAATAAACGTGTGTTTTCCGTTTTTAGGGTTCCGTACCAAAATGGTAAAAAAGGAACCCTGATGGTGTGACTCAGTCTGTCTGTCTGTCTGTCTGTCACAGCTGGATATCTCGAGAACTACTAATGGTATCAACTTGAAATTTGGAATAGTTTAAGATGACATTTGTCCAACTATTTTGCGAATAAGAAATAAATAAAAAAATAAATATCTTTTTTACCTCAGGGACTGAAAAGGGGTCTTAAAAATTTGAAGTGGGGCAACTAGGGCATGTGGGGTATCATATGAAAGAACGTCGTTTGCACGTTTTCAAACAGTTTTTTTTTTAGGCCGCATAGTTTTCGACTTATGGTGAAAATTTAAAAAAAAACCGTTCCCCCCCCCTTATCTCCGAAGTTTGCAAAGAGAAAAATCTCAAATAATTCTATGTCATAGCAGTTTATATAAAGATTACAGAAAAAATAAAACGATGTCTCAATATAGCACACTTTTTTAGAAATTTACAAATTTCTAAAAAGTTAACATTAGTTCCACTATCGGTCAAGAGATGGCGCTGACCTAAAACTGCAATACTAATTTATTATTCTACTCTGCAGTGTGGTTTGATGGTGCAATTATGATGGTACTGTTAGCGACGCAAGTGAATTATGAGTGTTAGTGACACGTTATAAGTGATGAAATTAATACTGAAAGTGATAAGTGTTAAACTTATAATAGTGAATTACTATTAGTGAAGTGAGACTTATGAATAATAAATTAAGGACTTTAACTTAGTGAATCTACGCTTTAGATGTAAGACTTTGTTAGTTAGACCTTGTATTAGTTCTTTACGTTATAAGAATCTAGGTTTTTGCTATTTGTAAGTAATTTTCAGTTTTTTTTTCGATGTAAAATAGGATATACTAACAGGGCAATACCGTATAGACAAAGCCCCAATTTAGGAAATTAGGCATATCAAAGGGGCAATACCACATAGAAAGCCCCCGAAGGTTTTTGTGTAAATATCTTTTGAAATAATTGTGATTTTTGAGATTTTGTTATAAAATAGTTAATAATCGATTAGATGTTTATAGTTATATCTATAGAAATTAAGTTTGAGTTAGTTTTATCAAAGGTTTGTAAAAACAACCGCTTATTTCGATATTAGAAAGAGATAGAGATAGTTTTGTTTAGAATTAGACAAAGACAGTAGCGCGTGAACAGGACAGACATACTGTGCGACAGAGAGGTTCGAGTTCTAGAAAAACTAGAAAGTTCTAGATTGATTTTCATGAAAATTCCAAGAAATCTGATTGGTTCCGAATTTTCTAAGATTAATTTTCGATCGATATATAATTCGGAGAGGTCGAAGTAAGCGCATAGTTTTCCGATAGTTTTCCAATAATGAAGATATCATTGTAAAAGGAAGAAAAAGGAAGAAATAAAAGAAGAAACAGTAAATAGTGGTTTCATTATGAAGTAAAGGTCCCAGTAATAAGGTGCATCCTGGCAGTAAGCGCGACAATGTTAAGATTTTAGTGCTTCAAATAATATGTTTCAAAGTGCTTTAATGTGGTGAATTAGTAATTTTGACTATGTTATAAGTGTGAATTAGTGCTTTGCTACGGAGTTACGTGTCTTGCTACGAACATTGACTGCGCCGACTACAAAATAATGTGAAAATGGTGAAAAGAATTTGTGATACATTGGCGTGACATTTATGTGAAGTGACATTAGTTTATGAACACTGTTATGAACGAAAAACCGGTCGGTGTCCACACACACCAGTCGGTGTGTTCCGTGATAGTGTTTTTCCGACCGAGTGTTCAACCGCCTTCCTCGTCCAGCCGGCGATAATCCTATGAAGACTTTTGAGTGTTTACAGTCCACTAATTGAGAGTTATCGAGTGGTATTATTATTTGTGACGTGTGTGGTTTAGTGTGGACGATCTTTTAAGTGCTCTCGTCTCGTCGTCTGCCCGCCCCGCCCGCCACAGGTACGGAACCCTCGGTGCGCGAGTCCGACTCGCTCTTGACCGGTTTTTTTTTATCTCGATATTATGCTTGAAATATTCACAGAATATTGGAGTTGTATATTCACTTCAATAAATAAATAACTAAATTAAAATTAAATAAATTAACGGGGCTCCGATACAACAATATTTTATAGGTCAATGGTACGGTACCCTTCATGCGCGAGTCCGGTCGCACTTGGCCGGTTTTTTTTTAATATACATATAGGTACTTACCCAGGCCCGTCACGGAAATTAAAAAAAACATTTTATTAATGAATTTTTAGATTTTAGGCATTCACAGTGCTATTTTTTATATTAAGATAATTAAGATAATTTATTTATTAGAAAAAAACTAAAAAATCGACTCACCCGTAGCACCTCAGATGGGATTCCGTTATTTCAGTTTCTGTCTGGCTGGAGATTGAACCCGGGACCTCTTACGTGGGAGACCGGCATGTTGACCACTGCACCACTTAGGTCATCAAGTCAAGTAATAAGTATTAAATATGCCGTATTATTTTACTCTTGGTGTATAACCATGTCACAAGAAGAGAAACTTGCCTGCTTCAGATGTTTGTTTTACACAAAACAAAATTTCCAACTCCGCCATTATGTGACGTCATACTTTCACGGTCTATAGTCTTTTGAGCAAAGTTCTTACATTTTACAGCTTACAACATAATTTAGGAGAAATCATAAGGTACGTATTTTGTAGAATTCACAATATTTCAAAAATTTTGTCCTGTGTTTTTATTTGTTATTTATAAAACTTAACGTATTTTTTCTTTTCCAAATTTTTTATTTTAAGTCATAATCATAGACATCAGACATTAAGACATCAACTGTTTTTACACAAAGGAATATCATTTATTATTCCTTCTTCTCGAGAATACACGGCTTTTTCCACTTATTTCGTTAAATAATTGATCAGAAACCTCGAAAAAATATGTACGGTGTCAGAATTTGAAAAACCTCGCAATGGTTTTCGATTTAAGGTACCTCGTAAAAAATTAAAACATGTCAATTTTTATTTTTCATTAATAATTTTACATAAAGGGTGTAAAAAGACCATTAACGAAGCCGAAATTCACGCATTCCGCTCATCATCAGAATTATTTTGTTGTCTTCTAGACTAGGGAATGGGAAATCAATAGCTATGAAGTTATTGAAGGTCTAGGTCAAAATTTATTGATCAATATTTTTATGAAAACTAATTTTATAGGTACGTTATATTTCCCAATTTTTGTCCAAAGAAACATTATAAATTTTTTGAGTATTTCGTAACAAACAATGACTTCAAATCGTCATCCATTACTCTATATATCTCATGAGCACGCACACAAACACTGTGTTTCAACTCGGCCGCACGCGGCTATGTGGCGCACGCACTCGCAAGCGCGGTCTGTTGCGCGCATTACATTGCGTGGTACTGTTTACAATGCATTTATAACACAAAAATTAAAATCGTTTCACAGCAATAATTTTGAACAGAAATGGTCCTGATGATGGGCAGAATACGTAGACTTCGGCTTCGTTGAGGGTCTTTTTACACACTGTACACACATCAACAACTTTTAACACAAGCAATAAAGCATTATCTTTAGCTTTTCTTTGGTTATATTAACTGTGACAAAATAAGTTACGTTACGTTTCAGTCGAGTAAACACTTAAGATTAAATCCGTTTGCACGTAAACGTTACGATCTTCTCGTTTGCTTGAAGAATTATTTATTAAAAATAGAAACACCTTACCTAAATTTTGTTTTCACTTTTTATGGGCTAATTTTTTAAGTATTAGTGTAGCTAATGCCTTCAATATACCTTACATAAAGTTTAACAATATTTTTTACTGTTAGTATGTGAAAAATATTTTGTGTTTCAAAGGCATGAAATTTTTGCAGTGGTACCTAATCTTGACATTCCTCGAAGTTTATAATTAATTATTTTATTACATAAATAAAATCAGCAAAAAAAAATCAGTTGTTCCATAGAAAATTTAAATTCGAATACATCAAAATGTATGGAATAGGTGATTTTTTTCGTGATTTCAATGTTAGCACCATAGTAAAAGTTGTTTGTATGCATGAGTACACTGACCCCTTAAAATTTTGTGCACTATTTAAAAAGGACCTTATACATGATTTTATTTATTTAAAGATTTACAAAATAAATAATTACATCTTTAGCTAAAATCTATAACTAAATAGTTACAATTTAACAAATCTTCACTTTAAAATTATAATTTTAGATAATATACATTGCGATTAATTTAAAAATGTACAACTGACGTGATCAACTTGAGAGCGCTTGTGGCACAATAGTACATTACGATATTAGTGCGTTATAACCAATACGCACGTATATCGTACGACGTTTTTTAACACATTTGCGAGGAAACAGAAAAAAGAAACATTTTATATTTTGTTTATTTTTAATTATTGAAACAGAAAAATTAATATCGACACCATTTTTCATCTAGAGGGTACTTTTCAGCATAGAATATGTTGTCCACAACGAGCTAGGCTTATATTAGTTCATTAAAATACGCCAAAACTACATTTTCGGAAAATGACTTGGCATTTTTCATGTTTTTCCACTTCAAGAAATTTTCATACGTGGTTATGTATCTGTCCTTGGATATTGACGGCAGCAAGCTGTCGCATGCGGTTCGCGCTTCTGTTAGTATATCCGGTGGAGTTGAAGTAATATATTGCTCATCTTCATTATTGAAAGTTGTCATTTTTAGATATTCACAATACAAGTACAAAGAAAAGAAAATTTAAGAAAAATGGCGCGAGGATTATTTTCTGCCGTGGCTGCGTGAAAATGTTGGCAAAGACGCTAGAGCATGCAGACAAGTTTTTAAATTACCGAATAAACTGTTTTATTTTTATTTTAAATAAACTCAATCTGTGAATGCACACTGTTTACTGACTGGCGCCGGGCGGTGATTAGTTCGAAATTTGAATAGCAACAGCGCGCTGCTCACTAGCGGAGTCGTGCGGCGGCGATCAGTTCCATATTTGAAATGGCAAATAATACTGTTATGGAATTTGTATGGACTATAACTTAACTATTTGCTTTAGTAACACACGCGTTTTTTATGACCCGCTTTACATATTTAAAACCGGTGGAATTACATCAGCTTTACGAGCAAAGGTGTTAAAAAACAAGTTTTAATCTGTCACCTGGCTCGGTGGAAGAACTTCCCTTTTCGCTGAGTATATAATGGCGAGGAGATCCGGCCCCAACAAGTTCCTTTTGGAAAGTTTATTGTTCTCACTGACTTCATAAAAATACACCA
The DNA here is from genome assembly GCA_943789525.1 of Agriphila geniculea. Lineage (NCBI taxonomy): Eukaryota > Metazoa > Arthropoda > Insecta > Lepidoptera > Crambidae > Agriphila > Agriphila geniculea. The sequence goes on along the minus strand of OX038879.1, from coordinate 1,177,105 downwards.
CACTAGTTTCAGGTATTTATATGATCAAGTAAAGATATAATTTCACAATTGTGCCCAGCAGAAAGGAAGAGGGCCAAATTATTTGAGGATTACGCGTGAAATGATTTATGAAAATCGATATCATGAAAGAAATTGTAGGTACGCCTCACCGCGCCTTGACATCAAGAAATTATTTTCCTCTCGATCGAGAGTTATTAACTTCGATCAAGGTTATTAAATACAGTGGATCACTGTATATTGTCAATTTAAGATACGTTTTTTTCACCAATAAACAACGTATCAGTTGAGAAACTGTACAAACACATGAATACGTGAAGCGACTCCAAATGGAAAATATATCATTCTTGTACGGCACAATGCGGGTTTACGAGTTTTCTCAGACTTGCATCTCGAAACGCAGTGCGGAAGAAAAATTGATGTTTACTTGAAAAATAAATTCTAAAATACTGCCAGCGGAAAATGCTATCCAAATATCGGAAAAATAACTGAGTTGTAAGTGTCCCTACACTAACTTCATGTATAAATATGTAATATAGGTATAAAGCAATTATTCAGGGTTATTTGTAAAACACCAACAACCTCTCAGGAGTAGATTACTAACATCATAAACAACAACATTTCTTCTACGACTTTTCCGAAAACAGACGAAAAATCGACTTTTCATATAAAACTCAATCAGCAGAGCTGTTCGGAAATTTGTATGGAAACTCAATTTTTTATCTGTTTTTGAAAAGTCGTAGAACAAAATGTTGTTGTTTATGATGTCAGTAATCTTCTCTTGTGTGGTTGTTGGTGTTTACAAATAACCATGTAAAGTAAATACGTAAATATTTCAAGATAATGAGCACTAATGGTTTGTTATTTGATCCACATGAAACGTTATTAATAATTTACTGTAAAAAGTAAATAAAAAATATTAATAAAGAAATAATAAAATTACCTTTATTGTATGTATCAATTAAATATCTTCAAGAAATCGATAGTACCTAGCCAGAAGCCATCAAACTTGAAGTGTTTTGCTATGCTTGGATGCGCAATCCGCGTTGAGCGCAATTTCAATGGAAATATCCAGGTAAGTGGGTTTTATATCTAGCTCAACAGAAACTGCATAAAATGTTGTGTATAAAATTCTTATACACCTTTTTTTTATTTATTTATTAGGCACAGAAACAAAATACAATCCAAAACATTATTTGTAGTTCCTTAAAGCTAGATATATGTAGTGTTAAACTGTCTTTCTAAAAATACTACGCACAGCATTCACAAAAGTATAATTTACAATTTACCCGCTTTTAAATATACGGGATTGGTACAGATCCACTAAAAAAAATATTAAAATTCAAAAACTTTAATAACTTTCTCAACCGATTCTCGTGAAATTTTGTGAGCAGGTACGATAACTATATAAAATTATTTTGTCGAGCCAGTTTTTGGAAATTTACCAAAAAATCCCCCATTTATTATTGCGAATATACTAAAACGTAGTGATTATTTCCTCTGTGAATACACCTACCAAATAATATACCAAACAGCACGTACCTTCGTGAGCAGTGTGGGGAAAAATGAGTGGTGACATCTTTTAGAAAACATACAATTTTAACGCGAACCACTAGTTCAACTTTCAATACACTTTTGTGATATAAAAAATATCAGAATATTTTTTAATTACGTTACTACTTAGAGCATTAAATTGGTTTAATGCTTTAAGCATAAATATGATATTTAAATAAAGAAACATAAATGAAAGGTTGAGATTATAAGAAAGCCTTAATATTTCGAAAAGATCACTTCACTAAAATGTCAAAGGTAATTCTTTAATTGCGAAATTAGGAAGTTTCTTGGTAAAATTAAGGTACGACGAACATTTGTGCTGATGTGAATTATAATTGTTTTGCTTCGTTGGGCCATACTAGTAACAAGATATTTAGGAGTTAATTAGTAACTATATTGTTTTTGATAAGTCAACCTTATTGTTACTACGTTAATTTAACAAAAATAGGAGTTCATTTTGACATTGTTTACAGTTTTTTTTATGTTTTTATTGAGTACACAAGTTTTTCTCTTTATTTAAATTCGTGTTATTTATTAGACTATCCTTCTGAAGGTAAAATAAATAGTAATGAAGAATGTATTTCCAGAATTAATTATAACAAAGAGACTCACCACAAAGTTTTTAAATTGACCTTATAATAAATTCAGAACAAGTCGCAAAACAACATTTATATACCAAACAATAATCACAAAACCAATCGCACGAACGGTATCGGGTATTTGGACTCAAAATTGAGACTTTGGCGCATTTAGTACCTAGGTTTTATTACCACTGCCATGATACTAACTAATGTATCACTCTGCCAACTTTAATTATTTCACTATACTTGTAAACAAAATGAAAGCAGCCTATCATGTTAGTACATCGAGGTTAATGTTCCCACATAATATGTGGCTCGTCTGAAAGGACCATATTAAGGTCTTTTCAGACGAACCACAAACTGCCATTTCAGCCCTTAACCTCTTTCGATTCAGTTCAATATCCTATAGCATACCACTAATGGATAGAGGAAAATCTTGTCCGTCAAAATAGTGTCCTGGTGTAATCACTGACCCCATTACCCTAGTTCTGGTATCCACTTCAGTGGGGTAAAAAAAAGGTTAAATTACTCCAGAGACGGAAAAAGCGATATATCCCAATTTGGTAGCTAATTGATTCACTGCTGGTAAATAAAGGCGGCAATTATTTTTGTTTAATTGATAAATTCTTTTATTTGCGGAAAACTTTGTAGGAAATTAAAGGGAGAAATTTTCTTTTCCAGAAAAGACAATCTTTTAATTTTACATTGAAGCTGATATTTTTCTTTATTTGAAACTTATAATGTCTTATATTTTTTCGTTATCTCTGGATCTTTTTACTGCCTTTTTTTATTTTCTTTGCGTTTTTTACACCCTTTGACTACACAGGACGTTATTTCTAATTAACTCTCTCTTTTCTTTAATACACAAAGAATGCTAACGTTTGTCAACGGGCGCGTGGTTGGCCCGATAATGCTATGCGAGTTGTCTGTTTTTAGCCCCGTGGTGCTATTTTTATGCAATATTTGTTTGCAATTACACTTCCATAGATTTTAGTTCACTGGGGGAGACCTAGAAACAACGGAATGGGTGCAGTGGGTGTTGATATCACATGAGTAAAAAAACCGGCCAAGTGCGTGTCGGGCCACGCGCAGTAGGGTTCCGTAGGTACATTATACCATACCATATTTTAATACCGCTATCATTTTTCGTCTGAAAAAATAACTTTGTTTTTCACAGTGTTTGTATGAATGACAAAGTTATATTTGCGGTTTTAGAAAATGTACTATATCTCGAAAACTAATTACTGTATCTCGTTCAAAACAATTTTCGTTGAAAGTGTTTATTAAGATCTATAGTTTATATTTTTTTTTTCACCCTCTTACTTTAAAAGTTAAAGGGGGGGGGGGCACACATTTTACCACTTTAGCGGCATATATCTTTCAAACGGTTGACTTTAAAAAAAAAATAGTCTTAAAAACCTCAATGTCATTTTTAAAGACCTATCTATAAACACCCCATAAGTATTGGTTTGATGAAAAAAAATATTTTCAGTTTCAGTTCCATGTATGGGGAGCCCCCCCTTAATCTTTTATTTTTTTTATTTTTGTATAAAAATCGTAAAGCGGTTCACAGAATACACCTACCTACTAAGTTTCAACTATGTAGTCTCAATACTTTTGGAATAAAGTGGCTGTGACATACGGACGGACAGACAGACAGACAGACAGACAGACAGACATGACGAATCTATAAGGGTTCCGTTTTTTGCCATTTGGCTACGGAACCCTAAAAACGTACTCATGTGGTTGATATTACCACATGACAGTGGCGAGGGGTGAAATTATGGCAAAGGTAAGCCGCTCTACAAAAATTATGAAAAATGTTGTGATCTGCATAGTGGATCAGTGGGGTGGGATTTCCAAAAGGTAAGCCGATGGGAATCGGCTTGTATGGACCCTTCGCCACTGCCACATGAGTAAAAAACGTTTGATATTACTATGTCATATTGTCTAATGCATTGGATGTTGTAGAATATAGTAATATTATATAGTCTAACAAAAACATTAAAGGGGTGGTGAAATAGTGGGAAGTCATATTAATGATAAAGTTAGTTACTTTTTTTTTTATTTTGAGCGAGTACTCGGTAGCTTAAAGCTCAGTTTGAGGAGCTCGGTGGCACAGTGGTTTAGCGCCTGGCCCGGCGATTGCGGAGGTTAAGCAACTTTCGCATGGGTCGGTCTTGGGATGGGTGACCAAAAATTTATTATCTCGAGCACTTCCGTGCTTCGGAAGGCACGTAAGCCGTTGGTTCCGGTTGCATTTGCAGTCGTTAACACCCACCGATCCGCATCGGGGCCGCGTGGTGGGTTATGGTCCATTCTTCATATCCACCCATAAGGAAGGCCTGTATCCCAGCAGTGGGAACATTAAAAATGGCTGAAGCAGGACACGGTAGCTCAGTAGGAAGAGCATTGGATTGGAGTTCCAACGTTCGAGGGTTTGATTCCCGCCTGAGAAAATGATAGTGACGAGTTGAATTTTTTATAACATATTAGTTACTAATACAGATAAAAAAAAGGTAAGTAAGTATACATAATAATAAATATAAAGACTTAATTCTTCTTACTAAGAAGAAGGTTAATAAAGCAGCGGATTACCTACCCATGGTTGAACGAAGGGTTTCAAAATATCCTTTTTGCAAAGAAAAAAAAACAAATATGTGCCTTGAATAGTAAGATAGCCTTTGGTAAATAAACTAGTGGCTCTCAAAGATATCGTTCTGTAAATAACTTGAGTGTTTCTCGAACCCTTTTTCATTTGAAAAAGGCGGTTAGTTGTCTGTAGCCACGTATTGAACATAAACTTGCCAATTTGTTTTAGAGTACTGACAACACCAGGCTGGAAACTAAACGTTAATTGTTATATGAGTTGTCACTATACAGTCACTAAAAGAGCTTTATTTATGCTATAAAACGTTTAGAATAGGTACATCTAGAAATGTTTATACAATCGTGACTCGGGAACAAATAATTTTGATGGTCGTTAAGGCAGTATTTCAAAGAAATTATTTTCCAATGAAGTTATCTAAAGAATGAAAGTATTACTGTTGATGTAAACTTTAGTTTTAAAAAGAAAAAAATCTTGAATTAGTGCCGTATAGAAAGAAAAATATAATAAGTTATCAGGTATTTTAAAACGAAGACAATCTGTTCAAGTGGAATTTCAAATTTGCTTGTCAGAGGTATTTTTCCACAAACGTTTCAGCTGTAACAAATATAAGAATACTACTCATATTTATTTTTTCACTTATTGTTTATATTGTCAAGGAGTTTCCTATAGAGAGAAAGTTTTAAAAATGTTTTTAATTACAAAGAAATAAAATATAAAAAACCGGCCAAGTGCGTGTTGGGCCACGCGCCATAGGGTTCCGTAGTTACCTTATACCATACCATATTTAATACCACCTATCATTTTTCGTCTGCAAAAATAACTTTGTTTTTCACAGTGTTGGTATGAATGACAAAGTTATATTTGCGGTTTTGGAAAATGTGCTATATCTCAAAAACTAATTACTATATCTCGTTCAAACTAATTTTGGTTGAAAGTGTTTATTAAGATCTACAGCATATATTTTTTTTAGATTTTTCACTCTCTTATTTCAAAAGTTAAAGGGGGGGGACACACATTTTACCTCTTTGGCGGTGAATATCTTTCAAACGGTTGACTTTGAGAAAAAGTTGTCTTAAAAACCTCAATGTCATTTTTAAAGACCTATCTATAGACACCCAACACGTGTTGATATGAAGAAAAAAATTTTTTTCAGTTTCAGTTCCATGTATGGGGATTAATTTTTTATTTTTCTTATTTTTGTATTAATTTCGTTAAGCGGTTAACAGAATACATCTACCTGCCAAGTTTCAACTGTGTAGTCTTAATACTTTCGGAATAAAGTGGCTGTGACATACGGACAGACAGACAGACAGACAGACAGAGAGACAGACACACAGACAGACAGACAGACAGACATGACGAATCTATAAGGGTTCCGTTTTTTGCCATTTAGGCTACGGAACCCTAAAAATGCTTAAATCGGTACACTTTGACATGTTTTTTTACTGGTATTTACAGAATCTAAAGTATTTTTTTAATTTTTCTTAGGAATAATGAGGTATTTGTCTAATGTATTGCGTGTTTTGTATATACTTAAATCTATTTAATAATTTAATAGGAATTTTTCAAAGTTCGTCCTCATTACGGCTCGTGTAGAGTTGTTTTGATGATTTGGATTGAAAATTTGAAATGGAACTTGATGTGCGTCTACACCCTTAAACCATTTGCCCGAATATCTAACCTTGGAACTTTGGCACATTAGTAGGGTTCACTACCGCTTCACCAAAGGGTCGTGTAATAAACGATTAAAACATCTTCAAGAACAAATACATATAGCCCCATATATTTAAGAGAATATTATTTTGCAAACCAACAATACAACTCATTGGCAAAATTAAGAAGTTTGGAGCTATTGATCTAATTATATGTACTTGATTTAACTAAGTTTACCATTTTCTTATTTTTAATCGGTTTACAATAATAAGAATGTCTATGATTCTCATGACTCCACTATCGTTTAACAAATAAGACTCCTTTAAATAAATGGTACCATTATTCAAGCTTATGCATCATTTGTATGCCCCCATTTATCCCGCTCGCAAAGGCATGCTACGAATCTTGCTACAAAATGCTACGAGTTTCGTAGCAAATAATATCGTTTTGAGGATCGTAGTCACGTAGCGGGCTTGTGGTATATTTTGTCGTTGCAAAAAGCTCGGTTTCTACTGCGTAGATAATGACTGTTGCGCAGTTTCTAGATTACTTTAGTCGGTGGTTCATCTGTTCGATAGCGATAAGGGCCTACTTCAGTTATCTACTAGTGCCATTTAACGATATTTTTTTAAATACTGACCTGGTTTAAGAGAAATAAAATGAAAAGGAAAGTAACAAAATAAATGAATGGCCCACATTTAATGTTTTTTTTTATATTTACCTGGTTTAAGAGTGTTAAATGAAGAGGAAAGAAACAAAATTAATGAATGGCCCTTTTCATAATAATAGGGCGCGAATTCATTTTGACTTGCTCAGTCCTTTCCGCTAGGTTATTTGCTGATAGAAGTGCAGGCTAATACAGTTTCACTGTGCGCGGCGCTCGAAGTGAAAATTGGGTCAGTCTTAAGCACAAAAGGGAAAAGTAGAAAAACGCAGTTTTTAGGGTTCCGTAGTCAAGTCAACAAGGAACCCTTAAAGTTTCGCCATGTCCGTCTGCCCGTCCGTCCGCGGCTTTTCTCAGAGGACCTAAGTAGGTACTAGAAAGCTGTAATTTAGCATGAATGTGTACCTATATATCTCCTCTACATATGTAAAGTGGGGTAAAACCAGGTAAATGTGTGCTTTTGGAAATGTGAAAATACTCAGAACAGTAGTAATTATTGAAGTTAAAAGCAAAATTAGCCTGCTAGGTAGGCTTCACAAGTTAACGAGTAATAGTCGATCAACTTAAAAAAATAATTAATATTGGAAAGGTTTTCGTAGAACAAATTTCATTGAATAGTAAGATTTTTAGTAATACATTGAATAGTAAGGCTTTAAGTTTTCGTAGAAATGATATTTTATATTTGCTGTCAAACAGGAAGTAAAGGTAAATGGACATTTTGTTCGGACGTTTGACCTATGGCGTGCACAAACTTAATAGGGCTAGATATGTAGATAAACTGCTACTCAGTAACATGGGTCGCATTCTTGCAAGCTATGTTTAATTTTCTATCATTATATCATATTGTTACGGACGCGGGGTACCGGGAAGTAAAACACTGTGGTTGCAGAGACGACGCTTTATTACCCAATACATATCCAAATACTCTGAATGCCGTGGTCCGCTCTTCTATGTGGTGTAATCTTCTTGCGAACGACGTAGCCACCCAGCGCTGTTACACGATGACATTCCCGCTACTCCTCTTCCGATGTCGCAGTCCGCCCTTCCAAGTAGCGTCACGTCCGAACGACGTAGCCTCTCGGCGCTGAACCCGACGACATCCTCTTCTACTCCTCCGTGCTAGCACCAACTACTGCTAGACCTCACCTCCAAACTTCTACTTCTTCACAACTTCTTTCATCTTCCTTCTTCTTGTTCATTTCCCTTCTTATTTATCCAACTACTCCTTCTATTCAACTACCACTATTGAACTACTACTTCTTAACGACTACATCGATTGTGCGTTTCGCCGCTGTTTATATACCCATTAGAACCTTCTAGTAACTCGAATTTCGATAGTCATTTCGTTATTCCTTTCGTTTGTCTTTTGTAACCATTTCCTGTCCTTTTTCATCTTTTCCATTATTTCCCGACGACACTAGAATGTTCTATTTCTCTATCAAATATGTAAATAAACATGGAAACATTCTAGAAATATCGTAAAAACCATCAAAATGCTTTGGTCCGACAGAGGATCGAACTGCGGGCTCTCGTGTATAAGGCGAGAAGCCGCACCACTATGCCCTCGGTGACTTGACATCCAGCGGCTAAATTGGTCATCGCTTTTTGCTCTATGTTTCTTCTACGTCATTTATGACGTCCCAGCTGTCACAATATCATTTCAATAATAAATAAAATAAAATAAATAAATAAAGACAATACAAACGTTTATTATGCTTGTACCACACATTTACACAATGCTGAAAGTAAAAACTTCTGTTTTATTAAAAAAAGTTTAATAACATCATACATGTACTCGCACGCATACTGTAAAATAACTTTTTTCTGCCGGTCGGTACATAAAAAAATAATACATATTTTGAAAAGTGGGATTGAATTCTTCAATTTAAAACTGGTTTGGTTTCTGTACGCGAACTTTCATCAAGAAGTCAAATAAGCCCAATGACCTTTAAGTTTATAGCCATCATGGTAATTGTATAACTGCGGAACCTTTACTGAGCGTGGCCAGCTTTTTGTAACTTTTTTCGATAATTAGATTACTTAGAGCGCTTCCAATGCACTAAATATTTTTTTATGTTCTTTTTTCGCTACGAGTTTTTATTAGGAGCAAATATTTAGATTCCAACTTTTTTATTGCCTACCTATAAAATAATGATAATAATAATAAGTCGTCCTCTCTACATGATAAAATTGCTGTACCTTTTCTCAGGGTCTACAATGTACTTTGATATTGTATACCTACCATCTAGATAACATTGTGGAATGCAATAAATTGAAATTGAAATTGAACTGATGTCATTAAAATGCTATTTGAAAAAAAGTTTTTGACCTTTCATTTGTGTGTTGATGTTATATCAAAGATTATTTTTTCTTCATAAGTAATATTTTTTTACTACCTTTAGTACCTACTTGTTTTTTGTTATTTATCAACATATCAAAAACATTTCCATCGATGTCAGACAAAAATATTTGTTATGAGTTATACATCATAATATTATATTGTGTCAAAATACAATTTTGGTACTTGCTTGGGAAAAATACTAAAAATGCTAAAGTTCTTTCTTCTATACGCAAACAAATGGCAATGATTACTGGCTCTTGAGAAATAAATAGTAGGTAACTAAACTACCTACGCATTCCTGAGGGAAATAAGTGTGGTCCGTGTAAAAGTTGCTCAGGATCCGAAGTGTACAATTCAATAAGAAGAAAAAGTACCGCCTCTTAAGTTTGATCTGGTTCCATTAACAGCCTTAATATGAAAAGCATTCGATTGCCTTCTTCAAAGAGGTAAAGCCAGCCAATGAACAAATAGAAAAAGTACATTCCGACGGGTGAAAGCCTATTTGGTTTAAGCGACACCTAGGGCCATATAGAGTTATATCATCATCATCATCATCATATCAGCCGCACGACACCCACTGCTGGGTATAGGCCTCCCCCAAGGATTTCCACGACGATCGGTCCTGCGCTTCCCACATCCAGTGGCTTCCGGCAATCTTCACCAGATCGTCGGTCCACCTTGTCGGGGGCCTACCCACGGAGCGTCGTCCGGTGCGCGGTCGCCATTCCAGAACCTTTCCGCCCCAACGGCCATCGGTTCTTCTCGCTATGTGTCCAGCCCACTGCCACTTTAGCTGAGCAATCCTTCGAGCGATGTCGGTTACTTTAGTTCGCCTGCGGATCTCCTCATTTCTGATTCGATCACGCAGGGAAACGCCGAGCATGGCTCTCTCCATTGCACGCTGGGTGACCTTGAGCCTCCTTATGAGACCCATAGTTAGCGACCACGTTTCACTGCCGTAAGTCATCACTGGCAACACACACTGGTCATAGACTTTCGTCTTGAGACACTGAGGTAAATCGGACACGAAGATTTTTCGGAGCTTCCCGAATGCTGCCCATCCGAGTTGGATTCGACGAGAGATCTCCTTCTCAAAGTTGGACCTACCTAACTGGACTGCCTGTCCTAGGTATACATAATGGTCAACAGCTTCAAGTGTAGTGTTCCCAACATGAACTGGAGCGGGCACAACATGGGCATTCGATATGATTTTCGTCTTATCCATGTTCATTTTAAGACCCACTCTTTGGGAAGCACTACGGAGATCTTCGAGCATTGTGTTCAGGTCCTCCAACGTCTCAGCCATTAGAACTATATCATCGGCAAAACGAAGGTGTGTTAGGTATTGGCCATTAATGTTGATGCCGAGTCCTTTCCAGTTTAAGAGTTTAAAGATATCCTCCAACGCAGCTGTGAACAGTTTCGGAGAAATAACATCTCCCTGTCTCACACCTCGCTGCAGTTGGATAGGATTTGTTCTCTGGTTCTGTACTCGGACCGACATGGTGGCATTTTTGTATAAATACCTCAACACCTCGATATACCTGTAGTCCAGTTGGCACCTTTGGAGAGACTGCAGCACCGCCCAGGTTTCAATCGAATCAAAGGCTTTCTCATAATCCACGAACGCCAAGCAAAGTGGCAGATTATACTCCTCGGTCTTCTGTATGACCTGCCGCAGCGTATGGATGTGGTCTATGGTGCTAAAGCCTTTTCGGAACCCGGCTTGTTCGGGAGGTTGGAAGTCGTCGAACTTGCGAGCGAGACGGTTCGTAAGGACTCTCGAAAACAGCTTATAGACATGACTCAGAAGCGAGATGGGTCTATAGTTCTTTAAGAGGGACTTGTCACCCTTTTTAAAGAACAAAATCACCTCACTTATGTTCCATGTCTTCGGCGTTCTGCCCTCGACGATGACGGAATTGAAAAGCTTCTGGAGGACTTTAAGTATCGGCTTACCGCCCGCTCTCAGAAGTTCTGTAGTGATTCCGTCGTCGCCCGCCGCCTTGTTGTTTTTCAGCTGTTTGAGAGCCATACTAATCTCGTACATGCTGACGTCCGGGATATCTTGGGTATAGTGTCGGGTAAGCTTGGCTCTGGGGTCTTTAGCCTTGCTTTCAACGGGTCTCTGCGTGGAATATAACTGCCCATAGAAACTCTCGATCTCCCTAAGGATTTCAGGCTTCGCTGAGATGATGCGTCCGTCGTCAGTTTTCAGCTTCGTCATCTGGCTTTGCCCAATAGACAGATCTCTCGCGAACACTTTGGAGCCTTTGTTCCGCTCGATAGCCTCTTTAATACGATTCGTATTAAATTGGCGAAGGTCGCTCGTCAAAGACTTAGATATCTGTCTATTAAGCTGCCGATAACGATTAGCATCTACTGAACTCTGGAGCCTCATTTCACGTCTCTGATCCATGAGTAGGAGTGTGTGGTCGGAGAGTTTCTTTAGCTTGGGACGGCGGGTCTTGAAGAACTTGGACCCTACCGTACGGACAGTATCCACCACCATATTGTTTAGATCGTCCACATCTATGCTGTTCTCAAGGGCTTCGAAACGGTTTTGGAGTTCGAGTTGAAAGCTCTCGGGGTTTTGGATATGGGCCGGCAATGGTCGGAGTGTTGATTTTATCAGTCGAGATCTTTCCAGCTTTATGCTGATATTCAATGTGCCACGTACCAATCGGTGATCGCTCCCCGTCTTAACGGCGTTGATCACAGTGACATCATTGAATATTTGCTTTTTCGTCGACATGATAAAATCAATCTCATTTCTGACTGTACCGTCCGGACTGACCCAAGTCCACTTCCGGCTTTCCGGCTTTCTGAAGAATGAGTTCATCATAAAGAGGTTCTCCTTCTCCATAAAGTCGGCTAGCATCTGGCCTCTGTCATTCCGTTGCCCAACTCCAAATTGCCCCACTCTCAGCTCATCACCGCATCGTTTCCCCAACTTTGCATTGAAGTCCCCCATCACAACGGTGTAGTGGGTTTTGTAGCCATGCATGGCTTTAGAGATCTCCTCATACATAGCCTCCACTTCGTCATCTTGGTGCGTCGAGGTCGGTGCGTAAACCTGTATGACATTCAACGAATACCGTTTGGATATTCTGAGTATAAGGTACGCCACCCTGGTCGACACACTTCCGATGGTAATCACGTTGTTGACAAGGGACTTGTGGACGATGAACCCGACACCACCTTGGGACTGTTGGTCGCCCTCCCGGTAGTACAGCAAGTTACCGGAATTAAGGATTATCGAGTCCTCTCCCTCTCTTCGGACTTCAGATAACCCAATGATGTCCCAGCGTAACTTGCTTATAACTTCTTCCAACTCGATTAACTTCGTGTCGGTCCTCAGTGTGCGCGTGTTATAGGTTGCCAGGTGCAATTTTCGTGATTGGTGGTAGCCGATCCGCACCCGGGGATTCTTAGCACCCCCTGCCCCGCCGTTACCATAGCCGCTACCGTAGCTAGGAATAGCGGGGCCGCCGGGGACTGGGGGCCAATTTATTTGTGTGTCCATTCATGAGGGGGTTTGCCATAATCGCCACGCTTGGCAGGCGGGTTGGCGATCGCAGTAGGCCAAGAATTTTGGAGACGCTGCTGCCCGTCTCCTGATGGCTGTGTTCCCTTAGTCGCCTTTTACGACACCCACGGGATGAGAGGGGGTAGTGCTATTCTAAGCCGGCACATACACGGCACAGAGTTATATACATATTTACAATCAGCGGATTTTTCTGCGTCGATTGAGCCAGGTCCCATAAATATCGGAGCACTTTTTTGGCGCTTAAACCAATGAAAATTTCGGCCTCATTTTAGAGCATTGGTGTATGAAACGCCAAAAAATCAATACCATTTTTAGAGACAGTGGATATGAACCATACAAATGTTTGATTAAAACCCGTTTAAACTGTTTGTGTTTTCACAATAATAGTACTCGATGGCGGTTAAAGCGTTTTGCCTCCAACTACTTTTTAGGAGTAACCGTCGCTTAAAACATTTTGCTTTACATAAAAATCATCAAGGCTGTCGCTTAAAACATTTAGCTTGAATCTAAAAAAAATATGTCATGTCACTTCAACCTTTTTGCCTTTATATATTTTCATCATAACATGTTGTTTAAATCATTATCGTCTGTATGCAAAACTTGACTATAATGTCGTTTCAGAAATTTATCCGCACTCTATAACTTAATTGAGTGTCGGTCCAACATATCTCAAGTTTTCCTTGTGTTACTTGAAGCACTTATCAAAACTCAAAATAGTGATATCTATGTCCGTTCAGACATGCAAATATTATTATGTGTAAATTTTGCAACGTTGCATCAAACAATGATTGTTTGCCGCCGACGTATTTGACTCACGCAGGTATGTATCAGCCTCTCCTCGTTCCTACTGAAGACACTGGAAAAGATACTAGATAGACATATAAGAGAAACTATAGGCAAAAGTAAAAGACCACTACATGACAACCAACATGCTTATATGGAAGGGAAATCCATCGAGACAGCCCTCCACAACATGGCAGTCAGAGTAGAGAGATCAACTTCAAACAAAGAATACTCTTTAGCGTGCTTCTTCAATGTTGAAGGCGCCTTTGACAAAGCGTCTGCGCAATCTATAGTGGAAGCCCTAAACAGAGAAGGTGTAACAAAGCAAATATCAGGTTGGATCACCAACATGTTACAACACAGATCTATACAAGCAGAACTATCAGACACCAAATACACCATCAAAGCTAGAAGAGGCTTTCCCAAGGAGGTTGTCTGTCTCCACTGCTATGGTGTATCTTAATAGATGAACTAGTAACAAAGATCACTGCTATGCACATATACATCCAAGCGTACTCGGATGACGGCCTGTTACTTGTAAGAGGCAAAGTTCTAAGCGTGGTCAGAGATATAATGAGAAGCGGAATTATGACACTATTGAGATGGTGTAGGGACAAGGGACTGAATCTCAACCCTACAAAAACTAAACTAATGTTGTTCACAAATAAAAGAAAGATTGATAGCATGATCCCAATAAACATTGAGAATGTAAAACTTGAGATAGTAAAGGAGTTTAAATACCTAGGGATAGTCTTAGACAGCACCCTAAGTTATAGAACACACATAAAAGAAACTAGCAAGAGGCAATGACAGCTCTCATGCAGTGCAGATGAGCCGTTGGCAAGAATTGGGGCATGAAACCCGAAGTGGTCCAATGGATCTATAGGGCAATCATCCTACCGAGAATTCTCCACGGAGCACTAGTACGGTGGCATAAGGCACAACTAGAATATAACAGAAAAGAACTCACAAAGGTACAAAGACTAGCTAGCATCATGGTAACAGGAGCCATGAGAACAACTCCCACGGCCGCCTTAGAAATGATACTAGGCCTTAGTTCTATAGATCTTGAAATCGAAAAGAGAGCTACAGAACAATGGTTTAAGCTGAAAAGCACTAACCTATGGATAGGAAGACATACTGATAAAGGTCACGCAGAAATAGGGAAGAAGTACGAAGATAACCTTTCTATGATACTGGTTAATAATGACCTAATAAAAAAGGAAAGGATATTCGACAAAAAGTACAGAATAAGCATCAGATCCAGAGAAAACTGGAAACTAGAACAAGACGATCTAGATAGCACCGCGGTATGCTACACTGATGGGTCAAGAAAAGAATCGACTAAGCTATCGGGTGCTGGGGTATACATAGCTAAACCCGATACAAAAGGAGCCACTTTCAATCTGGGCAGATACGCCAGCGTATTCCAGGTGGAAGTATTCGCGATACTGGAGTGTGCGCACATGATCAAAAGTGAGATAAGCAAACATAACATAGGAAAAATAATAATATACAGTGACAGTCAAGCTGCCATCAAAGCCCTTGACAAAACGGAGACTACCTCAGCCTTGGTGAAGGAATGCAAACAAAGCATTCAGGAACTTGCAAACTTGGTTGAGGTGGAAATTGCCTGGGTACCTGGACACGAAGGTAACAAAGGCAATGATGAAGCCGATGAATTGGCTAGGATAGGGGCTGGTGAACCTTTCATTGGCCCTGAACCAAGACTGCCAATCACACATAGAATTACTAAGAGCATTATTGAAATTCGAACAATCAAAGAAACCAACCAAAGATGGATGGAAAGAAAGGACTGTAGACAGTCCAAGATCTTCATCAAATCGGTTGACAAGAAGAAAACTAGAGAATTGCTGAAACGAAGCAGGAGAAATATAAGAACGATTGTAGGTGTACTGACAGGACACTGTGCACTAAACAGACACCTATCAGTGATCAAACGGACAGAGGATCCCATCTGTCCGCAATGTAAAGAAAAAGAAGAAACAAGCTACCACTTCATGGCAGAATGCCCGATATACGCATCACTGCGCTGGGAGCTCTTTGGGGTGGATAAGCTTAAGGAAGAAGATCTAAAGCAGTTAACGATAAGTCAACTCAGCAGGTACTGTAAGCGTACAGGTAGGTTCGAGGGTCCGACGCCGGTGGGGTAAATGATAACCCACCTCTCCCTCCGGGGATTTGGGGAAATGGGTGAAATGGTCCCAATCAAGGTGACTGATCACCCGTCTGGCTTCGCTGGTGTCCCCCCTTCTAAATAATAATAATAAATAATAATAACATTGAAGTTTTTAAATGAGAAATTATTGCATGGTATCATTCACCATTCTTTAAAAAGTTATACAAACAGATGCGATTTAAAACAAATGCTGTTGTTTTCAAATTGTTGTTTAAGCCATTATGATTTTACTCTGAAATATTTAATTTTGGAGTTTGAACAAAATAGATTTATTCTATCCAATTGATAGAATGTCGGTTAAAGCACTTAGCCAGACTCTGAAAGACAATCAAAGTAACACTTAAGCCATCTTGCTTGGAACTGTCAGCAGAATAAAGTGGCGGTTAAATCATTTTACCTTACTCCATTATATGGCTATTTTGAATGAAGCGACATTTTTTTTCAAAATTTTTATCTTTACAAAGTGAAGAATGTAACCGGAATTTGAGACTTTTAAAACGAAACTAGTTTGTAACACTTTCAGGCAAAATTAACAAACCGTTTTGTTTTAATATTTTTTTTTCCGAAATTAAAAACTTTGAAACGCTCTCCTGTAAAGTTCCAAAAATGTCGCTTAAACCAAATAGGCTTTCACCCGTCGATTCATATTTCTCTGCGGGGACTTAATTAAAGTTATTGATTTATATCCAGATTATTTGTAAGCAACAAACATTTTTAAGCAGTGGCAATACTGTCTCTTCCTATATTGTACGCAGTTTTTTCGAAATAAATTTGATTTTTTTAATTTGCTTCACCATCATTCCCTCGCCAGACCAGCCAAGATTACGGGCCAGCGGGTCCATTGAGCCGAATTGAACTTCTTTCGGGTTATTTCTTGAGGATCTCATTCTCCGAGGATCATGTCCCGGAGGATCTCGAATTTATTCTTCATGAACTTAAACAATACATATTCGAGATCGTCAGGGACATGACTTTCGGGGAATGAGATCTTCAGGGAATAACCCCTTCTTTCGAATGTAATTGTAAAATATTAACAGTAGTAAACAAATACAATTTAAAGGTAAAATTTTTGAATATTATTATAAGGCGTTTTGCTACGATATGCTTTTAGTTTTTAAATTCAAATTCTTGAATTTTCCGGTAAAGTCCATAACCGATAACCTAATTAAATAAAGTTTTATATTTAGGTAAGTACGAGTATTTGATTGTTTTCAAACATGAAAAACAGCCGAAAAATAGTTTTAGCTCAGCTGTCTATGATGTCTGAAGACCTAAAGGGCTTACTAAGTATAGCATATGCTTTATTAGTGATATAATTTCAGCTGTCTAAGTTTGTAACTGTCAGAAGATAATCTTGCTTCATTTGGTATAATTGCTAGTAACATATACACAGGCGCTTAGTAAATCTTTAAATAGGTAGGCTTTCATGAAAAACAAAATAACAGTAAATTGGGTAAAAGAAGGGTAAAAGAGATAATATTTTGTGGAGTCATGTTGTGACGCTTCATTAGGGTAGGTATGTTACCGCCAATGTGTATAATCCGGCATTGTATACAATGCCTAGGCATTGTATACAATGCCTAAAACGATCAGGCAATGTATGAAATATAATTCATTTTATACTTTGCCTAGGCATTGTATACAATGCCTGCTGGTCCACCGGCAATGTGTAAAATAAGTATATTTCTGTTGTCTGTTATAAAAAAATAACCTCGAAATTTAAGACTCACGCTCCGCTGCGCTTCACGCTCGCCTTAAATTTCTAACCTATACGCGGGACCTACAGGAGTGAAGCAGGTTCGATTCCAAACTCAAATTTCTGTTGTCTGTTATAAAAAAATAACCTCGAAATTTAAGGCTCACGCTCCGCTGCGCTCCGCGCTCGCCTTAAATTTCTAACCTATACGCGGGACCTACAGGAGTAAAACAGGTTCGATTCCAAAGAGCCCCCTCGAGCCCCCCTCGAGCCCCCCTCGAGCCCCCCTCGAGCCCCCTCGAGCCCCCCTCGAGCCTCCCTCGAGCCTCCTCGAGCCCCCCACGAGCCCCCCACGAGCCCCCCTCGAGCCCCCCTCGAGCCCCTCTCGAGCCCCTCTCGAGCCCCCCTCGAGTCCCCCTCGAGCCCACCTCGAGCCCCCCTCTAGCCCCCCTCGAGCCCCCTCGAGCCCCCCTCGAGCCCCGCTCGAGCCCCCCTCGAGCCCCCCTCGAGCCACGCTCGAGCCCCCTCGAGCCCCCCTCGAGCCCCCCTCGAGTCCCCCTCGAGTCCCCCTCGAGCCCCCCATCGAACCCTCCTCGAGCTTTCCCCGAGCCCCCCCCTCGAGCTTTCCTCAAGCCCCCCCCCTCGAGCTTTCCCCAAGCCCCCCTCGATCCCCCCTCGAATCTATTCTCGAAAATCTTTTTATTATACACATTGCCGGTGGACCAGCAGGCATTCTATACAATGCCTAGTCATTGTATACACTGCCTAGGTAATGTGTGAAATAGATATCAATATTCATTATATTTCATACATTGCCTAAAAGGGCCAGGCATTGTATACAATGCCTAGGCATTGTATACAATGCCTGCATTTCATACATTGCCGGTAACAGGTACATTAATTGCTCTCCTTTTACACGGTATTACGGATGATTACTGAATAACATTCCTCATTTCGGTGGTAAAGGATGGCGGTATTAAATTAGAATGTTAAATGAGGATACGCCGAACACCTGCTAATAAATAAACCCTCTTCATATTATTACACTTTTGTTTACTTTTTCTGTTCTAATTTATTCCGATTGTGTTTATCGTAAATATTCTACTATCCTTAATATTCCCTATAATAAGTATAATAAATGTAAAGTGTGTATGTTTGGATGTTTGACTGAATATGAAAAGCTAAATCTCTTTACCCATTTGTCGGCGCAGCATTCTGTACGACATCGGCGTGCTCGGTATAAGCGATACTGAAACATACCGAAAGCTTACTGGACGTAGGGTTGCCTTGCCAGGTCATCTAACCTAATAGCCGGACAGACCAGCCAGTTTGGCCGGACATTTAGGTAAAAAAGCCGGACACCCTAAATTATTAAGGATATTGTGTCTTAGTAAGCAATAATACGTCAATTTTTTTCAACGTAAAACTAGGCTTTTTTGATGCTTGGTGCTCGCTTTCTCGCTCTTACGCACGCACGAGTCGCGTCACGCTACCGAGGTGCGAGGTAAAGTGCGGTGTGGGGCAGAAACGACGAAGCGCCGCTCTGCGCTTCGCCTCGCGCCGCCACTCGCTCGAACGACCACGTGCGTGAGTGAGTGGTAAATGTAAAAAGCCTAACAAAAGCCGGACGGGCCGGACACCGTTTAATTTGGCCAGACACTCAACCAAAAAGCCTACCTATGTCCGGCTTTAGCTGGACGCCTGGCAACCCTAACTGGACGCCTATACTTAATTCAATAGAACGTTACTCATTCTTCTTTTTTATGTGTCGACTTCAGTATCATATTTGTGAGGACCAGAACTCAGCCACCGATAAAACATTATCAGTGGCTTTATAAAGATACTCACGCGTGCAGGTGTTGGGACACGCAGGGCATGACAAAGGATGTGCCATTGTCTGGGGGGAAATACCACACAGACATGCGCTCTCCGAGCTGTAGCCCTAACTATGCACGTTCTCCCTGCTTCGGCTTAGTTGAGTCCGCAGTCTATTTAAGGACTTCCATTTAAAGTTGTGAAATAAAATACACTTGGATAATAACGATTCACTTTTTATTTCTTTCTAGGAACAGTTACACAGAGCTTCCGCTAATACTATTGTTACTCTTACTAAATTCTGCGACCAACTGAGCTCTCTTGACCAAGAGCGTCCCTTATATAAGCTTACAGAAACGTTACAATTTTTAACTGAACTCAGTGTTGCCAACTTAACTTTTAAAAATCTACCAGAAAATAGAAATTATTACACAAAATATTAAACATAATTTAAAAACGATTCAAATTGTTGGAAAACCATACAGTTGCCCAAGGTAGATCATGGCCAGGGGGGAGTTGTTCCGCCAGCTCATTATTTAAGTCTGTGAGATATTTACGCTCTATTGAAATTTAGGCATCCCATAAGCGTTTGGTATGCTTTCGGTACCACTATCGTACGTCGACAAATGAATAAAGGCTCTTAAGAGCCCGTAGCGATTTTGCCGCTGACTGCCACGCACATATCATGTTTTCTCAAGATTTCTTAAATCTGAATGCGTAATTGAAAAATGTGTCTCGACCAATTTTTGCAATATAAGATTACGGACATTTCAACATATATTTCAGTTTCGAGTTGCAGAAGTACAAAAAGTTATCGTTTTTGCTACTACAAATAACTGTTAGTAACGTCAACTTTTTGTACTTTAGCAACAAAAAACTGAAATATATTTTAAAATATCTGTAATCTTACACTGCGAAAAGTGGCCGAGACACATTTTGCAATTACGCATATAACTGAGTTTAAGAAATATTGAGAAAACATGATATGTGCGAGCGAGAGAGCTGCAGTCAGCGGCAAAATCGCTACGGGCTCTTAAGCCCTTTACTTTTTTTCTCATGCCTATTATAATTTGGATGAAATATTATAGTTTTCATGAGAATCTCTGTAAAATAGCTAGGCTTGTCGTAGCTTAACTTTGGTAGACGGTACGTTGCAATTTCTTTATTGAGTTTCTTTTCAATATTTTGGGAATATAATTTTCAATACAGTTGCTCGAAAATGTGAGCTTACGATGACCGGCCAGCGTGCGGTAAGTTGATTTTACCGCACGCCGTGCGTTTTTGTTTACGGTTTAGTACAGCGTGCGGTAAGTTGATTTTACCGCACGCCCGCGCCGTGCGTTTTTGTTTACGTACGTATTTTTTAATTTCTACTAGCTTTCACCCGCGACTTCATCTGCGTGGACAGTAGAAAAATATAAGAACCAGTTTAAAATGACCTCTTTAGTGTATGAAAGCTAGTACTACGGAGAGTTCAAGCTGTTTCCCTGGTACCACCCACCTGAATTTAATGAAACATAGTTTAGATTTTAAGTTGGACCTTAATTTACTAAACTGTGAAAAGCCCATCAATATTCTTTTAGGGTTTTTGCGTAATAGGCGCACAAATATTTAGAATATACAGTTTTATTATATGTATAGATTACAATTTTAGTAGTACCTATAATATTTTCTCGCAAATGTATTGAAAAACGTAGTATGGCACACGGTTGTTAAGGTTTTTTAAAACTCGTGACGATTATAAACCCTCGCCTGCGGCTCGGGCTAATAAAACGTCAACTCGTTTTAAAAACCTCCTTACCAACCTTGTATCATAAACTACTATTCTTTAATAGGTAACATGCTCAAAATGACCAGAATCACTCATTGGGATGGTTTGAAAATGAAATGACGTTTTCTTTTTTTCATTAAATGTAAAGACAATACTTACTTAAGCATTTGGTCATTTTTATAACACACACAGAAATATGTTCTCATAATATTTCAATACAAAAGTATCATAACTATTATATTTATGTATTATCTGTGGGAATTTTTAATTAGCATTAAGTATATCCATAGTCTTATGCATTAAGTTATTTGTCTGTTAATTTCCCAAATAAAATAAAATATAGCTTAAAAAATCATAAAGAATAGCTTAAAAAATAAAAATTTCGCCTCGTAACTAAAAATTAGTAACAATTAATTATATTTTATACCATCGTTTAGCATGTCATCTTCATCATCATCATATCAGCCGCACGACACCCACTGCTGGGTATAGGCCTCCCCTAAGGATCTCCACGACGATCGGTCCTGCGCCGTCCGCATCCAGTGGCTTCCCGCGACCTTCACCAGATCGTCGGTCCACCTTGTCGGGGGCCTACCCACGGAGCGTCGTCCGGTGCGCGGTCGCCATTCCAGAACCTTTCCGCCCCAACGGCCATCAGTTCTTCTCGCTATGTGTCCTGCCCATTGCCACTTCAGCTGAGCAATCCTTCGAGCGATGTCGGTTACTTTAGTTCTCCTGCGGATCTCCTCGTTTCTGATTCGATCACGCAGGGAAACGCCGAGCATGGCTCTCTCCATTGCACGCTGGCTGACCTTGAGCCTCCTTATGAGACCCATAGTTAGCGACCACGTTTCACTGCCATAAGTCATCACTGGCAACACACACTGTTCATAGACTTTCATCTTGAGACACTGAGGTAAGTCGGACGCGAAGATTTTTCGAAGCTTCCCGAATGCTGCCCACCCGAGTTGGATTCGACGAGAGATCTCTTTCACAAAGTTGGACTTACCTAACTGGACTGCCTGTCCTAGGTATACGTAGTGGTCAACAACTTCAAGTGTAGTGTTCCCAACATGAACTGGCATTTAGCATGTATGTACATTAATTACATCTTCAAACAATAATTACATTAACATCAAACTGTATAGTCAATCTTTATAAATAAACATGGATCTAGGTTATTTTCAAACTAACAACATAATCTAAAACTTAATTAATAAATGAAAAATCTGCTATAGACACAATCAATCCCATTTTACAGCTATGTAACTCGACTATAAAATTAAAAATGGCCTTAAAACGTTTATTCATATCTTTCAAATATTAAAAAAAAAATATATTTTATACACGCAACTAATAAAACTACTTACATTTTAAGAAATAATTATTAACGTATTTACATTGCTGATTGATAATATTTATTTTCTATGTGTTTTATATGAAAAACAAGTAATGGACGTAGATATAAACATATTTTTTTTTATCACAGGTTGCAGTACGGTATGCATGATAAAGGTCATAGGGCATTTTGTTCGGTCATTTGACCTACGGCGTACACAAACGAAATAGGGCTATGTATGTACATAAATGTATCTGCTACTCAGTGATATGGGTCGCATTCTTGGAGGCCATGTTTCATTTTTTTCATTATATTATAGTATTTCAATAATAAATAAAATAAATAAATAAAGACAATACAATCGTGTATTATATTTGTATCATACATTTTCACAATGCTGAAAGTAAAAACTTCTGTTTTATTAACAAAAGTTTAATAACATTAAACATATACTTACACACATACTGTTAAAAAACTTTTTTCTGCCGGTCGGCACATAAAAAAATTATACTTATTTTGAAAAGGAAACAATATTTTCTGTCACCTAAGTTTAGATGTGTCACTAATCTGCAATACCCTAATAATAATATCTATCCCCAAGAAATATATTAGTTATATTTATCAAAACTGTCTCTAAGTACAAATAATCGGATTAATGTAAACATGTATCTTAAATTATAGTTTGATCACTTTTTTTCTATAGCCTGAATATAAGATTTATGCTCTTAAAAGGAAGTCACGGGCAGGAATAATACATCTGTACCTAAAAATAGTAAATCTGTCACTATAAATGTAATCATCTAACTATTAGCATCATTTAATTCGTTCAATTAACAAAATTATAGATTTTTTACCTAATTAATAGAAAAAATCCTAATAGTGGCGGAGTCTAATTGGCGGGCTATGTAAATTGACCTATCAGCTTGACTGCTCGCTGGCTCGCGTGACCCTTATGACCCGGCCGGCTGGCGCGCAGTTCACGAGAGGTAGTTACCGTGCTTCAAGGTGTACTTACCTAAGATAAAATTTATCCTTTTCTATTCTTTTTCACTTATGTGTAAGTTCTTTACATTACAGTGCAATGTTTGATTTAATAAAGTACCTACCTTTATTTATAAAACCTATGGTAGTTTTATTCAATTAATTGTGTCAAAGTTATTTTCCAGTGACTAAAAATTATTTTTAGGCATTGATATACATTTTCAGCTAACCATTTTTATATTGTTTGGTGATTCAGTTTCAGTGACACTTTTATTTTTTTAATAATTCATATTATTTCCAAGTAATTCTTAATTAATATTAAGGTAATCGTTTTAATATTATTTGGTGATTCAATTTAGGTGACAGATCTACTATTTTAGGAACAAATACTATTTATTAGGTCACTGAAAATGCATTTATCATGTAATTGATAAAATTGTACCCTTTTGAAAATTAGGATTGAATTCTTCAATTTCAAACTAGTTTGGTTTCTGTACGCGAACTTTCATCAAGAAGGTCAAATATGCCCAATGACCTTAAAAACAATATCACATGAGCAGTCTAAAGTGGGCTTTGAAATCCTACCAACGTGACGCAACAGAAAAACACACCTCAGTTCATTTTAATAACAAAAAGTAAATCACAGGTTGCAATGCGTAAGCCCCGGGCCAATGCACGCTGCGTACGCGATGGCGTGCGGGATATAGTTCTGCTCGTAGCTGCCCGAGAATATGTGCGCCCACGGGCCGCGCGCGAACACCGCCACGTCCTCCCCGCCGTGCGTCTCCCGCGCCATCGGGACGAGGGATGGGTACGTGTAGTTGGCGTTACCTGGGAGCAATAAAAAGATAAGAGAATAAAAGAACAAAACCGGCCAAGTGCGAGTCGGACTCGCGCACGAAGGGTTCCGTACCAAAAACGGCAAAAAAATACGTTTGTTGTATGGGAGCCCCCTTAAATATTAATTTTATTTAGTTTTTAGTATTTGTTGTTATAGCGGCAATAAAAATACATCATCTGTAAAAATTTCAACTGTCTACCTGTTGTCGTTATTAATATCGAGAAAAAACGGCAAAAAAAAAATCACGTTTGTTCTATGGGAGCCCCCCTTAAATATTTATTTTATTCTTTTTTTAGTATTTGTTGTTATAGCGGCAACAAAAATACATCATCTGTGAAAATTTCAACTTTCTAGCTATCACGGTTCATGAGTTACAGCCTGGTGACAGACAGACAGACAGACAGACAGACGGACAGCGAAGTCTTAGTAATAGGGTCCCGTTTTTACCCTTTGGGTACGGAACCCTAAAAACCGGCCAAGTGCGAGTCGGACTCGCGCACGAAGGGTTCCGTACCAAAAAACGGCAAAAAAAATACGTTTGTTGTATGGGAGCCCCTCTTAAATATTAATTTTATTATGTTTTTAGTATTTGTTGTTATAGCGGCAACAGAAATATAGCTTCTGTAAAAATTTCAACTTTCTAGCTATCACGGTTCATGAGATACAGCCTGGTGACAGACAGACAGACAGACAGCGGAGTCTTAGTAATAGGGTCCCGTTTTTACACTTTGGGTACGGAACCCTAAAAACAGGGTTAAGGCATAAGAATAAATAAAACTGACTAGAACGGACTCTTCTTTGTCCGAGTCCCAAATGCCGCCATTTATATAACTACTTCTCCCTTCACGTCTCTACGCCCCGCTGTCGTCCAGGGGACCTATTTTTGAATTGCTCGGCAGGCGTCGAGCGCTTTTTTCGACTGATTTTCTTTCGACATTTGACTCAATCTCAAAAGAGCGCTCGACGCCAGTCGAGTGATTCAAAAATAGGGTCTCAGGTCTGTTACCAGGGTTGCTTACTGTTAAATATTGCTTACGTTTAAAGACAATATCGCTAAAATATGAGTTTTTCTTTAGTTTGAAATCTTTATTTTAGTCTATATAGTTAGTAGATACAAAAATAAAATATTCGCTTTTTCTGGGTAAGTAGGTACCTTACTCCTGAGTTTGTATAAATAAAGAAAATAAACATTTAGTATGGAATTTAAATTATTTTTTTAACAAAAATGTACTTCAAAAACATTTTTAGGTTAGATAAATGTTTGATAGATGTATATCCCATGTATATTCCTCCACCTTGCCATGCCACGCCGATCTGGCACGCCAGATCGAACGTTGCATGGGATGCGTGACAGCATTGCGTATTTGCGTATGACAAGTGTGTTTCTAGGCATACAAATTCTACCATTTAGATTTAATAATGCGTTGCATACGTTTCGTACGTGGGCTCCGTTTGTGTCATCCCTAATTTTCAGATGTGTGAAGGCCGGTCGCCGGTAACTATCAATTGCGATTGTCAATTTTTTCGTCAATGCCATTGTTAGAGGAATTTACAATCGCTTCAATTGCACGTGTAAACTATCAATTTTCACATCAATGAGTGTCATACGTATAAATTGATAATCTCAAATAATCGTTATCGGAGCACTTTGGACCTCTGTGTTTTAGGTTTAAATATTTTCCTTTATTAGTACTTAATTTGTTTTTTTTCTCAGTAAATGAAATTCTTAATTTTTTGGTAAACTTGCTTGGTATAAACATGTTCGGCATAATGGCACTGACGCCTGAAATGGAGTAGAAAAGCCTCCATCATTTCTTGCGCCCGTTCTTCTTGTCAGTTAAAAAAGTCTGGAATGGGTGATAGAAAAATATAGACAATTCGAAAGTGCTTAATTATTAAGTTTATTTGAATAAAGACTTTGACTTTGACTTCGACATTAAGATCCGTAATCCGCTATTCGAATACACTTCCTCTTTTGTTTTGGTGCATTAGATACTAATGCTTTGTTCACACTAGTCGAGTATTAAATGGTGACTTAAGTGCTTGTTTGCTGATACTATACTAATTCTCAAACTAAAACAGCGTTGGACTCGCTACACGTCTAAAATACTAGCGTAGTCCGAGCAAAGCTTACCTTCAAACTGAGTTATAATTAATAGTGTGGCAGCTCTTAAGCAGCTTAAAAGCTGCTAACGTAGGTATTGATTATATAGCTCAGTTTGATCAGGATTGCCTGTACGTTATGTACCTATTGGGTGTTTGGTAATAACCTTAAAAAACCGAATAATAATATGGTAGAGAAGGACCATCAAACTGAACAACTTTGACTATAAAACCAACTCTGAAATCGCGAAAAAAATCTGCTGTTTCATTCATTTTGATATTTTCGTTATTAATTTTTGTATGAAACAACTGATTTTTTTTCGCGATTTCAGAGTTGGTCCCATAATAAAAGTTTTTCAATTTGATGGTCCCTCTCTACCATATTTAGCTTTATAAGGCTATTACCAAACGCCCTGTATAAATGTGTGCGTCCAAGGAAAACCATGATTAATCTCAATTCGAGCTGATTTCTGCCCACTTTATAATTTGAGCTATAACCCTACAAACTCAATATCCAAGTTAACTCGTTACCGTCGACATAGCGACCGAATTTACGGAATCGTATTATAATGTGGTAACGATGTTACCTATTCCGGGATGTGGTCACAAGTCAAGCGGTTATTTGTTCACTCCGATTTGAAACTTTCGGTAAATAACTGGATCAATTGAAATTGTTATTGAACCATAGCTTTTCGTATCAATTCTAAGTTAAGAGTACCTTTGCATTAATTATGGACTTCACAATTTATATGGTCCACATTATTTGCCACAACTTTTTCATCCATACACATCGCAACTATTCCACTAATTCTGGCATCATAATAAATCAACGAAAGATCTAACTAGAGTCATCAATCCAATTTATTACTAAACAGTGCTACACAACAGACTCAACTTATACTTTCTGTAATAGGTACTAAGGTCTTCTGTAATGTTACAACAAAGCAAAAAACTCCATTGTGTTTCGGAATCTGTAAAACACTTCATAAAACTTTAATTAGGAAATTTAAAATACACAGCATTTAATATAGATTCAGTAAGACCAGAAAACCTATATATTTATATTATATATTTATAATAATAATAATAAAAAGTTCTTTATTGCACCACCAAATCACAAAATAATTTCAACAGGAATTACATACAAGAAATTGTGCACTTCAGATTTATATTATAATTATATCAGACTCAAGCAGAGGTCCCCAAACTAGGCAAACCTGTATCTTGGGAAACCAACTGTTTATTATAAATAGAGAGAAGCTACTTTTTATATTTAGAATTATATATTTTAACATGCAAGCAATTTTGAAAGAAAAATATCAGGATCAAATCAAAACTAGGTAAGCTTGTGTAGATTACAAACAATTAACAATAAGTTCTCATAAATAACATTAACTTTGAAACATCAACCAACGAGGTCTTCTGTAGAGCGATAGTCAATAGAAAGCAACCACTTGAATAAAACCGACCGTGTTTGTTATTATCAGGAGATGGTTGTTATGAAAGAAAAAATTAAGAAAATTGCGCAGAAAATTAGAAAATTTAAGAATAATTAACCACCATATAAAATTATTATGGACATAACAACCTTTTTAATGTACTTAACCTTATGACGTTAGGAAATTTAAGAATAAGAATAATAATATTTTGGACAATATAAACTTTTTAATGTAACCATATGATGTTTGACATAGAAATGACAGAATGCGTGCTGCAAATATCGTCAAAGAAGATGTAAAAAAATAAATAAATAAATAAAATCGTGTTTTTACACGACTGCCCTGTTAAAAACAAACTAAAAAGTTAAATAACAAGTGTCATTGCAGTCGGGGGACCGTTTAGTGGAACAATTTTTAATCGAAGAGGTCCCCCGACTGCAATAAAGACACTTGTTATTTAAGTTTTTAGTTTGTTTTTAGCAGGGCACTCGTGTTTTTATTTTTTTTAATTTATTTATTTTTGTTTCACACATTTTAGTGCCAAATTATATATTTTTGAAAAGTGCTCATTAAGGCCTCATCTAATTTCGATTTCCATATTGTAATAATTGAAGAAAAAATTTTTTTTCACATCTGAAAACGGCGCCATACAGTCGCCATATTAACTTTTTCAAAAAAATATAGCCAGTGTCACTTGGAATGATGTAAGGATTCTAACAATACCCCATACATCCAAATCCGTTGAGCCATTTGGAAGTTATGGTGGAATAAAGAAACTCACATACCCACAAACATACGTGAACCCTGAACACATATACACTCTTTTTGCTTTGGGCAGTCGTGTAAAAAACTGAATATCGTTTAAAATAGATGCATTGGTCGGAGTTATATTATTGATAAAAAATACATGTTCAATTTAATATGGAGTTTTGGTAGCTTTGGATAGACTAACGTACACGTTACTAACACGTTATCAACTAGTGATATATACTTGGTTATAAAGCTGTTGGGTTATAAAGTAAACGGGAACGGGAACGGTACTAATATCTCTGAACCCATTTTTTTTAGAATTATACCAATTCGAATTCAATATTCATAACTAAGACAAGACAACGTCTGTCAGGTCAGCTAGTTTGCAATAATATTAAGGCATCACCTAACATAGCCTTTATTTCAGTTTCGTTAGATTTTTGTTTCGTCGGATTTTAGTTTCGACAGATTTTTTTTTGACAGAAGACAAATATAAAAAAATCTGTATCTAACAAAAACCTGTCGAATCGAAAAAAAAGCACTAGCAATTTTTTATTTATAGAACACAATGTATAAATATTATTTATACATATTTCATCGATCGGAAAAACGTTTTTGTTTTCACTTACCATTAATTACCTGTCTTCGGTACGTTTCACATAGCAAAGTGAAACGCTGTCGAAATAATGAGGAAACGAAAATTTATCGAAACGGAAATAATCCCAACATGGACATGGAAATTTTGCTATGTTTCATGCAAAAGTGTGAATTTAAACTAGGTAGGTTCCCGAACAAGGACAATTGAATTATGAATACAGAAATAAAAGAGTTACATATATATTCCATGCAAAAACATTTCAATTACTTTAGGGCGATCGTAAAAATAAATAATACCATTTTAGTGCAAACTCGAGAATGTAGCACCTGAGACGATGGTAAATACTAGTCTGAATAAAATTGGCCAAAATTACCTATTAAAAATCATTATGGGGACGCTACCTACACCATCCGATTTTTTAAATTTTCGTACAATATTGAACTTTAAAGACAAACCGAACTACTGAACTCTGAACACGTGCTGTCACTTATTGGATGGTGAAGATTGGGTTTGAACTTTTTTTTAATCAATGTTGATTTTTACAGTCATCGATCGTAGTAAAATTTTGGTAAGATTGATTTGAAATTGTTTGTGTAGTGCTTTTGGTAAATAAAACTATTTCAAGACAGCAAGGTAAAAATTCATATAAATTTAAACAGCATAGGTACACTATTACCTTGTTTACGTTAGAACTAAAAGTTTTCAGCGTACCGATTGCTACGGAGAGCGCCTTCAAAGGTTCTAATTAAACTTCATTAATTACAGCGACCGAGGCCCAATAGCGCTAGTTTTAAAGTATAAAAACAAAACTAAATAGTTATCGTTTCAGTTTAGTTCACAGAAAAATACTCGCTTTTTGTATCATACCCAATGATTTCAAACCTTTTTTTTTAAATATTGTTGAAAGCTATGCCTTGGACAAACTAAATGAGAATTCTAAAGCTAAATTAAAGATTTTCAGGTAAATATAAAGAGCTCGATGGTGCAGTGATTTACGCCTGGTCCAGCGATTGCGGAGGTTAAGCAACTTAAGCAAGGGTCGGTCATGGGATGGGTGACCAAAAACTTATTATCTCGAGCTCCTCCGTGCTGCGGAAGGCACCTTAAGTTGTTGGTCCCGGC
This sequence comes from Agriphila geniculea, assembly GCA_943789525.1. Classification (NCBI taxonomy): domain Eukaryota; kingdom Metazoa; phylum Arthropoda; class Insecta; order Lepidoptera; family Crambidae; genus Agriphila; species Agriphila geniculea. Next base: position 1,146,716 of record OX038879.1, on the reverse strand, counting down.
TGCATTTGCAGTCGTTAACACCTACCAGTCCGCATTGGGCCCGCGTGATGGGATATGGCCCATCCTCCTTAGCCACCCATAAGAAAGGCCTGTGCCCCAGGAGTGAGGACATTAAAAATGGCTGATGGTCATAACCACAGAAAAAATGACAATTTTACAGCAATTTTCTCTTCTTCTTTTCGCGATTCTTATTTTAACGCGATTGGGCCCCTGTAAGCTGTGATCGAATCGTTATACCCTACGTAAGTATAAAGAGCGATTTGGAAATATTATATTTAATACTAATGACATGTGTATGTGCAGTGTATGTGCTTTGAATTTTCTAATAAAAAGTTTATTTAAAGTGTTTTGCAAACTAACAACCACAAGGATTATAGGAATATTGTTACAGAAGACCAAATGCCTTCAATTTCTTATAGGTAACAACAGTACTTAACTAATTTGTACATGTTTGTTATCTAATAAATAAACTTTATTATTATTGTATTCAAAAAGTATTATTCTACTTGGGAGCTCGATGGCGTAAAATACGCCTTGCGATTTGCAAAGGTTGGTTATGGGATGGGTGACCAAAATATTATTATTTTTAGCTCTTCCGTGCTTCGGAAAATAATTTAAGTTGTTGGTCCCAGAACCCCCATTGGGTTCGCATGGTGGGTTTTAAGCTGCCATTCCTCCTTAATCTCATTTACCCATAAAATGGCATGCAGTGCTATTCTCTAACATGCGACTTTACTGTTAGTCATCGTTTCGTTAGGTTTCTGATCTTCTTCTTTACGTGTCGACTCGGTATCATAATTATATTTGTGAGGACCAGAACTCAGCCAACTGATACAGCATTATCAGTGGCCTTGTAAAGATCCTCGCGTGTGCAGGTACTAGGAAATACCACACAGACATGCGCTCTCCGAGCTGTAGCCCCACCTGAGCATGTTCTCCCTGCTTTGGCCTACTTGAGTCCTTAGTCTATTTAAGGACTTCCAAGTTGCCCAAGGTAGATCATGGCCAGGGGGGAGTTGTTCCGCCAGCTCAGTATTTGGGTCTGTGAGGTATTTCTCCTTCCAGAGCTTTAAATGTGTGTCTTTAGCTTCCCCGTCCAGAGGAGGAACTTTCTTGAGGAAGTTATGGCGACTCTTAACCCTCTGGGTCACCGGAACGTGGTGGTGTAAGGGGTGCCGTGGGTCATGCTCTTTTTTAAAACGCTTCAGAGAGCTAGCCACATCCCTGCGAACGTCCGGGGGCAATACCAGCCAGCAGATACAGCAAAGCAACAGGAGTTGGTTTTAGACAGCCCGTGATGATTCGGCATGTGTCATTAAGTGCTGTATCTACAAGGTGTGTATGTGCCGAACTGCTCCAGACCGGACTGGCGTATTCGCCAGCTGAAAAAGAAAGGGCTAGACCGGTCGTACGCAGAGTTTGTTGTGAGGCTCCCCACTTGGAGGATGTAAGACGGCGCAAGAGATTGTTCCGAGTGCTCACTTTCTGCTTGGTGTTACAGCAGTGTTGTTTATATGTCAAAGCTCTATCCAGTGTTATACCGAGGTATTTCGGAGTAGAGCAGTGAGCAATCGGAACTTTGATTATAGTAGCAGCTAAGGGTTTCCAGTGCTCCGCTTAAATTACTTTCAACCACCTCAAAGGACGGCGCGTGAGATGTCAGGGCCAAATCGTCTGCATAGATAAAGCGTTTAGTGTCCGGCGCGTAAGGCTGATCGTTCGTGTAGATATTAAACAGCGTCGGCGCTAACACGTTACCCTGGGGGAGGCCATTTCTAAGGGATCTCCAGCGGCTTTTTTCTGAAAGAAGGTGGACCTGAAAACGTCTGTTAGGTACTGAGTAGTTCACTCAAGAGCTTTGTAAAGGCGTGATCGCCTGTGAGCTCGGTCACCTTCCACAGAAGCCGTTTTATGTTTACTGTGTCATATGCTGCGGAAAGATCAACGAATACCACTACAGTTACTTGACCTAGCTCAAAGCCGTCCTCTAGGTGTTGTGTGAGGTTTAGAGACTGATTACAGCAAGATTTGCCTGGTCGAAAACCAGTTTGTTCAGGAATGAGCTTTTGGTCTATGATACCGGTTAGGCGGTTAAGTAGCATTCTTTCCAGTAATTTATAGCTATGACACAGCAAAGATATAGGGCGATAGCTATTGGGATCGTTGCTAGGCTTCCCAGGTTTTAGTAAGGTTATCACCTTAGCTTTTCACCAGTTTCTGATAGCATACCCATTACTGAGTCACAAGTAAAATGCCATACATTCCAAAGACTTTAACCAGTAATAGAAATAAGACATCTGTCAGACAACGCTACCGCAGCAAGGAACTCGACGATAGCAAAGCTGTGCTCCAGCAGTGAGGACTTTAAAATGGCTTCTTCTTCTTCTTATCGAATGAGGATTAGTGGCCACCTCTTGTGTTAGAGTTTATCAAGCCACCTGTAAGGCCTCTAACTTGGCTTAACGACTGTTATCAGATGACAACAACCGAGACCGCTGGTTTAACATGCTCTCCGAAGCACGGAAGCGCTCAGTTGTAATACCACTTTCACGGTCACCCATCCGACACCTGTCCGGACCGAGCGTTGCTTAACAAACGTGATCGAATACAATCAGTCTGTCAAGTGCCGCCATGAGCGCTTCTTTAACATTTAAAATGGCTGATGGAGACTTACTGAGATCATCCAAGAGTATGTTGTGCCTCTGGTAGTTCATCTCGGGCCGGTATCCGGGCCCGTTGGCGTAGCTCAGCGTCGTGTACGGCAAGCTGTCTGACGCGTTTGACTGGAACATACAGTGTGAAACTTTAATCATTTGGTTTCCGCAGTGGTGTGGTTCCACTCATGATTACAAGCAACTTTTACTATGAGGCCAACTGATTTCGCGAATAAAACAGCTGTTCTATACATTAAGGTCGAGTAGGTATTGCGCTTTTGTATGGAACAGCTGTTTTTTTCGCGATATCAGAGTTGGCCCCATAGTAACAGTTGCTTGTAATCATAAGTGGAACCACGCCACTGTGGGAACCAAAATAATGATTATCAACGCGTATTATAACGTTATTGGTTTGTTATACGGTTGGGTGTTCCTTTAAAAGAAATGGCCCAGAAAATAGGCCTTTTTAACTCAAGAGAAGACAAAAAATTACATAAAAATGTTTAATTCGCGGAATCTTACTTTAACAAACAGAAACAAGTACTATTGAATTTAATTGAGCTAGAAACTTGTTTAAAACTTGCGGGAACTATGACTTCGTTAAAAAAAGTGTACAAGTTCATACATTTGACAATCTAACATCTTTAGTAGACAGACATACATTCAAACTCACCTTATTCGTCAATCCTAATATATCCGTCCCTCTTTTGCTATACCCGCTGTACGTCATCGTGTGACTGTGGTCGGAAGTGACCACGACCAGGGTTTCTTCAAGGTCAATCAGATGTAAAGCTGCTTCAACGGCTTTGGCAAACTCTGCTGTTTCGTCTAAAGCCTTACGAGCTTTAGCTTCGTGATGTGCTGTGTCTATTCTACCACCTATAGAAGTTTTAACTTTTCAGTTATGTGTTTCATACACACTTAACTATAAATATTGTCCAACATTTTTCCCTTTGTTCCCTTTATACTAGATTCCCAAAATACCCAATGACCAGCATACCAGAGATTCCTAATTTATCAGATTCCCCACAATACCAGACTTTGTACAGTCAAGGACAAGATACTTCTATTGCTCGTACTTCATAATAAATTGTTACGAGGTTTTGCTTCGTGATGTGCTGTCTATTCTACCACCTACAGAAGTTTTTGGTCTTAGGTGAGGTGTATCATACAAATTAACCAAAACAAAATTATAATATTGTTCAACATTATTCTATTGCTCCGATTTCAAAATAAGTTGCTGAAGCACGTGGAGCACTTGTACTATGGAAATCAGGTTCAAGAATAGTAATGGCAAGCCGGGGAACGAATCCGGGATCTCAGAGATTGAAAACTGGTGAAAAAGTTTAACATTTAACGATAACAAATCAAAAAGGTTAAAATTTAATAGCAACCAGTAATGGCGTCGATTTCAGTAGGATTATTTTTATGTAACTAATAAGGGCCAAGGCTAGAATGATAAGGGTCCAAAAACTCTGTTTTTTATTGTCTGTGGTAGTATTCCACGAGCTTTATCTTTTTGTCAAAGAATCAAATGCTTAAAAGATGAGTCACGAGTTTTTTTTAAGTATTGCACTGCTAAAATGCTAAGTATTTTAAAATTTCAACATTTACAATTCAGCTAATCTCAAAAACCTTAAGAAAGGACTCATCATTCTAGCCTTGTGCCCTTCAAATGTTTTCTGTCTTAATCAAAGAAATACCAGCGCACCCACGCATGAAATCAAATTAAAGATAGACTAAGTTTTCTTCATGTATAGTTAGGTAAGGGAATTAACAGGGCGCTATCTAATTGAGTAAGTTTATCGATGCTCCTTGATTTGATATTACTAAAATAAATCGGCCTCAAAGGTCCTATAAAATATTGGGAGTGTGATGAATGAATGTGACCACTTTATGTCCACTCACCTTCAACTAACAGAAAGTAACCTTTGTTACTTTGCGATAAGATCTCGATTGCTTTCTCTGTCATCTCGCTGAGTGTAGGATCGTCTTCCCCTGCATCCAAATGGTACGGCATGTGATCTGGTGAGAACAGCCCCATGACATCAGAGTATGTGTCTATGGAGAGCAGGTCTTCTCTGCTGGTGATGTACTTGGCGGGGGATCCGTAGGCCCTCTTCGTGTCGAGCCACTCTAGGATGAGATTGTTGCCGTCACTCCTATGACCTTTATACCCGTCGGCGTCTCTTTCGGTCTTTGGTATGAAATTTCTTCTGCCACCTCCGAAGACAACCTGTTGGTGATTGAATATTTCTTGTGGCATTGTTTATTCTGTGCTTTGAGTGTAATTGGCACAAGTGGAATTTTGTGCCTAGAATTTAAAATGGAAAAGTAGGTAACTCTGCTTTGCAAAAGACTGTTGTCATTTAGTTGATTTTCGATAGTATCATGTTTCTGATGTTGACTAGATGCTGGTTGAAGTTCTAATTAAAGGATAGGAAATAGGTTATGGGATTAGCGTTGGACGACGCGTGAGTAATTGTGTTCCCCGATAGTAACAACTTTGGTCTCTTCAAGACAAGAGTGAAAAGGCATTTCGTGGGCAAGCGTGCTACACCTTAGACCACATCCTGTTTACCAAGCAAGATGGTGGTCAAATGCCTGCCCAGTTACCAATAAAAAAAATAAAAAATATATACCCCTACCCTACGTCTAACTGAAAAGCCTAACTAAGCGTGCCCGCTGACTACAGACTTTCTATCGGCCGACAGTTTAGTCGGGCTCTCAATCAGTATGAAGGTGTATGCAAGTGCGCACACTAGAATGATTCGGTACCGGCCGATTCTTCATACAAAACCAACTATTTGCCAACTATCGGCCGACAGTTTGGTCTGTAGTCTGCGGGCATGCTAAAGCGATTGCTCACCAACGTAATATGGCAAACAATATAAAACCTTTAGTTTAGTATTAGAAAAGATATTGAATACGATATCTGAAGATACGCAAACGTACGTGCTGATTCGTCCACACAATCATGACCGCATTAGGTCAGTGTATTGCCCATCAGTACTTACATTAATGTTACTGCCGACTTTTCCCCGGACGAGTTGCGTGGCAATATCGTCGCAATTCGTGCCGCCGCGCGGGAGCTCCGTGTCCGATTCCCACTTGCGGTCCGCCGAGTGCGCGTATGAGGCAGCTGGAGTGGCGTGTGTCACTCTTGTGGTCGTTACTACACCTGGATAACTGTACTTTTAGATTTTCCCTTAAGAGATAGGTACGAGGAGGAGAGTTCAAAATTTCGTCAGTTTACCATCGTTCGTTTTTTCACAATCGTGCTAAACAAAATGTCTGATAGCGAAATGTTGACCAAAATTTATTGCTGGATTCACTCGGCGCGCTCAGGAGTGTGGTTTCAAAGAGATCCATCAACTACCTTACAGCCAAGATCTGGCACCTATAGTGACCTTTTTTTGTTCCTGAAGCTGAAAAAAGGGCTTCGTGGAAAGCGATTTTCCTACGATAAAGAGCTTAAGGCGACTATTGACGATCTTTTTCTAGAGATGGAAAGTAATTTTTTGGAGTGTACTAAAAAGTTGACTTCGCGTTGTAAGAAGTGTACTGAGGTTCCAGGGAACTATATAAAAAAGTAAAATTATTTCAGATTATTCGGCCTTTTCTTTCATATCCACACCGATAATACTTTGAACTCCCCTCGTAGCTATAGTTAAACCACACCCCGGACACTCCATACAACCGTTCCGTTATAACTACCTATTACACAGATACTACACATATGACGTTTTGTACACGCGCAACTGTGTGCGTACAGCTAGGGCTACTACGACAATTGTGTCGCCTCACACCAACAAATAAATAAAATTGGTTTTTCACCATTTTAACACTAAATATAATTTTACCGGTGATAAGAAATTTTTCCATGACTGATATTAAATGTTTTGCTTTGTTTTTTGCAATAAATTTACGCCGCTGTGCACAAAAGTTGACAGTTGTTGTCACTCACGACTAAACGAGCACACGATTCGGCACATGAACTCGCGGGGTGGGGTGAGGTAATTGATTCTAGGGCGGGGCGGGGAGTGTCCTTACGTAATACTTATATCTATTCTGTGGTTGAACAACAAGAATTTTTATTTTTATTCCCTTTTCATTGTGGGTGGTTAATATAGTTGGTACTTAACTATCTCTAATTGGTATTTTATTGCAATATAATTTAATTGACCTCAAATATTTAAATTCAAGCTTTATAAATACTAATATTTCATTTCTAAATAATGTTCAGAAAAAATATCTTGCCAGAAACCTACCAGTTTTTTTACCCGCCTTCTGTGCCCAGTCCACAAGGCCAGTGACGGAGTAGACTCCCAGGTTTTGGCCCACACAGTCGCCCCTCTTGACTGCTGCGCTGAGTCCCACTGTCCCACTGTTGGCCTTCACCCCACTGAGGTACGCAGTGCCACTGCACGCGGAATCTGCTACGTTTTGGTCAACGCAGTAAGTCTGGAAACAGTAAAACCGGTATTTATATTTGGACGAAAATATTATTATTTATTGGAGCAACTGGAGCAACAATCCTTTAGGTCGTCTTCAATATCACACGGTGCGTGATATCACGGTCCCGTAGGTCTTGCGTGTTAGGTAGTGCGGGAAGCAGTAGGAGGAGGTCGTCTTCAATATGTTAGTTAGACGATCATACTCACTATGCACTTGAGTAGAAATTCATTAAATACATCTTTTAACAATACTAAATAATATACTAGAAAAAATACGACTCGCACCAGATCAATACTCAGACGGGAATCGATCGGGAATGTCGAGGTAATTCCTCACATTGGTGAAATAACGCTGGCTTACAGCGTAAGAGTTTAGGATATACTAGGAAAAATTCGACGATGTCACTAGTGACTCGGTAGCTCAGCGGTCAGAGCATTGGACCGGATATCCAAAGGTCGCGGGTTCGATTCCCGTTGAGTATTGATCTGGTGCGAGTCGTATTTTTTCTAGTATATTATTTAGTATTGTTTAAAAATAGCATTGTATATGCAAAAATCTCAAATTTAAAAATATCTTTTAACTTTTAGTAAAATTCCTCATCTGTCGATGTATATCGGCTTCTATTATACAACGTGTTACAAAAATACCCCTAATGCGGAATATGGTAAATAGGAACCATCAAACTAAACAAATGTTTTTATGAAACCAACTCTGAAATCACGTGAAAAAAAAACCAGCTGTCATACAAAAACTAATAGCGGAAATATCAAAATGTATGAAACAGCTGAGTTTTTTCTTCACTATTTCGGAGTTGGTCCCGTAGTGAAAATTGTTCAGTTTGATGGTCCCTATCTACCATAATTGTAACACGCTGTAAAGAAACTACAATTAGGTACCCACCCGATATTAATATTATAACATATTTGAGAAAGTTCTCCCGAAGTTGCCAATGATTAATACAAACAGATAATTATTATTATCAGAGATCCGGAGATGAAATCCATTATTATTACTTGGATATTTGATCTGAATTAAAACATCAGTCAAAAGTCTTTATCCAAATAAACTTAATAATTAAGTACTTTTGAATCGTCTATATTCTTACCACCCGTTCCAGACTTTTTTGATTGACAAAAAGTTACTGATTGTTATTAAAAATTGTGTTAGGTATTTTCATAGGCGTGATTTTGCTGCCTGATATTTTTACTTTATAATGCTGTTTTATAAATTATCTTGAAATCTCTAATTGGTTTTGTAATCAAACTTTTCCTAAAAATTATCAACTTTATTCTTTTAGTTTTCATTTTTAAGGATCCATGATAGGAAAAAACAATGCGCGGGCCATATTTTTTATATAGAAAACGTAAAATTGTAGCCACAAAACAAACATACGACAAGCTAAAGAGATTATCTAGTAGCAACAAGTATTAAATTGCGTATAAACCTCACAGATAATTGTAAAAAAATCTGAATATAATCAAAAGCGCTTGTCGCGGGTCATATTTTTGGCGTAAATAATAGCGGAAATGTATTGAATTCTACATCAAAGTACATTTTAACGTCCTGTACACTTCAAGGCAGGCACTGTAAGTACCTGTTGCTCCAATATTTTTTTTTTTCAAGAAAGATAATTGTGCTGAAGATAATGATGAAAAAATAACGAAAAACACCGCAAAAGTACAGAAGTGAGGTAATTTTCTATACTCTTTACACGTAAAGATAAAGACAGAGACTTAGTGATTCCGCATAATGGAGCCTTAATGTAAACTTTGAAATTCCCAAGAACCAGAATAAACAAAAAAATATGATGCTAAATACCTTTGATAGTCCCGTGTACGGGAACGCTTCAAAACTCAGCTTTAACTCTTCCCCCAATCGGCCATACTTGTAGCCCAGGTAGGCTCTCGTAGCCGCCAGGGTGGTGATACTCATTCCATCACCTATGAACAGTATTATGTTCTTTGCGCGGCCCGTCTTCAATGAAGCTAACACCTATTAGAAATCATTCAATGTTATTGTCACACATTATCGTGAATGAGGGGATGACGGCATTTTTGTCCCCCACTTTGCCCTCACTGGGGGATATTGAAAAAGAAAAGTTTTTTTTTTCTCTACTTTTCTTTGCGATATCGCCCAGTGGTGTACAACGGCAATAGACCGAGATGACGGGTGAATAAGGAAACAATTAAAATGAAGGATATTTAAGCTGACCCCAAACAAACCCATAAGGTCTGGGAGGGCATTACAAACTTGAAATCTAAAGCACTTATAGTTTATTGAAAGTTTTTATTGAGTTTTTATTAATAAAGAAAATACCTGCCTTATTTTTGAGGGTCCATTGTGCCTGGATGTTCCAGTGATCTTTATTGTTTTCGTCAAACGATGTTGTAGGCAATGTATCTGAAACAAAAGACTGTCTAAGTTTTATTCAAAAAGCTGATTTTCATAGTACGACGTGCTAAATGTGTCGAAAAGCTATTTTTTGGCAGAATGTGTTTATAGAAACCACTTGTTCTACGGGTGAGCCCGTCCGTAAATGAACAACAAGTAGGAAACGCGCAAAACAAAAGAAAAGTGCTATCGGTAAGCCTCCAGCTACAAAGACGAATCATCCATCATTTGTAATAGACAGGTCAAATGAGTCAATGCTATGATGCCCGTAAAATGGTTCAGGAAACACCGGAAATTCCTTTTTATTTTTCTTTGATCGATGAGTTTCTATCGAAGGTGAACTATGCCGTAGATTTTATTAAACTCTTTTATGCGTGCCATAAGAAAATAACAATTTTATGTAAGTATTGTACGTACTGTTACATATATGTATTTATTTGTTAACTTAAATCACAATAATGACTATGATAAGAAAATAATATGACTGAAGTTAAAACTTTTTAGGTTTTGATTTAGTCAGTCATACATACATAACTTAGGTAATACTTTCAGGGTTCATAGGGATTGGTAAATTTATCAATAGTCATTATTCTGTGACCTATGATCATGAAACATTGAACTCTTTGCATGAGTTTTTGTTAATTACTTAAGCAAGATTACAATAAGAAACAATCGTGTTTGAAGGTAGTAAAAACTATTAAACCCAATTAATGTTTGCAGTAGATTTAACAAAGGAATGAATAATAACGCCTTTTATTAATTTTAATTTAACTCATAAATTATTGTCTCAGTTTATAGCTTCTAGGAACACAGCTATTTATATTTTTAATCCTTTAGTTTTTACCATTTTAGGATATGAATTTTTAAAGTAATTAATATTAAAGTAATTACGTATTATTCTATACAACATCTAATTTATGTTAGTAATTTGTAATTAAACAACTAAGTAGGTACCTAGGTACTTAATTAATATTATGATTGATGAAAGAACATCTCTATCTATCTGATGAAGTGTCATCAAGTTGGTGAACTTTGGAATACGTACCTTTGAAAGTAATATATACTCATCAACTTTGTCTAGGGATACAGGTGTTATTTTCATACAAACGAGGTAACTTTGAAGCCTTGGTTTCCTGCCAGGGATGTAACGTGCTGTGATGTGATGATGGCCATCTAGGGAGTGAATGGAGGAGATTCAGATCGTTATACACACCCAACTGATCTGATCAGCATTCTAAAAAATTAATGGGTCAGAGTTCTCAGTTTGAGGATTTCCATACATTTTCATGCTATTTTCGCGGTTTTTGTAAACATGTCCTTTACGTTTTAAGAATGCTGGTCAGATCAGTTGGGTGTGTGTGTGTATAGCGATCTAAATCTCCTTCATTCACTCCCTAGATAGCCGTCATCAGATCACAGCACAGTACATCCCTGGCAGGAAACAAAGGCTTCAAAGTTACCTCGTTTGTATAAAAATAACACCAGTATCCCTAGACAAAGTTGATGTGTGTATATTGTTATTTAATATTATTGTTTCTACTTTTTTTTAATCACATTTATGCATAAAGTGACCCCTTTCATGAGTTATTGCAACTATTTTTTCTATCGAAATCTATGCCAGTCAAAACGAGTGAAAGAGAGAAAACTACAGTTTCGAGAGGAAAATAATTGTAACAACGGAACGGAAGAGCTACAAGTTAATTGCAATTAGTTTGAAATATTTGAATAGTTAATTCAAAATATGCCCATGTTTTAACCCATATATGCCCAGAACTATTTTTTTTTTCAATTTCATTCATTTTCATATAATGTGGATAACTGAAGAGTTTTTAAGTAGACTGCAAGAAAGGTTATAATCACTGATGCAATATTTTAGGCACACTTTTGGCCGAATTTATACGATCATCACGACGTTTTGTCCTTGAATTTATCACATTACTATTACAATGTCATCTGGTAGATTTGGACAAATAACAATATAGTGTTATGACGAATCCACAAATTGTTACTGTGAAGCGTTTTCATCAAATTATACGACTTTAATGATGATTTTATGCTTAAGTGTCTCAAAATTGCATTTTCATAATCTAATGTGGCAAACAAAATAATTTTAATGTTCCTTTTCCTTACTAGCCATAGTAGAACAAAGTTTGGGAAACTATATACAAACAAAACTCAATAAAATATGCCAAAGTTTATTCTATAATTTATTTAAATAAAATTTGTAAATAACTGTGGGTATCGCTAACAGACTGTTTAAATCCCTAATTATTTTCCTATTTGGTAAACAATCTTTACCCAACTCTTTATTGAAAAAATCATTTATAAAATGTAAACAGTTGGGTTTCCATTTCAACACATAGAATACGAAAGATATTGTTAATTCTTGTTTTTGAAATTTTCTGGTCCTGCATAAAAACGCCAAAAATAGACAGTCAAATCAAAACTTAGTCAGCTGTTTATTTGTTGGTGAATTTCAGCCTAAGACAAGATATTTTTTAAATAGCGATCTATGTTTATTAACTTTTAAATTATTATTACCAAAAGATAAATTCTTAATTGTAATAATATTTACGAAGTATAGTATTATAACAAGGCAGCCTTGCCCTACAAGATCTCAATCACTGACGCAATATTCAAGTTCATTGACAAAATAGTTTCTTTTTAGTCGTTGGCCTCATGGAATGGGTTCAAGTAAATGAAGACTATTTTCAGATATTTACTTTAAAATAAATATCAAACTTAAGTAGTTATAATAACTCTATGAACTTGAATTACCAACATTGTTTGAATACCTAAGGATGAATATCTTAAAATACCTTTGTGGTATTTACTTGGGTTGATTTGGCAGGCCTTGTTGATCGATTTTAGTGAATTAGCGCTGGTACTGAATAACTTATGATTGTTACAATGTTTACATAACTGTTTCCAATGCCGAATAAAAATATCTTCTGAAACGAGTTCACTGTCATTGAACTTGAGACAATAATGAGAAAGTCAATTTCATAACTCATTGATTAATATCGAATCGGTTCTCTCAAAACAAATTGAATATTTTTTAAGATTAAGTTGGCATAAAATATTCGTTCAGTGCCAAAATACTCTTAGAACAGATGGGAATAACTGATTTTAAAGTACCAGGATCGCATAAATATGGAGAAGGTTTACTTCTATTGTAAAAAAAACCCTTTTTTTAAATAAAAAAAAATACCTTTTGAAACCGGTGTACATTTTGGGAAGTGTACATTTTGGCACTGAACCAAATTATTTAACAAAAGGGTAAATAGTTGATATTGATAACACATCGGCTTATTTTCGACCGGGGTTTTCAAAGTGTGAAACATCTGACAAAAAAGTTGTTATGACAAAGTACTAAAGCGTTTAGCTGTTTTCGTTGCTGACCGTACTGGCACTTTCAATACTGTGGTACCTGCTATATACTGCACTAGTATAGTAATTATAATATTATCTGTGAGACTGCGCTGGCACCTAGCGGTTGACAAACGATGATGGCGCTGAAAGCTTTGTGCGTTATAGAACACCGATCTTCATAAATGTATCGGAGTATGACCACACAGTCTAAATAATTACGTATACTGTGGTACGATATTTTAATTTTAAAAATTAAAAGCTAGACAAGTGCTTTCATGGTTAGGTACTTGTCTATTTTTTCCCTTTTATTACTTTTTATTTTCTTTCACTTTCTTATGACTTAAATAATAATAATTTATTGAAGCCCACTTTTAAGCAAAAAGATGCCTGTGCCAGGAGACTCCGCTCTTCTAACTTAATGTCTATACAGTCAATAAAATTTCCATATCTAAATATTGTACTTAGTTAAGAAATGAGAGAAAACTCTTAATTTTATGGTGCTTATATGTTTAGAATAAATTAAAGGTAAGTAAGTACTTACTAATGTTAATTATGTATGTTTATGTATATATTCTATATTAACTGATTCTATTAAAAAAAAATTGTATCCAATTTGTTAATATTTACTTACACTCGTAAGTAGGTTTATTATATAGTCTCTTTATTTATTTTATTATACAGGGTGCATTTAAAATCACTCTCCAAATTTTAAGGATGTGTTCAGTCCATGAAACTGAACAACTTTCTCTAAGAAACATAGGGTCAAATATGTAAAAAATAAATGACTTTTCATACAAATTAAAGAGATCACGTGATCAGTTTAGTATGGGATGACCAAAATTTTTTGGCGTATTTCGACACTCATGTTTCATGGAGAAAGTTGTTCAGTTTCATGGGCTGAACACATCCTTAAAATTTGGAGAGTGATTATAAATGCACCCTGTATAAACATGCTGAACGTGTTTCGTATTGTGCTCTTGCAAACATTGTTTTATTATAAGGAAGAGGTAGCACATTTTTCTTTCCCCTTCTACCCTCATTAGTTGGACTGAAGATGATCTTTTATGTTTTTTTAGTATAGTGTGCACGATGTATAGTTTACTTATAGATAGTAAATTGGTTATTTGGTAAAGTTCTTGTGTTGAAAAAGTCCTATTCTTAAAATACATTATCTTCAATAGGGTACGCTGGGCTCGTTCGACCTCCAGGGCCCTGTTTCATATAAGTTACTAATATTATTAGCTAATTTTATTAGACTCATAAAATAATTTTATTAGTTGGCATTTTTCTGTTTCATAAACTTTTCTATAACACTAATAAAAAAAAACCGGTCAAGAGCGAGTCGGACTCGCGCACCGAGGGTTCCGTACAATCATAAATATATTTGGATATGTTATTTTAGGACAGTCTTTAAAAAAATAGGATAAACGGCACACAGGTGGAAGGGCGAACAGGCGGACAGTTAATTTACAAATGCTGCTTATGGTGACTGCTCAGACCAAATAAAAAAGGGAAGATGGAGTCTTCCAAGCAAGGGACTGAAGCCATTTTTTTCATGCATTAGTGTGTGAGCCGGTGTTGCCATAGTAATTCATATTACCCCAATGTAATAATAATAACGCGTTATGAAATAATAACGTTATTTATCACTTATCAGAATCAAAACAAAAACTGCCTGGATTCAAGAGATCATAATACGGTCCCAAGGGGGGTATTTATTACAAGCTCTTAAAATTTGTCAGTTTTCTGAATGGCTATCAAAGCGTCTCTTTTATTTATTACTGATGAAAGAGACGCAGACTATGATAGGCATTCAGCCATTCTGACTCTGGTGTGAGGCGACGGCTACACGCCTGGTACTGTGGACCATCAGTATTTAATCAGGGGCCTATTTCATAAAAGATTAGTAAATTTACTATAATAATTTACCACAGTTATAGTTGGGGTAGAATTATGTTTCTTATTAATTATAAAACACTAGCGGCCCGCCCCGGCTTCGCACGGGTGCAGTGCAATGTAAAACTGTGCTAATGTGGTGTCAGTGTGAAGTTATTTGATTATACTACAGGATATCTACATATATACGATGTACGCAAGCGGTGTTAAAATATAATTGAAGTGTGTGTGTGTCTGTCTGAAGCCACCTAGCTCCCAAACTTAAAGATCGATTTTATTGCGATTTTTATGTATAGTTTAAGAGAAGCGTACAGACGGCGGGAAGCGACTTTGTTCTATACTATGTTTAGCTTTTGCCCGTGGCTCTGCCCGCGTGGGAGTCGGTAATCGTTGTAAGTCTTCCCTTGGAAACCAATGATCGGCATGAAAAGAAGCCTGTGTTAAGTATTCCAGACTATAATCTATCCCTGTGGCAAATTTCTCTAAATCCGTTCACCCGTTCAGACGTGATTGAGGTACAAAATGAACAATATCCAAACATAAAAAATTTCACATTTTTACAATTTTGTGATATGTAGGTAATAGCTGCACCCCGCGGTTTTGCCTGCGCAATCTGTTGATTCTGTAACCAAACTCGCATCTCACTTCGAACCTCACTTCACTTCGCGTGAATTGTTATTAGAAATTAGCTAACTAAATGAGCAATTTTACCGATTACAATAAATTTAGGTAGCTATCTAAAATATTTTGTGATGAAAAAAAATCTTATCATTATCTTATTTATGATTTAAAGTTCCCGTCCCGTGCAGTGAAGTGAGATTCAAAGTGGGGTTCGAGTTTGGTTACAGAACCGACGTCCTACTGTTCACGATTTTGTATTAGGTAGGTAGGTAGGTACTTAATAAAATTTCTTAGCAGTAATATAACAAAATAAGTATAATAATATTATGTAACATTTAATACTCATACTTAATAGTTTGGTAGGTATCTTCTTTTTAAATAAAAATCTATGTATGTTTATTTGTTCCTGGTTCCTGGCTAAAATAACGTGACATTGCAAATTATGTCGGGTGCAACTTATGTTGTGCATTATTATCCGGCTCTCAACTTCAACACTTTACACCACATTCCTTGTCACGTTAGATATCTGATATTTGCTAGATTTTGCCACGTTTTATAAGTAGACTAATATTTCGTAAAATAGGTAGTGAAAATCAGGATAAAATCTTATACAACATGAAATGTCAGCTCGTGCGGTGACATAATTACAATCTCAGGGGAGGTGACAACCTGACAACTGACATTTATTTTTCTTAATCGTACAAATGCACTAAGAAGTTTTGATTCCGATATCGTAGTCAACCACCCTAAAAATAGCTTTCTACCCCTTTTCAACCCTGTTAGGGGATACATTTCAAGAAAATACGAAACACATATTCAATTAATTTTGTTTAAGAATGTCTATGCCAAATTTCAAGTCAATCGGGCCAAGGAATCACTTTCTCCTATACAAACTTTGCCACCCTGTTTTACCCCCTTAGGGGTTGAATTTCGCAAAATCCCGTCTTAGTGAGCACCTTCACCCTAAAAGGAACCCCCATGCAAAATTTGAGACTCCTAGCACTTGTAGTTTCTGAGATTTCGTGATGAGTCAGTGAGTGATTTTCTCTTTTATATATATAGATAATTGTACCCCAATAAACTACTACTATGGTAAATTACTGTACTTTTTCATTCTTTTATTAAATAGATCCCTGATAAATAATACTGGATCACATTTACCATACGTGTAGCCGTCGCCTAATGATAGATAGAAGTAAAAAACATTAAAAGTAGTGGCGGAAGTAGGAAGGAAATAAGAAAAATGTAAAAAATAAAACTAACGAATACTAAAGTTTCGTGTATTTAAGG
Source organism: Agriphila geniculea (assembly GCA_943789525.1). Classification (NCBI taxonomy): domain Eukaryota; kingdom Metazoa; phylum Arthropoda; class Insecta; order Lepidoptera; family Crambidae; genus Agriphila; species Agriphila geniculea. The sequence continues at coordinate 1,130,034 of OX038879.1, read as the reverse complement.
CGAGATGTTTGTCCTGACATGTTAGGCATCCATTACACGGTAGGTTTTGCTGTCAGTTTAACCACAGTCACGGGATGTGACTGACGATTAACCTACCGTGTAATGTAGTGACTGATGGTTGCATGATGTGATTTGTTCTTTCCATCAGTCAATCAGTCAAACTCATGACTGATGGAATTTGACTGACGACGCTTGCATGACCATGTAATGGCTGTCTTAGAGTCTGGCTAACGAGTCATGTCATGTCATCTCAAACACGCGGCAAATTTAAAATTTCGAAACTTAATTCACTCAAAATACTGCGAAATATCAATTTTATCTTAGGTACATACATCTTGACAAAAATCCAAGCTAAAACAATTTAATGAAAGTCTAAAATTGCTATTTCGCAGTATTTTGAGTGAATAAAGTTTCAAAATTTTTAATTTGCCGCTAGTGTCAGATGACACGACTCGTTGGCCAGACTCTAGGCTTTTTGTGTCAGCATTCCGGCCGGACTTAGATAATGTCAGGCTTTTTTGGATCATTCACATTATAGCAAAACAAACGTCAAACCTTATAAATTAGCTTTAAAATATTTATTTTTCTTTTTTTGTACCTAACACTCAACTAGAACATTTTTAGTAAAACAACTAATCTTGCAATAAATAATCAATATTAAACTAAATAAAACATAAAATTATAAATAATAAACTTAACAACTAAAGCTTAAAACACAAAACTAAAACTTTATTTTTATTATCTAACTACTTGAAATTTTAATTTGACACGTCATTTTAACAGAAAACTTTTATTAAAAAAATTGTTATCGTGATTACGTCGCTCCGTGTGGTTTTGTGGCTTTAGCAAAATGTCAGGACTTTTTGGTAAAAATCCGGATTTTTAACCGACTTCAAAACAAACATAAAAAAGGTTTAAAAAAGTTTCCGAGGAAAATGGTAACAGACATAGACAATCAAACAAACAACCTCTAAGGTGACGGCTACACGCGTGGTAAATACCGAGATCATCAGTATTTAATCAGAGGTCTATTTCATAAAAGTATGAAAAAGTACAGTAATTTACCATTGTAGTAGTTTATTGGGGTAGAAATTATGTTTTATAATTATTAGCGCTATCGCACACAGGCAACTTAGTCGCCCAGCAACTGTTTTGTCTCTGTCTCAAGTCCCACAGGTTTAAATGGAAGCGCGCACACGAAGCAACGTAGTCGTCGGCAACTTTTCATACAAATCATGAGAGAGACAAAATAGTTGCGGAGACAAAAGTCGCCTGTGTGCGGTAGCGCTTAAGAAACAGTTCTACCCCAATAACAACAATGGTAAATTGTTATAGTAAATTTACTAATCTTTTATGAAATAGGCCCCTGATTAAATACTGATGGATCACATTATTCTAACCCCAAACGCATATACCGCCTCCATTCCGTTCCGTCCGTCGTGGGTAAAAACAGTCCAGAAACAGAAATAATTAACGCGTTATTTTTAACAAGAAACAAATAACGTTACGTTATTTTCCATGTTACCCAATAACAGGTTTAAAATAGAACGTTTGGCATGGCAACACTTGTGTTGAGGTTTTGTGTTTCAAGTAATACCTTAATGTTTATTTTGAATTAGTGAAAATATTCGTTTCCAATTTACTTACGTGTGAAATGTGACTCCATCCTGCTTTTTATGTGTCGAAGATGGGTTTTTACACCTTTTCACTACACAATTCGACATTTTCTATGATGGAATTTAAAATTTATTAGTACGTCCTGGTACGTCCGCTTCGCACGCTGGCTGTTAAGAAAAGGCGTAGTTTCGTTACATGTGTGTGCGTGTAACTGTGTATGTACACGCCTAGGCGTAGTTTTGGCGGCTTCACTGCTTTGTTCAGAGGACTACGTCTTCCCTTTTTTATTTGGTCTGAGGGTGACTGAAAAACGTTTCAGCCACTCCACATTGCAAAATGTTTATATTACTAGTCCATCAGCCATTTTAATGTCCCCACTGCTGGGGCACAGGCCTTCCTTATGGGTGGATAAGGAGGACGGGCCATAACCCACCACGAGGGCCCAATGCGGATTGGTGGGTGTTAACGACTGCAAATGCAGCCGGGACCAACGGCTTAACGTGCCTTCCGAAGCACGGAGGAGCTCGAGATAATAAATTTTTGGTCACCCATCCCATGACCGAACCTTGCGAACGTTGCTTAACCTCCGCAATCGCTGGTCCAGGCGCTAAACCACTGCGCCACCGAGCTCCTCGTTATTATTATATTACTACTAGCTTCCGCCCGCGACTTCGTCTGCGTGGATAGTATTTTGTCTGTCCCTCGGGAACAGTTCCTTTTTGCGGGATGAAAGGTATCCTATGTCCTTCTCTGTACCCCTGACAACGTGTGTGTAAAATTTCATGATGATCGGTTCAGTAGTTAAGACGTGAAGGCGTAACAAACAAACAAATAAACAAACAAACGGACTTTCGCATTTATAATATTAGTAAGGATATTACTAAGTAGGAACTTATTCTTCGTTTATTCGTACGGCAAATAGTAGGTAATTATATTAGAACCAGCCACCAATTTATTATTGTAGTGTTAGGTTGCGCCATCTCTTGACCGACAGTGGAACTATTTTTGTCCCTTAGGTTAGCATGCTTAGGACAGCGCCATCTGTTGACTGGTAGTGAAACTAAAAAAAATTTGTTTGTTTTTTGAATTTCTAAAAAAGTGTGTTATATTGAGACATCGTTTTATTTTTCCTGTAATCTTTACATAAACTACTATCACATAGAATTATTTCAGATTTTTCTCTTTGCAAACTTCGGAGATAAGGGGGGGAACGGTATTTTGTTTACATTTTTCATCATAAGTCGAAAACGATGCAGCCTAAGAAAAAAGGAAAAATTGTTTCAAAATGTGCAAACAGCGTTCTTTCATATGATACCCCACATGCCCTAGTCACCTCACTTAAAATTTTTAAGACCCCTTTTCAGTTCTGTTGTAAAAAAAATATTAATTTTATTATTTCTTTCTTATTTGCAAAATAGTTGGGCAAATGTCATCTTAAACTTTTCCATATTTCAAGTTGATACCATTAGTAGTTCTCGAGATATCCAGCTGTGACAGACAGACAGACAGACTGAGTCACACCATAAGGGTTCCTTTTTTACCAATTTATTACGGAACCCTAAAAAAGACTCTTTGATGTTACTAATATTATTAGACTACCTGGTATCTATGGTCTTTGGACATACGTGCGAACTGTTTATCCTCTATTTAAAAACAAAACGTGTTCCGTTTCACTCTAAAATACGAAGTACTGACATTTTGTCACACAAGATTCTGTTTCTTTTTACGTACACTAAAATAACAATAAAAATAAAAATACGCGATTCCGCGCCGAGAGTGGGATGTCATTTGAAAGGCCTTTCAAAGTTCTATAAAATGCGATAATTTCAATACCAAAATCAGGTACCTCGATTTCTCAAATTTTAACCAAAATTGTTCGTTGATTTCGTATGTAAATTCCATGACTGTTTGAAGAGTTCTCCTCCTAAATATCCTCGGGCATCTCACAATAACATTATCTTCTTCACTTGACTCTGAATCACTCATTTCAAATGATTTTCCAAAAACTAATAATAAATATATAAGTTTATTAGACTAGAAAGACTTATGAAAAGTAACTAATTTTATTAGCTGATAATATTCGTTTATTTTGTTTATGAAACGGTTTACTAGTAAAATAAATAATATTAGCTAATATTATTAGACGCTACGCTAATAACTCATTTTATTAGTTTCTACTTATATGAAACAATATCTAATGATTTAAACTAATATTTTTAGTCTAATGCTCATAATATAAGACTAATATTTTATATGAAACAAGCCCCAGGAAACGCGTTTTAAGTGCACCGCCCCATACAGGGATGCAGTAAATTATTATGAATTGCACTAGGGAGATATAGATTTCGTTCAATAGATTTTTAGATATGCCAGCACTTATTGACATGTTCTTTGGGACTATATGTCTCAAAGTTTTAAAAACTCAGTTGAACTTACGTATTCTCGATTTAATTTAATTCCATTGAATAAATCAAAATGTTGGCGTTGGCCGAGGCAACGACAAAGTTTTGATTTATTCAGAGTATAGAAGTCTTTGGAGTAAAAATAAAAATATGAGACACAATAGCCGAGTTTTAATTTGACTTTTTAAGTTGCAGCTAGTGCCCCAAGAGACCGGTATACTCTATTAGATTAGGTAGTCTATAATTTAACTCAATACCTCGCTTTACTGATGAAAAGATAATGAGACAAACAGACTGGCTAGCAAATTATCCTTTATTTTTTCTTTTTTAGTTCAGGTAATTAGTGAACACTAATTATACATACCATTTGGAATCAGATCATTTTGTATTAAAAGTTATTTATAAATATGTTGTTATGTTAAAATTGACTTTGATAATATTATCAAAGTCAATTTAATTTATAATTTATTGCTCAGATAACCCAATAAAGTTAATAATACATTTTTATCTAAGCTCCGAATATTTAAAGAAGTTGGGGTGAAGATTATATTACTTTGAAACAAAAGCGGGTGCTAGCGCACTTTTATTATAAGTTTCTTTGTTTATGATTTTTAGGGTTCCGTAGCCAAAATGGCAAAAAACGGAACCCTTATAGATTCGTCACGTCTGTCTGTCTGTCCGTCCGTATGTCACAGCCACTTTATTCCAAAAGTATTAGGACTACATAGTTGAAACTTGGTAGGTAGGTGTATTCTGTAAACCGCTTTACGATTTTAATACAAAAATAAAAGATTAAGGGGGGGCTCCCCATACATGGAACTGAAACTGAAAATATTTTTTTTCATCAAACCAATACTTGTGGGGAATAGATGTGGCCAATAGATAGGTCTTTAAAAATGACATTGAGATTCCTAAGACTATTTTTTTCCAAAGTCAATCGTTTGAAAGATATATGCCGCCAAAGTGGTAAAATGTGTGTCCCCCCCCTTTAACTTTTAAAGTAAGAGAGTGAAAAATCTAAAAAAAATATAAGCTATAGATCTTAATAAACACTTTCAAAGAAAATTGGTTTGAACGAGATACAGTAATTAGTTTTTGAGATATAGTACATTTTCCAAAACCGCAAATATAACTTTGTCATTCATTTGTTCTTTATTACCCTTTCCTTTCTCACACACCTATTCACACGCACGATCACAAAAACCTAGTCATATTCACGCAAATATTCACTCTCACACATTCATTCACACAAACTCATTCACAGCAACAGGCGCTTCAGTGTTAAGTTTTCTATTTATAAGTTTTTAATTTTTAATTTAAGCTTTTCTTTTTTAAGTACCTATTAATGTCTGCACTGGCTACGGTACTAGGTCATTTATGAGGAGCGACTGCATCCTGACATACAGGTCTAATACCTAGTTCAGGAGGCAGGAGTAACTCAAATTGTAATTTAATCTTTGCAGTCAATAAATATTATTTTATTTATTTTATTTTATTTTATTCATACAAACACTGTGAAAAACAAAGTTATTTTTTCAGACAAAAAATGATAGCGGTATTAAAATATGGTATGGTATAATGTACCTACGGAACCCTACTGCGCGTGGCCCGATACGCTTTTGGCCGGTTTTTATTCCTTTGCTGACTGAAGCTTTTTGCGTGAATCTATCTACTAAGATAAGATAAACTCAGCTATTCCAAATGTGGCCACTATTTGCTCTTTTGCCTATTCTACTCAACGAACTGTATTTACAGAACTTATTGTTGGTAAATAAACTATAGAATCTTAGCCGGTACGTGTGAATTTTCGACACATTATGTACTTAGCGAGAATTAAATTTAATATAATGAGGGCGCCACTGTGAGGGATCTAATCGCCTTAAGGCTCGGTTATCGGATACAATTAGCTCTGTCTTTTTCTTTACGTGTAAAGAGTATGGAAAATAACATCACTTCTGCACTTTTTCGATGTTTCAAGTTGTTTTTTCATCATTATCTTTAGCACAATTATCTTTCTTGAAAAAAAGTTATCGAGCAACTTCACAGTGCGTTAAAGTATATTTTGATGTAGAATTCAATTATTGCTATCATTTACGCCAAAAATATGACTTGCGACAAGCGCTTTTGATGATATTCTATTGTTTTTACAATCTGTGAGGTTTATACTCAATTTAATACTTGTAGCTACTAGAATAGATAATCTCTTTAGCTTGTCGTGTGTTTTTTTGTGGCTTCAACTTTGCTCTACGTTTTCTACATAAAAATATGGCCCGCGCAAACCATGTTTTCCTATCATGGACCCTTAAAGGAAACTTATCAAACTATCTACCACAAGTTCAGAAATGGGGAGGGCCTTCGGAGAAGATATTTGCTAAAAGGAATGAAAAAGAAACAGTTTTTTCGAATTACATTACGTAGTTACTGTAGTATAAAAAGTAACTACGTAATGGTTAAGTACTATATAATGAATATCTAGCGATCGTGCAGTTAGTTAAAACCGCATTACGATTAATACAAGGCTATTCGCCTTTCATTCACAAAATAACGTACACATGCCGGTTACTAAACTAGGTGCAAAACAACCAGTTCCGTGGCAAACTACCTTAAAAACTGAATCAATAATGATTCAGTTTTAAGGTAGTTTTTTGAAATTAAACGTAAATTAAACGATTTAATTAAACTAGCATTGACTACTTATATTAAATCTCGTAATTAGAGTTACAACTTAAGAAGGAAATATAAAGCTAAAATTATTTTTAGGGTTCCGTACCTCAAAAGGAAAAAACGGAACCCTTATAGGATCACTTTGTTGTCCGTCTGTCTGTCTGTCCGTCCATCTGTCTGTCAAGACCCTTTATCTCGGAAACGCGTGGAGGTATCGAATTGAAATTTAAACCATATACTAAGGTCTACGGGCCCTTGAAGCTGTAAAAAAATCAAACTTCTAAATTAACGTAAAAAAAAGATACTGCCGTTTAGGGCGCAAAAAACGCATTTTCGATACTCTCAAAGGAATCAAAATTCATAGGGTACTTCCCGTTGACCTAGAACTATGAAATTTGGCAGGTAATAGCGTCTTATACTACACTTACAGGAATAAATCTGAAAACTGTATATTTGTAATTAAATCATAATAAAATATGGTCATTAAAATACGTAATTATTAATCATCTTGGTGAAACAACGGTATGCGCGGCATTGCGCGGTCATAGTTTAACTTCTAATTACTTTTGGATTAATCGCGCTACTAATTCTTTTAAAAATATCAATATTTATTATTATTAATTATTCAGATCCTTTCAAATATTGTTATAGTTAATTACTTTTAAAAATAAAATTAAAAAGTAATAAATTTGGCTCTAAATATTTTCGCAACATGGCGGTGTGTCACGCTGTATGACAGAGGGTCTTCTTCTTCTTATTTTTGTTTTGGCAATCTACTTTCTTCTTGGAAGTAATTTTTGCCAGTGTCAAGTGTTGAATAGTTCAGTGGTAGATTGTTTCAGTTTACATTAAAATGCGGGTGCATTGCATTCCAATGTTGCTTGGAGCATTTGGCACCAAGTATAATCAAGACAGTTTACTCGGTAAGGTCAGCCGAGGTAGCCACCACTACAATAAAAGTCTCGGCTTCACACAACCAAAGGGTCCTGTTGGAATACACCCATTTTCTCTAATGACATTGCGATAGATAAAACCATTTCACAGAACATTATACAGTGTACTATCGATATACAGCGCCATCTGTTGACAATCAACAGTACTTGTATTTTATACAGGTGCGGTGGGTTTGTAATTATTTTATTTTTTCTCAAAAATGCTTGGAAATTCGAACATTATTTTGACAACCTTCTTCGTGCTAAATCAGAGTTTACCATAGACATAGAAAAATTTTCGCTGCGCTCAAGAAGACCAACAAAGCGTGGAAAAGAGAAGTTAACATCATACGGACACGGTCTATGTAAAAAAGAGACAAAGGATCAAGTGACATGTGCCAACATTTTTTACAGTAAGAGCCCCTAGCGTCCCGCCTAGCAAATGAACAATCACATTTTGTTTAAAATATTTGTTAATTTTAATTAGAATTTAAAATAAAGGTATTGTGGAGCCATGGTATCTTGTGCTCTAAGTAATGTGATGTGACAAAAAGAAACAATCCAAGTAATCACACTTTTCACAGGTAAATAAGATATTGCCACAAATTTCTCTAAAACCAAATTTCTCTACATTTATTCGTTTATCGACGAAGAAAACAGTATGGAACATAGTTTATTAATTTCCTTTGCCATATATAGTCATATTTTATGAATCTAAGTAATTTTTTTCGTATCTCATATAAAATGTATGCATTCGTTTTCGGATCACCTGTTTATTGACATTGTTGTTCTTTGACATTCTATTTCTATGGAGTTTACGGACAGACCTAAACCGCGCCGTCAATATTTGTATGAGAATCCATTACTAACGTGTTATAATGGATTTTCATACAAAATTGCCGGCGTCTGTCCAGCAATGTTTCTATTAAAACTCATTCCACACGTGTAATTCAGAAATGGAGCGATCTTTTCAATGAAACACAAATATAGGTATCAAATGTCGCCTTGATGAGCGAGCACATTCCAAAATTTTTTTTTTAATATTCGGTATACTGGTATCACGTGAAAAGCCTTAATGAGCACATTCCAAAAAATTGAAAAAAAAATTAAAACGAAAAAATTTTGGAATATGCTCATCAAGGAGCATATTCCAAAAAACTAAAAAAAAAATTAAAAAAGAAAGGTAATTTTTTTTTTTGCAATATGGGTATCAAATGAAAGGCATTGATGAGCACATTCCAAAAAACTGAAAAAAAAAATTTTTTTTTTGCAATATGGGTATCAAATGAAAGGCCTTGATGAGCACTTTCCAAAAAACTGGAAAAAAATGAAAAACTGGAAATAAATGAAAAAAACCGGATTTTTTTTTCAATATGTGTATCAAATGAAAGGCCTTTATGTGCACATTCCACTTTCCATTTTCTTTTTTCAATTACTGTAAGTAATTTAAAATTAAAATAAAAAGCTTAAAACTTTTAAAACTAAAAAGTTAAAAGTTTAAAAGTACTACACAAGCCTTGGCCGCAACTAGGCATTGATGGACTAACGTATGTTCTTCAATGCCTGTCTTGAGTGCCGCTGCAGTAATGTACTATTCCATTTCAAACTTCGCCCGTGGTCCAACTTATAAACTAAGCTATTTTTCACATAATTCCGGTAGGTAGAACCTGGGATAAAGCTTGAACTCTCCGTAGTACAGTTTTCATATAAAACACTAATAACTACCAATCACTTTTTTTCAAAATATTTCCTTTGTACCGACACAACTTTTCTATAGCTTTATTTTATGTATAGATGTAGGTCTGTACGGAACCCTCGGTGGGCGAGCCCGACTCGCACTTGTCCGGTTTTTTTAGCAACACGTGGTTTTTGCAAACAAAAGTCAATAACACTTATGCAAACTTATGTCAAAACAAATCAAATTACTTTATTTGTGAAATATGGGGTGGCTCCCCATTATTTTTAGGGTTCCGTACACAGAGGGTAAAAACGGGACCCTATTACTAAGACTCCGCTTTCTGTCTGTCTGTCTGTCACCAGGCTGTATCTCATGAACCATGATAGCTAGACAGTTGAAATTTTCACAGATGATGTATTTCTGTTGCCGCTATAACAACAAATACAATAATAAAATACATATTTAAGGGGGGCTCCCATACAACAAACCTGATTTTTTTACCGTTTTTTGGTACGGAACCCTTCGTGCGCGAGTCCAACTTGCACTTGGCCGGTTTTTCTATTAGTTTTTGCCAGACTAGTACCCCTGATAGTACAACTAAATGGCCTAATAACAATGTTATTATTTAAATTTATTTTAGACTGACTACAAATACATTAGAATATCAAAACTCTTTCTATCATTTAATTATTATAATTTTGCTAATAAAAAATATCATAAGTTCTGAGGAAACTAAATCAGTATCAACTACTGTGACTCTGTGACTCGATCACAAATGATAAAAACAAAAGATAAACATTTTATCATTGTTAAATTAATTAGTTAACGATTTAATAGTAATTCCAATTAAGAAAGTGTGTTTCTTCTTACTTTGTCCTAATTAGTTGTAAGCAAACTTCAGCAAACTGTTGAAATAAACCTTTATAAAATAACTGTTTCCCACAGATAAATTACTTAAAAGTGATTAATTATAAATAATACATGTGATAAGTGGCAAAAAATTTTAACATAATTTTTATAAATTTTTTTAGAATAATAGGCCAAGTAAGGAAAAAAGAACTAATGGTTGCTTAAAATTAGTTAAACTTTTCGGGCCATTTGAAAATGTTTATTTATTTATCAATTACACACACAATTTTTAACATAAAAGAAGTGGACAGAAAAAGTATAAAGGCGGCCGTTTATTTCATATTGAAATGTTGATAGTTTATTGAATTAATAATGTACCTATATATTTTATGTGATAAACAATAATTTCACATTTTGCTTAAAAAGCATTTACTCGACGCGCTCAGCTGATTACTTATTTTCGCAAGCTATCTTACTAGGTCAAGATACCTAGTACTTATATCTAGAAATTCAAGAACTAACGTAATACCTAAATAATTAGTTTTTTTAAATAATATTTTTTGAAAATAACTACATTCTTACGCTAAATATTTATTTCTATGTGATAGCAAATATTGGCTTTTAACAAAAATAGATTATATTGTTTGTTTTTACGTTATTTTATTTTATAAATTAGATACTTAGGGCCTGGGGTAAATTGGATATGTACCTAAATATTTTAATCATCCTAATATTAGTCAAGTACTTACGTTTAATTTCACTAACACTTCTTGCACTTATACAAAACAACAACACACTCACGAAGAAAAGTATTTCACAATTACTACAAAACAAATTCATTTTGCCGCCTAATTCACTCCAAACTTTTTAATTTCGAACGTTATTATACGTCATTTATTTTAAAACTTTTTTTCACAGCCGTTATGAGCAAATAGTTTTTATGTATTCAATTATTCTATACTAAATAATAAATATAAAGTGTTAACAACGCTGCGGTTTAAATTGCACTACCAGTAATGCTCTTTTGGTGTCACTTAAAAGTACAATTTGAACATAACAACGAGAGTAATGGAGTCGATTTTGTTTAATAAGTTAATTTAAGGTTGTTGGTTTTTGCCCTTGAACTGAACCTTGTGAATGAATTGGATGTGAGAAAGTTTTGCCATAGGTAATTATTACGCATGGGACGTTTGTATTACTTAATTTAACTATTAATGTTTTAAACGTTTTTTATTACTGTTAATAAGCTAACGGCTGAAAATTCGCCTAAAGACAGAGTAAATAACTTAACTTTGTACCTTTGCGTTTGAAATTTGCAATTAAATAAAAAAATCTATTTCAATACAATGCCCGCCTGGCTAGCTAACACCATCTTACCTAAGTCTGTGGCCATAACAGTAGTTTTTTCAAAATTGTGTTCCGGCAGTTAGAGGTAAGATAGCCAGTTCCTCAGTGATATGATTAGGATTCCGGGTGTGGTGCGCTTCCACCTTCGGCCTTATCGACACTTAACATCAAGTGAGGTTAACGGGATTATGCACAAACAATCACTATCCCGTTAACTGGATAGTGCTTGTTTGTGCATAAAAAGGTCTGGAATGGGTGGTAGGAAATATAGACGATTCAAAAATAAAGACATTTTGACTGACTTTGACTTTATTGACTAGCTTTTGGCGTGGACTACAGGCTACAGGTTATTATCATGCGGACGGATTCCCGAGTCTAGCAGAAAGATAAAATTTTATACCCGTACCAAACGTCAATATTCGTCCAGTGGTCTAGGCATGAAAACGTTACACAAACAGACAGAGTTATTTATACTTCAGCATGTATCGATATTGAGTTTTGTTTCAAAATTTGGTACAATAAAGTTAGAATTACCTAGGATTTTTTTTGTGGCTAAAAGTCTTTGTGTATGTCTTTTCAGACATAATATATCCTGCGTGGTCAGCTAGTTACCATATTTGGAATCCAGAGTTTGTTTTCTGGAAAGTTCAAAAATTTTCATGTCTCGTTTATATTCGATATATCCTACTAATATTATAAATGTGAAAGTTTGTGGGTTTGGATGTTTGTTCCTCAATCACGCAAAAACTACAGAACGGATTTGGTTGAAATTTGGTACACAGATAGTAGATAGCCTAGATTAAAACATAGAATACTTTTTATCCCGATATTCCCACGGGAACGGGAACCACGCGGGTGAAACCGCGGGTGGCCGCTAGTATGATTATATACCGTATCGTAATTGATAGATACCTTTAAGAACTAGAGATAAGAAGAAAGTTTTGTACAATACACTGTTTGTGTTCCTTAAATAAATAAAATAAAAATAAATAAAATATTCATAGACGAGACATCAAAATTTTTGTACGTGTTGTTTCTGTTTCTTTTTTAAATATTTTGAGAATCGAGTGCGTCTCAAACTAATATACGAACCAGTGATTACAGCTGTTTTTAAATTATATGAATAATCATTCAAAGTAAATAATTTATTGGCGGCTCGGAACATCGCGCGCTTAGAGCATTTATTGGTTAAAGCTCTAAGATCGCGCGTGACGTGACGATGCGCAGAACACAATTTCTACTAAAGTGGTGGGAGAGGCAAGTGGTAGGGCACGGCTATGCGCTGCGCATAGTGGCAAACTTCACAACCGCCAATTAAAATGAAACGTACTATAATGGGCGATTTTCTGACAGCTCAAATAAAAAAACCGGCCAAGTGCGTGTCGGGCCACGCGCCGGAGGGTTCCGTAGTTACCTTATACCATACCATATTTAATACCACTATAATTTTTCGTCTGCAACAATAACTTTGTTTTTCACAGTTTTGGTATGAATGACAAAGTTATATTTGCGGTTTTGGAAAATGTACTATATCTCAAAAACTACAAAATGTATGTCGTTCAAACCAATTTTGGTTGAAGGTGTTTATTAAGATCTACAGCATATATTTTTTTAGATTTTTCACTCTCTTATTTCAAAAGTTAAAGGGGGGGGGGACACATTTTACCACTTTGGCGGTGTATATCTTTCAAACGGTTGACTTTGAGAAAAAATTGTCTTTGAAACCTCAATGTAATTTTTAAAGACCTATCTATAAACACCTTGCACGTATTGGTTCGAAGAAAAAAAATGTTTTCAGTATCAGTTCTATGTATGGGGAGCCCCCCTTAACCTTCTATTTTTTTTATTTGTGTGTTAAAATCGTTAAGCGGTTAACAGAATACACCTACCTACCAAGTTTCAACTGTGTACTCTTAATACTTTCGCAATAAAATGGCTGTGACATACGGACAGACAGACAGACATGACGAATCTATAAGGGTTACGTTTTTTACCATTTAGGCTACGGAACCCTAAAAAGAGTTCAAAAAATTTCGATAGATGGCGTTTTATAATAGCTGAGCCGTAAAATTAAACGCCCTATTTATCGCATGCAATTTTTTTTAAATTTAATTTAACGAAACGAGGTGGGGGAGTTAAAACGGCGATTGACATAATTATAAGCAACTTCACGACTGCTTGGCTTTCATAAAACGCCATCTATTGAAATTTTTTGAACTAATTATTTTTTTTGTCTCGGAAAATCGCCCATGGAGTTTAAACTTACTCCACGACACTCCTGTTCGGATAAACGTTTACTTGATACTTACTTTATTAATGAAATTCCCAGCCACGATAATCGGCGATACAACGTAAATATTGTTTGTCTTTAACATTAATAATTGCCTCTTAAGTAACATTGGTAAGTAATTGGGACAGAATTATCATAATCCAATCTCTTTGTGATTATAATTACCTACTGGTATTTAGGTAAGAACTTAATTATTTTAGTTAGTTCTCTATTATTTTTAAGACTCCGTATACAAAAATAAATATGGAACCCTTATTAAAACCCTTATTGGATCACTTTGTTGTTTGTCTGTCTGCCTGTCTGTCAGTCAAGATCATTTTTCTCAGGATCGCTTGGAGATAGTTAATAAGTATTATGTAATCTGTGTCTATGGTCTTTTGAATTTGATAAAATACCTATCAAGCTTTTTCAAATTAAACAAAACATAAGTAGGTACCTACCATGAATTTAGTACTATAAACCGGATTGAGCGCTTCGCCCCAAAACGAGCCGACAGAGAGGTCAAGTAGATGTATGTGTCCTTTTCTTCATTAGGGTGACCAAACCGTATGGTTGGCCGGAGACATACATAATACTTTAAACTGTTTAATATAAACTTAAATACCTAGGTAGTTCTTAATTTATAATTAACACTCTTTACCGCGTTTTTATTAGGTTGCCTGTTCGTTTGTTTGTTTGAGCACAAATTTTGCAAACAATTATACATTATACTGAATTCCCGATGATCTAGAGACTTGAAACTTTGAAAACAGGTCAGAAATGGAAAGAAATGCAATATTACAGTGTCATTGAGCTGATCTGATGATGATGTCAGGAACTCTATGATGAATGAAACTATACAACCCCATCGTGTTTGGGCTTGTTAGAATTGTCTTGACAAGTACTCTGACGGGAGACGAGGTTCAGGGTTGGATGATGAACTCAATACATATTGAAATCATGCAACCCCATCGCGTTTGGGCTCGTTTGAATCGTCTTGACGAGTGCTCTGTTGGGTAATAGTATCCAAGAGTCTGATGATGGAGCCGGAAGAAGGCCACAGGAACTCTGCAATAAAACCTTTCAACCCCATTGAGTTTGGACTCGTTTGAATGGTCTTGACGAGTAGATAGATAGATAAAACTCTTTATTGCTCACACATTAGAGGAATTATTACAAACAATAATATTAAAACTACAGTGGGCAAAGGCGGCCTTATCGCTGGAAGCGATCTCTTCCAGGCAAGGCAAACCTTTGTTACAGAGGATAACTTATTTATTAAAACAGGCAGTGTGCCAGCAACATATCTACAAAACACATGACATTACATTTTACACTTAAAAAACAATATATAAATTACATATAAAGATATACAATATGAATACACTACATAAACATACACATATAATAATTGTTGCAGACTAGGATTTAGTTAGAAGGTATGCGTGCAATTTTTTCCTAAAAACAGCAAGGGATTCCGAGTGGCGGATTTCACTTGGCAGGCTATTCCAGAGAATTGTAGTCAGATTGGGTGAGAGGGGTGTTCAGGCGGTTGTCAGATTTGGACCTAAGTGGCAGACTATGGCTGAAGCCGAGAGGTTGGAAACGCTCCTTAAGGTAAGGGGGAGATCTTGGATCATACAGTATTTTGTACAGCAGAGTAAGAGCGTGCTCCTGACGACGCAGCCTGATGGGCTAATTTTTTCCTATGCTCAGACACATGGTCGAACTTGCGCAACCCATAAATAAATCGAATACACAGATTCTGTAGACGTTCCAGTTTGTTTAGTAAATCCTCATTGAGGTCAATGGCTGAGACATCTGCGTAGTCGAGGATTGACAAAAGGAGTGATTGCGAAAGCTCGACCTTGGTCCTCACAGGGAGCAAATTTCTCCATTTACGTAAGGAACCAGCTGCACCGTAGACTTTTTTGCTCACTTCAGCAATGTGGGGAGACCATGACAGGGTGCTGTCAAAAAGAACGCCAAGGTTTTTGACTACATCACTGTAGGGCAAAGGAATGGAATCGAAAAGGAGAGGTGGGACATTAACGTGTTTTAATTTGGCAATCTGCTTAGATCCACCGATAATGATAGTCTGCGATTTATGGGGATTTACAGTGAGCCCATGGTACTCACTTTTTTGTTTTTATTTTTTAAATATGGTAATTCAACCAATACATCTAGTTTATTAAATTCAATTTAAGTTCAAGTGTAAATAATTACGCAACTTTAAAGTTTATTCCAATTTTTTCCAATGTGCGTAAACTTCGGAAAAACAAATGAATGTTGGAAAAACAAGTAAAAGTAGGAAATCATTGTCTAGTGATCTGTAGTTAAAAAAAAGATGCAAACGATTTTCGACTTTATTGACGTTTGAAATCCGATTGCTTTTTCCCATAATTATACTTGTTCATTTACTTTGCTGTTTCATTAAAAACTGTTATTTTGGTAAATATGTCAATAAGGTCTAAAATACTTGCACCAATTTCTTTACTTGTGAAGTTAATAAAATGGGTGCAAGAGATTTACGACGACACAATGTTAAAAATATAAAAAAACCAAGATGGCGGCCAACTATATTGTTCGTGGGCCGATTTTGATGAAACTCGATTTTGTTACTATTTTGATAAAAAATAACAACGAAATGTTAAAAATATCTAAAAAATATGGCAGGCAACTCTTTTATTTGTGGGCTGATTTTAATGAAACTCGGTTTTTAGTACTAATTTGACAAGAAAATAATAACACAATATTGAAAAAATTAAAAAATCCGAGATGGCAGCCAACTTTTTGTTTTTTGGCTGATTTCGATGAAACTCGGTTTTCGGTAATATTTTGACTAGAAAATAACAAAGCAAATTTAATATACTAAAAATCTAAGATGGCGGCCAACTTTTTTGTTTTTTGGGCCGATTTCGATGAAACTCGGTTTTCGGTAATATTTTGACAAGAAAAAAACAACGCAAATTTAATATACTAAAAATCTAAGATGGCGGCCAACTTTTTTGTTTTTTGGGCCGATTTCGATGAAACTCGATTTTTGGGTACTATTTTGACAAGAAAATAACAACTCAATGTAAACTGATGGAAAAATCAAAAAAGATCAAAATGGCTACTAATTTTGTTTTTGGGTTGATTTTGATGTGACTCAGTTGAAAAAACAAATAAATAATTTGGCTGCCATCTAACATTTTTTTTATAACATTCTGTTTTCTTGTCATAATAGTACCAAAACCCGAGTTTCATCAAAATCAGCCCACAAACAATAGTTGGCCGCCATCTTGAATTTTTAATTTTTTTAAATTGCATTGTTATTTTTTTGTCAAAATAGTACCAAAAACCGAGTTTCATCGAAATCAGCCCAAAAAAAAAGGTGGCCGCCAACCAACTTGGATTTTTAAATTTTCAACATTGCGTTCTTCTTTTCTTGTCAAAATCGTACTAAAAACCGAGTTTCATCGAAATCGGGCCAAAAACAAAAAAATTGGCCGCCATCTCGGATTTTTAGTTTTTTAAAAATTGCGTTGTCATTTTCTTGTCAAAATAGTTCCAAAAACCGAGTTTCATCGAAATCGGCCCAAAAACAAAAAAGTTGGCCGCCATCTTGGATATTTAAAATTTTCAACATTGCGTTGTTATTTTTTCATGTTGAAATAGTACCAAAAACTAAGTTACATCGATAGGCGGACAAATATGAATTTGATTATTATTATTAATTTTACCGTCTCGCCTGCGACCTCTAGCCATTTCAATAGAACAATTTCGTTTTTTTTGGAAATCTGAAATAGTGCCGTATTTATGGTCACACTAGTTTTGTAAAGTAACATTTCCTATAGATTGAAATTCTTAAATTGAAATTCGGCGCCAAGGTCAAAATCGGAGTTGCCAGGATTGACACTTCTATTTATTACCACCTCACCGATGATAGCTGTATTGTAGATATCTAATTAAATCAAAAGAGTAACTTCTGTTTTATATTACAATTATTATGTGTCATTCTAAATTAATATTTTAATAGTAAATATTCGACTTCCCACTCCGAATCCTTAATTTTGATACTCTACTTGATTGGTAACGTACATATTTTTTGTCCTACTATCGTGGTATTATTGTTTAGTAATGGCAATTGTGCGAACGAGACACCGACCTCCACCTGGTGTTGTCTCATTCACACAGTAGTGCCTTCAGTCAATGTCGTCGATAGAATTTCAACTCTATGACAAATGCAATAAAGTTGAATTTCTTTTAAACGATAAGTGAAAATTTTTGTGGAGTACTCACTCCCTTTATAAACCTCCTTGGTACCTACCTACTTAAAATTTTATGATAGTGCAAAGTTGTCAGATATCTATGAAACTTGACATATGCATAGATATTTTTGATTCAAGAATGTGCTCAGTACCCTTAGCACGAACAGCTATCGAGAAAAATAACGTGCGTAAAATTACTCGAATCTCATAATTTTGTATGGAAATTAGTACAGCGCCACTACGTCCGTAAACGGAACTAAAATTTCAAAGCACGAAACATTTTGACATAAGGTATCGAGCAGCCTTCGAATCGAATTCGAATAGTAAAGTTACAACTTGTATGGAAATCGGTAGCACAAACCCACTTTTGACATATGGTATCGAGAAACTCGCAAGCTGGCTATCGACAACTTACTCACTGACATTTTTTCAGTGAGAGTCATTTCGAGTGACTTTATATTATTTATTATTAAAATTTAAAAGCATTTAGGTAGTAACAAAAATTAAATTTGAGAACTATGACATGTCCGCTGAATTATCCACAGGCAATATTACTTAAATTGTTCTCATTATACAAAGAAATTTGTAAAATAAAAATCTCGTAATTTTATGCTATCCACGGTATCCCCCATACCATACCTATATTTTAGCAATATTTTATAACTTACCTACAAAACTCAAATAAAACCAAAGGATACGGTGTTATACGTATAATATTTGTTTTCAGCCACAACATTACACAGTTTGCACACAGTTAATTATGTTTCATTTTAGGTATTTAAAAAATAAGACCTTAAAACTATGACGAAACTTATTCTAAGGACGAAACACTAAATATAACAATGCAAACTTAATGAAGTTTTTAATTTGTCGAATCTTCAAACACTATAGGCACTAATTCCGATGAAATTCACATATATTTTCATAGCACGTTTAAAGTTTTATTGTTTGTGTTTATGTGTAAACAATTTCTTATTAGTTGACGATAATCCATTGTTATTCTTCAAGTTTATAAAATATCTTCAATTAGAACAATTTGATGAAATTATGACACATTGTATTTTACTCCTAGGTCATAATATTATTTCCTTGCGATTGTATTATTTGTTAGCCGACACAGATAAATCAATTTAGACAAAAACAAAATAAAGAAATGGCTATCTATTTTATTTTTAGGTTATGTTTTTCATTAAATCACAGGATGAGAAAGAAAGAGAGAAAGAATAGACACACTCTTCTTTTTCAAACCAATCACGGGCAAGGTGCAATGACCGTTCAAAACCATGGGCAAAAATATGCACAAGTTAAAAATTATAATAATAATTTGCAAATAAATTAAAGTTATTAAATGAAATAAATATTGAAAACAATTTTATTATTAATAATAAGAATAATAAACGTAAAATTATGATGATAAACAACTTGATTGAATTTTAATTTACACATTTATGATTTTCATAGATATTAAACATGGTTTTTGAACGCACCTTGCTTCAATTGGATTGATAATTGGATTGTGTCACGTTAGCTTTATTTATCACTACTATCGAGTTGACGTTAGCCAGCTCTGTAAAATTGGTGCTGCCGATTTTGCTAGCTTTCGTATCGAGTACGTTATCGAATAGTATTTTCTTACGCGCGTAAGATTTCTCGATAGCTGTTCGTGCTAAGGGTACAGTACCCTTAGCACGAACAACTATCGAGAAAAATAACGCGCGTAAAATTACTCGAATCTCATAATTTTGTATGGAAATTGGTACAGCGCCACTACGTCCGTAAACGGAACTAAAATTTCGAAGCACGAAACATTTTGACATAAGCTATCGAGCAGCCTTCGAATCGAATTCGAATAGTAAAGTTACAACTTGTATGGAAATCAGTAGCACGAACCCACTTTTGACATACGGTATCGAGACACTCGCAAGCTGGCTATCGACAACTTACTCACTGACATTTTTTCAGTGAGAGTCATTTCGAGCGACTTTGTATTATTTATTATTAAAATTTAAAAGCAAATATGTAGTAACCATAGAAATAGAATGTCAAAGAACAACAATGTCAATAAACAGGTGATCCGAAAACTAATACATACATTTTATATGAGATACGTAAAATATGACTTAGATACATAAAATATGGCTATATATGGCAAAGGAAATTAATTAATTATGTTCCATACTGTTTTCTTCGTCGATAAACGCATAAATGTAGCGAAATTTGGTTTAAGAGAAATGTGTGGCAATATCTTATTTACCTGTGAAAAGTGTGATTACTTGGATTGTTTCTTTTTGTTACATCACAATTACTTAGAGCACAAGACATCATGGCTCCACGATACCTTTATTTCAAATTCCAATTAAGATTAACAAATATTTTAAACAAACTGTGATTGCTCATTTGCTAGGCGGGACGCTAGGGGCTCTTACTGTAAAAAATATTGGCACATGTCACTTGATCCTTTGTCTCTTTTTTACATAGACCGTGTCCGTATGATGTTAACTTCTCTTTTCCACGCTTTGTTGGTCTTCTTGAGCGCAGCGAAAATTTTTCTATGTCTATGGTAGTAACAAATATTAAGTTTGAGAACTATGACATGTCCGCTGAATTATCCACAGGCAATATTACTTAAATTGTCCTCATTATACTAAGAAATTTTTAAAATAAAAATCTCGTAATTTTATGCTATCCAAGGTATCCCCCACATACACCATTACCTATATTTTAGCAATATTTTAGAACTTACCTACAAAACTCAAATAAAACCAGAGGATACGGTGTTATACGTTTTATATTTGTTTTCAGCAACAACATCATACAGTTTGCACACAGTAAATTATGTTTCATTTAGGCTTAGATTATAGGTATTAAAAAAATAAGACGTTAAAACTATGACGAAAACACTAAATATAACAATGCAAACATAATAAAGTCTTTAATTTGTCGAATCTTCAAACACTATACCTAACCACTAATTCCGATGAAATTCACATATTTTCATAGCACGTTCAAATGTTTTATTGTTTATGTGTAAACAATTTCTTATTCATTGACGACAATCCAATGTTATTCTTCAAGTTCATAAAAAATCTTCAATTAGGTAGAACAATTTGATGAAATTATGACACATTGACCATTGTAGTTTACTCCTACCTAGGTCATAATATTATTTCCTCGCGATTGTATTATTTGTTAGCCGACACAGATAAATCAATTTAGATAAAAACAAAATAAAGAAATGGCTTTACGGTTTTCTATTTTAGGTTATATTTTTCATTAAATCACAGGATGAGAAAGAAAGAGAGAAAGAATAGACACACTCTTCTTTTTCAAACCAATCACGGGCAAGGTGCAATGACCGTTCACAACCATGGGCAAAATCATGCACAAATTGAAAATTATAATAGTAATTTGCAAATTAATTAAAGTTATTAAATGAAATAAATATTGCAAACAAATTTATTATTATTAATAAGAATAATAAATGTAAAATTATAATGATAAACAACTTGATTGAATTTTAATTTACATATTTATGATTTACATTGATATTAAGCATGGTTTTTAAACGCACCTTGCTTCAATTGGATTGATAAATTGGATTGTGTCACGTTAGCTTTATTTATCGCTACTATCGAGTTGACGTTAGCCAGCTCTGTAAAATTGGTGCTGCCGATTTTGCTAGCTTTCGAATCGAGTACGTTTTCGAGTAGTATTTTCTTACGCGCGTAAGATTTCTCGATAGCTGTTCGTGCTAAGGGTACAGATATTAAACTCGACTGTACGATATTTTTAAGCATATTTTGAATATTGAATAATAATTACTAGTTCTATCCGTTAACGCCAACTTACTGTTTAAAACTTACATTGCTATCGTAATCGCTTTGATTTGACAGATTTATAGGATACATTGCTAGTTTTCTTTGGTAAGTTTTTATTTGTGCCAAAACGAAGTAGCAATGTATCACATCAACTCGTCAAATCAAAGCTTACATGAATTTTATTATTTTTAGCCGTAGAACCGCAGGATTCTACAATCTCGAGAGGCATGCTCGCTGCCATTGCGCCAAGCGGTCTATCTATCTATCTCTAACCGTGTTAAGACCGTGGTAAGATCATGGCAAGACCGTGGTATGTGTTTTCATTTAGACGCATAATACCACAAACGCAAAATACCAACTCGAGATTTTGTGGTGTTTTGCGGATTTGTAGAAAAAAATACGTTAAATACCAACTACGTATAATCCCATAAACGCAAAACACCACCTGGGACTTAGAATTATTTTGTCACTGAAATGGAGTGGCCGAAGAAACTATTTCGTTAAGGTTACTCAGCCCTTTAGACGCATAATACTCAGCTATCCTAGCTAGGTTATATTCCTGTGACTATGCTTAAAACTAAAAGTACCAGGCTACCAGGAATGTAAAAGAGCTAATCAAAGTACCTGTTCATCAGATCCGGTCAGCGTTTTCCCACAGCTCTCAACGCAGGAGTGCTAACTGCTGGTGAGTTGGTTTAACAGGGCAATCAGTCTATTGAAAAGTACCAGGCTAGCATGAATGTAAAGGAGGTCTTATCATACCTGTTCATCAGATCCAGTCAGCATATTCCCCACAGCCGTCAACCACAGCCGTCAACGTGAGTCCTTACTACTGGAGACTTCGGCTTTACTGGTAGCAAATCAAAGTACAGAAAGTATTTTTTTTTCAATCAGTCAATTACGAAAAAGTTGGTGTTATGCGTAGTTGGTGTTTTGCGTAGGTAAATCAAAGTTGGTGTTTTGCTAAATTGATATTATGCGTAAGTAGTATTTTGCGTTTATGGCGTATTGCGTAAAGGTGGTATTTTGCCTATTTGGTATTATACGTCTAAAGGTGTGTTTTATCATAAATATTGCTTAGTTTGGGACTAAATAAAATTAATTTCATCATTAAGTTTCATCTAAAATATTATTAAATTTGACAGTTATGGGAAAGGCTGCTCAGTTATTATTTGTTCGTTTATAAACCCTATTTTAAAATGTTACTTAAACATTTTGGAAATCAAGACTTGAGTAACATACCTAGACATCATTTTGCAATGAAGGCGTTTGTGTATGTAGATCCTTCCATAATAATAATAGCAATGGTGACGACAGGGAACTTTAAACTTTATATCAATCTTACTTTCTTGATGAAAAATTAATAGTTTGATCAATGTGTTTAAAATCTTTCTTAAGAAAAGAATCTTTGGTGTAAAAGAAGTTAAAAAAGAATGAGATTTGTGCACATATTGGTTCAATAAATTATTATGTGCTAATTTTTTCTCGTCTGCTATTTCGTTGACACCACAGAAATATGAATAAAGTTAATAAAGAAGTTACAGATAATCACACAACACTATTCAAATTTTAATAAATTTTGGTATAATATGTAAACATACATAATATGTAATATTAGGAGTTTAAGTATGAAATTGCCGTAATGTATGTAAAACTAGCTTTTGCCCGCGACTTCATCCGCGTGGATATTAGAGAAAATCATTAGGGAACCTTCAACCAGGAACCGACCAGCCGTTTTTACGCGATTAGATGATTTTCTCTAATATCCACGCGGACGGAGTCGCGGGCAAAAGCTAGTTTATTACCATAATCTCTCCCTCTCGCTCTCCCGTCTCCGGCCCCTTAACAAAAGTTCGAAACCCTATTTCACCTTTTAAAAGGCTGAATCATGTCCACCGTCTTCAAAATAAATGACATTTTCGCATCACCATCCCATAAAACTTCAAGAATGACATCCACATCGATTTTCATGATTACTTACTCCATTTACCCCCTTAGTGATGATTTTCAAAATAACATAACAAATTATGTGTTTGCCTATTTATTTTTAGACGAGCTCCTACGAATTTTAAAGTTGTAATGTCAATTTATATTCTTTTTCTATACAAAATTTGAACCCCATTTTCACCCGTTTAGGGGTTGAATAATGTCCACCGTGTTGGTCTCCAAAATAAATG
This sequence comes from Agriphila geniculea, assembly GCA_943789525.1. NCBI lineage: Eukaryota > Metazoa > Arthropoda > Insecta > Lepidoptera > Crambidae > Agriphila > Agriphila geniculea. Next base: position 1,106,028 of record OX038879.1, on the reverse strand, counting down.
TCATTTTCGCACCAGTCATTCCAGAAAACCCCAAGGACGACATCCATATCTATTTTTAAGTTTATTTATCCCATTTCATCCTTATTTCATCCCCATAGGGGTTAAAATACTAGTAAAAAATATATACGTTGCGTTAGATTTCCATCCAGAAGCCTAAATCATAAATTTAGCTATTATTACTTCGAAAATGAAGGATTTTCCTCTATACACAACTTCATCCCCTTTTCACCCCTTCGGGGTTAGAATTTTGGAAATCACTGAGACACGTATTTAATTATTTTGAATCGTAAGCCTAAACACAAAATTTGGAGATCCTAGCTTCAAAACTGACAGACTTTCATATAAAATTTAATTCCTTATTTCATCCTTTAAGGAATAAAATTTTCAAAATCCTTCCTTAGTGGATGCCTACACTGTATAAGGTATCTGTGTACAAAATTTCAAGTCTTTAGGTCCAGTAGTTTGGGCTGTGTGTTTATTTGTCAGTCATTTTGGGCTTTTTGTGCCCCATTTACCCCCTAAAGTGTTGATTTGTTGAAACATGTGTTTGTTTATTTGTTTTAAGAAGTACTCCTACGAAGTTTCAAGTCGAAATGTCTATTTAATACTTTTTTCCCATACAAACTTTGAACCCCCATTTCACCCTTTTAGGGGTAGAATTTCCAAAAATCCCTTCTTAGTGGATGCTTACACTGTATAAAGTATCTTTGTACAAAATTTCAAGTCTCTAGGTCCAATGGTTTGGGCTGGGCGTTGATTCACTTTTATAGTATAAGAGATTTTAAAGAATTTGCATTTTCCATACTAACATTGTCTTAATTTATTTTACAACCATGAACGCCAATGTTTTAAAACTTTTATGCAGAAATGTTTAAACACTCAGCTAACTAATTCCATATCGACGCTTAAGAACCAAGACCAATCTATCTACACTTTTAGCGATTTTTACTTTTTAATGCAGTTCTTTTTATGGTTAATTTACGCATCGTGATAGTGATCTGCATAGTGGATCAGTGGGGTGGGATTTCCAAAAGGTAAGCCGATGGGAATCGGCTTGTATGGACCCTTCGCCACTGCCAGCTATCTACAGTAACTTAAAACTAATGAAGCTTTCTTGAAATACATCTTAACACTTTATTTCATTTTTTTTTCATGCCAATCCTGTAAATGTTTAGACATAACAATAATAAAATTGTTTGAAGAAAGAAAACCTTTTTTCGTCTCCTATGAAGTCGACTTTTTGTAGATGGGTTGTCTTGGTTCTTAAGCGTTGATATGTGTTATGTAAATTAAAATTAAGTGTTCATACTGCTAACGAAAAAATGAATTAATTTTTAGTTACTTTTTTAACGTTCAGGAACGAAAATCAGAAATATTTTTATAGCTGATACTTAGTGGGCCGTCAATTATGACGGCCTTACTTGTTATTATTTCGAATTATAATTACATAATTCGAAATAATAACAAGTAACTGAAGCATCTTCATAATCATAGAAGATATGAGAGCCTCTGTGTGTGAGAAAAAAATCAGCAATTTCATACTCCCCTATTATAATAATGGTATATAGGTACCTATCTCAATCAACCTTAAGATTGGACAAATGGGCCATTGAGGGCTAGTTTTGGGGTAGCGCTTTTGTTCTGGTATAAGTAATTTCAAAGAAATCAGAATTTTCATGAAATTGTCTGATAATAAGTTTATTTGAAAAGGAAGACCAACGTCACTTTGTGCCTAGCTTATAATTTGTTATTTTATTTTTAGTCTTGTTTTGTAGTTTTGTTCCTAAGTTATTATAGGTAGGTAGTTAGAAATCAAGAAACAAAACACAATGGTGTGTCTACAGTCTTTATAATAATTTTCCAGGGTAAGTATCATTTATTTTATTTATTTAAAGGCACAAATACAGAACACAATTAAACACATTTTTGAAGAGCTAATAATTAGGTAGGTACCCTAATCTATCATTATTTGGCTTAATGTGGATTGGGGAGGTATTTATTACCAAACACCTTATATTATACTTAAGCATTTTATAGCTTAGTCTGAGAGTTTTGCTTATAGAAGTAAGTAATTAAGTAGGTAATTAAAAACACGAGAAAATTCTTTGAATTTACTCAACAATAAATATCAATTATCACATATATTTTATTACGTCACAACACATTTGTAGCTGGTTCAGATTGTAAAGATAAAAAAATACTTTGACATTTGGTTACCTACGTATAGTCTTTACAATATTTTTTTTTATTGTTTTAATTTTATTCAAATCAAAAATATGAAAACTGAAGACAAGAAAGAACTATGTTTATTTTTCTCACTATTTTGTTACTTAATTTTAGTTTAATTATTAAAAATGCAACAAATTCTTTTGTTTATACATAAATAAAAAATATTTTATAACTACTTAATAATAAAAAATTGCATTTTATTTTTTTCTACTATAATCGTCAGTTAAAATATAAAATTTATGAACTATAAAAAGGAATGTTCACGTTCATGTTTTCTTAATTTTACTTCAATTTCCTTCCTAATTTTTATCAGATGATTATTATCTTAACCTACATGATTTAATATATAATAATATTTAATTACAGAGTTATCAACATTTTAAAACCATAGTAGCCTAAATATTGTTAGAATACAGAAAAGGAGAAAATTAAATTATGAAATAAAAATTCAATTCAATTAAGAATGAGGGTAGCGCCATCTAGTGAAATGTAATTCGATACCCATACAAAAATAGTGTAATACATAACAATAAAAATATAGAATAATTTAAGAAAATTGCTTTGTAAGTCATTATTTCGTTTTTTAGGGTTCCATACCCGAAGGGGCCAAACGGAGCCCTGTTGCTGTCACTCATGTGTCCGTGTTTCCGTCCGTCTGTCGCATGTCATCTGTCACAACGCTCGAGCAGCTAAACCGTTGAATCTAGTACTATCATCTATTTTGTGGTTGAAGCTACAGTCTTCATATTTGCACCAAAAGTGTGTCATAATATAATCAATGATATTAGAATTTTTAATTGTAATATCGTTGGTCATAATCATAAACCAACTTAATTTTGCTGTCACGCCTACGCGTAGCACAAATAAGCTCTGCCCCATAGCCCTATTTGGTATGGAACCCTAAATATCCGACATGCACTTGGCTGGTTTGTTCCTTTTGTAACTTGAAAACATTAGCCTTAATTATTTAATAAAAGGTAAGTAATGATTTAAGAGTTTCAAAGAATAGTAGATAGATTTTAATAATAGAGTAGGAAACATAATAAGGGTCCTTTAAAAATACTTATTCATAGATTAGAGGGTATAGTTTAAGTTTTGACCGATGCCTAACCAAGTACCTATTGTATACATTAGGTAAGATAAATTGATACTTACTGGACAATAAAAAGTTACACTTGTACAAACAAAAGCTACCCGCAATTTAGACGCGTTTCGGTATACAATGTTCGCAAGACCAGCAACGTCAGTAAAACAGTAGCAATAATAACAGCTGTGTAACCAAAATCACGTGTAGAATCGATAGGACTCGAATGCGATACGGAAGTGTCAGGTTAACATCAGAATGTAAATGGCGCCACTCACTATTTAGAAAATAAAAAAATATGAGCATAGTTTAGGTAAGTATCACAAACACAACGAGTAAAGTTTGCATTTGGCCAAATAACATTAAAAATTCTTTGATTTTTTTAATAACTTAAAAGCCATAATTATTCTATGTCACAATCAACATACAGTTATAATTTTAGTTGCAAAAAACCCGGCCATTTAGGCTGCGTTCAAACGATAACACACGACCCGACCTCAACCGTTGAGTCCCAAACAGTTGAGTTTGAGTTGAGTTTGGGTTGTGTTCGGGTTGAGTTTGAGTTGAGTATATAACGGAGCTTAATAATGTGTTATAAAACTCAAAATTATTATTATTATTATCGAATGAGGATTAGTGGCCACCTCTGGTGTTAGAGTTTATCAAGCCGCCTGTATGGCCTCTAACTTGGCTTAACGACTGTTATCAGATGACAACGGCCGGGACCGTCGGTTTAACGTGCCCTCCGAAGCACGGAAGTACCCAGTTGTAATGCCACTTTAACGGTCGCCCATCCGACACCTGGCCGGACTGAGCGTTGCTTAACAAACGTGATCGAGTACGATCAGTCTGTCATGTCATAAAACTCAAAATTGTAAGCGCTGTATTTTAAGCAGTGGGCTCCGGTTGAGTTGAGTTTGAGTTGAGTTCGGGTTGAGGGCGAGTCGTGCGTTATCGTTTGAACGCAGCCTTAAAGACAATAAAAAATAAACTGCAATCGTTTCTCAAAATTGGGGTAATCCATGTAATAATTAAGTTACTTTGTAAACAAATAGTTGCTGAGAGACCCAGTTTACTTTCCTGGAGATACATCAAGATTTTCCGGAATTTAGAACAAGTTTACCACCGGTCTGGCCACGCAAACTGGTGACCAGCGGCGCCGGCGCCGCCCCGGCGCGACGTGACGCGCGAATTGTTTCTTCATTACCATATTCGACATGCTCACCGCACAGCAGTTTATTCACAATTTCGTGACATCGCATGAATTAAATTCGCGAATCGCGTCGCCGTTAGTTAATAGTCCGCGCAAGGTACGCTGATAAGGCGGACTCTACCACTTTGTGGCTTACAAAAACTGTAACTGGCTGTAACAGCCTATAAAACAAAAAATAATACTTTCTATAACCAAATGGCTATCACAGTCAACATACTTAATACATAAAGAACTAAACTAGCTTTCGATGATGATGCGCTAGAAGGCCACAATCCTTTATATTTTGGTGTGGATCTGCAGCCATCATGCTTATCTTCCGTGAGGCACATCGCGTAGGCCATGAGGTGAGGAACTAAGTTCTGCTCGTAGCTGGAGGTGAAGAGATGCTCCCAAGGTCCTGAAGCATAGACGGCCACGTCTTCTCCGCCATGGGTCTCGGAGTCTAATGGCACGAGGCTTGGATACGAGTAGTCTAGGTCTCCTGCAAGAATATTTATCAAAGTATAAAATAATCGCAATACTTCATGGGAAGGGCTTTCCCTTTACCTTTAGGATCAGAGACAGTAAGAAAAACTTCTCTCCTTTTTTACATTATGCCCTTGACAATGATCTTTCTAGCTAGTTTCGGTACAAAATTGACGCTAGTGTTGACAATGGCTCTTTTTGCCTTTTTCTGATTTTTTTATAACTAGCAGATGATCGACTACGATTCTTGTTTCCCTTACCCTTCTAATGTTACAGTCAGAACCATTACTACAGTTAAATTTAAGTTCAGGCGATGCTCGCAACAGATACCTCATTCATTCATTCAAAATATAAAAAAAATAAAAAAATAAAATATAAAATATAAAATACATAAATATTGCCTATGAAAAGCTTTTGGATATTAGTTTTCAATTCGATGCCTTAACATGGGTAGCCTTAGTATGTCATGCTCTCTTTAATCATTTCTGCGGTGGTGTCGCGTGAGGCGGGTCGTTACGTTCCCTCAAATATGGTTGAGCGAAGCGATGGCTGGTTCATGCGTCATGCTCGTGAACGGGTGCTGCCAGTGGGAATGGGTCTGCTTCTGACTACCTATCTTAACGCATATAGAATTGTAAAGTTTTTTTTTTGTCTCTTGTAACAGCCTAGACTGAATAATAACTTCAAACTTTGAATTTAGCTTGAAGCCTGTAAATTGATTAAGAAAATTTGTAATTCATTAAGTAATGATCTAATTAAATTTTATTTTTTTGTTAATCTTTGTTAAAGTCTGGAAACGATATACATATTTGTAAATATCGTTCCATTTGATAAAGCTGGTAAGTTTTTTGCGCCCGTTTTTCTTGTCAGCTAAAAGACGTCATAATGGGTGGTAGGGCAAAAAAATTATTTGACGATTTAAAAACGCTCATTATGTGAGCTTATTTGAATAAAGATTTTTTTCATTTCATTTCATTTCATTTCATTAAAATTTTGTACAATTTATCAAAAAGCATTGTTCTTTACAAAACGAATTTGCACCTGTTTAAATATATGTAATTGTTTGGAATTTCAGATAGATAGTACAGTTTACTGAAAAACAAGTTACGTAAAGGTGATTTAATTTCCTTAATTTTTTAAGGCTAAAACTTACGTTTCAAAAACTGCTGACTCAGCGTCACATCAATTCTCTTTCCATCAGACCCTATCGAAGCAGCTTTTCCGTTCGCATAGCTGATAGTTGTGTAAGGTATTCTGTCAACTCCACCAGTAGTGTCAACGGTACTAAGTATGTCGTTCCCTCTGGATGGGTATCCAGCTACTGTCATTGTGTGAGCATGGTCTGCACTGACGACTATAAGAGTATCTTCTTCACTGGTCAACTGTTTAGCTTTTTTTACTGCTTTAGAATATTCTACTGTTTCATCCAAAGCCAAGTGTGCTAAGCTATCGTGATGGGCGTGATCAATACGACCACCTGAAACAATATTCAAAGGTTCGTTAGAAATACATTTATATTCAATTAAAGCCATATCATTGCCAAAAACAATAACTTAAACTGCCCATACATTTAGTCACACTTGCATAAACAACTCAATAACAAGGACGACTTTGAAAAGAATGCTACTGACGTCTTCTTACAAATAAACATAAAAGATAAAAGTTACAGCGGTCTGTACTGAACAAATGTAGGCGTACCTACTTCTAACTGCGCCTTGGCCGTGACAGAATGAATAAGAATACGATTTTTGGATCAAGGTCTCAAAATTTAGTTTGTTTTTATAATCATTCAAGTATTTGGATTATTTTTAAGACTTATACAGAGTTCTTTTTTTAATACGGAATAAAATGTTTATCTCAGTATAATGAAAAGACTCATTTGCTTCTTATAAATGTATCTTTGTTCTTTAATCCAGAAAACAATCCTTTTATGTCAGTCAAGACAAGACAGATTTTATTTATTTAACAACTGCGTTCTTTAGGGGCAACCCAAATAAGATAATGTAGTTTGTGTTTAAGATAAAATAAAAGAAGAAGATAAACAGACAAGAAATAATGTCGTCAAGGAAATAAATTTAATAAAGTGCCAGTTCAACAGTAATAAAAGCACTTTAACGCATCTTGGTCTCAAGATATTATAAATGCTCCTAATATAAAAAAAATATCCGTAGTATCAATTCGTTACAATTTCTTTGTACTTTTTGGTTAGTTTGAAGTACAAATTATGGAATGGAATTTTTCGGCATTATCAGTGATAAATACTAGATATTGTAATTATTATAAACCCTTTATTGTATCCTAATAGAATTAAAATAAACGTGTTAATTAGAAAGTGATTCGAATTTACAGGCGATTGTCGATTAAAAGCTGTCTTCGACTAAAGTAGCCTTGCAAGTCGCCCGGAATACCGACTCATGTAAAATTAAGGACTCACCTTCAACGAACAAGAAGTACCCTTTTTTACTCCTACTCAGTATTTTGATAGCAACCTCCACCATCTCTTCTAGGGTCGGCTGGTCTTTGGCTTTCAAGTGGTAGTCCATATGGTCATCCTTGAACAGGCCTAGAAGGTATTCAGGAAGGTCATCTGAGTTGTAAACCTGGAGAATAAAAAGATAAGATGCTGTAAAGGATCATGCCGCATTCTGGGCCATGATGCGCATTAACCATACATATCTGTGACAGACTCATGTCATGTCAAAAAGGGGTAGATAGCAAAATGTCATATAATAGGAAAATGTAACCCCAAACGGCTCCTTGAGATTGAGATTTCTCTTTTTTCCCGCATTATATTTTAATGATATTCTTCCCACGCAATCACTATAAAATTACTATAGTATTTTGGTAATTTCATCAAAGCGCATCATGGCCTAGCTTGTATAGTAAAATCGGCATAATCCTTTAGGTATTTAGGTTCAAATTTTGTCAGCTTATCATTTAAAATGCGCGTAATAAACATTGCTAGCGCTATTCTCAGAGGAGTCCTGCACTCTGCTCAATCTAGTAGCAGGGATTGTCACGGACAACGTAGGTATATGCAGCAGCATTTGACATATGGCTTGAATATTCACTACACAAGCCGTAATGTTCCGTCCGTAATATTTACTCCATCCAGTTACTTGCCAGCAGTATGATCAACAGTATGCTTCAGCAAACGCAAAGTCACGTTTTTCGCCCTTAGGAAGTAAGCAGAGATCACTTCTTTCCGCATACTACGACCTTTACATATTTCTTTTGATTTATAACAACAATACCTTCATAAGCTCGTTCCTGTCGGTGACGTACTGGTGCGTGAAATTTTTCTCAACCTTGTCCACATGCCACATCTCTGTTAAGTCCACTCCATCTAGTCTCTTGCCAGCACTTGGCAATAAAGGATCGGACGTATTCGGTAGCAATTCTCGTCTCCCACCACCCATTATCACCTGAAATAAAGAATAAAAACCAATAGTAATAAGTTATTAATGACGTGGTAACTTGGAAAATAAACGTAGAACTATTGTATATTTGAAATCTAAATTGATTTTACATAGCATTAATTTAGACATACAGTGTGTTCGACAAGAACGTTACCGGCATATTTTTGAATTTTAGTATGCAGCTTATAAAAATAAATATTAGGCTGAATGGAACAACTATTTTCCTTAAATGCTTTGTAACAAAAACATAAGTTTTCCCATGATTTCTGGATTCTGCAAGAGGATAATGACCCTAAATACCGTATTCGGCTCTGCACTTCTTGAAAAGCGGAACGTGGTATTGATGTGCTGGATTGGCCCTTACAAACCACTGATGCCAATCCAATTGAAAATATTTGGGCGTGGGTGAAGCCTGGATAAGGGCAACAAATGCAGTACCCGTCGCTGACATTATACTCGTGAACTGAAATCCGCGTGGACGTCTGTACTGAAAAATTGGCGGAAAGTTTGCCGCAAAGTTGCCAAGCGATTATAGACAATAATGGAGATTGGGCGCCGTATTAATATTAAAGAATCCAACAGCAATAAAATACCAAATTGATTATAAATTTACCGTTTGATATTTCTAAGGTTGTCATTAGAATTTGCCGGTCACGCTCTTTTCGTACATAGTGTAATGGTGTGTCCCCACTTAGGTTCGCGAACCTCCGCGCTCCGCGAACCTAGAACAGTGATCCATAGCAAAAACAAATATTTTTACTTTGGCTACAGTGTGTGCCTGTGCGAACCAGCTTCGCATACGAGTTCCCTCACGTACATACCTCGGCGCCTTGTTTCAGCAGAGGATAAACGATATTTTCGGTGCAGGTTCGCGGAGCGCGGAGGTTCGCGAACCTAAGTGGGTACCCACCCTAATATTTTAATAGTGACAATATCAGTCTTCCCTCTATACCTAACACAGACAAATGTCTACTGTGGAAGACAGATGAATCGAATGATTATTACGGCTTCTTTATACAATAAAGCATTTTTTAATTTTTATTATTATTATACAAATTATGATAAACAAAGAATTTGTTCCATACTAATTGCGCTAACAAGTAGATTTGTTATGGTTTGATATTGTGTAAAACTTTACATATTCATAGTCTCTTTGAAACTCAATTATTACGTTTATACGCCGAAGACTCAATGAATGTTTCAATCATAAAGTTAATATTCCACTGGAATAGGGGAACAGAGTTCGCTTGGCTGCGACACCAAAAGTGACATGAGCCAGTGTGTGAAAATTTGTAAACGTGTGCGTGAACTTTAGAGATGCCCTGATGTCCATTTTAGATTGTCGATAACCATAATGTATTATTGCTCTAATAAATAAAACACAAACAAGATTTTGAACAATTTTATTTAAATAATTTCTTAAAGTCTCCTTGAGGCTCCCAGCCTATTCTATATATGACATTTATCCAGTAACTTAATCACTGGATTTACAGGAAACCTGGAAATATTGTTAAATTAGTACTTAAGTAGGCATAATTTACCATTTGAAAACTGTCGGTTAAAAGCAGCTTTAGATAAAACTATCAGTGTTCACAAAGACAAACAAGGCTATACTGGAAATCATCGACATGAATATCGATAATATAATAATATTTGATCAATCTCTACGCCTTATTTTCTCAAGTTCACGGACATAATATCTTTTTATCTAACACATAATGTTTAGAAATCAGCCTTTATTTAGAAAATAGGCGGTTAATAGCATGATATTAGTGTATTACTTAGTGTGTTTGGGAATATATTCAACTAAAATATGAAATATGAAAATGGTACTTGTACAATCTTATTTACCTGTGAAATGAGTGTTTATTTGGGTTTTTGTCGTAAATAACATTACAATTCAGTACAGAACACGACACCATTATTGATTTATATAGTTTTATGAGCCAAACCGATCAGATCGCGGTCAAAATTACAAAATAATCGTGTGGACGCTTTTCACCAAGATGATAACAGACGATAAATGAAGTCAAACTAGGTTCTGCTGTCATTTTCTTATAGCTCTTTCTCGCACATCGCATAAGCCGTAAGAATCCGTTTCTCACTCGCACCATTGTCCGTCTACTTGAGCGTAGCGAAATTTTTCTATGTCTATGGTTTCAATATAAGTGACACAAAGAAAATTTTGAATGAATTTACATGTCAAAAAGATATTGGAGTAAAGTTCCTTATTTATGGATCCTGCACTTGTGGACTTAAAGTTTACAAGGGTCAATTTCAACAAGTCGTTTTTATTCTTTCATTTCGGTTGAATTTTTTATTATAAAGTTTTTTTAAATTTTATCCGTGGTTTACTATATTTCTTTATATTCTTAATGCAAATCTTTAACACCATCAAATTATCTTTACAGACTTTTGAGATATTTGTGTTTAAAAATTTGATGTCACCGAAATGAAACATTCGTTCACCGAAATGAAATAACTAGCTACCGAAATGAAAGAATCCATCCACCGAAATCAAAATCCACCGAAGCAGGGTGTACGTATACGGAATTATACAAGGTGGTTCAATAATCCTCCTATGATCCCCGAGTATTGTAGATAGAATACCTACCATACATGCATACGACCACGTAAAAACCATCACATAGCTGAGAAATTGAGCTTTATATTTTTTAGTACGGAAAATGGTAATGTAACAATCCTAGACGCAGATGGGTACCTACAGGCCTTAGAAACACATTCGAAAATGCAGTCAAATATTTTAAGAAGTCACCTAACCCGGATTTTCACCGAAATGAAACATTAATAAACCGAAATGATAAAACAATCCACCGACATGAAACAATTATACACCGAAATTCTTATCACTCACCGAAATGATATATTTTTTCATTTCGGTTAGTTTTTTATCATTTCGGTTGACAGATTAGTCCACCGAATCAACCGAAATGAAAACACCGAAATGAAAATCAAGGACATAAATTATCAATACAAGAAATCTATCAATTATTGGATATAATTATTAATGCACCAATAAACGTTAAACAATTAGCACACTGATGAATATTTCATTAAATTTTCTAGCTTATTGAAAGGCAAGTTATACCTATACATGGAAATGAAAGGAAAGTTGTCCCATGACCACCGAACAGCAATACTTATTTTTTTGGCGGGAACCACAGGCATACGGCGCACGTTCTTCTACAACAAGCACTTAGGCGGTACTTATACGCAAGTTTTAAGCGTATGAGGGGGGAGGTAGAGTTGTTCTATGCAAAAATATGCCTCATAAACTTTAGGCCACCGAAATGAATAGACTTTCTGGGACACATGCGTTTACTCATACCAGTTATTAAACTGGGTAGATATAATTATAAAATTACTTTGTGATAATACCCTCACTATTTAAGATTAAAATAAAAGTAACCACACATCTAAATAATCAATAGTTTTTGCTGTACGAGGGAACTTACACTGAAAATCGTGTTCTGGACAGCTACCGAAATGAGAAAATCGGGGCTTTACCATTATTTTTTCCTGAGTAAATGCAATCCAAGTAAAAAAATATGGATTGCCACTTATAGGCAACAACCTCTTCTACATAGAAAAAAATATAAGAACTGTAAAGTACCGTTCTACACTACCGATTTCATCCGTGCCGCGTAAATTTTGCATCTGGGAAATCCACCCACAAGCCAAATAGTAAGAGGGTAATCTATTACCCTCTTACTATTTGATCTCTAGATCATCAAGGAGCTCAATGGTGCAGTGGTTTAGCGCTTTGCCCTGCGATTGCGGAAGTTAAGCAATTTAAGCTAGGGTCAGTCATAAGATGGGTGACTAAACATGTATTCTCGAGCTCCTCCGTGCTTCGGAAGGTACGTTAAGCCGTTGGTCCCAGCTGAAATTGCAGTCGTTAACACCCACCAATCCGCGTTGGGTCCGCGTGCTGGGTTATAGCCCATCCTTCTTATCTACCTACAAGGAACGCCTGTACCCCAGTGGGGACATTAAAAATAGCTGATCGTCAATCAATAGAGATCAGTCCTGAAATAGACTATCACAACTTTATCATCATCAATCATTTTAATATCCTTGCTTCTGGGGCATAGGCCCTCTGTACTCATTACGGATTGGTGGGTGCCAACGACAGCAAAGCATCCAGAACCCAATCAACGGCTTAACCTGCCTTCTGAAAGCACCGAAGTCACCGAAGAGCATTACCGATCCAACATCACAGCAAGCAACTGCACTCCTATGAAAAAGAAACAAAAAAAAAACAAATCTTCACCTTGAACTGTCGGCCAGGGTTGCTCATGATGAGTTGGTAGGCAATATCACGGCAGCCCAATTTCAAGCACTCCTGAGGAACATCAGCGTCCGACTCCCAGTTCCTTTCAGAAGTGTGGGCGTACATACCCGCTGGGGACGCGTGGGTCACCCTTGTGGTTGTTACTAACCCTAAAACAATTAAAAAATCCTGTTAAAAGTTTATTGTTAGCCAATAAGCAATGACCTAAAAGTTATAGGTAAGTATTACATTATGATAATGGAATAAAGCTATTTTTTCTAAGCGAACGTCTTACAATGTTAAATCCATCATATCAGCCGCTCGACACCCACTGCTGAGTATAGGCCTCCCCCAAAGATCTCCACAACGATCGGTCCTGCGGTGCCCGCATCCAGCGGCTTCCGGCGACCTTCACCCTCACGTCGGTCCACCTTGTCGGGGGCCTACCCACGGAGCGTCGTCCGGTGCACAGTCGCCATTCAAGAACCTTTCCGCCCCAACGGCCATCATCGGTTCTTCTCGCTACGGGTCTCGCCCACTGCCGCTTCAGCTGTGTTCTTACTTATTTTTTTACTTATTATTTATTGTTACATTTTTTTATTTACTTCAGTTAAATCCATACACCTTTCATTGGCAAAGATGCTTTTACGTAATATGAATTTATTAAGTGGGCCTGAACTGAAGAGCTAACTCTATGCAATATTTAGTTAATTTAAAAAATATGTTATTGACAAAATCTGAAAATATTTAGGTTTTCCATAAAAATAGGTTAAGTAGATGACGTTCAATACAGTTAGTAGGTACGTAATACAATCGATCATAAAATTCACAATGGACTGACTGGACAATTGTGGTTTTTAGATGATTTGTTTGAAATAAGATATTTTATTTTATTTTACTAACAAAAAGGTAAAAAACCAATTTAGAAAGTAACGATCCATTCAACTAATAAGTAATACAATTCTACGCCCAAACAAAATATATGAGACGATATAACAATACACCATTAAATTGACAATAATGGAGATGAACATCAGGACAACATATAAATGAGTATATTATATGCTACTGTAGATAATTTATAAGCAATACGATTATTATTTTAATAGAATATGTTTTTGTCACTATACGGGTATTATTCGATTCTGTCAAGCTGTTTAAATAACCATTAATTATTATGAACTACATGGAGTATACTTCATGTATTGTTTTCTGTTAATGTACGTAATATGTTGATAATTCATCACTCAAAATAAATGTTTAAACTAGCAACCGATATTTTAATCCATGTTTTAAAGCACAGTGACCAGCAGACGTGGTCCTGCAGTATCCCCAATGCAGGGGAGTAGCAAGATCCCCTCGTAACATTACTATCTTGCCCAAAAACGCCCATTGCCTAATAGAAGGGGGCTAGTTTCCCTTTGTAGCTAGGAGTAGTTCAAGAGTTGCAAGACTGTAACTATGGTGCCATTCAAAGCATTAATTGCACATTTAGTCTTCACTCAAAATAAACCATGATTTTACTTACCAACATCTTACCCTTGTTCCAAAGCCCACTGCCCAAAAGATGGTGCCGAGTTGCCCCTATGTCGCTGGGAGTGTCAAAACCCCATCGTAACGTTGCCGTCTAGCCCAATAACCCCATACATACTTCTTCGCTAATAAGTCTAACTTACCAACATCTAACCCTTGCTCCAAAGCTCACTACCCAATAGATGGTGCCCAGTTGGCCCTGTGCAGCTGGGAGTAGCAAGACCCCCTGGTCTAGCCCAATAACCCCATACATACCTACTTCTTCACTAATAATTCTTAAGCTGCTTACCAACATCTAACCCTTGTTCCATAGCCCACTGCCCAATAGATGGTGCCCAGTTGGCCCTGTGCAGCTGGGAGTAGCAAGACCCCCTGGTGACGTTGCCGTCTAGCCCAATAACCCCATACTTGGTCTTCACCCCAGTGAGGTATGATGTGGCGGTGCAAGCTGAGTCAGGCACTTGCGCGTCTAAGCAGTACGTCTGGAAATAGAAAAAAAAATATTTAAAAATAAATAACGTTAAACCTGATCCTGTGTGATTAAATTATATGAATCCTACTAATAATAAAAAAAATTGAAAGTTTGGATGTTTGTTACTCAATCACGCAAAAACAGCTGAACGGATTTGAATGTTTGGCACACAGTTTATAATCCAGGTATTGAAACATTGTATACTTTTTGATCCTGGTCAAAGGTTCCTTAGGGATTATTCGAATGTAAACGCGGACCGCAGGAAGCTAGTAGATAATAGAATAAAAACGTGTTTTTAAAAAAGTTTGTTTTTCAGTAAATTATTATTTTCTGCTTTTTAGTTAACGAGCTAAGACTAAAAATATACCATCTCCTACTCTCGCACTCGTCAAGACGATTCAAACGAGCCCAAACTCGATGGGGTTGCATGGTTTTATTACAGAGTCCCAGTGGCCTTCTACCGGCTCCATCATCAGACCCTGGAAACTATTTCCCAACAAAGTACTCGTCAAGACGATTCAAATGAGTCCAAACTCGATGGGGTAACATGGTTTTATTAAAGAGTTCCTGTGTCCTTCTTCCGGCTCCATCATCAGATCCTGAAAACTATTTCCCAACAAAGTACTCGTCAAGACGATTCAAACGAGCCCAAACTATCGAGTTCGCAATAAAACCATGCAACCCCACCGGGGGTTGCATGGTTTTATTGCAGAGTTCCTATGGCCTTCCTCCGGCTCCATCATCAGAGCCTCGGACACTATTTCCCATTAAAGTACTCGTCAATATGATTCAAACGAGCCCAAACTCGCTGGGGTTGCAAGGTTTTATTACCGAGTCCCAGTGGCCTTCTACCGGCTCCATCATCAGACCCTGGAAACTATTTCCCAGCAAAGTACTCGTCAAGACGATTCAAATGAGTCCAAACTCGATGGGGTAACATGGTTTTATTAAAGAGTTCCTGTGTCCTTCTTCCGGCTCCATCATCAGATCCTGAAAACTATTTCCCAACAAAGTACTCGTCAAGACGATTCAAACGAGCCCAAACTATCGAGTTCGCAATAAAACCATGCAACCCCATCGGGGGTTGCATGGTTTTATTGCAGAGTTCCTATGGCCTTCCTCCGGCTCCATCATCAGAGCCTCGGACACTATTTCCCATTAAAGTACTCGTCAATATGATTCAAACGAGCCCAAACTCGCTGGGGTTGCAAGGTTTTATTACCGAGTTCCAATGGCCTTCTTCGGGCTCCATCATCAGACCTTGGACACTATTTCCCAACAAAGTACTCGTCAAGACGATTCAAACAAGCCCAATCTTGATGGGGTGGCGTGGTTTTATTAAAGAGTTCCTGTGTCCTTCTTCCGGCTCCATCATCAGACCCTGGAAACTATTTCCCAACAAAGAACTCGTCAAGACGATTCAAACAAGCCCAAATTTGATGGTGTTGCACGGTTTCAATATTGAGTTCCTATGGCACGGCCTTTCAGCTTCGTCATCGCTCGTCGTCATCAGACCCTGGATCTCGTCTCCCATTAGAGATCTCGTCAAGACGATTGTAACGAGCCCAAACACGATAGGGTTGTATGGTTTCATCATAGAGATCCTATGGCCTTCTTCCGGATCCATCATCAGAGATCAGCTCAATGACACCATAATATTGCATTGCTTTCCAGTTCTGATTTATGTTCAAAGCTTCAAGTTTCTAGTGGGAAGCCAGTACAAAATCGTTCACAAACTTAGCGGAAAAACAAACGAACAGACAAACAAACAAACCAGAAAGCAACCTACTAAAAACGTGTTAAAAAAATAACTCGACTTCAATCACTTAGATAAGAATCGATCCAAACACCATTGCCAAATCTAGGAAAAGTTTTTACAAAGACAAGTATTAATTACAAAGAAACTAACAAAACCGCTAAATTAAATAACGGGAAAAATATGAGTATCTCAATGTAAGCACAAATTCAAATACAAAGAATATAAAATTTTATGATAACAGATACGGATTCCTCAATTAAGAAGAAACCAGCCAAATTCGGCCTTGAGTGTCGTTTTAGTACAACAGCGGCATTTCACAATTTCCTTTACAATGTGCCATAACCTTGGCAATGGCGACTTGAAGCCTAACAATTAAGCAGCTGAGATAATAAGTACCCGTTTTCCTTCCTATCATTGTAGCATTGTAACGATGATGCGATTATACGACATGGTGGCGTGCGATATGGTACCTACTGGGGAAAATTCTGGTAAGAACCACGAATAAAGCGAAACGTCACTGAAACGGTAGTAGGTACTTATTACTATGTAGGTACTTTTAACTTTATAGTCTGTTACAGTAGTGAAAAATTAATGAAGTGAAATTAGTTAACTTTATGCGCATAGTCTATACTTTATGCGAAATACGTCTTTGATGAAATCAAATAAAATATCATTAAGATGTTGAGTGTCAAAACAATGTCACGAATATTTCAGAAACTTTCGATTTCAGTTAAAGCTGACACTCGATTGATATTATTGTAAATTCATTACTTCTTTTTGTCAGCTAAAGTAAAGTCTCAAATGGGTCAATTCAAAAACACTCAATTTCTAAGTTTATTTGTATAAAGAATTTTTCATTTCATTTTCATAATCCAAAAATAAATAAAAACACGACTGCCCTGCCAAAAACGAACTAAAAAGTTAAACAACAAGTGTCATTGCAGTCGGGGGACCTTATTATGGAACAATTTTTGACGGCCTTGTCAAGTAGACTTAGTTCAGCGGCATTCGCTGTTAAGAAAATAAGGCTTTTAACTGATATTGAAACGGCAAGGTTAGTATACTTTAGTTATTTTCATAGTGTAATGTCATATGGACTGCTATTGTGGGGCTCAGCTGCCAGTATTGAAAATATTTTTGTACTCCAAAAAAGAGCTGTTCGCGCCATATACAATCTACGGCGAAGAGATACCTTGAGAGAATTGTTCAAAGAAATAAATATTTTAACTTTGGCAGGCCAATACATTTATGAAAATTTAGTTTATGTAAGGAAACACTATGATTCATTTGCTAAGAACAGCAATATTCACCAGTTTAATACAAGAAATAAAGATAAACTTGCCGTTCCAAGATTTAGGCTTGCAAAAACTAGAGGTTCATTTAGGGGGAAAGGCATAGCATTTATTAATAAAGTTCCACAACAAGTAATTGATCTTCCTTTGCATGAATTTAAAAACCATGTTAAAAAAACGCTCATGGGTAAAGGTTATTATAAAGTAGACGATTATCTTAAAGATCAAAATGCGTGGAAATGATGTAACACATAACTACTATTAGTACTTTGTTGCCAATATAATAAGTCTATGTTTGTTGCCAATAATCCTGTCACCCTGTTGTAATTATCTGGTAACGATATATTTAAGTTTGTAAATATCGTTACTTATTGCTATTAAAACTGATAAGTTTCTTGCGCCCGTTCTTCTTGTCAGTTAAAAAAGTCTTGAACGGGTGGTAGGAAAATATAGACGATTCAAAAGTACTTAATAATTAAGTTTATTTGAATAAAGCTATTTTTGACTTTGACTTTGACTTTGACGAACTGCAATGACACTTGTTGTTTAACTTTTTAGTTCGTTTTTGGCAGGGAGGTCCTGTTTTTAATTTTTTTTAATTTATTTATTTTTATTTCAAACATTTTAGTGACATATTACATAGTTTTGGAATATGCTCATCAAGGCCTTTCATTTGATGCCCATATTGTAATAATAGAAGAACATTTTTTTTTCACATTTGAAAATGGCGTCGTACAGTCGCCATATTGATTTTTCTAAAAAAAATATAGCCAGTGTCACTCGGAATGCTATAAGGATTCTAACGATACCCCATTTATTCAAATCAGTTCAGGCATTTAGTAGTTATGGTGGAATAAAGAAACTCACATACCCACAAACATACATGAACCCTGAACACGGGTACGTATCAGATTGTCTAAAGTTAGAATGTCTAAACTTAAAATGGCAAAGTTCAAAATGTCAGAAATTTGAATGTCTAACGATTAAAATGTAAAAAGTTCAAAATGTCAAAAACGAAAATGTCAAACGGTCAGATAGTCCTAAATTAAAATGTCTAAGTTCAAATGATCAAAACTTAAAATGTCTAATAGTCCAAATACATATAATGACGTATAGAATTTACTTATTTTCTTTCATTTAGGTATCTTATTAATTAGGTTAAATAACTGCGTGTTAACCTCTGTGCCTCCGCCGCACATCAACATAGCCGCGCCACTCCCTAATTCGGTAGCCGGTGCCGGTCACTGATTTAGTAGCCGGCGAACAAAATCCACCAATTGACTTTGAAATAGATTTTTTTCTGGCGCTTCGCCAGCCGCTGCCGCGGCACGCTCGCTTCGCTCGCTCGGCTCGCGCGCTGGGTTCATGTCAACCTAACATGCTCGTCGCTGCGCTCCTCGCACCTATCTCGTGACCTGCAGTCTACGGTTTCGAAGTCCCAGTAGACTAGTTTAGACTCATTTCCGGCAGCTAAATTTGCTATAAAGCATTTTAGGCGAAGCCCAAAGACACCTCCACAGACTCAATTAACCTCAAAAAAGGCGATTCGTTTTAAGATCCAACCCGATTCAAATAAATCATTGTGAACTTAGACTTAATGACCATTTGATATTTTTTACTTTCAAGTATTTGATACGTTTGATACTTTGAATTTTGCTATTTTGAAGTTAGACATAATGATTTTTGTCATTTTAAACCATTTAAATTTTAATTTTTGACATTTTGAACTTTGTCATTTTAACTTTAGACATTCTAACTTTAGACATTCTGATACGTACCCCTGAACACATATACACTCTCTTTGCTTCGGGCAGTCGTGTAAAAATTATTACTACTGCTACTGCATCTTAACGAACGATTTGAATAATTAATTAGTGGTATTGGCATAGAATTGGTGACTGTTTTGATAAAACCTTCATGTAACTAAGTTACTTTGTGAGTGAGTTTTATTTATCATTAAAAAAAAAGACAAAATTAAATTCAATATTTACAATAAGTATTTAGTTCACGTGTATTGTTATGAAGGGTCAAGTTTAGTTTGTCATGAATCCTAAACAAAGAGTTCTAATACATTTTTTTTTCTTATCTAGAGATATAATAGATGACAATGATCCAATATTATGTGCCTGCGCTGCAGTCACGCGTTGCCTTGATCATGACACAGTAACCGTGCGGCGACTATTTACTACTTTACTATCTTCGTGTTTACACTTTTTATGTGTCCATTTAACTATTTCCTATTCAAGATTTTTTTCTTATGACTTACGTGCTTACGGGTAGGTAATCATTGTTGCTTTAGTTATGATGTTCTCGCACATCGGCATTGGCAATCCAATTTTTTCTACAATTATGATGCCGTTAGATGCTTTGGGGACTCAAAAGGGGAGCCGGGGCTTTATTGCTTAACTCAATATCTATCACGATCGCTTTTAATTTGGCAATCGTGTATATCCATCACTGGGTCTCAAAGACTGTCTGTCACAGTGCCTTGTAATGCCACAGCAATGAACATATCATTCGTGCCAAATTGAAAGCGACTGCGATAGATTTTGAGTTAACAATTAACAGGTTCTGGTACCTGATTATTTTGTCTGTCGAAGTTGAATTTGGGTTATAGTTGCAAAAAATGCTTTTTTTAAAAGCGTACAATGTCAACTTTACTCGTTTGAACGATCTTATTCATAGATTAAAGTTATATACTGGTTATAGATGGCTCTCTCCCCTCTGTTTTTAGGATACAAGCATACAGCGCCATCTCTTTTTCTCGAATGGAACTACATCGCTATAGGTATACGTAGGTACCTACCTATTCAATATTTTAATGAAAATTAGATGTCAAAGTTATCTGATGTTTATTGTACAATAAATTAGAAGCTGTTATGAGCTTGTAATTTACTGTCCAATAAACACCAAATAACTTTGCCAAAGTGTTATCTAGGTTGTTAAAAAATGAAAAACATCCTAATATACTGATAATTAGTTTTATTTAATTTTATGAGTAATTATATCTATTATGATAAGTATAAATTACAGTTCTAAACACACTATTATAGACACATAGTTAATGCAGTACAAGTAAGTAAGTAGTAAACATCACAAAAATAACAATTAAAATGAGTTACATAATTTACCCGCTGCTCATAAAATACTTCCAGTTAATGCTGTGCATGCCTCCAACTATTTTTCAAAAGTGATAGCATTGTGACTGGGAGAGGCTACTGTAGTAACATCTGAAACAAAGAGTTGTGATTTTACTTTACTTACAGATCAACATTGAAGAAAATACAAAATATACTAATTTAATATTTTAGCAATAAGTAGGTTTTAAAAAGGTTAGGTACCTTTATTGCTTTGTGTTTTGTTTAAACAAGGGTGGTTTAAACAAATATGGTACGAAATGTCGCAGAAAAGGTTAAGTTAAACATTAATTTAATGCAACTTTTTATTACTATGAGGTTAGGTTATGTAGGTACTTTGAAAAGTTTATATTTTAATAGAGAGAACTGAGATAGTGAAAACGTATCATTTATTTACCTTGCCCGTAGTGCAAACTGCAAGCAATCAGGAACACAACAAAATATCATGTAAATAGGCACCGCAGCTACCTACTCGTATCTAGAACATTGTTGACGTAGTTCACAATTCACATAGTCTTTTCTCTAAAAAAATTGTATAAACACAGTCGCAAATAGCACTCGACGATTATTAGTAAAAAATTAAGCACTATTTAACGAATATCAATGAACGACATTAAAAAGTGAAAATTTTCCAAACAAAACAAACACACCAAAAAGTTCACACAAAGGTAAGGTCCGACTGAGCTCGGTCTCGGTTTTGCGTGTGGTGTGGTAGGATAAGTATTTTTTTTACAATTTTTATTAAGCTGGTTTGTGTGGTGTGCAAGATGTGTTTGGTACTTGCTATTATAGAAAGACATTAAAAAAGGTCCAAAAATTTATAATTATTTGTTATAACCTTCGCTTACGAATATTGATTATGATTACATATAAAAACGTTATGTACGTAATGTACGCATTATCTAGGATGTTTTGTTGATTTAATCAATAAAAATAAATGAAAAATACGTTATTTTCTTCAGTTAACGTGTTTTTCATCAGTTTTTGCCAAATTGTTGTAAGATTTTACTAATATTCATAATTCTTTGTCTCAGTTTCAAGCAGTGAACTAAAATCTATGGAACAAGCATTGCGCTCAAAAAATGGCACCACACGAAGAGTACAACTAAGTGGATGGAGCTAAAGATGCTGGCATTTAATTATGCAGCACAAAGCGTCTGAGCACTGGTTGCATAATAGCGACCGTAATTTGTATACTCATAGATATTTGTATACTTAAACGAAAAAATATGAAACGTTATTTCTGCATTTTTTTACTGTTTTCTTTGCGTCTTTTACACCATTTGACTACACAGGACGTTATTTCTAATAAACTTTCTCTTTATTTTTTTTCTCTACAATACAAACTGCAATTATTGTAAAGAACGTTAACGTCAGTCACCAGATTGGCCCGACTAAAGTTGAGTGGGTTGTACTTTTTCGGCCCCGTAGTGCCATGTTTTAGCAATATTTGTTGGCAATTACACTTTCATAGATTTTAGTTCGCTGGTTTCAAGTCTCGTTCTCATTTCTCTGCAGAAAAGAGGTTTCGGTCGGATCCTAGTTCACTTGACAGTCCGATATTGCCACATGTAAAAAATTCAAATTATTTATTAATTGCCTATAGTGGTAACACTGATACGGCGCAGCAGAGTTGCCATTCGGTTAAAATAGATGGCGCTGTATTTTTTTGAATCGTATAGAAATGTACTAAGATTCCCTACCATGATCTTATTTGTTTGTCAAAGTATCTATATTAGAAGATGGCCTACCAAAATAACTGTCAAAAAACTACAGGACGAGGGCCTCGCCCAAGAGATATGTTGCCATAATCTTCATTCTTGGGATTATGGATTGTACAATGTGATTAATCTAACAATGTACAACAAGTGCCCAACTTCAGAGCACTACGAAACCTATTTTAATCTGTAAAATTTTCTCTTTGCCATACATTCTCGTCTGAAGTTGCAGAGGATCACTGTCTATTGACAATTTAGTCGAATTATAGTGTTTAACAGTATGTTTTTATCAGAAAGCCGCTGTTACCATTTTCAAGTTCACCGTGTTGGATATACCACCATTACATTAGTTATTCATTAGTCTTTTACGATACCCCTAAATGTGTGGTGCTAATTTTTCTCTGCTGGACGCCACGTGGATAATAAAAATAATAATATATCGCAAATGGACGAATGATTTACTTAATAAACTATAGGTAAGTACTGTTGTAAGTAAGATGTAGGTTTAATCAAACATTTTTCTGATTCTACTTTTTTTGGTGCCAGAAGAATAAAATAAAATGTAAGTAAATTGAATGTGTCATTTCCATTTCAAGGTACATCGAATACAAACAATTTCCTGTATGATTCCGCTTTAGGTCAATAACATAGCGAAAAAAAATATATGAAATGGCCTCAATCGAGGTCGAATGTGAGATTGCAATAAAAAAAAACATTTGCATTTAGCATACTGAATATAAACTTGATAGACTAGAAATTACAATACTAATAATAATCTAGCACCGATTAATGTAGAACAGACTCCGCCAGAATTTTATGTAATCGTTGATCCATAACAGAGAAACGGTGTTTTAGATATGTAATAAGAAAAATAAGTTGAAAAAAGGTTTAACGAATCTGCGTTGGCTGTTCTATTGAGTTACATAAGGACTAAAGTCGATTGACAAATATTTGGTAAAGTACGTTAAACCGTAGCTCGATGGAGACTTTTTTGTCCAAATCTGGTACAATAGGATAACGGGCGGTAAGCTTCCTTCCTTGTTTTTTTTGTTTGCAGTGGAAAATTGACGGTCTCTGTTTAAGATACGAGCCTAGAATAAAATTAAGCAACTTAGAAAGATAGTTTCTTACAAAGTGCAATGTCAAAAGTGAGGTAGATAAAACTGACCCAAAATGGCTCAGTTTTAATACTCATTTGCCTCACTTAACATATAAGGACTCGTATTTATTCGGAGGATACCGGCTACTGAGAGGGGACATTTATGTCTCAGTTTCGGAAAGAGAAAGACACTTACTGTTAGCTAAGTCGGTCAAGGAAAGTCTGAAAAGACTTCTCAAAAGCGACATAGTTATGATAATGATAAACTTATTGTACTAGTAGGAGTACCTACTTAGAGTTGAAAAATGTTGTCATGCATATATTTTATCAGGTAATACTCTTAGCTAAACATAGGCTGTTCCAAAAGTTTTTAGTGAAACAAAATATAACAAGAATATTAAAAAAAATTATTTACAACTTTTTAGAGTTTTCATCTGTTAACTCATTGCGCATATACATTCAGGTAAACAAGATTTTAAAAGATTAAAAAAAGCATCTTGCGAGAGATTGCAAATAGCCGGCTTAATTTTTCGACAGCCTCTTCTGCGGTGTTTCATTTTCATCCATGGACCATTTTTCTCCTTTTTTTACCGCACGGAGCTAAATTAAGACTAACGAAAGAGAAGACTTACAAAAAGCAATGTGTAAATTTTCGTAAGATTCTTTAAAGGTTAGCCTATGTTTTAAGTATGGTAAATCATCGCACGAAAAACTTCTCGCAAGACGACCATTGTTTCAAAGAAAAGAAGAGCGACAGATTAACTTAAAAAATATATTAAACAAAAACCACTCAAAGTTGGGCATTGATTTTCACCAAGGGTATTTTTATTGAAATTACCCGCCAAATAAAAATAATTACAAAAAAATATATATTATATTTACCATGTAGCTAAAAACTTTTGGAACAGCCCACGTAAGTTAAAAAGTTAAACAAAAAGAAAAGATAGGTACAGAACTTTACCAAATGTTGCTAGATAACAAATTTAGATCACAAATTCAGAAACACTACCATTCTATAACTGTTTTCTGTAATAGCAGGTATCAAAGCAGCAGAAAATTCATAAATAAAATTTTAAAGAACTTACTCTTGCTAGTCCAGTGAAAGGGAATTTCTCAAACTCCAATACCGATTCTTCTCCCAAGCCTCGCTCCAGCTGTCCAGAGAAGGTTCTAGCAGCCATGACGGTAGCTACCGACATCCCGTCTCCGATGAACAAGATCCCGTTCTTCGCCTTATTCGTGTTTCTGGTCTCTTTAAGTTTGGATTTGAGGGTCGTGATAGCAGACTTCTTCCAATAAGAGCCATGCTTCTCTTCGGCTGGAATGTAAGATGGGTTCATAATTGTGTCCAGAACATGAATAGGTTTTGGCGTGGATACGACCTCATCTGCAACAAAAAGGCTAAATATAATTCTTGAAATAAACAGTTTATTAATTCATGCTTATCTTGGATGAATTAACCACTTCGTCCAAAATGCTTATCTGGTCCGTGATCCTGGCCAGGTTTTTAAGTTGCTGTAACAATTTGATTTTCTAGTTTATAAAGCCAATCATTTAGTAAGAAATTGTTTAATAACTATTGATCAAACTAAAAAATTTTATATTTTTAATTCTCAAAATATTTTCAACTAGTTGCATAACTTCTTCATTGCAAACAACGAGATAGTTCTTTACTATTTTTCTCCTTATGCTGCTACTACAACGAACTATATTTTATTGAGGTTATTGTTTGGAAATCCACTACAGAACCATTTCAATCTGTGCATGTGAATACTTATTGAGAGTCGATACATTATGTAAGTACTTAGTGAGCAATAAAAATTAAGATAAGGACGCCACTATGAGGGCTAATAGGGCCCTTAATTCTATATTCTACTAACAAAATGTCATTCCACACAGATATTCAAGTACTAAATTACTATCAAAATTAATTTGATTTGTTAAAAACTGTTTAGAATAGTTATAGTTAAAAACTTTATCAACCGTGTGCCATACTACGTTTTTCAATACATTTGCGAGAAAACATTATAGGTACTACTGAAATTGTTATCTATACATATAATGAAACCGTAAATTCTAAATATTTGTGCGCGTATTAGGTACGCAAAAACCGCTTAAAGAATTTTGATGGGCTTTTCACAGTTAAGTAGATTAAGGTCCAACTTAAAATCTAAGCTATGTTTCATTAAATTCAAGTGGGTGGAAACAGGGAAACAGCTTGATCTCTCCTTAGTACTAGCTTTCAAACACTAAAGAGGTCATTTTAAATTGGTCGTTATATCTTTCTACTGTCCACGCGGACGAAGTCGCGGGTGGAAGCTAGTAGAAATTAAAATAAACGTTCGTAAACAAAAACGCACGGCGCGGGCGTGCGGTAAAATCAACTTACCGCACGCTGTACTAAACAGTAAACAAAAACGCACGGCGTGCGGTAAAATCAACTTACCGCACGCTGGCCTGTCATCGTAAGCTCACATTTTCGAGCAACTGTATTGAAAAACAATTTTAGTTGCAGTTGCTCACGGCATAAAAGTGTAATATATACGGCGTTTCGTGATCAAGAGATATCCTTTGGCAGGATGAACCTTCTGAACCCTTAGCTCATTTTAAGAAGGGGAGCCACCTTGGATTTTTGTATGGGAGAGAGTTATAATTATAACACAATCAACTGTCCCTGTCTACTTGCCGAAATCTCACTATCCGTACCTTATAATTATGCACGATTTCTACTCAAAAAGACCTTTCACACTTCACAATGCAGAACCAAACTCGGTGCATGTTCTCCCATCGTAAGGATTTGTAGAAGCTACAATGAGACAAGTGCTAAAATACCAATAGACAATTAGACATATTTCACCATCCAATCAAATCATTCTCTAAAATGCTGAAACTTTATTACACTCCATCAGCGTAGTTTTTATTATTTTCATAACTTTTTCATTAAGGCAAATGTAACTAATTAAAAGTAGTTTTTTTTTTGTTTTTTTTGCTTTTATTCTGTATAGGTGTACACATATTACACCTATAATTGTTATATGTATAAGTATCGAAGCCTTATAAGAGAAACCCATGTATATGAAATACGTATAATGTTGGTGTTCCAAATTAATAAATAAATAAACACAATCTTTTTTTGAATGGAATTTTTTCATTCAATACCCATCGTGTGGGATATTGAATGAAAGTGCTTTTTGAGCTGATTCCAAATATATACAATATTATGACATTGCAGCTACTAGTTTAAAAAAAAAACAGAAAATCATTTTCTAAACATACTAAATATGGGCTCTTGCGGCAGAAAACCACTAAATGAATTTTTATGAAACATACGTCAAATAACTTATGATATAATCTTATCTAACATCCTGGAAGCATTTTTGAAAAAACTAACATATTTTTTTTTTATTCTGGTAGGTACTTATCTCATAGAATACTGGGATCGAAACCCCTTTGGATTGTAGAATGGAATGCATTCTGATGTTACTTTCGTACATTTGTGAAGGCGAAGAAACTTTTTTTTTTTTTAAGTTTTACGCAACCGAAAATTTTTTCTATTACTATGGGAGCTTATTCCTACCTATAAAAAATATTCAGCCATTTTTTTTCGAACATTCCTCATTAAAAGCTTTGTCGAACCGTGCAATAAAAGTTGCCCCAAAAAATCACTTTTATACAAAAAACATACTGTGTGGCGCCGCTACCACAGTCTAAGAAATTTTGCTCACATAGAAAATCTATTGGCCAGCCTTATTCTAAACGGTTGATTTGATATCTAATCAGAAATATATTTTTAATAGATGTTTACATCAAAAAGGTAACTGTAAGTAAGTAATGCTTTATTTTTAGTTATCTTTTCCATTTGACTTCATTTTTCCGTATCAAGTTTAAAATTATCATGTATCTTTTAGTACCTTGAACCGACTTTCCTTATTTTAACCTTTAGTTGAAAATAAGGTCAAAAGTTTTCCGATTCATATAGGTTACTTCTGGAAAATTAATTATTACTTGGTGCAAACCATAGAGTTAATATTGTAACTTTATGGTCCGCGTTCGACCTCCGTTAGGTGTAGGAAAGGAAGGTTAAGGTGAACCCCCACAGTAAATCCTCAGTAAATAAAACATTACAGTATAAATGAAGTATATTTTTTTAAATTACCCTAATCGTTTTTTTTAATATTTGTACATAGGTTTTGGTTCATACTATATTACATCCCTGCAAAGATTCATCGACTGAGAATTTAATGTTAGGGTCTCCATACAAAAGATCGCTTCATTTCCTACACTACGTGGTGGTTATTGGCTGTATTGGCCCATTCTCCTGGAAGCTGGAAAGCCTGTGCCCCAGCAAATCAAAAAAAAATGCTGACGAAGTACCTACTTGGTTGATGATTATTATATTTTGTAATTCCTAAGTTTCATGACCAAAATTACGACACATAGTCAGTCATGCATGACCAAAATTACGACACGTAAGTACTTAGTTAAAAAAAGGCTTATGTTTAAATTATCACCATACTAACCTAACCTAACCTCCAAAATTAGTAAATGATCACCAAATCACTGTTTGCGGTTTAGGATTTGGTGATCATTGACCAATTCTGTTGGAGAACAAAACTATTTTTTTTGGTATGTTAAGGTATTAACTCCCGTTAAAAAAATCAAAAACGAGCTTTGTGAAGCAAAATGACACTTTTTAGAGGAAGAAGAGAAGCTGCACATTTATTGTATCCTTAGAATAGGTAGGATTATTTTTCCCTCTGAACCATTTAACCGTTAACAAATTAACAAGTGGATACTAAGTTTTAGAATAGACCTAGTAAATTCAACCGGTTTATCTCTTTGGGGTCACTTAGGACCCTAGCACACATGCTACGTTTCGGCGATTAGCGTTTTTTGCGTTCAGTAACTATATTGAGCAACTTTTTTGTGCGATTTTAGTATTCACTAGTAGTCGCCCGATACTTCGGTCGCGTCGACTTTGTTCTAGTTGTTGTATGAAGATGAAACATGCACCAGATTATAAGTTAGACTCTTTGAAATACAACTGTTAAGACCGCATCCAATTTGGTGCAGTAGTTTTTGCGTGATGCGCGTACAAACATACTGACAGACAGACAACAAATTCAAATAAATAATCGTTTTAGTTTCTAATACCCGTATAAAGACACCTCATATTTTTTCTTAAGTATCTCGCATGTAGAGACTTAATATACATACAAGCCTTTATCCTTTTTCCTTAAACAGCATATAAGAAAAGGGGTATAAAAGAAGGTTTTTTTTTTGTTTAAGTTTGAGTTGGGGCAGAGCAAAAAGAAGGTTTTATGGAACGTCAGTTTTTTTGTGCTCAGCGAAGACGATTAACCAAAACCACAACATCTCAAATCAATATCATACAAAATACATCGATAAAATTAAACCATAAGTCTTTTCATTTTGGACGACACTCGAAAGTTACGGCTAACATCCTTATAATATTTGCATTTTAGTATTTTCAACCTTAACTGTCATATCTTTGAATTTAAAATCGAATGATCTCTCTATAGGTCATCCGTCGAGACAGGGAGTGTCCCGAGCTGGCAAGTCAGTGTTTATTTTATTGTATAGCGAATGCAAAAAACAGTCTACTTGTGTCGAAATGCATTACAAGGCAAACAAGACAAGGCATTAAATTATCCAACATGCAGCACAAATTTATCCTTGTTTTGATAAAATCTTGCTAAAAATTACTTCGTTTTTCTTCAAATGCGTTAAGCAAAATTCGGTAATTGAGCGAGCGCGAAACCTCTCCGTTTCAGGTTGGGCGAAAATGCTTTCGTATGTCTTTTCTTTTATAAAGGTGGCATTTCTCAACCGATTCTCGTCAAATTTTGTGAGCAGGTTCGATAATTATATAGATTTAATGTCGATACCGTTTTTGGAAATTTATATAGAAATTATTATACCCGGGTGTTTATTTATCTTAGCAATGGACTTTGTACTATTATGTATTATGTGGTAATGGTCAATATATTTGCTAATATGACATTTTTAATTGATCAATACGAAATAATAAAATTTAAAACGAAACAAAATAATAACGAAACACTTGTGTTAAAACAGAAACAAAGACGGTTGTGACGTGGAGCGTGAAATCTGTATTTTTTTTCATTATATTGATCAAACAGAGCGTCTTAAGCGTTCATTTAGCATAATCAAAATTACACAAGAGAATTTTGCATCGCACATGCTTATAAATTGGCGAATGCCTCCACAGACACAAAAGAGACAAACTGGTTTTATTTCGTCGGCTCACGTGCGTCAGGAGTGCATGTTTAGGATGGTACTCACTGGGAACATTTGCTTTAATTAATTCATTCTATTTTTACGGCAAAATTAATAACTTTATTGGTATGAAAATGACAAATCTTTGAACTAGGACAACTTGACTCAGAGAAATCTCACAACTTTTGTGCCATAATAATTGCTCCAAATGGCAAACATAGCAACAGAAAAAAAATGTCAGTTTTCTCATACATTGAAATCTAGAATGAATATACAACGTGTTAATGAATTAACGCAAAATGAGAAAACTGTTTCTTCGGACCAACAAACTGAACAACTTTTACTATGGGACCAACTCTGAAATCGCGAAAATCAGCTGTATCATACAAAAAAAATACAGGGTCATTTTGTATACACCATCAAATTTTGAGGAAGTCCATGGAACTGAACAACTTTCTCTAAGCAACACATGGCTAAATATGTAAAAAAAAAATATCGACTATCCATACAAATCAAAGAGATCACGTGATCAATTTAGTATGGGATGACCAAAATTTTGTGGCGAAGTTCGACACATGTTTCTTAGAGAAAGTTGTTTAGTTTCATGGACTGGACACATCCTTGAAATTTGGATGGTAAGTTCAGAATGACCCATATAAAAATGTATGGAGCAGCAGATTTTATTTCGCGATTTCAGAGTTGGTCCCATAGTAAAAGTTGTTCAGGTTGATGGTTCGAAGACACGGTTTTCTCATTTTGTGTTAAATCATTAACACGTTGTATACTATTTTAGCATTTATTACTCGAGCGTTTGATATGCAAGCAAATTATAACATTTGCGTTTACTACGCGCAAAATTTGCGCAAGAATGATATCGATGACTACCGTCCTTATAGCGAAGTATTATACTCGTACTTTAAGGAAATTGTTTTTGGAACATGGACTTGCATTCGTGTATGTATGTATGTTTGTTACTCAATCATGCAAAAACGGAGCTTGGATGAAACTTGGTACACAAATAGTTCAAAAGCCTGGATCACTGACCTGGATTAACAAATAGGGTATTTTTATTACAGGTATGGTCCCGAGGCATGTACTACCTACCGTCTTTAGTAAAAGCCATGTAAAAATTAATATTTTTTTTATAGACCGCGCTTATTAAAAAATTGTTTGAGAACAGAGATTATTTAGCACTTTCAGTTATTCGTTTATGATTTTAAGGTTTTGTATGAAATCAGGGTTTGAATTTGTTGTCATTTAGAGTTATTTGGTTGTACCTGACTCAGAAGTTACAGAAATATTACCTATGTGAAATATAAGTATTTCGGAAGTAAGTATTTAAGTTAATCAAGTTCTGATTTGTCATAATATCTGTTCAACAATAAAAAAATGTCGTGACATCGAAAATATTATATAAACTGTCAACAATAGCTGCTATAAAGTCCATTCATTCAGACATTTAAAAAAACATTACAGAAATTTCGTGATTTGCGGAAATTGCGTTTTTATACTCTCATTGTTAACTGCTATTATATTTTTTTATTGACTAAAATGTTAGTAGGTACATAATAATAATAATAATAATAAAAGTTTATTTCAAGGCCAAAATAACCCATATTACACATATTACATATTATAATATACGGTCATATTTGTTAGAATATTATAATAAAACTTTACTGGTTGTAACTTATTGACATAAATTATAAATATTTTTTTGCCACAATTGGAAATACAAGGTACCAATTTTTAATGAAGACAAAAAATAGGAATACTTATTGAAAGAGTTTTCATCCTACTAATTGACCAAACGATCACGAAGTGCCTTCTCCATCGCAACTTGGGCAAAAAATGCTTCCGTGTCCGTCCCGCTGTCCAGCTGTCCGTCTGTTTTTCTCTACAGGTCGCATTTCTCAGCTGATTCTCGTGAAATTTTGTAAGCTTCTATAATTATATGTATGGATTAATTTGTCGAGTAAATTTTTCGAAATATTTCAAAATGGCGTAGATATGAGCAATAATATATCATATTTCAGCCATTTCGTACAATGTCACTAGTATATTCTTATTATTACCTACAAAAATGTGAAGTTTAGATGTTTGGATGTTTATTACGTTACGCAATCACGCAAAAACGGCTGAACGGATTTGGATAAAATTTGGAACACAGTTTAGAGCCCGGAATAAAACATAGGATTCTTTCTATCCCAGTCAAAGGTTCCCTAGGAATTTACCGAATGTGCTCGTGGATGTAGTCGCGGGCGGAAGCTAGTATATATAAAAAAATATAAAAAAATATTCACAGTTAAAAAATGCATTGCTCAACCAAATTATTTGGCGTGAGTGCATTCAACCTTTACATGACAAATTAATGACAGTACGTGGTCGATCGAAACCGGGTGTTCCTGCAAAACCTTACCTGTTTTAACTTTATAATTTATGTGGACACAAACTGGCGAATAATATAATTTTAGTTTATTTTGAGCTTTATTATGATAGTTTTACCCATTTCTTCTCAAACAACTTCTTTCAAAAAACTCTTTTCATTATCCTTATTAATGTAATTAAAATAAATATTTCGTTCAAAATTAAAATTCGACAGGTACTTTAATTTTTCAAATCAGTTTTTGGAAAAGTTATATACAGATATTTTGTTTATTATACCAAATATAATTAGGTAAATAAACTAAAATACAATAAAACTAATTTCCTATTTTCTATGACATTTTTTGTCGAAATTTCGGATTGACGGATTTTAGCGATACAAACTAGAGAAACCTTTGGGTTTACTAAATATATTTATATGTGTCCGCGACAAAAAGTAATATGATGATTCACTGGAAAGTTATAGGGTTAGAATGAAAGTTAGTGAACGATTTTTTAAAGTCAACTTTGAACATACACGAGAGACAAACTAGTACAAACAACGTATAAAAGTATGAAATTTGATTTCTTTAGTTGAAGTAAAGATTATTCTGATCTAAAATTTACGTTATGTGTGATTTTAGTAAAGGGTTTCTGGGCAAGAGTTTAATCACTAGTGACTTTGAAATAACGTTTCTTTTAAATTTTATCTTTCCAACTTTATTTATTATAATTATTTTAAATTATTATTATTAGGATGCCATTATGTTTGGAGCTTTGTTCTTTATGATATACGTAGTACAAAACTATAACTACTTAGTTACTAAAAATATTTTTAGTTTTGTGCTACGTAGGTATATTATAAAGAACAAATTAATACTTAGTTAAAAAATTTTTTGGATAAGTATC
The DNA here is from genome assembly GCA_943789525.1 of Agriphila geniculea. NCBI lineage: Eukaryota > Metazoa > Arthropoda > Insecta > Lepidoptera > Crambidae > Agriphila > Agriphila geniculea. Next base: position 1,072,780 of record OX038879.1, on the reverse strand, counting down.
CATCCAAGTAGTATTGATATTACTTCACATTTTTTTTATAAACTGTCAATGTCACTCTATTGTATCAGACATTAGAGTAGCATCCTAAATCGAAGGCATTCGAGACATAACGAACTCAATTAATGACTTAGCGATTTTATAATTGCGTTTTAGTATTCAATAGTACAAAGAAGTCGTTAGTGCGACTAAACTATTCACTAATTATCAATCACATTTTATTATCTTAACCGTTAAAATCAACTAATAAACCTGATTTTGAAATAACTACGAGTTAACAATACGTACCATAATCTGATTTTATCTGATAACTACAAGCTTATTAACTTTATTATCAAACAATATAAAAAATACTTTAACAGTATAATAATACATATATACTTTAATATAACATAGGAGATAATTTTATGTTATCTATCATCTTGAGAGTATTGTTATAAATGTTATAATACTAAATAATAAATTAGAAAAAAATTTACTCGTCACCGTTTCGTCAAATTCTCAGGCGAGAATTGAACCTGCGACCTTTAGAAGGCCGGTCCAATGCTTTTCAACTTGAGCTACCGAGTCAGTCAAATAAAAGAAAAATTATAGATCAAATAATAGTTACTATGTAATATTTTTTGATCATGTAAGGAGATACTTACTAGGTATATAAGTACCTATAGGTAAGCTATTTTTTTTTTTAGTGAAAACTTCTTTAGTGGCGTTGTGCGCTTTTTGTATGGGAAGAAAATATGGATCAAACTCGCGTCAGGAATCACGTGGCTGATCGAAAATGCGTAAGACGCGTGAGTATGCGTGACAGATGGAGAGAAGACAGCTGGCGGCGGACGTATCCCCTCTCTTTCTACGGGGCGCGTTGAAAATGGCGGCGCGTCATTTTAAGACGTCATGTAAACACTTGTGTCATCAGCAACGCGCTAATTTTGAAAATTGAATTAATAGCAGCGATCTCTTCGGTGAAATCATAGGTCAACCGCACACACGCAATAATATTGGCAATAATAATATTGAACAATATGATTTAATACTGACATAATCGTCAATACCGCCCGCAAACACACAATATTATTGTCAATATGCAAATTATTGCCAATAATATTGCGTGTGTGCGGTTAGCCTATGACTTATTACTCTGTGACTATAAGTTTAAATCGTAGAATGCCTGCATGTAGAAATTAAAAAGGCCACTGGTGCGAAATCTCGAATCTATAATTTTTCTTTAATTACAAACTGATTGAATTGTGTGACTGTATAGTAATAGGAAATAAATAATTTTAATCCTTTGCCGCTAATTTCAAAATATCAAAAATGCACAATGTTAATATTCAAGTTTTCACTTCTGCCGGCACTCCCGGAGTGCCAACCGATTTTTTTTTATTTCTTCTGTAATGTGGACTTTACTACCTTTGTTTAATTATTTTTCTGTCCCTATTTTATCACGCAGGGTTGCCTGGAAGAGATTACTGTATAGCATAAGGCCATCGGCTGTATATTTTACTCTTTATGATCGATTCTTGTTTTCTTATATAAAATCTACTAGAAACTTTAGGTGGCTTTACACTTGTTAGTAGACATAGGACATAAGATTGCTTGCCATTTACATAGGTAAATACTTAAACAGTCAATAACAACAACATGTGTGTTATTACAGTCTTAATACTATATTACGGCATAAATATTTAATCCTGAATTTATAATCGAAGAAAAAAAAATATAAAAAAAAAATCTAAATCAGTTTATTTTTGCTATCAATACTATATTAACTACTGCTAGATTAACATTCGGACAGCAAAACAACTAATGAAATACAGGGTCATTTTGAACTTACCATCCAAATTTTGAGGATGTGTTCAGTCCATGAAACTGAACAACTTTCTCTAAGGAACACATGGTCAAATATGTAAAATAAAAATCCACTTTCCATACAAATCAAAGAGATCACGTGTCACGTGATCAATTTAGTATGTGATGACCAAAATTTTCTGGCGATATTTGACACATGTTTCTTAGAGAAACTTGTTTAGTTGCATGGACTCGACACATCCTTAAAATTTGGATGGTAAGTTCAAAATGACCCGATATATTGTGGTAAAACTCAGTAATAGCAAGATCAACTCAAAATAACACTTAAGTAATCAATCATAGTTGTAACCACTTAAGTAATTAACCATAGCTTTAACACAATCTAATCATATCTTTCATAAACATAAAAAGAGTTAAGTACTTACGTTACTTTTTTATAATATCACCCAAAAAGTATTACTTATTTGTTACAAAACTTACGTTTGTCACGTTGTTATCAAAAAGTATGAAAGTCACGTACTTATTACTATAATTTTTTAGTGTCGTCACACGTGATAAAGAACTGTTGGTTAATACACGGTCTTAAGTAATATTATACTTATTTTAAGGTGATTTTCCACCAGCAAGACTAGATAGAGAAAAGAATTGAATGGTATTCTTTAATGCATGAAATCCTTGCCACCTCAAATCGTTATATCAAATCATATCTTATTTGCGCAGCAGTTTTATTGAAAACTAGCGGCAGTCCGCGACTTCATCTGCGTGGAAAGTTTTTTTGCTATCCCTCGGGAACAATACTTTTTTTCGGGATAAAAAGTATTCGATGTCTTTCTCTGTACCCCTGACGTGTATGCAAAATTTTATGATGATCGGTTTAGTAGTTGAGACGTGAAGGCGTAACAAACAAACAAAAAACAAAAAAACAAATAAACGGACTTTCGCATTTATAATATTAGTAAGGAGTAAGGATTCTATCCTTCATACACAAAATCTTATAATGATTATAATGATACACATCCATCAAATGTAGTATGCCAGAACATGATTTTAAGTTCTTGAGTATGACGATCCCAATGATACAAAATGTCATTTTTGACAGACTGATAAATAAAGGGTTTGTCTACGGCTGTCGTTTTTGATATGTCGATGTAAGTACTTAGTTAAACCACTCTCGAGCTCGTCATGCTACAGGAGCAACTCCTTCCTTCCAGAGATAAAGAAATGAATTATTTTGTCTTACTTGATCTTATCATTGTCGTGCCGGTGAAAACCCACCTTAAGAATCACGTTATATCCTGGCTGATAGTATACTGCAAATTGTACCAGCTGGACAATAATAGTCTCTGGCTACAATAGGTTAATAATCTGTAAGAATAGCTCTAAATGCTAACAGCAAATATGTTAGTTCGTTTGAATGTTGCAACGTTTGAACGAAGGATTTGTTAAACATATAATTTTTAAACAAAATGGAATAAAGATTTCAAACCTTTTCAAACGTTTAATTTGTAGTTTTTGCCATTACTAATTTGATTGGTAATTTGAACAGGTTTTTTTATGTAAGTATTTGACTGATGTGAATAATAAAATTTTAGTTTTTATATAAATACATTTTCGAGAAGAATGTTATTAAATAATAATTCTGGATTTTGTTTCACAGTAATTGTGGAAATATTTTGGACTTTTAAAAATAAAGTTTTTTTTGGTGAATTTCGGTAAAATATTTTCATCAATGTATATGCAATTATGCGGCGTATTTCATTTATTTTTCACGGTTTTTAACGGACTGGCAATATTGTGTTAACTTAAATAATTGAGTAGAATAGTAAATACGTTTTGTTCTTTTGTTATTAGTGTTATTCTTAAAGTTCTTGAGAAATTAATAAGATACTCATCTGAGGACATCCTTTTTTGTCAAAAATATTTTAAAGAGCATTAAATTTTTCAAAAATATTTTCTTGCATCGTAATCTAATAAAATAAATTCGAAAATCGCTTCATGTAAAACACCGTCTCCACCACTTATAAAACTAAACCAAAAAAACACTTTTTTTTTTCACTTAAAAAATAAAACTTTCACTGTCCACATACGCACCTTCGGCCGCAATCGCGGACGCGATCGCACCGCAAAGCAGCAGCAACGCCCGGACGCGCGCCATGACTGAACTGTCTGCGCGTGCGATGGTGACTTTATCGTTCGTTACTCGACCAGCCTTCGCGCATCTGCAGGCCGTTTCGATATTTTTTCAAAAAACTCTTTTCATTATTTCCTTATCAATGTAATTAAAATAAATATTTTGTTTAAATTAACATTTGATAGGTACTTTTATCTTTTCAAATCGTTTTTGGGAAAGTTTAATACAGAAAATGCAGACATTGTATCTTAATAAATTTATGTTTGCGTAATAATTTTTGTTGAAACATGTATGCTTTTAGGTGTAAGTAATATAAACAGCTTTAGAACACACAAAATGTTATGATCTTCTTTTTACGCGACTGCCCAAAAAAGTTTGGGTTCATGAATAAGTATTTTTACCCGACTTAAAAAAAGAATGTTCTCATTTTGACCTGTATGTATGTATGTGTGTTTTTCTGCGATTATCTCGCGTTTGACTGAGCCGATTTTGATGCAGTTTTCAGAATAGTACCTATTTGTTACATTAAGGAGAAGGTTTTGGTATTTAAACCGACTTTAAAAAAGGAGGTTCTCAGTTTGACTCGTAGGTATGTAGGTATGTTTCTCCGCGATTATCTCACGTTTGGCCGAGCCGATTTTCTACCTAAATTATTTACCAACACTAACTAATACAGAAGGTACTTACACTAAAAATATTTTTTTTTTTTATTAAAAACAAAAAATCATCTTTAAAAACCTACCTCTAAAAAAAGCAAGAAATAATATTCAAATCACTAGATACGCATTATCATAATTTGAAGTCGGGTGGCTTTCAGAATAAAAAAAGAAAGTTGTGCTCCAACCCCACCCCTAGATTAGACGTGTTTTTATTATTACAATGATAATGCGTATCTAGTGGTTTTAATATTATTTCTTGCTTTTTAGACGTAGGTTTTCTGAAGTCGGTTTTTTGTTTTTTTAAACATTTTTTTTTATTGTTACAATGTATTAACAATGTACAACAGAAGTGACCAACTTCAGAACGCTATGCAGTACAAAACGACGTATTTAATTATGTCAAAAATTGTTAGAAAAAACAAAAAACCGACTTCAAAAAACCTACCTCTAAAAAGCAATAAATAACATTTGTAATAATAAAAACACATCTATTGAAGTCGGGTGGGGCTGAAGTACATGTTCCTTTTTTTATTCTAAAAGCCAAACCCGACTTTAATAGACGTGTTTTTATTATTACGAATATTATTTCTTGCTTTTTAGAGGTAGGTTTTTTGAAGTCGGTTTTTTGTTTTTTAAACTATTTTTTTTTTTATTTTTTAGTGTAGGTACCTTTTGTATTAGGTAGTGTACGTATATTATTTAGGTAGAAAAATCGGCTAAGCCAAACGTGAGTTAATCGCGGAGAAACATACCATACATACATGCTGGTCAAACTGAGAACCTCCTTTTTTTAAGTCGGTTAAAGAACTACACTTAAGATATATCCCTTTTCCAACAAAAAAAAAATGTTATTCAGTTCATAAACGAAGAAGTTATACGACTGATCATCGAGGTAGTTCACACAAAATCATACTATTTTCGTGTTTTTTTTTTTCAAGATTACTGGAAAGGTACTGAACCAATTTCAAAATTTAAATTTTTTTCATTAGGTAAACTCCCAACTTGGGAGTTTACCTAATGTAATAACGTTTGAATCATTTCAATCGGTTCAGCCGTCTTCGAGTAATCCTCCCTCCTTTTGAAGTCGGTAAAAATTACTCTCTTTGCCATACAGTCTCGTCTGAAGTTGCAGCAGTTCACAGTCTTTTGTCAATTTAATCGCATTGTAGAGTAGCCAGCAAACATCTTGAAATCTGGTGGGGATTGCGCAGAACGCGTATTTTTGGTATGCGTAGCGGTGAGGTATGCAGGCGGCGGCGGGAGAGGGGCGCGCGATATTGGTCGCTCGCGCAATTGTACATGCGCGAACTTATCCCCACTCCGTCGAAAAAGTGTCAAGATGGTTGCTTAGTTCTGTACGTGAGTTTTTTGCTACTGACAATGATCACAAAATACGAAAAAGTATCGCTCAGCCAGCGTCTCTCATTCTCAAACAACTTTCAAACAACTATTCGTTGTTCCAAAGGAATATCTACGTCTTTAACTTTTCAGAATAAGAAATTCAAATTAACCCTGAATTTTTTAAATTATAAAAATAAAAAAAAATATGTAGGTTAGACCATAAAGAACTTACCGGTGTGGTAAGATAGATTGTACCAACGTGAAACAAGGATAATAAAATTGGTCCATGCATGGACCAAGGATTATCCTCTTGGTGCGTAGGTACAATTAGTATATAGGTACTAAACCATAAAATTATGGTAGGTAATCAATTATTAAAACAAATTACATTAAAAATCTATCGCCATAAGAGTCAAAATGATACACTGTGACATAACTAACGTATTTAAGTTGATATACTGTATCCATCTAAGTATTTAGATTTCCAATCACCGTATTGTACGTGACGTGACCAATTTTTTAAAAGATGTAATGGGTAATCTTAAAATATAGATATGCACTTTTTGTAGACCTATAAAAGAGAAATAATCTCACCATACATTGTTTTATTATTATAGGCAGCGTTTTCGATGAAAGCTCGCAGGCGGCTTGTCTTTTTTCGACTGTTCCAACAATAATCCTTATATTTCAATCAATTTACACAAAACCTTAACAAATTATATACTTAAACCTTTTTCATGAATCACTCTATCAATTGGTGAAAACCGCATTAAAATCCGTGCATAAGTTTTGAGTTAATCGCGAACAGACAGAGAGGCACGGTGGAGGACTTTGTTTTATAACATGTAGTGACAACTGGTAAAAAGATAAAAAAAAACCTCTTCAAAATAAACTTTTTTTTAACCTTAACAGTGTCTCTGAGGCAAAGTTTGAATACATGTGAATTAAAATAAAAGTGATTGATGGACAAATTAGGAAATAAACGATGATCGCAAGCGCGTCTTACTCTAAGATGATCGCAGTACCAGTTCGGACTTTTACCAACAAGAGTTAGTAAATCTAAGGTTTTACTAATAAATCTAAGGTTTTACTAATAAATCTTAGGATTTACCTAAGATCGGGCGTTTCATTAAAATACAACGTGTTATAAAATAACTCCTATTGCAGCGTAGATAGGGTGGGACCATCAAACTGAACAACTTTTACTATGGGACCAACTTTGTAATTTTTTCAAGTTTTCAGGGTTACCTCTACAACAAAAGTTTAATAATCATTGCTTTCACAATTTAAAGAATAACAAGAGGATAATAAATCGGCCAAGTGCGTGTCGGGCCACGCGCCGTAGGGTTCCGTAGTTACCTTATACCATACCATATTTAATACCACCTATCATTTTTCGTCTGCAAAAATAACTTTGTTTTTCACAGTGTTGGTATGAATGACAAAGTTATATTTGCGGTTTTGGAAAATGTGCTATATCTCAAAAACCTATTACTATATCTCGTTCAAACTAATTTTCGTTGAAAGTTTTTATTAAGATCTACAGCATATATTTTTTTTAGATTTTTCACTTTCTTATTTCAAAAGTTAAAGGGGGGGGACACACATTTTACCACTTTGGCGGTGTATATCTTTCAAACGGTTGACATTGAGAAAAAATTGACTTAGGAACCTCAATGTCATTTTTAAAGACCTATCTATAGACATCCCACACGTATTGGTTTGAAGAAAAAAAAATTTTCAGTTTCAGTTCCATGTATGGGGAGCCCCCCCTAAAAATAATATTATTTTTATTTTTGTGTTAAATTTGTTAAGCGGTTAACAGAATACATCTACCTACCAAGTTTCAACTATGTAATCTTAATACTTCTGGAATAAAGTGGCTGTGACATACGGACGGACAGACAGACAGACAGACAGACGGACAGACAGACAGACATGACGAATCTATAAGGGTTCCGTTTTTTGCTATTTAGGCTACGGAACCCTAAAAAGCATTGATAACTTTGCACAATTTTAACCGACTTCAAAAAAAGGAGGAGGTTCTCAATTCGATTGTATGTTTTTTTTGTCGTTGTTCGCGCATATCTTCGTCATTTATGGATAGATTTCAAAAGATTATATATATAATTCAAAATATTTAGAATCATCAATGATTTTTTTTTATTGAGTTTTCTTGCGAGATAGTCCCATTTAATTTTTTTTTAGATCGGTTCAGTAGTTTTCAAGTAATCCTGAAAATACTATGATTTTGCATTAACTATCTTGACGACTTTTTTATTGTTGTTCGCGCATAATTCTTCGTTATTAATGGACCGATTTTGATGATTCTTTCTTTTTTTGATTGAATTTTTTTGCAAAATGGTCCCATTTAATTTTTTTTCAGATCGATTCAGTAGTTTTTAAGTGATCCTGAAAATACTATGATTTAGCATTAATTACCTTGACGACTTTGTTATTCATGAACCGACTTAGCTGATTTTTTTGTTGGAAAAGGGATAAGGTAGTGTAGTTCTTTTAATTTCATTGACATTGAACCTTGGACCTCTAAGATATCCAAGGGAACTCCTCAAACTCAAATAGGATATGTATTGTGATTGAGATATTGGTAGGCTTATGAAAATCCAAAACAAACCGAGCTATGTTCTGTTTGCTACGTTCTGGACTAGACTTGGACTAAGAAGTCACAACGGAACTCCTATGGAAATTGAGTTATGAGCATTTTGAAAACATATAATGGAAAGAATATTACACATTTACATACCACAAAAAAGTTGAAAATAAAAAACCATTTAAAAAAAAAGAAAAACCGCCTTCAAAAACATAAAAATAAAAACAAAAACAGCTTCAAAATTAAAAAGCACTAAAAAGCAATAAATAATGTTTTAATCACCAATATGCAAATCAATTTAAAAAAACCGGACAAGTGCGAGTCGGGCTCGCCCACCGAGGGTTCCGTACAGACCTACATCTATACATAAAATAAAGCTATAGAAAAGTTGTGTCGGTACAAAGGGAATATTTTGAAAAAAAGTGGTTGGTAGTTATTAGTTTTTTATATGAAAACTGTACTACGGAGAGTTCAAGCTTTATCCCAGGTTCTACCTACCGGAATTGTGTGAAAAATTGCTTAGATTATAAGTTGAACTCCAAGCTACCAAACTGTAAAAAAATACCATCAAAATCCATTCAGCAGTTTTTGAGTGGTTCGCGCAAAAACATTTGGAATTGACTGCTATATATAGATAACCATTTGAAATCCTTTGTCGCCACGTAGAAAATAACCCTTCCAGGGATTACGACAAAGAATTGACCACGGGCGAAGGTTTGAAATGGGATAGTACATTACTGCAGCGGCACTCAAGACAGGCATTGAAGAACATACGTGATTCCATCAATGCCTAGTTGCGGCCAAGGCTTGTGTAGTACTTTTAAACTTTTAACTTTTTAGTTTTAAAAGTTTTAAGCTTTTTATTTTTATTTTAAATTACTTACAGTAATTGAAAAAAGAAAATGTAACGTGAAATGTGCACATAAAAGCCTTTCATTTGATACCCATGTTGAAAAACAATTTTTTTCCGTTTTTTTTTCATTTATTTCCAGTTTTTCATTTTTTTCCAGTTTTTTGGAAAGTGCTCATCAAGGCCTTTAATTTGATACCCATATAGCAAAAAAAAAATATGCGCAAAAAAATTTTCTTTCGTTTTTGATTTTTTTTTGGCAGTTTTTTGGAATATGTATTTGGCAGTTGTACGTATGTGTCGCCTTTACAATGATCTGACTCAGGAGCACCCTAATATTGATGTCATGAACGTTAATCCAAATGCCTTCAAGAGGTGTATACACAATATACTTACTTAAGTAAATGAGTCGATTTTACTTACTTTTTATATTGCACATTACCTATATTAGTAATTTTGTCTCTATTGTACTGTAGTTTGTTTAATGTTAATATTGATCCTACTACTTGTTTTAGTTAAACTGATACGATTCAATAACGATTTATGCTTATTAAGTACTATATTAGAGTTTAGCTAACTTAGTACCTAAGTATTTTAAGTACCTATGTTTCTTTCTTAATCACGGAATAATATTGTTTATTAAAGGATGCATGTTGTTGGAGTTCAGTCTAGTACTTGGACATTGTACAATTTGTAATCATTTGCTTTCATGACTGTATACTGTTATGTGTCTAATAAAGAAAATTAAAATTAAATTAAAATTAATATGCTCATCAAGGCCTTTCATTTGATACCCATATTTAAAAAATTTTTTTTTTCGTTTTTAATTTTTTTCATCTTTTTGGAATGCGCTCATCAAGGCCTTTCATTTGATACCCATATTGCACCAAAACATTTCTTTTTCATTTTCATTTTTTTTTTCAATTTTTTGGAATGCGCTCATCAAGGCCTTTCATTTGATACCCATATTGAAAAAAAAATTCTTTCATTTTAATTTTTTTTGGAATGTGCTCGCTCATCAAGGCGACATTTTTGATACCTATATTTGTGTTTCATTGAAAAGTTCGCTCCATTTCTGAATTACACGTGTGTAATGAGTTTTAATAGAAACATTGCCGGACACACGCCGGCAATTTTCTATGAAAATCCATTATTACACGTTAGTAATGGGTTCTCATACAAATATTGACGGCGCGGTTTAGGTCTGTCCGTAAACTCCGATTTAGCACGAAGAAGGTTGTCAAAATAATGTTCGAATTTCCAAGCATATTTGAGAAAAAATAAAATAATTACAAACCCACCGCACCTGTATAAAATACAAGTACTGCTAATTGTCAACAGATGGCGCTGTATATCAATAGTACACTGTATAATGTTCTGTGAAATGGTTTTATCTATTGCAATGTTATTAGAGAAAATTGGTGTATTCCAACAGGACCCTTGCTCCGAAAGTCTGTTTCCATCCCGTTCGAGTCACGTCATATTGTGAAAAACGCGCTGATTGTTATTATACCTACTCTGTGGTGATAGCTATTGGTCTGCTGGAATGCACTCCGTTGATTGTTTTACTCTTTGACCCCCTGTCATGCAGCGTGACCAAGAAGCTTATAACCCCAATGGAGATTGCACGGCTAGTGTCATAGTAAAGATAGAAAAAAAGTCCTTGAGTGACGTTACGGCTTATTGCTATCTCTTTTTTTAGTGTTACAATACGTTTTCGTTTCTCACGAACGAACAAACGACGAACATCGAACACGTATTGTCACACTAAAGAAAGAGATAGCAATAAGCCGTAACGTCATTCAAGGACATTTTTTCTATCTTCACTATGACACTAGCCGTGCAACCTCCATTGGGGGTATAAGCTTCTTGAGCGTGACATACCGCCATGTTGCAAAAATATTTAGAGCCAAATTTATTACTTTTTAATTTTATTTTTAAAAGTAATTAACTATTACAATATTTGAAAGGATCTGAATAATTAATAATAATAAATATTGATATTTTAAAAAGAATTAGTGGCGCGATTATCACAAAAGTAATTAAAAGTTAAACTATGACCGCGCATACCGTTGTTTCACCAAGATGATTAATAATTACGTATTTTAATGACCATATTTTTTTATGATTTAATTACAAATATACAGTTTTCAGATTTATTCCTGTAAGTGTAGTATAAGACGCTATTACCTGCCAAATTTCATAGTTCTAGGTCAACGGGAAGTACCCTATGAATTTTGATTCCTTTGAGAGTATCGAAAATGCGTTTTTTGCGCCCTAAACGGCAGTATCTTTTTTTTACGTTAACCTAGAAGTTTGATTTTTTTACAGCTTCAAGGGCCCGTAGACCTTAGTATATGGTTTAAATTTCAACTCGATACCTCCACGCGTTTCCGAGATAAAGGGTCTTGACAGACAGACGGACGGACAGACAGACAGACGGACAACAAAGTGATCCTATAAGGGTTCCGTTTTTTCCTTTTGAGGTACGGAACCCTAAAAAACGTCTAATGAAATCGGGTGGGGCTTTTAGAATTTTGGCTCCTAGCTTGGGAGATGAATTAAACAGCCAGTGTAGCTTGTCGCTAAGAAGCTAAGAACGATGTTTATTATTTTATTCATCTTATATACTAAATTATTACATATAATTGTATGTGCGTCAGCTGGATATTCTTAACACAGTGTGTGTGAGTTTGCTCTAGATACAAAGTCCGAGCTGACGCTACATCACTCCCCCCTAAAAATAAAGGAATAGGGATGAAAAAAAAGTTGTATAATACCTAAGCCTATTAAAAGTTAAATACAAAATAATTATTATTGTAAAAGTAATCTACGATGACTAATTACTATGAACAGGTGTTGTAAAATGACACTCTGTTCACTGACCGAGGTCAGTATTTGCTGTATAGGCAAAATACTCGCGGCGATAAAAATAGACTGTTTTTATTCAATTAATCATTGCATTCAGTGCATAGGATTAATTGAATTTAAATCTGACGACTGGCTTGGATATTCTGCCGGAACGGGTTGTCTTCACATTGTCCTTGGCTGGATGTTGACCCTCAGGACTCGTCGATGGTCCAGACTTCCTCACGGGCGGCGGCTGCGGTTGTTCCTCGCTGATTTTTCCACTCTGCTCGTCGTGAAGTAGGAAGGCTGGCTTGAGACGGTCGATGGAGATGGTGACTGTTCGGTTCGGCAACTCGACTGAGTAAAACTTCTCGTGACGTTCGAGCACTTTATACGGGCCGTTGTAGGGTGGCGTAAGTGCACTCTTCATTGCGTCATTGCGTACGAATACATGTGAGCAAGTTCGTAGCTCGTCATGTACGAAGATGTTACGCTGAGTATGTTGTCTCCTTGGTGTCGATAGCAGTGACGTCATCGTTTGCTGAAGTTGCTGTAACATGGCATTCTCGTCTCGAGGTGTCGTCCTGGCGGTGAAGAAATCTCCGGGTAGTCGTAATGTCGTGCCGTAGGTCAGTTCTGCTGCGCTTACTTTCGTGTCGTCCCGTATTGCGGTGCGAAGTCCGAGCAGGATCATGGGTAATTCTTTGACCCAGTTTACTCGATTGCACTTCGTCATCAGCGCGGCCTTGAGTGTTCTGTGCCAGCGTTCTACTTGTCCATTAGCTTGCGGATGATAAGCGGTGGTGTGGATGTGGTTGATGCCCAGCTTGTTTGTCAGCTTTCGGAATAGTTCGGACTCGAACTGTCGACCTTGATCTGACGTAATCGTCGTCGGTGTTCCGAATCTGGCAATCCAACCTCTGAGTAGAATCTGGCAGATGGTTTCGGCGGTGATTTCTTTGACGGGATACGCTTCTGGCCATTTCGTGCAGCGATCGATCATAGTTACGCAATATTTGCATTCTTCGGACGTAGGTAACGTAATTATGTCAATGTGCAAGTGTGAGAATCGATCGGCCGGCGGAAAGTGCATGATCGGCGAAACAGTGTGACGTTGCACTTTGGACTGTTGACATAATAGACATGTCTTTGCCCATTTTCCGATGTCTGTATTCATCGATGGCCAGAAATAGCGTTGCGCTAGCATGCGTCGTGTTCCTCTGACGCCGGGATGGCTGATGTTATGCACGATATCGAATGCTTTTCGTCGGTACAGCTGCGGTAGATATGGTCGCATATAGCGCGTTGATGTTTCACACATTATGACTTTGTCGCTATTTGGTACGGGGAACATTTTAAACTGCAAGCGCGGGTTGTTTCGCAATTCACTCAGCTCGCTGTCTTTTTCTTGCTCTGCCGACAGTTGCTCGTAGTCGATGGGCGAAGGGAAGGTGATCTCCTCCACTCGAGATAGGCAGTCAGCAACAACATTATCTTTGCCGGAAATATGTTGTATGTCGGAGCAAAATTGTGAGATGAAATCGAGCTGGCGCAGTCTTCTTTCCGTGTCACATGAGCTCGCTGGTTTTTGTAAAGCAAACGTCAGCGGTTTATGGTCTGTATAAACCGTAAATTCTCTTCCTTCAATCATGTGACGAAAATGTTTGATTGCCATGTATATAGCAAGTAGTTCCCGGTCGTACGTGCTGTACCGTTTCTGTGTCTTGCTCAGTGTTTTGGAGAAAAAGGATAGGGGTTCCCATTTTCCATTCACGTGCTGCTGTAGTACTGCTCCTGCACATGTGGCCGAACAATCTGTCATTAAGCCGAGACGAGCGGAAGTGGATGGGTGAGATAGTGCAACAGCGCTTTTTATGCTTTCTTTGCACTTCTCAAACGCTTCTTTTGACGTTTGTGTCCACTTTATTTCGCTTTTGTCCTTCCTCTTGGAGTTGTGCAGGTATTTGTTGAGTTCAGCTTGTATGTTAGCAGCGTGAGGTATACACTGGCGGTAGAAATTCACCATGCCAAGAAAACGCCGCAGCTGTTGGACTGTGGTGGGCAAAGGAAAATTTGATATTGCCTCAGTCCTGTCATCCAGCGGACGTATGCCATGTTTGGATATGTGGTAGCCCAGAAAATCCAGTTCTTCTTTGCCAAATTCGCATTTTTCCACGTTTAGTGTGATGCCGTATTCGTCCATTCTCTCCAGTACTTTTCGAAGTAGGGTCTCGTTATCCTCTTTCGTCCTTGATGGGATAAGGATATCGTCGATAAAAACGAATACATCGAGTCCTTTGAAAACCATATCGACGAAGCGTTGGAACGTTTGGCTGGCGTTACGTAATCCAAACGTCATTCTCGTGAATTCAAAAAGTCCAAACGGTGTTGTTATCGCGGTTTTCGGTATGTCATCTTCGAAAATTGGGATGTGATGGAACGATTTTCGGATGTCCAGCTTGGTGAAGACGGTCTTGTCACGCAGCAAGTATGTGAAGTCTTGAAGCCTTGGTATAGGGTAGCGATCAGGAAGTGTGACGGCATTTAATCGTCTATAATCGCCGCATGGCCTTAATTCACCATTTTTCTTTGTGACGATGTGCAGCGGCGTTGCCCAAGGACTGTTAGAGGGGCGGCAAATGCCTAACTCCATCATCCTTTGGAATTCCTGTTTCGCGGCTTTATACCTTGCTGGGTTTAATGGACGAACTTTTGCATAGATCGGCGGCCCCGTCGTATGTAAATAATGCACGACATTATGCTTAGGTGCATTTTTCAGCGTCGACGGCCTTGTTACGTCAGGGAATTCACGTAGTAACTCGGCGTAGAGTCCGGTTACATCTATCGTACGGACCGATGAGTCATTCGAGTGCATTGTGCGCGCGGCAACCGATAATTTCGTTATTTTGTCGATCAATCTCTTTTCGCTTAAGTCAATGTTTAGTTGATTTTTAGCGAGAAAATCTGCTCCGAGAATTGATCTGCGCACATCGGCTATGACGAATGTCCACGTGAATGGTCTTCGTAATCCCAGATCTATGCAAACTGTCTTAAATCCGTAGGTCTTAATTTGCGTTCCGTTGGCGGCATAAATTGCGTAATCGGCATTTGTGGGCTTTTCTTTAGTGCGGGCGAGTACAGATATGTCTGCTCCGGTGTCTATTAAAAATTGTGTCCCACTTTTTCGGTCGGTGACACATAGACGGTAACTTGTTCCATCAACACTAACTCCCGCCGCGGTTAGTGTTGGAGTTAGTTTTCCGACAGCGTATTTCGCTGCGCTTTGTAGGTACAGCGAGCTTTATCTGTACACCGCGTCGATTGATCTCCAAACTTTCGGTGGTACCAGCATATCCAATCGTTGTCTCGCCGGAATCGTTGCCTAGAATGTGAGCGGGATGTTGATCTGCGCCTCTGTCTGTCTCTGTCATGCCCCCTTGACACGTGACGATAAGAAGAGCGCATTTCGCATATTTCCCGCGTCAGCAGATCCATTCTTTTAACAAGACAATCAATCGTCGATTGGTCTGTATTTCTTGATGAGACTTGTGCTATTTCCAAGGGCCTCATGTTGTCAAGGACTTTATCAGCGATATTCGCCAGCGTTTCCAAGTCCTTGCAGTCGCTTACGGTTAATACTGCTCGTACTGCGGCTGGTAAATGGCGTTGCCACATGATTGAAAGGGTTTCATCCGGAATCTTACTCCTGGACAGCTCTCGCATTCGCCTTAATAGTTGTGTCGGTCGCTGATCTCCCAGGTCCATTTCTCCCAAGAGCTTTTGAAGTTGCCTGTTTTCTGACTCTTCAAATACTTGTAGCAACCGCGAACGCAACGCATCATATTTTCCGGTGCTCGGTGGATTCAAAATGATGTCGCTGACTTGCTGAACCTCGTCCTTTCCCAACTTGCTGACGACTTGGTTGTACTTAGCATCGTCACCTTGTTTCTGGGGAGTCATTACTGATTCAAATACGGAGAACCATAGGCGTGGTTGGTCCCGCCAAAAGTCTGGTATCCGAGATGAAACGGATAAAGCAGATAATTCTGCCGTAGCTGCAGATGTTGCCGTTGGCGCCGGAGCCGGTAATATGGGGTTCAGCGTAGGGACGTTCTGATAGGCCATAGCGCTTGTCTTCAATAATTTCTTCTGTCTAGTTATTCGAAAATCTATGTGCGACTTCTCAATTCGACTGGTGTGACCCGCTTGTGGGAGGCCAGTCAAACCGATCCGCTAGAAAATCGAACGACGCGACGTAGTCGTTACTTCAGATTGCGTAAATAGCGCTTTCTTTCCTCAGATGTTCTTGCTTGATGGTTATTGATGGTCACTGGGTGGCTGCGATCTGTTTGTCTCCCTGGGCGACGAAGGACTTCCGTGATTATACGCCTCTTGAAATTACAATCGGTGAGATCCGCTTGTGGAAGGCCGATTGAAATGTGCGATCACGGAGAAATCCAGCAGAATCACGTCGGGGTCACCAATTTGGCTCCTAGCTTGGGAGATGAATTAAACAGCCAGTGTAGCTTGTCGCTAAGAAGCTAAGAACGATGTTTATTATTTTATTCATCTTATATACTAAATTATTACATATAATTGTATGTGCGTCAGCTGGATATTCTTAACACAGTGTGTGTGAGTTTGCTCTAGATACAAAGTCCGAGCTGACGCTACAGAATTAAAAAAAGTTGTTCTCCAGCCCCACCCGACTTCAAAAGACGTTTTTTTATTAAAATTGATTTGCGTATTGGTGATTTGAATAGTATTTATTGCTTTTTAGTGCTTTTTAATTTTGAAGCTGTTTTTGTTTTTATTTTTAGGTTTTTGAAGGCGGTTTTTCTTTTGTTATAAAAAAGCTTTTTTATAACTTTTTAAATATCTCTCTATGTGGTTTATTGGTTCGTCTAAGATGCAGGGGTCCCGGGTTCGATTCCCAGGAGGGGGGTACATTTATTTTATTTTTTTTATTTTATTTTATTTACTTAAGGCACAATTACAGACAACAGATAGAGAAACATACAAAAATATAAGTTAAAATTAGTAAGGTTATATCTGAGCCCAATTACAAAAGTGCACAGCATTTGCAATAATTTTACCAAATAATAATTAAAACACAATTAGGAAAATAAAAATTGAAATTGATAAATACAAAATTGAGAAATGCCAAAAAAACACAATTTACTTTATCAAATAAGTTCTACATAAAACAGAAAAAAACCGGCCAAGTGCGTGTCGGGCCACGCGCCATAGGGTTCCGTAGTTACCTTATACCATACCATATTTAATACCACCTATTTTTTTTCGTCTGCAAAAATAACTTTGTTTTTCACAGTGTTGGTATGAATGACAAAGTTATATTTGCGGTTTCGGAAAATGTGCTATATCTCGAAAACTGATTACTATATCTCGTTCAAACCAATTTTGGTTGAAAGTATTTATTAAAATCTACAGCATATATTTTTTTTAGATTTTTCACTCTCTTATTTCAAAAGTTAAAGGGGGGGGGGGGACACACATTTTACCACTTTGGCGGTGAATATCTTTCAAACGGTCGACTTTGAGAAAAAGTTGTCTTAGAAACCTCAATGTCATTTTTAAAGACCTATCTATAGACACCCAACACGTGTTGGTTTGAAGAAAAAAAATTTTTTCAGTTTCAGTTCCATGTATGGGGAGCCCCCCCTTAATCTTTTATTTTTCTTATTTTTGTATTAAATTCGTTAAGCGGTTAACAGAATACATCTACCTACCAAGTTTCAACTGTGTAGTCTTAATACTTTCGGAATAAAGTGGCTGTGACATACGGACAGACAGACAGACAGACAGACAGACAGACAGACAGACAGACAGACAGACAGACAGACATGACGAATCTATAAGGGTTCCGTTTTTTGCCATTTTGGCTACGGAACCCTAAAAAATAGTAATTAAAATAAATTTTATGACAGTAGTGGCATTAGTGACTTTTTGAATGCAGGGACACTACAGTTAAAAAGATCAACATCAGTACAAATATCATTAAAGTAGGCACACATTCTGTACAGAGGGTTGTTTCGAGAAACATTATTTTTTGAAGGGGGTATGTTGAATAACCGCGGAATGCGCACAGACCGAGTCGGCACCCTGAATAATAATATCTCCATCAAATCACTGTCCAGAAATCCGTTTGTGATCTTATGAAGAGTACATAAGTCATTCATCCACCTACGCTTCTGCAAGCTAGCGATGTTGAAGTAGCTGAGACGCTCACAGTAGTCACCCAATTTACGACGCAAACCAATCCTAGTGCATAAAACACGTAAAAACTTACGTTGGATAGCCTCAATCCTGTCAATGTGACATTGATAAACAGGGGACCAGACCGAAGAACAGTACTCGAGGATACTCCTAACTAAGGATCCATACAAAATTACCCAAGAATTAATGTTCTTAAAAGGCTTAGCATTGCGGAGCACAAAGAACAACATTTTGTTAGCCTTGTTGCAGATGTAGTCATAATGGGGTCGGAATGATAGAATTGAGTCGTAATACACTCCCAGATCTCGAATGGTCGTAACACGAACAAGAATAGAGCCACTTATATTATAATCATATGTCAGTGGATTTTTATTTTTAGTGAAAGAGATCACGTGACATTTGTCAATATTTAATGACATATGATTAGTTTTACACCAGCAATCAATAAAGTCTAATGATTCTTGTAAGGCCTCGCAGTCGGTAATATTAGTGATGAGATTAAAAATTTTTATATCATCTGCGAAAGCGAGACACTCACTTTTAATGTTGTTCAGCAGATCGTTGATAAAGATTAAAAATAAAAGTGGGCCCAAATTTGATCCTTGTGGGACGCCTGAGGTCGACTCAAATGGAAAAGAATCATAGCCACTTAACGCTACAAGCTGAGTACGATTGAGAAGGTATGAAGTGAGCCAGCGCAATAGATTTCCATTGATACCAAGATGTTCGGCTTTAGAAACTAGAATAGAATGACTGACACGGTCGAATGCTTTTGAAAAATCCGTATAAATGGCATCAACTTGTCCTCTACTATCAAACGAGTTACATAAGAAGGTGGTATATGTTAAAAGATTAGAATTGGTCGATCTCCCTGACACAAAACCATGCTGCTTTGGACTAAGTATGGGACGTACGTGGTTATAAAAGTGCTGGTAGACAAGCGACTCAAAAATCCGAGCAAACCAGTTCAGAATACTAATAGGACGATAGTTAGCTATATTGTGTTTATCGCCAGATTTATAGATAGGTGTAATTTTTGCTATTTTCCATAAAGCGGGAAAAGTACCCTCCCTGAGCGATTTGTTAAATATCAGAGTTAACGGCTCAGCCAAAGCTGAAGCGCACATACGTATTAGTATAGGTGGGATACCATCCGGACCTGCACCTTTAGATATGTCAATGTCCTTTAAAATACTCAACACGGAGTCATGTCGGATTTGCAGCTGATTCGTGGCGAAATTATGACATGGAAAATCAGGGGTATAAGACGTAGATCCCCCACTCGCGTAAACAGAAGAGAAGAATTCAGCAAATAGATTTACTATAGCATCCCCTGATGTAGCAACACGATCATTAAGGTACATACGATTAGGTATAGTATTCGTAAGTCTCTTACTTTTCGTAAAACGCCAAAAAGCCTTTATATTGCATGTTAAATCCTTTTCGATTTTAGAGATGTAGGATTTAAAACATTCGTCAAACATATCCTTTGATCGTTGTCTCAGCTTGGAATAATCGTCCCAATCTCTAGGATTTTTAAAGCGTTTGTACTTATTGTGATATTTGAATTTGAGTTTAAGAACCTTTTTCAGCCCCACGGAAAACCAAATGGGATAACTATTTCCACGTACTCTTGCCTTCGGGGTATATTCGTTAACTATAAGATAGAGTTGATTGTAGAAAAATTGAACTAAATTATCACAGTCGAGAATACTAGCATAGTGAGACCAGTCTATCTCCTTCAGTTTCTCAATGCATTGCTCAAAATCGGTTTTATAGAAGCATAGTCGCTCAAAAAGATTATTAGGACGCAAAGGAGCTTCTTGTCGGGCGTAAAGAAGTTCAAACGGA
Source organism: Agriphila geniculea (assembly GCA_943789525.1). Taxonomy (NCBI): domain Eukaryota; kingdom Metazoa; phylum Arthropoda; class Insecta; order Lepidoptera; family Crambidae; genus Agriphila; species Agriphila geniculea. The sequence continues at coordinate 1,052,444 of OX038879.1, read as the reverse complement.
GGGTGATGAACATCAAGACGACTAATGGGAATGGCCTGCAGTAAAGAAAAAGACTCATGGCAATTAGTGATCGCCAAATCCAGTATTCTATTATTGTGATTTGTAATAAAATTCAACTGCGATACACTAATCGACTGAAACATTTCACAAAGAATTTCAGATTTTGGACAGGAACCATTCAGTGGACTCTTAGTGTCACTTGACCACGCTATGTCACCCAAATTAAAGTCACCGATGATACATGAGAGCTGTTCGGGGTTCGACGATATTATATTTATGCAATTACTAATAAAGCCTTGAAAATCACTCAATGGTAAATAATCGGGGAGATACACGGTATATAAATTTAATGTGAGTTTCTGATTAATGGTCAGCTGTATCCACAAATCTTCGACATAGGCTGATTGCCAATCACTTTTAACCACTACATCAAGTTTCTTAGATATCGCTATTAAAACCCCACCACCGTGATGCTTACCGAATCGCTTCAGGAACTTGTCGTCTCGGTCTCTACGCATAACCACATACCTATTATCGAACAGTTCAGATGAAAGGACAGAATCGTCAAGCCAGGTTTCGCATAAACAAATAATATCAAAATTATTACATAGAACAGAATTAAATACATCAGAAGTCTTACTTTTCATACCGCGTATGTTTTGGTAATATATACTGATAGCCATTACAAATTTAAACAATAATAATAAAAACTTTATATAAAATAGTATAAATGAAGGTTATTTAATTAAATCTAGGCTTCCAATAGTTTTAATATGGATATGCGGAGAATCAACATTTTTTCTTACGAAGATACGTCCACTACGAATCCAAATGAACTGGTATTTGTGTTCTTTGACCTTCTTCCTTGCTGCTGCGTGTAGAGCTTTGTTGGAGGGGGATAAATGTTCCGAGATGTATACTGGCTTCTTGTCTCCTGCGAGTCCGAGTACCGCCGTATTCAACTTATCATTTCTGTTAGCTTTGTTATAACGATAGACGGCAGAATAAAACTCATCGCGGCATGCAACATTCTTAAACTTGGTTATAATTGTGCGTGGTTGTTTGCTGTCCCTATTTAGTTTAGCGACTCGCACACAACTTACGAGGTTATCTTCTTTCATATTATAACCAACCACAGAGCCGCAGTGTTTTATAAGATTGGTCAAGTTTTCGTTTCGGTGTTCTGGTACTCCGTGGAGCTCCAAATTATTTTCACGTAAGTACTGCTCGGTGTTGTTGAGGCGTTCAGTAAGATCCCTTACGGTAGAACCCAATGTTGATAATTCTTTTTGCAATCTGGTATTTTCATCTCTTGCTATGTTCAACTCACTTTTCATCTCTTCGAACTTGGTATTGAAAAAATCAAGAGATGTTCTGAAGTCGTGTAACTCTTTTTGAATAGGCAATAATTCCTGTTTTAATGTCTTGGTAAGCAGTAACGGCAACTCGGTTTTGATGGAGTTTAGAACTTTTTCGCTAATTGCAGAGACGATATCATCATCATGACCAGAATGTGAAGAATCCATCTGAAATCGGTTTTGATGAGACTTACGAATAGTCACGTTATCAAAATCAGCACTGGTCTTCGCGTCGACACTCTGAGGTGGTTTCCCAGTAATCGGCTTGGAGCGCTCGAACGGGTGTGTTAGTATTGCTGCTAGCTTTCGGTTGCTTGCTAGTACATTCATGGCAAATCCATTGACTTTTATTGGTTTTAGTCATGGAATTTTTAAAACAGTGAAACGAAATACTTGCGCACTCAAGATCGTAAAATTTCATGCATTCAGCGCATTTTAAATAATCGTTAGTACTGCACTTTTTACAACAGCCTCCACATGTAAACTGTGTTGGCGCCATTTATTTATTTCAGTAAATAAAAAGAAAAACAATAAGAAATACTGCAGTCCTCTCAGAGAAAAATAGTTTCGTTCCGGCACGGTGTCGTATCTGCGGTGCGTACTCAATGGCCGATGACGAAGCTGTCTATTCACAAATGACCGGTGTGTAGCATGCAAGGCAATATAGTCCGTACGCCTCACCACGGCCTCACGCGTAGCAGTTGAAATCGCTTGCACGCAGCCGTTATCGTTGGATATAAACGTTGAGCGATTGTTGACGTACCGCCAGTTCCAATATTTCACAGGCCAAATTCACTTGCCGCGACGCTTAAAAGACGTAACTAAAACACGTAGTACACTCGCGACACTTGGATTAATGATAATTAATGCACTGAAGTGCAGTATTAAACGTAAAACTATTTTTTTAATTAAATTTTTAGAGCAGGTTCGATACGTAGATGTTTACTATTTGGTGTCAAAGACTAAGCATAATTTGTACTCAGTATAGTTGGTGATAGGGCTTATTTCAAGTCCGCCTGGCTAGCTGACACCATCGTACGGTCTGACGCCATAACAACAGTTTTAAAATCATTGTTGTGTTCCGGATAGAGGTGGATAGGCAGTTCCTCAGTGATGAGGATTCCGGGAGTAGTAATAATATATTATAGTAATAGTAATAATATTTTATATATTATCGTCATTTATTACATCAGGTGAAGTGAAACCAAGCACTTTCCCGTTGTTGATAAAAAAAACAAGCAAGGAATAAAAGGATGCAACCAGTTGCTTCCTATTTTAGGATACGCATTATTATAATTTGAAGTCGGGTGGGGCTTTCAGAATAAAAAAAGGAAGTTGTGCTCCAGCCCCACCTGTAGATTAGACGTGTTTTTTATTATTACAATAATAATGCGTATCTAGTGGTTTGAATTTTATTTCTTGCTTTTTAGATGTAGGTTTTCTGAATCAATCAATTAAAGGGATGCAATCAGTTGCTTCCTATTTTAGGAAGTAAGTATTATTCTTATTTGCTATTTATTAATTTTACTTAAGTACTTTATTCTATTTTTAGACATGTTTAGGTCATAAAGCAATGCATTAGGTATAAACAATCTTACTTAGTATGAAATTATTAAGAACCCTAACACGAGACGATGTTTTCCTCAATCATAATTTATTTTTAGCATAATTTCTATACACACCTTATTATACAGGTACGTATTCAAACCGAACTCTTTAACCACAAACCTGATTGGTTTGTAAGTTTCCGTGTGTAATTTTATTGATACAACAACCGGCATCAGCCATTTTATTGTCCCCACTGCTGGGGCACAGACCTTCCTTATGGGTGAATAAGGAAGATAGGCTAAAACCCACCACACGCGTGCCCAATGCGAATTGGTGTGTGTTAACAACTGCACATGTAACCGGGACCGGCTTCGGAAGGCACGGAGGAGCTCGAGATAGTAAATTTAGGTCACCCATCCCTTGACCGACCCTTGCGAAAGTTGTTTAACTTCAGCAATCGCAGGCCAATGAGCTTACCCACTACGCTATTACATATACATTACATATACAACAATTATAATAAAAATATTATTATTTTCTTTATGCATATCACTTTATTTGAAACTAGTTTTTAGTTTCAGCTTTTTGATTAATCTATTATGTTTTTTTAAAGTACCTTGACCCCAGGTAAAAATATTAGGCTAGCACAGCAAATTCGACATTTATAGTTAGATCACATTTTTTTAATTACGAAACCGGATTTTTATCACGTCTAGATATTAAACTAAAAAAAACTCGTCTCCAACCATCTGAGTGGTTGTTGTAGGTATTTATCTAGTTAATAACAGTAACTATTGGTTCAGATCAGACCTAGCGTTTGTGACATTTTTGATCATTTTTCGAAATGGCTGAAATGTGTTTTTTTTTTCGAATATTTTCCAAAAACTGGCTTATCAAAAGTTCTATTATACTTTTTTAACCTGCTCACAACATTTCACGAGAATAAGTTGAGTAATGCGACCTGTAGTTACGAGCAAACTGACAGACATACGAAAGCATTTTTGCCCAAGCTGAAGCAGAGGCGCTCGGTCGGTCAACGTCAAGACACTCTTGGTCTAATGGCCACACACTCACTGGATAGTAAATATGATGTAGCCTGTATTTCACGGTCATGAAACATCTCAGTGCCATCAAGAAAGTATTTGAAAATTGCCCATTCACTCTAGCCTTGAGGAGGCCCAGGTTTTACCAGTCGGAAAAGAGAGCAATGCTGCAAGTTAAAATTATTTGTTTTTTTTAGGGTACCGTACCCAAAGGGTAAAAACGGGACCCTATTACTAAGCCTCCGCTGTCCGTCTGTCTGTCTGTCTGTCTGTCCGTCTGTCTGTCTGTGTGTCTGTCTATCTGTCTGTCTGTCTGTCTGTCACCAGGCTGTATCTCATGAACCGTGATAGCTAGACAGTTGAAATTTTCACAGACGATGTATTTCTGTTGCCGCTATAACAACAAATACTAAAAATACAATAAAATAAATATTTAAGGGGGGCTCCCATACAACAAACGTGATTTTTTTGCCGTTTTTTGCTTTATATTAATAATGACTACAGGTTGACAGTTGAAATTTTCACAAATGTTGTATTTCTATTGCCGCTGTAACAATAAATACTAAAAACAAAATTAAATAAATATTGAAGGGGGGCTCCCATACAACAAACGTGTTTTTTTGCCGTTTTTGGTACGGAATCCTTCGTGCGCGAGTCCGACTCGCACTTGGCCGGTTTTTTCAATTAAGTAATAGTAATAAATAACGTTCATTTTGCATGTGGTACATACATGGAAGATCATTCATGAATCCAATAGTATGAGCCCCGTGGCGTAGAGGCACTGTAATAATTAGGTTAAAAATTTACATTATCTAGATAGGTCTTATAAATAGACCCCGGATTTGCGGTAGCACGAATAAAATGACGTTTAATAGTGCGTGGACAACTTGATTATCTATTTTGTGTAATTAATCGATAAAAAAATTATAATTATGTAACGTGATAAATAGACTTACTGTCAGAAATAGTAGAAATTACCTACCTACATTAAGAAAAGTGAAAATCGTGAAATGTATAAATAATAAAATTCACTGCAGTTTTTCTTGATGCAAAGATAGCAAAGTCATAGGGAGTGAAGTAGAATGTCAAATTTTTAAGAAATACATCCTCTTTGATAAAACACAAAAAATAAATACAGACGCGATCAAAGAAGTTCCACTTCAAAAATATTTTCAAAACATCGATATATAAAAACATTTACGATAATTTGGTAATCACTAGCAAGTTTGTATTCCTGCCACCGCAAATCCGGCCTTTACTTATAAATGATGATTATGATGCATTTTAATAAATAAGACAATAGTTTTTCAGAGGTAAGTAAACACGTAAAGCATAAAAATACTTTGTGAAAAAATATATTATGTCTGTTTATACTAACAATCAAAACGTATCTTGTCAAACTAGAATTATAATAAAAATCTCTCAGAACTAAATGTAGTGCTCTAATTATCAAGGAAAAACTTTTAGTTTTAAATTTACTTCAGTGTGGTTTTTAATACGATCAAAGATTGCACAGAACGATGAAATTGAGGAAAATCTAGCGTCAAAACTAGTACCTAAGCAAACCTAAGTAAATAGGTAGTACCAAGGCAATGTTCGAAGACATACAAGTATGTAAATGAGTTTCTACTGAATAGAAATATTTATCACGATTCGCGACCTAGACATAAAAAAACGAAATCACCTTTTCGACATCGAACAATGCAAATGACAACTTAATTGATTTTGAAGACTAAACAATAAGGTAAAAACTAAAAAGTTAAAAAAACAAGTGTCATTGCAGTCGGGGGATCGTTCTGTCTGTGGAACAAATTTAAAAGGTTCCCCGCCAGCCTGATGATTTTGTAACCATACTCAAACCTCACTTCGAATCTCACTTCGTTGCGCGGGAATTTTAAATCATACATAAATGATATAAAGGTATAATGCTGTTTTTTAATAAAAGATGTTAGATAGCTACGGTAGCTACATAATAGTAGGTTGTTATTGGCTCCGTGCACGCTTTTACCGCCACCTAGCGTGTTGCAACTTTGTTGGCTCTGACCTGACCGTTTCGACGTTTTGATATGTAATGGCGGCATTGTGACATAATGTTAAAAAATACGATACATATTGTATTATTAATGTAAATTTCAAAATTACTGTGATTTGGGTGGAAAAAGTGTTGTGAAATTATTTTTGGTCATTTAAATTAAATATGGCAAGTAAGATCTATTCAAAAAGAGTGTTTTATTTTGGTTATATAGGGTTTGTTAACTTCTTTTTTAGCTGTAGATTTTGTAAAACAAGTGTATAAAGCTACTTTAATAATTTTATTAAGTGATAATAAACATTTATAATTGTTCCTGTATCGCTAGTACCTAATCAATTAAATATCGTTTTCAAACAGATTACAGAGCCCTCATTATTTCTGCTTTTTGCCACCATGAGCGCTGCGATCGATTATTATACCTTCGCACCCAGCGAATACAAGACGCTAAAATGACCCATTGCATACGAGGTAGTTTTATTCCCGAGCTTTAGCGAGGGAATAAATAGAAACCGAGTTACAATGGGTTTTAGCATCGTGTGTTACACTCTTCTTTTCAATACGATTGTGAGAAAATAAAATACAATATTACTTGTTTTTCTATCCTCCACTTCATAAACATTTCATACAGTCAGTATTTCAATAAATGATTTGTGCTTAACGGCAAAGGATTAAAATTATTTCTTTCCTATTACAGTCACACAATTCAATCAGTTTGTAATTAGAGAAAAATTCCAAAGATTTCGCGCCAGTGCCTTTTTTAATTTATCTACACTTAACGTAATGTCCCAAATATGAATTCAAAAAGGATTGTTTGTATATACACGTACTTTATTTTCGAAATTAAAAAAAAAACATTCTTCTTCTTATTTTTAGTTTGGCAATGTACTCTCCTCTTTATGGAGTAATTTTTGCCAGTGTCAAGTGTTGAATAGTTCAAGTGGTAGATTGCTTCAGTTTACATTAAAATGCGGGTGTATCGCATTCCAATGCTGCTTGGAGCATTTGGCACCAAGTATATCAAGACATGAAATAAAACACTTTTTAACGGATACTAGCGCGGTTTTATTGAATGTACTTTGGTATTTAGTTGGTATTTGGTTTGATTTTTGGTTTTTCCCGACGTTTCGGCACCTTTGCAGCTGCCGTGGTCACGGGGGACTGAAGCTACCCGTGAGCCTACCCTCAAGCGATGAATTTTTTTATACGTTCAGAAATTAAAATTTAACAAAATTTTTAATTATTTTATGTTGATTTATAATTTAATTTTATGAATTATTTAATGCTAAAAAGAGAGAGAAATCTACTGAAACTACCACCATTTCATAAAATTGGGAGGCCCCTCCAAGAAAGAAATGGCGAAAGAAAACTTGGAGAGGGAGCCGACCTCCGTCTTTTGTATTAATTTATTTATTTGCAAAAGGAACTAACCGTATCATTAGATCTTACAGTGTGTGTGAGGGGCTTTAGCTTGTGAATGATGGGGTCCCAAGCTGGTGGAATTTTCCAACCATCATCTCTATTGAAATTAGGATATTTATTTATTTCGATAGCCTCGCGGAGCATTCTAGGGATAAATCTACGTTCCCTAGCAAGGATTTGGGGTTTGTCAAATCTAATATAATGGTTGGGCCCCTCAAAGGCGTGTTCACTCACTGCAGACTTGTTATCGCGCCTATGTTTCATGTCAGCTACATGCTCTTTGACGCGGGTCCCTATGCTTCTCTTTGTTTGCCCGATGTAGGAGAGTCCACAGTCACAATCTAGTTTGTAGACGCCTGCAGCTTGAAGGGGGATATTACACTTGACAGGTCGTAAGAATTGGTTGATCTTCTTCGGCGGCTTGAAGTAAGTTTTGATTGACGCTCGCTTCAGAATGTTTCCAATCTTGTCAGTGACACCCTTCAAGTATGGTAGGATGGCAGGTTGACGCTCTACTGTGGCTGGTTTGGCGCGTTTTCTGTGATTGAGGTGTGGTACTTGCAACTTGTTGTTACGCAGTACTTGTTGGACGTGCTGAAGCTCAGCAGTCAGGTGTTGTTTGTCACAGATTCCGCGGGCTCTCTGAAACAAAGATTTCCCTACGGTAGCTAACTGTATAGGATGATGGTGAGAGTCACCATTAAGGTATCTGTCTGTATGGGTTGCTTTACGATACACTGTGTGGCTCAAGGTTTGGTTCGGATTCCTGATAATGAGAATGTCTAGGAAAGCTAGTTTATTGTCTGCCTCTAACTCCATAGTAAATTGTATGTTGGGGTTTATGGAGTTAAGATGGTTAAGAAATGCAGGGACACTGTCTCTAGGTAGTATTGTGAAAGTGTCATCTACGTACCGTTTGTAGAACCGGGGAGTCACTGGTGCTGTGGCTAGTGCTTTCTCCTCAAAATCCTCCATGAAAATGTCAGCAACGATGGGGGATACAGGAGAGCCCATTGCTACGCCGTCCACTTGCACGTAGAACTCCTCGTTCCATAACAGATAGCCAGATGTTAGGCATAATTCTAGTAGTTCTGCATATTCAATTGGCATGTTGTTGTCAACTAGCTTTTTCCTGATGATATCAATGCAGTCCTGTACTGGTAAGCATGTGAATAAGGACTGAACATCAAAACTAACCATAGTTTCATCATCAGCGAGATGTAGATGTTGTATCTCACTGACAAACTGGTAGGAATCCTTTACAAAGGCTGATGTGTTACCTCTCAGTGGTGTAAGTGTTTTTGCTACGTGTTTAGCCAATTTATAAGTTGGTGAGTCAATTTGGCTTACAATCGGACGCAGCGGAGCATTGTCTTTGTGTATTTTCGGTAACCCATACAGTTTCGGCGGTGTAGGGCAGGATGGAATAAGATAATTGACATCAAGATCTAACTGTTCTGAATATTTTTTGATGAGTTCACTCGTTTTCTTAAGGATCTTGGCGGTTTGATCACAATTCACATGTTTATACGTTTTCTCATCACTTAAAAGTTCTTGCATTTTTGTGTTATAATCCGACGTATCCATAACTACCGTTGCGTTGCCTTTATCAGCTCGGAGGATAGTTAATTCGGGTCTAGTGCGTAAGTTCTTCAACGCGACGTGTTCATCATATGGAAGATTGTGTTTGGGAAGTTTACTACGTCGTAAAACGGATGAAATATCTTGACGTATAGCTTCACTATCCTCTTTTTTGAATTGGTTTTTAACTAGACAATCCTCTACGTTGCAAATAATATCCTCATACGGTATTCTGCGAGGTGTTACCGCGAAATTCAGACCCTTATTTAATACTTTTAAAGTCGGTTCATCCAATATTTGTTTTGATAAATTGACAACTGCACGAGTTTGACATTGACGGGTGTCATCTTCTACTCTATGGTTCGTATCGGCATGATGACGTTTGTACAACTTCTCATATTTAGAAATTTGTCTATGCTTACATTCGTTGTACACGGCTGTTTGGCGTTTATTAAGTATCAGAATGTAATGGTTAAAGTCCGCCGTGGCAAGTTTTATTTTCAAATCATTGGATAAGCGATCTATTTGTTGATTTAATGCTACTGATTCGGAACGATGTTCGCGGATTAGACTCACGAGCAACTTTTTGCTTGCCTGTTGTAGGATCTTGGCGCTCCCTCGTATGTCATGTTTTGGAGAAATCCTGACACAGTGCGGGATGAGATCTTGATCACGGCATCTCTTCAAGAAGTTTAATGATGTTATTCTTCTTGCGCGCTTCGTCATAAGATCTTCCAACCGACGGAATTTGTTTGCAATAGCCAGTCCGTACTGGTTGACATATTCACTTCTCAAGCTTACGCGCTCACTAGACATGAAATAAAACACTTTTTAACGGATACTAGCGCGGTTTTATTGAATGTACTTTGGTATTTAGTTGGTATTTGGTTTGATTTTTGGTTTTTCCCGACGTTTCGGCACCTTTGCAGCTGCCGTGGTCACGGGGGACTGAAGCTACCCGTGAGCCTACCCTCAAGCGATGAATTTTTTTATACGTTCAGAAATTAAAATTTAACAAAATTTTTAATTATTTTATGTTGATTTATAATTTAATTTTATGAATTATTTAATGCTAAAAAGAGAGAGAAATCTACTGAAACTACCACCGTTACCACTACCACCAAAATAAAACCGCGCTAGTATCCGTTAAAAAGTGTTTTATTTCATGTCTAGTGAGCGCGTAAGCTTGAGAAGTGAATATATCAAGACAGTTTAGTCGGTAAGTTCTGCCGAGGTAGCCACCACTACAATAAAAGTCTCATAGTCCGTGAGCCCGCGACAGTATTGCCTACGTCATATGACATCACGATGAAATGCAAGGCACACGGTCGGATAAGTTGTGCTGAGCGAGGATCAGAAGATTATCGCAAATAAAATTGGCCGGAAGCTTGAGAAAATCTTCCACTTCCGGTCAAAATTTTAAGATTATATTTACGTCATGTGACATCAGTAAAAGACCCGTGTCATCATTTAGTTTTCAATCGTAGAGAGAGCAAGAAGCTTATAAGAGTGAACATAAGTCTGTCAGTTCTGAAATTACAAAAAAAAAATAGTTTAAGTTAAAATGTGACTAAAATTTGACTCCGCCCGACATTTTAGGTGCAGCACGGAAATGACTCTTATATCAAGTAAGTACGGTACAGTACTAGGCACGTATCTTGAAATTTTTTCGACGGAGTGGGGATAAGTTCGCGCATGTGCTCTTGTGAGCGACCAATAGCGCGCGCCCCTCTCCCGCCGCCCGCGCTCTCACCGCTACGCATACCCAAAATACGCATTTCGCGCAATCCCCACCCGATTTCAAATTATATGCCTCGTACTGTAATAATAATAATAAACAATAAACTTTTTATACACATCAACTTTGTCTAGGGATACAGGTGTCATTTTCATACAAACGAGGTAACTTTGGAGCCTTTGGTTTTCTGCCAGGGATGTACCGTGCTGTGATCTAATGATGGCCATCCAGGGAGTGAATGGAGGAGATTCAGATCGTAATACAGACCCAACTGATCTGATCAGCATTCTAAAAGATTAATGGGTAGAGTTCTCAGTTTGAGGATTTCCATACATTTTCATGCTATTTTCGCGGTTTTTTTAAACATGTCCTTTACGTTTTGAAAATGCTGGTCAGTTCGGTTTTGGAAATGCGGGTGTGTATAGCAATCTGAATTTCCTCCATTCACTCCCTGGATAGCCGTCATCAGATCACAGCACAGTATATCTCTGGCAGTAAACCAAGGCTTCAAAGTTACCTCGTTTGTATGAAAATAACACCTTTATCCCTAGACAAAGTTGATGTGTGTATTAACTGTTTAAATGTACATTACATAAGTTACCGGATTCCCCTTTTAAGCTAAATTGCCTGTGTCAGGGGGCACCGCTCTTCCATAACAATGAAATAACTTTAGGATAAACAGTTTGCAGTAAAGATGGTACAGCTACTAATTTAATGTAAGAAAAATCTATAAATATAATAAACAATCCAAAGTGTGCGCGCGCGTGTGTGTGCGTGTGTGTGTGTGTGTGTGTGTGTGTGTGTGTGTGTGTGTGTGTGTTTGTGTGTGTGTGTGTGTGTGTGTGTGTGTGTGTGTGTGTGTGTGTGTGTGTGTGTGTGTGTGTGAGAGAGAGAGAGAGAGAGAGAGAGAGTATATATCTGTGTATGTGTGCGCATGTGGGTGTGTGGAATATTGTGTGTACGTACATGTACTATATATTCATGATAATATCAGCAAAGTCTCTCTCACTTTTTTAACTTTGATCTTTTATTTAAGTAGTAGGTTCAATCCCAAATTGTATGAGTGTAGATAAAGATAGGGTATGAAACTGCACATAACTAGGCATTAAAACACTTATGTGATACTATTGAAAACCTCGCCTACGGCTCGTTTTTTTAACACACACCCATGTTTTAATACCCCTCTTTATGTATCAGTTTCATAAATTACTATTATGATGCAGTTAACTGCACTGTAATAGTAGTTTGTTACACAAGGGATGTAAGTGAGCTATTACAGAACAAGATCCAATTTGGCGCCCGTGCGAGCGCAGCTCGCAAAGGGCGCTAATGGATCGAGTGCACCCGAGATATTTAGACGCCCGAGCGAGCGTAGCTAGCGAGGGCGAATATAGTTCGAGGGTGTAATAGCTACTTACAACCGAGGTAAGCATACTATTTTACATCATTCATGCGAGGTAATAAAAATAAAAACAAAAACATTAAAACAAAAATAAAAATAAAACGTTAAAGGGTTATTTCATTGAAAACTCGTGGGTTTGATCAGACCATTAAACTGAACAACTTTCATTATAGGACCAACCTCGAAATCACGAAAAAAAATCAGCTGTTTTTGCATTGCAGAATTTTGCATACCTAGCTTGAACTGAAATTAAATGCCGCCATTTTCATTGTTTTTTTTTTTCAGCAAAAAGTTTCGTCAGTTTATAATAAAAGAAAAGAGATTGGTTCACTAAGGAGTTTTAAATGCTTGAATTGTAAAGTAACTTTACAGTTAAAGCATTCACCATCCTTGAATTGTAAAGTGATTTGAAAATGGAACGTTCTATCTAAACAATGCACTGTGTTGCACATGCCAACTTACACAGCCTCATACTATATAAGTAAATCCTAGTTACCGAGCAAGTATGATGTAAAGAGTTTTTTTTTAATTTCGAAAATAAAGTACCTGTTTAAACAATCTTTTTTGAATTCATATTTGGAACATTACGTTGTGAGTGTAGATAAAAGTATTTTAACAGTTTGTAGTAGTTTTGTTTGCATGAGTTTACTCAGTAGATAAACGATTATTTGCGTAAGAACAAATGTCTCTGACGTGTCACCACTGCCAGACATATTTTTATGAAAAGTATAATAATTATAATCTTAAGCAAATATTAACACAAGATTGTAGGCAAACCTATCACACATACTTTTTAGGGTTCCGTACCCAAAGGGTAAAAACGGAACCCTATTACTAAGACTCCGCTGTCCGTCTGTCTGTCTGTCTGTCTGTCTGTCACCAGGCTGTATCTCATGAACCGTTATAGCTAAACAGTTGAAATTTTCACATATAATACATTTCTGTTGCCGCTATAACAACAAATACTAAATAGTACCAGTAGCCCGTAGAACATTTAAATCACCAAAGAGGTTACCGTTTGCCGTTGTGATATAGTTATTTATTACGAAATTATAGATACTTAAACCCAAGTTTTACAGATCGCAACCCGCCGTAACCTATATTTGTATATCTCCAAAAATGATATTTTTTTTTATTTTTCAAGGTTTACCACATGATTAAGCTATTGTCGTGTTCTACAGCTTTGTTTGATTGCCACTGATAATATTAAGACTGTGGAAAGTGATCATACACAGATTTAAGACCAGATAAAGTCCAACCATTTTCATCAGGTCTTAAATCTGTGTATGGCTACTTTTCATAGTCTTACTTTTATCTGTGGCAATCAAACCAAGCCGTAGAACACGACAATAGCTAAACTATGTGGTAAACCTGGAAAAATAAAAAAAATGTTATTTTTGAAGATATACAAATTTAGGTTACGGCGGGTTGCGATCTGTAAAACTTGGGTTCAAGTATCTATAATTTCATAATATGTAACTATATCACAACGGCAAACGGTAACCTTTTTGGTGTTTTAAATGTTCTACGGGCTACTTGTACTAAAAACAGAATAAAATAAATATTTAAGGGGGCTCCCATATAACAAACATGTTTTTATTGCCGTTTTTTGGTACGGATCCCTTCGTGTGCGAGTCCCACTCGCGCTTGGCCAGTTTTTCATGATTTATTTGACATTTGAAGGAATCTTCTATGGCCTCGAAATGACATTGAAAGTTCTGTTACACAATTTTATTATTGGATAAGTGGAACCATGAATTTTAGAGTTATTAGAAGTATAATTGTCAAGAAATATAGTGTATGTTATTCTTTTATGTGTCTCTTTACTTTATCAAATAATCTCTGCGTTGCATGTCCTCACTAAAACGGTGGATAGAAATGGGGATTTGAAAATCTAGTTTCATTGTTATCGAGAACGAATGTTAGTTAGTGATCGAAAAAGTTCAAAACTGATTATTAACGATTGTTATCCTTCGTGATGAGATTAAAAAAAAAACCGGCCAAGTGCGTGTCGGGCCACGTGCCATAGGGTTCCGTAGTTACCTTATACCATACCATATTTAATACCACCTATAATTTTTCGTCTGTAAAAATAACTTTGTTTTTCACAGTGTTGGTATGAATGACAATATTTGCGGTTTTAGAAAATGTGCTATATCTCAAAAACTAATTACTATATCTCGTTCAAACTAATTTTGGTTGAAAGTTTTTATTAAGGTCTACAGCATATATTTTTTTTAGATTTTTCACTCTCTTATTTCAAAAGTTAAAGGGGGGGGGACACACATTTTACCACTTTGGCGGTGAATATCTTTCAAACGGTTGACTTTGAGAAAAGTTGTCTTATAAACCTTAATGTCATTTTTAAAGACTTATCTATAGACACCCAACACGTGTTGGTTTGAAGAAAAAAATTTTTTTCAGTTTCAGTTCCATGTATGGGGAGCCCCCCTTTTATTTTTCTTATTTTTGTATTAAATTCGTTAAGCGGTTAACAGATTACATATACCTACCAAGTTTCAACTGTGTAGTCTTAATACTTTCGGAATAAAGTGGCTGTGACATACGGACAGACAGACAGACATGACGAATCTATAAGGGTTCCGTTTTTTGCCATTTAGGCTACGGAACCCTAAAAAGACTAAAAAGAACGAATGTACTTATCCTCGTATCTATAGATAGACAAGTCGGTAATGACTTGAATGAACTTGCTATTTAAAAATACATCTAATATAATATTTACATGCCATTTATAGTAGTTTGATTAAATACAGTTTTGGTGCATTTGTACTATAAATTACATTTGAATATAATATACTAGAAAAAATCGACTCACCCGTAGCAGCTCAGACGGGACTCGAACCCGCACCCTTAGGATTCCGGCCCAATGCACTGACCAATTATGCTACCGAGTCGCTAGTGGGAGCGGATAAATTTTCTAGTACTTTTTACGTTCACGCTGTAAGCCAGCGTTATTTAATCAATGTGAAGAATTACCTTCAACATTCGAATGCAACACCTTTACAGATGTCAGACAATCGATTAAGATGAAACAGCTATATAATTCTGAATTAATTGGTCAGTGCATTGGGCCGGAATCCCAAAGGTGCGGGTTCGAGTCCCGTCTGAGCTGCTACGGGTGAGTCGATTTTTTCTAGTATTTTTCTAATAAAATAAATATCTTAATATAAAAATTAGCATTGTGAATGCCTAAAATCTAAAAAAAAATCAAAATCTTATTAGCTGCATTTGAAAATTTAAATTTTACTAAGTAATTACTGACTCATTTAATAGATACGCGGGTTAGACTATTCCGGCGTTGTTTAATTCAACAAATGTTTTGTTAGATAAGACGTCAACTTATTATATTGTAAAAGGATCTAAAGTTTAGGGCTACTTTTATACAATTTCCTTTATACAGTGTGTCCCTGGATAAAATGCAATCCTGAAAGGGGGTGAAACTAGACTATGAATGAGTAATAAAAAATACAAAAAATATTCAATCTAAATTAATTTATTTTTGCAGAATTAAGATTTGTAATTTTTAACAATGGACAAAAAATAATATTCCTTCAAAAGTAAGTAGTGAATTAATTTTGTTCAAATAAAAAATAACGTGATACCAAATACTTGTTAGTTCAGATAGATTGCAAATAACTCACAAAAATGTGATAAACATGACTTAAATTCAGCTTTTAGTATAAAAAATGCATTTCTCTTTACTCTTTTTTTCATTAATCTCAAATTTTTCAAAGTTTCGCCCCCAATACCACAAAGTTTTATCATATTTTATTCATAATTTTTACCATATTAGCTTCCAAACACCAAAAAAATATGCACTCCCTTAAAAATAACACGCTGACTATGAGCTTTCAAAGTTAACCACCTTTGAAAGCTCATAGCCAGCCTGTTATTTTTAGTGAGTTAATATTTTTTTTTTTGTTGTTTGGTAGTTAATATGATAAAAAATATGAAAAAATGATAAAACTTTGTAGTATTGGGGGCAAAATTTTGAAAAATCTAGAGATTAATAAAAAAAGAGTTAAGAGAAATGCATTTTTTTTACAAAAAGATGAATTTAAGTCATGATTATCACTTTTTTGTGAGTTATTTGCAATCTATCTGAATTGTAATGTATCTGATTTGAATTGAATATAATACATATCTTAATTCTAATACATTTCTTTCTTACATATTTATTGCGTGTCTTAATATTTATTATATGTATTTGTGTTTTCTATTCTGTCTTATGTCTTGTTCCTTTCATTTACTATTTTTATAATTTTCTTTGCAAATTCAATTAATTTATCTCTTTCTTTACTGTCTCTCATTATGTCCTTTATTTATTACTTTATTACTCATTTATAAATAGTCTAGTTTCGCCCCCTTTCGCGATTGCACTTTATCCAGGGACACACTGTATATTAGGGCTTAAAAAACTAAGAATTTACACCCCACCTCCTCAAAATTAAATTAAATAGCAGATTTAAAAAAAATATTTAGTTTAATTCTAAGGATATTTCGCTAAAATTTTAGGATTATTTGTATGACAAGGTCGAATACTGTTTCCCAATAAAATATTCTAGACCGATTTGTTTCTTAAATTGATTGGATGATTTGTAATCACTGATAGCTTAATAGTGATAATAAGCCACAATAGCTTATTAATCCTGTGTTGTTCTAGACAATGTGAAACACGCTTCAGAATGAGATAAGATAGAAAAGTAGATGATTTCAACAATGTTTCAAGCTAATCTCATTATAGTCAATATTATCAAGTATTTAGGTAGTTGATTGTCTTTGAAAGATATACTTACAGTGGGTCTATCAGCTAAAAACAATGAAGTGGTAAACTTTGATTTGACAGATGGATGGATGAATGTGATACATTGATATTTTTTACACGAGTGCCCAAAAAAGGAGTGTATATGTGTTCAGGGTTCATGTATGTTTGTAGGTATGTGAGTTTATTTGTTCCACCATAACTTCTAAATGGCTTAACGGATTTAGATGTATGGTATCGTCAGAATCCTTACATCATTCCGAGTGACACTGGCTATAATTATTTTGGAAGAAGTCAATGTGGCGACTGTACGACGCCACTTTAAAATGTGAAAAAAAATTTTTTTCTTCGAGTATCACAATAAGGGCATCAAATGAAAGGCCTCAATGAGCACATTCTAAAACTATATAATTTGTCACTAAAATGTGAAAATAAAAATAAATAAATTAAAAAAATATTAAAAACACGACTGCCCTGCTAAAACGAACTAAAAAGTTAAATACCAAGTGTCATTGCAGTCGGGGGACCTCTTTGATTATAAAAATTGTTCCACAAAACGGTCCCCCGACTGCAATAACACTTGTTATTTAACTTTTTAGTTCGTTTTTAGCAGGGCAGTCGTGATTTTAATATTTTATAAATTTATTTTTATTGGATGGTTATTTGTGCCAATAAGAAGTAGCAATGTATCACATCCATGAATTTAGTACCTCCTTGATCACATCACATTCATCTGTCAGATCAAATAGTTAGGGAGGCGAGGTAGCTAAATGGCGTAATTCAACGGCGCCGTCGAGACCTATCAAAATCGAAAGATAAAATAATTTCGAAAAGAAAAGCTCGAATCTGATCGTCTATCCTAGGCGCGCGTCACTACATATAGAGCTAAATACTTTACAAGGTTGTTCTATTAGGTCCAAGGTATCTCTCATATCTTAAACTGCCACGCTCGAGTATTACCGAAAATTCCCCTATTCGCCTCCCTAACTAAAAAGACCTCATTGTTATAAGCCAATAGACCCAATGTTTAGTAATAAATACTTACCTCCTTTGATTATTATAATCAAAGAATACCCCTTTATAGCCTAATATGGTAGAAAAGGTACCATGTATACAACCCAAGAAAATTATTATAAACCCTGAAAACCACTTGACTGAAAAATGCAGTTGTTGTTTTTTTTTTACGAAAAAACTGCACAATGGAAATCCTAGAACGTAATGGTCTTTTGCTTTTGCCGATTAATGGGTTTGATTATTGAAAACTATATTATATTTTCGTCCAGGTTTGTCACTTTGCATTTTCCCATACAAATAGAAAAAAAAATTAAATTATTTTTTATATTATGCATTAAAACTTGTAGTAATACAGATTTTGGACTGTAAAATCACGTCTGGGTCAATGATTTCAAACAACACAGTAAATTACCAAATTATAGTAAGTAAGTAAGTAACCTATAAAATCAGAGAAAAAAATCATTTTCTTTACATCACCTTGTAAGATAATTCCTAATTACAATAGTAATCTTTATGTTATTGATAAGCACATCACTTTGATCTCTGACTTGCGCAGGAGTGGCTGTTTATCGCCTGACAAGTGAATTATCTGTAGTGATACCAAAACTACTAATTTCAGTGTTTGCATTATTATGTTTAAGTACTGTACTTATGTTTATTTATGTGTGTGTTTTTAGGGTTCCGTACCAAAATGGTAAAAAGGAACCCTTATGGTGTGACTCAGTCTGTCTGTCTGTCACAGCTGGATATCTCGAGAACTACTAATGATATCAACTTGAAATTTGGAATAGTTTAAGATAACATTTGTCAAACTATTTTGCAAATAAGAAAGAAATAAAAAATAAATATCTTTTTTACAACAGGGACTAAAAAGGGGTCTTAAAATTTTTAAGTAGGGCTACTAGGGTGGGGTATCATATGAAAGAGCGCCGTTTGCACGTTTTTAATAATTTTTTTTAGGCTGCATAGTTTTCGACTTATGATGAAAAATGAAAAAAAAATACCGTCCCCCCCCCCCCCCTTATCTCCGAAGTTTGCAAAGAGAAAAATCTGAAATAATTCTATGTGATAGCAGTTTAAATAAAGATTACAGGAAAAATAAAACGATGTCTCAATAGAGCACACTTTTTTAGAAATTTGATAATTAAAGTTAACATTAGCTCCACTATCGGTCAAGAGATGGCACTGACCTAAGACTGCAATAGTAATTTTATTATCCTACTCTGCAGTGTATTTATTATGATGGTACGGAACCCTCGGTGCGCGAGTCCGACCCGCTTTTGACCGGTTTTATTTAAATCTTATACTTAGTCATTCTTTAATGAAATAATATTCTAGAAAACATAAGTCTCGTCACGACATCGTATTCTCAGGTGGGAATCGAACCAGCAACCTTTGGAAGTCCGATCCAATGCTTTTCCAACTGAGCTACAGAGTAATGACTCTGATCAATGGATCTTAGTAAATGTTCTGGTGACGAGTCGATTTTTTTCTAGTATATTATTTTGTATTATACCTACTTATATATTGGTAATATTATTTTTAAACAAGGAAAATAAATAAGATGCACATTTATTGCGAGTGAAAAAAATTTCGGCGCAGGCAATCCCTATAAGTAATACTAAGAATACAAAATCTTTGAAATAAATTAACTGAGTTTAATGAAACTTTATGATTAATTGACCATTACGTATACATAGGACAGGTAGTCCAGCTAGGTAAGTCCAACTTCGAGAAAAAGATCTCCTCGTCGAATCCAACTCGGATGGGCAGCATTCGGGAAGCTTCGAAAAATCTTCGCGTCCGATTTACTTCAGTATCTCAAGACGTAAGTCTATGACCAGTGTGTGTTGCCAGTGATGACTTACGGCAGTGAAACGTTGTCGCTATTGGCTGTTGGCTTAAGGTCACCCAGCGTGCGATGGAGAGAGCCATGCTCGACGTTTCCCTGCGTGATCGAATCAGAAATGAGGAGATCCACAGGAGAACTAAAGTAACTGACATCGCTCGAAGGATTGCTCAGCTGAAGTGGCAGTGGGCCGGACACAGCGAGAAGAACCGATGGTCGTTAGGGCGGAAAGGTTCTGGAATGGCGACCGCGCACCGGACGACGCTCCGTGGGTAGGCCCCCGACAAGGTGGACCGACGATCTGTTGAAGGTCGCGGGAAGCCACTGGATGCGGGCAGCGCAGGACCGATCGTCTTGGAGATCCTTGGGGGAGCCTATACCCAGCAGTGGGTGTCGTGCGGCTGATATGATGATGATGATGAATGAAACTTAATATACATAAAAAAATAGGTTATACTTAGCTAAAAATCTGTGAAATGAATTAACGATTATAAAAATCTTTGAAAAGACAAATGAAACTTAACATGTCAAAATATATTATCTAGGCAAACATACTTGTTCAGGTCAGAGAAAATTTCCAAAAAGCAAAAAAATCTCGATTTATCCTGCGTTCTTTATACACATAATTATATATATAACGTGTATGTTAGATAGGGACCATCAAAAATAACTTTTATTACTATGGGGCCAACTCTGAAATTGCGAAAAAAATCTGCTGTTTCATACATTTTGATATTTTTTTGATTTTTACTCGTAATTTCAGAGTTGGTCCCATAGTAAAAGTTGTTCAGTTAGATGGTCCACCTATTTAGTTACACGTTCTGTAATTCTGGAGAAAACGAAGGCAGAAATGTAGAAAAAACTGTCCATTTCTTCACTGTTTATTATCTGTGACCGTGAACATGGTTCGCATCAGTCACATTTCAAGTGGTTTGACATCTATTTAAATTAATTCTACGTACTCGTACGTAGGTAGGTACTACAAATATCAACTACAAAAGGAAATCCCCGTAGAGAACAGATAAATACAAGTGGGTGTTTTATTAAATTTTAATTTTCTGCGCTTGCTTTATGATATAGGTAATGCAATTATGATTTATTAATATTGCACATCATTGTTACAATTTGCTACAATTTGAGACTATCACAAACAAGTATCGAATTGATCTTAAAATTTTAATATTTAATAAATAAATAACTTCCTTACAACGGTAACGAAGTTTTTTTTTTTAATTAGCCAAACAAGAATATTTTCTTTGATTATTATTTTAAAAATAAAAGGATAAATAGAGCTTCTACGAGATATTTTTCTTTTTCAAATATTTCAATTTGTGTATTTAATGGAAATTATTTTCTTTAATCAAGCGAGTATTTTATTTTAGTTTTTTTTTTTAAATAGTTTAACATTTGAATCGTACAAATAAGATTCCAAGTTAATTCGACGCCCTAAATTCACACAAATATGATATCAAACTGGGCATAGCTTAACCAATAAGTACATCTATCGAGATTGGGCTGAAAGCCAGAATTTCAAAAAAATTACTACAAAAATCGTGGTGGCTCCGCTTCTTATATCCATTCTAGGGTCCTAAGGACCAATCCTACCAAAGGAAATCTCTGAATCTCTGATTCACAAAATGCCGTATTTTTCACCCTACAGACGTCACTGTATTTCACAGAATACATAATATGGTCACACATACACAATCACAAAGTAGTTTCGGTAAAAAGACTTTTCAGTCGCTCCCATCAGTTACCAGTGGCGCTAGTTTCTATGGAGATTTTAACGAGAATAAACCAAGCTTAAATTAGCTCGCATACATAATACAAAACCAGTGACTCGTTCGCGTGACAATTTTGAAATAATTCGGGAATCGAGTTCGGTCGCTCATTTTAGATAATCAGCCTGCGTTGTAGTTGCATTGTAGGTCGATGGCGCAGATGAAAAATTGGATTGAAAATGTCAATATCACCACTAAGCCACACAGAATTCTTACAGAATTTATCAATTTTTTCTATTTCCAGATTTTACGGAAACTTGATAAGAAAAAAAGTTTGCGACCTCGATGTTGCATTAAGGTAAAATTTAAATGCAAATGTTTAAAATTTTGATCTGTTGGATCATTAAAACCTTACATGACCTGAGTTCAAACCGGTGTGAGCCTATTTCTGAAGTATTTTTTTTTTCTTTCATTTTTTTGAGCTTTTTTCCCCCTAATATTGAAATCGTACACAGAATTTAATCATTTTAAAGCTAAAAAAACAATTTTTTTTTTAAGTAAAAGTCCTTTGTTTTCATAGTTCTCGTGGAACAAGCGTACGCAGCGCCATTTTGACAGTTGCCTTCCCCATTGGGATCCAATCGTTTTTTTAGTTTTAAAATGATTAAATTTCGTGTAATAGCCTTTAAAAATGTTGGCACTTACATATTTCCGAAAAATCTGGATATAGAAAAAATTTATAAATTCTGTAAGAAAAAAAAACCTCTTAATTTGGCTTTAAATTCCGGCATTTGCATTGTAGAATAGTCTTTTATATCCATTTTGGGTCAATGGGTCTTTTTCGTTAACAAAATACCACAAAATAAATACCTATTTTCCCATACATTTTGTTCTAAACGTCTACTGTCTTAGGAACAAGCGTACGCAGCGACATCTACAATTAGCTTTGCGTTGCCAACCCCATTGTTGTTCTTTGGCATTCTATTTCTATGGTTGTTTGCTTAGTTAAATATCGGTTCTGTAACAGTGTGTGACTGTACTGAAATAATTTCAGACTAGATCACTGAAGACTGAAGTGGGTAAATTAATTAACCCAATACTTATGACAAAAGTGTTTTCACGACTTTTAGCACAAAATTTAAAATAACATTTTCTTTAGGCTTCAGCTTCCAAAACTTCAATTTTCCTTCTAAGGTGTTAGTTAAACAAGACTTATAAAATTTGTACACGTCTCTAAGAAACTTGAGAACGTTGTTTCATGTTTTTTTT
This sequence comes from Agriphila geniculea, assembly GCA_943789525.1. Classification (NCBI taxonomy): domain Eukaryota; kingdom Metazoa; phylum Arthropoda; class Insecta; order Lepidoptera; family Crambidae; genus Agriphila; species Agriphila geniculea. The sequence continues at coordinate 1,029,687 of OX038879.1, read as the reverse complement.
TGTGTTTTAAATAAAACTAAAACCTTTAGCCATTGTTAAAAAAGTCATTGACCTCGGGCTAGATAAACTTTTTCTATTAAGAAAATTAGTTTAGATTTTTACCATGACTGTAATAGATAATGTTAAAATACTTTTTTATTAGTTTAACTAATTACCTACTTGTATTTTTGATTTCACGATTTAATATACATTTTTGTTAACAAATCCAGCAATAGTGAGTTGGAAAATTTCATACAAACTTGGAGTCTTAAAATTCTGATTTGTATGAAAAAATCAAATTTGACTTTGATTACCCACTCTTTTAAAAAGTAAATTAACCCTCATCGCAAGAGGGGGTCTAATATTAAAATCTATCGCAATCGCTTTCATTTGACAGATGTGACTTGGGAGTTTTTGGCGGGATTTTGTCGAGTTCAGTTCGGTGACTATTTTAATTATTCGCAAATTGATTCATAGTGGATATTGTGTCTTAAAATTGGTGCAGTTTTGTGGTACAAGTGTCTACGCAACTGAACAATATGTGGGATAATGGAAATAGGCGCGATCTTGGTTGTGTGAAGCTGAGACTTTTATTGTAGTGGTCGCTACCTCGGCAAAACTTACCGAGTAAACTGTCTTGATATACTTGCTGCCAAATGCTCCAAGCAGCATTGGAATGTGATGCACCCGCATTTTAATGAAAACTGAAACAATCTACTAGAAAATCTAGTAATACTGAACTATTCAAAACATGACACTGGCAAAAATTACTTCCAAGAGGAAAGTAGATTGCCATAACAAAAATAAGAAGAAGAAGAAGATGTGACTTGGATGTGACACATTGCTGCGTTTCTTTGGTGAGTTTTTATTTGTGCTAAAATGAAGTATCAACGTATCACATTCTGAAAGCGATTGCAATAGATTTTGAAATTAGACAATAGAAAGGCAGAAAAAATATCTGCAAGTACAATAACCCTTCACGTGCAATCACTGCGAAATCACTTTAGCTGCCGCGTAGGTCACCGGCACCGGTGACGTACGTTAAAAAATATTGTTCACTCTCTTGCTCAAAAAGTCTTCTTCTTTTTCTTATTTTTGTTATGGCAATCTACTTTCCTCTTGGAAGTAATTTTTGCCAGTGTCATGTTTTGAATAGTTCAGTAATACTAGATTTTCTAGTAGATTGTTTACATTAAAATGCGGGTGCATCACAATCCAATGCTGCTTGGAGCATTTGGCAGCAAGTATATCAAGACAGTTTACTCGGTAAGTTTTGCCGAGGTAGCGACCACTACAATAAAAGTCTCAGCTTCACACAACCAAGATCGCGCCTATTTCCATTATCCCACATATTGTTCAGTTGCGTAGACACTTGTACCACAAAACTGCACCAATTTTAAGACACAATATCCACTATGAATCAATTTGCGAATAATTAAAATAGTCACCGAACTGAACTCGACAAAATCCCGCCAAAAACTCCTCAAAAAGTCCGTCATTGTAACGTACAAGAGCTGGGATAAAATAGCATAATGGGGTGTGATACTGAGGAACTAATGGCGCCACAAGCGACTGTCTCAAAATCGTTTGATTGGTTTTTCAAATTTCTAATATCATTCCTGACGTATTTTAATTTAACCAATCAAAACCATTATAGCGGCCGGGTCGCCGCTGGTGCCATCCGCGATTAGCTTTGCGTGTGGATCCTCATCACCTCTAGGGGTAAAAGTTTTTTTTATGTTTGTCTATTACCAATGAGCCTACTAAAACGAAACAGTAATTATTAGTCAAGCGAGATTTTTCTTGATTATTCTCATTCATTATTTTTGAAAATGGAACTAAAAGCGACTAAAAAAATTTCTTCTTACAATGGTGAAATCATAGACTTATTCTACGAACAAAGATATTGTTCGTAGGACTTATTAATCTTATTATACTCTGTGACTATAAGTTTAAATCGTAGAATGTGCGTGCATTATGTTTCCTAGCTGCTACAGTAGAAATTAAAAAAACCGGCCAAGTGCACAAAGGGTTACGTACCAAAAAATGACAAAAAATCACGTTTGTTGTATGGGAGCACCCTTAAATATTTATTTTATTTTGTTTTAAGTATTTTTTATAATAGCGGCAACGGAAATACATCATTTGTGAAAATTTCAACTGTCTACCTGTTGTCGTTATTAATATCATGGGATACAGCCTGGTGACAGACAGACAGACGGACGGACAGCGGAGTGAACCCTAAAAAGGTACTGGCGCGAAATCTTAAGAATTTTCTCTAATTACATACTGATTGAAATGTGTGAATATAATAAGAAAGAAAAATCTTTTGCCGTCAAGCACAAATCATTTATTTAAATACTGTATGAAAAGTTTATGAAGTGAAAGATAGAAAAACGAGTGGATTAGTATAAACTATTTAATATTGTATTTTATTTTCTCGCAAGTAGAGTGAAAAGTAGAGTGTAAGTAACACACGACGCTAAAAACCCATTGTAACTCGGTTTCTATTTATTCCTTCGTTAAAGCTCGGGAATAAAGATACTTACCTCGTATGGGTCATTTTAGCGTCTTGTATAACAATCTACTATTAGTAATATTTCTTTCCCCAGAGGAGTACCTTGTTTAATTTTAATATTGTACTTACCTCTAAGGTATCTGAATCTTTTTACAAACCTTTTTCTTATTGTTAATTTGTTTGTGTTTAATTCATGTATTCATGTAAAAATCATGTTTGTATGGTGGCAACTAAGGTGTTTAAATTTTACTGCCAATAAATTGAGATCAAATTAAATAGCGTTTGCCCTAAACATGTTTCGCAACGGTCCTACGCAGGACAGATACCTACGACCTTGCAACAGATTGGCGCATTGTGGGCCACTTGTGGCCACCACCTCAAATGCTCTCACGTTGTGGCCTCGTTGCATTGCCGGTCACGGACATTGACCCGTGAATTGTGTTTTTTTTGCGAGAGGATAAGTTTATGCTTACGTCATTAGGTTTTTATTTCGTTTAAGGCTCCGTTATGCGAAATCATTTGTCTTTGTCTTTTTCTTCACGTGTAAAGAGTATGAAAAATAACCTCACTTCTGCACTTTTTCGATGTTTTTCGTGGTTTTTTCATCATTATCTTTAGCACTATCATCTTTCTTGAAAAAAAGTTATTGGAGCAACTGCACAGTACGTTAAAGTGTATTTTGATGTAGAATTCAATACGTTTTCGCTATTATTTACGCCAAAAATATGGCCCGCGATAAGCGCTTTTGATGATATTCTGATTTTTTTTACAATCGTCTGTGAGGTTTATACGCAATTTAATGTTTGTAGCAACTAGACAAACTTATATAGCTTGTCGTATGATTTTTTACACTACAATTTTACGTTTTCTATATAAAAATATGGCCCTCGCAAACCATGTTTTCCCATTACCGCCCCTTAAACGTAATTGATGCGATCTTATGGTAAGCATTTTTAAAGGACATCAGAAACATCAAGGTACGAAGAAGTAAGCACGTGTAGTAAGTAAGTACAATGGCCAACAGCGTCGCTTAACCACTCCTAAGATTAAAACTGCTTGCACGCCGTAACGACCGCCTGCCGCATAATCAGGCAAGTTTATTGCCGGAGTTCGTGTTTCAAGTTTTTAATTTATTAGTAACTAATATCTTTGGTTACAATTACAATGTCACAACACAACATATTGTTTAGTTGGTGCAGGAGAGATAGGTATCTCTCGCGCGCTAATGTTTTTTTTTTGCTGAGTGGTAAAAGCACGTGTGAGTTGTATTTGTTGATTGTATTATCGAATATTTAAAAAACCAGCCAAGTGCGAGTCGGACTCGCGCACGAAGAGTTCCGTACCAAAAAACGGCAATAAAATTACGTTTGTTGTATGGGAGCCCCCGTAAATATTAATTTTATTATGTTTTTAGTATTTGTTGTTATAGCGGCAACAGAAATACATCATCTGTAAAAATTCAACTTTCTAGCTATCATGGTTCATGAGACACAGCCTGGTGACAGACAGACAGACAGACAGCTGTGGTTAATTCATCCAAGACAGACAGACAGCAGCAGACAGACAGACAGATAGATGGACAGCGGAGTCTTAGTAATAGGGTCCCGTTTTTACCCTTTGGGTACGGAACCCTAAAAAGGCAAGGTAACATTACATTAAGTACTCATGAACGCTTTGTATCTTCCTAACTATGTAACTTCAGAAAATATTCCCAATTCCTAAAATAAACTCCAAAATCAAGCATGTGTTAATTAAAATATCACAATCAATTTAAATACACATTGATATCGAAATATATGTAGGTATAGAACCCCAATCCAGGCGATATATAACCGTAAACAGTATAATCACAATTACTACTTACGGTAAGAGATAACGTAAACAACCAGTAGATACAGTACTGCGAACATCGTAGCGTGCAACGGAACGTAAAAGTACAGACGAGCACAAAAAGTAATTGCAACTAGTGCTCGCGCAGCGTACAGGCACGCGGGCGCGTGTACAGCCGCAGGCGCGGCACGACCGACGCGGATGAACCCTCAACTGGCATATTATCGCGTTTGAGACGCTATATAGTTAATTAGTTTGCTGTATACAGGGTGCTCGATATGTTCAAATACTGAAAGATAAGAAAAAAATGTGTAAATGAAATGAATGAGGTGACGAATAACAGAAAGGAAGATAAGAACGCATAGCGCCGACCTCAAATTAATTGGGTGACACGTGTCGAAAGGTCTTTAAATTATGACATCCATGGATTTACAAACAAACATACTATGAAATCTCACAGTGCCCCCACAACGTCCTAACTACCAATCACACGTACTTCGTAAAACAAATGAACCAACCACAAAGATCTATTACATACATTAACATGGCATCACATCATGTCATGATATCGCCACCTAATATTTATTCTACAGAATAATCAAGTGATTTTAACCGATAATGTTCAAAGATTATCTCTGCGGAGTCTAAGGACTTATTGTTGTCTGAAGGTAACCTTGATCCAATAAATACTCTACCCTTATCCTTATTACGACTGGAGGTAGGAACTTCCCCAGTATTGAATGCAAGCGGAAATAACAAATAGGCCTAGTCCTCTATGGATACAAATTATTGTTATCATCAAAATAATTTGTCCTGACTGACTGACTCACTGCTTCTTGATAGCAAAGAGAAGTACTCCAGCTCCAGTGTCATTCGCTCCCTAGTACTACACTAGGGAGCGAATGACACTGGAGCGAAGCACGCTGGAGCGAAAATAAATAATGTTGGCAGTTCTCGTCAGTTGTAGAGATGTTACGAATATTCGCATTGGCATTCGCATATGCGAATGGTTCGCGTCGTTTTAAACATTCGCATCGATGACATTCGCATTCTCATCAACCAATGCGAATTTTATGCGAATGCGAATGTGTGCATAACTTCATCGTGAACGTGAACGTAAAAACGTGTTAAAAAAAAGCGTTTATTTCACGCGGGTAGTTTGTGAATTGTGATTGCTTGTTGATGTGCTCACTTTGCTGCTTGGTTTGTTGATTATTTTGTTTTAGTTACCAGTCTGCTGTAATTTCTCTTTTGGTAAATAAAAAATTCATTGTGTTTTCAAGTATTTTGTGATAATTAGACAGTTTTTCCTTATGGCACCGGGAAAGAAAAGTGAATTTTTTTTCAACTTTATTGAACTTCGACTATGACAATAATATTAAAGTGCACATGTGCATTAAAGAAGCATGAAAATTTTTACAAATTTAATTCACTAATGAATGTCATAAATTATACCTATGTATATTACTATTATTATTTTGTAAATGTTTTTCCCGTTGTAGTAATAAAAATGATTGATTTATTAATTTATATGGTTTTTGTAATAGTTGATGTCTTAACATTCGCATTCGCATTCGCACATTCGCATCCTAAATATTCGTATTCGCATTCATTCGCATTCGCGAGTGTGAAAAATTTGACATTCGTAACATCTCTAGTCAGTTGTCGCTTTTAAAGGACCTTGGTCTGACAATCGATGCAAGTCTCTCTTGGAGAGAACATTTCACAATTTCTTTCTTTAACACCATTTCCGGTCGACTGTTAGAGAATGCCTTAAGGCATTAAGTCCGCCAATTGTATTTACTTATGCAATAAAGTTTAAATAGATAAATAAATAAAATACGTATATGGTACGCTAGAGCGAAAACCTATTGAAGCGAAACACATAGAGTCGAACATGACCCTGAGCGACGAACTTGTGGCGAAATCGACGACCTGCGTGGTGCAGTGGTCAACATGCCGTTTACCACGCAAGAGGTCCTGGGTTCGATTCCCGGCCGGGCAGAAATTGAAATGTTGAATTTTAATTTCTGTGACGGGTCTGGGTGTTACTATGTATAATAAGTATATATTTAAAAAGTATATAAGTAGTATATCAGTTGTCTAGCACCCATATTACAAGCTTTGCTTAGTTTGGGGCTAGATGACGCTGTGTGAAATTGTCCAAGTATAAAAAAAAAAAAAAAAAAAAAAAAAACCATTTGCTAGTAAGGAAACTCTAAGGCAAGTTGAAATTAAAGCTAGACGGTATTGTTCTATTTCTACATTTTGTTTTTAAAAATTCTAAAAACTAAAACCTCCCTCCATAACTTTTAGCCCAAACCATTGGACGAGACGGGCAGAAATCTAGGATAGATATACCTTTGGTCTTGAACTAGCAATAATTTAAAGGCGTGAATTACACCTAATTTTATCGACAAAAACACCCACATAATGAAGTCTATCCCCACTCCTGTTGGAATGGCCGCCATTTTAAATTTGACTTTTTATGTTAGATGACCCTGAGGAAAAATATTTATTTCTCCGGATGTACAAGTTTTACAGTTATAACAAAAATACTGTTCGAAAGTTAATTATATCACCTATCAATTTAAAAATAAAATGTGTAAATTTTTGGTTTAAATACGTTATAAAAAAATACTGAAATTAAATTATATACGAAATTTGTGCGATTTTTTGAGTTTTTATTACATTTCTCAAAAACTAGGACATTAATGTCCATTTTTTTGCATTATTCAAATACACACGGATATTACCTATAAAACAATTATAAAATTTATTGCTCTATGTTGCATATTTCAAGAGTTATTTTTGTTAGAACTATGACCCTTACGTAACCAAAAATGATTATTTTCGAAAATGAACATAATTACAAGCATTTTGAACATATTTTAAATTAGGTTGATAATTTTATCTGAATACTAATTTCATCAAATGATAAAATCTAGTTTTTAAGAGTTTAGATTTTTTTTATTTTCAAAAATAACCATTTAGTGCTTGTAAGGGTCATATTCAAACAACAATAGCTCTCGAAATATGCAATATAGAGCAATAAATTTTAAAGTCGTTTTGTAGGTAATATTCCTGTGTATTTGAATAATGCAAAAAAAGGGGACATTAATGTCCTAGCTTTTGAGAAATGTAATAAAAGCTCAAAAAAATTACACAAATTTTGTATAAAATTTTATTTCAGTAATTTTTTTATGACGTATTTAAACTGAAAGTTTACATATTTGGTTTTTTAATTGATAGGTGATATTATTAGCTTTCAAACAGTATTTTTGTTATAACTGTAGGACTTCTATATCCTGAGAAATTAATATTTTTCCGCAGAGTCTTCTAAAATAAAAAGTCAAATTTAAAATGGCGGCCATTCCAACAGGATTGGGGATAGACCCCAACATGTGGGTGTTTTTGTCGACAAAATTAGGTGTATTTCACGCCTTTAAATTATCGCTAGTTCAAGATCAAAGGCGCTGTATAACGTGAAGTGGATTCCTATTATTTTACCTATGTCGTACCTTAGTATCTAAGTAAAATTATAATTTATGATATCTATCTTTCCCCCTATCTTTCTTAATTTAAAATGTTTCAAAGGGACTTCAGAAAAACTGCAACTGCAAGTGATAGGTGGTGTGGGAGTGGGAGTATAAAAAAACCGGCCAAGTGCGAGTCGGACTCGCGCACGAAGGGTTACGTACCAAAAAAGGCAAAAAAAAATCACGTTTATTGTATGGGAGCCCCCCTCAAATATTTATTTTGTTCTGTTTTTAGTATTTGTTATTATAGCGGCAACAGAAATACATCATTTGTTAAATTTTCAACTGTCTATCTGTTGTCGTTATTAATATCGAGCAAAAAACGACAAAAAATTCACGTTTGTTGTATGAGAGCCCCCCTTAAATATTAATTTTATACTGTTTTTAGTATTTGTTGTTATAACGGCAACAGAAATACATCATCTGTGAAAATTTAAACTGTCTAGCTATCACGGTTCATGAGATACAGCCTGGTGACAGACAGACAGACAGACAGACAGCGGAGTCCTAGTAACAGGGTCCCGTTTTTACCCTTTGGGTACGGAACCCTAAAAAGGAAATTTTCAAGTAGTTCCTAATTTATTTCAAACTTTTACCAATACCTGCTTATTTCTTGAAATGTTCTTCTGTCAGTCGGTCTGAATCATTTTGGCTAAAAACGCGTTTCTTATCATTGTCAGTTTCCCTCACCCTCTATAACCCACCACGCCTCCGTCCCGTGGGTCTAAAATCTATGGAGACAACTGACGCACGCCCTTATCAACCCACATTTTTATAGTTATCTCCTCATTAAATTGTAATAATTATTATAAGTAGCAATATGTCATCAGCTGCGTGTGGTCGATAAAAATGGTAGGTAGGTCTATTATATAGATTGCATTTAAGATGCTCGAACTAAACTTACCTAATTAATGTCATTAGCGGTAGGAACCCAATAATCTACTTCTGATGTGATTATAGGACCAGGGTACTTATTGTCTAATGTCAAAATCTATCGCAATCACTTTCAGGATGTAACACATTGATGCTACTTTTTGGCACAAATAAAAACTTACCATAGAAATGCAGCAATGCGTCACATCCATCTTAGTAGGGCGGTTTAAAACAAGGTTTGAGGTTAGTTTTCGCACAAGTCATCACAGAAATACAAAAATGTGGTATCGATACATTCAGTACGATGCCCTGATCACAAATATATAAAATGACAAGCGCGAAAGTGGTGGGGGTAGAAACTGTGACGTCATAAAGTTTTCAGTACAAAGATATATTTTTTTTCATACCATGTGGTATACCAAATGAAAGGGCTTTGTGAGTAGATTGCGAATATATAACACACTATAACATTTTCACTACTTGGTCTAACAAATTATCAGCAAACGTCGAAAAATTTCGCAATTCAGAGTCGCCATTGAACAGGTCTAGATTGAAAACGACTGAATAGATTTTACAAAATACATAACAAATAACTCTGCACAAACTCTTTTCGAATGTCTAAAGGTAATTGACCAAAGATATTTCAAAATAAGAAAAGTAAATCAGTTTTAATAACAGCATAATAATTAATAAAAAAATTAATAAATAAACTTTCGTATGTTTATCCTTACTAGGACAAGTTAGGATAAACAGACGAAGGTTTAAATAACCAAATTTTTACACTTTAGATTTATTCTTTTGAACCTAATCACTATTTTTAAAATATGTTGTCTTATTAAATCAAATATTATTAACAATTTACAATATTTTTGGTATTCTATGCGTGGTAAAACATTTGTTGTATTTTATGAATGATTATTTACACCAGTTAAGCCCCTTTTACACCCATTAAAAAGACTGTGATTTTTGTGTGTTGTATTGATTTTTTCTAACGAACTTTTGCCTATTGAGTTTCGTCAGGTTATTTAGGTCTCCGAGCAACTGTGTGTGTTTTCCATGTGTATTTGTCATTACTTTTAGTTATCCTTAGTTGTCCTATTTAGTAAACAAACTTTCCTCAATTCTTTTTTGAAATAATCATGTATAAAATTCAACAAATGGTTTTTCACGCATTGAAAACCAAAGAAATTGTTAACACATTTTTTAATAGTGATTTAAATTTAAAAGAAGCATGGAAACTGTCAAATACTGTTTACTAAGTAGGACAAGAAATGATTAACATACGAAAGTTTATTAATTTGTTTTTTTTTATTAATTATTAAAGGAATCTGAGAATTTCGAAAAAGCAGAAAATTATGCTGTTATTAAAACTGATGTACTTTTCTTATTTTGAAATATCTTTGTTCAATTACCTTAAGACATTCGAAAAGAGTATGTGCAGAGTTATTTGTTATGTATTTTGTAAAAATCAATTCAGTCATTTTCAATCTAGACCTGTTCAATGGCGACTCTGAATTGCGAAATTTTTCGACGTTTGCTAATAATTTGTTAGACCAAGTAGTGAAAATGTTATAGTGTGTTATATATTCGCAATCTACTCACAAAGCCCTTTCACTTGATATACCACATGGTATGAAAAAAAAATTTCTTTGTACTGAAAACTTTATGACGTCACAGTTTCTACCCCCACCACTTTCGCACTTGTCATCTTATATATTTGTGATCAGGGCATCGTACTGAATGCATCGATACCAAATTTTTATATTTCCGAGATGACTTGTACGAAAAGTGTTTTCTAAGCGTCTTTTTTAAGATTACCGCCGCACTATCTGTCAAATGAAAGCGTTTGCGATAGATTTTGAAATTAGACAATTAGTGGGCAGGGTACTTATTGTCTAATGTCAAAATCTATCGCAATCACTTTCAGGATGTAACATATTGATGCTTCTTTTTGGCACGAATAAAAACTTACCTAAGGAATGAAGCAATGTGTCACATCCATCTGTCAAATGAAAGCGTTTGCGATAGATTTTGAAATTAATTTTTAATTAATTAATAAGTACCCAGAGTTCTAAGGATCTGTTCACATGCACCGCACGGGTATTCCATGCGGCGCAACACGTGACGTAAGTAAGTGGATTTTGGAGCGCAGCACTCATACATTCTGCATGGAATACATAGACAACAACAATTCGTAAAATTTGTGTCTCAATGTTTTTTTTGTGTTTTAGCAGTTTTAGTAACACGAACTGTGTCAAAAGCAAAACTAATAGGTAAAAAACCATTTCGTTACATTAACATTTAGCAGATGCCCATAAAGCAGGGATTGAAATACCGTTAAAAAAAATAACGATATAAAAAAATAACGTTGAAAACACCGTTAAAACATTTTATCGGTAAATTTACCAGTAAATATAACGTTAGTTTGTTACACAAGGGATGTAAGTGAGCTATTACAGAACAAGATCCAATTTGGCGCACGTGCGAGCGCAGCTCGCAAAGGGCGCTAATGGATCGAGTGCACCCGAGATATTTAGACGAAGTGCACCGAATATAGTTCGAGGGTGTAATAGCTACTTACAACCGAGGTAAGCATACTATTTTACATCATTCATGCGAGGTAAATTTAATAAAAATAAAATAAAAACAAAAATAAAAAAAATACAAAAACTTTAAAACGAAAATAAAACGTTAAAGGGTTATTTCATTGAAAACTCGTAGGGTTGATCAGACAATTAAACTGAACAACTTTCATTATCGGACCAACCTCGAAATCACGAAAAAAATCAGCTGTTTTTGCATCGCAGAATTTTGCATACCTAGCTTCAACTGAAATGAAATGCCGCCATTTTCATTGTTTTTTTTTCAGCCAAAAGTTTCATCAGTTTATAATAAAAGAAATGTGATTGGTTCACTAAGGAGTTTAAAATGCTTGAATTGTAAAGTAACTTTACGGTTAAAGCATTCACGATCCTTGAATTGTAAAGTGATTTGAAAATGGAACGTTCTATCTAAACAATGCACTGTGTTGCACATGCCAACTTACACAGCCTCATACTATATAAGTAAATCCTAGTTACCGAGCAAGTATGATGTAAAAATATTTTACCGGTAAAATTAACGTTAAATATAGCGTTAAATTTAGTACCGGTTAAATTATCGGTAAGAAATTAACGTTATTAATTGGAATAACGTTAACTTTAAAGTAACGGTAATAAAAAGAAGAAATAACGTTAAAATTAACGTTATTACAGTAAATAACGTTAAATTTAACGTTATTTCTCAAATTAACGTTAAGAAAAGTAAGAAATAACGTTATATTAAAAAATAACGTTAACATTCCCTGCCATAAAGTGCCCACATAAAAAAAACCAATCAGGTAAAGAATGACAGGTATTTATATTGTACTTAACAATATTGTTGACTTTACATCCAGTTTTTATTATGACATTAATGATGAGATAGTCATCCATCATGGTTGAGATGGGTTCGTGCAGCACGTGCTATTGAAAACAATGTTGTTATCAGTACTTATCATTATTGATAGACGATACATCGTCGCTTGTTTTTATTGAGTAAGTATTATGTAATTGGAACGTATTCATTTTGGAGATAGTAATTTAACATGTTTACGGATATAAGCGTGTAGAGATATAGTTTAGTTTTTGTGTTAATTAATCTGATTTTGGCAGACGTTTCAGGGGAATCATCTTTTCAGGGGAATTTCATTTCTCTCTGTGTTTGAGGTATTATACTATGAGAAATATAGCTATTCTGTTATTGACATTGTATTTGAGGGTCAGTTACAGGAAAACTGTTTTGGAATTGTCTTACCTAAGTTTATAGAAAACGTAACGAAAGAAAACGTCTGGCTAGCTAAAGAGTTTGACTAGTCCCAATTCGAATCAAAGTCAAAGTCAAAAGTCAAATAAGCTTTATTCAAATAAACTTAATTATTAAGTACTTTTGAATCGTCTATATTTTCCTACCACCCGTTCCAGACTTTTTTAGCTGACAAGAAGAACGGGCGCAAGAAACTTATCAGCTGTAACAGCCATAAGTAACGAACAAACTTTATTAATTTAATATTTTTTAAATTTTATAAACTAAATAAATTTAAACTTTATAAATTAAATATTTACAAACTTTAATATATCGTTACCAAATAATTACAACAGGGTGACAGGATTATTGGCAACAACATAGACTTATTGTTATATTACTTCAACAAAGTACTTATAGTAGCAAGTTATGTGTTACATCATTTCCACGCATTTTGATCTTTAAGATAATCGTCTACTTTATAATAACCTTTACCCATGAGCGTTTTTTTAACATGGTTTTTAAATTCATGCAAAGGAAGATCAATCACTTGTTGTGGAACTTTATTAATAAAGGCTATGCCTTTCCCCATAAATGAACCTCTAGTTTTTGCAAGCCTAAATCTTGGAACGGCAAGTTTATCTTTATTTCTTGTATTAAACTGGTGAATATTGCTGTTCTTAGCAAATGAATCATAGTGTTTCCTTACATAAACTAAATTTTCATAAATGTGAATTGAAGATAAACCTTGTAGATGAATGTAAAAAATGTAAAAACATGCAAAAGGCACTGTCGTATGTCATATAACTTTAGCGTAAATATGAAATTAAATTCCGTCGATTTATAGGATTTACTACTAGGGATCTAAATGTTATATTTGTCCTTGTTCCTTCAGCCCCTTTCCACCATCGGGGTACCAGACGCAGGTTAGCTTATCACCCTTACATAGTAGATACTCCAAGGGTCCGTGCCAAGCGCTTTGCCAATACATTTCTTATACGAACAGCTAAAGAATGGAATGCGCTGCCAGTTAATGTGTTCCCCGATAGTTACAACCTTGGTCTCTTCCAGGCAAGAGAATAGGCATTCTGGGCAAGCGTGCTACACCTTATACCACATATTGTTAGCAAAACAAGATGGTGACCAAATGCCTGCCCAGTTACCTACAAAAAAATACAAGGTGCATTTGTAACCACTCTCCAAATTTCAAGGATGTGTTCAGTCCATGAAACTGAACAACTTTCTCCATGAAACATGTGTCGAAATACGCCAAAAAATTTTGGTCATCCCGTACTAAACTGATCACATGATCACTTTGATTTGTATGAAAAGTCAATTTTTTTACGTATTTGACCCTATGTTTCTTAGAGAAAGTTGTTAAGTTTCATGGACTGGACACATCTTTAAAATTTGGAGAGTGGTTGGTTACAAATGCACCTTGTATACATACAATATGTTTGGTTAGCAATGTCGGAGCTTTTAAAGTCAGATACTATGATCAATTTAATCGACAATACCAACATGTTGGCGTCTATCCCCTCTCCTGTTGGAATGACCAGCACTTTAAATTTGACTTTTTATTTTAGATGGCCCTGCCGAAAAATATTAGTCTCTCCGTATTTAAAAGTCCTACAATTACAAAAAAATATTCTTTTCGAAAGCTAATAATATCACCTATCAAGTAAAAACATTAATTATGTAAACTTTTAACTTAAATACGTCATAAAAAATACTAAACTAAATTTTAATCCAGAATTAGTGTGGTATTTTTCAGTTTTTCTCACATATCTTAAAAACTAGTACATTAATGTGCAATTTTTTTGCATTTCAGTTGCATATTTCGAGAGTTATTGTTGTTTGAATTTGACCCTTATAAGCACTAAATATTAATTTTCGAAAATGGTAAAAATTCAGAACTCGTAAATACTTGCTTTTATGGTTTAATGACATTTCTTTTCAGATAAAGTCATCAAATTAATTTAAAAACTTACAAAAATAGTTTTAAATTTGTCCATTTAAAAAAATGTTTATGTAAGGGTCATATTAAAACAACAATAATTCTCGAAATGTGCAACTCAGAACAATAATTTTTATGTTGTTTTGTAGACAATATTCCTGTGTATTATTAAAATGTAAAGAAATTGCAAATTAATGTACTAGTTTTCGAGCTATGTGAGAAAAACTGAAAAATACCACACTAATTTCGGATTAAAATTTATTTTAGTAATTTAAGACGTATTCAAGTTAATAGTTTACAAAATTATTTTTTTTACTTAATAGGTGATATTATTAGCTTTCGAAAAGTATTTTTTATAACTGTAGGACTTTTAAATCCGGAGTTATTAATATTTTTTGGCAGGGCCATCTAAAATAAAAAGTGAAATTTAAAATGCCGGTCATTACAAAAGGAGAGGGAATAGACCCCAACATGTGGGGGGTTTTGTCAATAAAATTGATCATATTATCTGCCTTTAAAAGCTCTGACCTCGCTAACCAAACAATATATTGTATATCTAACAACCCCTTCTTATTATTTTAGTGTTTTTTGTAACTACCTAGAGGATTGTTTTATAATAATGCACCACCCGTGTGCCTTTGACCTGGCCATGACAATTCGATTAAAAGATCCTATAAGAATGGATCTGTTTTTGTGCCAATGTTGCATTGACTTTGACCCACCTGCGTGAATGTATGCGCGATTTTGTGTATTATATTGTTTATATTCCTTTATAAATAAGTACAATATCTAGCTGATTGCCGATTACAGCCTTTTGATGCCCTTACTACCCGTTACTTGAATACTTATGAAGTGTACTATCCAGATAAAAAAAGTGGCCAATTGCATGTCGGGCACTTCTGTTCTGATGTTTTTCATGTTTCTAAAAGCAACCATTTACTTGTTAAAGGGGAAGCGGGGCACTTGATTCTAACAAGTGGATCCCTGAATCAAAAAGTGGTTTTCAACCTATAACTACTAATACTATATTATTATTCAACGACATCACACACTTTTTAACCGCCTCTGTGGTCTAGTGGTTCGCCCACCCGTGTAACACGCAGCGGTCCCGGGTTCGATTCCCAGGGGGGGTACAATTTGTACTCGGTTTGGTTGGTGGTAGGGCTTATTTCAAGTCCGCCTGGCTAGCTACCACCATCTTACCTAAGTCTGACGCCATAACAACAATTTAAAAATTGTTGTGTTCCGGCAGTTAGAGGTAAGATAGCCAGCATTCCGGGTGTAGTGCGCTTCCACCTTCGGCCTTATCGTCATTTAACATCAGGTGAGATGAAGACTAAGCACTATCCCGTTGTGTATATATGTTACCGGCAATGTGTATAATCCGGCATTGTATACAATGCCTAGGCATTGTATACAATGCCTAAAACGATCAGGCAATGTATGAAATATAATTCATTTTATACTTTGCCTAGGCATTGTATACAATGCCTGCTGGTCCACCGGCAATGTGTAAAATAAGTATATTTCTGTTGTCTGTTATAAAAAAATAACCTCGAAATTTAAGGCTCACGCTCCGCTGCGCTTCGCGCTCGCCTTAAATTTCTAACCTATACGCGGGACCTACAGGAGTGAAGCAGGTTCGATTCCAAACTCAAATTTCTGTTGTCTGTTATAAAAAAATAACCTCGAAATTTAAGGCTCACGCTCCGCTGCGCTCCGCGCTCGCCTTAAATTTCTAACCTATACGCGGGACCTACAGGAGTAAAACAGGTTCGATTCCAAAGAGCTCCCCTCGAGCCCCCCTCGAGCCCCCCTCGAGCCCCCCTCGAGCCCCCCTCGAGCCCCCCTCGAGCCCCCCTCGAGCCCCTCTCGAGCCCCCCTCGAGCCCCCTCGAGCCCCCCTCGATCCCCCCTCGAGCCCCCTCGAGCCCCTCTCGAGCCCCCCTCGAGCCCCCTCGAGCCCCCCTCGATCCCCCCTCGAGCCCCCCTCGAGCCCCCCCGAGCCCCCCTCGAGCCCCCTCGAGCCCCCCTCGAGCCCCCCATCGAACCCTCCTCGAGCTTTCCCCGAGCCCCCCCCCTCGAGCTTTCCTCAAGCCCCCCCCCCCCCCGAGCTTTCCCCAAGCCCCCCTCGATCCCCCCTCGAATCTATTCTCGAAAATCTTTTTATTATACACATTGCCGGTGGACCAGCAGGCATTCTATACAATGCCTAGTCATTGTATACACTGCCTAGGTAATGTGTGAAATAGATATCAATATTCATTATATTTCATACATTGCCTAAAAGGGCCAGGCATTGTATACAATGCCTAGGCATTGTATACAATGCCTGCATTTCATACATTGCCGGTAACATATATATAAAAAAAAGAAAAACACACTATAAGATTGATGAGAAAATAATTAAAATTGAAAAAAGTATTATATGTTTTTATCCAAATTCCAACCAAATCCGTTCAACAGTTTTTGCGTGATCGAGGAACAAACATCCAAACCCACAAACTTTCACATTTAAGGAAGTAAGGATACTGCGGAACCCTATACTGCCCGACACGCACTTGGCAAACATTTGCTTTAGTTTTGGTAAAAACGATATCACTAATTCAAATCAAATGTTTTACATATCTTTGTCGGATTAGAAAATTGAAATCTAAAAGATTAGTCATTCGATCGACCACGCAGGTTTATAGCTACATTGAATGACAATAATTAATTTGCAAACAGCATTTTCCTCTGTATTCTCAAATATTTATATAGGTAACATTGTAGATTACTGTTACCTCTCTTTACAGAGTTATACACGTAGGTACAAGTCTTTTATTGTTCAAGTATTTGCTGTTAGGCAGTACAATTAGTAACCTACCTATCACCTGTGTAAATGACTCACTCATTGGGCGTTTATATTTTTATTGCGGTTAAAGCTATGTACTTAAGTAGGTACCCTAGGTACTTTAGGGTGGGTACCCACTTAGGTTCGCGAACCTCCGCGCTCCGCGAACCTCGAACAGTGATCCATAGCAAAAACAAATATTTTTACTTTGGCTACAGTGTGTACCTTTGCGAACCACGTTCGCATACATGTTCGCTCACGTACACACCTGGGCGTCCTGTTCCAGCAGAGGATAAACGATTTTTCCGGTGCATGTTCGCGGAGCGCGGAGGTTCGCGAACCTAAGTGAGTACCCACCTTTAACAAATTGTGTTCTGAACTTACTTTTCATACACGCGTTCTCAAATTCACCGTTAAAAACATATCTTTTCTCGTGTCCAAAACTAAGTTAGTAAGTATATCATATCTACCGAGTTGTATATTAGGGCTCCCGAGCCCCTAGCGTGACTATTGAAACGCGGTAAACGGTATAGAAATTTACTACTTTTAACTGTCAAAAAACAAGATTTTTGACAGTTGACTGTCGATAAAACGCTATATAATATCACGCGATATACAGGCTGCATTTTTATTCACTCTCCAAGAGGATGAGTTCAGTCCATGAAACTGAACAACTTTCTCCATGAAACATGTGTGTCGAAATAATATGCCACATTGATTATCCCTAACTAAATTGATCACGTTATCTCTTTTACTAAATGATGAAAATGAGTCTAGCATCCTGCCACAAATAAAACCTGATAGTTCCGGAATGCCGAAGCCGAATTCCTTAGAAACTAAAAAGATAGAAAATAATGACCCTTCCCCCAACAACGTCGCGAAACACATGAAGAAAATATATATACTTGGTGATGATTCACTGGAGGGTTTATCAGCTTCCTTGAAGAATTCTAGGTCGGGTAAATGGAACGACGAATATGACCCGATAGCTTACATTAAAAGCGGTGCACCAAGTTCCCACATTCTGAAAGACTGTGATGATAAATTTACTAGTTCATTGACAAACGACGATATTGTAATACTAGGCATAGGTATGCACGATGACAACCTTATTAAACTTGAGTCTGAATTGCATATTGTTCTAAATAAACTTAGGAACTGGAAGGTACTCATAGCACCGATATTTAATTCTAATTATTTTAATGTGGAATTATTAAATAATAGACTAATGAGGTGTTCAAACATCTATTCCAACTGTACCTTTATTAATTTGAACTCCATTAATTGTCATCAAAAGCGTAATTTCTTGCACATTTTAACTGTTAAAATCAATGTTTGTATTGACAGCGATCTCTACAACAATGTGTTCCTCAATCCAAAAAATATTGCACGAAACCTTAAAAACAGGAATTGTACCAAAAATGTTGACAAAAATAGTGTTTTTTGTAGTTTTAAGCAATCTAGTATACTTGACTATTTCTCAATTGTAAAGAAGACTATGAAATGTAATACGGGTACAATTGACGAAAGTGATAGTGCTGACGGGACTTTTTTTCGATCCCAGCCCTAAAGGAAATACTACTGTAAGATTATTTCACCAAAATATGCAAGGCTTGCTAAATAAATTAAATTCATTAGAAATATGCATTGACGATTTTAAAGAACAAAGTAAAGAACTTCATGTGTTGTGCTTCTCTGAGACATTTGTACAAAGAGGTTCAGAAAGTAACATAAAACTAAAGAACTTTAAATTGGCTTCATCTTTCAGCAGAGCTAATGAAAAACGTGGAGGTGTCTGCATTATGGTTCGTAAAGAATTAACTTTTAAACCCATTGATATTTGCTTAAATCTATCTACAGAAAAAGTTTTCGAGTCTTGTGCTGTGGATATACCTGAACTAAATTGTATAGTAATTTGTATTTATAGAATCCCAGGCACATCACACTTGTCTAGATTTATGTCACTTTTGGATCTGCTATTACATAGATTAATAAGATACAGCAAACGGAATATTATTATAGCCGGTGATATGAATGTCAATATTCTTCAAAATGATTGTGCTTCGCAAAACTTTAAAATGCTGTTCAAAACGTATGATCTTGACTTGCATATAAATGTTCCTACGAGACAAAAGACATGTATTGATCACATTGCTAGTAATATCAAAGATGCTAAAGGTAATGTTCATAACCTGCACCTGTCTGATCATGATACGGGACAGACTTTAGAATTCTTAACCTCGAAAAAAAATTAAAAATACGACTTCGTGGTACAAAACTATTAGAGACGCAAGCAAATGCAACTTGGATACTTTAAGAAAATGCTTATCTTGTCTTAGCTGGAGTGATGTTTATGAAAATGAAAAAAGCTTAAATAAGGCATTCGATAGCTTTCATGAAGATGTTAGGCTATTTTATGATATCTGTATCCCAATAAAAAGAATTAAAATTAACGCAAATAATTGCAAACCCAAGTGGATTACTAAAGGCATAAAGAAATCTAGTAAAACAAAACGTTCACTAAGATACCATTACTATTTAAACAAATCACTGCCAAATAAGACTAGACTAAAGAAGTATACAAAACTGTTAAAAAACTGTGTAGATAAAGCCCAGTATATACAGAATACCAGATTTATCTCTAATGCTAAAAATAAATGCAAGGCAACTTGGGATTTAACTAAAGACAAACACGACAATACTTATGTACATAAAGAAATTGATAGAATTATCGTTAATGACGTAACCATAACCGATCCAAATGACATTGCCAAAATATTTAATAAACATTTCTTAAACTTTAACGATAAAATTGACAGTAAAAACGCTCCTACAAGACATGCTATAGATCCAATAAATAACTCCCTATTCTTAATGCCCTGCTCAGAACAGGAGACTAAAAGTATAATTGCTTCCTTAAATAACACCAAAGCCGTGGGAATCGACGAACTCCCTGTCTGGCTATTCAAACTATGTGCCGAGGAACTTGCGCCAGTATTGACTTTTCTTATAAATCTTTCATTCCAAGAAGGCAAATTTCCGGATGCTTTAAAGCTCTCTATAGTGAGACCAATACACAAAAAAAACTGCAAACAAGAAATTGGTAATTATCGTCAGATCACCTTGATATCAATTCTATCTAAGATATTTGAGAAGGCTATAGTGAAACGGATTATGGAATTCTTCGATAAGTACAATGTCATAGTTAAAGAGCAAAATGGATTCCAAAAAGGAATGTCAACAACTCTTGCTGCTTTTACACTAATAAAAGCTGTTGCTGAGTTCATCGACTGTAAACTACCTACAATATCATTATTTTTCGACATGTCACGAGCTTTCGACCTCGTTGATCACCAGATACTTTTGCAAAAGTGTGAAAGATATGGCATTAGAGGACAAGCATTAAACTGGATAACAAGTTACCTCTTCAATAGAAATGAGTGTGTCGAAATTAACAGAATAAATAGTAAGAATGAAATTATTACGCATAGGTCTCCATTCATCCACAATAAGCGTGGTGTACCGCAAGGAAGTGTTATGGGTCCGATATTATTTCTGATATATATAAATGATTTACCCAGTGCTATAAATCATCAAACCATCTTATTTGCAGATGATTTATCAGTTATAGTATCGGGAAAAAAGGAGAATGAGACCATTTCCTTCCAAGAAACCCTAAATACAGCCGTGGCATGTATCGATGAATGGTTGAACAGAAATGGTTTGAGTGCAAACATAGCAAAAAGCACGTTTATACAATTTTCAAATTACCAAGCTGCTCGCATTAGACCAGAAGTATCTCACAGAGGCGAAAAACTTAGTGAAGTTAGCGAAACGAAGTTCTTGGGTATAATACTCGATCAGCACCTCAACTGGAAAGCACATATTCAAAATGTGTGCTCAAGGATATGTAGATTTGTTTTTGCGCTCAGAAGGTTGAGACACACGGCCGGTGAAAGTGTAGCCTTGACTGCATATTATGGTCACGTATCTTCTTTACTAAGATACGGACTTATATTGTGGGGGAATTCTCCAGATATCTCCAAAGCATTTATTATGCAAAAAAGATGCATAAGAGCCATTTGTGGAGCTGGACCGATGGACTCATGTCGACCTGTATTTGTAAGATTAAAAGTACTTACCCTAACTGCAATGTACATCCTGGAAATAGGAATGTTTGTAAGACAACACTCCCAACTCTTTCAAAAAAATGACATATCGAACCCAAGACTGCGACCCAGGGACAATCACCGTCTCCAACGGCAAACTTGTAACAGCGCCCTTTATCAGAAGAACTGCTATAGTATGACTATCCAGGTTTATAATAATATTCCCGTTGAAATAAGACGCCAACCATTTAATCAGTTTGTCTCCAAATTGCGCAATTGGCTGATTGACTTATGTCCCTATGACCTAAATGAATATTTTAATTTTAAGTAAAATGACATAAGTTATATACTCTCTATTTAAGCAAAATACTCGTAGCACTGACCTGCATGTTAATAAGATATTTATTTTTTTATGTCTGTGACTCGTAGATTTAGTTTATTTAAGACGTATGACATATCCACATATTCTTATTGTTGACATCTTGACATCGAAATTTCCATTGACATTTATTTCTTAATTTTATAATTAATGATTTGATAATAATAATAATAATAATAATAATAATAATTAAAATTTATTGATTCTTCTAATTATTAAAGTTTCAATGTAATAAAATTTTGTACGCCAAAGCTTGGTAAAACATGTTGATCGATTGCACTATAATGTACCACCTGTAATAGCCATGTTTTGAACAAATAAAAATTCTTATTCTTATTCTTATTCTCATTCTCATTCTCATTCTCATTCTCATTCTCATTCTCATTCTCATTCTCATTCTCATTCTCATTCTCATTCTCATTCTCATTCTCATTCTCATTCTCATTCTCATTCTCATTCTCATTCTCATTCTCATTCTCATTCTCATTCTCATTCTCATTCTCATTCTCATTCTCATTCTCATTCTCATTCTCATTCTCATTCTCATTCTCATTCTCATTCTCATTCTCATTCTCATTCTCATTCTCATTCTCATTCTCATTCTCATTCTCATTCTCATTCTCATTCTCATTCTCATTCTCATTCTCATTCTCATTCTCATTCTCATTCTCATTCTCATTCTCATTCTCATTCTCATTCTCATTCTCATTCTCATTCTCATTCTCATTCTCATTCTCATTCTCATTCTCATTCTCATTCTCATTCTAATTCTCATTCTCATTCTCATTCTCATTCTCATTCTCATTCTCATTCTCATTCTCATTCTCATTCTTATTCTTATTCTTATTATTTTTGTGTGGAAAGTCATTTTTTATTTTTTAAGTATACAGAGTCACTGGAAATATGACGTATTCCTGCTAAGGGGTTATAGATGAAGTCATAACTAATATTTTTTGTAATATAACTTTTTCTCAAAAAGTTAATAGTTTTTGAGTGAATTGAAATTAAGTATTTTTTTTTACCCTAAATACGTTTTAAGACACAAAAATTAAAAGATTACTACTCATTCGATTCCGGTTTTTTTTTATTATTTTGAGATAGAGAACATTGTAAGAGTTGATAATGCATAAAAAAAAATACAAAAAGCACAGATGTTTATAAAAAAATAAATCCTTAAACGCATTTTTTTCCAGATTTTTTTGGAAATAGCAGCAAATATCTTAAATAAAATCCAAGTAGGTAACTAAGTGTGCAAAATATTTTAAAATGATCACCATCTATTCAGCTTTCAGTTTAGGTATAAAACTTATTAATAACTTAAATAAAACTGAGAAATTAAGACTTAACTAATAGTAATCCCACTTCATGTGGTAAAAAAATCCTACTTCGAGCGCTTCTGGTGGAGCCTCGTCGGTGGTTCGTAGAGGAATAAGCCATGAGGGGCTTCGGAGGTGGCCGTATTATCCTACTTATATCATAAATGTGCAAGTTTGCTTGTTTGGATGTTTGTTAATCAATCACGCAAAACGGTTGAACGGATTTGGATGAAATTTGGCACACAGATAATTTATAAACCGGATTAAAACATAGGAGTATAGTTTTATCTTGGTTAAAGGTTCCGTAGGGATTTTCTCGAATGTTAACACGGATGAAGTCGCGGGCGGAAGCTAGTTTGGCATAAATGGTAGTGCTTACTAAAAATACTTTTGTCCGAGTGAGTTTGAGAAAGGATTATTTTCCGCCGATAAATCAAAATTTTATACAGACGGCAATTAATTCAAAAACTATTAACTTTTCGAGAAAAAGTTATATCACAAAAAATATTTGTTTTGAACTCATCTATAGCCTCTTAGCAGGAATACGTCATATTTCCAGTGACCCTGTATCCAAAACCAAAACTGTTCGGAATCAGTAATAGAATCGATTGCAATATTTTTTATATCATGTTATATTTTGCCTAAATGATATTTAATTAATGCACACCCTCTAACGGGACAACACAAAAAGCTTGTAACTTCGTGAGTTTTAAGGTATCATTGTCATTTTTAGGGTTCCGTACCAAAATGGTAAAAAAGGAACCCTTATGGTGTGACTCAGTCTGTCTGTCTGTCACAGCTGGATATCTCAAGAACTACTAATGGTATCAACTTGAAACTTGTAATAGTTTAAGATGACATTTGCCCAACTATTTTGCAAATAAGAAATAAATAAAAAAATAAATATATTTTTTACAACAGGGACTGAAAAGGACTCTTAAAAATTTGAAGTGGGGCTACTAGGGCATGTGGGGTATCATATTATGAAAGAACGCCATTTGCACGTCTTTAATTTTTTTTTTGTTTTAGGCCGCATAGTTTTCGACTTATGAAGAAAAATGTAAAAAATATACCGTCCCCCCCCCCCCCCCCCCCCTTATCTCCGAAGTTTGCAAAGAGAAAAATCTGAAATCATTCTATGTGATAGCAGTTTATATAAAGATTACAGGAAAAATAAAACAATGTCTCAATATAGCACACTTTTTTAGAAATTATCAATTTCTAAAAAAGTTAACATTAGTTACACTATCAGTCAAGAGATGGCGCTGACCTAAAACTGCAATACTAATTTTATTATTCTACTCTGCAGTGTTGTTTGATGGTGCAATTATAATGGTACGGAACCCTCGGTGCGCGATTCCGACTCGCTCTTGACCGGTTTTTTATTTTATATACTGATTCTGAAAATGAAAATATGTGACCCGTGTTTCGGCTTTCGTAGTTATGTACATAAAATAATGTGTTGATGGTCAACCTCCTATGTTTCTTAGAAAAAGTTGCTCAGTTTCATGGACTGAACACATCCTTAAAATTTGGAGAGTAAATAAAAAACACCATGTAGGTACTTATAGTCTAAGCGGTCATGGGATTTTTGGTAACGATCAAGGAAAAGGTTAGATTCATTTTCATGGGTTGTAGAGTGGTCCCCTAATGTGAATGATCTCGGTCTGCCTGCTCTCAGTGGTTGCAACTTCGAGTTATAGCGCTTACAAGAGGCATCATTGTTACGAAAAAAAAAACGATCAGAGAAATGGTCAGTTTTAGTATATATTCAAAGTATGTCGTCTCTGCAGATGAAACAAGTTGGTCTGCCGGCTTATAGTGGTTGCATTTCTGAGCTATGACGTGCGCAAGTCACGTCATTGTTACGAAAAAAAAACGATAAGGGAAATGGTCAGTTTTAGTACCTATTCAAAGTATAGTATCTCCACGGGTGAAACAAGTTGGTCTGCCGGCTCTCAGTGGTTGTATTTCAGAACTATCATTGTGTACGCAAGACGCTTATTTGTAGAGAAAGCCTAAAAAAACTTTGAAAAACGGGACAATATTCAAATTTTTAAGTACACGCCGGCCGCTTGCATATCTGTGACTGTATGAGTCCCCTCCCCACCTTAAGGCATCTCTACACTCGCGCGCGAAAAGCCCCAAACCTCCCGCGAAGCATAGTGTGAAACCGATTTAAATCGAATCCACACACCCGCGCGTGAGTATGGAGAGGTCTTTATGGCTATGCCACTGCGCACCCCCATCCCCCCCCCCCCCCCACGTCCGGCTTTAGCGTCAATAGAGATGTTCGATCCGGGTGCCTTGTATTGATATTCCGGATCGCCATGGATCGTAATTTACTGTATCGATCCAGATTATAGAATCTCGATCGACAGACATCGGCTACACACTCGGTAAATACCAGTGGCGAGGAGTCAAAATATGGCAAAGGTAAGCTGGACCAATAATTTCGCCAAAAAATCTCTTAACTGTATGATGGATTGCTGGGGTTGATTTCTAAAAGGGAAGCCGATAGGAATCGACATGTATGGACCCTTCGCCACTGGTAAATACTGTGGTCCAGCGCCATAGAGTAAATTTTAACCATGGAAAGTAAAATATTGAACATTCCATACAAATTACTGTCCATGGTTAAAATTTACTCTATGGCGATGGATCACAGTTAGTCTAAGCGGTCACAGGGTTTTTGGTAACGATCAAGGAAAAGGTTAGATGCATTTTCATGGGTTATAGAGTGGTCCCCTAATGTGAATGATGTCGGTCGGTCTGCCTGCTCTCAGTGGTTGCAACTTCGAGTTACAGCGATTATAAGAGGCTTCATTGTTACGAAAAAAAACGATCAGAGAAATGGTCAGTTTTAGTACTTATTCAAAGTATGGCGTCTCCGTAGCTGAAATGATGTGGTCTGCCGGCTCTCAGTGGTTGCATTTCAGAGCTATGACGCGCGCAAGTTACAACAAAATTTTTTTTCGTCAAATTGTGTTTTTAAAAATTCTAATCGATAGAACTCTTTATTATAATGAAAAAAATCTTTAGCCATTTTTGTCTAAAATGAATAGATTGGTCGGAAAAAAATACTTTATTTTTTTTTTTGTATGGAGTGAGATATTCAATGTGCTCTTACGGCCAATTTCCAATTGTTTCTGCCTCAAAACTACTTCTGCGTCAATATTTCAAAAGTTTAAAATAATCAAACACTATCAGAGCGCGCCCAAAATTGTTCATTCACACAACTTGGATTTCGAAACAGTATAAAATCGTATTTTTAGTAAAAAATGTTTTTTTGCCATTCTTTATTTCATCGATTTTAATACTAGAAAAGCCAACAAACGTTCAGTTAAGGTCTATTATACAATTATTTTTACCATAATTACAACGCAACTAAAATATGTATAAAGCTAAAATGTTCTCAACAAAAGACTATAAATAATTATCTGAGTTGTAATTGTTTCATTAATTGTTTTGACCTGACCGAATTCCTAACGAACTCTTAAGAGGTATTGCGGAAGTGATACGGCCAATACTGGCTAAAGTTTTCAACGAAATACTACGCACGGTTAATATACCTAGACAATGGGCAGAGTCACACATAATACTCTTACATAAGAAAGGATCAAGGAAGGACATAGGAAACTACAAGCCCATTTCACTGATTTCAAACACATATAAAGTCTTTGCAAAGGTCTTACTAGAAATAATATTTATTTAATTATGGTATCTGGTAATCTTGATGAAAATCAACCAATCAAACAGGCTGGGCTCAGGAAAAACTACAATACAATATATCACATCACCATCAAACAACTCATCCAAAAACAACGAATATAATAAGCCAATTTGCAAAGCTAATTTCAATACCATTATTTGATGTCCTTACATTTACTTTAATGAAACAAAGAATACCTAAAATTTTAAGTGATTTACTTAATAAAATAACTGTATCACCTTATTTAAAAGAAAATTAACTTTTTTTACCACACGTAACATGACTTAACTAATATTAAAGAATAGACTACCTAATTCAATTAAAATTAAATAAAGATTACTTAAATTTACAGGGCTTTGTACACATAGCTTCTTAACTAGAGACATACAATAAGACCCAATGTATAATGTTAAATATGTATATGGATAATTAAAATAAACAATTTAATTTTCATACAAACAAAGTAACTTTGATGCGTTGATCGTTTCGCTCGCTAGCAGCGACCGGAAAACCCCTTTTTTGGTTAACCTAATTAATAGGGAAATCCTAATAAAAAACTTACCAAATGATAGGGTTTCCCTTTCGATAGGGTTAGTCGACGTTATGCTTACCGTATTGATAGGGTTTTTGAAAACAAGTCTATGAAATACCCAATCAAAAACCCTTTTAATGGTAAGCGGTTCATGAAATACCCAATCAAAACCCTTTAACGGTAAGCGGTTCTGGGGCCCTATTTTTGAATCGCTCGGCTGGCGTCGAGCGCTCTTTTCTACTGATTTTCGTTCGACATTTGACTCAAATGTATGGAGGTTGAGTTAAATGTCGAACGAAAATCAGTATCTGGTCTTTCGGCCCAGGTGGAACTAGGTATAAATTGCTTGAAGACGTTTTAAAACCCCTTCATAAAGCTTTCATAGGGTTTCCCTGATAGGGTTTTCGTATTCGGTAAGTGCTTACTTGGGTTACCCTTTCGATAGGGTTACCGTATTGATAGGGTTTTTGAAAACAAGTCTATGAAATACCCAATCAAAAATCCCTTTAACGGAAAGCGGTTCCGGTCCTTGCTCGCAAGTTCGACGACTTCCAACCTCCCGAACAAGCCGGGTTCCGAAAAGGCTTTAGTACCATAGACCACATTCATTAAATCTGCTACTATGCTTGGCGTTCGTGGACTATGAGAAAGCCTTTTGATTGAAACCTGGGCGGTGCTGCAGTCTCTCTAAAGTTGCCAAGTGGACTACAGGTATATCGAGGTGATGTGGTACTTATACGAAAATGCCACCATGTTGATCCGAGTACAGAACCAGAGCACAAATCGTATTCAACTGCAGCGAGATGTGAGACAGGGAGATGCTATTTCCCCGAAACTATTCACAGCTGCGTTGGATGATATCTTTAAACTCTTAGACTGGAAAGGACTCAGAATCAAGATTAATGGCCAGTACCTAACACACCTTCGTTTTGCCGATGATATAGTTCTTATGGCTGAAACCTTGGAAGACTTGAACACAATGCTTGAAGATCTCCGTTAGTGCTTCCCAAAGAGTGGGTCTCAAGATAAACATTTATAAGACGAAAATCATATCGAATGCCCATGTTGTGCCCACTCCAGTTCATGTTGGAAACACTAGGAGTTGTTGTCCATTACGTAGAAGTACCTAGGACAGGCAGTCCAGTTAGGTAAGTCCAACTGCGGGAAAGAGATCTCTCGTTGAATCAAACTCAGATTGGTAGCATTCGGGCAGCTTCGAAAACATATTTCCGTCCGATTTACCTCAGTGTCTCAAGACGTAAGTCTATGACCGGTGTGTGTTGTCAGTGATGACTTCGGCAGTGAAACGTGGCCGCAAACTATGGGTCTCATAAGGAGGCTCAAGGTCACCCAGCGTGCAAAGAAGAGAGTCATAATCGGCGTTTTTCTGCGTGATCGAATCAGAAATGAGAAGATCCGCAGGAAAACTAAAGTAATCAACATCGCTCGAAGGATTGCTCAGTTGAAGTGGCAGTAGGCTGGACACATAGCGAGAAGAACCGATGGCCGTTGGGGGGGAAAGATTTTGGAATGGCAACCGCGGACCGGACGACGCTCCGTGGGTAGGCCCCCGACAAGGTGGACCGACGATCTGGTAAAGGTCGCGGGAAACCATTGGATGCGAGCAGTGCAAGACCGTTCGTCGTGGAGATCCTTGGAGGTGGCCTATACCCAGCAGTGGGTGTCGTGCGGCTGATATGATCATACATCAAAGTGATCTGAACAGCATTTTTAGAGCTGTATGTACCAAAGTTTTCCTTTTCCGGATTTCATACCTTTTAATGCTATTTACGTGATTTTTTTAAACTTATCGAAACAGCTCTTACTATCCTGATAGATCAGTTGTGTGTATATTGCGATCTGGATCTCCTTCATTTCTTTCTTGATAGCCGTCTTCAAATCACAGCTTGATCAATCCCTGACGGAGGATGTATGAAAATAATTTAACTGGTGCTTCTTATTATCTGTCGCATAATAAAATATTGATGATTTTAGTTTCTGCTTGTTTCTATGAATGTTCATAAATACAATTTTGATCTTAATATATCTTCAAAATCTTTAATTTTGTTATAAATTACTTATAAACGAGCCTATTTTTTTTAAGTAAAGCCATATAAAGGTTTTTAAAAATCATAATAAAATTTAGTTTCTATCGTTAATATTTTAAAAACTTCAATTATTTGAATATTATTTTAATCATTGATCTGAATTAACCTTTTCTCTTTTTGTTTTCTTTTTCCTTTTAAAATAATAATACTATTTTAGTTTTTAAAAACCCGCCTGGGCCTTACTTAACATCCCGCTGCATTTTGTTATTTCGGTTTTATTTGATTTATTATGGTAAAAAAGTCATCCCATAGTAATAATAGTGATCAAAAGTTTCGTTGGCTTTTATTGTGTTTTAATTGATGAGAAAGTAATAAATAACGACAAAACAAAAATTACAATTTGATACAGTTTCGAAATCCATTATTTATTAAACGGACAATTTTGGGCGCGCGCTAATAGTGTAGGATTATTTAAATGTTTAAAGTAAAATATTGACGCAGAAGTAGTTTTGAGGCACAAACAATTAGAAATTGGCCGTAAGAGCACATTGAATATCTCACTCCATACAAAAAAAACATAAAGTATTTTTTTCTGACCAATCTTTTCATTTTATACAAAAATGGCTTAAGATTTTTTTTCATTATAATAAAGAGTTCTATCGATTAGAATTCTTAAAAACACAATTTGACGAAAAAAAATTTTGTTGTAACTTGCGCGCGTCATAGCTCTGAAATGCAACCACTGAGAGCCGGCAGACCACATCATTTCAGCTACGGAGACGCCATACTTTGAATAAGTACTAAAACTGACCATTTCTCTGATCGTTTTTTTTCGTAACAATGAAGCCTTTTATAATCGCTGTAACTCGAAGTTGCAACCACTGAGAGCAGGCAGACCGACCGACATCATTCACATTAGGGGACCACTCTATAACCCATGAAAATGCATCTAACCTTTTCCTTGATCGTTACCAAAAATCCCGTGACCGCTTAGTTAGACTAACTGTGGTCCATCGCCATAGAGTAAATTTTAACCATGGAAAGTAATTTGTATGGAATGTTCAATATTTTACTTTCCATGGTTAAAATTTACTCTATGACGCTGGACCACAGTATTTACCGAGCGTGTAGCCGATGCCTATCGATCGATACAGTGAATTACGATCCATGGCGATCCGGAATATCAATACAAGGCACCCGGATCGAACATCTCTATTGACGCTAAAGCCGGACGTGGGGGGGGGGGGGGCCGGGGGGTGCGCAGTGGCATAGCCATAAAGACCTCTCCATACTCACGCGCGGGTGTGTGGATTCGATTTAAATCGGTTTCACACTATGCTTCGCGGGAGGTTTGGGGCTTTTCGCGCGCGAGTGTAGAGATGCCTTAAGGTGGGGAGGGGACTCATACAGTCACAGATATGCAAGCGGCCGGCGTGTACTTAAAAATTCGAATATTGTCCCGTTTTTCAAAGTTTTTTTAGGCTTTCTCTACAAATAAGCGTCTTGCGTACACAATGATAGTTCTGAAATACAACCACTGAGAGCCGGCAGACCAACTTGTTTCACCCGTGGAGATACTATACTTTGAATAGGTACTAAAACTGACCATTTCCCTTATCGTTTTTTTTTTTCGTAACAATGACGTGACTTGCGCACGTCATAGCTCAGAAATGCAACCACTATGAGCCGGCAGACCAACTTGTTTCATCTGCAGAGACGACATACTTTGAATATATACTAAAACTGACCATTTCTCTGATCGTTTTTTTTTCGTAACAATGATGCCTCTTGTAAGCGCTATAACTCGAAGTTGCAACCACTGAGAGCAGGCAGACCGAGATCATTCACATTAGGGGACCACTCTATAACCCATGAAAATGAATCTAACCTTTTCCTTGATCGTTACCAAAAATCCCATGACCGCTCAGTCTATTACGAGTATATCGTGTTTCGGTGGACATGCTAAGGGCTAGAAACCTAGGACCACCTAGGTAACAAAACATTTTTGTTTTAAAGTCGTAATACTTACTTAATCTAGCTACCTAGTTTGTTTTAAATTGGAACTAAATTATGAATAATAAAAATGTGTTAAAAAAAGACAGTGGTTAGGTATTTATGACAAAAATCACTTTAGTGACTTATAGCAACACCTAACCTACTTTTTTTTTCTTCTTCTTCTTCTTCTTATTATTGTTTTGGCAATCTACTTTTTTCTTGGAAGTAATTTTTGCCAATGTCAAGTGTTGAATATTTCAGTGATAGATTGTTTCAGTTTACATTAAAATGCGGGTGCATCGCATTCCAATGCTGCTTGGAGCATTTGGCACCAAGTATATCAAGACAGTTTACTTGGTAAATTCTGCCGAGGTAGCCACCACTACAGTAAAAGTCTCGGCTTCACACAACCAAGATCGCGCCTATTTCAATTATCCCACATATTGTTCAGTAGCGTAGACACTTGTACCACAAAACTGCACCAATTTTAAGACACAATATCCACTATGAATCAATTTGCAAATAATTAAAATAGACACCGAACCGAACTTGACAAATGGCGCCAAAAAAACTCTTTTTTTTTCTTCGATAAGAAATAGTCGATTTGGTGTAAAATGCGTTTTCCTGATAACTTAAAGGCCCATCGAGCCTACACTAGCGCCGCCTAGGGTTGCCAACCCTACTATATGATATAGTATCCTACTGTATTGCGGGTTCGCCTACTATATTTTTTGAAAAAAATATATAGTAAGCAAAACTACTTATTTTTTGAAGTGAAAAATTAAACAAAAGCAGCAAAATACTTATTACAATACACAAGGAATTGTATAATATTTATTGAGTTTAAACTCTTGTGTTTATGGTTGTTAAATAAATTATGAAAATGTTTAGTAAGTGTGAAAAATACAACTTCTTTAAAATCCTCCATAAAAAACGGCAACCTAGGTACTATATTTTTTTGGACTTTTTCGCCATCTACTATATTTTTACAAGTAATAATTAAAGGCCGGATTTGCGGTGGCAGGAATACAAACTTGCTAGTGATTACCAAATTATCGTAAATGTTTTTATATATCGATGTTTTGAAAATATTTTTGAAGTGGAACTTCTTTGAACGCGTCTGTATTTATTTTTTGTATTTTACCAAGGAGGATGTATTTCTTAAAAATTTGACATTCTACTTCAATCACTTTGACTTTGCTATCTTTGCATCAAGAAAAACTGCAGTGAATTTTATTATTTATACATTTCACGATTTTCACTTTTCTTAATGTAGGTAGGTAATTTCTACTATTTCCGACAGTAAGTCTATATATCACATTACATAATTATAATTTTTTTATCGATAAATTACACAAATAGATAATCAAGTTGTCCACGCACTATTAAACGTCATTTTATTCGTGCCACCGAAAATCCGGGGTCTGGTAATAATCTTGAAAATACTATATTTGATGCAAAAGAAGTTGGGAACCCTAGCGCCGCAACTCAAGAAAAAATCATTACAAAGAAATAACTCTGTTAAATAAGATTCTGAAAAATAAAAAAACTAGTATTCGTTATAGGCTATTTTTACCCGACTGCAAGAGGGTTATGTTTTTCGCGCGTATCTTGTATGTGTATTTGTTTGTATGTACCCATGTAATATTATTTATTACCTCATATCTTTCAAATGGCTGATCAAATTGACTCAACCACTGAATGACGATACATACTACGGCGAAACAGCCAACAGCGATGACACGGAATTGCGAAAACACGGAACTGCGAAAACACTCAACAGAGCGACAACACAGAGCAGCGAAAACATTTAACGGTGACAACATGGAACATGCATTTCGATGACGTCAAGAGTGAGGTCCAGGGTCTGATGATGAAACTGGAAGACAATGCCATAGGAACGCAATATTGAAACCGTGCAACCCCATCGAGTTTGAATCGTCTTGTCTAGTCCGTTTTAATGTTTTTAGTCCGATTTTTATATTTTTTAGTCCGTTTTAAAAACGTGTTTTTAAAAAATATTTTTTTAGTAAATTATTATTTTCTGATTTTTAATTAACGAGCTATGACAATAAATGTATCATCTCCTATCAGGGCACTCGTTAAGACGATTCAAACAAGCCCAAACTCCATAGGGTAGCATGGTTTTATTAAAGAGTTTCTATGACCTTTTTCCGGCTCCACCATCAGACCCTGGAAACTATTTCCCAACAAAATACGCGTCAAGACGATTCAAACTCGATGGGGTTCAAGACAATGCCATAGGAACGCAATATTGAAACCGTGCAACCCCATCGAGTTTGAATCGTCTTGTCTAGTCCGTTTTAATGTTTTTAGTCCGATTTTTATATTTTTAGTCCGTTTTAAAAACGTGTTTTAAAAAAATATTTTTTTAGTAAATTATTATTTTCTGATTTTTAATTAACGAGCTATGACAATAAATATATCATCTCCTATCAGGGCACTCGTTAAGACGATTCAAACAAGCCCAAACTCCATAGGGTAGCATGGTTTTATTAAAGAGTTTCTATGACCTTTTTCCGGCTCCACCATCAGACCCTGGAAACTATTTCCCAACAAAATACGCGTCAAGACGATTCAAACGAGCCCAAACTCGATGGGGTTGCACGGTTTCAATATTGCGTTCCTATGCCATTGTCTTCCAGTTTCATCATCAGACCCTGGACCTCACTCTTGACGTCATCGAAATGCATGTTCCATGTTGTCACCGTTAAATGTTTTCGCTGCTCTGTGTTGTCGCTCTGTTGAGTGTTTTCGCAGTTCCGTGTTTTCGCAATTCCGTGTCATCGCTGTTGGCTGTTTCGCCGTAGTATGTATCGTCATTCAGTGGTTGAGTCGATCAGATTTCTATGATTAAGATATCGTTAGATTTTTCTTGTCAACCCAAGTGTTCTTAAGAAGGTGGCGTTATAAAAAAAACAATATGGCGGCTGTACGGTGCTATTATACGTAGGGAATTTTTTTAGAGTACTGCTTTTGCACCGTCATATATAATATCTAAAAAGATATAAATAAAAAATATAAAAAAACCGTCTGCATAAAAAGACAAGTCAACTGAAAAGATGGAAACAAGATTAAATATTAAAGGCAACATAATAACATGCAGTCGGAGGCATATAATTCAGACTATTCATAATGTCTCTTTCTTTATGCAAGCCTCCGACTGCATGTTATTATGTTGCCTTTAATATTTAATCTTGTTTCCATCTTTTCAATTGACTTGTCTTTTTATGCAGGCGGGCTTTTTAATTTTTGTATGCGTTTTTTTCCTAGTTTAAATGTGTTTGTGTAGTTACAACCTGGATTAACGCCTAAAGGCCACTTTAGGCGTTAATCCAGCTTTTAACTCCGCGAACACATTTAAACTAAGAATTTAATGCATAAAAAATAGTTGATATTTGTTTTTATATTTTTCAGAATTTTATTTAACATAGTTATTTCGTTGTAAAGAGGGCTCCACACTTACGCCGCGAAAGCCCGCGAAGGCCGCTAGCCGCGAGTGTGGAGGGTTTCGCGGCTTCGCGTATGGGCTTCGCGGCTTCACGGCTTCGCGTTCGCGCTTCGCGGCGTTCCCCGTCCGGTGGCGGTTTTTTGGTCCGCGTCAAAGAACTTGTGTACCGAACTAATGTTGCCGTGATTCGCGGCCGCGGTTCACGCGCGAGTCTGGAGGGCTATATTTTTCGCACCGTTTTCATGCGCAAACCGCGCCCGTGATTCGCGGCCGCAGTTCGCGGCGCGAGTGTAGAGCCCTCTTAATGATTTTTTCTCGATTGGCGGCGCTATAATGGACGCGCATGCACTCTTAAGCAATCTAAATAGGTAAAACATTTGCGATCTAGTCTGTTTCATGCAATACTAAACAATGAGTTTTAACTTTTCTCGGTGTTTATTTGTGGGAAATTTTAAAAAAATCCCCTATATTTGGGTACGCGGTGATTTCCCGGAAAACGGAAATGGAAAATTAGATGATGAGTTGATGCGTTTGTATAACACGTTCTTTTTATTGTTATGTTTATAAGAGTTATTTTTCAAATTATTTTGTTTGTACTAAATTATTTTCATGGAACGATATTTTTAAAGTTAGTTGGTATGGTACCTAAGTATCTAATATCTTAGTTCAAAATTACAAAAAAAATAGTGTATTTCGACTGTTCAAATTCATACTTATATGTAGGTAGTTCACTTAGAGTTTATAATTATGTAGTTTGTCAAACTAAAGTACTAATTACATAAATACTTAAGTATGTACCGAATTAAAATTATCATCTTTTTTTGACAGTTCGGACTAGAAAGATCTTGACTGAAGGGATTACTTACTTATACTACTTCGTTTAATTTCATAGAAATGCTTACTTAACTGTAACCGCCCAAGTAGCAATCAAATGTCTTATAAAGGTATTGTAGATGTCTTGAAGGCAAGTAGACTAATTCCATCTGTTGTCTTGGCTAAAACTAGTTTGTCCTTCAAGATATCTTCAAGATACACTCCAAGGGCTAGTTAAGTAAAAGTGGGCACAGCATATAAGGACAAGTTAAGATAGAGTTAATACTACTGTTAAGAGAAACTTTAACCCTATTTAAAAATGTGGTTTTGCAGAACTCTTAAACATTGACTTCAAGATATCTTGTAGGTTGACTTCAGATCAAGAAATAGACTTAAAAATATCTAGTACTAGCGGCCGCCCGTGGTTTCACCCGCGTGGTTCCCGTTCCCGTGGGAATATCGGAATAAAAAGTATTCTATGTTTTAATCCAGGCTATCTTCTATCTGTGTGCCAAATTTCAACTAAATCTGTTCAGTAGTTTTTGCGTGATTGAGGAACAAACATCTAAACCCACAAACTTTCACATTTATAATATTAGTATAGGATACCTAATTAAAACCTTCAATATTGAATTGCAGATATTCGATTTAATCTTAGTGAAGTAAAATTAAAAACTTATTTTGCTTTATAGTGATTTAAGTAATATAATTTTATAAAATATGGTGAATTTAATTTATATAATACTTAACTGTTTTAAGGTTTATGAAAATGGCAACTATTTTTATTATATCTGAAAAGGCTTTCTTATGTCATTGAATGCATTGGAAATTTAAAACGCATGATTGTTTCTCGTGTAAAATCTATAGATAGTGCTCTAAAACAGACGGGCTTTTGAAATACTAGAAAAAAAAAACAAAAAAATATGTATAATAATAGTGCAATGTGTTTTTTTTGCATATATTGCAAAGTACTACATTTTCTATAAATATACAAATTATTAATGTAGTTAGAATTGCTATAACAAAAATAATTATGCTCAATCTAATCTAGTTTTTGATGAAGTGTTGTCGGAAAATGTATTATTATGTTTTCACATAATGTGAAAAAAAGACAAGTCAACTGAAAAGATGGAAACAAGATTAAATATTAAAGGCAACATTATAAAATGCAGTCGGAGGCATGCATAAAGAAAGTGACATTATGAATGATTTGAGTTATATGCCTCCGACTGCATGTTATAATGTTGCCTTTAATATTTAATCTTGTTTCCATCTTTTCAGTTGACTTGTCTTTTTATGCAGGAGGGTTTTTTTTTTTTTATATTTATTTTTTTATTTATTTCTTTTTAGTTATTATTTATTACAATCATGATATACCTTTTTGAAATCCTTTTAATGAGACCTTTAATTTGACACCCATATTGTAGTATTCTAAAAAAATTTTTTTTTCCACTACCTATAAATCGTATAATAGCACCGTGCAGCCGCCATGTGGCATGTTGGTTTTTTTATAACGCCACTTTCTTAAGAACACTTGGCCTGGCAAGACAAATCTAACGATATATTAATCATGGAAATCCGTTCAGCCGTTTAAAAGATATGAGGTAATAAAGAATATTACATACAAACATACTTACAAAATACGCGCGAAAAACATAACCCTCTTGCAGTCGGGTAAAAAACATAACCCTCTTGCAGTCGGGTAAAAATGGCGTTAAATCTTATGTTTCCTTACGAAGTAAGATTTTAGACATTTTGTAAGGCTAGTTAAGACAAAGTAAAGACAAATTACATTTGAAGTAGTTATGATATATTTTACTTAAATTACTCTAAAAACCGTACATATTGGTGAAATACCTACTGTAACGGGGCGACGTACGGGGAGTGAAGAAAGACGACGATGGGTAAATGAGAAGAGGTTTATTAGGTACTGATGATAAGTAGCAGTACAGAAACCATAAATATTGACCGATATGACGAAGTGACTACTACAGGGCGGATTGAGGTGAGACACCGAACAGGTTAACCTGAACTTTGTACTACACCCAGAAGTGAACCACCGCTATAGTAGCTACCTACTGAATTCGATACAAAACAAAATATTCGCAGAGGACTTATAGGACTGCGTAACAAACTCGATACCGCGGTTCAGAACGCTACAGCGCCATCTAGTTACCACATTAGGAACTATATATATGGGAGACAAATGTTTAGTTCAATAATGCGGTTATTCATGTTTATAAAATATTATGTTGTGTTACAGTCCCCCCCTTCAGGTTCCGATGTCGTCCCGACGAGGAAGATGGTCAGTCAATTCTTCTTTGGTCTTCCCCTGCGCTTAGTGGGTTGTTGGGCACAGTCTTGGCTGGGAGTTTTCTTCGGTCTTCCCCTTTTCTTTATAGGTTGTATTGGCACGGGCAGATTAGACTCTTTGGTGATAAAAGGTACAAGAGCGGAAGCATGATACGTCCCTACTGGCTCATTAGGTGGTTCCGGGTTACCATTATCAATAAAAACGTCCTTATACTGGAGCAAACGTTTATTTAAATCTTTACGTTGAGTATCAGGAAAAACGCTATTGGACAAAGACATGTCGAAATCGACTTCTACTGAGTTGAGGCTTACGTCTTCTGGAGTAAAAGAGTCAGTGCCAGGGAATAAATCCTTAGAATGAGGAGACAATTCCACCTCAGTATTGTGAATGGTGAGCTGTGCATCACGCATCATGTAATCCATGAATGGAGAGTACCCCTCAAAAATACTGTCTTCGGGCTGTGCTCTTTTCTTCCCGCGAGCGGACTCAATAGGAACCAACTTATAATAGGAGCAAGCACTCTCCTCCGGCAAGGCAGCTATAGTTGGTTTTATCGGCACTTCCCAGGTCTTCGCCGATTCCATACGAGGGACATTAGCATCCTTGGTCATACCTTGCGATGGTCTAATCTGCGATATCGGTACTGGAGCTTGAGATTTCGGAACCAAGAAATCTTCGTCATATAATTCGTACGTCGTGCCGACGTCATCATTAAAGTGCCAAGTGAATTGAGGAGGGTCTAGAATCATCCCTGCAGCAGCCAAAAATCCGATCCCCAACAGAGTCTTATTGTCTCGTGCCTCTGGCAAAACAATGAAAGTTGTGGGAATTATTCGTCCACACAGAGTGACAGGAACAGTAATAAGTGAGGTAGTTTGTTGTTTGGTGATACCATCCGCAAGTGCAATATTCATAACCTGCTTCGTAAGCTGGTACCCCTTTTGCATCAATGCTGTATACAGCGAGTACGAAGCTACACTTGACTTAGCGCAGGTATCTACGTAGGCTATACCATGTAAATCTTCGATAGCGATGGAGATGACAGGTCTCGGATGTACAAAGGGTTGAGCGTACGTCGAACAAAAATCAACCTGTTCTACTTTGACTGTTTTCTGAGCGCAAGTCGGGCAATTGGTTCTTACAAAGCCAGGTGCTCCGCAACCATAACACGAAACCTTCGGCTGAGACGGCGACGGAAACTGAGTTTCCGTTTCAGCATAGTTGGTCTTATCAATTGGTGGTGGTTTCGGTTTTTTGGATTTCTTGTTACAGTTAGCAATGGTATGACCAAAAGATTTACAGTAGTTGCATCGTAACTTGAACCCTTTACGCTCATTTTCGTAACCTTCCGCTTTTGGGTGCGCTTTAGTCTTTGCCAAATCTTGACGCTTCTCATTCAAAATTTGTTCAATATCTCTTGCTGCATTGAGAAGTTGGTCAAAGGTGGTGAAAGCAGTGCGTGGCAGTTTTTCCCTTATGTTGAGATGCAGGAGATAATAAATGAGGTCCAGCTGCACTTCTTCTGGGAACTCCATACGGGAGTATGAGGCAAACTGCATCCTCTTTTCCCTGATGAACTCTTCTGTGGTGATCGTAGGGAGTTGCTTCACAGAAGTGATCTCATATAAGACCAGGGACCCTGGTTTCTTTGGGGCAAAACTGTTGCGCATCCTATCCTCAAAGTCCGACCATGTAGTGACCTTATGCTTAATACCTTGCCACCACTTCGCAGCCTCATCTTTAAGCAACAAGGGTAGACCGGCGAGTGCTTCACTGTCGGTGATGTGTTCAATATCTTTGAACGTCTTTACAGCTGCTAAAAATGCTTCGAGAGCCTCTACGTCTTTTCTGCCATCATACGAAGCTTGACAGAACGCCAAGGAGCTGCGCCTACCCGTGCCAATTGTAGTCAAGAGCTCCTTGAATTGCTCTGTAGAAAAGTTCGTCATTCTTGCGGAAGTACTCGTACTTTTCTTCACAGTAGTTTGCCGACCAAACTTCGTCACAACTAATTTTGGGGTGGGATTCACGCTGGAACGTCCCGCCACTTTGCCAGGAGTGTGTGGAGAAGTGGGTGAATCCGTTGAGCCCGGAAATTGATTTGCAGGTCTTGCAGCTGCTCGTCCAGCTCCTCCAGGTGGTGACTTGAAAGAGCGTCAGA
Source organism: Agriphila geniculea (assembly GCA_943789525.1). NCBI lineage: Eukaryota > Metazoa > Arthropoda > Insecta > Lepidoptera > Crambidae > Agriphila > Agriphila geniculea. The sequence goes on along the minus strand of OX038879.1, from coordinate 989,486 downwards.
TGTCGCAGAATCCTCAGGTAAGTTTCCAGATCCAACAGGTGCACGTCCAGGTCCTCCAGGTGGTGTGATGGTGACCTCCAGGTGGCCACTCGTTGAGGCGCCAGATGTAACGGGGCGACGTACGGGGAGTGAAGAAAGACGACGATGGGTAAATGAGAAGAGGTTTATTAGGTACTGATGATAAGTAGCAGTACAGAAACCATAAATATTGACCGATATGACGAAGTGACTACTAGAGTTGAGACGTATTTACTGGAACAAGTCTTTGGAATAAGTATTTGCTTGGACGTCTAAATACTAAGTATCGAATCAGCGTCCAACGCGTTTCGAGTATTTAGAAGTATCGACGGCGTACATTACTCAGTTACTCACACAAACTTAGAAACTCATAGAGTCGGAGGAGACTCGGACTTCGGAGACGCGTTCGGTACGCGTTCGATCTAAGTGTGAGTGAGTTCATTCCTATTCATTTAAGATCAACCTTAACGTTATGCGTTAAAACTTATTTTTGTATGCACTGTGATTAGGAAGCGTCTGACACTATATTAAGGGGAAAGCGAGTCCGAAGATTTTCTATCTGTCTTGTTTCCGCATATTAGACAATGATACCTTAACATATTGTAAATAAGGTCCATATTTTTCTAGCCGTGAACGTTTGCTTAGTCGCGTGTGTTTTTATTCATATTTGAATTATCAGATCACTTTTGTTTCGGCATCTCGTATTGTTAATATAATCTCGGATAAATATGCATTTATTAAAGTTAAGGAGATACTTACTCGTACGATTTTGGTGATGTTGGAATTTTTGGAATAATTCAATTAATTTATTGAGTGGTTTCGCTAATACGAATGGTAAAGGTGTATTAACTGTAAATAAAAAAGTTAAATAGGTTGGTAGTGTATTTGATGCGAACATGTCTGTTTACTTTCTGTCTTTAAATAAACATTTTGAGTATTTTTTTAACTTTTAAATACTATGGCTCCAAAAAGAAGTTTAGCGTAACTATTTTGAAGATAAAGTTAGTTATAATGCTCAATGTATGTTTTGTAATTCAGAAAATTGTGCAGAGTGAATATAAGTGCTTACACACGTAAGCGAAAAGATACTAGATATAGTAAAAAAGAAATGAAAAACGCATACTTCTAAATACTCGTGGAATAGGTTTATGGAACAAGTATTTTGATGTACTCGTACTTACAAGACTCGGTACTAGGGATGGTGCGTATTTACGCGACCAGGTTTTACGACCAGGTTTTTGCTTCCAAGTATGAAAACCAGGTGCCAGCCCCAAATACTTGCAAGACGTTCAAAGTATTTTACTTGGACACACTCACCGCACTTGCAAAGGCAAAAACCTTTAAAGTACCTGAGCCCTTCAAAATATGAGTAGGAAATCAATATTTAGCTCGTTAGGAATAAGTAACATAATCGCCTAAAGTGAAAAAATACTTTGAAACCTTCAAAGTATTTTTTTTGGCAAAACCATTTTGAACCTTATTAAAACAAACTTTGTGACTAATCTTCAACAAAATACTTGAAAGTATTTTTACTCTTGGGTTAGTTCGACCGAGTCCGGCTAGCTCGGATAGTTGTGGTTGGGTTGGATATTGTTCGGACAGCATCGCGTACGATCGGCCATAAAAAAAGTCCATTACTTCAGCAGGGCAGGTTGTAGGATTTTAAAATGGTTGGGGAAAAAATATAAAACTGAATAAACCGATATCTCAATCAGGGGCGGATCCAGGATTCAAGTTTGGGGGGGGCCCTCGGAGCCTCGGGTCTAGGGTTACCTTACATAGATATCTATGTAAGGGAGGATGCCTTAGGATGCACAAAACGCCTGATTTTTCAGAAAAATGCTTGTCTATAGGAAATAAAACGGCCGCGAAGCGCGATTTTTAGTCAGTTTTATCCACTAGTCTTGTACTCTTGCCTGTCTTTAGTAAAAAAAATGGCCACGCAGCTCAATTTTTAGACAGTTTCATTCACTAATCTTATCTGTCTTTAGTAAAAAAATGGCCGCGCAGCATTATTTTTAGTTAGTTTCATCCGTTATACTTGTTATACTTGCCTGTCCGTAGTAAAAAAAAACCGCCCAAGTGCGAGTCGGACTCGCGCACGAATCGCTTCGTACCAAAAAACGGCAAAAAAAACGTTTTTTGTATGGGAGCCCTCCTTAAATATTTATTTTATTCTGTTTTTAGTATTTGTTGTTATAGCGGCAACAGAAATACATAATCTGTGAAAATTTCAACTGTCTATCTATCACGGTTCATGAGATACAGCCTGGTGACAGACAGACGGACAGACAGACAGACAGACGGACAGCGGAGTCTAAGTAATAGGGTCCCGTTTTTACCCTTTGGGTACGGAACCGTAATAAGCAGCCGCGCAGCGCGATTTTTAGTCTGTTTTATCCACTAATCTTGTCTGTCTATCTATAGTAAAAGATACAGCCCGCAGCTCCACTTTTAGTCAGTATCATCCACCAATCTTGTCTGTCTTTAGTAAAAAACGGCCGTGCAGCACCATTTTTAGACAGTTACAACTGTTATATTTGTACTCTTTCTTGTATATACTAAAAAAAGCGGCCGCGCAGCGCGATTTTTAGTCAGTTTCATCCACTAATCTTGTCAGTATTTAGTAAAAAAAACCGGTCAAGAGCGAGTCGGACTCGCGCACCGAGGGTTCCGTACAATCATAAATATATTTGGATATGTTATTTTAGGACAGTCTTTAAAAAAGTAGGATAAACGGCAGACAGGTGGAAGGGCGAACAGGCGGACAGTTAATTTACAAATCCTGCTTATGGTGACTGAAAAACGTTTCAGCCACTCCACATTGCAAAATGTTTATATTACTAGTCCATCAGCCATTTTAATGTCCCCACTGCTGGGGCACAGGCCTTCCTTATGGGTGGATAAGGAGGACGGGCCATAACCCACCACGCGGGCCCAATGCGGATTGGTGGGTGTTAACGACTGCAAATCAGCCGGGACCAACGGCTTAACGTGCCTTCCGAAGCACGGAGGAGCTCGAGATAATAAATATTTGGTCACCCATCCCATGACCGAACCTTGCGAAAGTTGCTTAACATCCGCAATCGCTGGTCCAGGCGCTAAACCACTGCGCCACCGAGCTCCTCGTTATTATTATATTACTATATAGTAATATATATAATTACTTAGTAAAGTATGAACTTATTCTTCGTTTATTCGTACGGCAAATAGTAGGTAATTATATTTGAACCAGCCACCAATTTATTATTGTAGTGTTAGGTTGCGCCATCTCTTGACCCATAGTGGAACTACTTTTTGCCCTGTCCTAAGCATGCTAACCTAGCATGCTTAGGACAGCGCCATCTGTTGACTGGTAGTGAAACTAAAAAAAAATTGTTTTTTTTTTTGAATTTCTAAAAAAGTGTGTTATATTGAGACATCGTTTTATTTTTCCTGTAATCTTTACATAAACTACTATCACATAGAATTATTTCAGATTTTTCTCTTTGCAAACTTCGGAGATAAGGGGGGGGGAACGGTATTTTTTTTTACATTTTTCATCATAAGTCGAAAACTATGCGGCTTAAGAAAAAAGAAAAAATTGTTTTAAAATGTGCAAACAGCGCTCTTTCATATGATACCCCACATGCCCTAATCACCTCACTTAAAATTTTTAAGACCCCTTTTCAGTCCCTGTTAAAAAAAAAATATTAATTTTATTATTTCTTTCTTATTTGCAAAATAGTTGGGCAAATGTCATCTAAAACTATTCCAAATTTCAAGTTGATACCATTAGTAGTTCTCGAGATATCCAGCTGTGACAGACAGACAGACTGAGTCACACCATAAGGGTTCCTTTTTTACCATTTTGGTACGGAACCCTAAAAACGGTCACGCAGCGCCATTTTTAGTCAGTTTCATCCGTTAATCTTGTACTTTTGGCTGTCTTTGGTAAAAAATACGGCCGCGCAGCGCGATTTTTAGTTAGTTTCATCAATTAATCTTGTCTGTTTACAGTAAAAAACGGAGCCCACGCTGCGCCATTTTTATCCAAAAATCTTGCAATATGTGATTTCATCCGGGCAGACGGGTATTTTTTAATGCAAGTTCAATGTTATCCGCAAAGGTAATGGGCTTCGTGGGGGGGGCCATGGCCCCCTTGCCCCCCCCCCTGGATCCGCCAATGATCTCAATACATTAACTCAAACTGAAGAAACAAAATTTTCTGAAACATGCTTGGAAATTCGAACATTATGTTAACAATCTTTTTCGAGATAAATCGACGTTGTTGTTTTAGTTAGGAATAAGCTCCTTTATTCATAGAAAATCAAATAACACTTAAATACTTTTTTAATATCATGTTGTGGTTGTGGCAGATGTAGTAAGGTTTAAGTGTATTACCCCCGTCAATTGGTAATGCGCTGGAACCTTGTCACATTAACATCCACGTTGACGTGATCCGCAACTAAAAATGTCATGAAACAAGAAAATTCTAATAGGTAATCTAATATATTAATTATTGCATTATTATTTTCATTAAGATAGGGTCTAGGTATATAAGAATTTTAAAATTTTTTTTCTTTTTTGAGGTTAATATCATGGCCGCCAGGTACATTACCAATTAACGGGGATAATATTCCAAGCAATATTTGTTCTTTTGAAATGCAAACAATGGCCTTTATTTTTTTTTATAATGTTGATGATGAACTCTTTTCCCAAGGCCTTTGGAACAGTCAGATTATGTGCTTAATCTGAAGTTTTTATTTTGGCTCCGTGGCTGAGAGGACTAGTAATAATAAACTCTTTTATACCCCAATCTTTTTACTCTCGTGCGACTTATTTCTAAAAGTTTAACCTACATAATATTACATTCACACATTTGACATTGTTATAGTCACTTTTGTCATTAAAAAGGTCCCATGCCCCACCAATAGAAGAAGCTACTATTTGAAATACCTATACACTTAAAAAGATAATTAAACAAAAACATAGAACGAGTTCTCTTTCTTTAATAATTTAAATTACACTCAAGAATGTCCAAGAAAGAATAAACTATGGTCGGGATTTTGTACATTAATTACGTAGGTCCTGTTGGATTAGCACACAGGAAGGTACAACTACTCATTTCTCAAAAAGAAATGCAGATTTTTTATAAACAGATGTTTTACAGATGCGATGTACAAAAATCCCCAACTTTTATTATCAAAGATTGCCGGTAAATTCTTTATCTATTGTTTTGTTATATTGTGTTCATTATACTGGTGGTTGCTCGGCCGCCTGCCACCCGTGTCCCGCATTATTATTTTCTGTTTTATTGACTGTTTTGGGCTGACTTATTTGGTACCTGCTAGCCTAAAATGATAAGTGATTTTTATTCAGATTTGTCGGAATTGAAGCAAGTTGCTAGCGCACTAGTTTAACAAAGCATTTCAAGTAGAAAAAAATCTAGTCTATATAAACTTACATTACATTATTAACTAAAAAATAATAATAAAACCATAATAACTGTAATTAATATTAAAAATGCTCTTATCTAATCATCTAATCAAAAATAGCTTCGTTCTGAAACCAATCATCTGGTTTTTAATAAAAAACGTGTAAGGTCTCTTTTCAAAACCTTCAAAGTATTTTTTTGGCAAAACCATTCTCATTCTTATTTGTATGACATTAGTGAGCAATCTTCAATAAAATACTTTGCAATTGTAAGTATTTTACTCGAGCCCCGAAACACTTGCAAGACTTTAAAGGTTTATTACTTGGACGCACTCATCTGGTATTTTAAACCCTTAAAATATGAATAGGATATTACAATTTATCTGTTCGGGTTAAGCAACATAATTGCTTGAAGAGAAAAAAACTTGCAAACCTTCAAAGTATTTTTTTTGCTGAAACCATTTTGATCCTTATTAGTAAGATTTTAGTGATGAATTATCAACAAAATACTTTGATAGTATTTTACTCAGCTTAACTCGGTCGAGTTGGGCTGGCTCGGTCAGGTTTGCACGCGATTATGTTCCTTATAAAATACAAATAAGGTCTATTTTTCCATGATGGTACAAAAATACTTGCAAGTATTTGCACCCTGGTTTTTCGCCCTGGTTTTTATTACCTTACGTACAAGGTAGCCCTGGTACTGGATTTTGCAAGTACGACTCATGCCTACTCGGTACGTGTTTGGCCTAGTACGTCTCATCTCTAGAGACACCGAACAGGTTAAAGGATCCTGAACTTTGTACTACACCCAGAAGTGAACCACCGCTATAGTAGCTACCTACTGGATTCGATACAAAACAAAATATTCGCAGAGGACTTATAGGACTGCGTAACAAACTCGATACCGCGGTTCAAAACGCTACAGCGCCATCTAGTTACCACATTAGGAACTATATATATGGGAGACAAATGTTTAGTTCAATAATGCGGTTATTCATGTTTATAAAATATTATGTTGTGTTACACTACTATTTAATACATTTTGGTATTAAGTGATTCTATAGTTTGATTTAGTTAAGACCATTCGTCTTAGTATTTTCTTAACTCGTCATTTATTATTCACTTCTCAAGCTTACGCGCTCACTAGACATGAAATAAAACACTAACCAAAAATCAAACCAAATACCAACTAAATACCAAAGTACATTCAATAAAACCGCGCTAGTATCCGTTTAAAAGTGTTTTATTTCATCGTCATTTATTCATAGTTTCTAGAACATGGTATTAAAATCATCTTAAGTTTATCTATAAAATCATTTATTTCTTAGTGAGTTTTAAAAGATACTTCAATTATTCAAAAGAGTTTTAAGTGAGCTTTCAAATAATCTGAGTATTAGTAAAAAATATATTTTAAGTTTTAAGTGTAGGTGTACTTAACTTGGTTTTTAGTATTCTTTATTTGCTTAACTAGCGGTAGTTTAAAACTATTTAGTATTAAAGAAAGAAAAGACTTCAGGAAATCCTTTTTGATTTAGCAAAATCCAACTACAGATATGTAAGATTTAATCACTAGTCATAATTGCTACTTGGGTGAACTCCTCGTATCATTCAGCCAGCGTAACATTTCAATGTGATAATAACACCGGAAAATACTGTTTAATTTGGTAATAAAAACACTTGTTGTCAACTGTCGTTTACACTAGATAAAACGTAGACACAATAATTAAAGTAAATTATTTACTTTGCTTTGTTGTTTGCTATCTTTTTGGGACATACGTCATTCATTCTTGCTGGACGCTTTGGTAGTGTGGAGTGAGCTTTTGTGAAGTCCTTCTGTTTACAAAATAGGCAGATTTTAGCCTAATGCTATTTATAATAATATTTATAGAAAAGATTTTCCGAAAGAAATAGTAAAAAAATAGTATCTTTAGTCCTTACTTTTTTATTAGAAATTTGTCTTCCTACTTACTTGAATAAATATTATTATAGTACCGACTTACCTGTGTAAGTAGTTACACCTAATCTACAAAATAGGTAGGTAGGTGTATGTACCTAAGTATACCTATCTTACAATTTTTTTTACGCATGGCCTTATAGATATCAGTAGGTACCTATTACCAACCTGTACCTACACAATTTAGAGCTCCAAATCGAACTCATGAAAGGAAATTCAAATTGGATGCTTATAATGTAGGTATATAAGTATATATAGGCCATCTCCACACTAGTGAGCCCTGAGCCGCCTACTTGTCAAGCCAACCACAGCGCAGGCGCATGACGCGTGGTCGCGTCGTGTGGTGTGTCTGAGCGGGCGACGGGATTGGGCTGGACAGCCGCCGGCCGCACCAGCGCGGGGTGGGGTGCCAGCGCCGTGGGCATAAGGCACCCATTACACGGTAGGTTTTGCTGTCAGTTATTAACCACAGTCACGGCTGTTTATGACTGACGATTTTAACCTACCGTGTAATGGGGTGACTGATGGTTGCATGAAGTTGATTATTTTTTTCTTTCCATCAGTCAGCCAGTCAAATGTAATTCATGACTGATGGTATTTGACTGACGCTTGCATGAGCATGTAATGGCTGCCTAAGATATTTATTCTTATGCCGTGGGGTTTAACAAGGACTGACAAAGTTTAAGTTAAGAGGGCTTTCTGAAATTTACGCGCTCGGGTTTTAGGTATTTACGGCTAGACCGCAGCGCGAAGTGAGCGCGCGTGTGCGTGTGTGCGTTTCTCCACACGTACGGCACACAGTTGCTAGCATTTGCTACAACGACCGAACGATCTTGATCTGTACTTATAGCCGCGTATAGGAGCTCAGTCGCAATTATTTTCACCGATAAAACTAAAGCTAAATCGTTACCGTTTCAATTTAGTTTACACACAAATACTTGCTTTAGTTTTTTTGAAGGGAGTCTAATTATTTTATCCATTTATTGAGTCCCAATATATGGATAATGAGAGTTTTTATAGCTAGATAATTAAATAATTTAAAAAATCCTTGGGCTGGTCACCTTGTCATGTCCATATATTTAAAAAAAAACTTTATCAAATACAAGTATAGTTATTAAAAATGGGAAGTAAACAGTGTTTAGTGCCTTCATGCCCGAAGAACAGCACAACAGTGATACGTTATTCGTACCAATCCAAAGCTTTTGCGAGAACATGTTGTTGTGCGAGAAGAAACTATTTTAGTTGAACATGTTGAGATAATATATATAAATAAGTCAATGGTTGAACGAGTTATTATGCAAAATAAACAATTCAAAATCCTGAAGCTCCACCCTGTTGTTCATCAAAACATGTAGGCTACTTGGATCAAATCGTCATGATTGCTTGGCAGGATGACATAATAAAAATTTGTGAAAATAATATGTGCACTTTTATTTCTATTTACTGACTGAGTAGGTATCTAATCTTGTTGCCATGTTCAGTGTCGTTCGAGACGTAGTACTATTAGGTAGGTATTCTGTCTGTACTTCGAGTTTTACTTTTTAAAACCAATAAAAAGCCGCTGAATTTATCCTAAAAGATGACCTGTCAAGTAGGGATGTCGAAAAAAGTTCTATATATATTTTTCGATATACCGATATTTTTCGGGAGATATTAAATACTCTGATATATCGATAGATAATAACATCAAATAAGTGCCCGTTCACACAGGGATCCGTTCTATAGGTCCTTTATCGGTTACGTTTTAATTCGGCGTATGTAATTGTACGAACGAGTTCACACACAACACAGTAGGCATATCGAATTCGTAAGATATTGCTGTTCTAAGTTTGACAGATGACAGTTGTCAAACTTAAAACTGCAATATCTCGAAAAGTACTCATCTCAGATTGATAGTGTCTTTGAAGAAATGAAAGCTCTTGGTGAGATCCTAATTTTAGATGTCAGCTGTCAAATATAAATTTGTCATCTAAAATGAAGATCACCAAGAACTTTCATTTCTTCAAAGACACCATCAATCTAGGATTAGTACTTTTCGAGATATTGCTGTTTTAAGTTTGACATATGACAACTGTCAAATTTAAGTTTAACAGCTGTTATCTAAAATAAAGATCTCACCAAGTCCTGAATTTTGTTATTAAATTCTTTGATCAGCCCCCTGACTGACCTGCATGACCAGCGAAACACGATTTATATCGTGTTTTATCCAGTTTTTTTACATTCCTTTTGGTTTTATCGACACTCAACTGTCAAAATCCATTGTCTTTTGATAGTTAAACGTGATAAATCGCGATATCATATCGAGTTCCTGTGGTAATGCTAGCTAGGCATCCCTAATTACGTTAAAATGGCAGTTGTCAAAACGGATCTATTATATCTGTCAAGACACCTATAATCGCCCGCCCAGCCGCCTCACGCGACGCGCAATGCCCCGCTGAGAAAAAAATTGAATGATAGCCCTTACACTTTTAGGCGCCAACTGTCTAGACTCTAGCTCTATATGAACGGCGGCTTTTTTTCCAATAACAAACGCGATGACTGACTGACTCTCTAGGCCAAGGATGGCGAACCAACGGCACGCGACGCAATGTTTTGGGCACGTCACCGGTCACAAAATTCGTTACGCGACGATTTGATGGCACGTCTATGACCTCATTAAACATTAATATTTGGGGCCATCCATAAATTACGTCACACGAATTTCATGATATTTGACCCCCTACCCCGTCCTTGTCACAGCGGGTAACATTTGTGTGGACCCCCCCTCCCTAGTGTGACGTCACATATTTTACAAGTTTATATCTAGAAATAATGATTTAACTAAAACAACAGTTCAAAAATTTGTTTTATTTCAATTTTAAATGGTTTTGAAATGTGACGTCACAAAATTTAGGACCCCTCCCACACCCTTGTCACACAATGTCACACTTCGTCGACCCCCTCCCTCCCCCTTGACGTGTGACGTAATTTATGGATGGCCCCTTTAGAAAAATGGCAAGTTGATACAAAAAGGTTCGCCATCCCCTCCAGGCTGTGGTCTTGGCAAGTTCTTTCTAATAAAATAAAAAGATGGACATGACAAAAAAAATCCGTATGTACATTTATCTCAAGGACTACTAACTACTACAACTACTAATAGTGGAAACATTTTTTCAAATAAAAGAAAAAATTGTGGCGAGTCAGAATTTTTATTTTTATTGAGAATTTTTTCTCTAACTATATCATAGTTATAAAACGCAAAGTCAGAAACCTAATAGTTACTATGAGGTTTCTGACTTTGCATTTATGTTTATATAGCAGTATATTGTATGTCGATAATAATCAAACAAAATCTATACATATAATAAAGAGATTTCCGTTCATGTTCAAAAAGTTAGGATGGCCAATTTGAATGAGAACTCTAAAGCTAAACCAAACGGATCAACATTATGTGTTCCAGATTTGGTCGCTCTACAACTTTTTTTATACAAAATTATTACGCGTGGCATTTCCGCGGCGGCGGGTGGTCAACCGACGCAGGTCCTACCTCGATGAGCGCCACAGCGCGACTGACTTTGAACGCTTGATGCGCCCGATTTTATACTTACTTTAAAAATTATTTTCACAAAAGATTGATGATGGATATTTTTATTTTTTTTACACATTTATAGTACAATCTTTATTCTTACGTAAAAAATATTTATGTTGCCAAATAACTAATAGATTATGAGATATGCCGTGTTTTCTTGCCGTCAATTTCTCGATTTTTTACTTTCTTAGATGTGATAAAAATACACGTTAATGAACTTAAATTCGAGATTTTCTTAATAGAAGTTCTATTTCAGGATATGCCTCTTCGAATGAAAACTTATTACATTCTTGCCTAGTAATAATTATTGGTGTAAAACTACTTCAAAATTGAGCCTTCGCGCATCATCTGGAAATCGCGCTTTCGAAATCCGCTGTTTTCGTAGTCAATTATCCTATTAAAACGAGTTTTGGTTAATAGAGTTTCAATAAAAATGTATGATATTTATGATGATTGAAGTCAAAAAAAGCTAAAACGATAAATGATGTGTCCAAAATCGCTTCAAAAACTCCCAAGTTCTTGATTTACGTATGAAAAAAACGAAAGGCCTCTTAAATACTTATCATGGTTCTATTTGGAGTTACTTAACCAGAACTTTTAAAAAGCTCATAAAGTAGGTATTCCAAGGTGCGGGTTTATTCATAGGTTCCTACTACAGTTACTAAAGTAGGTAGGTAAAAGGTTTGTAAAAGAATTTTTAATTATTGAGCTTCGCTTGCAAATTCTCTTTCCTATTTACTTTTGAGAATTAATTTTATTTCGGTGTTGTTAACTTGACCAATCTCAAACATTCTTGAAAGGCTGGGTGAAGTTTGTCTTACTTACTAGTAGCGCCATCTAGTACGCTATGCGGTGTAGGTCTCTGAGAAAGAAAACTAAGCGCTATCGCACACGGGCAACTTAGTCGCCCTGCAACTGTTTTGTCTCTGTCTCAAGTCCACGGGTTTATATGGAAGCGCGCACACGAAGCGACGCGGTCGTCTGCAACTTTTCATACAAACCATGTGAGAGACAAAATAGTTGCGGAGACAAAAGTCCCCCGTGTGCGATGGCGCTAAGCGCTATCGCACACGGGCAACTTAGTTACCCTGCAACTGTTTTGTCTCTGTCTCAAGTCCACGGGTTTATATGGAAGCGCGCACACGAAGCGACGCGGTCGTCTGCAACTTTTCATACAAACCATGTGAGAGACAAAATAGTTGCGGAGACAAAAGTCCCCCGTGTGCGATGGCGCTAATGGAGCTGCCATAAACTGCAATACCGACAAAATACAAAGCATTCCTGACGTCAGGCGCGTGCCGTGTATGCCATTTTGTGTTGCGTTTACATGTTACAATTTCGACTCTATGCTGTTTACATAAGGTGTATGTACACTAAGCTAAGCCGCCATGTTTAATTGCGTGTGAATGGAGAACAATGAAGTAGGTATGCCGCTTTTTTCGTAGGTATGGCAGGTCCATCTTATTCTTTCGTCATTGGTGTAGCTACTTTAAATAAGCGAACACAGCTTTTTACCCGACTGCAAGAGGGTTATGTTTTTCGCGCGTATCTTGTAAGTTTGTATGTAATATTCTTTATTACCTCATATCTTTCAAACGGCTGAACTGATTTCCATGATTAACATATCGTTAGATTTGTCTCGTCAGCCCAAGTGTTTTTAAGTAGGTGGCGTTATAAAAAAACCAACATTGCGGCTGTACGGTGCTATAATACGTAGCGGAAAAAAAATTTTTTTTAGAATACTGCAATATGGGTGTCAAATTAAAGGGCTTATTATAAGGATTTTAAAAAGGTATATCATATAAATAATAACTAAAAATAAATAAATAAAAAAATAAATTTAAAAAAATTAAAAACCCGCCTGCCTAAAAAGACAAGTCAACTGAAAAGATGGAAACAAGATTAAATATTAAAGGCAACATTATAACATGCAGTCGGAGGCATATAACTCAAAACATTCATAATGTCACTTTCTTTATGCATGCCTCCGACTGCATGTTATAATGTTGCCTTTAATATTTAATCTTGTTTCCATCTTTTCAGTTGACTTGTCTTTTTAGGCAGGCGGGTTTTTAATTTTTTTTAATTTTTTTTTATGTCATACTTACTCCTGATTTAATAATTGAATCGTTTAAAACTGAGCGGGTTAGCGATAAATCTTAAATGTTATGATAAAATTGTACACTGGGTTGTGTACTGTGTTCATTGAGGATCAGTAACGATTTTTGTTTAGTGGCTTATCAAAAAGCTTATGGCACCACATGATTAACTGCAGAGATGTGAATTATTTGAAATACATGTATTTAAAATACAAATACAAAATACGTATTTGTATTTTGTATTTGAAATACTTTTTTTCAAAATGTATTTTGTATTTTATTTGAAATACTTTTTATGAGGTATTTAGTATTTTTAAAATACAAATTACTTTTTTCTGTGTATTGGTATATGTATTCTGTGGTATAGGTATGTCATGTCAATGTCAAACAAAACAAAACAACCAATCACAGAGCTCGGTAATTTGTCATGACACTTCGTTTTCTATCTATACCAATGGGTTCTAATGGGTGCATTTTAGCAGACTAATCGCTAAAGAGTTCTACACTAGGCAGACGTGAGCCACGTATGCCGATCTGCGTATAATATTAAGGATGATCTCTTTGAACAAATGCTAGTGTTAAAAATCAGTGAAATAATATGAAGTTATTTTATACCATATTTTAATTATTTGACCAGTTTTAACACTAATATTTTTTAAAGCTACAAAGATCCCAAGTTAGAGTGTTTGTAAAAATTAGTCTGCCGTTATCGGCCCAATTTAAAAAAAAAGGATGGTACAGAAACGAAACTTGTTTCCAAGTATAGAGTCTGGCCAACGAGTCGTGTCATTTCAAACCCGCGACAAATTTAAAATTTTCTTTCTCTAGATATTATTATCATTAGGGTTGATATGGCACCAAAAAAATGTATCCCAGTGAAAAAAAGTTATAACCTCCTTAAATAACCTAAAAATAAAAACTAAAATCGTTTAAAATAGCTCAAAAAACCATGAAATAATATTGTAGTCACAAATACGCATATAAATTTTAATAAAAAAACGTCTATTGAAGTCGGTTGGGGCTCGAAAGAGGAAAACTTTTTTTATTCTAAAATCCCCACCCGACTTCATTAGACGTTTTTTTTATTAAAATTGATATGTGTATTGGTGATTTTAATATTACTTCTTGCCTTTTAGAGCTATGTGAAGCTGTTTTTGTTTTTATTTTTAGGTTTTTGAAGGTTTTTCTTTTTTAAAGAAGCTTTTATATTTTTAACTTTTTTGTGGTAAGTGTCTAAGCATGTAATATTTTTTAATTTTATATATTTTCAAAATGTCCATAACTCAATTTCTAAATTTACGCTGTTTGTTTTTAAAGAGTTGTTGTGCTTTTGTAGTCCAAGTCTATTCCAGAACGTCGTAGACCATACTTGATTTGTTTTGGATTGTCACAAATCTACTAATATCACAATCACTATACATATCCTATTTGAGTTTGAGGAGTTCCCTTGAATATCTTCGAAGTCCAAGGTCCAATGTCAATTAAATTAAAAGGACACTTAAGGGTATCCCTTTTCCAACCAAAAATCGGTTTATAATAACCAAGTCGTCAAGGTGGTTAACGCAAAATCGTAGTATTTTCAGGATTATTTGGAAAGTACTGGAACGTTTTAAAAAATAATAAAAATTGGGACCATCTCGCAAGAAAACTCAGTCAAATAAAAAATAACCACCAAAATCGGTCTATAAATATCGAAGATACGCGCGAACAATTATAAAAAAATACAATCGAATTTAGAACCTCCTCCTTTTTTGAAGTCTGTTGAAAAAAGACAACCCGAATGATATTGATAATATCTATATTTGGAAACAAGTTTCATTTCTGTATCATACTTTATAAAAATCGGGCCACAGGTCAAGGGAACAGAGTGGAACAGTTGCATTGTCTAATTGCGTTGTTTTTTGGAAACTGTATTTTTTGCGGTTAATTATTGTTACTTTAGAAGAAAGTTCATGAAATGATCTAGTGTCGGCCACGGTCATGCTCTTTGTTTTCTTATGTTATGTATTAGGCATGAGGGAGGCAGTTGTTTTCATAACAATATACCTAATTTTATCGACAAAAACACCCACATGTTGGGGTCTATCCCCACTCCTGTCGGAATGGCCGCCATTTTAAGGGTCATAATTCAAACAAAAATGACTCTCAAAAAATTCAACGTAGAGCAATAAATTTTGAAGTCGTTTTGTAGATAATATCCCTGTATATTTGATTAATGCAAATGTCCTAGTTTTTGAGAAATGTAATAAAAACTCAAAAAAAGTACACAAATTTCGTATAAATTTTTACTTCAGTAATTTTTTATGACATATTTAAGTCGAAAGTTCACAAATTATTTTTTTAAGTTGATAGGTGGTATTATTAGCTTTCGAACAGTATTTTTGTTATAACTGTAGAACTTCTAAATCCAGAGAAATTTATATTTTTCCGCAAGGTCATCTAAAAAAAAGTCAAATTTAAAATAGCGGCCATTCCAACAGGAGTGGGGATAGACCCCAACATGTGGGTGTTCTTGTCAATAAAATTAGGTATATTTCACGCCTTTAAATTATCGCTAGTTCAAGACCAAAGGCACTGTATAAACATTTATAACGCTTTCTGAAACTTTGTGTTTTTTGTTTATTGCAAAAGATAAAGATAACGTCTTCTAATTAATTATTATGGACTGTGTAGTACCTAGTGTGGTAGTACACTTGTAACTGTTAATAAAAATAATAACAATGATAAAAAATAAAATACGAAAAAGGGTATTTTATTTGAAAAAAGTATTTTGAAAATACGTATTTTGTATTTTGTATTTAAATACTTTTTTTGAAAACTATTTTGTATTTTTATTTGAAATACAAAAAATAGCCAAGTATTTGTATTTTATATTTAAATACTTTTAATAAAGTATTTTGCACATCTCTGATTAACTGTGAAGAAATTTTTACGATATCTCTTAAACCTGAGAAGATATACGAGCTAAAACACTGGTTTTTGGGAGTCCTTATGACGTCATCGCAACGTACGCGAACCTTATGGCGTACGTGATAAAGCACATAATATATTGAGCTTGGCATTTCCTTCAAACCCTATTAACTCAACCATTTCTAAACCGTTTTCAAAAAATCTTTCACTTAGTTTCATAGCTAGGAATATGTTTTAATATTATACCAATAAAAATATAGGATTCAAACCTGTAACTGATCCTCATTGTGTGTTCATAAATTCCTTCGTCTATTTGAGGCTTCGTCTACTAAGCGTGCGGGTTCAAGTCCCGTTTGAAAAGCTACGGGTCGGTGAGTCGATTTTTTCTTATGGGCATTAGTTGCTGCGAATGTCCCCATAAGCTCTACCTATGATTAAAAAGTTATTGGAGATAACGTTTCCTTTTTTGCTGATTTATTCAGAAAAATAATAAACATTATAAAAGGAGTTGTGAATCACCCCGGTTTACCAGAAATGTTGTGTAACCAATGATTTAGCGGTTGGTCTGCTGGAATGCACACTTTGATTGATTAATTGTTTAAAAAAAAGAAAGTCACACAATAAAAAATCACAAAGCTGCTTGCTACTGCTTTGCCTTTGAATTCCTTGTTTTCGTGTGTAAAATTAGGAATTTGCTATTTATTAAATCTATTTATTGACCGTAATGATTTCTGATGATTCGGACGATGAACCGCTATCCATATTAGCCGCGACCAAAAGGTTAGATTCAGAGAATTTCGAGATTAAAAAAGTCAAAACCAGCCATGGAGTTCCTAAAAAGAAGAAGAAAAAGCTGATAGATACAAAAAAATTAACCCTGACCATTAAACTTGGGCAAAATGATAACGAGAATAAAGTTTTGGAGCGGCCGGCCGATGTTTGGTTGTACATGAAAGACCTAAACCCGGCTGGGCCCTACAGTTGCTTGTTATGTTCGGGATGGTTCATAAATAGGACTAAAATGATAGTTCATTACATGACCAACCATAAAAAAGACTTCTGTGGCATTTGCAGGTATGGGCTATTCGTTAGATTATGTAATTATTTGTGTCTAATTCTGTATACTGCCCGGCATATATATTGGCAAGAGAATGAAAGAGACAAAAGATGCGCAGTAGCCATAAACTTAGTGTTTATGGCTTTTGCGCATCTTTTGTCCCTTTCTTTCTCTGGCCAATATATATGCCGGCATCTGTAACAGGCGGTTATTATTGCTAATATTTGTTTGATCAGACTTTTAGTACATATTATAACAATAATTATTAAGATGTACTTATCTGTATCTTTATTGTCTAGTTCTTGCTTCTGTATCTAGACTTTAAATTTGGGTGGGGGACTACCACATCTCGCAAACCAAGGAGTGACTGACTCGCTCGCTAAATTTGATTTAGTCCTGTTCTGTGTGTTATGGATTTCAAGGGGGGATAAATCCAAACTATCCCTCCCTCTAGATACGTGCCTCTCTGTACTTACGGAATACATTATTACAAAGTTATATTATATTAGCACACTGCTGACCTTCCCGAAACACACGGAGTAGTAACGGCTACATTTGCTGACGATACTGCACTATTGGCTAGCAACAAAGATCCCCAAATAGCTTCCAACCATTTGCAAGTTAGCCTTTGTAAAGTTAGATGACTGGCTCCAGAGATGGCGAATCAAGGCAAGCGCTTCTAAATCTGTGCATATTACCTTTACACTTGAAAAGAAAATTGTCCACCAGTGACCTTAAGAAACAACACTCTTCCTCATCATGAAACGCCTCAAGCGCCATGACATCCAGGGTCTAGAGAAGCGTTTTGACTGACGGGGGAATCTTCCGCTGGGGAGCACCCTCAAATTCCAATGGCACATTCAACAAGCCTACTAAAAGTTCTAGGACTGATTGTAGACGAAAACACAAAAAATATATATTAGCTCTCATTCCACTTAACACTTGGGGTTTTTTGTTTTAATTTTCATTATATAACTAGGGTCGGTCTAGCTTCAGGGCATACCAGGACTTTTCCCAGTGAGCTGGCCTCTCTGTGAGCCCATAGCTGGACCTGGAGCTGGAAAAATCGGGGTTTTTTTTGGTCCCAGACCGATGATGACTTTACTTGAAGTAAATAATTTATAAAGTATAAAAATAAACATTACTTACTAACTTTACTACCCTGTTTCAGATACTTTGTGGCAGACAGGGAAGCATGGACAAAACATATGACATTTCATTCACCATGGTCTTGTTCTCAGTGTAATGAAATATTTCCAACAGAATTAGAAATGCGACAGCACTTGAGTACAAAACACAATCTCGTACATTGCCGTCTCTGCCACTTCAGGTTGTCCGATGATGATCAATACAATATGCACCTGCTCCAAAAGCATAATGTAACTAATTTACTAAGTAAAACCCAAGACATCCTCTGGAATCACGAGTACGATGGTTGCCCCAAGTTTATTTGCGTTTTGTGTTCAAAATCAAATAATTTATCTATTAACTTCTTCAATCATTATATGGGCTATCACCGTTTCACATTGAAATGTTTTTCTAACTATATCGCTGGGAGCGACGTTCCATTTACTGTAGATGGAGCAGATGTAAGCTCGCAGTTTGTCGATGAGGAACTAAATTCAGTAAAGTTTGGTTACGTAGATTTAGAAAAAAAAAGTCAAGACAGTCAGGAGACTGATAGCGTTGACGGAAATAACATCATGAATGCTCTTATACCAGAAATCAAACAGGAAGTTACAAGCGAAAATGAGGAAACATCAGTAACGGTGAACAACTCTAAACTTGAAGAGGAAAGGTCGGAGCCTAAACCAGTGCCAAAGGAAACTGAAAAGAATGATCTCTTAGACTCCTACCTAGGAGAGGAAGACTTTGACGTAACATCTATGGAGCTAATTGTATTGCAGAAGTGTTACTTCGACTATATTGATCTAATTATTAGTCTAATAAATGACAAAATACTGCCAGAAGAGTCCTCAGTAGACTATGCAAATGCGAATGCTAATATTACAATGAGAATTTTTTGCTCTCTGTGTGAGAGTAATATTGATTCAGTGCAAGAGTATACAATGCATATGAAAAAGATGCATTCGGTGAAGGCTGAACCGATATACACTTGCAGAGTGTGTGCAACTACATTTAACACTTTACAAGAATTAGAAAATCATGTTTCTGAAGAGCTAAAAGAATTTGATGATTTATGGATGTGTCAGTTTTGTGAAAAAGAATTTGATAACAGAGAAGCGACGAGGAAACATCTTAATGAGCACTGGGATGTATTGGAGTACGACAATTGTTTCAGTCCTCATCTTGGATTCAAATGTAAATATTGCCCAACTTTGTTTTGGAATGAAACTGACAGAAAGACACATCAATTGAGGGTTCATTTTAATAGGCATAAAGAAGATTGCTACAAATGTGAGGGCTGTTCTGAAATATTTAGTGATAAGGTATAATATTGTTTATATTAATAATAAACAATTAAGTTATCAGAGCCATCAGTTAATAAATAAATCTTTAAACATATCTTCAGAAATTCTCTTTAAAAAACTTTTAAATTGACCATTATTTTCAGGTTTGGTTCGTTCACCACTACTTAGAAAAACATAAAAGCGAACAAGACAACACAGCATATCTTTTCAAATGCTGCCTGTGTTGCGTAGTCTTACCTACTGTGGAAGAAATGAGGTCGCACTTCGGTGCTGACCATCCGGAGGCAAGGAAGATCTTCTGCTCGTTGGGGTCATGTCGCTACAGGCCACTTTGTCATAAGAAGTCATTTAAAATACATGTAAAGGTAAGTTACTGGCCGATTTCAATTATCTATCCTCTGTAAGAGAGAGACTTTCTTAAGATTTGTTGCCTAGATATTTCTGTTAAGGGTCCATGATAGGAAAACATGGTTTGCGGGGGTCATATTTTTATATAGAAAACATAAAGTTGTAGCCACAAAAAAACATACAACAATCTAAAGAGATTCTCTAGTAGCTACAAGTATTAAATTGCGTATAAAATTTACAGATGATTGTAAAAATAACAGAATATCATCAAAAGCGGAAACATATTTAATTCTACATTAAAATAACCTTTAATGTAATGTAGCTCCAATAACTTATTTTCAAGAAAGATAATGATGAAAAAACAACGCAAAACATCGAAAAGTACAGAAGTGAAGTTATTTTCAATATGCTTAACACAATAAGAAAAAGACAGAGACAAATGTTTCTGCATAACCGAGCCTTAAATGACGAGAAATAACAACAGTTGCCTAGTATCAGATCCATAGTATCCATCTCTTACCTCACTGAAGATAGATTATTGAAATCGGGCTGAATACTTTTACACCCCCAATCAAGTAACAGATGTGACCATGCGAAAATTTTTCTATGTCTATGGATGTGACTAAAATAATAATGGTATATCTTTTATACCTTTAAACAAGCAATTCTTGTATATTTATTTATTTATAAATTTATTTCTGTGATCTCAGAAACGGCTCTAACGATTTCGCTGAAATTTGGTATATGGAGGTTTTCGGGGGTAAACAATCGACCTAGATTAGTCTTATGTTTGGGAAAACGCGTGTTTTCGAGTTTTCATGCGTTTTTCTTTCGACGCAGAATATGGATAATTTTGTTAACGCCATCTTTATCGTTTTTATTTTTATGTCTTGCATCAAGTGTTTTTTGGTTAGAGTAGCAGACAGAGTGATTTCTAAACTAGTTGAAAGTTATTTACTCTCACGATTACCTATCTGAATGTAGTAGATATTAAATTTTAACCTACCTACCCATTGTGTGTAACCTTTTGATAATTATTGTGATGGAAAATGACCTCACTTTAAATGTGGAGCTCATTTTTCAATCTTGACGACTCTGTATGAAATATACAGGGAGAAAAAAGCAGCCCTTGACGAGTTTCTTGCCGGTTCTTCTCGTTACAAGGTCTCCCGCTTAGGGTTTGCGAACCGATGGCGTAGCTTCTATGACATTCACAAGTGCTTGTAACAGCCTAGACTGAATAAATTATTTTGAATTTTGAATCTAGCAAAGACTTTTGAAATAGGTGCTTGGCTAGCATGCTATGCGGCAAGCAGAGGCTGTGTAGTAAAGTATCACGACATAATAAAATATACATAGCACTTCAAAGATGGCGATACTCCGACTATTACCAATTAGTTTTTGGTAAATAAAAAAGAAATTATAACTACTTATACTACGTTTTATAACACCACCATATTACAACTACCGCTCAGATATTTTATGTTTTATCTGAGACAATTATTGCCCTTTGCCAGTCTGTCCATTACACGGAAGCGATGCAACAAGAGCACACGAGCATGTGCATAATCTGCGGGCGCGACTTCGCCACCGCGCGCGCCTGCAGCACGCACATGACGCAGGTGCACGGCCCGGGCAAGTTCAAGTGCAAGCTGTGTCGGGAGGTCATGTACACCAGCGACGAGAGGTACGTGTAATCTTTCTTCTTTCTTAGCGAGTGAGGATTAGTGGCCACCTCTGCTGTTCAAGCCGCCTGTAGGGCCTCTGACTTGGCTTAACGATTGTTATCAGATGAGACAATTAATAAAAACCGACAAAGCGCGCGTCGGCTCGCGCACGAAAGTTTCCGTACCAAAAAACGGCAAAAAAATCACGTTTGTTGTATGGGAGCCCCCCTTAAATATTTATTTTATTCTGTTTTTAGTATTTGTTGTTGTAGCGCCAACAGAAAAGTTCTAACTATCATGGTTCATGAGATACAGCCTGGAGACAGAGAGACAGACGGACAGCGGAGTCTTAGTAATAGGGTCCCGTTTTTACCCTTTGGGTACGGAACCCTAAAAATGATACGAAGGTGGAATGAAAAGTTCGTGGCCTAGTCCAGATAACAAAATAAAATAAATACACAAATATTTGTAAATATTTTTTAAAGAGTTTGATGTAAAACCCAAGTTTCATTTATAATAATACAAATTTATCACTAACTTAGTATTAATTTTTAAGTAAACTGTTTCAATGTAGTTCGATTACATCATCATGTTTGTAACTAGATTGCCACATATCCGACGGTGGGAGCCTGCTGATCTGTGCTAACGGGTATTTACTTACCCATTTCAGACGTCAGTCTCACACAAACCTAGCTTAGTACATATAATATAATAAGGTATTATTTAAGATTAATGTTTGTGATGAGAAAATAAAGATTATTATTATATTATTATCAATAATAAATCGATATTCCTGCTGATCAGCTTCAAATAACTCCAAACAATCACAAGAAATTATGAAAATTTCTCTTTTTTACTCTTCTATAGAAAATTGATTTTTGCTGTTCCCGATGACACCTTGTGAAAGCCCAAATCGTTGAAAATCATATGTTTTTGTCTGCTCGTATAAGATCCCCTGATCTCAGCTATCTAGTATCCCCATGACTTCGATCTGCAGTCTCCAGATATTAAATCATATATTTTTTCGATATTGTAGTTGGTAGTGGACCTCTTATTTATTAATAGTTGTTTTGTAAGTGGTTAAATTGTAACCTTTCCAAAAGGTGTTCTTTAAAACAAAAAATAGTTTTGGTAATTAAGTAATTTCTTAAAATTACCACTAATTAAACCACTTAAAATAAGAAAACTAAGGCATATCTCAAAAACGTAAGCAATTAAGATTGTTGTAGAGGATTTAAGAATAAATGTTATCTGAATACATTTCGTGTTTTTTACACGACTTGCCAAAGCAAAAAAGAGTCGTATGTGTTCAGGGTTCATGTATGTTTGTGGGTATGTGAGTTTCTTTATTCCACCATAACTTCTAAATGCCTGAACTGATTTGGATAAATGGGGTATCGTTAGAATCCTTACAGCATCCCGAGTGACACTGGCTATATTTTTTTTAAGAAAAACCGGCCAAGTGCGTGTCGGGCCACGCGCAGTAGGGTTCCGTAGGTACATTATATACCATACCATATTTTAATACCGCTATCATTTTTCGTCTGAAAAAATAACTTTGTTTTTCACAGTGTTTGTATGAATGACAAAGTTATATTTGCGGTTTTGGAAAATGTACTATATCTCAAAAACTAATTACTGTATCTCGTTCAAACCAATTTTCGTTGAAAGTTTTTATTAAGATCTATAGCATATATTTTTTTTTAGATTTTTCACCCTCTTACTTTAAAAGTTAAAGGGGGGGGGACACACATTTTACCACTTTGGCGGCAGATATCTTTCAAACGGTTGACTTTGAAAAAAAATAGTCTTAGGAACCTCAATGTCATTTTTAAAGACCTATCTATAGACACCCCACAAGTATTGGTTTGATGAAAAAAAATATTTTCAGTTTCAGTTCCATGTATGGGGAGCCCCCCCTTAATCTTTTATTTTTTTTATTTTTGTGTAAAAATCGTAAAGCGGTTCACAGAATACACCTACTTACCAAGTTTCAACTATGTAGTCTTAATACTTTTGGAATAAAGTGGCTGTGACATACGGACGGACAGACAGACAGACAGACAGACAGACAGACAGACAGACAGACAGACAGACAGACAGACAGACAGACAGACAGACAGACAGACAGACAGACAGACAGACATGACGAATCTATAAGGGTTCCGTTTTTTGCCATTTTGGCTACGGAACCCTAAAAAAGCAATATGGGGCTGTACGACGCCATTTTCAAATGTGAAAATTTTTTTTTCTTCTTTTATTACAATATGGGCATCAAATGAAAGGCCTTGATAAGCACATTCCAAAACTATATAATATGTCACTAAAATGTGTGAAAAAAAAAAAAATAAATTAAAAAATAATAAAAACTCGACTGCCCTGCCAAATCCGAACTAAAAAGTTAAACAACAAGTGTCATTGCAGTCGGGGGACCTCTTTGATCATAAATTGTTCCATAATAAGGTCCCCCGACTGCAATGACACTTGTTGTATGAGCAGCTAGGTTTTGTGTTCTAGTGAGCCCCATGAGAGTTGTTGTTGTAAGTAGTAGTTGTGTCACACTCGGAGTTGTTGTTGTAGTTGAATGAAAACACTGATTCCCGTAAAACTTGTAATAAGTATAAAATAAGTAAAAATAGTAGTAAGTTAGGATGCTGATTTGTTTCGCGGTAAATCAGTATAACGAGTGCGCAAAGTTAGTAACAAACAATAACATTTATAACGTGAGTCGCGCTGATGTATGCAAAACGGTGTGCGGTGAATGAACCGTACACTTGTTCTTGTTGTTTAACTTTTTAGTTCGGATTTGGCAGGGCAGTCGTGTTTTTAATATTTGTTTTTATTTATTGCCATATTGAGCCGTGACGTGTGCATGAATTATACCTTCAACGCGCAGAACGTAAACACGTAAACATGTTTAAAGTCTAAAAACAAAGTGATTAAAAGTAACATCAAAGTAAATTAACTAATATGTTTTGGAAACTCGAAACCCCACACTGTAAAATGATGTTAAATTTTCATTTGTAGCTTTTTTAATAACTAAAAAAAGATCTTAGTATATGATAATAATGCATATGCTGATAAAATTTTGCAGAAATACTGCGAATACTCACACGAAAATAATAGTAAAAAAAATTTCCTTGAGCCCACGTTTCAAAGATTTCTCATAGACTGTTGAAAGACTAGAGCAAAATATGAGGGTACTTTGAACATTCTAGGATGGTCCCTTCAATGTCAGGCCGCGTACTTTTCAATCCACCCTCGTATATTTTTAATGCACAAATTGACATCACATACGCCTTAATTCTAAAAAAACCATCTGCCTAAGAGGTGAATAAACTCGATATTAATTTTTACTGTAACGTTTTTAGAAAGCTTCACTACCTAATCCGGCACCCCGGGCGGCACCCGTTCTCGTGCGCGGAGTGCGGCAAGTCGTTCCAGCACAAGTCCTCGCTGTACATGCACAAACAGGAACACAGGCCCAACCAACAGAGCTTCACCTGCAACTATTGTGGAAAATCGTTTACGGTCAGTTTGAACTAAATGGGTTTTTTCTCATTTAACTTTTATTCAGATGTCTTAGCTAGAAGATTGTACACTCATGGGCGTAGCGAGGGTGGGATTTGGGGGTTCAGCTCACCGTACCCCCCTCCCGAAATAAAGTCTTTTTCAAACGATTTTTTTACATGGAACGATCCTCCTTAAGGCGATTAGCTTCCTCAAATGGCTATTTTGAAATGCCTACTCCTCATTTATGGCTAGCCAGAGAAAGTTGAAAAAAATATTTGTGAAACATCAGTTCAAGGGCTACATTTGGTATGTTCATTTTTTCTCTAAGTATTTGTATTGAATATTTAAAAAAAAACTACGGGACTTCGATTTTTTACTTAAATTCCCTACTCCTACTAAACGGTTATGATATATGAAAATATTTTTACACCAATAAATAAAGAATCCCTTATTCTTTAAATTCAACGTTGCTTTTGTAAATCCAACCATTTTTTCTTTTAAAAATATCGAAAATAGGAATTCCGATCGTTCAGTTACAGTACGAGGCATATAACTTGAAATCAGGTGGGGATTGCGCGAAACGCGTATTTTGGGTATGCGTAGCGGTGAGGGGCGCGGGCGGCGGGAGAGGGGCGCGCGCTATTGGTCGCTCATAAGAGCACATGCGCGAACTTATCCCCAGTCCGTCGAAAAAATTTCAAGATACGTGCCTAGTATTGTACAGAGGGTGATCATGCGCGGGTCGGGCGGCAGTCGTCCGCTGGCACTCGGACGGGGAGGCTGTGTCACTCGCTGTCATTTTTTTACTGGTGATCACGCGTATATTCTCTTCGTTTGTGTGCGTTGAGACTGTATGTTTTTGTACCAGTGTGTTTAGAGAGTAGTGCAGTTAGAAGATAAAAGACATGGTTTGCGGCGTGGACACGACGGCACCTCAGACTATACATTCATGTTTACCTTGAGACCGCCTTTATGCCCTACGTAATAAAAGCTGTTTTCGCAGTTCAACTGTATAACCTGACGTGCTGACGTGTAAAATAAATGAACATTATACCTATGTATAAGTAGGTAATAAATAATTTAAAGTTTAAACCTACAATATTTTATTAGTTCGCGCGAATCGCGCTTATAGACGTTTGACGACATTTACTTATTTTTTTTTTTTTTTTTTAACTTTTTAGATTTGATCATCAGCGGAAACGTAGAAAGTATTAGAAAAATTCGCCAAGTCCATTAGTGGCTCGGTAGCATAACTGGTAGTGCATTGGGCCGGAATCCTAAGGGTGCGGGTTCGAGTCCCGTCTGAGTTGCTACGGGTGAGCCGATTTTTTCTAATATTTTCATTATATTAATCATCTTGACATTTACTTAATTGTTTTAAAGTATACTACCTTCTAAGTATATCTGGATCAAAATGCCTCGAATAAGTCAATCGAAAAAAACCGCTAAGAAAGCTTTAAAAAAACGAATGCAGTTCTGTAAGTAAAAGTTTTACCTATCTAACAAAGATGTTAAAGTAAAAAAATATCTACCTATAGGTTAGTTTGTAAGTACCTACCTACTTACCTATAATAAAACTGTAACTGGTGGTCCGTGTATGTACATGGGAGATAAGTATTTAAAAGATATATATAAAAAAACCGGCCAAGTGCGTGTCGGACTACGCGCAGTAGGGTTCCGTAGTTAATAAGTTACTATATACCATACCTTATTTAATACTACTCTAATTTTTCATCTACAAAAATAACTTTGTTTTTCATAGTGTACAAATGACAAAGTTATATTTACGGTTTTGGAAAATGTGCGATCGACGAACCGTCGTCGCAACTTGTAGGTATAAGCGGCAAATATCTTGACGCTTTTTCGACTGAGTGGGAGAAAGTTTGCGCATGTACACTTGCGAGCAAATTGGATGGGCTCGGAATTAAATTTTAAAGTTTAGTATTTTCCTGGAATGATCGTTTCGTTTTTAATGTGGTCACCATCATCATCATCATATCAGCCGCACGACACGCACTGCAGGGTATAGGCCTCCCCTAAGGATCTCCACGACGATCGGCCCTGCACTGCCCGCATCCAGTGGCTTCCCGCAACCTTCACCAGATCGTCGGTCCACCTTGTCGGAGGCCTACCCACGGAGCGTCGTCCGGTGCGCGGTCGCCATTCCAGAACCTTTCCGCCCCAACGGCCATCGGTTCTTCTCGCTATGTGTCCCGCCCATTGCCACTTCAGCTGAGCAATCCTTCGAGCGATGTCGGTTACTTTAGTTCTCCTGTGGATCTCCTCGTTTCTGATTCGATCACGCAGGGAAACGCCGAGCATGGCTCTCTCCATTGCACGCTGGGTGACCTTGAGCCTCCTTATGAGACCCATAGTTAGCGACCACGTTTCACTGCTGTAAGTCATCACTGGCAACACACACTGTTCATAGACTTTCGTCTTGAGACACCGAGGTTAGTCGGACGCGAAGATTTTTCGAAGCTTCCCGAATGCTGCCCACCCGAGTTGGATTCGATGAGAGTTCTCTTTCTCGAAGTTGGACTTACCTAACTGGACTGCCTGTCCTAGGTATACGTAATGGTCAACAACTTCAAGTGTAGTGTTCCCAACATGAACTGGAGAGGGTACAACATGGGCATTTGACATAATTTTCGTCTTATCCATGTTCATCCTGAGCCCCACTCTTTGGGAAGCACTACGGAGATCTTCGAGTATTGTGTTCATGTCTTCCATGGTCTCAGCCATAAGGACTATATCATCGGCAAAACCAAGGTGCGTTAGGTACTGGCCATTAATGTTGATGCCGAGTCCTTTCCAGTCCAAGAGCTTACAGATGTCCTCCAACGCAGCTGTGAACAGTTTTGGAGAAATAACGTTCTCCTGTCTCACAACACGCTGCAGTTGGATAGGATTTGTGCTCTGGTTCTGTACTCGAATCGACATGGTGGCATTTTTGTATAAGTACCTCAACACCTCGATATACTTATAGTCCACTTAGCACCTTTGGAGAGACTGCAGCACCGCCCAGGTTTCAATCGAATCAAAGGCTTTCTCATAGTCCACGAACGCCAAGCAAGTGGCAGATTATACTC
Organism: Agriphila geniculea; assembly: GCA_943789525.1. Classification (NCBI taxonomy): domain Eukaryota; kingdom Metazoa; phylum Arthropoda; class Insecta; order Lepidoptera; family Crambidae; genus Agriphila; species Agriphila geniculea. The sequence continues at coordinate 961,413 of OX038879.1, read as the reverse complement.
CTCAGTCTTCTGTATAACCTGCCGCAGCGTATGGATGTAGCCTATAGTGCTAAAGCCTTTTCGGAACCCGTCTTGTTCGGGAGGTTGGAAGTCGTCAAACTTGCGAGCGAGACGATTCGTAAGGACTCTCGAAAACAACTTATAGACATGGCTCAGAAGTGAGATGGGTCTGTAGTTCTCTAAGAGGGACTTGTCACCCTTTTTAAAAAACAGAATCACCTCGTTTATGTTCCATACCTTCGGCGTTCTGCCCTCGACGATGACGGAATTGAAGAGCTTCTGGAGGACTTTGAGTATCAGCCTACCACCTGCTCTCAGAAGTTCTGTAGTGATTCCATCGTCACCCACCGCTTTGTTGTTTTTCAGCTGTTTGAGAGCCATGCTAATCTCGTACATGCTGATGTCCGGGATATCTTGGGTATAGTGTCGGGTAAGCTTGGCTCTGGGGTCTTTAGCCTTGCTTTCAACAGGTGTCTCCGTGGAATATAACTGCCCATAGAAACGCTCGATCTCCCTTAGGATTTCAGGCTTCGATGAGATGATGCGACCGTTGTCAGTTTTCAGCTTCGTCATCTGGCTTTGCCCAATAGACAGATCTCTCGCGAACACTTTGGAGCCTTTATTCCGCTAGATGGCCTCTTTAATACGATTCGTATTAAATTGGCGAAGGTCGCTCGTCAAAGACTTAGATATCTGTCTATTGAGCTGCCGATAACGATGAGCATCCGCTGAGCTCTGCAGCCTCATTTCACGTCTCTGATCCATGAGTAGGAGTGTGTGGTCAGAGAGTTTCTTTATCTTGGGACGGCGGGTCTTAAAAGACTTGGACCCTACCGTACGGACAGTATCCACCACCATGTTGATTAGATCGTCCACATCTATGCTGTTGAGAACAGCAGGGCTTCAAAGCGGTTTTTGAGTTCGAGTTGAAAGCTTTCGGTTGAAGGCTTTCGGGGTTTTGAATATGGGCCGGTAATGGTCGGAGCCTAGATTTTATCATTCGAGGTCTTTCCAGCTTTGGGTTGATATTCAATGTGCCACGTACAGGACCTACAAAAAATAAAGTCAAAACCAAACCTTTAGGTCTGGTTTTGACTTTATCTTAGGTCTTTAGAAAAAGAAAATTAAGAGAGAAGTGAAACACAAAAAATACGATAAAAGAACATAACATTAAGTTGAAAAGAAATCACACAGAAAACGAAAATGATCATAGATATAATGTAAGAGAATTAAAGTTTAGTTAAATTTTAATTTGCGTGTTTTACTTATGAATGTCAATATCAGCTACGTAATGAGCATCCCTTAGTAAACTGATTTGTTTGTCCTTATATCTATTCTGTGTCAGCCTCAGCACCCTCTAAAACCCATAAATTCCTCCAATGTATTTTTATAGTGTAGAGGTTATTTTGTAACACGTTGCATATCACTCGTTGGTAGAAGGTGTGTAGACCAACTACCATGGATATTTATTTAAGTTCTAAAGAACATTTTACATAAAATGTATTGACATATTTTTTCCGTTCGTAGTCCTCAAAATAACACTCAAAACGCTCCTTGTAATGTAGTGAAGCATGTTGCGTCACGAAAGTACAGACTCCAGCAAACATCTTGACGCTCTTTCGACGATGTAGGGTTTATACCTAGGCTTTTTTACATTAAAACGAACTGTAATTTACGGTTCGTTTATATTACAAAAATACTTTTATCATAAGTTTAACTTAATAAAGAATTTCAATAACATCACTAAATTATTTTCATATTTCCATTCCAACCTTTACAACCATACATTACGATAAGGAATATCAACCCTTTTTAACACAACATTTCAACAACAATAACAAATAACAACAATAACAAAAAGGTAGGTCATTATTTTTGCACGGATGTGTACACGGGAGCTAGCGGTACGTTGACGCGGAGACCAAGAACGCCCCTCTCCCGCCGCTCGCGTACCTCACCGCTACTACACATACCCAAAATACGTTCTACACAAACCCCACCCGATTTCAAGATGTTTGCCGACTACTGTACAATTACCTATATTTAAAAAAAAATACATAAGTCGCTATTGCGGCAATGAAACAATTTTGACATCTAACTATTAACTTACAATTGGTAGGTACTAATACGAAAACCGAAATCTATGTTATCTACATTTTAAAAGTAGTTAAGTAGGCAGATTTATTAATTCTAGCTCAAATAATAGGCAGTAATGTACATATGGAGTGCGCTCACAGTGCGCTTCTATACCTTCCTAAGCCCGTGTACTCTTTGATCGGTGTTTTCGTGCGGGGTGCGCGGCTGTGGCGCGTGGCGGTAGGCTCAAACGTCCAAGGTCATCGAGGAATCTAATCACCTTAAAAACTCGGCTCGACACCCTCCAAAATCCGCATAAGTGTGTACACTAGCCATGTCAAACTAAAAGCATTGAGGGGCCAAATAGACCGTGGATAAGTGAGCCCCAAAAACTAACTATGATGCTACGGCTCCACCTGCGTCTTAACGCGTAGCTTAACGCGTAGCTTAACGCGTAGCTTAACGCGTAGCTTAACGCGTAGCTTAACGCGTTAATCTAGGCGTTACGCAGACGTGGCCAAGACCTTACGGCGTTAATTTACAAACGACAGTACTAAATATTTATAATGCCTTAGCTAAGTAGGTGGAGCCGTAGCATAAAGAAAAATAAAACTCATTGCATAGGTAAAGTCTCATTAGGAGGCTGTTTTTAAAATGGAATCAAGCTGAACGTGCAAAGGGCCGCGTACTAGATAAATATTATAGATAAATATACGTGTAAAAAGCGCGAATGTACTGTTTGAAGGACCAATATTTTCAAGAACACAAGTTTTAAAAAAACGATCGTGTTCTTGAACTATTGTTTCACTCCGCGCTTAAACTTTTATATTAGCCTACTGCTGGCGGCTGACTCAGTCGAGCCAGTGCACGAGGGATGTCATGTCTCGGTTGAGACAGAGCTACGCGACAAAAAGAGAAGCGCTTCGGAGGTGCTTATAATAATACCTAGACCCGTATTTATGAACTCGCTCCCAACGGTGAGAGGTATCTTGAGATCATACCTGAGAATCTGTTTCTATAAGAACATCTCAAGTATGATCTCAAAATAGCTCTCAAATTTGAGAGCGGTTTATAAATACGGGCCTAATGGCCGAATACTCAAACGCTAATTAACTTTGAGGGGCTCTCAAACGTCGTCCTGTCACATTAAATGTCAAAGATATGACAAAGACAGTATGCTGTTTGAGAGCCGCTCAAAGTTAAGTAGCGTTTGAATATTCGGCCATAAGTCACGCAGCGCTGTGCAATTTGAAATTTTTCTTTATTGCCTTGCAGCTAGAGTAGCTTATTATTTGATTGTCCTCGCGCAGATAGGCTTCTGTACGTTTAACCAGAACAACTTAAATACTTCAAAGTTCTGATTTGACATTTAACATCAGTATCTTCTCTTGTCTCCAGAAGAAAGATTCATTTCGAGAGCACGTCCAAATACACGAAGGCCCGCGTCACGCGTGCTCTTATTGTCCGAAGCGTTTCGTACAAAGATCCAACATGTTGCGACATGAGCGGCGGCACACGGGCGAGCGGCCTTACGCATGTCCACATTGTCCTAGAACATTCTCAGATAAAGGCGCTTGTACTTCACATGCAAGGTAATGAAACAATAATTATAGTAAAATTATTAGTGATACTTTTTTTAACTAACATGTTGCGACATGAGCGGTGGTATACAGGCGAGCCATCTGCCATACGGATGTCCACATTGTCCTAGAACATTCTCAGATAAAGGCGCTTGTACCTCACATGCAAGGTAATGAAACAATAATATTATTGTAAAATTATTAGTGATAGTTTTTTTAACTAACATGTTGCAACATGAGCGGTGGTATACAGGCGAGCCATCTGCCATACGGATGTCCACATTGTCCTAGAACATTCTCAGATAATGGCGCTTGTACCTCACATGCAAGGTAATGAAACAATAATATGATAGTAATTAGTAGTGATGCGCCGAATGTAGGTTTAACCGAATACGAATGTTCGGCCGAATATTCGGTCCAAAATGTACCGAACCGAATATTCGGCCGAACCATTCGGTTCAATTCTGCGCAGTAAACAGGTTTTACACGTGTCGGGCGGGCGTTTGCCAAAGCAACTCCTTCTCTAGCACTGCTCGCTCAGTCGATGTACCGCTCTTTCGGTTACAAATAATTGCAGTTCGGAACTGCATACTTTGAAATTTATTATTACATTGATGAAAGTCTTTGAAGATGAGGCATACATTGACATTTATTAAAAAAAACATAATTTGATTAAGTATACATTTAATACTAGTGGTGGTTTCTAAAGATAGCAGTTTTTATTGTTTAAAAATAATAGGCATGTTTTTGAAATGCCTAAAAATAAGATGGCAGTAGCCTGTTTTGATTTTTTTTAATATCTACCAAAGATTTTGAATATTTTTGAAATATTTGCATTTTAGTGATTTCATACAAAACAAAAAAGTGCCAATATTTTCAAATTTACAATATTTAAAAAATCAAAACATACAGCCCTAGTTTTTAGGCATTTTAAAAACATACCGAAAATTCATTGCTATAGGATTATATAATCTGTTGCTGTAGGTTAAGGTTTAGAGAGGGTGGGAAACGTTATCGCCGTTTGTATGGAGACCGTTTGCTAGAGAATCCTCTTAATCTTTTTTATTTTGTCAATAAATAATTGGTATTATTGGTACAATTTAAACATTCGGTAATTATTCGGCATATTTTTTCATGTTCGTATTCGGCCGAATATTCGGTTAATTTGCCGAATAATTACGGAATGTTAATTGTACCAATAATACCAATTATTTATTGACAAAATAAAAAAGATTAAGAGGATTCTCTAGCAAACGGTCTCCATACAAACGGCGATAACGTTTCCCACCCTCTCAAAACCTTAACCTACAGCAATAGATTATATACGAGGGTGGTTTGATAAGTCCGTGACTTTGTGAAGAAGAAAAAATGTTTTAAAGAATATTTTGTTTTATTTTTCTACATAATCTCCTTTCAGCTCTATACACTTCGACCAACGATGTTCCAACTTCTTCAACCCATCCAAAAAATAGTTTTTATCAAACCCTGAAAAATAGGCTCCTGTTTTAGCTATCACTTCTTCATTGGATGAAAATCTTTATCCACCAAGCCATTTCTTCATGTTTGGGAAGAGGAAAAAGTCACACGGGGCCAAATCTGGTGAAAACGGGGGATGTGGCAATAGGTCGTATCGCAATTCCACAAGTTTTGATGTTGCGGTTGCCGACGAGTAGGCCAGAGCATTGTCGTGATGAAATAAAACTTTTTTCTTTGCTAGATGCGGTCTTTTCTTCAGCAGCTTTATATTGAATCTATCCAACAAAGCAACATGGTAAGCTCCGGTAATTGTCTTGCCTTTCTTCAAAAAATTGATGTAAATAACACCTTTGCTGTCCTAAAAGACAGTGGCCGTCTCTTTACCAACCGAACAATGGAAAGTAAAATATAAAATACATAAATATTGCCTATGAAAAGCTTTTGGATATTAGTTTTCAATTCGGTGCCTTAACATGGGTAGCCTTAGTATGTCATGCTCTCTTTAATCATTTCTGCGGTGGTGTCGCGTGAGGCGGGTCGTTACGTTCCCTCAAATATGGTTGAGCGAAGCGATGGCTGGTTCATGCGTCATGCTCGTGAACGGGTGCTGCCAGTGGGAATGGGTCTGCTTCTGACTACCTATCTTAACGCATATAGAATTGTAAAGTTTTTTTTTTTTTTTCTCTCTTGTAACAGCCTAGACTGAATAATAACTTCAAACTTTGAATTTAGCTTGAACCCTGTAAATTGATTAAGAAAATTTGTAATTCATTAAGTAATGATCTAATTATAATTTTATTTATTTGTTAATCTTTGTTAAAGTCTGGAAACGATATACATATTTGTAAATATCGTTCCATTTGATAAAGCTGGTAAGTTTTTTGCGCCCGTTTTTCTTGTCAGCTAAAAGACGTCATAATGGGTGGTAGGGCAAAAAAAAATTATTTGACGATTTAAAAACGCTCATTATGTGAGCTTATTTGAATAAAGATTTTTTCATTTCATTTCATTTCAAACAGTTTTTGCCTTCTCCGTGGCACGTTCACCGGTAGAAGTCCACTGTTTTGACTGTTGCTTCGTCTTTGGCGTATATGGTGGACCCACGTTTCATCAAGTGTTACGTACCGACGAAAAAAATCACTTGGATTGCGGTTATACAAACCTAGCATTGTTTAGAAGTTGTTACACGAGTTCGTTTTTGGCCGACTGTCAGCAAACGCGGCACCCATCTTGCAAAAAGGTTTTTCATGCCGAGAATATCGAGCAAAATATGAAAAATTCGTTCGGTAGAGATGTGAATAGCATCAGCTATCTCGCGTATCTTCACTTGTCGGTCTGCCATAACAATGTCGTGGATTTGCTAACAATATCTTCAGTGGTGACCTCAATCGGCCTTCCTGGGCCGTCGGCGACAGTTGTGGTAGTACGACCACAACGAAATTCAGTAAACCACTTATGAACCATTCCATGTGATGGAGCAGAGTCCCCATAATATTTTTTCAGTTTATCCTCCGTCTGCTTAATGGTTTTACCACGTAAAAAGTAGTATTTTATCAATACGCAAAATTCGTTTTTCTTCGTTATAAAAGAATATCCCGACCTCACTTGCATAAATCCTTCCATTTTTTTTTAATTTCGCGCCAATTTAAAAAATGCAACAGCATAAGCTCAGCAAAGAGTTCTAAATTAAGACAGGAAAATTGAATTATGAAAAAATATTGTATTCAACCTTAAAGTCACGGACATATCAAACTGCCCTCGTAATCCTACAGCAATGAATTTTCGGTATGTCTTTGAAATGCCTAAAAACTAGGGCTGTATGTTTTGATTTTTTAAATATTGTAGATTTGGCACTTTTTTGTTTTGTATAAAATCACTAAAATGCAAATAAGTATTTAAAAATCTTTGATAAATATTCAAAAAATCAAAACGTACAGGCTACAGCCCCCTTGTTTATAGGCATTTCAAAAACATGCCTATTTTTTAAACAATAAAAACTGCTATCTTTATCAACCACCACTAGTATTAAAATGTATAATCAAATTATGTTTTTTTTTAATAAATGTCAATATATACCTCATCTTCAAAGACTTTCATCAACGTAATAATAAATTTCAAAGTATGCAGTTCCGAACTGCAATTATTTGTAACTGAAAGAGCGGTACATCGACTGAGCGAACTGTGCTAGAGAAGGAGTTACTGTGGCAAACGCCCGCCCGACACGTGTAAAACCTATTCACTGCGCAGAATAGAACCGAATGATTCGGCCGAATATTCGGTTCGGTACATTTTGGACCGAATATTCAGCCGAACATTCGTATTCGGTTAAACCTACATTCGGCGCATCACTAATAGTAATATTATTAGTAATAGTTTTTTAACTTACATGTTGCAACATGAGCGGCGATATACAGGTCAGCGGCCTTAGGCATGTCCACACTGTCCTAGAACATTCTCGGATAAAGACGCTTGTACTTCACATGCAAGGTAATTAGTTCAAATTATTAGTTGTTCCAACCAACATGTTGCGACATGAGCGGCGATATACAGGTCAGCGGCCTTACGCATGTCCACACTGTCCTAGAACATTCTCAGATAAAGGCGCTTGTACCTCACATGCATGGGAATTAAACAATAATAATAGTAATGTATTAGTAGTTGCTTTTTAACTAATATGTTGCGACATAAGCGGTGGCATACAGGCGAGCGGCCTTATGGATGCCCACATTGTCTTAGCTAGAACATTTTCAGGTAAAGGAGCTTGTACTTCACATGCAAGGTACCAACCAATACTGATGGTAATATTATTAGTAATTGTTTTTTTAACTAACATGTTGCGACATGAGCGGTGGCATACAGGCGAGTTAGCAGCCATACGGATGTCCACATTATCCTAGAACATTCTCAGATAAATCGCTTGTACCTCACACGCAAGGTAATTAGATCAAATTATTAGTTGTTCCAACCGACATGTTGTGACATAAGGGGCGACATACAGGCATACGGATGTTCATATTGTCCTAGAACATTCTCAGATAAAAGCGCTTGTACCTCACAAGATAATAAAATTAAGCTCTCTGCAAGGTAATTAAATTAAACAATAATGATGGTAATAAATATTATTAGTAAGTAGTTGTTTTTTTAACTAACATGTTTTGACATGAGCGGAGCCTAGTAGTTGTTCGAATCAACATGTTGCAACATGAGCGATGGCATACAAGTGGCCATATGGATATCCACATTGTCCTAGAACTATCTCAGATAAAAGCGCTTTTTCAGATAACGTTCTAGCTATATTTCTTACAGTTTTGTCTTCGATCAAGAATATCCTAGATAATGCTTCACGAACTAAAACAGCACGCAAAACTGCATCTCGATATAGCGTCTAAAACTTACCATCGCATGAAGCTATATAAATGACACTTTATTACGAATTATGTTCATTGCTTGTTTTTCATATAAGTTTGCGTTGTAAACGTGCGATGAACAGCAAACGCAACGAATAGTTCAATTTCTGGGTAACTGTCGCATGTTGCTTCCGCACGTGGTGGCCGGGGGGGCGGAGTTGTGCTTGAGCCAATCACGGGCTGACGTTTAGTGTGTGCGTGCGCTGTCGAGATTATGCTATCAATATGCGTTTGTGTAAGTAAGCTGGCGACATCGGTCCCCACACAAACTGCACCATATAACATTTCTCCTTTGTTTCTGTGTTCTGAGGGGGTGCCATTTTTGAGACTCTGACTGGACATCTAGGGTATTCTTGATCGAAGAGTTTTGTATAACCTAACTGTACCTTACATGTAGGTAATTAAACAATGTAGTAATATTATTATTAGTATTATTAACATGTTGCGACTTGATCGACGCCCCTTCGGCCGCCATACGCGCGAGCGTATGGTACGGATATTAAAGTGCATTTCCGCGCAGTATCTAAATAGTCGGGACTTTTGAAAAAATATAGTTATTTCATTTGTTACAGAACTCATACGAAAGATAGGTCGTATGCCTGCCTGTACTGCGGCCAAACGTTCGTGCAGAAATCAAAACTAACGTATCACATCCGCAAACACACTGGAGAGAGTGAGTATAATAAAATTTAATTCCTTTTGTAACTTTTAGGGTTCCGTACCTCAAAAGAAAAAACTAAATCCTTATCGGACTATGTTGTCCGTCTGTCTGTCAAGACCCTTCATCTCGGGAACGCGTGGAGGTATACTAAAATCTACAGTCCCTTGAAACTTAAAAAATGAAACTTCTAAGTTAACGTAAAAAATGATACTTTATGCCGCAATAAACGCATATTTCGACACTAAAAGGAATCAAAATTTATAGAGTACTTTCTGTTGACCTAGAACCAGCGAACTAAAATCTATGGAAGTGTAATTGCAAACAAATATGCCGCAATAAACGCATATTTCGACACTCAAAGGAATCAAAATTTATAGAGTACTTTCTGTTGACCTAGAACCAGCGAACTAAAATCTATGGAAGTGTAATTGCAAACAAATATGCCGCAATAAACGCATATTTCGACACTCAAAGGAATCAAAATTTATAAAGTACTTTCTGTTGACCTAGAACCAGCGAACTAAAATCTATGGAAGTGTAATTGCAAACAAATAGTGCTTAAAAATGACACCACGGGGCCCAAAAAGTACAACCCGCTTAGCTTTAGTCGGGCCAGCCGCGCACCCGTGACTGACGTTAACGTTCTTTACAATAATTGCAGTTTGTATTGTAGAGAAAAGAGAGAAAGATAAAGTTTATTAGAAATGACACCCTGTGTGGTCAAATGGTGTAAAGGACGCAAAGAAGGCAGTAAAAATATGCTGAAATAACGTATCATATTAATTTTTCGTTGTAAGTATAGAAAATATCTATGGTCGCTAATAAGCAACCAGTGCTCAGACGGTTTGTGCTGCATAATTAAATGCCAGCATTTTTGACTCCATCCACTTAGTTATACTTTTCGTGTGGTGCCATTTTTTGAGCCCAATGCTTGTTCCATAGATTTTAGTTCGCTGTCTAGAACAATGAAATTTGGCAAGTGATACAGGGAAAAATCTGAAAGCTATACATTTGTAATTAAATCATAAAAATGTGGTTATTATTTTTCTTTTAAATTCCCTAATTTTCCTGTTACAAACCAATTTGACTTTCGGTCAAACGTAGCACAGGTAAGCCCCGCCCCGTAGCCCTATTTGGTACGGAACCCTAAATAAACGAAGTCCGACACGCACTTGGCCGGTTTCTTTTGTATAGTACACGCACTGACATGAAAAAATTTTTTTTTAATTAACTGGACTGGCTGTCTGTATGATTTGACAGCTAAGTTTTTGTGCCTATTTGAAACGCCACTAGCGTGCGTCTAAAGAACTAATTTTGACGTACAATATGAAAATGGTTGCCTTTTGTGTTATGTTGGGTAATGGTCTCTCCAGACTTCAAACTTTAGTACCATGTACGCACGCTATGCTCACGCTACGTCCTACAGCGCCAAAATGGCGGAAATCAAATAGGCACAAAAACAGTTTGACATAAGCCTAGTACACGACATTGTTTGTTGTATTTTTTACTATAAAACTAAATGTAACTAAAGTGTGCTCATATTATTTGTTTAGGCAGTCAAAATTACAACTAAAGCTGACATCAGCTGTCAGTTTCAAACCTGCCAATCAGCTTGCTGCTAAAAGGAGACAAACGCTGCTGTCAGCTATAGAACAAATCTCGTCAGCACCATTCAAATTCATATTTTGATTCATTTAAGCTATTCATTATTACTGGTGTTTCCATAATATTGTTAATATATTGAATAAATAATTTTAATTTTATTTTGTGACCATTTTTTATTGTTGAAATATTACTTATTCGTCTGCAAAGGTGACCCGTCATTTAGTGCTAAAGTTGTATACTTTTTAATTTTTTTATTTGTGAATCATAATCTGCTCTACTTTTTCACTTATTATTCTGTGGTATATGTCAACCAAATGACAGATTAATGCCAAATCGGAAGTCAAATTGACATTTCGTTTTCTTAATTTCGACAAATGGAAAATAATTATGGTTTTTGCAGCCAGTTTCTAAATTTCCAAGAAGCTTATACCCTCAATGGAGATTGCACGGCTAGTGTCATAGTGAAGATAGAAAAAATGTCCTTGAGTGACGTTACGGCTTATTGCTATCTCTTTTTTTAGTGTTACAATACGTTTTCGTTTCTCACGAACGAACGACGAACATCGAACACGTATTGTCACACTAAAGAAAGAGATAGCAATAAGCTGTAACGTCATTCAAGGACATTTTTTCTATCTTCACTATGTCACTAGCCGTGCAACCTCCATTGGGGGTATAAGCTTCTTGTAAATTTCATAATGATTTTTCAACCCTTTGAAAATTAAATGTGGATAACGGAACATTTTTCAACGACTCCTTGTTTCAGTAGTGGTGTTTCCTTGTCAAAAAAATGTCATAATTAAAAAAAACTTTTTTTCTACATACGCTAAAAATACAGAACTTAATCCACGTAGCTAATATTATTGGCTATATTTTAAGACCAAATTCAATAGTATAGAAGTAATGCATTTTATTCTATGACGGTTCTCCTTTTAAACTGAAGAATCATTTCAAAACGAAGTGGCCACTTTCGTTAAATACGGTTTAGGAACCACATAGCAATATTAAGAATAAACATTACATATTGAAGAGTTATTCAATAAATATTAGAGACATATTAAGAGAACGTGGCTGTTTCTTCTTTTTTTTAGTATTGACTTTATGATTCAATTGGTTTAAGTTAATAATAATAAAAATAAACGAATCGGGGGCACTAGTTGATGGCTACATGACCACCGAAAGTGGCGCCCTCAGAAGTTTTTATTTAATAAGTTGTTAATAGAAAATTATTTAAAAATACTTTATGTGGGATTTTTAGGGTCCATAGTCTAATATTTTTGAAGGTATCACTATATTCACTCGTAGTCATTCGTAGAAGTAGATAGCAAATGTGTAAAAAACGGCCGTTTTGCTATCTACTTCTAGCTTCTAGTGACTATGAGGCAATGTAACGATACCGTTAAAGATACTGGGCTCTAAAAAATCCACCTAAAGTTTAATTAAAATTGTGTATTAGAATTACAATATTAAAAAAATTCACCGCGGCGCCACTTTCGGTCATACAACCGCCAACGCAAATGGTAACGAGGTCTCTAAGAATATGTGTTTTATGTCCATAGACTTAGAGACGTGTTCCGTGTGCTCTAAGCTGTTTACGAGTGCGTGTTCTCTGCGTGAGCACATGAAAACGCACGTGGTCAAAAAGGATACGGTGCCGTGTCCACTGTGCGGTGAGTTGTATGAAGCTTGCTTCTATTTCTAGTTTTTTTTTAAATCTAGAAAGAATTGTACCTATAAATATCTGAACATAGTTGAGACAGTACATTACTATTATTTCAGCTTAGAGCACTTTTTAAATCCCATCCAAAATACAATTAAGGCTCGGTTATGCAAAATCATTTGTCTGTCTTTTTCTTTACATGTAAAGAGTATGGAAAATAACCTCACTTCTGCACTTTTTCGATGTTTTTCGTTGTTTTTTCATCATTATCTTAAACACAATTATCTTTCTTGAAAAAAAAAAAAAATTGGAACAACTGCACAGTACGTTAAAGTATATTTTGATGTAGAATTTAATCCGTTTCCGCTACTATTTACGCCAAAAATATGGTGTGATGATGATATTCAGATTTTTTTTACAATCATCTGTGAGGTTTATACGCAAATTAATACTTGTAGCAACTAGATAATCTCTTTAGCTTGTCGTATGTTTTTTTTTTGTGCCTCGAACTTTACGTTTTCTATATAAAAATATGGCCTGCGCAAACTATGTTATCCTATTATGGACCCTTAACATCCCACCGCTCTATTTGGTCTATCTATTCGATGTAGATTTTTTTTTGTAGTTGTTTTTTGTCCTGCGATCTGTCTCCTCGACATTGAGCTGGATTTTAAGGAGTTGGATTACAGGCGTGTATGGCACACTATCCAATGATATGTCCAAAATTGGCGCTAGCTCTTCATGCAATCAAGTGTTGAGGAGCACGTCGTTTTAACCTCTTGAAGGTAGAGTTTGGCTCTATGCTCATTAGCTCTCTTGCTTTGGGTGGTGGTTCAGTCTCTTTGAATATTTAAGTAGGGTGTCTTTTACCACCTCCTTGACAGGCTCTACTTTCAGGTCTTTATGGAGACGCGTGTTTGATATGTACCAGGGTGCTCCAGTTATCATTCGCAGGGTTTTCGACTGGAACCGCTGCAGTATCTCTATGTTTGATGTGGATGCTGTTCCCCACAGCTGAATGCCGTAGGTCCAAATAGGCTTTAGGATGCTTTTATAGAGGAGAAGCTTGTTTTCTAGACTAAGTTGCGACTTTCGACCCATCAACCATTGCATCTTGCGGAGTTGTAGATCAAGTGCTTTTTTTTTGTTTGAATGTGTTTTCTCCACGTCAGTCTACGGTCCAAATATACGCCCAAGTATCGTGCGTCATCAGATTGTGGTATTTTAATTTGGTTGAGCTCAACTTCGGGACATGTATCACGTCGCAAACTAAATGTTACGTGCACTGATTTACTTTCGTTGGCTTTTATTCTCCAGTCTTTTAGCCAGCAAGATAACTTGTCTAGGTTTCTTTGTAGCTTGGAAGATGCTCCAGTAGCTGTTTTGTCGACTGCTAACACCGCAGTATCGTCCGCGTATGTCCCTGTCAGGACGTGTTCGGTAATTGGTAAATCGGATGTATAAATCAAATAGAGCATTGGGCCCAGTACACTGCCCTGAGGGATTCGATGTAGATTGAAAAATTTGCGTTATCATTATCACATTATTATTTTACATTCTGTCAAATAAAGTTGTGATTCTGAGCCAAGCGATTGCTGGATCAAGCGTCATGCTCGTGAACGCTAGCGGTCAGTAGAACTCTATTGTAACCCTAATGTTTTTTGACGTTTTCATTTCAATTGCATCTGCCAACATAATCTGAGATAAATTGCTGCGGGTATTATTTTATAATGAGGCCTTTTCAAAAAGACAAAAAACTGTAGACTCGATAGATGGCGTTGATAAAAATGTATGTGTCAATGTGATTTTTTTACTAAGCTTCGAAGAGTACACAGGTAGGCAGGCAGAGGTAACCCTAAAATGTTTCTCTTTGGGCAGATGTCAACCAGCGAGCGCTTACTTGCCTCTTTGGTACAGGCTATTTATTTTTAAAGCCAATTTTGACACTTCTATTTTCATCGACCCCATCTAGTGAGGCAAATAGTTACTATTTTTATTTTTTAAATGTCACTTTGAAAAGCCCCCATTAACAACGAATTTCATCAAACCCAGGCCGCAAGTACCAAGACGAGCGGTACATGATGCGTCACTTGCGCACCATCCACGCGGGAACACGCTACAGCTGCCCGCTGTGTCGCAAGTCTCTAACGTCAGCGGCGGGATTGAGGCATCACGTGATCACGCATAGTGACGTCAACATGTTCCGGGTGAGTGGACGAACTCATGTAGGTAGATAACAGTATATGCTTGTACGTAGATAGCGGCAGGAACACGCTACAGCTGCCCGCTGTGTCGCAAGTAACGTCAGCGGCAGGATTAAGGCATCACGTGATCACGCATAGTGACGTCAACATATTCCGGGTGAGTGGACCTCTAAAATAGTGCAGGGAATAGTCGCAAAGAAAATGTATTGAGGTATTTTCTCTTGTATTTTTTTATTACGCTCCACCCACGCGTTTTCTTTTTATTTTATTTATTGGCCAGTTTTATGAAAATCAGGAGCCACTGCACTAAAGCAAGACGGGGGACGCGTGAGCGCACCATAGCAACACCACAGAATACATAATAGTACAAGTCACTGACATAAAAAAAAAAATATTTAACTGGACTGGCTGTCTGTATGATTTGACAGCTAAGTTTTTGTGCCTATTTGAAACGCCACTAGCGTGCGTCTAAAGAACTAATTTTGACGTACAATATGAAAATAGTTACCGTGATGGTCTCTCCAGACTTCAAACTTTAGTACCACGTACGCACGCTATTCTCACGCTACGTCCTACAGCGCCAAAATGGCGGAAATCAAATAGGCACAAAAACAGTTTGACATAAGCCTGTCCAGTGTAAATATATGCAGGTCAGTGGTACAAGTACAGAAGGAACCCTACAGTTATATCCACCTCATAAAGTTAATATACCTGTCGGAATAGAGGAACAAACATGAACTGTCAATCGAAACCGAAATTGATTTACATTTGTGCGTGTATTTTTAATGTATAAGTGATGTAATCTTGTCACTATTGATATAAATATCGACTTGTACTTTCTGTTGACGTAATTTGGAAGATAACGATGTTCGTGTGTCATAATGAATTGGGGGTTCGCCATTTTGGCCCAATTGGGGCTCGATTTATCTGTTTTAATTTGAAACCCAGCAGACTTCTCGATAATCGATTCGTTAGCCGGTACGGCCCCTGATACCTATGGATCGGCTTAAGTATCTTAAATGGGATTACATTCCAAGATGATTAATAACTAAACATCATATAAGTACTTTTACAACAGTGAAACATATTCGTTTACCGCGTGATGCAGCGTGATAGACAATCGACAAAAAATATCGATAACTTTATGCTGTTTACTGTAATACTTATTACTGTAAAATGAAAATTATTTCTTTACACAAAATATTCGTTTATTTTGCATTTTGTCTAGCCGATCTTTGCTTCTTAGAAAAATGAGTGTTTACAGAAGAGAATTATCACGCTCAGTGCTAAAATTTCGAAACGTATTGGCAAAAATAAACACAAAGTTAGGCGGGGTTGATTTGGAATAATTTACTTGTGAAATGAACATTTTTCTGGGTTATTTCGACGTGTTGTACAACAATCAATCACTGAACAGGACACCATGTTTCCGATGTGTTATTTCGCAAAAATGTCCACGATTTCAAGAAAAAAACTCAAATTCTCGGCGGGCTGATAAAGGCTGACAAACTGTCAATCAGTTGCGAAAACATGGAAATAGTACTATAAACCGGAATGAGCGCTTCGCCCCAAAACGAGCCGACAGGGAGGTCAAGTAGATGTATGTGTCCTTTTCTTCATTAGGGTGACCAAACCGTATGGTTGGCCGGAGACATACATAATACTTTAAACTGTTTAATATAAACTTAAATACCTAGGTAGTTCTTTATTTATAATTAACACTTTTTACCGCGTTTTTATAAGGTTGCTTGCTCTTTTGTTTGTTTGAGCACAAATTTTGCAAACGATTTTATACTAAATTCCCGATGAGCTAGAGACTTGAAACTTTGAACACAGGTCAGAAATGGAAGGAAATGCAATATTACAGTGTCATTGAGGTGATCTGATGATGGAGCCGGAAGAACGCCACAGGAACTCTATAATGAATGAAACTATACAACCCCATCGTGTTTGGGCTTATTAGAATTGTCTTGACAAGTACTCTGACGGGAGACGAGGTTCAGGGTCAGATGATGAAGTCTGGATTCCATGCCATAGGAACTCAATATTGAAATCATGCAACCCCATTGAGTTTGGGCTCGTTTGAATCATCTTGACGAGTGCTCTGTTGGGTAATAGTATCCAAGAGTCTGATGATGGAGCCGGAAGAAGGCCACAGGAACTCTGCAATAAAATCTTTCAACCCCATCGAGTTTGGACTCGTTTGAATGGTCTTGACGAGTACTCTGATAGGCGGTGGTATATTTTTAGTTTAGCTCGTTAACTAAAAAAAAGAAAATTAATATTTATTTAAAAAAAAACTTAAGAACAAATTATTTATCACGTTTTTATTAAGTTGCTTTTTTGTTTTTATTTTTTAAATATGGTAATTCAACCAATTAAAATCTAGTTTATTCGATTCAATTAAATTTCAAGTGTAAATAATTACGCAACTTTAAAGTTTATTCCAATTTTTAATAAAAATGCAATGTGCGTGAACTTCGGAAAAATAAATAAATGTTGGAAAAATAAGTAAAAGTAGGAAAACATTGTCTAGTGATCTGTAGTTAAAAAAAGATGCAAACGATTTTCGACTTTATTGACGTTTGAAATTCGATTGCTTTTTCCCATAATTATACTTGTACATTTACTTCGCTGTTTCATTAAAAACTGTTATTTTGGTAAAGATGTCAATAAGGTGTAAAATACTTGCACCAATTTCTTTACTTGTGAAGTTAATAAAATGGGTGCAAGAGATTTACGACGACACAATGTTTAAAATATAAAAAAAAAACAAAATGGCGGCCAACTATATTGTTCGTGGGCCGATTTTATGAAACTCGATTTTGTTACTATTTTGATAAAAATATAACAAAGAAATGTTAAAAATATAAAAAAATATGGCAGCCAACTCTTTTATTTGTGGGCTGATTTGAATGAAACTCGGTTTTAAGTACTAATTTGACAAGAAAATAATAACACAATATGTATTGAAAAAATTAAAAAATCCAAGATGGCAGCCAACTTGTTTGTTTTTGGGCCGATTTCGATGAAACTCGGTTTTTGGCAATATTTTGACAAGAAAATAACAACGCAATTTTTAAAATACTAAAAATCTAAGATGGTGGCCAACTTTTTTGTTTTTTGGGCCGATTTCGATGAAACTCGCTTTTTGGTACTAATTAGACAAGAAAATAACAACTCAATGTAAACTGATGGAAAAACCAAAAATGATCAAAATGGCTGCTAATTTGTTTTTGGGTAGATTTTGATGTGACTCGGTTGAAAAAAAAAAAAATATTTAGCTGCTATCTTAGATTTTTTTTATGACATTCCTTTTAGTAGGGCGGTAAAACAAGGTTTGAGGTTAGTTTTCGCACAAGTCATCACGGAAATACGAAAATGTGGTATCGATGCATTTAGCACGATGCCCTGATCACAAATATAGATGACAAGCGCGAAAATGGTGGGGGTAGAAACTGTGACGTCATAAAGTTTTCAGTACGAAGAAATTATTTTTTCATACCATGTGGTGTATCAAATGAAAGGTCTTTGTGAGTAGATTGCGAATATATAACACACTATAACATTCTCACTACTTGGTCTAACAAATTATTAGCAAACGTCGAAAAATTTCGCAATTCAGAGTCGCCATTGAACAGGTCTAGATTGAAAACGACTAAATCGATTTTTACAAAATATATAACAAATAACTCTGCACATACTCTTTTCGAATGTCTAAAGGTAATTGACCAAAGATATTTAAAAATAAGAAAAGTACATCAGTTTCACTATCAGCATAATTTTCTGCTTTTTCTAAATTCTCAGGTTCCTTTAATAATTAATAAAAAAAATAAAAAAATAACTTTCGTATGTTTATCCTTACTACGACAAGTTAGGATAATCAGACCAAGGTTTAAATAACCAAATTTTGGCACTTTAGATACTCCTTTAAACTTAATCACTATTTTAAAATATGTTGTCTTATTAAATCAAATATTATTAACAATTTACAATATTTTTGGTATTCTATGCGTGGTAAAACATTTGTTGTATTTTATGAATGATTATTTACACCCGCTAAGCCCCTTTTACACCCATTAGAAAGACTGTGATTTTTGTGTACTGTTTTGATTTATTGTAAATAACTTTTGCCTATTGAGTTTCGTCAGGTTATTTAGGTCTCCGAACAACTGTGTGTGTTTTCCATGTGTATTTGTCATTACGTCTAGTTATCCTTACTTGTCCTATTTGGTAAACAAACTTTACTCAATTCTTTTTTGAAAATCATGTATAAAATTCAACAAATGGTTTTCCACGCATTTAATACCAAAGAAATTATTAACACATTTTTTAATAGTGATTTAAATTTAAAAGAAGCATGGAAACTGTCAAATACTGTTTACTAAATAGGACAAGTAAGGATAAACATATGAAAGTTTATTTTTTTATTTTTTATTAATTGTTAAAGGAATCCGAGAATTTAGAAAAAGCAGAAAATTATGCAGACAGTGAAACTGATGTACTTTTCTTATTTTTAAATATCTTTGGTCAATTACCTTTAGACATTCGAAAAGAGTATGAGCAGAGTTATTTGTTATGTATTTTGTAGAAATATATTCAGTCGTTTTCAATCTAGACCTGTTCAATGGCGACTCTGAATTGCGAAATTTTTCGACGTTTGCTAATAATTTGTTAGACCAAGTAGTGAGAATGTTATAGTGTATTATATATTCGCAATCTACTCACAAAGCCCTTTCATTTGATATACCACATGGTATGAAAAAATAATTTCTTCGTACTGAAAACTTTATGACGTCACAGTTTCTACCCCCACCACTTTCGCACTTGTCATCTTATATATTTGTGATCAAGGGATCGTACTGAATGCATCGATACCACATTTTCATATTTCCGAGATGACTTGTACGAAAAGTGTTTTCTAAGCGTCTTTTTTAAGATTACCGCCGCTCTATTTGCTGTTTTCTTGTCAAAACAGTACCAAAACCCGAGTTTCATCAAAATCAGCCCACAAGCAAAACAGTTGGCCGCCATCTTGGATTTTTTTGTATGTATAAAATTGCATTGTTATTTTCTTGTCAAAATAGTACCAAAAACCAAGTTTCATTGAAATCGGCCCAAGAACAAAAAAGTTGGCCACCATCTTGAATTTTGTAAGTTTTCAACATTGCGTTGTTATTTTTTTGTCAAAATCGTACCAAAAACCAAGTTTCATCAAAATCGGCCCAAAAACAAAAAAGTTGGCCGCCATCTTGGATTTTTAATATTTTAAAAATGCATTGTTATTTTCTTATCAAAAAAGTGCCAAAAACCGAGTTTTATCGAAATCGGCCCATAAACAAAAAAGTTGGCCGCCATCTTGAATTTTTTAATATTTAAAAAATGCGTTGTTATTTTCTTATCAAAATAGTGCCAAAAACCGAGTTTCATCGAAATCGGCCCATAAACAAAAAAGTTGGCCGCCATCTAGAATTTTTTAATATTTAAAAAATGCGTTGTTATTTTCTTATCAAAATAGTGCCAAAAACCGAGTTTCATCGAAATCGGCCCATAAACAAAAAAGTTGGCCGCCATCTTGAATTTTTTAATATTTTAAAAATGCGTTGTTATTTTCTTATCAAAATAGTGCCAAAAACCGAGTTTCATCGAAATCGGACCATAAACAAAAAAGTTGGCCGCCATCTTGAATTTTTAATATTTTAAATATGCTTTGTTATTTTCTTATCAAAATAGTGCCAAAACCGAGTTTCATCGAAATCGGCCCATAAACAAAAAAGTTGGCCGCCATCTTGGATTTTTAATATTTTAAAAATGCATTGTTATTTTCTTATCAAAATAGTGCCAAAAACCGAGTTTTATCGAAATCGGCCCATAAACAAAAATGTTGGCCGCCATCTTAAATTTTTTAATATTTAAAAAATGCGTTGTTATTTTCTTATCAAAATAGTGTCAAAAACCGAGTTTCATCGAAATCGGCCCATAAACAAAAAAGTTGGCCGCCATCTTGAATTTTTTATTATTTAAAAAATGCGTTGTTATTTTCTCATCAAAATAGTGCCAAAAACCGAGTTTCATCGAAATCGGCAAAATAAACAAAAAAGTTGGCCGCCATCTTGAATTTTTTAATATTTTAAAAATGCGTTGTTATTTTCTTATCAAAATAGTGCCAAAAACCGAGTTTCATCGAAATCGGACCATAAACAAAAAAGTTGGCCGCCATCTTGAATTTTTAATATTTTAAAAATGCTTTGTTATTTTCTTATCAAAATAGTGCCAAAACCGAGTTTCATCGAAATCGGCCCATAAACAAAAAAGTTGGCCGCCATCTTGGATTTTTAATATTTTAAAAATGCATTGTTATTTTCTTATCAAAATAGTTCCAAAAACCGAGTTTCATCGAAATCGGCCCATAAACAAAAATGTTGGCCGCCATCTTGAATTTTTTAATATTTAAAAAATGCGTTGTTATTTTCTTATCAAAATAGTGCCAAAAACCGAGTTTCATCGAAATCGGCGCATAAACATGAATTTGATTATTAATATAAACTTTACCCCTCGCCTGCGACTTCCAGTCATTTCCATTGATAGAACAATTTCGTTTTTGGGAAATCAGAAATGGTGTAGTATTTATGGTCACCCTAGTTTTGTAAAGGAATATTTCCCGAATATTGAACTTTTAAAATTGAAATTTGGCGCCAAAGTCAAAGTCGGATCGGAGTTGCCAGGATTGACACTTGAATTTATACAACTACAATAATGCTGATTAGCATTATTGTAGAAATCTAATAAAATCAAAAGAGTAAGTTCAGTTTTATTTTACAATTACTATGTGTTATTCTAAATTAATATTTAAGTAGTATATTTTCAATATTCCACTCCGAATCCTTAACTTTGACACACTACGTGATTGGTAACGTACATATTTTTTTCCTACTATCGTGGTATTATTGTTTTGTAATGGCAATTGTGCGAACGAGACACCGACCTCCACCTAGTGTTGTTTCATTCACACAGTAGAGTCTTCAGTCAATGTCATCGATAGAATTTCAACTCTATGTTAAAGGCAATACAGTTGAATTTCTTTTAAACGAATAGTGAAAATTTTTGTATAGTACTCACTCCCTATATGAACCTCCTTGTGCGAAAAAGAGTTCTGCACGTCATAATCACACATTTCTTTTTATCACACATTGTTGCTGATTAGTGACATCTCGCTTGCTCAGCTCTTTGTTCCTCTATTCCGCTGTAATATTAACTTTATGATCCACCAAGAAGTTACCTCTCTTTCTATCATATACTTTCATCTCTTCTAAGGGCAAAACGCCGCCTTCCGCGACTGCACGTTTCGTTCTCGACACGTTCTATGCAAACTTGCCTCCTTTATTTTTTTTTGATAAAGCAGTTATCTGAGCCAGTTGGCTCTGATAAATTAACGCCGTCGCCGATAATTCTGTGTTTTGCCTGAACACAAAGATATTTAATTTAATAGAAAAAATACAAAAAAATATCGACTCACCCTTAGCAGCTCAGACGGGATGCTAATATCGTACCCCCGCGCACTTTACCCAGCGCCTCAATATGCGCAAGCTACATGCACCGTGTAGAAGCATCCTCATGGCCGAATACTCAAACGCTAATTAACTTTGAGGGGCTCTCAAACGTCGTCCTGTCGCATCAAATGTCAAAGATATGACAAAGACATCTGCTGTTTGAGAGCCGCTCAAAGTTAAGTAGCGTTTGAGTATTCGGCCATTAGTTTGTGTTCTTCCTACATCTTCGCTCGGTAGAAGAGCGCAAAAGGAGACTCGTCATTTTATTCTGAAGTATTATACTTTTTTAATTTTTTATTCAGTGATTAACAAGAAGCTTATAAGCTTCTCGGTGATTAATAATCTGCTCTTCTTTTACAATTATTAGTCTGTGGTATCTGTCAACCAAATGACAGATCAATGCCAAATCGGAACTGTAACTGACATTTCGTTTTCTTAATTTCGAAAGAAGGAAAAGAATTGTGGTTTATGCAGCCCCGTTTTTACATTTGATAGTGACATTTCTGCCCTTTCAAAATTTAATGGGGATAACGGAATGTTGTCTCGTATAGGTTCCATTTAAAAAAAATCATAATATAAATTTATTTCTACATGTGCTAAAAATAAGACGGAACTTGATTCATATAGCAAATATTATTGGCGCTATATTTTATGACCAAATTCAATCGTGTACGAATTAAGTATTTTAACCGGTTCTCCTTTTTTAGTCTCATAAAGTTTTAATAACAGTTGGATATTTCCTTTCACAGTGCAAGGTCTGCCCAAAATCCTACGCTGTCAAACGCACTTTGATGAAGCACTTGCGCAGGCGTCACTACCTGAAAGGAGTCGATGCGATGTTGAAAGATTTCTTCCAAATCTTAGACCCTCGGGAATGCAACTTAGGACTAGACGACGAAGTTATGAATGACATATTTGGCCCACCTAAAATGAAAAGAAATGATATTTCACTTGCCGATTTCGTTACTTTAAAGAAACTAGCTGAAGAAAGCCATAGGAACGCTGAGCAAGGCCAAAGTCAGGCTGAAGGTGAAGGTCAAATGTCTGAAGATACTGACGGTGGTGAAACCAAAGATGACGAGACTGATGAAGAGAAAGGTGATGAAACGAGTGAACACTATTCCATGGAGTTGGAGCCTACTGATTTTGTGAGCGTCAAGATTGAACCTTTGGACGTGGAAGATGATGGAGTTGTATGAGCGAGTAACACTCGAATGATACAGTAGGTAGGTATGTTTGTTAACTATAAATTATTTGTCTTAAATTATATTTTTGCTGAAAAGGTTATGACTCGATTTTTTTTCTCAGCTTATACTTACAATTTCTATTTTAAGTATATATAAGGCGGTTATACCAAATTATCATTCCCTCTTCTGTAGAGTAATAAACTCTAACTCTAATATTTAATGTGTAGAGTATTATCGATATATTTTAAAACAAATTAAATTTCTGTAATAATAATTGCAATGAGAGACTTTCCAGGCAAGGTTCCTTTAAAATCACCTAGATGGCGCTGTCCAATTTCCATAGCATTAGTATGAAAGACTTTGGTCAAATCATAATGTTTTTTACGATGGTACGAATGGTAGGTATTCTCTTTGATCAGACCTTTATACTAATGCCATGGAAATTGGACAGCGCCATCTAGGTGATTTTAAAGGAACGTTGCCTGGAAAGTCTCTCATTGGGTAGAAACAACTTCGAAACAGAGGCCAACAGAAGGATACAGCTGGGCTTGGCAGCATATGGGAAACTTCGTCGAGTCTTTGAGTCGCCTATTCCACAGTCTAAAGACGAAAGTCTTTAACCAGTGCGTCCTGCCTGTTATGACATACGGAGCCGAAACGTGGACACTCACTGTAGGGCTGGTTCACAAATTTAAAGTCGCGCAGCGAGCTATGGAAAGGGCTATGCTCGGAGTTTCTCTAAGAGATCGGATCCGAAACGAGGTGATCCGACAGAGAACTAAAGTCATCGTCATAGCCCACCTGACTAGCAAGCTGAAGTGGCAGTGGGCCGGCCATATTAGCCGTAGAACCGATGGCCGCTGGGGCAGACGAGTTCTTGAGTGAGACCGCGTATCGGCAAACGTAGTGTGGGACGCCCTCAGACAAAGTGGAGCGACGATCTTCGCAAGGTGCTGGCATAAACTGGATGAGTGTAGCCGCGGATCGTGCTCAGTGGCGTGCACTCGGAGAGGCCTATGTTCAGCAGTTGACGATGATTGGCTGATGATGAATAATAATTGTGTAGGTAAAGTTTTGCCAGCGAGTCGTGTCGCGTGGTTGGAAATGAAACTAATTTTACTAAGATTATTAATACAATTGAAAAATATTAGAAAAAAATCGACTCACCCGTAGCAGCTCAGACGGGAATTTTACTGTTTATGTATCAGTTTCCAGAAACATATTAATTTAACATGGAAAGTGGCGCCACCATTTAGTTGACTGACACGACCACGACTCGCTGGCCAGACTGTGTGTGTGTGTGTGTGTGTGTGTGTGTGTGTGTGTGTGTGTGTGTGTGTGTGTGTGTGTGTGTGTGTGTGTGTGTGTGTGTGTGTTTTGCACAAAATGAAAAATTTATTATATATATATTTATTATTAAGGAATGCTTAGTATTTATATTCAATGAAAATCTGCATTTTGTGCAAATTCTTTGACCATTATGCATATCTCATACTGATGATTTTTTTCTGTAAATACAGTTATTTTAGTAAAAGTTCTATAATTTTTTCTATAAACTTAATGATGTGTATATTTTTCGACAAACATACCCATTAATTAATTTAAAGTAGGTATTAGGTACTGTTTGTTACAAAAAGTGTATAAAATAATATAAGAACTATTATATTAACTATAATAAAATATAATTTTTCGTATAAGTTTCGGGGCGATGGAATATTTAGTTCAAGTGTCGTGAATGTCGTGATAAATTCGTTTTATGTTTTGTAAAAACTCAAGCATTTATACCGTTACAAAATAATATTTGTTATTATTATGAAATCTCATTAAATTAAGATCATAAGAGTAATAATATCACTCTAGAAATAAATGTACAAATTCCTAAAAAAAATATCTTTTATTTCGATCATTGCATTTATCATAAGTACCATGCATAACATTAACTAACTTGAATTGTATGAAAAATGCAAGCCATTAAAACTTTGAACTGCTATAGCTTTGTCATTTTTTGTCATATCATTTTAAAATCATTTAAAAAAATTAAAGCTTTAATCATAGTCATACAAAAATATTTTCACAGGTAAAAATAAAAACACACATTTTCACATGTCAATTTTATTAAAACTTCCTTGTTTCATACCAAGCTTGTATATTCATCTAGTTACATCAAATGTCTAACTTGCATATACATACATATAACTCGATTTTATACATAATAATAACGTTGTTTTCATTAATTATTAACACGCACTTTCTTTCTTCAATAATTTAAATAAGTAACTTAAAAGTATGAGGGACAATTTATTTGTTGTTTTTTGGGAAACGCCTTTTCAAAGGATTATGCCGCTTTTACTATACAAGCTAGGCCATGATGCGCTTTGATGAAATTACCAAAATACTATAGTAATTTTATAGTGATTGCGTGGGAAGAATATCATTAAAATATAATGCGGGAAAAAAGAGAAATCTCAATCTCAAAGAGCCGTTTGGGGTTACATTTTCCTATTATATGACATTTTGTTATCAACTCTTTTTGACATGACTAAGTCTGTTACACATATGTATGGTTAATGCGCATCATGGCCTACAATGCGGCATGATCCTTTATATAGTCAATAGCCTATGTCGAAATTATAGTAGATTGTTGTAATTAATCTAGGGGTGCGTTATGGCAAATGCAATGTAAACAATGTTTAAAGTGCGCAGCGCGCGTGAATTTAAGTGTTGATTTAGGTTAGGAAAATTGGAAAATGACTCGATAGGTATGCAAGCAGGCGGTACTACTTTTATCATTAAATCAGCTGCCAATCATGACACATAGATACCGCATTTTCTTTAAGGACAACCTCGTAAATGCTACCTGTATATTATACTAAGCTAGGGTTGCCAACCATACTGTTAAAAACAGTAACAGTTATACTGTTTTTCACTACATTATACTTTTTACTGTTGAACAAAAATAAAGTATACAAAATACTGTTGTCAGCATCACTGGTAGTAGGAGAAAATACTGTTCATTTTTCTTAAATACTTACTGTTTATTTTCCTTCTCAGATCTAGGTAAATACTTATACTTTATTTCTTGTTAAAAAGTTGGCAACCCTATTTTAAGCGTTGGTAAAAATGGAACTGGATCAAACCGAAACCCGAGTTCAACCGAAGCACGTCTCACTTTGGTTTATTGATTTCCATTGATTCCACGCAGGCCCAAAGCGGATGCAGCCGGGACCAACAGCTTAACGTGCCTTCCGTTAGTAAATTTTAGTTAAATTTTTGGTCACCCATCCCATGACCAACCCTTGCGAAAGTTGCTTAACATCCGCAACCGCAGGGCCTGGCGCCAAACCACTGCGCCACCGAGCACCGGAGATCAACCGGAGCAAAACAGAGACACTCGCCGCGCTAATATACATACAGTACGAGGCATGTATCTTGAAATTTTTTCGACGAAGTGAGGATAAGTTCGCGCATGTGCTCTTGTGAGCGACCAATAGCGCGCGCCCTTCTCCCGCCGCCCGCGCCCCTCACCGCTACGCATACCCAAAATACGTATTCCGCGCAATCCCCACCAGATTTCAAGATATATGCCTCGTATTGTACTAGGCGCGTTGAAATCGGGTGGGGATTGTGAGGTACGCGGGCGGCGGGAAAGGGGCGCACGCTATTGGTCGCTCGCAAGTCCATATTCGTGTAAAAGTGTCAAGATGTTTGCCTCGTGGTAGTACTAAGCTTAATTTCTGTCCTCTCTTTCTATTTTATGGTTATCTGTCCTTGAAGCTCTAAAATCTTGCACAATTATTAATTTTCTACTTTATAACTTGCACGTGCCATATTAAGTATATGTTTCAAATATTTATGTAATTTAAAATGTGTATAATTATGTTTATAATATATACCTATACAATACATGTAAATGAGTGACTTTGACAACAGTTATTCTTAAAATAATCATCTGTGTTACTCATTATAATAAACAACATTTGGACGATTTCAAAAATAATTTACTTTATAAGTAAATATAATCTGCATTATTTAGTAAATAATTAAAATTTATTGCTTGTGATATGTGATGTTAAAATTCACAGTAAAATATTGAAAAATATTATAAAGGAATTTTGAAATATACAAATTGTATCCGTTTAATATTTAAAATCTGTTATTGTCCTTATTTTTGTATATGATGATTTATGATTTAAAATAGTATTCTCTTTGAAAATTAATAAATAAACCATTTACGATAAGGAAGCCCGTAACTCCAAATAATATCTTATATATATTTTAATTTTATGTTTGTTAGCAACTATACAGCAAGTTCTATGTTTATATTATTCCGATCACTGAAATAAATAGAAAACATTGTTTTCCAACACAAATATCACTTTTCAAATACAACATCAAAATTTAACGGAGTTTAAATAATAATTATAATTTATACTTACACATTATACGACTAAGTATATGTATATTTTAATGTCTTGTTCTTGCTGACATGCTTAATAAAGTAGTTATGTTTAAAATCTATCTAACAAGCCTCTTATCTCGTTCTAGACATATCTTTCGCTTTAAATTTTCCCTAAATTTATAATTATGTACTTATTACAAGGGATTTTTTGGGTGATGAATAAAAAAATCTAAGTACTTACCTACGTTTTTAAAACATTAAGATATTAATCGTTCTATGTAGTCTTCAGTATTTTAGCAAATGTAGAAATTTAACTATCTCATCGTAATAAAAAGTACCCTTTTCTTGTGTCTATATAAATTTAAAAACCCACCCATTATACAATTGAGTAAATAATATCTTACCGAATAGTAGAAGACTAGTGCTTTTTTTTTCTATAATATCGTTATATTATTTTTTTTCGTTTGCTCGTAACATTAATGAACTGTTTTAATTTTGGCTCAATTATTTTCAGTCAACCTTCACGCAATGGAAGACCAACATAAAGTATACTTACAATCGGCCCGTGTAAATATTCAGCACTTTAGTACTGTGTCAAATTAAATAACAGATAAGGCAATGGGTGACATTGACATGTTAGTATGACACAAAGAGTAAAATAATATATTGGGAAAAGAGCGCCCAGTCGTGGCAATTTTTTGAAACACTGATTTGAAAGGCCATCAGCGCCTCTGGAGGTTTGAGCGGAACTAATGAAAAGAAATGTGTGAAATTATAATTGCTGTAAATGTGTTTTTTCGTATATATATTTTGTCATTTTTATAATAATGTCTTTATATAAAACAAAAATATTAATAAAAAAGAGTAAATCGAAACAAAAAACACAAAAAGCAAAAATGTGATCTTTGTGAGGATCGAACTCGGTATTTGTCGATCGATGGCAGTGTCTTTTATACGTAGGTTGAGTATATCCGCTATGCCACTGAGACATTACTTCAAGTGTCGAATTTACTAATTACATTGGTACTGTTTTCTTAATCAATTTATTTTATTTTGCATATTTTATAAGTCTGACTGCAGAGACATCTTTTGGCAATCTTGAAGACTTTTTTGTAAAAGTTGATGGTTAAAGTTTAGAGATGACGCTCCGTTTTTCTTCCACTTGGGTTGTTCTAAGAGTGCCCCCCTTGGTATAACAGAAGTTTCAATATGGCAAGGTTCTAAGTATGCTCAACATTTTCATAGGCCGACTGTATTTTTTTTTCAAATACACACAATTCTATAATAAAGCTACATATAACGTGTATACGTACGGAAAAAACTACTTTTCTATTAATTCAATGTTGATAGTTTTAGTATTTTAAACATTTTACACAACCCAATGTTTTATGATAATTTTCCTATGTGTTTAGTTTATGAACTTATTTCAAATTATGACTTAGAACATTTTGTTGTTGTGATTGTGTCATTATACATAGCTAGGCAGGTATACCCAAATTTTAAAGAATTTGAGGGTACTTCATACTAGTACTTAATTAAAATTCAAATTAGAAACAGTAATTAATATTTTCTTAAAAACAGTCACTGAAGTTTTACAATTTATTTCTAAATTACACGGCTTCTCGTCCCATAATTTAAAATATTTACAGTTTTCTCTCTTTTGCTCTTATTCCAAAAGTATTTCAGACAAGTGAATAAAACATTGATAGCCAGTTGTATTATAACTAGACATCGGATTTTATGCATTTGCATATGAGATGCATAGGTATAACTCTAATTACGGCGTTAATGCATATTTTAGCCTTTTGGGGCCATCCATAAATTACGTCACACGTCAAGGGGGAGAGAGGGGGTCGACGAAGTGTGACATTGTGTGACAAGGGGGTGGGAGGGGGTCCTAAATTTTGTGACGTCACATTTCAAAATCATTTAAATTGAAATAAAACAAATTTTTGAACTGCTGTTTCAGTTAAATCCTTATTTCTAGATGTAAACTTGTAAAATATGTGACGTCACACTAGGGAGGGGGGGTCCACACAAATGTGACCCGCTGTGACAAGGACGGGGTAGGGGGTCAAATATCATGAAATTCGTGTGACGTAATTTATGGATGGCCCCTTTTTCCTTATCGTGCATATTTCGTTTAGTAGCGGGAGGTACGTATAGGTAGGAATAGGGAGCTATTTAAGATAGTCTCTATTTAAATCAATAAAAAAACTGGAAACAATGATCGATAGAACTCTCTAAAGCCCTTCCTTATTCAGTCTTAGAAAAAAGAAAATATTTTTAAGAAGTTAGATGCTATGTATCTTAAAAACCCGAGTCTTGAAGACATGAAGAACATTAGTGCCTACATCAACGGCACAGGTCGTACCCTGCCTAAACAGTTGATGTAGGGAGGTCGTTTTCGGTGTACAAATTGATTCTGACTGGGTGACTAACGCCACGCGCTAGTCACCCAGTCAGAATCAATTTCGCGAAAATTTGGAAAATAATTATAATTGTGTATTTTCACAAAAACTATGCATAATTTTAAGCATTGAATGCTGGTCAGATCATTTGGGTGTGTATAGCGATCTGAATCTACTCCATTCAGTCCCTGGATGGCCATCATCAGATTACAGCAAGGTACATCCCTGGCAGAAAACCAAGGCTTCAAAGTTACCTCGTTTGTATGAAAATAACACCTGTATCCCTAGACAAAGTTGATGTGTATATTTTAGCACTTTGTTAGTGCATAGGTATAATATAATCCGATGTCTAATAAGTTCATGAATATTACAGACACTGTATAGTCTAAAATTTCACTCCAACTTACGCACGTTAACCATAACATTTATTAAATTAACAATTTTGTTTGAAATCTACTCTATTATTATTACATTTATCTTATATTTGGTTGAGTCATGTTTTCTTTCAATGTTTTAATTCATTTTCTTACATTAAGGTATACATTAAGTCTAGTCACGAAAATGCAAACCAAATAAGATTTTCGATTATTATACACAAAAATTATACGGTCTGTAAAATTTGGCCCTATTTTTATACACTTTGTAATATTTACAATTTACGGTTTGTTTTTTCTTTTCTTTTGTGTATAATAATTGAGTGGTATCGAGGAAAGATGGCAATTCAATTCACCCTGCTTTCCGTGGCAAAATATAGGATAAACTTCTACATAATTAGAGAAAAACTAGTTATTTTCATTATTTTGGCCTCCCACACAAAACTGCGATGCGATGCGACGCCGTTTCCTGCGATGCGAGTTGCTGCGATACGATTTCATGCGGCAAAGCGTTGGTTCAGGGGCCGTATCGGCTAACGCATCGAACTTCGGCGAGTCTGCCCGGCTTCAAATTAAAACAGACAAATCGAGCCCCACTCAGGCCAAAATGGCGAACCAATTCATGATGTCACACGAATATTGATATCTTCCAAATAACTTCGGCAAATGGTACCTACAATACGAAATTCCTTATTTCGATTTAAGTATCTGTTTTAAGTTGAAGCTCGGCAGACCCATCGAAGTTAGAAAAGTTAGCCGTAGTGCCCCAGGTGACCATACTTTGGGTATGTGTGTGAAATAAAAAAGGCAAAAATGTAATCAGATTTATTATAGCTTTGTGATTAATGAGATAATAAGTAAATGTGGCGCTGCCAGGACGATACCGTTCTGGCAGCGCGATATTTTCGGATCCAGTGCGGACTAAAAATTGTATCACCAAGTGTGACGTAATATCGCAGGAATGCGCGATGCGAATCAAATCGGAAGATTTTACGCTGCATCCTGCGAGCTCGCAGATATTTGCGATGCGATGCGAATTCGCAGTTTTATGTGAGAGCCCAATCTTGGTACGTAGATAGTGTGACTTGGTCTTTTTGCAATCAAATAAAATTCATTGTTGAATATAAAGCACTTTAGTTTTTATCCTTAATCTTAGTCATCGATATGACCGATTTAAAAAAAAAAACTACATAGGTACCTACAGTGAGAAGTGCGTAGGAATATAAGCAAAAGATATTCTGTAAAAGTTCACTTGCTCCAAAACGAATCCTTGACATGTGCCTGTATACAGCGTGTCCCTTGCTTGATCGGAAAAAGTGCAATCCATGAATATTGTATGTTTTTTTACAAAAAATCACAGTTAAGTCATAGTAAGAAGTATTTTTTAAGATGTTTATTATTTTATCTCCACTGCCAAGTATGTGGTTTAATTTCAAAGAAATCAGCACACACATATAGAAGATATTTTTTATACGTACCTACCTAGAGGCTTAAGAAAAAAGTAAAAATTTTTAGTCATTATATTTTTATCAACTACTTATGATCTATTTTTTCACGTCCTTTCGAGGTTGCACTTTACCGAATCGAGGGATACACTGTATTTTGTTGACTGATTTCGTTCGATCTATTGATGAATAGCATTTGTACCGAGTGATAAAATTAAAAATCACAGATAACACCTAATGTCAGAATTGTTTGTCATAGATTCGATCGTTAGGACGTTATCAAAGGCTTAGTAGGTGGCAAGTTTTAAGGTGTACCTACGCTTTTTGTTTTCGCAAACTTTCTAAAAAAGTGCAAGTTTACAGAACATCATTTATTTGGACACCAAAGGTATCACCACAGTATATAAGGTGGTACCATATTATTTAATGATACTTAAACAGGTGACAGTGTTGCTTAAGAGCGTGCAGTCTGCACACTAGCGCCGCCATTGGAAATAAAATCATAGTGCTTAAATAAAAAAGAAATTATGAATTATCTCTCTGGAGTGCACTCCGAACAAGCTTTGCGGTACTTTTTATCACTTAAACAATATTTTCTAGCCTGTTGTTTAGTTATATGGACTTTTATTGCGAAAAGTGGCCACTTTTAACAATAAAAGTCAATTAAACTAAACGACAGGCTAGAAAATATTGCTTAAGTGATAAAAAGTACCACAAAGCTTGTTCGGAGTGCACTCCAAAGAGATAATTTAAAAATTTGTCTTAATTTAAGCACTATGATTTTTTTCTAATGGCGGCGCTAGTGTGCAGACTGCGCAGCCTTAAACTGAACAACTTTCTCAATTGAACATAGGTCGAAAAACGATTTTTTTTTTCGCCTTTCCATAGTAAGTCGGTCAGCTGACCAATACATTTTGTATGGGAGTATGAAATTTTTTTTTCGTTTTTCGACCTATGTTCCTTGGAGAAAGTTATTCAGTTTAAGCAACACTATCACCTGTTTAAGTATCACCAGATCATTTGGTACCACCTTATATACATATGTAGGTATATAAAACTTATATACAGGGTTATTTGTAAGACACCAACAACCTCGCAGGAGTACCTACTTTTAAACAACAACATTATTGTTCTACGACTTTTCCGAAAACACAAAATAATAGGTATCGACTTAAATCATACAAAACTCGATCAGCTGTTCGGGACATTTGTATGGAGAGTCAATTTT
Organism: Agriphila geniculea; assembly: GCA_943789525.1. NCBI lineage: Eukaryota > Metazoa > Arthropoda > Insecta > Lepidoptera > Crambidae > Agriphila > Agriphila geniculea. Next base: position 928,150 of record OX038879.1, on the reverse strand, counting down.
TTTGTCGGTTTTCGGAAAAGTCGTAGAACAAATGTTGTTTTTTTTTTAAAATACACAACGGGATAGTGCTTGGCCTTCATCTCACCTGATGTTAAATGACGATAAGGCTGAAGGTGGAAGCGCACTACACCCGGAATACTGGCTATCTTACCTCTAACTGCCGGAACACAACAATTTTTAAATTGTTATTATGGCGTCAGACTTAGGTAAGATGGTGGTAGCTAGCTAGCTATAGTAGCTATTTATGATGTTAGTAATCTAGGTACTCCTGCGAGGTTGTTGGTATTTTACAAAATAACCCTGTATGTATAATATGTATATAGGTAGATACTGTGGTATCACTCTACATAGTGTTTATTGTGGGGTTATGGTTCTAAAAGATACTTGGCCGGGATTCAGTCATGACATGACGCTACACCATAAAGTAGAGAAAAGACCACAAGAAAAGAGATTATTTCAATTTTTATAAATGCGTTACTTACCTACCTTTACCTACTTAGATAAAACTAAAATACCAGTTCGCAATCAGGCACTTTTACTTTTACATTTAATTCCTGATTATACGTAAGTAAGGAAAATAATAATTTTAAATGCTTAGCTTGTTTACACAAAATTAAAGGTTCGGTGTTAGTGCCTTGCCTTGTCATCATGCATCACTACGAAATTCGACATGAATGCCGACATAAATTATACAATTTCCTTTTTGACAACATGTATTTACAGTTGTAGATTTCTTGAATAATAAAATCTGACATCTGCTTTATTTTTTGAATATTTAAGTATATTTCTTTTATTTGATTACTAATTTTATTCTAGATTGTATTTCTAAGAATCTTGGATATTGTACTTTGACTACTTAATCAATTAATATTTCACATCACCATTCAAGACTTTTGCACGTCGTCAAATGTACGATAGAATATGTCAGAACCACAAGTACTTGTTGTATGGTCTGTGGTCAGAACAAACCTAATATAACAACCACCATCACCATATTTTTGCAAATAAATGTTTTATTATATTATTATACAATCGAACATCCCACCAAATAGAAGTTTGGTGAAAAATTCGACATGAAAAGAATTGTCATCAATGCACTCATGTATCCCGGCCTTATTGCCTGGTTTATACGGGGTCAGTAAAATGGCAGTACAGTGATCCCGTCCAGCGCTGCTGACTTGCTACTGGGCTGGTGTAGTTTTGGTAGTTTCAATTCAGTCCAGCCCCCGTATTACAACCTCTTAAAACTTGCCAGTTTTTTTAAAGGCTATCAAGGAGTCTCTTGTATTTGCTATACCTACAGCGAGAAAAATATGCAACTATAGGGGGAAATAACCCCCCCCCCCCCCCCCCCAGTGCTAACTTTTCGCTCGCAATTCAGTCCAGCTGACTAGCCACCCGCGGGCTGATTATCTAATTAGAAACCACCTAGCGACCGGTTGCAGTTCATAGATGATAGTGATCCATTGCTACTTCTTTTTGGATTAAAAAAAAACAAACCAAAGAAAAGTAGCAATGTATGTACAATGAAACCGGTCGCTAAATAGTTTATTTTTAGATAATCAGGGTGCCGATCTATTTTCGGGCACAGTACGACTTACTGCCGATCCTGTCTACATGTACCCAGTTACTGGGACCGAAATTCCGAGTCACTGGGTTCAGATACCAGTCACTAATTCCCTATAAACCAGCCCTAGGTGCGTAAGAATAAATAAAATTGTTTATTCTTATATGGTGCGAGGCAACTACAAAACAATCGAACGTCCCACCAAAATAGAAGTTTGGTGAAAAATTCGACATGAAAAGAATCCACAATGATGTACGTATACACTGCCACCAAGCGTCGTTAACTGTCGATCACGGAGCTAACATAGCACTTATTGCAACTAGATAAGAGTTTCTTTCCCTCCGAACTTGGACAATTCCTCGTAAGGACACTGGCTTGGTGGGGGAGGATCGCTCTTGGGTTTTTGCTCTGCATACTAGTTTTTCGAAGTCAATATTGTCACGAACTCTGGAAAGAAATGTTTTTACTTTAACACTTTGATTAAAAGCAGATAGGGTTGATCCGTCTACTGAGAATTTTTTTTACGAATACTTAATACCTTAGTTTACACAATATCTAAGTGCCCAACTAAAAGGATGTCAGCCTCAACTCATAAGTAGCAACGGTTTGGGACGTAAATTGGAACTAAATTAACTGTGGTTTCCAAAAGGGGCTGCGACTTTCCATGGGGGTCACGTGCCGCCTGAGTAGGTTAGGACCTTATTTAGAGTACCAAGAAAGAACGTCCGTTGGTATTGGTAGGTTGTCTGTAGAAAGAAGGCGCGTTCCAAAGCCCAGTCCACTGCCACTTCAGCTGAACAATCCTTTGAGCGATATCGGTTATTTTAGTTTTCCTGCGGATCACCTCATTTCTGATTCGATCACGCAGGGATCCCTTAAAGAGCACAGTAGTATGTATGTCCTCACCGTCGTAGTTGACCATGCCGTCCCCGTCGAGGTCGGCCTCGCGGATCATGTCGTCCACCTCCTCCTCGCTGAGGCGCTCGCCCAGGTTGGTCATCACGTGCCGCAGCTCCACGGAGGATATAAGCCCGTCGTTGTTCTTGTCGAATACCCTGGAAACATCGGGGAATTCCTGAGGTGAAATCAAATACCAGGTGTAACGAGACATTTAACGAAGCCGAGGTCTAAGTATTCTGCCCATCATCAGGATCATTTCTGTTCAAAATTATTGCTGGGAAACGATTTTAATTTTTGGTGTTAATAAAGCATTGCATACATTACTATGTAATGTAGCGCGTACAAAAGACCGCGCCTGTAAGTGCTCATGGCGGAACTTGACAGACTGATCGTACTCGATCACGATTGTTAAGCAATGCTCGGTCCGGTCAGGAGTCGGATGGGTGACCGTTAAAAGTGGCATTAGAACTGAGCGCTTCCGTGCTTCGGAGGGCACGTTAAACCGTCGGTCCCGGCTGTTGTCATCTGATAACAGTCGTTAAGCCAAGTTAGAGGCCTTACAGGCGGATTGATAAACTCTAACACCAGAGGTGGCCACTAAACCTCATTCGATAAGAAGAAGTGAATGCTACACAGCTGTGTGCGGCCGAGTTGAAAGGCAACGTTTATGAAATACATTGAGTATGACGTTTTGAAGCCATTGTTTGTTAGGAAATACATAAAATTTTGATAATGTTTCTGTAGACAAAAATTAGGAAATAACAAATAAAATAAGATTTCATAAAAATTAAAGAAAAAAATTGTTGACTTTGCCTTTCAATAACTTCGTAGGTATTGGTTTCCCAGGAATATTCAAAAAGACAAAAATGATCCTGATGATGGGTGGGATGCGTGGACTTCGGCTTCGTAAGTGTCTTGTTACACCCGTTATTTGTGACCTAAGTCTTGCGCCATAACAACAATTTAAATTGTTGTGTTCCGACAGTTAGAGGTAGGTAATAAGTATAGCCAGTTCCTCAATGATGAGGATTCCGGTTTTAGTGAGTGTCCACCTTCGGCATTATCGTCACTTAACATCAGGTGAAGTGAAGGCCAAACACTAGGTATCCCGTTGTGCATAAAATATACTTTTTATGGATGCTCTGAAATCGATTTTCAACTAAGTAAAATCACAATCAAACACAAATCCCACTCTCAGCACTACATTAGACTAATTTTTAACACCTAGATGATGGATAGGACATATTATGTTTCATCCGTTCAAAATGTAAAATACTCGTACCTACCTGGAGACATTTTCAAATTTCGGACCAACACAGAAAACAAATCACTTTGTCAATCACTTTTAATTTGGCACGAATGCTACGTCAATTGCTGTGGCAATACAAGGCACTGTGACAGACTGTCGTTGAGGCCCAGTGATGGATGTACACTATTGTCAAACTAAAAGCGATCGTGATAGATTTTGAGTTTAGCGATAAAGCCCCTGGTTCATGCCGTTACCTGAATGCCTCTCTGAGCTCGTCTTCTCCATCAGCCCCTCGCATCTTCTTGGACATCATTTGGAGAAACTCGTTAAACTCGATGGTGCCGTTGCCATCCTGGTCCACTTCCTTCACCATGTCTCGCAGTTCAGTTTCTGGAATAGTGGGGAAAAGATCGGGACTTAGTATTAAGACCTATTTTATAGACTTCCTAACCAAAAAATGTTTTACCTAAGTACAGCCTGCGGCCACAGAACCAAGCGACCAGCGGACAGGATTTTTTTTACGTATTTGCAGTACCTACACATTGTGTATTATGAAGGCAATTATAGACCTTCGTCAAGCGAGTACTTAGCTGTCCTCAAGAAGCAATCCAGTATTAAGTAGGGCGAGGCTACACTAGGTTCCGTAACTTAGCAACTCGCTACCTACTTATTAGGATCCCGATACCTTAGGGAACAGAGAACGAACTTTGATAGATTAGTTAGTCCTAGAATCTCGATATTAACCGTTACATTGATTGAAACTACGGTAAAGATTTTGAAACTGAACTTCATTTGATATACCTACCTACTTAGTGTCGAGTTGAAGTGATCGGATTATTTTCTTACTTATTACTTAAGTACTTATACTTATATTTTATCTTCTGTAAGTAACTTTTGTCGTAAATTTTGTGTGGATATCATATTACTACAAATTCATTACTAACATTAATCACTACCTACACTTTAGTGTCCGGACACGAAAACAGCGGCGGCGGAGCGGCGGCGGCGATGCATTCAACAACATTGGCACAGTATGGAGACGCGCACGAAACGGGCGGTGGCGGAGCGGGGCGACAAGCGATGCACGGGCGGAAGGAGAGCGACTTAATAATAACTCCGTTATGATTAGTAGACTTGGCTCCAATAGTTCCCGCTTCGACGTAATCTTAGGTTACGATGACGTGACATAATGCTCACAAGATGGACAAAGGATCCGATTTTAAAACCCAGTTAACGCTTATAGACCATTTTGTCAAACTAAATTAAATCTTTAGAAATAAAAAAAAAAACTATATTAAGTTTCTTTAACATAAAATATGGGTTTTTATTGGCCCATCTGTCACAACACTACTAGTGCGATTGACCGGCCGCTAGTTTCGTGCCCACGTTCTCACCGCCCCGCCCCGCCGCCGCTCCGCCGCCGCGCCGCCCCGCTACCGCTCGGCCGCCGCCACTTTCGTGCCCGCCGCCTTAAAGTTCCAAAATTTGAATTCTGTATTTGTCGAAAACAATGAACAAACAAAGGCATGTAGCACCATAGATAGGTAGCACAGCACTCTTGAAACGTACATAATACCTTCATACCTATAAGTACCTACTATCTACGGCTAAAACCCTATTAAAAAAATAAAAAATAAAGTTTCGTAGCAGAGAGGCTTTTCTTTTTCAGTCCATGAAATAAAATGTAACTCTAGTCATGAGCTTACAGTGTAAGTAATATTTCAGTCAGACAACCTACGACCACAAATACTCGTACGTAAATCTACGTGTCAGGCGATTAGTCCATGTTTCAAAGACTAGGTAAGTACATTACGTAGAAATAATAGGTAAGTACCTAATCGTACACTTACTTTATTCAATACTAGCGGTTGTGCCCAGTGCCCACCTTCGCTCAGGGAGTTGATATTAACAAAAAATATATGAAATATTTTTTTATTGAATTTAATTCTTTCATAGAGAATTCTGAGCTAGCCATAGCCAGGCGGAAGCCGTAGGTACACCTACCACCAACCAAACCCATTATGTACCTACCCCCCTCCTGAAAATCGAACCCGGGACCTCTGCGTCTTACACGTGTGGACGAATCGCTAGACCACATGGGCCGGTTATTTATTTTTCATTTATTTAATTTTCATTTATTTTACAAGACATTACATTTTGGTAGGCATTTTACATGTAGCTGTGTGTGGTAATATAATGAAATGGTTTCGCCATGTCGGCTTGTAAGAAATTCATGAAAACAAAATTGAAATGTCTGTCTTAAAGGCCGCGTTTGTTGGATCCGCCTAAAATAAACCTTTCTAATGCATATTAATAGTCCAATGATAATGTTTAGTAAGTACCTACTTAGTACCGAAGTACTAATGTACCTACCCTTTCAAAATGATAATAAAATGAAACATGCAAAACAGAAGGAACTTCGTAGTTGTAGCAACTTGTTGCCAGAATTTGAATTCTTTGGGGTTGTATTTCCAGTCATCTTTAAATACATTATTTTTTCTTAAGTAAGTAGAGGTAAGTAGATACCTATAAATAAAACAAAATCTGAAATCATTTCTAAAGTTCATTATGTAGGGTTACCATCCGTCCGGATTTGTTCGGACTTTTAGACCTGTCCGGACTTTATCCAGCTTTGTAATTTGTTCGGATTTTTAAATTTGGCGGTGTCTACTTAATAAAGTAGTAATTATAAATATACATAGCAGTAGTAATCGAAAGAGATGTTCCAAAATGTATTGAGTCTGGGGCCACGTCGGTCGTACAGACAGTATATCAAAAACCGGCCAAGTGCGTGTCGGGCCACGTGCCATAGGGTTCCGTAGTTACCTTATACCATACCATATTTAATACCACCTATCATTTTTCGTTTGCAAAAATAACTTTGTTTTTCATAGTGTTGGTATGAATGACAAAGTTATATTTGCGGTTTTGGAAAATGTGCTATATCTCAAAAACTAATTACTATATCTCGTTCAAATTAATTTTGGTTGAAAGTGTTTATTAAGATCTACAGCATATATTTTTTTTAGATTTTTCACTCTCTTATTTCAAAAGTTAAAGGGGGGGGACACACATTTTACCACTTTGGCGGTGAATATCTTTCAAGCGGTTGACTTTGAGAAAAAGTTGTCTTAGAAACCTCAATGTCATTTTTAAAGACCTATCTATAGACACCCAACACGTGTTGGTTTGAAGAAAAAAATATTTTTCAGTTTCAGTTCCATGTATGGGGAGCCCCCCCTTAATCTTTTATTTTTCTTATTTTTGTATTAAATTCGTTAAGCGGTTAACAGAATACATCTACCTACCAAGTTTCACTTGTGTAGTCTTAATACTTTCGGAATAAAGTGGCTGTGACATACGGACAGACAGACAGACAGACATGACGAATCTATAAGGGTTCCGTTTTTTGCCATTTAGGCTACGGAACCCTAAAAAACCCGCCTGCCTAAAAAGAAAAGTCAACTGAAAAGATGGAAACAAGATTAAATATTAAAGGCAACATTATAACATGCAGTCGGAGGCATGCATAAAGAAAGTGACATATGAATGATTTGAGTTATATGCCTCCGACTGCATCTTATAATGTTGCCTTTAATATTTAATCTTGTTTCCATCTTTTCAGTTGACTTGTCTTTTTAGGCAGGCGGGTTTTTAATTTTTTTTAATTTATTTATTTATTTTTAGTTATTATTTATATGATATACCTTTTTGAAATCCTTTTAATAAGTCCTTTAATTTGACACCCATATTGCAGTATTCTAAAAAATTTTTTTTTTCCACTTCGTATAATAGCACCGTACAGCCGCCATGTTGGTTTTTTTATAACGTTACCTTCTTAAGAACACTTGGGCTGACGAGACAAATCTAACGATATATTAATCATGAAAATCTGTTCAGCCGTTTGAAAGATATGAGGTAATAAAGAATATTACATACAAACTTACATACAAGATAAGCGCGAAAAACATAACCCTCTTGCAGTCGGGTAAAAATACGTAAAGACGTGATAAACAGTTTCTAATCATCCAATTTCTCTAAAATAGCTTAGGTAACAAAGGTATTATAAACATACAACAATATATACTTACAGTTACATCATGTCATGGCGGAAGCAAAGACTTCTATGTTTTCAACACACTTGCTTGTAAAGTGAGCCCTAATACATCGCTTTTAGGGCCATAAACCGAACTATAACAAACGCGTGCAATAATATATAAAACACTAGTTGGTTATAGAATTATTCCTACAAAGTTAAATAGGTACCTTACTGCAAGTTCTATGCGAGTAAACAGAGCATTTTCAATTTAACCGGGTAATACAGTTATTTTTTTAGTAACAACAAAGAGGTTTTATGCCGCTGAAAATTCATTTGCATTTTTGGAATAAATAAATGTGTAGGTCCTTAATTTAGTCAAACAAATATTTATTATTATCAAATTATTCATAATTTACAATATTTTGTTATAAAATATTAAAATATTAGCATTTTATGAATTAAATTTATAATTTTGAAATAGGCTGTATGCTCACTAACCCCTTTGTTCGCAAAATATTCTTGCATTGGGCGTGTGAAAAAAACAAAAGAAAAACCTGCGCGCCTTTTCTCACCATGATTATCATTTTGTTTTTGTCGTATTTGTTGCTGTGTGGTAAATTACTTTGGTTTTTCCTCGCAAATGTGTTGAAAAACGTCGTATGAAACTCGTGAGCTCTTACTTATTGCACACTCGGCTGAGTTACGCCCTCGCCTGCGGCTCGGGCTGCAACCCACAGCCTTGTGTGCAATAAGTAACCTAAGCTAACTTGTATCATAATGTACTATTGTATTATGGGTAGAAGATGTCATTATGTATTACGTCTGACACTGTCAGTTAGTAGTAATAATGTAGGTAGGACTTTTATTGCTCTCTGGCTTCTTATCAGGATTTTCGAAATTTTAATATGGAATTAATTACATATTAATGTAGCTAATAAAAAAAATATGAGCAACTTTTTTATGGAATCACGAAAAAAGTTCAACTGTTTCATATACCTACCTACTTACCTATTTATTAGAACACAGAAAATGTATGAAGCGGCGCTATAAGAAAAAGTTGTTCTTGATCAACTTTACAAATGGTTTTTCAGATTCTGTGTTAAGTAGGTAGGTAGGTAGGTACCTAATAAAATCTATTACTGTAGGTACCTAGGTAGGTATAAGTACATAGGTACTGAGTAACATTTGCAGAAGTTTTGCGGCTAACTGTATATCATTTACGCACCACTTCGTTCTTACCGATATGTTATAAATAATTCAATCGCAATTCTTTTTAGCTTTTTAACTACTATAACTAAGTACCTACTTACATTTTCAGTGATTGGTTAGTACCAGTAAGTAGGTACCTATTTATCGTGAAATACTCGTAATACATTTGAACTGGGGTAAGGGACCCTTGTTCCTCGGAGATAACCATGGCCACATACCTAGCTGGTTATCTGTGAAGAATTTTTTCCCAGATGATTTACGAGGTCAACGTTTTTTTTTAATTAATTACTTTAGAAAGAAATGGAATATTAATTACTTACTTACTTACCTACCTAATTAATGATTATTATAGAGTACCTATGTAACAAACACCATAGGTACCTACCTAGTAAAGGACAATTTCTTAAAAAATATTCTCATAATTTTCCACTTTTTCCATAGAAATCTTTGCTTTTCCCATGAAAGGAGGATGCGCAAATAATAGAATACTTGGTAATTAGTAGAAATAATTGTAACGAATGATAAAAATTTAAAGTATTCGGAGGTCTTGAAACTAAAATTAAATTAGGCCAATATTTGGGTTTTTTTTTTTTTTTAATTATTATCATCATCCATCGCTTTCGGTCGAAGGAAGCCAGCTCTCTGCATCGCACTTTTTTTACCGTTGGGATCTATGCGCTAATTTCGCCGCATTTCATATCGGCGCCGTGGCTTAGTTGGTTAAAGCGCCTGTCTAGTAAACAGGAGATCACGAGTTCGAATCTCGTCGGGGCCTAGTGGTTAAACAATTTTTTTTATTGTTACTGATTTTTATTTTTTGCGTGGTTGTTGAAAAATGTTATAATTCCTATATTGAACATGGAAAACACATGTAATGTATTTTTTGTAATTTTATATCTATGTCATTTAGTTTGCAAATAAACATTTTTATTTGATTTAATATTTGGTAAGGTAATGACTGAATCTTGCTTACTTTGCTGTATATTTGTTTCTTTTAGAAGTCGAAGTGTCAGTAAAATGAATAGTGTAAGTAATATTATCAATAATTACTTACTTATTTGATTAAACTAATGATAAGGCCAAAGATAATCATAATGATAATTTCAGTATAAATAAATCTGTAAAAATATTATTCAGAGTTCCTTAGTTACACAATGTTTATTTTTCTTTTGTGATAACGTTTGTTGATTTCGTCATACTCATACATTATAATTGTAACGACATTATAATATAAACTCTTTGAAGAGAGAGAGAGATCTTTCCATCCATCGGCAATAGGTACTATAAAATCAATATGAAATAAAAAAAAATCGGGCTGCACTCCGGGAGTGCCGGCAGAAGTGAAAACTTGAATATTAACGTTGTGCATTTTTGATATTTTGGAATGGTTAGGAAATAATTTTGCACGAATTGCTTTAATTATCACTATAAAAGTTAGTACTTTTATATACATACACATTTATGAGGTAGAATACAATATTTATTTATTGCGCTATCGTACACATAACAATTTATAAGTATTACATTAAAAAGTTTATCTCTCAGAAAACCAACCCGCCGCCGAACGCCAAAACGACGCGCCGCCATTTTCGCCGCGCCGTAGAAAGAGAGAGGGATACTTCCGCCGCCGGCTGTCTACGCTACATCCGTCTTACGAATTTTCTATCAGGGTCACGTGACCCTGACGCGAGTTTAACATTTTTCCCCATTACAAAAAAAGTGTACAACGCCGCTAAAGAAGTTTTCACTTCAAAAAATAAAAATCATTTGTAAAAGTAGACTAGACTTGTATTCGACAACGATTGTCTATATTTCGATTACAGTTACCAGAAATACCTTTATAGAGACTACAGAATAACCGATTAAAACAAGAAAACTCAAGAAAATCATGTCTCTTAAAGAAACAAACAAAACAATAATTGTTCGCGTTAAATATAGAGTGGGCATGGACAGTTGGCAACATTCCTGACTAATACTTGGCCAAATTGCTTGTAATTTACCTACGTGTCTCAATCGTACACAGAATTTACAAATACTCCTCCTGATTCATACTTGATCTTTGAACATCTGCAATTAATTTATTTTCTTTATCGGTCAACCAGGAAGTTGTGACTAACCGAAATACAAAATGTGTAAAATAAGAAGAGACACAGTAACTTTTAATCGAACTGAAGCTATTTACAAAAATATAGTGGATGCGAGAAAGTGTGAAGTAGTAGGTTACCTACTGATATTGAATTAGTACTTAGTAAAGCAGATGCACTCAATCTGGTAACTATGGGTCTCATAGGAATGCTAAAGGTCACCCAGCGTGCAATGGAGAGAGCCACGCTTGCGTTTCTCCGTGATCGAATCAAAAATGAGGAGATCCGCAGTAGAACTAAAGTAACTAACATCGCTCGAAGGATTGGTATAAGCTGAAGTGGCAGTGGGCGGGACACATAGCGAGAAGAACCGATGGCCATTGCGACGGAGAGGTTCTGGAATGACGGCCGCACACCGGATGACAAGGTGGTCCGAACGTGAGGATGAAGGTCGCGGTGCGCCGCTGGATGCGGGCAGCGCAGGACCGATCCTCGTGGAGATCCGCGGGAAGGCCTATACCCAGCAGTGGCTGATATGATGATGATGATGAAAGCAGATGCAGTAAATAATGTGGTCGTATCAAAGAAATACCAATGAGTGAACCTATGACGGTTGTCCTTCTGGATAATAATAACACAGAAATCTAGCGTAGTGTTTTTCTGTAGGTAGGTAGGTACAGAAAAATGTGTATGTAGGTACATACACAGGGTTATTTTTAAAACACCAACAAACTCGCAGGAGTACATTAGTAACATTATTTACAACAACATTTGTTCTACGCATAGAAATAGAATGTCAAAGAACAACAATGTCAATAAACTGGTGATCCGAAAACAAATGCATACATTTTATATGAGATACGTAAAATATGACTTAGATTCATAAAATATGACTATATACGGCAAAGGAAATTAATAAACTATGTTCCATACTGTTTTCTTCATTGATAAACGAATAAATGTAGAGAAATTTGGTTTTAGAGAAATGTGTGGCAATATCTTATTTACCTGTGAAAAGTGTGATTACTTGGATTATTTCTTTTTGTTACATCACAATTGGCTTTGATAACTTTTTGAACATGACTGGAAATCTCAAAACCATTTCGAGGAATAAGCTTTCGGTACAGTGTCTACTAATTAAATTTAAAAATAAGTCTATATTTTTAAAGATATTTATAATATTCAATAAAAAGCTTTAACCTTCAAATGACCTTCATATGACGTCATCACATACAGATCCCCCAGCCATCATAAAAAAAAGAAAAAAGTGCAAAGACAATTTTGACAATGAACTTGGCATTAGGGATGGTGAAAGGTGGAAGTGAAAAAATATCGATATAGGTAATATTTCTCAGAAAAAAATGGGATGAAATGGGACGTTGACTAAGTAATGGATTCTAATTTTAAGGTATTGTAAAACATAAAAAATAGCAAAATAAACCCCTACGCGAAATTTTGGCTCCATTTGACGAATTTTACGATGATTTTTAAGACTCAAAGTTGGAAAAAATCAAAATGCTCCAGTGACAAAATAGTGTCGACTATTAGAATCCATACGTAATTACCAAAAAAATGTTTTGGAAAAATTATTGTAAAAACATCTATTGATATATCAGAGTATTTAATATCGCCCGAAAAATATCGATGAACTTATCTCGTAATTTTTTCCACATCCCTACTATTAAATGTTTGTAAATAGAAATAAAGTATGCACATATTTTCATAATGTTTATTATGTTATCCTGCAAATTTATCAGTCCACAAGCAATCGTTACAATTTCATCCATGTAGCCTACATCCAAAATAGACACAATACATACAATACATTTCGCAATTTGGGTAGATTGGGCCTGTCAGTTTTTACAAAGTTTTTCAGCAGAGTTTCCACTGGTAAGCATTTTTATTATAATTTTACCACCTCAAAAATTATTGCGGCAAATTAAGAAGGTAGGCTAGAACCGTCACAACTGGATTAAATGAATAAAATAGAAGAAATATTAACTTTAACTTATTTGTTTACAAACAACCATAAAGTCATTATGACAGTTAATGACACTTGGCCTTTCTTTTTCTATAAGTAGATGGCAAAGGTTTTCTTCTTAAACTTTCATGCCACTAATGACGTCATTCCGGTTGACCATATCCGCTCGACAAATATATTTATAAAAAAATAAATACGGGACCAAATGTTAAAATATTCAAATTAGTTTCTTAAATTGGCCTAATCTGTAGTAAAAAAATATAAAAAAAATACCTTTTATTTTTTAACCAAAGCCAATTATTTAGAGCACAAGACACCATGGCTCCAGGATACCTTTATTTTTAAATTATAATTAAGATTAACAAATATTTTAAACAAACTGTGATTGCTCATTTGCTAGGCGGGACGCTAGGGGCTCTTACTGTAAAAAATATTGGCACATGTCACTTGATCTTTTGTCTCTTTTGTACATAGACCGTGTCCGTATGATGTTAACTTCTCTTTTCCACGCTTTGTTGGTCTTCTTGAGCGCAGCGAAAATTTTTCTATGTCTATGGTTCTACGACTTTTCCAAAAACAGACAAAAAAGAATCTAAGCTTAAGAAGTATACGTAAGCTTGAGAAGTGAATATGTCAACCAGTACGGACTGGCTATTGCAAAAAAGAATCTACTTTTCACACAAAACTCGATCAGCTGTTCGGACATTAGTATGGAGAGTTAATTTTTTTTTTGTCTGTTTTCGGAAAAGTTGTAGAACAAATGTTGTTGTTTATGACGTTAGTAATCTACTCTTGTGAGGTTGTTGGTGTTTTACAAATAACCCTGTATAAAATGGCATTCTCTGCTTCTGTTCGTAACTTAATATACCTACCTACCTACTTAGGAATCTAAAATAGACCTATGTGATACTTGATATCGCGCATGTTATTAATTATTTTATTATGCGGTTCGAGAGGTTGAACTTGACACTGATAATAGTACAACGATACTATTATGAGGTATGTAAATACACAGATAACTTAATACTATAACTAGATACTAGGTAAATAGCAACGATTCAAAGGCACTCCTGCTACTTTGTATAAGTATTTGCATTTGATATCGAAGAGATAAGTACTAAAATGTGACGAAGTTTACCTTCTGTCCCAATGAACGTATCACAACACCCAGTTCCGCCATCGTGATGGTCCGAGATACAAGAAAAGGGAGCTCATACCACCTTCTCTTTTCTACTATCGGACATCCAGACGCACTGCAGGTTACCACCCTTTCTTGGTTGATATAACGGGTGTAACAAGACCTTCAACGAAGCCGAAGCCCACGTATTCCGCCCATCATCAGGATCATTTTTGTCTTTTAGACTATACCTGGGAAACCAATAGCTACGAAGTTATTGAAGGTCAAAGTCAATTTTTTTTTCAAAATTTTTATGTAATCTTATTTTATTCGTTATTGCCTACTTTTTGTCCAATGAAACATTATCAAAATTTTAAGTATTTCGTAACAAACAATGGCTTCAAAACGTCGTTACTCGATGTATCTCATGAGCACGCACATAAAACTAGCCTTTCAACTCGGCCGCACGCAGCTGTGTAGCATACACTCGCAGGCGCAGTCTGTTGTACGCGTTACATTGCGTGGTAAAGTATGCAATGCTTTTTTATCACCAAAAACCAAAATCGTTTCCCAGCAATAATTTTGAACAGAAATGGTCCTGATGATGGGCAAAATACGTAGACCTCGGCTTCGTTGAAGGTCTTGTTACACCCGGTATATATGTCGCAGGCAAATTGTATGATTCCGCGTTTTACAAACGGCGTCGTCCGTTTACAAACGCTCGCTGTTTTGTAAAATTCCGAAGGCAAATTGACGACTCAATCAATTATTAAAATTTCAATTGATTGTTTTAGTAGGATGAAAATCATAAAACAAAGCTTACACTCGCTCATTAAAATCTCGAGATATAATTGGTTTAGTTACAATGCCTTTCTTTGGTATGTTTGTCTTTGATTCGCAGATAGGATATAATGACACGAATGTCTATTGCTTTTCGTACAATAATAAATCGGTCTTTAAGTTTGTACTGAATTTTGTCTCGACCACCATGTCCACAGTTTAAATGAATATCTCCAACTACATATCATAATATTCTTCTAAAGGTATTACACGGACTGCTGGACTCGTAGAATTTGCACTGCTTTCAATTATTTTCTGTGTTACAAAACCACTACTAGACGCCATTTTTATTGTTCTGATTAACAGCGCCGCGCGTAGTAAAAAAAAGAACTAAATAGGTACTTCAATTTGCCGCGTCATTTTGTAAACGGTTGTTGGATTTTCTATCAAAAGTTATAGCATTTTATATAATGACAAGGCAATTTACAATTTGCCTTCGGCATTTTGCAAAGCAGCGAGCGTTTGTAAACGAACGACGCCGTTTGTAAAACGCGGAGTCATACGATTTGCCTGCGACATATATACCTTTTCTGCGTACCAAACGCTACTCAACATCGTTCATAATGCGCACAGCTAAGGAATGGAATTTCCCGTCTGTGTTTCCGAGCGCATACAACCTGACTCTTTTCAAGGCCAGAGTGAATAGGCACCTTCTGGACGAGCTCGCTCCATTGTAGACCCTGTCTTTGCTTTCGGGCTAGACTGGAGTCAAGTGCCAACCCATTAATTTATAAGAAAAAAAATTACCTGAAGGTCTCTGTCCCAGCGACCGCATCACAACACCCAGTTCCGCCATCGTGATGGTCCCGTCTTCGTCCTTGTCAAACAGCATGAAGGCTTCTTTGAATTCTGCCATAAGAAAATAAACATTTTCAAATCGAACTATTTAGACAAAGTCCGTTGATTAAAAATTGACCATAATTTGATAGCTGATAGTAGGTATTAATTGTTGCAAGTGTGTGATGTTTTAAAATTAATCACTTGATTGTTTTGAAACTTCTTATTTGGAGTAAAAATTATACACTTGGTAATAGTACATTATGATATAAGTGCGGTAAGTTGAAAATTACAGCCGAGGCGATATTGCTAGCCCGAGCCGTAGGCGAGGGTTACAAGAAAGCAGAGGCTGTAATTATCAAAGCGCACGTATGTCATACGACGTTTTATAACATATTTGCGAGGAAATAAATAAAACTCGGACTTTGCACCTTTGCTTGTTTTCCATATGATTAAATTTTGATACGCTTGTAAGTATTTAATCGGTCAATTTTTCGGGCAAGAGGCTTAGAGTAGCCTTTTTCGCTGCCTCTCAGACTTCTAGCGGTGTTGAATTCATAAATTCATCACTACTTGACGACATTTTCAAATAAAAACAATACAGCAAAAAAAAAAAATTAGCAATGCGCGCGCATCAGCGCTTTTTTTAAGGCAAAGGCATAAAAAACAGCCAGTATTACTAATAAAGTAAATTAATATTTTTGTGTTTTTGTTACAGATATATGGTTGTAATTTATTGTCAACATTAATTAAATTAAATAATTAAATGTTTAATTATTATATTTTATCTCCCAAAGTTAATTTTATTCATAAAATGTTGACCTCTTTTCTGATATAAAAACTCTTTGCTAAGATTTAAAAAAGTACCGTTCGTTTTAGACGAAGCATCTTGATAAACCGTGCGGTAATGTAAAGTAAAACGCACGGTTTATAAAGGAAACCGTGCGTTTTACTTTACATTACCGCACAAGTTCGTAATGAGATACAATACGATATTGAAATTGGTGTAATAAGAGACCCATTACGAGCAAATATGTTATAAATTAATAAAAATATAAGTTAGTATGAATAATTGATAGATTAAATATCTGGAAATATGAACTTGATTATAACTGTTATTTTACCTGCCACTTGTTCTTCTGTAAGGCCATATTCTGTCTGGAAAGAAAAAATATCATTGAATAATAAAATTATGAAATTTTATAACTTTTTCCATGAGGGAAACTTATACACCACTGTAAACAGAGACAAAAATTTAAAAATGAATGGAATTGAAAACATACAGAAACTTGTCGCACTGCGAAATCACTAGTTAGCCTTCGTAGCCTTCGATATTCCTTTTTGTAAATGTCGTCTGTAGCCATCGTCTTAGCCATTTCAAAGTTTTGCTTATTTACAAGAAACACGTGCACCAAAACACTACACTAAGAAGTAAAAAGTTTTGGCACTACACAGAACTTTACGGTCGAACGGCGTCGTATTGTCTGTAAAAAGTTTCCTTCACTGGCAGAATTTAAAAATAAAAACGTTAAACAACCAAAATGTTTTTATGCCACAATTAAGAAAGACAAACAAAATTAATTCACTTTATTATTTTAATCGAAACAAAACAAGCCGGCATTGACAAGCGCTCGCGACATTGTCAGCTGGGATATAAATGTAGAATTCTATATTTAAATTATATTTTTGCGCGCTATGTGCTATTACAGACAACGATGGACGTTCTCTAATAGTTTCAAAGCTAGCCAATAAAAAGCTCACATTTTATTTTAAAGTTTTAGCAAAGAATAGATACTATTCTTATACTACGGCTCCACCTGCGTCTTAAACGCATAGCCAAGATTATAACGTGTTAATTTAAAAACGACAGTACTTACTAAATTTACATAACGCCTTAGCTAAAGCGTAGTTGAGCATTAACATTAACGTTAACGCAGGTGGAGTAGTAGCATTATAGGATCAGCATCTCAGGTAAAATCTCAATAGCTGTATTGAGATTATAATATACCTACTAATGTTTATAAATAGAGCGGTTTATAAATACGTGTCTAAAGCATGTTTTGGTGCTGTTCCTATGGGAAGGTTGACAAGAAAGGATTGATGCGCCATTGTTTTTGCTGAATAAACAGATTTTCTTTTTGATTTTCTCTGAACATAATTAATTACCTATATTGATTTCAGGAAGATCTTGTTCATACGAGGATGGATTGCAAAGTTGCTGGCTTGACATTGAAGGGACCATCCTAGAATGTTCAAAGTACCCTTATATTTGCTCCAGTCCAGTTGCGATCATTGTAGAGCGCTCTGCACGGATTGCCTCATCTTGGCGCATGTTTGCACTATTAATTAAGCTGGAGTTAGTTTTGGCGGGAAGATCTTCTAATCACCGTTATTTTAGCGTAGTAGATCTTGAACTTTGTTCAAACTAAATATTGGATCACCTGAGGAAATAATATGGTCCCATCAAATAACACGCCTAACGCCATCTGTTGTTGTTCTATGGAATCAGCTTGTTGGTTTTGCTAATAAACAGAGTATTTTGGGGAATAAATTCCTATAACCAACGCTTTGAGGCGTTAGGGTCACATTTGAATATATCATTAATTAATAGTTTAGTGAAAACTGGTTAAAATAACTTACGTATGTGTAAAATAAAGTAAAAGCTATTTTTTTAAAACAAGGAAGCCATAATATTTCCTTGAATTAGGTACGCTCATCTCAACTGTTTTATGAATTTTAGTTACCAAGCCCCGAAACAAATTTTAGGTACATTTTCAGTTCGGGTGAATCGGGTGTCTTATTTTATGAAAATATTTGCAGTTCGCGTAGGTAGTTCATTATGTTAGTAAAATTACCTACTATTATTTCCTAATCCTTAGAAACACGTGCATATTGACAAGATAGTCACCAAAGCGTTTAAGCTCTTGGGTTTCGTTTTGAGGAATACCAAAGATTTTAAAAAGTCATCAACTGTAATAAAAATTTACAATAGTTTAGTCAGGTCTGTATTCGAGTATTGCAGTGTAGTATGGTCTCCTCAGTACGACGTTCACGCTAAACGCCTCGAAAGCGTTCAAAAAAGGTTTCTTTGGCACCTGTCTTTTTGGAAATTCCTAGCTAAGACTTTAAGATCTTATGAGAGTCGTCTCAAATACTTTAAGGTTGAAAGTCTTGGAGAGAGAAGGCTTCTTTCAGATAGTATGTTTTTATACAAACTGTTAAATGGCGAGCTGTATTGCCCTAATTTGCTCGAACAAATTAGAATCAATACACCCAAAAAACTATCTCGCGTTAGCAGATTTAACATCTTCGTTCCTAAATCAGTTAAGAGTAATCTGGGTCGCCATTCTACATTAAACAGGACTCAGAAACGTTATAACACTCTTTCCCGCCCTAATGAATCAGGTGATTTGGACATTTTTCACCAGAGTGCCAGAAAATATAAAGCTATGGTTAAACTCATTGGTATTAAGAAAGCAACGTAAACCCCCGCCTATCTAAAGTTTTGCATAATTTTACAATTTTAGTTACCCTAAAAGTAATTTTTAGTTTTATAATTTAACTATATCTTTAATTGTCCACATCGCATGCCGTGGCTGTCTTTAATTAAAAACTGTACTTAAATTTAAGATCCATATTCTAAGCCTTTTATTGTATTAGTTAGTACATGTTTCTGTTGACTGCCCAATAAATAAAATTAAAAAAAAAATAAAAAAAAACACCATGCCGCCTAAAACCGTCATGTGTTGCCAACGTTCAAAATTAGCTTTCCGCAAAACAAGTCGGTTCAAAGTTGTGAGGCAATAAAACTGATTAAAGAAAGCGGTAGACCGGAACATTCACGTGTCGTGTGGAGGCATCGTAAATATTATAAAATACGACGCCTGGAATAAATAGAACGGCGTTTGTTAAAATGTGACGATGGAGAACGCTAGTTTTGCGGAATAATGGCCTGTCAATGACTTAATCGTAGCAGTACAAATTAATCAGTGGATCGTTGCAATAACCATAAGTTTTATAATTGTCTTATGATGTGGTCAGTCACTATTGGCAGGCAAACAATGAATTGAATTGAAAAATCTTTATTCAAATAAGCTCACATAATAAGCATATTTAAATCGTCAATTCTTCTACCCTACCACTATGGCGTCTTTTAGCTGACAAGAAAAATGGGCGCAAAAAACTTATCAGCTCTATCAGATGCAACGATATTTACAAATGTGTATATCGTTTCCAGACATTACATTCATGTTACACTAATTAACTTAGATGAACTACGATAACAACATCCAACCCTGATCCTTATAGGCATTGAATTTTTATTTGAAATTATTTGTTTCTCTTTTGAATATTTTGTGAAATATTGTTTCTTGATTTAGGTAGAGATAGAAAGAAGCAATTTGATACTTATATCCAGTGTGAGTCTATAGGCATAAATTAGGTAGGTACTAAATATTTCTGATGATTAAATTGAGTGATGGACGTGAACGAACATTACGTCATAATGATGAAATTGAAGTGGAGACCGCAGAAAAGACGAAAGGAGATGATGATCGTTATTGTTGTAAGTCCATTCCCCTACAAAGTATCTTAGTACACTGCACAAGTAGTAAATATAAGCTTTTTTGAAAAAAGAAATATATTTAGCTTACTTCCGCAAACAATATAATATGCAAGATGCACCCGACCGCCCACCCGCCCGCTAAAAACTAGAAGTTAGATCGTTAAGCACGATTAAACTCCTGAGGATGCTCTGGGTTGGGGCGAAATACGTGTAGAGTAGCCTAATTGGTGAAGGTGCAAGGTGTGTTGCTGTCTGGCTAAATGCAGGTTTGAGCACTTATATTTTGTAGTGTGCATGTGCATTTTTTGCGGGCGGGCGGGCTATGCATCTTGCATATATTTTTTGCGGAAGTAAGCAACATATATATTTCTTTTTTCAAAATGGTTTGGGACTTCCGCCAAGTGACGCTTGATTCAATAAAAAAAGTAACTAGAGGCATTATTTATTCTACTATATTATTTAGTCTTTGACTATTCATATCAAAACTAATTTTCCCGTCAACAGATCGTAAACCTATTTAAAAACTTCGACAGTTTCAGAGGTTTTTCTAGAACCCGTTTACTTATTTTCTTAGTTAGTTTTTTTATTATTTTCCTGAGGTGGAATTGAGACTTAATTGAGATGAATCGTTGGTAATAAAGAAGTTTATGTCATCGTTTTGTCTTTAAAAATGAGAAATCGTTTTAGTAATTTTAATAACAAACGTTAACCCAAATAATAACATTTTGGAAATGCGGACACCTTTAGGAATTGAGTAAAATATTTGCTGTTTTGATATAATTTTCCGAACATAGGTACTAATCATATATTATATACATTATATTTTAATACAGATAACGACATTGACAGGGAAATTCAACATAACGAATGAAAATGATAATTAGTTTAACTTTTCATTATTTTCTTGGTGTGTATTTTGAAATTAAGAACCAATTAAAATTTTTCTCCCCCAGTTTAATTTGATTACCCCTTTTAAAGTCAGAATGACATCCCAGCAAATTAGTAATACGATGGAACCTTATCACATTAACATCCACGTTGACGTTATCTGCAACTAAAAATTACATGTAACAATAAAATTCTAATATAATTACTATAAACAATATAGTCATACAGCAAACTAAAAAAGAAAAATATCTTGGTTTATGGTTAGATGACAAATTAACATGGACCTTTCACATTGATCATGTAAAATCAAAATTAATGTCATTGCTTGCTGCATTACGTAAGATAGTTAACTACATCCCCACCAGAATACGTCCTATCATGTACAACTCGTTGGTTGGTTAAGTCACATCTCGATTACCTTATTGAAGTGTGGGGATCTGCGGCCGAAACAAATCTTAAACCGTTGCAAAGAACTCAAAACAAAATAATAAAAGTATTGCACTGTTTTAATTATTTAATGTCTACTAAAGAATTGTACAAAAAAACTAAACTACTAAACCTTCGACAGTTATATATATACTCCACTTGTATTCTTATTAGGAAAATTATTAGTAACTCTGTCCGATCCAATATTCAATTACACATAAAAGAAAATAGACACAATTCAAGAAATAAACATCAACTACTATTACCTGATACACGAACAAATTACGGTAAGAAAACAATATTATTTGAAGATGTCCAATACTACAATAAATTACCTAACAAAATAAAAGAATGTAATCACATTAACTCATTCAAATCCAAGCTAAAAGAATACGTGTGCACATTGTAACTACCTACTTATTGCTACTTATATTACGAATTTTATGTTTTGTTTGATGCCGACGCGCCAGAGGCACGATGTAAGTATTAAGTATCTTTTGTATCTCATTATAAATGAACATTAATGTTTGTATGAGAATAAATGTCTTTAAACCTAATAGGTATGTAATTTAATTATTGAATTTTTATTTTCAGTAAGAGAGGGTCGAGGAACATAAAATTAATTAACCGACTTCAAAAAACAAAAAAAAAGGAGGTTCTCAGTTTGACCTGTATGTATGTATGTATGTATGTATGTATGTATGTATGTATGTATGTATGTATGTATGTATGTATGTATGTATGTATGTATGTATGTATGTATGTATGTATGTATGTATGTATGTATGTATGTATGTATGTATGTATGTATGTATGTATGTATGTATGTATGTATGTATGTATGTATGTATGTATGTATGTATGTATGTATGTATGTATGTATGTATGTATGTATGTATGTATGTATGTATGTATGTATGTATGTATGTATGTATGTATGTATGTATGTATGTATGTATGTATGTATGTATGTATGTATGTATGTATGTATGTATGTATGTATGTATGTATGTATGTATGTATGTATGTATGTATGTATGTATGTATGTATGTATGTATGTATGTATGTATGTATGTATGTATGTATGTATGTATGTATGTTTGTCCGCGATTATCTCGCGTTTGGCTGAACCGATTTTGATGCGGTTTTCAGGAAAGTATTTGTTACACTTAGGAGAAGGTTTTAGTATTTTAACCGACTTCGAAAAAAAAAGGTTCTGAAATAATATTGAAATCACTAGATATACGCATTATTTTAACCGACTTCGAAAAAAAAGAAGGTTCTGAAATAATATTGAAATCACTAGATATACGCATTATCATTGTAATAAAACACGTCTATTGAAGTAGGGTGGGGCTGTTAGAATAAAAAAAAATTTGTCCTCCAGCCACACCCGACTTCAATAGACGTGTTTTATTACAATGATAATGCGTATATCTAGTGATTTCAATATTATTTTTTGCTTTTTAGAGGTAGAGTGGGGTTTTGAAGTCGGTTTTTTGTTTTTTAAAACATTTTTTTTCAATAATTGTTTTTCGTTTTTGAGGTTGAAAAATGGCCGCCAGGTCCATTACCAATTTGCGGGGATAGAACCTAAATCAAATACTTAAATCCGACTAGTAATAGGTAGGGATTATTTGCACCAAATTCTCGAAATCTACATCGAGTGAGCTGACGCGGAATAAAGTAAAAACATTATACAAGGTATTTCAGCCTTGTGATACCTAAACAATTACCCTATGTCATAAAAGTCCGAAACCTTTAAAAGTTTATGGTCTGTCCACATGAAACGACTTTATGAGTTACATTACACGTCAGACAAAGTCACAAAAGTATTTCAGTAATTCAAATAAGCTGTTCTGTTGTGTTATACTCCGTCGCAGTACCACGACGCCAAATAAGTGCAAATCCTACTTAAAATAAATGTACATTAATTGTTCGTAATTTGTACGCCATTAAAAAAATTGTACGTTACGTATTTTAGTCTCAAAAAAATGTCGGTGTGGTACTGCCAGGGAGTATGCTCTGCCGCAGTACCACTCGTTTTTCTCACGAACCAGAGACAGTTTGCATGGTTTTTTTGGGTGAAAAAAATGTACATTAATTGTACGTTCTAGTATCATACAAGAAAATGGCCAAGTGCGAGTCGAATTCGAGCTACAGGGCATTTACAGTTTTTCAAATACACCTCGATCGTTATCATTATTGTGGGGAGATGGGAGAGGAAGAGTTGTTGGATTGGATTGCATGAGATTTAAGTGTTTGACCTAGCTACCCTAGACGTAGGTAGGTATATAAATCATGCAAATACAAAAAGTACACTGCATTCAATTATTTTAATAACAACAACTTCACATAACAATATACATTAGAAGATGACATTGAATTTGTTGATTTAATTTTGATCTCGTCACTTTTTTTGCCATATCATCATAGCATTCCCATTTACCGTTTCTCTTGCAGTGCGCTCGATAATGACCAATGCCAGTACCACACGCATTGGGTAGATGGTGCATTTTTTAAGTTTTAGCTCGTTGACTAAAAAGCAGAAAATAAGTATTTCATAATTTACTGAAAAAATATTTTTATAAAAACACGTTTTTGAAACAGCTAAAAAGGAGGTATAAATCTCTCGTAAAGATTTATAATCCTTTACAGATTTAAACCTAAAAATGTAGGCCACATGCAAAAACCATCCTTTTTAATATTATAAATGCGAAAGTCCGTTTATTTGTTTGTTACGCCTTCATGTCATCATCATAAAATTTTATATACACGTTGTTAGAGGTACAGAGAAGGACGTAATAGGTTACCTTTCATTCCGAAAAAAAAGTATTGTTCCCAAGGGATAGCAAAAAACTTTCCACGCAGACGAAGTCGCGGGCGGCCGCTAGTTGATGATAAATCTTACAAAATGCGCCCCACGTTTTTAGGTTTTAAAATTCTGTATAGGTTCATAAATCTTTACGCGAGAAATTATTTTATACTTTTTAGTCCGTTTAAAAAGTGTTTTGATTAAAATTTTTTTTTCCATAAATTTTGTATTTGTATTGTATATTCGTGTAATCTACTCCATCCAACAACTTTTCCTCCCCAACTTATTTTTTTGTTGACGATTTATTAAGTTGTATTTGGAAAATTGTAAATGCCCTGTAGCTCAAATTCGACTCGCACTTGGCCATTTTCTTGTACGATACTAGAACGTACAATTAATGTACATTTTTTTCAGCTAAAAAAAAACATGCAAACTGTCTCTGGTTCGTGAGAAAAACGAGTGGTACTGCGGCAGAGCATACTCCCTGGCAGTACCACACCGACATTTTTTTGAGACTAAAATACGTAACGTACAATTTTTTTAATGGCGTACAAATTACGAACATTTAATGTACATTTATTTTAAGTGGGATTTGCACTTATTTGGAATCGTGGTACTGCGACGGAGTATAACACGTTCTGTTATGTAACAATGTAGCAGTTTGCCGGAATCATTCACAAGAGAATTTTTAAACAGTTTATTTTGACATTTACTGCTTTTTGTTAGTCTGGCTTTTTATCGTGCCGACAGTAGGTGTGAAAACAAGGATGGCAATAAAGAGTTATAATTAAATAAGTATAATTGAAAATAACTCATGTTTGTTTCTGTTGTATCAGGTACTTTTTGTAAGGATTACAATATTACAATTCGGAAAAAAATGTAAAAGAAGATAAAACGAAGATGGACATGATAAGATTTTAATTAAGAGTACTATATTTTCGGGATCTGTTGTTCTTTCTAGTGTTTCTTCCTAAATCAATTGTTTCGAGGTTTATGCACAACGGAATACAGCTTTGCCTTCACCTCACCCTGATGTTAAGTGTCGATAAGGCCGAGGGAAGCGCTCTACACCCTGAATCCTCATCACAGAACTGTCCATCTTACCTTTAACTGCCGGAACAACAATTTTTAAATTGTTTTATTCACTTCTCAAGCTTACGCGCTCACTAGACATGAAATAAAACACTTTTTAACGGATACTAGCGCGGTTTTATTGTAAATTGTTGTTATGGCGTCAGATTTAAGTAAGATGATGGTAGCTAGCCAGGCGGACTTGAAATAAGCCCTACCACCAACCAAACTGAGTACAAATTGTACCCCTCGGGAATCGAAGCCGATCCCCTGCGTCTTACACAGGTGGCGAGCGAACGGAGTTAAACAAAGCGGAACATTGAAAAAAAAAAAAATTAACAAAGTACCTAAAACCTAACGTGCAAGGCTATTTAAGTGCTAGGCTTCTCTTACTATGTAATAAAGAATTTAACTTACTGGAACAATTCAAAATAGTACATTATGATACAAGTTAGCTTAGGTTGCTTATTGCACACAAGGCTGTGGCTGTGGGTTGCAGCCCGAGCCGCAGGCGAGGGCGTAACTCAGCCGAGTGTGCAATAAGTAAGAGCTCACGAGTTTCATACGACGTTTTTCAACACATTTGCGAGGAAAAAACAAAGCAATTTAGCAAACAGCAACAAATACGTCAAAAACAAAATGATTATCATGATGAGAAAGGCGCGCAGGTTTTTTTTGTTTTTTTCACACGCCTAATGCAAGAATATTATGCGAACAAAGGGGTTAGTGAGCATACAGCCTTCTTCAAAATTATAAATTTAGGTGATAAAATGCTAATTTTTTAATATTTTATAACAAAATATTGTAAATTAGGAATAATGTGATAATAATAATATTAGTTTGACTTAATCAAGGACCTACACATTTATTTATTCCAAAAATGCAAATGAATTTCCAGCGGCATAAAACCTCATTGTTGTTACTAAAAAAATAACTGTATTACCCGGTTAAATTGAAAATGCTCTGTTTACTCGCATAGAACTTGCAGTAAGGTACCTATTTAACTTTGTAGGGATAATTCTATAACAACCTAGTGTTTTATATATTATTGCACGCGTTTGTTGTATTATTGCATTGCATAGTTTGGTTTATGGCCCTAAAAGCGATGTATTAGGGCTCACTTTACGAGCAAGTGTGTTGAAAATGAAGTTTTTTATTGTCTACTTACTCAATTTCGGGAAAACGATAATTTACTTAAGTAATTTAATCAGATTTTTGTAGGCGTAATTTTTTATTCGCAGTATTTTTATAACACCGGCCTGAATCATTAAGAAGTTGAATGCCCAACGAAAGCTTAATAAAGCCGTCGATGTAATTACTTCAGTCATTTAGTAAAAAGCTTACGAAAAGGAAAACGAATCAATCTGCTTTTGAGAATTTACTGAACGAAATTTATATTATTTAATGATCACTTGACGGAAAATTAATTACTGAAATGTTTTTGCTATCCGTGTAGATTATCTTTTCTATTTACTTAGTAGTATTTACACATACAATTTGTTTTATAATGACCTTCATTCATCAACTTCAAAAGTCTGGTAGGAAAATATAGACGATTCAAAAGTGCTTAATTATTAAGTTTATTTGAATAAAATTTGACTTTTACATTGACTTTGACTTTGTAATAACAGCGCATAAGCCCACTAGGTATTTGGTTAAGAATAAGAACGTAGAAAAGGAAAGGTCATTAGCAAGGGTTGACAGGGTGTAAATAAATAAAATTGGAAAAAAAAACCAAAACATGAACTAACTTTTTTCTACAATCTGTTTTTAGCCGAACGAGCACGAAGTGCGAGCGAACCGTCCTGTTTCAGCTTGGGCAAAAATTATTTCGTATGTTCTTCCGGCGGCTGTCCGTTATATATTTTTTTTTGTCGTGGCAGTTTTCGAAATTTTTCAAAATGACGGAGATATGTAAAAAAAAACCTATTTCAGTCCGACTTTCCGGCGCTGTTGTTTTTCCTCTACAGGTCGCATTTCTCAACCAATTCTCGTGAAAATTTGTGAGCAGCTTCGTCGCATTTCTCAACCGATTCTCGTGAAATTTTCTGAGCAGGTTTAATAATTATATAGAATTTTTCAGTCGGGCCAGTTTTTCGAAATTTTTCGAAATGACGAAGATATGTTAAAAAAAGACATATTCCAACAATTTCGAAAAATGATCAAAAGTGTAACAAAACTTTTTTGTTAGTGGTGCAAAGTACTTAAATTTTGTTTTTTATTTT
The DNA here is from genome assembly GCA_943789525.1 of Agriphila geniculea. Classification (NCBI taxonomy): domain Eukaryota; kingdom Metazoa; phylum Arthropoda; class Insecta; order Lepidoptera; family Crambidae; genus Agriphila; species Agriphila geniculea. The sequence goes on along the minus strand of OX038879.1, from coordinate 900,397 downwards.
TAAAAGATTCAAAATTTGAAAATAAATTAGGTTGTGACTTTGTGACAGAACCTAGAACCTTTCAGTTTACGTTTTTTTACTCATGTGCTATTTGCACAGTATAGATACTTATTAGTTGCAAAACTAATATATATATACTGTGTTATTTTTTTTTCAAAAACATACCATTTGAGCTACTTTTTAATGCGAGGTCTACAGTTCACGGAGCCACTAGTAGTAAAGTGGACAACACTAATATAGGTACTTAAATATAAAATCGATTAATCACTGTGACAAATACATGGGTAAAGTATGCATTTAACTGTAATTTGTGTATTTGCGTGTTCCACAGTAATTAATTGTTTTGCGTGTTTAATGTTTTTCATTTTGAATGTATTTATGATTTTTAATGTTTCGTGTTTGGTTTTAATAATATGTTTTCACACGCACTTACTTACGTAGGTAGGTAGGCTACTTGATTCTAAGAAATTATCGCCTCTTTATAAGTAAAATATCAATTAAGCTAGTTAGTGAGCGGTCATACCAAACTTAATTTTAACAAAGTTGGTACCTCATAAATTAAAAGACTGGATTCGCAAGCCACGGAGGTCATCGACTGAACCATTAATTAAATACTTTATTTACGCAGCGCTCATGGCGGAACTTGACAGACTGATCGTACTCGATCACGTTTGTTAAGCAACGCTCGGTACGGTCAGGTGTCGGATGGGTGACCGTTAAAGTGGTATTACAATTGAACGGTTCCGTGCTTCGGAGGGCACGTTAAACCGTCGGTCCCGGCTGTTGTCATCTGGACCCTATTTAATAACGTGACAATTTGTAAATTGTCGCGACAATTTGGTTTACATTGCGGTGTAGCTATGAGTAGTTTATTCTATTTTCAAATCGATTGACGCAATGGAAATGTCATGACAGGTGACAAATTGTCACGTTTATTATATAGGACTCTAACACCAGAGGTGGCCAACTAATCCTCATTCGATAATAAGAAGAATTTACAAAATCATTTGAAAAAATAACTAAGAACTTGTCTTTTATTTATTGACCGAGCGAGCACGAAGTGCGAGCGAAGCGAGTCTGCTTCAGCTTGGGCAAAAATTCTTTCGTATGTCTTTCCGGCCGGCGGCTGTCCGTTTGTTCTCCTCTACAGGTCGCATTTCTCAACCGATTCTCATGAAATTTTGTGAGCAGGTTCAAAAATTACATAAAATTTTTTTATCGAGTCAGTTTTTCGAAATTTTTCAAAATGGCGGCGATATGTAAAAAACAAATCTCAGTCCGGTTTTCCGACGCTGTTTTTTCTCCTCTACAGGTCGCATTTCTCAACCGATTCTCGTAAAATTTGGTAAGCAGATTTAAAGATTATATATTATTTTTTTTGTCAAGCCAGTTTTTTCGAAATTTTTCAAAATGGTGGAGTTATGTAGAAAAAACACATTTTAGTCCAGTTTTCCGGTTCTGGCTGTTCTCCTCTACAGGTCACATTTCTCAACCGATTCAGGTGAAATTTTATGAACAGGTTTGATAACTATATAGAAATTTTTCAGTTGGGCCAGTTTTTCGAAATTTTTCGAAATGGCGGAGATATGTTAAGAAAGGACATATTTCAACAGTTTCGAAAAATGACCACATATGTAACAAAACTTTTTTGTTACCGGTGCGAAGTAAATTTTGTTTTTTTTATTTTTAGAAGACTTAAAAGTTCACCAATCAAAACATTTATGAACAATATTCGAAATTTGAAAATAAAAAAAAACGCCAAAAAATTACGTTTGTTGTATGGGAGCCCCCCTCAAATAATAATTTTATTCTGTTTTTAGTATTTGTTGTTATAGCGGCAACAGAAATACATCATCTGTGAAAATTTCAGCTGTCTAGCTATCACGGTTCATGAGATACAGCCTGGTGACTGACAGACAGACAGACAGACAGACGGACAGCGAAGTCTTAGTAATAGGGTCCCGTTTTTACCTTTTGAGTACGGAACCCTAAAAAGGTTGTGATATGACTTTGTGACAGAACCTTTTTCTTTGTACAGTATAGATACTTTTTAGTTGAAAAAACTTAAAGTTATCTTATAAAATATAATACACATGAAAAAGATTAAATTAATTCCAAAACTTGACAACCGGTACAATAAGGTGACGTTTGGATTAAATTGTATTTCGACAAAAAGAATATTTTAAGGTAATGGATTTCAGGCAAACAATGAAACCTTTTAACGAGCAGGAAATTCGGGCATTATTTTGCCCGAAAGCAGATGAAATATTTGGGCCGTAAACAACCTTCCATAATAGGTATGCAAAATTCGGCAATGCTTTAATTTTTTGCAGATTTAGCTTATTTATATTGCTTTAACACATTTTAGTGGTGTTGCTGTTTTTTATTAATTACAACGAAAAATAAATAATACCGAAGTATCTAACACACTTTTAAAAATTTGCGCGTTTTTCATTTTACAATTTTTTAAGCATTTTGTGTCATTTAAATTTATATTAATTTTCCGAGTTTTTCCGCCAATGGGGTGGGCAACGCAAAGGTAATTGTAGATGTCGCTGCGTACGCTTGTTCCTAAGACAGTAGACGTTCAGAACAAATCTATGGGAAAATAGGTATTTATTTTGTGGTATTTTTTTACCGAAAGAGACCCATTGACGCAAAATGGTTATAAAATACTATTTATTCTATAATGCAAATACCGGAATTGAAAGCCAAATTAAGACGTTTTTTTTCTTACAGAATTTATAATTTTTTTCTATAGCCCGATTTTTCGGAAATTTGTAAGTGCCAACATTTTTAAAGCTCATTACACAGAATTTAATCATTTTAAAGCTAAAAAAACTATTTTTTAAAGTAAAAGTCCTTTGTTTTCATAGTTCTCGTGGAACAAGCGTACGCAGCGCCATTTTGACAGTTGCCTTCCCCTGTTTAAATCTGAACAAACAGCGTAAGTAGGTAGGCACCTGCCTACCTACTGCCTATCATAAAATTGTACTAAAGTACCTAGGTACCTACCTAGGTACTTTAGTACAATTTTATGATTTGCATATTATGATACTTATAGATAATTTAATACAATGTGTCACATATGAAAGAGTAAAAGTACGTAGGCTACTTACTTTAAACTTTGAGTCCCATCATTAATGATTAATATCTTGTGGTAATGTAAACACCGCCGTTATCGTTATTAATAAAAAATAATTTTCGCGAGTTGCGCAAATCGTCCGCCATTTTAACGTCGTTAAGGTGCGTTCACACGATCCGATAACGGGGCGAATGACCGACAGATCACAGTTTGCATACCGTGAACTTATCTCAGAGGATATTAAGTTGATTATTGCAGACCTTGTAATAAAAAAAAACCGGCCAAGTGCGATTCGGATTCGCACACGAAGGGTTCCGTACCAAAAACGGTAAAAAAAAACCGGCCAAGTGCGAGTCGGACTCACGCACGAAGGGTTCCGTGCCAAAAAACGGCAAAAAAAATCACGTTTGTTGTATGGGAGCCCCCCTTATATATTTATTTTATTCAGATTTTAGTATTTATTATTATGGCGGCATCAGAAATACATCATCTGTGAAAATTTTAACTGTCTACCTGTTGTCGTTATTAATATCGAGCAAAAAACGGTAAAAATACACGTTTGTTTTATGGGAGCCCCCCTTAAATATTTATTTTATTTTGTTTTTAGTATTTGTTGTTGTAGCGGCAACAGAAATACATCATCTGTGAAAATTTCAGCTGTCTATCTATCACGGTTCATGAGATACAGCCTGGTGACAGACAGACAGACAGACAGACGGACAGACAGACAAACAGACAGACGGACAGCGGAGGCTTAGTAATAGGGTCCCGTTTTTACCCTTTGGGTACGGAACCCTAAAAAGATGATCTGACGGAATATTGCTAGTTGAGTATCTTGGGAAAAGATTGGAAAAATCAGAAGTATTGGACTAGGCATTTTATTTAATGTTCTCTTTGCTGGGGGACAGCAGGCCTTCCTTACGGATGGATAACGAGAATGGGCCATTATACAACACGCGGGCCCAATGCGGATTGGTATACCATACTTAGTAGGTACCTACTATTATGTATTCTGTGACCATATTATGGAAAATAATAATAAGTATAACGAAATCGCATTTCGCAATCGCAATTCAATCAAATATACTTATCCTTCAATAACTCAATACCTACTAAACAAACATGCTGTATGATTGTAGTAGGTATTTAGAACGTGTCAGAACGTTAAAATTAATAGAACTAACTAATTTCAGCATTATCAAAACAGATCATTATGTCAGCCCGTGACCAAGGCCGATACAACTCGGTCGAAACGTCTCGGGAAAATAAGTAGGTGTCAAAATACCTATCATAATTGCACGCGTTTAATTCCTGTAATTTTAACCAAGTACAATTCGACGCGAAAGTTATAAGTATATACAGATCACTATGATCTCCTTCCAGGACCTAAGCTTCTCTCGTCCCGTATGAGGATGTGGCAATAATTTCCACGCCTAGAAGCCGAGTTGAAGGTAAGTTTAGATATTTACAGGTGTAAAACTGGTTTTCTTTTATAGATTACGTCCGATAACGTTAAACATCAATCAGTTGGATTTGCAGTTTGATAATAACGGCTCAGTGCTTTTATGGATAACTGGATTGGCTTAGTTTAAAATATACTTACCTACATCGTAGAATAGGTACTTCTCTAGATATTTATAATGAACTGATTCAAAAGTTTTAAAATCTATATTTTGAACGAAATCTTTACAAAATGTGATCAAATTCTTTCTGAAACGTAGGTAATTAAATCAAAATTGTACCTAGGTAATCACAACTAGGTACGGAGGGCACATCACTCTGAACAACTTTTTACTATGGGACCAGCACTGAAATCGCTGTTGTTTCATAATAAAAATTAATAACGAAAATATCAAAATGTATGTAACAGCTGTTTTTTTCGCGATTTCTAAGTTGGTTTCATAGTAAAAGTTGTTCAGTTTGATGGTCCCTATCGTTGTTTTGTAACACGTTGTATGTATAGTACTACGATGAATGGCGATTGAATGGGATTGATTAAAGGTAGCCCCTTATCTTCCTACCTAAAGAATGGCCCCTATAGACGATATATTTGAACATCCTTTGTTGTTACAGGTTCGCGAGCGCGATCATTCTTACTTAGAGCATTGTTCCGTCCTTGATGGCTGGTAATTTATTATATAGATAGACAAATAAAATACCTATTTCACTGCTTTTCTAGTTGTATTACTTTAAAGTCATTCGAGTTCACAAAGTGGGAAGTAATTTTTTTTCTAATGTAGTTATCAAGCTAATATCAGGTATATTAAAGTATTATTATGTAAGTACCTGAACATAAGAAGTTAAGATACGAAACATACGGACATTTGCCAAGTGATATGTATATTTTTTTATATTAATGATACCTACAGAAGTATGATAATTGACGATCTGCCTAACTCTGTTAATAGTAGCATTTCCACACGACATAAAAGTGCAATATACGGCGTTTTTTGATCGAGGGATATCCTTTGGCAGGGTGAACCTTCCCCTTAGATCATTTTAAGACACCCATCTTGGATTTTTGTATGGGAGGGAGTTATAACACAATCTTTTTTGTGTATGGAATTTGATTTTTTTTTCAAAACCCACCGTGTGGGGTATCTAATGAAAGGTATTTTTGAGCTGATTCCTAATATGTACAATATTATGACATTGCAGCTACAAGTTTAAAAAAATCAGAAAAATATTTTCCAAACATACCAAGTTTGGGCTCTTGCAGGGAGAAAATGGTTGAATGAATTCTTATGAAACATGCGCCTAATGACTCGTAATATACTCTTATCTTACATCTTAAAATGATCTAAAGGTTCAGAAGGTTCACCTTGCCAAAGGATATCCCTCGATCATCAAACGCCGTATTTTTTACTCAGCACACCCGACTATAAGTCTTGTAACAACAGCTGTCATCAAACGAGTAGTGTAACCGCAAAAAAATCGCTGTTCTTTGGGTGCAACAGTGGAAAGTCTTCATTCACACCACAACTTTATAGTTTATGCAACTGTCCTATAATGAGGGGTATTAAAACACGAATGTGGGTTGAAACTTTGACTTTGTTTTTGACTTTGACTTTCTTCCCCTCCTCATCATTATGACATCCACATAATGTCTTTTTTGTTGTAATGTTGTACTGAATTTCATAATGCAACGTTTCGCGCGTAGGCATGCGGCGCAGCAGGACACCAGCTTTCGCTAGGGATATTGTAATGATAGCAGTAAGCTAACTGTTTCAGAACCCTTTACAGAGGATTTAAAGCATGGGTGTCGATAAAAGATTTTACGACACCTTAGGTTACCTACGCACCGACACGTGCCTAGATTAGCGCCTCTCGCTAGATCTTAGATATGTATCGAATGAGACCAAGGCTCCTATCCGCTAGGATAGCGGGTCGCCAGACCCACCTTTCAGTGCAGTCACCGTGTATCCTAATCTAGGCATGTGTCGGTGTGTAAGCGGCCTTACTGCCCGAAGACATGACGACAATGGAATGGCGAAAAAAAACGTTTTTCGACCTATGTTCGACTTTGTGTAACATAGGTAAGTCGGTGAGCTGACCAATATACATTTTGTATTGGAGTATGATTTTTTTTTTCGTTTCCGATCCATGTTCCATGGAGTAAATTGTTTAGCTTAAGCAACACTATCACCTGTTTAGTATCATCACATCATTTGGCCCCACCTTATATAGGGCGTTAGTTTAGAACCCTAGCAAAAACTTTCAGGGCATAGTCGACTCATGATTCTGAGTCTATCTGAGGTTCATAATTCATGAGAAATTGAGTGGTTTTTTTTTCTATCACACAGAGTCTGTTTTAGTTTTACATAGAACTTAAAAAATTAAATTCAAATTAAATGAATGATGCCGCGATCTTATCGAGTTGTCGCGTATACATTGCTTCTCAACGAAAAATCAAAATCTCAACTATGCATTTGCGACAAGTGGTTCCATAGAAAATGTTACTAACTCTAAGCCCCTTCTTACAAGGTGCTACTGAAAACTGATGAAACCAGTTAGTAATTATAGTTACAAACTAATTAGTGACAAAGATCCGTACACGGCACTACCAAAAGTTGGAACCTATACGAAAAGCGGTGAGTGTGTTGTTTCGGAATAATATTGACATGGCTAGCGATTCGATCGATCAGGAGTCATTACTTCTCTACTACATCAGATGACGACTCCACTCACTCCAAGCTTTCTCGGTCACACACATCCCTACGCAAATACCTTACATGGATGCTTTTCCACTTCTTGGACGAGTTTAATATTCAATAATTGGTCATTCATTTTCACTGAACCGCAGCATAGTTTCCAGTTTCCATTAGTGATCAGTCGCGCGCGACCTACATGACCGGTCGCCAGTGATTAGTTACTAACGCGTTACAAACCAGTTTATGATTGGTATGGTAGCATCGTGTACGAACCGCCATTGAAATACCGTGAGCGTCAATTTGGCGGGATCGAGTTTCAATTTGAAATGTATCACATTAAAGTGTTTGTGCCACTTATGTAGTACATATTTGTACCCTGAACCAGACATTTGTACCTCTAAACGTAAAGTACGTAAAAAATTGGGGACTTGATCCCGCTAAATTGACGCTCACGAAATGTCTACTAGTGCTGTGACATTTTAGAAACTCATTGATGATTAGAATTTGGAACTAGTTTATTTTGTGTAGCGCCATGTAAGAAGGGCCTAAGGGTAGAATCATTCCTTAAAGTTTTCGCTGTACTAAGCAAGTTTAAAACTTACCAGGTTAATAGTAACAATGAGCTCGTACTGCTGGTGCTTGTGCCCCTTCTTCTTCTTCCCCTGGGGGGCCTTCACGGCCGCCGCCGCCGCAGCTGCTGCTTTGGGGGGCGCGGTCTTCGCTGCCCCCTTCTGCGCCGACGGCTTCACGGGGGTCTTCGGACCGCCTTTTGGTGCCCCTAGCGGAAAGGTGATTTTAACTTGGAATACGACAATATCCTGCCTATTAAACGTGATGAAAACATGCTATAAGAGGGTGCCTGTGTTTAATCACTGCTCTAATAATGAATTTGTTATTAAATACAGTGTGTTTTTTTGAACAGTGAACAAATTTTATTGTATGGCTTAGACCATCAAATTGAACAACTTTGTCTATGAGACCAACTTAATCAGATCAAAAAAAAAACAGCTGTATAATATAGATATCAATATCGGTCTAAGCCACACTACAAAATTTGATCACTGGAAAATTTGTTAAAAAAATATTCAGCTGTTTTCTATGGAACAGCTGAATATTTTTTTGATCTGATTAAGTTCACTGTTCAAAAAAACACTGTATTTATGCCCAAATTTTGGACTTGTTTTCTCTTAGCGGAATGGTACCCAATTATTTAAGGTGGGTAACTTATTTGTACTTAATACCTGATTTGTAGTTAATTTTACTGCAATACTTAGGTCTGTAGTTACAGGATTATTTTTATTTACAAACTAGTTACAGAAGAGACTTTAGATTTTGAATCCATTATACAAATACAACGTGTTTCAATGCCAGTAATGGAAAATCTATTGTGTCTCATTTTCCGGGGCTTGAAGAATTAAAGACGAATATGGTAGATAGGTACCATAAGCTGAACAACTTTTAGTACGGGACCAACTGTATGATGTATGAAGTAAAATGTATGAAACAGCTGTTCTTTGCGATTTTAGAGTTGGTCCCATAGTAAAAGTTGTTGCTGATACTAATACACGGATCCCTTCTGCCTTTCAATTTGGATGAAGCAACCAAATTGACTCAAATAAAAATACAATTCAATCATTCAATGTCTTTGCTCAACAGAATTTTCATACTTTTCAGCGCCTTTCAACCAAAGTGAATCAATTTGGTAACTGAGTAATATTTATCATTAAAACCGGCTGAACTCGTATCAACTTATATCTGTTCTATGCTTGTATATAAATTAAAAGAAACATAATATTTGAGAAACACATCACCTTTTTGACACGTCGTCGTTGCTTTCTGTCCAGCGGCATTCTTCTGGTTGACGTGGCCTCCACCGTGACTTCCATCAGCTGGTTTGTTTCGCGCCTGCAAAAAAATGGGAGGGTTAAATTTTTTATTGTTTTATTAGTTTAACTCAAATACGAGTAGTCTAATAGTAGGTTTCTATTTGTACGTCCAGTGGGTACCATGATTTTGATAGGAGGCTGTAGTATACACGCTGAAATTTTAATCATTTGGTTCCCGCCGTGTGGTGGTTCCACTCATGATTACAGGCAACTTTTACTATGGGGCCAACTTTCCTGCTCGCAAAAAAAATCAGCTGTTCCATACATTAAGATCGAGTAGGTACTGCACTTTTGAATGGAATAGCTGTTTTTTTTTGCGAGGAGGAGAGTTTGCCCCATAGCAAAAGTTGCTTGTAGTCATGAGTGGAACCACCCCACGGCGGGAACCAAAGGATTAAAATTTCAGCGTGTATAGGTCTTATCGTGTAGGTACGTAGCTATTTTGAAGATCCAGTGGGTACAAGATCCTCAGATGAGGATATAATCGTTCTCTACGCAATTTGTTGTAATTCAACTTTCTATGTTATCGATGGTTTTATAAATAACTTTTAAAGTGGCTTTTAAAGTAATGGTACTACAAAATACATTTTGTGTATCTATTAAGTACTTTCGAGTTCACACATGCTTTTTTATTTTGTGGTAATCTTTTAAAGCATGGCAGCTGATTCTATACTGCGTGCAGAAATATTTTATTACTATTAATTTATAGAAGTACTTAGACAACGTGTTTTTTGTAACACCTTGTCCTACAGCCGTTACTATGGCTTACCTATTATCAGCAATTGCCTTATTACAAACTCATCTCCATACTCAATGTGACAGCAACTGGCGAAAACTATTTACTTTTGGAACATGTTGTAATTTTCCGTGCATCGACGGGCACATCCGTCGGGGAAGGAAGCTCGTACGTCTCCGCGGAGACTGGAGACATGATACTTTGTGTAATCGAACAGGCCAGCCCGCAACCGAGGCCTTTACTGCGTAAATGTTTGTAAGTATCTATTTTGTATCGAGTTACAATCTATTACAATATAATAGGCCACGTACACACTGACAGGCGGCTTGCTTAGTGCCTAGCTAGAGCCTAGATAATCATAAAGCGTGTAGTGAAAGGAACGTTTTATAATGTTCCTTTCCTTATTATCACTTATTAATCTAGAAAACTTCATTTTTTTTTCTATATATCCTTGTATATCTATATCTCTTCTCCTTCCCATATTTGCACCCACTCCCCACTGTCCTCTTCTTCTCTTATTCTATTACTCAAGGTTGCCTGGAAGAAATTGCTATTTAGCAATAAGGTCGCCTTTTGTATGCTTTCTCTGTTGTTATTTTTCTTTGTAATATGTCCTGTCTTAGTGTGCAATAAAGTGTTTTATTATTATTATTAATAATAAAATACTTTATTTACGCTGCGGCCAATCAGTATGTAGTTACATGTACGTGTCAGCATAGCGAGTCACCGAGCGTGTAGCGAACTAAAAGTAACGTTTACGAATGTTCGCAACCGGCCGTTCGCTGCTCGCTTGGCGCCTCGCTAGTCGCCTAGCGTGTATCGTAGGTGCGAGGCATGGGCGTAAGCCACTAGGCGTCAACTGTCAGTGCTTAAGTGGCGACTTCATTCAGTAGGTACTTTGTTGCTGTTTTATGAGCAAATAATTTTTTTAAAAGGCTTGTTGTCATAACATAACGTATTACCAAATTATTACCAAGTTGTTAGTGAATAGAAACTCTTCGCGGCTACATGTGGCTGAATAACAATGAAATTATTTATCTATATATTGTGTCTCATTTTCCTGTAAGTTCTTTTCAGAGCACAGGAATATTTAGATTAACCTAGTACCTAAGTAAGTGTTCTGCAATCATTTTAAAATATCATTTTTTGTCATTTATTTGTAGTCCATTAAGTATCTCCATAAATTTACGCGTTAGATAAAATTACAGAAATAAATCCCATTCTCGCTACATTCATCACAAATATCACAAAAGCGGCAAAAAATTAATCGTCATCTTTCCCTAGTAAAGAGGATGATTCATCTCCCCCTACCTGGAAAGTGGGAATAATTTCTAATTAGACTAAGTGGTGAAGAGAAAAAACGATACCTATTAAAACAAGGTTGTAGTATTTTACTTTATGAAATTATTACTCACGAAGTGTCTGCTTCAGCCTGGGCAAAATTTATTTCGTATGTCCTTCCTTCCTTCCTTCCGGATGTCCTTCCAACTGTCCGTTTGTTCTCGTCTACGGGTCGCATTTCTCAACCGATACTCGTAAAATTTTGTGAACTGGTTCGACAATTCTATAGAATTTTTCAGTCGAATCAGTTTTAGAAAATTTTTCGAAATAGCGGAGATGTATTAAAAAAACACATTTTAGCCGTTTCGAAAAATGATCAAAAAATGAAACAAAACTTTTTTGTTAGCAGTGTAAAGCAAATTTTGTTTTTTTTTTATTTTTAGCGCTATCGCACACGGGCAACTTAGTCGCCCAGCAACTATTTTGTCTCTCACATGGTTTGTATGAAAAGTTGCCGACGACCGCGTCGCTTCGTGTGCGCGCTTCCATATAAACCCGTGGACTTGATGTGAGAGACAAAAGTGCTGGGAGTACAGTTGCTGGGAGACTAAGTTGCCTGTGTGCGATAGCGCTTAGAAGACTCAAAAGTTCAACGCAATCAAAACATTTCTGGCCAATATTCGAAATTTGAAAATAAATAAGGTTGTGACTTTGTAATTTTGACAGAACCTACGACTGCATATACACACATCAACTTTGTCTATGGATACCGGTGCTATTTTCATACCAACGAGGTAAATTTGAAGCCTTTGGTTTCCTGCCAGGGATGTACTGTGCTGTGATCTGATGACGGCTATCCAGGGAGTGAATAGAGGAGATTCAGATCGCTATACACACCCAACTGATCTGACCAGCATTCTAAAAACGTAATGGACATGTTTAAAAAAAACCGCGAAAATAGCATGAAAATGTATGGAAATCCTCAAACCGAGAACTCTGACCCATTAATCTTTTAGAATGCTGATAGATCAGTTGGGTGTGTATAGCGATCTGAATCTACTCCATTCACTCCCTGAATGGCCATCATCAGATTACAGCACGGTACATCCCTGGCAGAAAACCAAGGCTTCAAAGTTACCTCGTTTATATGAAAATAACACCTGTATCCCTAGACAAAGTTGATGTGTATATTATTTGATACTTATTAGTTGAAAAAACTAATATCTATTCTGTGTTATTAACATACCATTTGAGCTAGTTTTTAACGCGAGGTCTACAGCTCACGGAGCCACTAGTCTGTAAAATTTTCTCTTTGCCAATCATTCTCAAGTGAAGTTAAAGCGGATCACTGTCTATTGTCAATTTAAGCATTTTTTACATTAAATAAAAAAAAACGTGATACCTATCGTTAAAAATACTACACAGAATCAAGAACGGCAATAAACTGTTTTTGCTCGCCGTAAACTGTTTTATCACGTGCCTAATAATATGCTACTGCAATCCACTAGAAACACAGCCATAGTAAAAAACGAACGATGTAACTTTGTAAGAGCACAACTTAGCATAGGTTTTTTTTATTTGACATGAAGCAAAAAAATATTCAATTTCTTAAGGCGGTTGTATGACCGAAAGTGGCTCCCTCAGAGGTTTTTTTTTAATAAGTTATTAATAGAAAAAGATTTTAATAATGTTTATCGTGGAGATTTTAGGGCCCATGGTCTTGTATTTTTAGAAGGTATCCTCATGCCCTCGTAGTCATTCGTAGAAGTAGATAGCAAATGTGTCAAAAACGGCCACTTTTAGCAATTTTTCTATCTACTTCTAGCAGTGGCTACTAGATAATGTAACGATACCGTCTAAAAATACTAGACTGTGGGCCCTAAAATCCCCACGATAAACATTATTAAAATTGTGTATTAGAATTATAATATTAAATAAAATTCACCGCGGCGCCACTTTCGCTCAGGGTATCTTAAACGTACTTGGCAAATAATTTGATGGAAAATTTGCTCAATTTATAATCGAGTGCTTTAAAGGACCTCTGAAACAACCCTTATTTGTACTCACAATAGTTCTTATTTTACTAGTAAAATTAGTTTTGTGTTTATTTATTAACATGCAAATATTCGTTACTAAATTCCGACCTCCACCTGCCTAAACCATTTACAAAGAAAGCTGTTTAATGCAAAACACGCTCAAACCTTTTTTTCAATTTAGCCAATCCAAAACTAAAACTGACCTTTTGGCGGGACCTCGGAAATATTCCACAGATAATAACACAATCCCCGCCAAGTTAAACAAATCTATCCCAACTCTGGGATCGGTGTCACGCGCCTCCCGACTCTGTGCATAAATTAACTGACTTACGTCTACTTTCGTAACTTTAGTTCATCTGCGCGCCAAAAGTTGCGTTTCGGGTCATGAAATATACCTTCTTTTGAGTTAAATAGATTTTTAATTGGTTTAGCTTCTTGCTCTGGAGATGAGGGCTAATAGGAATACAATATAGAAATATTCTGAAAGAAGTTGGCAATCCTGACCTGTTAAATTCACATTTAGCTGTGATAGTACTTTAAAAGATAGGTAGGTACCGAAAGTGGCGCCCTTGTTTTTATTAAGTTAATTAAGTTGTTAATAAAAAAGGATTTTAATAAAACCTTACGTGGTATTTTTAAGATCCATAGACTAGTATTTATATTGTGCATTATAATAACAATATTTAAAAAAATATCACCGCGGGCGCCACTTTCGGTCTGGGTATCGTCTTAAATAAAAAATAAAAATCGAAATCTTAACTAGGTACTTATTTAATGACAATAAAATGTTAACTTTATATTTTTTTTAAAGTTTTTTCAACGTTTACAATCGGCGTGACTGAAGACCCTTTTATATCGAGCAAGTTTGTTATCAAACTTAAAATCTCGGGAGAATAGGAAAAGTTCGAATTCGTGATTGAATGAGAGCAATAAAACAATGGATCGAGTAAATCTTCGGTCTCGTTCTTAAAATTCGTCTTGTCTCGACGGAATAAATCTTGATTGTGAACACATCCATCTATAAGTACACCTGGGTACCTATCAAGTTTATTCTGAAATGGAAGTGGAAAAGCTAAAGATTTTCTGGAAAGAAACGTGACCTTATTTTCTATACAGTGTAATCTAAAAATACTAAAAGTTTTGCTTTCCTAATTTAGAGGATTTTATTCTTAACCCGTCAAGCTAGACAAAATGTGAAACAATTGATCTTCCATAGTTGTCCGGCCTCATGCAGCCGCCTTGCGTTTTCCTTTCGTGGAAAAATAGAATCCATCTAAAATACCTATTTCTTCTTCTCAAATGTTTTCTGGGGATTATAACTAAAATAATGTTTTAAACCGTGTTTAGGCCTATGTCCGAAGACGGACTCTACAAGGGCTGGAATAGAATGTTTTAAACCGTATTTGAACCTACCTTTTTTACCTAGGTATTATTACCTTGGTAAAAAAGGTAGGTTAGTAGGTACTAACCTAAGATTAATTGACCATCACTTTAAAATTGTCACGAAATAAAACTGTTCTTTTTGGAAATCGAAGAAAACATTTATTGTGGCAATTTAAATTTCTTAAAAGACGTTGACATAATTATAGTCAACGTCTTTTAAGAAATTAAATTTTTTGTTTAGAATAATCACATAAACTAAATACATTCAGATTATTAATATAATTGAAAAATATTAGAAAAAGTCGACTCACCCGTAGCAGCTCAGATGGGACTCGAACCCGCCGAACCCTTAGAATTCCGGCCCAATGCACTTTAATCGGAATCCTAAGGGTGCGGGTTCGAGTCCCGTCTGAGCTGCGGGTGAGTTGTTTTTTCTAATATTTTTCAATTATATTAATAATCTTAATATAAAAAATAGCATTGTGAATGCATAAAATCTAAAAAGTTTAAAAATAAACTATTTAATTCATGATCATGAAATCTTTTATTGCCGGTATGTAAACAGTGCATTCAACAAGATTACTCCTAATCTTGTTAATAATCACACACGACCGGGTGACGGGCTGATTCAAGGATTACACGCAATGTGTCGTGTCATGGAGACGATGCAACTAACGGAATATAAAGTAGGATGATTAGACAAGCTGATGCAAGTACATAAAGCCTGTCAAATCAAAGAATTGCTAAGTTTGTAGGTAAGTCTACAATCACCTTACAATTCCCTTCAAAGATACATGCACCCAATTCGTATATGTGGGATTGTGGGTGTTAACAACTGCAAATGCAGCTGAGACCAAAAGATGCCTTCCGAAGCATGGAGGAGCTCAAAATAATAAATTTTTGGCCCACGCGATGATCCGCCTTATTAAAAGTTTGTAAGTTTTAAAATCCATTTTTGCTCAAAGTGGCCACTTTTGGCTAGAATGGATTTTAAAACTTACCGTTTTTGACACATTTGCTATCTACTTCTACGAATGATTACGAGGGAATGTAGTGATACCTTCTAAAAATACTAGACTGAGGGCGCCACTTTCGGTAGGCTATCCACTTTTAGTAAAATATTATATCAGTTACTTTTTTAGGGTTCCGTACCCAAAGGCTAAAAACCGGACCCTATTACTAAGACTCCGCTGTCCATCTGTCTGTCTGTCTGTCACTAGGCTGTATCTCATGAACCGTGATAGCTAGAAAGTTGAAATTTTCACAGATGATGTATTTCTGTTGCCGCTATAACAACAAATACTGAAAACAGAATAAAATTAATATTAAAGGGGGGCTCCCATACAACAAACGTGATTTTTTGCCGTTTTTTGCTCGATATTAATAACGACAACAGCTAGACAGTTGAAATTTTCACAGATGATGTATTTCAGTTGCCGCTATAACAACAAATACTAAAACAGAATAAAATAAATATTTAAGGGAGGCTCCCATACAACAAACGTAATTTTTTTTGCCGTTTCTTTGTACGGAACCCTTCGTGCGCGAGTCCGACTCGCACTTGGTCAGTTTTTAGGGTTCCGTAGCCTAAATGGCAAAAAACGGAACCCTTATAGATTCGTCATGTCTGTCTGTCTGTCTGTCTGTCTGTCTGTCCGTATGTCACAGCCACATTATTCCGAAAGTATTAAGACTACACAGTTGAAACTTGGTAGGTAGATGTATTCTGTTAACCGCTTAACAAATTTAATACAAAAATAAGAAAAATAAAAGATTAAGGGGGGGCTCCCCATACATGGAACTGAAACTGAAAAAAATTTTTTTCTTCAAACCAACACGTGTTGGGTGTCTATAGATAGGTCTTTAAAAATGACATTAAGGTTCCTAAGACAACTTTTTCTCAAAGTCAACCGTTTGAAAGATATTCACCGCCAAAATGGTAAAATGTGTGTCCCCCCCTTTAACTTTTGAAATAAGAGAGTGAAAAATCTAAAAATAATATATACTGTAGATCTTAATAAATACTTTCAACCAAAATTAGTTTGAACGAGATATAGTAATTAGTTTTTGAGATATAGCAAATTTTCCAAAACCGCAAATATAACTTTGTCATTCATACCAACACTGTGAAAAACAAAGTTATTTTTACAGACGAAAAATTATAGGTGGTATTAAATATGGTATGGTATAAGGTAACTACGGAACCCTATGGCGCGTGGCCCGACACGCACTTGGCCGGTTTTTTATATATTACTCCTGCGAGTTTGAGGTCTTTCTTGGAGGGTCATGTAGAAAAAACTAATTAGGAACCACTGCGCTAAGCCATTCGCCTCAAACCAAAATCAATAAATCAAAATCTGTTAATATATTTCTAATTTTATTAATTAATTTATATGATGAATTATATTATGATTGACTATAGACATATTAACCATTGAATATAATATATAATAGTCCTAACGTTCATTAACATTAACTAGTATCTTATTAATTTGTAATTTGTATTTTTCTTTTCTTAAATTCACATGCCATAATTTTGGTAAAATAGACGGACTACTAATAATGTAACAACCAAACTGTACTCTATTTTCTGTGAATAAAAAATTTCAATTTCAATAAAGGCTTTTACAATTTCTAGACATTTTCTCATAATAAGTATAGGGTTACACGAGGTAATCGTCAATTTTATTAAGGTCATATTATTTACATTAAATAAAATCCTAATGCTTACCACGTGTCGAAAGCTCGGTATGCCATAACGATGCCGTTTATTCGATATTACGATATCTTTACGAGCATTTTATAGCCACCGACAAAAAGTGTGGATCGCACCTTGTCCTCTTTTGTTATTTTTAACTCATCGTGTTTATTTAGTGCACAAAGTAAGTATAATAGGTTTTTATATTTTTCACTAACTTGTGACATTATGTTTATATTAAATGAGTGAAATTATGAATCCATTGAACGTCAAGAATCCCTTATAATGAAAAAAACAAGAACTCTTTTTTAAACCTTATGTTTTTGTAGCTCAATCAAAATATCTAAGTATGTATTAGAGGTTTTTTGTAACACATTGTACGAGGGTGGATTGATAAGTCCATAACTTTTTAATGAAGAAAGACTTTTTTCTGAATATTTTGTTTTATTTCTCTACATAATCTTATTGTAGCTCTGCGTATTCAGTCCAAAGAAGTTCCTACCTCTTTAACCCATTATTTTTTTCTTTCATCGCCTGAAAACTGGTAACTAAAATGAGGGCCCATTTCAGACACCACTTTTTGGCTTGATGAAAATCTTTGCCCGCCAAGACATTTAATCATGTTTGGTAGGAGAAAAAATCTCATATGGGGTTGAATCTAGAGAATAGTAAGGATTCATCTTCATTCGATGAGTTTTGATGTCATGAGTGCCGCCGAGAGGATCGACAGGGTCATTAAGAAAAGTAAGAAGTCGCTTGAGCTTTTTGTTTCCAAAAGTAATAATCTTTTGCCGAATTAGAAAAAAAAATTAGTGTAAAGATGCCTTAAGGAGTTTCTTTTTAAGACACAAAAATAAATTATGAAAAAAAGTATTTTTTCTTTTCAAAGTCATGGACTTATCATACCCCCTCGTAGTGTAAAGGTAATACCTTTCACACATACATTCAAACCCATAAAGAAATTTCGAAAAAAAAAAGAGATTTTTTAACCATTTTGTTTTTTTTGTTATTAATTTTTGTACCACCGGCTGTATCAACGGCTCGTAAACACTGATATTCTTAATTTGCAGGTTTAGAATATAGTCAGTAAATCAACGCTTTTCATTTTATGAGTGATATTTATCGAACGTGGTAGTAACTAAAAGCAAAAAGGCTGGTGTACGCAGTGACAAAAACCGCAGGGCATGTATGAAAAGACTGATGGATGTGAATGAAGCGAAAGAAGTGTGCAAGGATCGTAGCAGGTGGCGATCCATAGTCTCTGCCTACCCCCATGGGAAACAGGCGTGAGTATATGTATGTATGTAAATGAATTGTATTTTTCTATGATTAAAAATACATTTATTTTTAATAAAATTATTATGAAAACGGTCCCTCGAAACAAGGTTAGACCGCGCAAAATGTACAAGACAACGGGCTTTTCATTCATACATTGTCTGTTGCGCTCTCCAGAAATTCCAGAATCCAGTTCAAATTTCGAACGCGTAAGTGGTCAGTTCTACCGCGGATCCGGTGCGCGCGCAACCTTTGACAGCCCGCGTTTTTCCAACATCCCGCCTTTTCGATGAAAAACATGGTGCGTTCCGAAAACAGTTTTCTTACGACAGCTTTTATGTCTATGACATATTATTAGGTCTTTACCTATGAAATTGCCGATATTTTGTCACATACAGAGAAAATAATAACTTCTATAATTTAAAATTTTAACAAAATCGTGAATATTACATCGAATTATGATCATGATAGTTAACTATCAGTAAAAATAAAGTCCATATTTTAGCTTTCGTGACATTAAAAAAAAGATCTTGAAAGTGACTCTTTTTTTGTGAGCAAAAAAGGGTGACCGAAGGGGTTGTAACTTAACCAAAACTTATTTTTTCGCTTATCTTAAATGGAAATAAGTTAGCATAGTGTTCAAACATTAGTACATAAAAGTTTTGTTACATGAGTGTTCATGGTTGTTAAATGAACAAAGAAAATGCTATTATGAAAAATGCAACTTCTTGAAAAATCTCCATACAAATCGGCAATTTCATAGGTAAAGACCTATTATTTTTTATAGAAAATAATTCTGGTTGTTTGATTTATAAAAAGTAGATAAAAGTTTTATTTCATAAAGTGGTGTTTGTTTCTTGCAGACCAACCAATTAGATGACGAACAGATTGCTAGTAAGTACCTAATATACAGGGTCACTGGAAATATGACGTATTCCTGCTAAGGGGTTATAGATGAGGTCAAAACAAATATTTTTTGTCATATAACTTTTTCTCAAAAAATTAATAGTTTTTGAGTTAATTGAAATTAAGTGCATTTTTACCAAAAGTACGTTTTCAGACACAAAATTTTAAAATAAAGGATAACTACTCATTCGATTCCAGATTTTTTAATATTTTAAGATAGAAAACAATCTGATTGTTGATAATTAATAAAAAAATGCATAAAATACAGGTGTTATTAAAAAAATCAATCCTTAAATGTATTATTTTTTTTTCAGATTTCTTAGAAATAGCATCAAATATCTTTAAAAAAATCCTAGTAACTAAGCGTGCATAATATTTTAAAAACATCACCATCTATTCAGCTTTCAGTTGAGGTATAAAACTTAATAATAACTTAAATAAAAAATGAGAAATTAAGACTTAACTAAATAGCAGTCCCATTTCATGTTGCAAAAATTTCCTACTTCAAGCGCTTCGGAGGTGGCCGACAGTGGCCGTATTATCCTACTTATTCCATAAATGTGAAAGTTTGCTTGTTTGTATGATTGTTAATCAATCACGCAAAACGGCTGAACGGATTTGGATGAAATTTGGCACACAGATAGTTTATAAACCGGATTAAAACATATGAGGATACTATTATCTTGGTTAAGGGTTTCCTAGGGATTTTCTCGAATGTAAATGCAAATGCAGTCGCGGGCGGAAACTAGTTTGCCATAAATGGTCGGACTTACTAAAAATACTTTCGTCTGAGTGAGTTTGAGACAGGATTATTTTCCGCCGATGAGTCAAAATTTTATACAAACTGTGTCACAAACTCAGACCAAATAAAAACGGAAGACGGAGTCTTCCAAGCAAGGGACTGAAGCCAATTTTTTCATGCATTAGTGTGTGAGCCGGTGTTGCCATAGTAATTCATATTACCCCAATGTTATAAAAATAACGCGTTATGAAATAATAACGTTATTTATCACATATCAGAATCAAAACAAAAAACTGCCTGGATTCAAGAGATCATAATACGGTCCCAAAGGGGGTATTACAAGCTCTTAAAACTTGTCAGTTTTCTGAATGGCTATCAAAGCGTCTCTTATTTATTACTGATGAAAGAGACGCAGACTATGATAGGCATTCAGCTATTCTGACTCGGGTGTGAGGCGACGGCTACACGCCTGGTATTGTGATCCATCAATATTTAATCAGGGGCCTATTTCATAAAAGATTAGTGAATTTACTATAATAATTTACCACAGTTATTATTGGGGTAGAATTATGTTTCTTATTAATTATAAAACATAATTCTATCCCAATAAACTATTACTATGGTAAATTACTGTACTTTTTTATTCTTTTATTAAATAGATCCCTGATAAATAATACTGATGGATCACAGTATTTACCACACGTGTAGCCGTCGCCTAATGATAGATAGAAAAAGTGAGCTTCTCAAAGCCCTGCATGCAGGGCTGTGAGTAGCTCGCTTTAAAAGTAGTGGCGGAAGTAGGAAAAATGTAAAAAATAGAACTAACGAATACTAAAGTTTCATGTATTTAAGGCAAGATGTTTGTTCTGACATGTTAGGCATCTATTACACGGTAGGTTTTGCTGTCAGTTTAACCACAGTCACGGGCTGTGACTGATGATTAACCTTCCGCGTAATGTAGTGACTGATGGTTGCATGATGTGATTTGTTTTTTCCATCAGTCAATCAGTCAAACTCATAACATCCTTCCTTCAATATGTATGTATAGTACCCTACCTAAATTAATTTAAATTGGGAGATATTTTCGTAAAACCACTTATTTTACCTTTGTTAGGAATACCTATTTTTTTTTAAAAATCCTTTAAGCCCGGAAAATGAGACACAATATTCCATTTCCATCAGGGATTGCAGGATTCAAAATAACTATTTTAAGTGACGTAGGTTTTTTCAAAGTTTTAAATGTTGCTTTTCATTTTATTTTTTTTAAAGAATTCATACTTTATCTAGTTTTGAAAAAACCCGCCTGCATAAAAAGACAAGTCTACTGAAAAGATGGAAACAAGATAAATATTAAAGGCAACATAATAACATGCTGTCAGAGGCATGCATAAAGAAAGTGACATTATGAATTATTTGAATTATATACCGCCGACTGCATGTTATTATGTTACCTTTAATATTTAGTCTTGTTTCCATCTTTTCAGTTGACTTGTCTTTTTATTGTCTTTTCTGCGGCAGGCAGGGGTTTTTTAATTATATAATTTATTATTTATTTATATCTTTTTAGTTATCATATATTACGGTCATGATATACCTTTTCGAAATCTTCATAATAAGCCCTTTAATTTGATACCCATATAGCAGTATTCTAAAAAAAATTTTTTTCCACTACGTATAATAGCACCGTATAGCCGCCATGTTGGTTTTTTAGAACGCCACCTTCTTAAGAAGTTTTATAGAACGCCATCTTCTTAAGAACAATTGGGCTGACAAGACGAATCTAACGATATCTTAATCATAGAAATCCGTTCAGTCGTTTAAAAGATATGAGGTAATAAAGAATATTACATACATACAAGATAGAAGATACGCGCGAAAAACATAACCCTCTTGCAGTCAGGTAAAAACAGCATCTAAATCGGTCAAACCGTTATGGAGATAAATGAAAACATGATGCTGCAGCACTCCCTAGCGGCTAAATACTATAACACTTATCTAAGAAGCATCGCCAAAAACCATTACAGAAAGCCGTAGCGAAATCGGTTTAGTAATTTTTTAAAAACGACAAAAACTGCATTGAAGTCGGCCCAGAAGGTAGTTTCCGAAGAAAATGGTAACAGACATTTTATTTTTTTTATTTTATTTATTAGGACAACCAACAATAAGTACACTGATACAAACAATAATTATAACTAGCACATGAGATATATAATTTTAGTGTCTTATCAATTATAGGCAGTCACATCATGCATTGAAACAATTATACCCACCTAACAGTTTTAAACATTTAAGATATTATAGGATAGTTACTCTATATAAAAGTTATGATTGTATTTATTAATAGATATTTTTATACAAGATTTAATACAAGAGAAAGATAATAATATTTAATACAAGATTTAATAAAAGAGAGTGATGCTCCAGTGATTCGCAGATTACTTTACTGCCAAATGACGTAGGAGGGCGTTCTTAAAACTTCTTAAAGAGCTACACAATATATCCAAGTCAGAGCACAGAGACATATGAAGCTTCATCAACCTAACAAGAGGAGCGTGAGATCCGAACTTGCTACTAGTAAACGGCTTTCTAAAAAGTGGAACCCTACCACGAGGATATCTCCTAGGGACATTAAAACTTAAGGCGCCCAATATCTGGGGACAGTCAATGCTCCCATGGATCACCCTATGAAGAAACGAAAGATCTAAAATAGTTCTTCTCTCTGAGAGAGATTGCATATTAAAATATTTCAGTCTATCCGTGTAGGATGGCAACCTCTTTGCTAATCCACAACTATAGGACAAATGCCACATAAAGCGCTTTTGAAGTCTCTCAATACGCATCACATCAACATTATACAAAGGGTTCCATACTATGGCACAGTACTCCAAGCCACTTCTCACCAATGCATAATACACTCTCTTTTTTGTTTCTGGCCGCTTAAAAACTTTGCAATTTCGTATGACAAATCCCAATATTTTTGCGTTTTTGTTTATAATATTATCGTAATGTTTTTTGAAGGTCAATATGTCATCCAGAATTACCCCCAGATCACGCAAATGATCCACTCTCTGTGATTCTATTCCATCGATATAGTACCGAGATGGAAAAGGACTGTGTTTTCTGCTGAACCTAATAAACATACATTTTTTAACATTCAAACTCATACCATTATCGACACACCACTGTTGGGCCCTATTGATATCATCTTGCAACAGAGAAACATCAACCTCATTGATAATTTGCCTAGAAATCTTCAGATCATCCGCAAAAAGGTACGCATTAGAATTTTTTATATTATGCACTAAATCATTGACAAGACAAAGACACATAGACAAACAAACAAACAACCTCTGAGGCGACGGCTACACGCGTGGTAAATACTGAGATCATCAGTATTTAATCAGAGGTCTATTTCATAAAAGTATGAAAAAGTACAGTAATTTGCCATTGTAGTAGTTTATTGGGGTAGAGATTATGTTTTATAATTATTAAGAAACAGTTCTACCCCAATAACAACAATGGTAAATTGTTATAGTAAAGTTACTAATATTTTATGAAATAGGCCCCTAATTAAATACTGATGGATCACAGTATTCTAACCCCAAACGCATATACCACCTCCATTCCGTTCCGTCCGTCGTGGGTAAAAACAGTCCAGAAACAGAAATAATTAACGCGTTATTTTTAACAAGAAACAAATAACGTTACGTTACTTTCCATGTTACCCAATAACAGGTTTAAAAAAGAACGTTTGGCATGGCAACACTTGTGTTGACGTTTTGTGTTTCAAGTAATACCTTAATGTTTATTTTGAATTAGTGAAAATATTAGTTTCCAATTTTACTTTCGTGTGAAATGTGACTCCATCCTGCTTTTTATGTGTCGAAAATTGGTTTTTACACCTTTTCACTACACAATTCGGCATTTTCTTTGGTGAAATTCATAATTTATTAGTACGTCCTGGTACGTCCGCTTCGCACGCTGGCTGTTAAGAAAAGGCGTAGTTTCGTTACATGTGTGTGCGTGTAACTGTGTGTGTACACGCCAAGGCGTAGTTTTATTGGCTTCACTGCATTGTTCAGAGGACTACGTCTTCCCTTTTTTATTTGGTCTGAGGTCACAAATAACCATGCATATCAGCTATTTTTAATGCCCCGCTGCTGGGGAACTGGCCTACCTTTTGGCTTGTGGATGGATAAAGCGAACGGGCCATACCCACCACGTGGACCCAATGTGAATTGGTCAGTGTTAACGACTGTAAATGCAGCCAGAACCAAGGGCTCAATGTAAGGTACATTGAGTTAACACCTACCAATCCGCATTGGGCCCACGTGGTGGGTTATGGCCCGTCCGCTTTATCCCAAAAGGAAAGGAAGGCCTGTTCCCCAGCAGCAGGTCATTAAAAATGGCTGATATGCATGGTTTTTTTTGATGCTGTCTGTATAAAATTTTGACTCATCGGCTGAAAATCATTCTGTTTCAAACTCAAAACGAAAGTATTTTTAGTAAGCACGATCATTTATGGCAAACTAGCTTCCGCCCACGACTTTCTCCGCAATTACATTCGAGAAAATCCCTAGGGAACCTTTAACCAAGATAATAGTATCCTCTTATGTTTAAATCCTGTTTATAAACTGTCTGTGTGCCAAATTTCATCCAAATCCGTTCAGTCGTTTTTCGTGATTGATTAACAATCATCTAAACAAGCAAACTTTTACATCTATGATATAAGTCGGATAATACGGCCACCTCCGAAGCGCTTGAAGTAGGAAATTTTTGCTACATTTAAGTTATAATTAAGTTTTATACCTCAACTGAAAGCTGAATAGATGGTGATGTTTTTAAAATATTATGCACGCTTAGTTACTAGGATTTTTTAAAAGATATTTGATGCTTTTTCTAAAAAAATCTGAAAAAATAAAAAAATAAATGCATTTAAGGATTGATTTTTTTATAAACTCCTGTACTTTTTGTAATTTTTTTATTCATTATCAACACTTAGATTGTTTTCTATCCCAAAATAATGAAAAAATCGGAATCGAATGAGTAGTTATCTTTTATTTTAAATTTTTGTGTCTGAAAACGTACTTTTGGTAAAAAAATACTTAATTTCAATTAACTCAAAAACTATTAATTTTTTGGGAAAAAGTTATATGACAAAAAATATTTGTTTTGACCTCATCTATAACCCCTTAGCAGGAATACGTCATATTTCCAGTGACCCTGTATAATATAATGGTATCTATGTAAAAATTTATTACCCAACTAAAGTATATACAAATTACAACTCACTATTCAATAATACCTACCTACAATAATTATTATTTCACTCTGTAATTTACGTTACTACGAAATGGTAAAACCACGGACAGGCTCTATGATCAAACCTTAACCTACCGTAGAGGGTGAAAACAATGAAAAATAAACACAAAATCATTCTAATAGTGTGATGTCACGACCACAGGTATTTATTTACAGTAAGAACCTACATTATTCATGACTACAGATTGTATTTCAGAAATAAAAAGTTCAACATTGAAAGAAAAACCGATAAAAAACAACAAAAAAGACAAGTTTTAATTAATGGGTAGTTTACAAAATACATGAGAGGAAAAACAATATTAATCAGATTCTGGTGTGGAAATTCTCATTTCAATTTGGCTTTTTTAATTTATCCCCTGTTCCGAATTTAAAATGTGTAAGATTTAATTTTACTGGCAATTACGAGTTTACGTTCCATTTTCAATTTCATTTCATTATAGAGTAAGTACGTCGACGCTATAATTTTTGTCAGGCGTCCAAATGCGTTTTAGTTGTTTCATAAAATTCCTTTCCATTTATACAAATGATAAATTAATTTAATTTCCAGATTTATTGCCTCCATTATTACTAGTGGCGCAGTGAGTAGAAGTCCTCGCGTTTGTGCGTTAAAAAGTAGCTCAAATTGTATGTTTTTTAAAAATTAATCTGGTAGATTTCAAAACGAGATTTTAAAAAGCAGTACTATGTGCTGTTATTGTAATCTTTTGTGCTTTTATTATAATCTTTTCGAAGCTAGAATGAGCTTCTAATTTTGAATATCTATCGAAATAAGTGAAAATTTCATTTTATAAAAAAACTGAGCCGCTAAGAAGATTCTGAATAATATCGAACACTCGCAAAGTTTAACAACATTCAATTTTTAATATGCGATCTGTAAAGGAGAACAAACGGACATACTAAAACATTAATTTTTGCCCAAACTGAAGCGCAGAGATGGTTGGCTCGCTTTATGATCTTATTACTTATTTGCTTGAGAATCTTGAGATTCATTAATAAATTTATTGAAATTCTATATAACGATTAGACTCGGCGGTCTTCAATAGACGTTATTTTTTAGTCGCTCGACTTCAAAAGGGAAGGTTTCGACCGCCACTCTTCGAAATTCGGTTCGTCTGTTATTTAAAACTTTTGCAAATTATAATTACCCAGTTATATAACACAATGACACCTCCAATTAAGTATGTTTGTGTTTTATTCCCACTCTGAAACCATACGTAAGTAACTCTCAAAAACAGTGGTCTTGCCCATACCTATGTTGGAAAGATTATTTATTTCTGGTACGACAGTAATAAGAGGCCGGGTTATTGCTACCATAAATAACAGCTTTGTCAAAAAATATAAAGAATAGTTTTTTTTCTATTACCTGTACATAAAAGTCTTGGTTTTTTCTATAGGACTCATAAATACATTATCGGCATTCAGAGTTGGTCCCATAATAAAAGTTGTTCAGTTTGATACCATATTCTGGTTTAGTCATTAATTCTCGTTACACGTTGTACATAATACATATTATATCAAAATTAGGTATCTTTTTCTTACATATTTTTTGAATATTTCACATAATGTTTTCATACATGAGTAGGTACTTTTGGTAATGGTTATAAGCAGAATTTTTCCTAAAAAAGATATCAAAGATATAAGAATTTTTTTTTGGGTAATTTGCAAAATAAGTTTTATTTATGATACTTTATCATACTGTAAAATTTCGTCGACTGAGGATTTACTGTGAGGGTCCACTACTTACTTTCCTGCATTAATCCATCGCAGTGTGCAAAATTACCTACGAGGAAAACACCGTTTTCATGATAGAGTCAGTAAAATAAGTTGGGAACTTTCAATATGTCCCAGCTGTCGCCGGTTGCCCTGATAATACAAGTTTTACAAGTATCGTCTCTTTTACGATGCCTTGGCTTTGAGTTTTTGATGTAGTTGCTGCAGAAACTGTAAAAAGTTGACGAAGAAATAATGACGTCAGAAATATTCGATTGGAAGGAATAAAAGTTGAATAAATATTTGAGGATTTTCACGACTTCTTTTTCTGTGAGACTGCGATTAAATATTGCATAGAAAGTGTTTAAACCTTAGAATAATAACAACCTAGAACGATGGTTCTCTACAAAATGCACTGTCCAAAGTGAGGCAAATAAAACTGAGCTAAAATGGCTCAGTTTTCAGATTTTTATCTTTCGTTACCTAATCGTACATAAAAGAACGAAAAAGTTTCAATTCCCCTACCTTTAGGGGATTATTTACTATTGTATTGGATTTATTTACGATTAGGTTACATATGAAGGCCAGAATGGCTTAGACTGATCCATCTTGGTAAAAAAAGGTAAAAATGTTATTTTTAAACAGTTATAATATAAGTGATTGATAAAAAATAACAGACGTAAATGTTTAAGAATAGTAAGAGATTTATGAACCAACAAATATTATTCAACAAAAAAAAGCATAAACATCATCTTTCAAAAAAAACAATAATTAACTAAAGTTATTAATCCAAATCTTGCAAAATTTGCTAAACAGTAAAACACGGTTAAACACACTTGCTGTATAAATCCATTAGTGTGGACGAGTTTCACTTCCACGGTTCAGCATCGATGTCATAAATCGGAGTGCACGTTGCATTGCTGGCAACACACCAACGGAAGCGGGAAATGGACTGCCACTGGATATAATAACCTACGCGATGGACAGCATAATATGAGTCTGTGGGATTTCACACTGAGTTAAAACAGTTATAAATATTGCCTTTTAACTGACCGTCCGTAATAGAATGAGAAATAACTTCTAGGATTTTTTCATCACTAAATAACTCTTGAAAATATTTTAGACAATTAAATGTATACTTAGTAAGTAACTAGGAAAGTCAAACAAGATGTTTTCACGCTAATAGATTGAATAAAATTATATTTATATGAACTGTAATTAATAAGACGGTACCCATAACTACCAGGAAAAGTAAATTCCTTTATTTGATCAGATTAGTGATAAGATAAAATTGATCTAAAATAAATAGGTAGTCACGTAAACATAAAAGTTAAGAAGTCAAGTAAAAATGGGGTTTTATACTATCTGTTTTAAGTCAATGTAAATAGTTTCACAAGCTTCAATATAAAAAAGTTTGCCTGTTCTGATAACCCATCAAAACTTATTGAGCAAAGTGCTTATATTACATTTTTAAACAAGCATTTTGCGCGCGGCTGCCGCTGAGCGGCGCTGCACTCGCTACACGCTCGTTAACATGAATTAAAGTCTTTTTCAGCGTTCCGAAACTTTTCATACAGCGCAGCGGTTCATTTATATTTAAGCACACTCAATGAATTTGGTGAATTTTCTACTTTTTAGGGTTCCGTACCCAAAGGGTAAAAACGGGACCCTATTACTAAGACTCAGCTGTCCGTCTGTCTGTCTGTCACCAAACTGTATCTCATGAACCGTGATATCCAGAAAATTGAAATTTTCACAGATGATGTATTTCTGTTGCCGCTATAACGACAAATACTAAAAACAGAATAAAATCAATATTTAAGGGGGGCTCCCATACAAGATACGTGATTTTTTTGCCGTTTTTTGCTCGATATTAATAACGACAATAGGTAGACAGTTGAAATTTTCACAGATGATGTATTTTTGTTGTCGCTACAATAACAAGTACTAAAAATAGAATAAAATTATTATTTAAGGGGGCTCCCATGCAACAAACGTAATTTTTTTTGCCGTTTTTTTAGTACGGAACCCTTCGTGCGCGAGTTCGACTCGCACTTGGCCGGTTTTTAGTGTTTTTGTCGATGTGATCGTAAAATATTCTACCAAAAGTATCAATTTTGTTTGTAACAATTTCGTTTTAGTTACTATCATGCACAACATAGAGTCTTCCATTTTTTTGCATATAATAATGTAGCCAGGTGTATTATAAATGTTTCAAAAATAGAGAATATACATTTTGATACTTTCTTTAAGAATGTCCTTATGTAAAGTGTATCTTGTATTTTGAATGAATTTACATAGCAAGCATTGATAAGTTAATTTTATTTTTGAGAATTCATACCTACCGACAAAGTTATACAATGCAGTCGAGTTAAGATAGTTGCAGAACGACCAAAAACGAACGGATCTGATCCGTCAGAAAAGTTCCGCAAAAAGTTTCAGAAGCCGTTAATTCAGCCGAACAAAGCTTCTAACAATTCGTTCTGCTAAATTGTTTTGGCTTAGCACAAAAGCTGATTTCAACTTTTGTACTCTATGCATAGTGTAAAGTCGTTAGCAGTTAATGTACGAGTGTGTAGGAATTAAAATCACTAATTAATGTTTTTGAAATGGTTAAAAGATAGTATTTACATAACGACATCATACCGCAAAACAATACTATCATAGTATAAGCAATCAGAACTATTATTACATTTAATTACTTTCGTAGAAGTTATTTGATAGTAAATAACTTCTTTATCTTAAAGTCTGTCTAAAAAGTCAGTTTACATGAGAAATCATTAAATTATTGATAAAAACTTATACTGGTAACCCTGTTGGTGCTGTCAAAATTCTAATTGTAAATATAGCTTTTCTCAATTTTATTTAGATGGGTATTGGTGGGGTGGTTGGGGATTTAGGTGGGTATTAAAATTATTTTTGGAATTACCCATGTAAACTGACTTTTTAGACAGACTCTACCTATACCTACATCATAAAAACAATGGCATTATAAATCGTATCTCAATTGACCGAGCGAGTGCGAAGTGTCTCTACTTCAGCTTGGGCAAAAATGCTTTCGTATTTCTGTCAGTTTGTTCTCCTCTACAAGTCGCAGTCAACCGATTCATGTGAAATTTTGTGAGCAGGTTCAAAAATTAGATAGATAGATTTTTCTTTGTGCCAATTTTTCTAAATAAAAAACACATTTTATCCATTAGAAAAGTGTTCAAAAATGTCTCAAAAGTGAGGTCTACCAGCTCACAGATCAGTAGTTAATACACTCGACGTCAGAAAAATTGCACCTCTTCGAAAATAAGTTTAGACTTGGCCACCTGCTATTGCTAGCTAACTTTATATTGTGTAAATGTTGATGTCTATTAAAAGTACATTTAATGAGCTTTCAATTAATAATTGTTTGATTTAATTAACATTTTTTGAAAAGGTGCGATTGTTCTGACGCCGAGTGTTTTAAGGATAATAACTTTAGTTAATGTAACCGCAATGTAGTGCAACTTTGATCGATTGACTTAATTTTTTACAGATCGCTCAATCTAAACGATTTTGCCAGAACTCGTTAACCATAATATCGAAACAGCAAATTAAAAAAAAAAGAAATGGACTACTGTTTAACATCAATGTGTATTATAAGCCGTAAACAGAAGCATTTGCGCAGATTTATGTGTCGCTGTTAAAGTTTGGGGATCTCTGATCAGCCTTCGGGGACAGTTAGTGGGCGGGACTATATTTAAGCCTATTGGGTATGGGTATGATAGCGGTGGTGTGATGAGAATTTCAAGTAACGTTTCTAAGGTTAAAGGTCACAGTGTCTTGATTTTGGTTAATCGGTTTGCTTAATTGTTATTCAAAGTCCGTATCCGAAATTATTTGCTGGATGTATTGGTTGATACAGTGGTCTAATCAAACTTAGCAATCCCTCATAAAGGTGAATGTAAACTGCAGCATTTACCTACTTGCGACAGAAAATCGAGCCGTTCTTTAGGCGTACTAAGAGTTAGAGTGAGTTAGAGAATATATTTATATTATGTCTTATAACTTATTATGAATATTATGCGTGCCAAATAAGAATAGTATCGACAACTTCACGTCACTGGTCAATTTTGTACTGCTAGCAAAAAATCCAATGATCGTTTGCCATGCTGATCGATGCCAGCAATATTAAAAATCATATTTTTATTTATTTTGTTTCTGTTTATGCACATCCTATACATTATGAAGTTATCAATTCTACCAAGCAATAACAAAATTATCCAGTGCCGTGAAGTTGTCGATACTATTCTTATTTGGCGCGCATAGTACAGTATATTACTGACTATAAATGTATGTACATCAGAGGTGCCCGTACGGTCGATCGCGAAAGGTTTTAGGGTTGATCGCCAAGGATAACAGATTTGACAATTTGCACCCAATGTAGTTTTACTTATGCAATATTTGGTGGGTTAGGTCAAAATGTCGATCTCTTAGTCAATAATGTTTGCTAAGTCGATCGCCTTAAGAAAAAGTATGGGCACCCCTGATGTATATTATAAGAGAAACTGATATAACGGTCAACAATAACTCCGAAATCCAAGCACTTAAGGAAAAGAAGGGCTTTGAAAAAGTTCAATAAAATGGGTTCAAATATTCGTACGCCCCAAATCTCGGCATTCTATTCATAAATCGACAAAACGACATTTCTTGCGTTCGACTCAAGATCATTTTAGTTGCGAAACTGGGTCAAATTCAATACGTTCCTTTAATGTAGGTATATTAAACTACATTAGGGCAAATATTATAGAAAATAGTAGTATGGGTAGTTTTTGTAAAACAATAATTGTGGCCGCATATTTTAGAAAAACACAACTACAAAACCAACAAAAGAGTAAGTACACAATGTAACAATCCAGAAGGAAATGCTCTCAACTCTACATAAGCAATTGAGATATTGCAACTTGAAGAAATAAAAAATCCTGACTGGAAGGATAATTTACATAATATACAAAAGATACTTCAAAGAGACGGCAAACCAAAAAAAGCAGAGATAGAGAAAGCTTAATGACTAAAATGAGAGAGGCATTAGTCATAAATTTAAAACGGTACGATGATGTCTAGGTACGATAGGCCTTTTTGATTACACCAGCTGTTTTGATGCGGGTCTCGCTGATGCCGAAAAACGTTTCCGCAAAAACCGATGGTAATATCTCGTAGCTATATTAAAATTATGGCACAATATTCGAGTTTTTGCGGTGTGCTTGTGCCGTAACGACTCTCGTTTAAGCCTCAAATGTAATCAACGGTATTATTCTAACAGCGAAATGCTTTTTACCCACATAAAACAATAACAAAATATACCCTTTTCAGATTTATACTGGGTTTTATCTCGACTGTCTTAACAAAATTTAAGGAGCTTTGGACAAAAGCTCTTCAAGATGATCTTCTATTATCATACCTATTTAACTTTTAACATTGTGTTTAATTTATTTACGCTATGTTCTTGTTCCATCGTTACTTTGTTACTTTAAATTTCTCATTGCGAAATCGCTGATCCAGATCGCAGTACTCGCATAAGTTCAAATTACTTATAGATTACTTTAGATTTGGATATGTTTCTTAATAAAGAAATTCCTACTATCAACTACAACTTTAGGGCCCCCATCATCAACATAACTTAATAAATCAAATCATTAGGTCACTCTTAGAGATGAGCAAGTGTTTCTGCCTGGGCGGGAAAATTATGAAAATACCCAGGCGCTTTGGAAATGAACCCTTTTGTGCGCAATAAATGCCCAATCCGAAGGCAGAGAAAATAAGCTCAACGACGCTTAAATGAAAAATAATAATGATAGAATTATGTCCATTATTGGGAATATTCGCAATCTGCCAATAATACCCACCCAGCATTTTCCCCATCACTAGTCACTCCTTATACCCTTTTCTCAGTGGACTGAATAACTTTGTTCCAGTGCTCCGACGAGCATTCAGCATGTTCGACTCGAGCAAGCAGGGCAGGATCGAGAAGGAGAAGGTGTGCACCATCCTCAACACCATGGTCCACAGCTACGACGACCGGGAACTCGACCAGATGCTGGAGAGCGAGGATGTTGATGGTACGTCTCGTGATACGTTTACTTACTAACTCAACAAAATATGTTAGGTTACAGTCAAACTCGATCATGTCTGTAGCCTGCTTCAAACTCACGAACATCGACTGAAACCATGACTCGCCAACGGTTGCAGCAGCAATCAACCTATCACTAACTTTTAGTGGTAGGCCCAACAATTTAGGAGAAGGAGAGATGCGCACCATCCTCAACACCAAAACTTTTACTCATTCTAGACTGATGGTGTCTTCGAAGTAGTCCTGAAACCATGACTTGCCGATGGAGCATCTAACCTTATCGTTACTTTGGTGGTGAAGGTCTAACAATTTAGGGGAAGGAGATATGCGCCCGTGCGCAGGAGTCCGATCGCGCTGATTCTGAACAATAAAACCAAAACCGTTGTGTTGTCATTGAGGTTATATTTACCTGAAAAGACCTTAGCTGGAGGGTTGTATTTTGTTTGCCCTAGTGTTTGTATAAAAATTAAAAATAGTAAATATAGTTTTTTACTGTTATCTGAGATTACTATTTCTGAGTTTGGAGTTCTTAGAGAATATTAAACTGAGTTATTAGAGCTATAAAATATCTCGGATCGGTGGGTAATAAAATGCTGGATCGCAAAGACATTATGACTAATATCGTAAGGATAGTTTCAGAACCTATTCTAATAATCTAGTCTAGACATTAGCGATAACTTCCCGACTAACGTCTAACCGCGAGTGTTTAAGTTGAAAACTAATTTATAGCAGAGGAAGTAAAGGCAAGAGAAAATAAAAACCGAAGTTCACCTCCTACAGATTGCGTTTTTTACTATTTAAATAACTGTCAAACTTGTCTGAATAGTTTTTAATGGACTACCTAACATTTTTGCAAAAGAAGTACAGCAGAAATACCTGCCTTAATTTTTCATTTGTCAATCAATGCTATTAGTATTCGAATATAAATGTTGATTCGTCAAAATCTTCATGGCTGATAGAATTTACTGTCCGCCTTATGTTAGTGTTAGCTTTAGAGAGTTGCTGCTCTCGTGAAAAAATTACTCCTTTCAATTCTCTTGAATACTCCTAGCTAAATCTCTTAAAATAACTACAATTAGCCACAGTATCGTCGCTCCAGCAAACCACTGTACGTAAAGCGATTACAGCACTATCAAAGAATTTCAACGACTCTCGCCACTCAAACAAATCTCCGCAGAGCAACTTCATCGCACATAAAACCGTGTTACACTGAGCAAATTTACAAAAATAAACTCCCTTAATCCTGCTCTGTGGAGTGTCATTGCAATTTACGAGCATCTCTCGTCTCGTTTGCTAGTATAATGTGTTGAATATCTTAGCAACAACAAAAGTATACCTTATCACAGTCAAACAGAGTTCACAATTTGCCTTTTTGGCAACAACTAGAAACTTTATGATGTCAATTTAGAATAGACAAAAGCCAGGAGTTGTAAGGGTTTAGCACCTAAATTGTATGAGCCTCGTGATACAATGAGATATGCAGATCGGTAACTTCGACGATAAAGTGTGTGTTTAAATCAAAATCGAGAGAGCCCTAAGTTGTAGGTACTAATAAAGGTAAGTAAAAATACTAAAAGGGTTCACTTCTCAAGCTTACGCGCTCACTAGACATGAAATAAAATAAGTTTTAACGTCCGTTTGTAACGTTTCAGTCCCCAGTGACCACGGCAGCTACAAAGTTGCCGAAACGTCGGGAAAATCAAAAATCAAACCAAATACCAACTAATTACCAAAGTACATACTTTCAATAAAACCGCGCTAGTATCCGTTAAAATTGTATTATTTCATACTAAAAGGGTATTTTTTAACATTGGCATATATTAGTTTTCTCTCGATTAGTGCTAACAGGGGGCCTATTACGAAAATAACGTAAACGAAAAGCGTAACGCAGTCACTTGGCCACGATAGTCGTTCGCAGTTCGTTGGTTGTAGTTGGTTATCAACAAGAACCTTATATTCATATTCTATGACACTGGACATTCTACTACTGAAGGATAGTTGGGGATGAGGTCATTCACCTTAGCAGATTTTTTTATCCCTCTCACACTGTGACTGAAATTGCCATGCTAAGTACAAAATATCCCAATCCATAGTCAATTTACCCAGGTCATGTACAAAAATTAATTAGATTTTCTAAATAAATGTAAATATCGGCACACTTTAAATTAGTTACATGATGTTAAAATTTATTAGTACATGCCAAAGTAATTATTTAGAGGACAGATGAGTCCATTTTGTTATTACAATATTTTACGTTTAACAGTAATTTCTCCATATTTCATATGTTACCAAATAAAAATAAAGTGGCATCACTGACGGAATTGTCTTTGATTTGACATGTCACTAATGTCAATGATTTTCCACCGCATCTCACGTTTATGTACAAAAATATAAAATTATTTAAACAAAATTCGCGTTACAAAGCATGTGTTGCATTGTACAAAATTGCAAAAGTGTTTCAAAACCAAATTCTAACATTAAATTTCACAAGTAAGTGTTTTTTAAAGTATTTTCAGCATTCAATTTTTCCTTCTCAGAAATCTGAATTTTAGCAAATTTCAAAGATTGTTTCCGATCTAATTCGGAAATATTATAGAAGTTAACTATAATTCCACCTTAATTACGTATTTTTTATTTCAATATAATAAAGATAATATGTACAAATCTGTATTCATTTTCGACACATAAGAAGCTTTAGAAATATTATCTGCATATCGCAGGGTGACCATAATCACAGCAGAACTTTTGAATAAGATAGAAAGATTTGGATGAAAAATTTACGTTTATCCCACCTAACATTACATTTTATGTTTTTATGCCACATTTAGCTTTGAGAGCGGAATTATTTTGTATTCTTAACAGAGAGAAAAAATGTAATGTAAACTAAAATATTATCTTACGTAGTTGAGTTAAACAATTTAGATCAGTT
The DNA here is from genome assembly GCA_943789525.1 of Agriphila geniculea. Classification (NCBI taxonomy): domain Eukaryota; kingdom Metazoa; phylum Arthropoda; class Insecta; order Lepidoptera; family Crambidae; genus Agriphila; species Agriphila geniculea. The sequence goes on along the minus strand of OX038879.1, from coordinate 864,160 downwards.
TCAGCTAGGAATCGGACCTACCTAACTGACTACCTTACTATACTAGTTATTATGGTCTTTGACACCCATTGTTTATTCGTAGTAACAAAATATATAAATTAATCTTATTTTATTTTTCAGATTACGAAACAATGAGGAAAAGAAACATTTATAGTATATCCCAATTACCTTTAGAAGGAAATTGTTTTCAACGGCCAAAATAATGCAGTTTTGACATTTTATATTGCAACTTTTTTTAATACAATGACTAATGATGAAACTTAATTTTTTTTTTCACACAACTGAAAATTCTGAAACTTTTTTCTATTACTAAGGGCGCTTATTCCTGCCTATAAAAATATTCAGCCAATTTGTTTTTTTGGACATTCCTCATTGTACAAAATAAAAATACACGTGACTTTAGGGTGGAAGGGCAGGTCAGGTGTACCTAAGTCTAAAATCTCACCACGTATCTCCAAGTTTTGACTTTTAACCAGCCGGACCGTACAGGACCAAGGGGTCAAGTTTGCTATTATCGTGACTAACGCCGTAATCGTGTTTCAATGGTGTTTAGATGGTAATGCTTTTTGACACAATTCTTGTTTTTGTAAACCCAAAATCGAAACACATTTTTTTTCCTAAAAATCCAAACCCGTTAGACACTGTGTCTCAGTTTTGGGTTTAAGAATCAAGAACTGTGTTAAAAAGCATTACCGTTCAAACACCATTGAAACACGATTATATGATGTTAACAATAGCAGACTTGACCCCCAGTGTGACCACTATTCCAAAACAGTATCGTCCATCCGGAGAGGAGCCAACCGAAAATAATCATTAAGTAAATATTTTGTGTTGCGCCGCCGCCGCTGGCCAAAAGGGGAGTTTGAATGAATATATAGAAAGGTTATAATATGGTTGGTCAAGAGTAGTAATAATCCTATAAATGCAGTAATATTCTAAATGCGAAAGTTTGTACGTTTAGAGACACCCAAACATACAAACTTTGGCACTAACTAACATCTAAACCAGGGGTCTCCAAACTACGGCCCGCGGGCCAGATCCGGCCCGCGAAAGCAGGCCGGATCGTACCAACAATACTGTAATTTACAGTATGTTGGTACGGAGCTAGCTAGATAATGGCCCTTGGGACTTGGTGCAGGAGTAAGTCTGGCCCTTTTTCTAAAAAGTTTGGAGACCCATGATCTAAACTATACCGCAGACGATACCGCTGTTGTCTTTGCTGGTACATCCTGGGATGCCATTAAATCTGACGCGGAACGTGGAATGGCACAGATGGCAAATTGGTTAAAACACAATCTCCTTACATTAAATAGTAATAAAACAAAATATATATGTTTTAGTATTTGTAACCACTTACAACCGAGTGATAATTTTTGTATAAAAATACATGTCTGTGGAGACTTATTAAATAAAACATGTAACTGTCCTTTAATTAATAAAGTAGATCAAGCAGTATACTTAGGAGTAATAATCGATCAGAGGTTATCTTGGTACCCCCAAATAGAAAAAATTACTTCTAGGATCAGAAAATTTATCTGGATGTTTAAAACTTTAAGATATGTAGTACCAAAAAATATTTCAGATAACACTAACGCTTCTAAAAACGTTTTAAATGAGATTTATATTGCTTTAGTACAATCTGTTATAACATATTGTATATCTATATGGGGTGGGGCATATAAGACACACTTCCTTGAAGTTGAACGAGCTCAGAGAGCTCTGTTAAAGGTAATGTATTTCAAAAAACGGCGTTTTTCCACTGAGAGTCTATACCAAATTAGTAATGTTCTATCTATCCGAAAGCTATATATCTTAAACTTGATACTTAAAAAACATAAAACCTTGACATACGACCCTGGGTTGGAAAACAAGAGAAGAAAAGATTATGTAATTAATATTCCTATTACCAAAACTGTTTTTGCGAGACTACAATGTAATACACAATCAGCATACCTATATAACAAAATAAATAAAGAAATACAAATATACCAAAAAACTTATCACGAGTGTAAATCCACATTGTCTAAGTGGTTAAAGACACTTAATTACGAGGAAACTGAATCACTCTTAACTCACAACAGGTGAATTTCCATACCTATCACGGATAAAATACACACACACATACAAACTAACACTTTCTCTCTCTCACACACACACACACACACACACACACACACACACATACACACACGCACGCGCGCACGCGTACTCACATGTACTTAAAATAAATAAGTATAATTATGTAATTAGTTATAAAATAAGTATTTAAATAAAACTATGAACTATTGTTAAAATTATTAGCACGTAAGTAGGTTAGGTACCTACAAAAATCTTTAATGTCCTTAAGGAGGAGCGGGGCCCTCTGGTACAGGCATTATCATGCTTAAAAGGGGACTCCAGCTACTAATTGTTATGTTTTTGTATTTTAAAGTAAATAAAGATTTTTGATTTTTTTTTGATTTTGATTTTTGAACTATTCTAAACATTCAAATGTTTAGAATCTAAACACTTTTGAATGTTTGGATTGGTTGTCCAAAAAACTTACGCCGTAGGCATAAGTTGATAGTCTGTAGTAAGTACCTATTTGTAGTGACTGTCCTACGAATGGCCAACATTGTTGTCACCCTAATAAAAGAGATGGAAAATATCGTTGACGTCATTCAAGGTTATTTTTTCGTTCTTCAAGCCCCAAATGGTGACGCAATGTCCAGTGTCATAGAGATCTTAGGTTGTATTAAGCAATGGGTATTTCGGGATTAGTTCCAAACAGCACGGAAGGGAATATGAATATAAGGTTCTTGGTTATCAAACATTTTGAATTTTTCTATCGCAGTCCATAGACTACTAAACGAACGATGTCGGATACGTAAGAGAGAAACTGTCAAACTCACGCAATCACTTCGCAATATCGCATACGAAAGTGATTTGTAATAGGAAACAATCAAAACGAAGCACGGACGCAGCTGCGTGTATCGCATTAAACTTTTCGTAATAGACACCCTGGGCTTTTATAGGACAAAATGCAAATAAATAACTTGGGAAGTTTTCATAACTATCTGATATAAATAGTAGTTAAGGTGTGAAAAAGTAGTCTTACTTAAAGCATAGTTTTGTATGCAATAAGTTATAATAAACTGCAAACAGCATACTAATACTGCCATTTCATATTCTTTAGGACAAAAAAGGCAAAAAAAACCTACAAAGTGCGGGTAGAACTCGAAATACATAATCTGTGAAAATTTCAACTGTCTAGCTATCACGGTTCATGAGATACTGCCTGGTGACAGACAGACAGACGGACAGTGGAGTCTTAGTAGGTAATAGGGTCCCGTTTTTACCCTTTGGGTAAAGAACCCTGGAAATTATAAACGTCATAACAATCCAAAAAACGATATTGCTTGATCCTCTTACGCCTTTTTAACATTGACAAGTTTGAGGCATCAACACCTGTAATATTTTACACCGACACCGAGGCCGATGTTCCAGGGTTGTCAACAATGACAGTAATGACGGAAAGTACTTTGGCATCGTCTCAAATTAACGTAACGTAAGTTCTACGGATTGACAGGGCGGCGCGACCGACCCATGTTTATTTTGGAGTACCTACCTACATATAATTTTATTTGTGGATATTATGTGAACAATATTTATATTTTTACATTTATTAAATTGGGTTTACTTTGTACGAATCATAGGTTTTATTGTTTGACATATTTAATATAAATGGTATTATGTTTTTAATAAGTTTTTATTTTATTTTAATATGACATGCCTAAATAATAATTATTACAATTTGTATTGTTTCTAATTTGCATGCAATTAATTTAAATTTATCTTTCATTTTTGATTCCAATTTTTTGAATTGTTTTATAATTGACTTGCTATTTATTGCTTGCTGTATCGTTATTTGTAATTGACTTGTTTGTGTTTTGGATTTAGTCTGTAAGCTTACAAGTGTATTTTATATAAATAGTAAATAAATAATAATATAAATAAATAATAAATAATTACTAAAAACACTTTTAAATATAAATTCTTATGCGTATTACCAGGGCTCTGTCACTCCGCGCGCGTCTGAACTGCTCGGCGTCCTTTGAGATGACAAATTTCATACATCAGAAAAGATAAGACCTACGCGATAGAAAGAGAGGCAACTACTAATTGAATGTTTTGGAGCGAAGGGAGCGCTGTGCGACCTGAATTGCACTTTATTGCGTCGGAGCAAGAGTCGCAATTTATTTAAACCATTTTGCGGAGTGAAACTTCTGTACGCTGGTACTATTATCTATTCTGTGGTATTACACAATAAGTGACGGAGGAATTTTAAAATTTATCTGAAACTGAAACGTACAAGCTGAGTGCTTATGTAATTGAATAGCAGCTGTAGAATTGTGGCGTTTAGTTACTTTTTATTTTACGTATAAAAGCTTTTAGATTATGTTTTTAAAGTCACTCTAACTTAATTTCAAATTCAAGTAAAACGACACAACAATGTGAAAAGTTCAATTTATTATCTTAATACAGGTACTCACAGCAAAACAACACGAGCTTGCTATTAAAATAATTATCTCTTACTTCAAAGGCTTTGGATCGTTTGGCCTTAACATATTTGTGGCCCTAAATTACGGCCTTCGCCCAAACGAATCGATAACATCTTAGCCCACATGCTTCCCGAAATATCTTGCAAATATTTAAGTCTGTAGTAGATAAACATGTTAACTTTAATTATCATGAAATACCAAAGTTCAGGAATTTGCAAATTGTTCGAATTTTCTATGGGTTAAATAGCGATATAGAACTTTAAGCTAACCAAAAGTGGTTTTGCTTTAGAACTAGCCCGTTCCAAATATATGCGAAAATATCCGTAGGACGATAATATGACCCTTATGAGAAATGAAAACTGTCTAGCCCCCTATTCAAATGGCAACTTTTCTATTCGTTCGCTAACTTAAAAATTAAAAATAATAATAATAGCAATAATTTATTTCAGAATTAATATACATCCATAATTTGTTAGTAACAATGCACTTATACTATGTTAGTAAAATTAAAGAAATAAGCCATAAACTCTAAAATTACTTGTCGTAGGCTTATCAATTCCATACAATACAACAATATCTGTGATTTACATAAACTTGCGGTGACTTATTTTTATTTTAAAGCTTTAAGTTAGCGAACGAATTGAAAAGTGGCCATTTGAGAAGGATGAAGCTATTACAATTTATAAGTAACAAATAATATCGACATTCATAAGCACTTTTCTTATAATCCAATGCAGGCTTTGAGCAAAATAGTTTAATTAGAAATAAAACACTTTTTACGGATTACAGCGCAAATATTGGTTTATTCAGATGTTATTCTAGAATTATTTAGTTTTGATTTGTTGTTTTTTTTTTGGGTTTCCTGACCTTCGACACCTTTCCAGGGGCCGTGGTAACGGGACGACTAAAGCAAAAAGGCTGCTCATATTTTTGTGATTTCCCGCTCGGAACTTTATAAAAATGCATTCAAGTTTATTAAATTATTTTATAGCTGCGTTCTGATTGTAATTATCATTACTGAATTAAATCGATTATTAGTACATTATGAGACAAGTTAATGAGCAAGAGCTCACGAGTTTCATACGACGTTTTTCAACACATTTGCGAGGAAAATACAAAGTAATTTACCACACAGCAACAAATACGACAAAAACAAAATATGACAATTATGGGAAAAGGCGCGTTAGTTTTTTTTTCACACGTTCAATGCTAGAATATTTTGTGGACAGAGGGGTGAGTGAGTATACAGCCTACTTCAAAATTATAATTTTAAGTGATAAAATGCAAATATTTTAATATTTTATAATAAAATATTGTGAATTATGAATAATTTGATACTAAAAAAAATTTTTTTGACTTAATTAAGGACTTACACATATATTTATTTCGAAAATGAGTATGAATTTTCAGCGGCATAAAACATCTTTGTTGTTACTAAAAATATAACTGTATTACCCGGTTAAATTGGGAATGCTCTGTTTACTCGCATAGAACTTGCAGTAAGGTACTAATTTAACTTTGTAGGGATCATTCTATAACAACCTAGTGTTTTATATATTATTGCACGCGTTTGTTATAGCTCGGTTTATGGCCCTAAAAGCGATGTATTAGGGCTCACTTTACGAGCAAGTGTGTTGAAAAGTTAATTAGAATACAAGATCTAGCTACTGAATCTACCACCAGTTTACAAATTGAGAGGCCTCTCAGAGAAAAACTGGCGGAAGAAAACTCAGAGAGGGCGTGTGGACCTCTTTTTTGATCCATATCTACCTACAAAACGAACTACCTATCAGTAAAAAGTGTTTTATTTCTAACCAGCGGCCACCCGCGGTTTCACCCGCGTGGTTCCCGTTCCCGTGGGAATATCGGGATAAAAAGTATTCTATGTTTTAATCTAGGCTATCTACTATCTGTGTGCCAAATTTCAACCAAATCCGTTCAGTAGTTTTTGTGTGATTGAGGAACAAACATCCAAACCCACAAACTTTCACATTTATAATATTAGTAGGACTAGCTTCCGCCCGCGACTTCGTCTGCGTGAACATTCGGAAAATCCCTAGGGAAACTTTGACCGGGATAAAAAGTATCCGATTTTATTCCAGGCTATAAACTATCTGTGTGTCAAATTTCATTCAAAACTGTTTAGCCGTTTTTGCGTGATTGAAGAACAAACATCCAAACCCACAAACAAACTTTCACATTTATAATATTAGTAGGATGAACTTTACGCGCCGAAGTCTTAAAATAGTTGAACTTTTCGTTTGCCTTTTTTCGATAAATATTTTTATAAACGACCGTTTTACTCTCTTTCCTTTTTATTAATAAAATAATAATTAACAATTTGACAAAAAATATGCTTCAAAATCTTGCATCAAAATTCAGACTCACTGCCGGCATTATTTAATGTCAGTTCGATCGAGATAAGTAAAACAAAGTGGAAGTCCATTTGTTATCGAATTAGTCGCTCGGACGCCATCTTGACGTCTCGTCGACGTCTCGCCAACGTTTTGCGTTGACCGGGAGCCAGCTCGCTACCAGCAAGTCACGGTGCGTTTGCAGTTTTCTTTTTGTTGTATTTTTTTTTCTTTGTTGAAAATTACTTTTCCGTTTTTTATATACAGGGTGTCCCAAAACTTTGCCACATGGAGGGAAAGTACCTTAAATATAAGATAGGAAATTTTACTGAAAAAAGTCTTCATTTTGGCTTTAAATTATTTTTTTAAATCTCATACTATTCGATACAAATTTATACAATCCGTAATAATTAAAATTTAAATGATAAATTTCATGGCCTTCCTTCTGTGAAAAATGCTGAAATCTTACGAAAAAAATAATCCTTATAAAAAATGTATAAAATTTTTTTTTTTCGTTTTTGGTGGGTTCCATTCCTGGTGAAGGCAGGCGATTTTTCAAAAATCTTTCGATGCAGTTCCAATTATTAAAAAAAAAAACAAAATGAAATCTTCCTTCAGTAAAATTTCCCATCTTCAATATTTAAGGTACTTTCCCTCCGTGTGACAAAGTTTTGGGACATCCTGTATATCTAAGTCAAATCTTGTTTCCTGGTTGCAAATTACTTTGCACAATGTATAAATCAAAAAGGTAATACAACACCATTTTGTTAATTGCTGATTTGCAACGTGTGTAGATACTCGAACCTCCTAGCGTATCTTTTTATGAAAACTCAAAAAGTATAACTAGGTGACTCATAAATTAGGCATTAAAATGGCATATTCGAAACATTTATTTGATGTTTTACTTTTTTCACTTTGTGTTTTGGTGTAAATTGCCGTAATTACATAAAGGGTATTTTGTCCAAATATTAAAAGAGACCCGTTGCTAATATTTAGCAACAACTGGGTCACGATGACCATTCGCGGTTGTTTGCTACTCTAAATTACATTTTCATATCAGCAACAAACGCTGGTTACTTTTTTGTATAAAAAAATTAATTAGTTTGCCTTTGTAACCAATTTGTAAACAGTTAACTCTGAGAATTTTGAAAGGATATACCTACTTAATTTTTAACTCTTTCAGTTTTAGTGGTTAGAAAGGAAACCACCTTTTTAAGATTTTTTTTATATTTTTTGAACGCTTCCTATTGGTAATTTTCTTAACTATTGCGTTTCTTTAAATCACCGTTAACCATGTTTCGATAAAATTTGGTGCCAAGGTGTGACTATCAGGTTCAGGCATTGGGTTGAAAAAGTCGTAAAGCGATATTTTTTATAAGGTACGTTTTGAAATTCTATATTGCATTCAGATAAGCGTGTCAATTATGTTACGATTTCAGTGTTTATTTGTGATCAAGGGTTTGTTTCGTTATTTTATTATGAAAAATATGCATTATCTTGTATACTTTTTTAAATTCAACTGAATCAATATGGTGGTTTGAATACTAACCACTGTGACTATTTTGTTTGTATCGCAGAGTGATTACTATTACATTAATGTTAAATTTTCATGAAACCACGAGTACTCAGTGGAAGTAATATGAAAGATATTCATCTGGAAGACGTATACCTTCGGAAATCTACACGCCACGCAAAAAGAAACACCTTATATACCTACAATACCTAAATAGATAGTGTTTCTTGCTTGTTATTTGGTGATGGGCATAAAAATTCTGGCCCAACTTCACTGTAACCTGTTCTGATAAACTTCATAAGCTATCAGGCTCAATAAAATTACAAATGGATAGCGATATGTACCAGCCAGAGGGAACTACAGCGCGAAGACGCGCAAAATACAGTAGTGAAAATAAATTCAGCATGAAATGGAAGACAGTGAAGTACCTCTGTGCATCCGGATAAGGCAAAACATGTTTCCAGATTTTCATAAAAAATGTATTTTCATATATTTTTGCTGTAAATTTGGTTTTATCTAATAATATTATCTTGATTATTTTTATGCCAAAAGTCACAGTGGTCAGTAAACTAACCACCTTGTTCCTCGAAAGCCTTAAGTTGTAATTTTTTTATTCATTTTTTTCTTGTATTATAAACCGAAATTAAACCGAATATCTCATTATTTCATTTATAAACTCATCTACGTGAAAGTGTGACTGAAAGAGTTAAAGCGCATTTGAATTACTTATCATGATATTAATGAAAGCCTTATATGGTTAAACACAAAAGTATGCTACTTAATAAACATTTTTCAATTGAACAGCGTACTGGAATTTAGTCAAAATGGACTGGAATTCTCAATTGGAACGCTGTTGGTACAACAGAGTTCCAATTGAGAATTCCAGTTTTAATAATTTTATATAAATGACGTTGCAATAAAACGGCAATTAAACTTGACAGAGAAGCGCCATCTAACTGTCACCGGAAGCAATTACAAAAGTAATTAGGAAGCGTTCGCAGATGTTCGGTTCATGGGTCGGGGTCTTAAGATCTGGGTTTACAAGAGGTTGGTAATGTTATCATCAGTTTTGGTAAACCTTAATCTACCTCTTCTCATACAATTATGTATTAATTAATTAGTAAGTACCTAGAAAAATTTGACATGCAGAAATAGTTTACATGAAATGCGGCATTTATGATAAAAAAATAACTATCTATAAGACTATTAAACATGTAGTAAATAAATATAAAAATAATGAAGCCAGTCATTTCGGTACCTTGCCTCGAACAGGTGAGTTAGTGAAAATATGTTATCTGTTTGCCATATTAATGTCTTGATGTTGAATAAATTATATTTACATAAAATAATAATAATAATAATGAACGAATAATTTAAGTAAATACAATAAATATGAGTTTACTGGATTAGCTATAGGTAAAAAAATTTTTTGCATGCCTAAAAGTGGGTGAATATGTTTTGTGCAATACTTTTTAGTTCAAGACAAGACAGACTCTTACATAGAGTAGGACAAAAAACCTAACGAAACACTGAAAAAACAACATTTTATTCATAAAACTGACATTAAAACAATATGGCGCCCCAGCCAGAGCATTTTTTTAGTTTTTAGGCCAACTTTTAGATACACTAATACCCGTATATTAAAGAACAATACACAAAAGACCCTAACCTACGTGAATGCACTGCGTTCAAATAGAGCTAATGTGATTAATTCCATTTTGAATGGTAGTTGGGACACTGTGTGCCCGCGGCCACTGTGAGACCTCATAATAAGTGGTAGGAAAATATAGACGATTCAAAAGTATTTAATAATTAAGTTTATTTGAATAAAGCTATTTTTGACTTGACTTGACTAATGTTTGTAAATACGGGAGTCAAGCATTCTGAAGCATAGTGCTTGACTTTCAGGCAATCGCTTGTCGAACACGCAACTCGTTGCTTTATTGAACTAATTGAAGTAATGGCTTTACAGTATTTGTGTTTCAAATGGATCAGCAAATAGCAAACATTAATTATCTATCAGTAACTTTACCTCTGACGAACACTCGGGAAAAAAGGAACTTAACTAAATTAAGTTTGTTTCCAAGAATATTTATTTTACAAAATGTTCATATTTAGTATCATAGCATGTTGTAGGATTGAATTTCTATTTACTAAAAATAAAGGTCAGTATGTAAGTACTTTTAGACAACAAAGTGTAGGTAGCAAAACTAGCGTAGTTATTTTCAAAAAGTTGAGCTAAAGTTAGCATAGTTGAGAAGAAGCTACTCAATTAATTGTTTAGACAATAAATGTATTCATAATATTCTCTCTCTATTAAGGTTTTGAGTGTTCGTAATAAATATTTTGATAGGTAATTTAACAAAACAGTGAAAACAAAAAAAAATTACTTTGTTATATTTCAAAGTTTCTGTAGCACCCTCTTCAAATTATAGTCTTTGTTGTCGAACCCTTAAAACGAACTTCCATTACGATCTGTGGTTTAGCTGCTCATAAATAACTTATGAACTTTTCAAACATTTAACTAAAACCGCTAAACGCTGCATACGGGTAAACCACAAGCAAGCAAAATACCATCAGTAAATTTTTAAACGCTTTCCTTCGATCTTTCGAACAATCTGTATAATAAATATTGGAATATTGAGAACCGCATTTTCAACAGTAAATTAAATTTTCGACTTTGAATAGAATGCTTGGAAAGTTTCTTCTCCTTTATTATCTTTTTACGAAACTAGTTTCATGTTTAACAAAGTTATCGGCAATAATGTTTCAAAACGAGAGTTGTAGACAAATATTAAAACTTTTCTCTTGGTTCAGTCATGGCTGGGTTGTATTTCATTAGCAGAAGCACTTGCGTTGTTTGTGAATGCATATCAATTTTCATTAAAAAAATGGCAGATTTTTTGCCTTTTTTATTTAGTTTATAAAACAACTGAAATGTACAAGAAATATTATATTAAAACCAGGATATTATTATGGTCTAATATAAATAAAAGCTTTATTTTATATCTCAACAGGATTCTGAAATACGTAATTAATCCTCTAAGAAAATAAATGAATCTAACACACCCAAAATCTCGTTTAAAAATCCACCGACAAATCGTTCTCAGTGATAAATCTTCCAAAAGCCACTTCTGCGAATCCTCTGACCAAAAAATATTTTTTTCGGGAAGTTCGTGAAACCTTTCAGCGAATTTCGGATATCGAAACTGAGAGTTATGTGATTAGGTTTTTATTTCTCGGAAATAAGAGATATTTGGAATTAAAGTCCGCACAAACGTTTAAAAACACATTGTTGTACAATAAAAGATACACGACATGACATTCAGATTGTTGCAGTTTGTTTGTGAGTTCTCTCATAGAATTGTTTCTATGAATGAATAATTTTATGTTATCAATTTCCTAAATATCAATACGGGAAGTGAAGTTTTCTAGTAGCCGTGACATTGTCATATTTTTTTTTGCTTTGAAACCTATACTAAAAGAATTATATATATCCTACTATACTTAATATTATAACCCCCTTACTAATAAAGACTGAATAGCAGATGTATAGTTACACAATGGTTACTCTCTGTCAAACTGTTTGAATTTGACATTAAAAAGAAAGTGACAAAACACTGTGTAACTATGCAGCCGCTATACAATCTTTATTAGTAAGGGGGTAAATGTGAAGGTTTGTGAGTTTGGATGTTTAGATGTTTGTACCTCAATGACTACTGAACAGATTTGGTTTAAATTTGGCACACAGATAGTAGATAGCCTAGATTAAAATATAGAATACTTTTTATCCCGACATTCCCACGGGAACGGGAACCACGCGGGTGAAACCGCGGGCGGCCGCTAGTGAATAATAATCCGAAGTCCCTAACACCTTCTTCAGATTTTACTTACATAAAAAAATACTTCTCATTACCAATGTTATTATGATAAAACTTTAAATTGAAAATTCATTTCAAAGAGACGAATCTGCACGAATGGATGTGTAGACACATCCAAAAATAATTGGGCCGAAATAAGCAATTTCCTGGCACAAATGTCTGCGATCTATCAAGGGCGGTACGCATTAGGGCAATGCAAATGATCGTCTGTAAGGCGGCGTTCACATTAGGTGTATTATCAGCCGCTGTCTCATCAGCCTATCATCGTCCACTGCTGAACATAGCTTCTGACTATCTACATATTATACAGGGTTATTCATAAAACACCAACAACCTCGCAGGAGTAGATTACATCATAAACAACAACATTTGTTCTACGAATTTTCCGAAAACAGACAAAAAATCTACTGTTCATACAAAACTCGATCAGCTGTTCGGACATTTACAAATGTCCTATGGTATGGAAAGTCGAATATTTTTTGTTTGTTTTTGGAAAAGTCTTAGAACAAAATATTGTTATTTATGATACTAATGATCTACTCCTGCGAGGTTGTTGGTGTTTTACAAATAGCCGTGTATCCTTACTAATATTATAAATGCGAAAGTCCGTTTGTTTGTTTGTTTGTTTGTTACGCCTTCACGTCTTAACTACTGAACCGATCATCATGAAATTTTGCATACACGTTCTTAAGGGTACAGAGAAGGACATAGGGTACCTTTAATCCCGAAAAAATGTTTTGTTCCCGAGGGAGAGCAAATAAATCTTTCCACGCAGACGAAGTCGCGGGCGGCCGCTAGTATATAATTTCGGGCTGATGTGTACTAATTTAAGTTACATAGGTAGGTAGGTACTTCAAAAACACTGCAAGCCGAATGTTTGGCGCTTTCGGTGCTCACAGTCGACTTACACATTTTTATTGGGTTGCTTTTTTACATTTAGTGTGAATACATCTTAAGACATGTCGCAGTGACGCTATCGGTACGCAATAATTAATGACGTTGATTAAATACCTACTTTTGCCGATAATGGAATTTTGTTAATATATAAAAAATCCTAGAAATGGATAGAAGAGGGGGTAGCTAGTATTTTGTCGTAAAAACGAGTAGGTAGTATCTGTTAAGTAATTTTTTTAAATAAATTAATGTTTATTTTCCCTCAGAGGTTCTTATTTAATAAGTTGTTAATAGAAAAGAATTTAAATAAATTTTTCGTGGAATTTTAGGGCTCATGGTCTAGTATTGTTAAAAGTTATCACTACATTCTCTCACAGTCATTCGTAGAAGGCTTAGAGTAACTGGAATCCCTCTAAGGTAGAAGTAGATATCAAATGTGTAAAAAAACGACCACTTTTAATCTAGCAGTGACTACAAGGAAATGTAATGATACCGTTTAAAAATACAAGACTATAGGCCCTAAAAAATCCACTAGAAGTTTTATTAAAATTGTGTATTAGAATTACAATCACTACATAGTATAAACAAAGTCGCTTCCCGCGGTCTGTTCCTATGTACCTATGCTTAGATCTTTAAAACTGCGCAACGGATTTTGATGCAGTTTTTTTGATAGATAGAGTGATTCAAGGATGTATAATATTTGGTGTCAAATTGCACACCACACCGAAATTCACCACGGCGCCACTTTCCTTTAGACGCATAATACCACATACGCAAAATACCACCTTTACGCAATACGCCATTAACGCAAAATAGCACTTACACAAAATACCAACTAAGCAGAACACCAACTTTGATTTACGCAAAATACCAACTACGCATAACACCAACTTCTTCGTAATTGACTGATTGAAAAAACGACTTCTAGTACTTTGATTTGCTACCAGTAAAGACGCAGTGTCCAGCAGTTAGGACTCCCGTGAGGGCTGTGGGAATATGATAAGACCTCATTTGCATTCATGCTAGCCTGGTACTTTTCAATAGCCTGATTGCCCTGTTAGACCAACTCTCCAAGCAGTTAGGACTCAGCTGTGGGGAAAATGCTGACCGGATCTGATGAACAGGTACTTTGATTAGCTCCTTTACATTCCTACTAAATAATTAAGTCGCAGGTGGTGTTTTGCGTTTATGAGATTATACGTAGTTGGTATTTTACGTATTTTTTTCTACAAATCCGCAAAACACCTCAAAATCTCGAGTTGGTATTTTGCGTATGTGGTATTATGCGTCTAAAAGGCCACTTTCGGTCAGGAAAGCGCCTTAAATACACATGGGTAATAAATAAATAACGGTCACACAAATCATCGACGATACTTTAAAAGCCCACAAAATAGACAATAGTTTTTTTTTACATTATTAATTTAATACATTTTAAATTGTTCCCGTATTTTGTTACCTAAATTTTAATTTGTTTTTCTTATAAGGACGTAGAATTAACTTAACTTTCTAGAACTCATTCCTACCAAGAGACCCAACCCGACAGTTAAAATGACTCAGGGCTCACATTAAGGCTAACTACGGGTTTAATTGGTAGATTAAGCGACAGGCTTATCTGCCCTTTGTCAAGAATACACTAATCTATTGAAGATTATGGTATGAAGTAAAATTGTAACTAATGTTTTCCATCATAAAAATATGAAAATACAAGATGATTTTTAGTATATACGAAACGTGAAAAATGTTTGTTCAGAATCAGTAATTGAATCGTTTGCAATATTTTTTATATTATTATCATGTTATATTTTGACTAAATAATATTTACAAAACCATAATTAACGCACCCTCTACTAACGGGACAAAACAAAAAGCTTGTAATTTCGTGAGTTATAAGGTATCATAATTATTATATTTTTTTAATAGTTTAATAGGTATATTTTTTTAATACAGGGGGCCTATTACAAAAATAACGTACGCAATTGGCTTTGATAACTTTTTGAACATGACTGGAAATCTCAAAACCATTTCAAGGAATAAGCTTTCGGTACAGTGTCTACTAATTAAATTTAAAAATAAGTCTATATTTTTAAAGATATTTATAATATTCAATAAAAAGCTTTAACCTTCAAATGACCTTCATATGACGTCATCACATACAGATACCCCTGCCATGATAAAAAAAAAGAAAAAAGTGCAAAGACAATTTTGACAATGAACTTGGCATTAGGGATGGTGGAAGGTGGAAGTGAAAAAATATCGATATAGGTAATATTTCTCAGAAAAAAATGGATTGAAATGGGATGATGACTAAGTAATGGATTCTAATTTTAGGGTATTGTAAAACATAAAAAATAGCAAAATAAACCCCTACGCGAAATTTTGGCTCGATTTGACGATCTTTTTCTATAAGTAGATGGCAAAGGTTTTCCTTCTTAAACTTTCATGCCACTAATGACGTCATTCCGGTTGACCATATCGGCTCGACAAATATATTCATAAAAAAATAAATACGGGACCAAATGTTAAAATATTCAAATTAGTTTCTTAAATTGGCCTAATCTGTAGTAAAAAAATATAAAAACAATACCTTTTATTTTTTAACCAAAGCCAATTGCGTAACGCAGTCACTTGGCCACGATAATCGTCCGCAGTTCGCTGGTTGTAGTTATAACAAACATTTTGAATTTGGCTACCATAGTTCATAGCATAGACATAGAAAAATTTTCGCTGCGCTCAAAAAGACCAACAAAGCGTGGAAAAGAGAAGTTAACATCATACGGACACGGTCTATGGAAAAAAGAGACAAAGGATCAAGTGACATGTTCCAACATTTTTTACAGTAAGAGCCCCTAGCGTCCCGCCTAGCAAATGAGCAATCACAATTTGTTTAAAATATTTGTTAATCTTAATTATAATTTAAAATAAAGGTATCGTGGAGCCATGGTGTCTTGTGCTCTTAGTAATTGTGATGTGACAAAAATAAATAATCCATGTAATCACACTTTTCAGAGGTAAATAAGATATTGCCACACATTTCTCTAAAACTAAATTTCTCTACATTTATTCGTTTATCGACGAAGAAAACAGTATGGAACATAGTTTATTAATTTCCTTTGCCATATATAGTCATATTTTATGAATCTAAGTCATATTTTACGTATCTCATATAAAATGTATGCATTCGTTTTCGGATCACCTGTTTATTGACATTGTTGTTCTTTGACATTCTATTTCTATGGTTCATAGACTACTTTTTTTTTTATTTATTCAAAATACTTACAGGCTAACAGAATATTCCAAGGAGGTTGGGCCACCACGCAAGCCCAATGCGGCTTGATGGGTGTTACCGACTGCAAATGCAGCCGGGATCAATGGCTTAAAGTGCTTTCCGAAGCACAGAGGAACTCGAAATAATTAATTTTTGGTCACCCATCTAATGACCGACCCTTGCGAAAGTTGCTTAACCTCCGCAATCGCGGGGACAAGCGCTAAACGAACTCCTCGAGTTGCTCCTACTATAAAAATACATTGCACTTGAAAACTTGTTTCTTATCTTATTGCACATAAAAGTTCGTTGCTTCCACTTTATTTAATTTACAAAAAAAATATTTAACCGAAGTTCTACCCCTTAAGTAGGACCATAAAAATCTACTTTCCCTTTCAAAATACTCGTACTCGTATAAACAGTACAGCATTTTTTCTTCTTTCTGTTAACTTCTTCACTGGTTAGCTTAACTAGGGTTAAAGCTCGCAGTTAACGGACACAGCCAAGAAATTAACGTTAACTGTGGCATAATAATGGGCGTTCAGCTTATCTCCTTACGTAATGACGTCGTTGAAACGATTAAGTAGAGTTAGTTGGAAAGCGTTAGTCAATTATCCGAGTAACTTGAGTGGAGCATCATCGTTAGCATGAGGTAGTAGTGGGTATTTGGTTCCATTTACTACTGTAGTCATTTAGGTTTCAATATAGTTTTTTTTTTATGCGCAACGGGACAGTGATTGGCCTTCATCTCACCTGATGTTAAGTGACGATAAGGCCAAAGGTGGAAGCGCAACTACTACCGGAATCCTCCTCACTGAGGAACTGGCAGTCTTACCTCCAGGCTCCAACTGCCGGAACACAACAATTTTTAAATCGTTGTTATGGCGTCAGACTTAGGTAATATGGTAGTAGCTAGCCAGGCGGAATAAGCCCTGCCACTAACCAAACCGAGTACAACTTCAGGGAATCGAACCGGAACCCCTGCGTCTTACACGGGTGGGCGAACCACTAGACCACAGAGGCGGTTAGTTACCAGCCGGAGACTCAAGAAACTAAATTAATACTCGGTTTCTGAGGCACTTTATCGATGGGTCCACATTATGTGGTTCAAAAAACATACAATTTGAGCTACTTTTAACGCGAGGTCTACAGCTCACGGAGCCACTAGTTTTATCACTTTAACCCAGATAATGTGGACCCATCCGATTAAGTTAAACCTCGGATAAACCACCGATAAGTACCTCAGGAACCGGGGGTAAAAGACGTAAGAAATCAACCAACTCAAACGTCAACATTTTTCTGTATTCCTATAACGGGATTTTTCCCCTTCTAGCCGTGCGTTTCTACTAGTCAATTTGACAATACTTTAAACATGGTTTCCAAAGAAAGCCTGACAGATTATGAGAACACATTTTTATTAAAAATGTTTTAATCGATAATGTTCTTTTAACAAGACAATGCAGTGGAAATTTACGGTTAGATGACGGGTTCGAATCTACGTAATGTGTTTATTTTAAGACTATGGTTGAAGACTCATTAATGGCTTTGATTTTTTTAAATAAGTGTAAATTGTTCTCTTTTAGAGAGCGACTGCATTCTGACATAATGTTCTGTCGTCACCGAGTCGCTTCAACTTTCAAGTCAACTTGCGTCAAACGCATGCAATATTGCCTCCAAACCGTGCGCTTTCCCTTTCCACTTTCAAGCCAACTTGCGTCAAAAGCAAGGAATGTTGACTGTCTCCAAAACGTGCCCTTTCACGTTCAACTTTCTGCCAAACAAATTTGAAGTTTTTTGAGAAGAAAGGGTATGCGCTATTGTATGCCCTGAGCCTCAGGGCATGCCTCTGTTGAAAGCGTAAGAGGAGAGCAATAGCGCACGGTCAGCGTGCGCCATTGAATGCGTCAGGTGAAAGTAAAAATAAATGTGAAAGCGATCGTATGAAAACAAACCTGAGTGATCTGGTGCGAGTCGTATTTTTTCTAGTATATTATTTAGTATTGTTTAAAAATAGCATTGTAAATGCAAAAATCTCAAATTTAAAAATTATATAGCTATTTCATCTTAATCAATTGTTAAAATATCTGGAAAGATATTTCAATTGAATGTCGAGGTAATTCCTCACATTGGTGAAATAACGCTGGCTTACAGCGTAAGAGTTTAGGATATACTAGGAAAAATTCGACGATGTCACTAGTGACTCGGTAGCTCAGCGGTCAGAGCATTGGACCGGATATCCAAAGGTCGCGGGTTCGATTCCCGTCTGAGTATTGATCTGGTGCGAGTCGTATTTTTTCTAGTATATTATTTAGTATTGTTTAACAAACCTGAGGTTTGATACCTAGTTCAAGCAGGTTCTAATATACTGTAATGTAACCTTTGTAGATAATAAATATTATTTCATTTAAGTAATTGATATATTTACTTTATTAATGTTTATTTCAGGTAGCGGCAAATTAAATTTCGACTCGTTCGTGCGTGTTGCTACCCACTTCCTCGATGAAGATGACGAAGCTTTGCAAAAAGAGCTTAAAGAAGCTTTCAGACTGTACGACAAAGAAGGTAAGATATAATAATATGTTTGTTTTCATTACTGCTTTTACAAAATATTACTTTGTCTAACTCTAGCTAAAGGGCATGGGCTCTTATTCACAAACGTCGGAAAATTTTATTTTAGATGCTACGCTTTTCATATATTTACTCTATGGTTTCCGTGTTCGAAATGTCAATTTTCTTTTCGACGGATACTATCCAATGTATCTATAGACGAGTAGGTAAGTAATGATTTGAGTAAAAATTTCAATATTCCAAAGCTTCTAAACATCATATTTACATGCAATTTATAGTAAGTTTTGGTGCACCGGAGACAGACTTATTATATTATTGACTAGAGATTATTTTTTACAACAAATTGCATGTGAATATAATATTATAAGCATTTGAAAATTGCAAGTTTTACTCAAGTCATTACTTACTCGTCTATAGATACGAGGGTAACTCTTCCGATATCAAATAATTGTCGGATATGAATCCACGAATTTAATAGTCTTCGTTTCAGATTGAACTGTCAAAAGTTACGGAAACCATAGCACATGGAAAGCTTCCGAAGTTTGTGAATAAGGGCCCTACTGATCTCATTTTCCATTCCTAACGTTTAATTATATTTTTGGTATTCACTTCATACAAAAGATGTTACTTACAACAAGAAGTTGCTTGACCTATAAACGGTAAGATAAGATACGCTTTCATAATAATTTATGGCTAAGATTATCTGTGTTTTTGGTGAGAGGAAACTAACTCCGCGGTAAATTATTTGTCTCTGAGAAATTATAATCGGTGTTCTAGTTATCTGACCTACTTTAGTAGTTTTAGTAATAAAATATACGTAATCATTTTCAGCATATTGCTTTACTATCATCGGGTTTACCTTATGAAAACCCTCAATGAAAGGGTCTAAATTTACTTTATAGCAAGTATCTCGATATACAGGGGCAACGCAAAGGATGTATGAGTAGAAATTTGAAACAGAAATAAAGTACCCATGAAAGTAAACAACTTTAGAGTATAAACTGAAACCCATACATACAGAATAACGATTTTTTAACAAAAAAAATGGTACGACAGCTTTTTTATCGATGAGCGGCCTAAGCCTCGCATTGAAAGTTGATGAATTTCAAGGGTAGCTGACAATGGATACTTTACCCTTCTTTTTGTTTGATATACCTTTTCTGTTGCACCCTATTTCATAATTTCACTATATAGGGTGTTACAAAACGACCCGCAATGCCGAATATGGTAGAGATAGACCATTGAACTGAACAACTTTTACTATGGGACCAACTCTAAAATCGCGAAAAGAAATCAGCTATATTTCATACAAACATTAGTAACAAAAATATCAAAATGTATAACAGCTGATTTTTTTTCGCGATTTCAAAGTTTGTCCCCCTATCTACCATATTCGGCATTGCGGGTCGTTTTGTAACAACCTGTATAGGGAGCAACAAATAGCGTGTGTCCGAAAGCTATAGGTATAATAACGTGGAAAAGGAGATATTAGGAAAGTGATTAAAAAAAAAACAGTTTGGAGTTGACATTTGTCTCATTGTACGAGTACTCTTTGAGATTCTACTTCATTTAAAAATAAACAATTCTTATTATGCTCTCTTTAATATCCCCCTAAATAAGTATAATAAAAAAGGGGTATCGATTTTTCACGATCTGATTTTGAGTTCTATCAATTTAATTTTCTTCAAATATTACTAGTTATCAAATTAATTCTTATTTCGTAACTGAAATATTTTAGGTCACAGGTCGCAGTTAATTTAAATTTTAAACAAATTCCGTTTCATTTTTTTATTAAATCAGAAGATAGTGCAATCTGAACAAGACCTTAAAAATCTTTCCCTCTATATGACATAGGGACAGCCTGTATTAGTGAGCGCCCCCTCAGTATAGCAAATCTGTTTGTCTGTTTGTCGAGTAAACAACTGGAGCTTCCTCAGGGTCGTGTTTGGATCAAGCTGACAGTGTGTTTGATCAGCGCTAACTTTGCTGACAGCTGGAGAATGTAGTACGAGCCAAGATAGTTTCGGATAAACAAAATTAAATGTGCAATTTACAGTTGGGAGTTTATATTAATGTTCCTAGTGTTGTTGTCTAACTTTATACAAGACGCTAAAATGACCCATTGCATACGAGGTAGTTTTATTCCCGAGCTGTAGCGAGGGAATAAATAGAAACCGAGTTACAATGGGTTTTTAAGCGTCGTGTGTTACACTCTACTTTTCACTACGATTGCGAGAAAATAAAATACAATAATAAATACCTAGTTTATACTTCCGTAAACGAATCCACTCGTTTTTCTTTCCTCCACTTCATAAACTTTTCATACAATATGATTTGTGCTTGATGGCAAAAGATTAAAACTGTTTCTTTCCTATTACATTCACCCAATTCAATCAGTTTGCAATTAGTGAAAAATTCAAAAGATTTTGCGCCATGGTTTTTTAATGTCTACTGTAGCATAGCAGCTAAGAAACACAATGCACGCATTCTACGATTTAAACTTAAAGTCACAGAGTATAAATAAGTCTATGATTTCACCGAAGAGATTTAGTTCCATTTTCAAAAAGTCGAGCGAGCCTTTATTCGTAATTATTCTATCTATGAATAAAAACTTTTTCGTTTTAGTAGACTCAGGCTCATTGGTAATAGACAAACATTAAAAAAGAAAAAACTTTATCCCCTAGGGGAAATTATGCTATTTTATCTCGACTTTTGTACGTTACAATGACGGACTTTTTGAGCAAGAGGAGTGAAAAATAATTAATTTGATTTCTTATCTCCTTTTTATCTTTAGAAATAACACACAATTTACGGATTTTTCGGATTTCATTTTATCTCTTAGAAAACTATAAACGATATCAATGCCTATGAAATTTTGAAACATTGGCAACTCTAGGGGTATTACAACAGCGTTGCTAACCCTGAAACTAACTCCTTTTTTAGGATTCCGTGCCAAAATGGTAAAAAAGGAACCCTTATGGTGTGACTCAGTCTGTCTGTCTGTCACAGCTGGATATCTCGAGAACTACTAATGGTATCAACTTGAAATTTGGAATGGTTTAAGATGAAATTTGCCCAACTATTTTTCAAATAAGAAATAAATAAAAAATATTTTTTTTTTACAACAGAGACTGAAAAGTAGTCTTAAAAATTTTAAGTGGGGCTAATAGGGCATGTGGGGTATCATATGAAAGAGCGCCATTTGGACGTTTTTAATCATTTTTTTAGGCCGGATAGTTTTCGACTTATGATGAATAAAAACCGGTCAAGAGCGAGTCGGACTCGCGCACCGAGGGTTCCGTACCATCATAAATATAAATATTTGGATATGTTACTGTAGAACAGTCTTTCAAAAGTAGGATAGACGGGAGACAGGCAAAAAGGTGGATGGGCGACCAGGCGGACAGGTAGGTGGAAGGGCAAATAGGCGGACAGTTAATTTTCAAATCTTAACCACAGCTGCTTGTGGTAACTGAAAAACGGGTGGCTGACACTCCACATTGCAAACTGTTTATATTCATTGATGTAGGTACTATGGGCAACAGCGTCGCTTAACCAGTTTGCAACAAAATTCGTTTGGGTGCGTATCACCCCTGCCTGCACGAACTAAAAGTATGTGACAGCGGGCGTGACGTGCAAGCGATTTTAACCTTAGCAGTGGTTAAGCGACACTGTTGCCCATGGTACATTTGACTTTCGCTTCCACTTCAGCTTCCGCTTCCTCGTCCACTTACACTTACCGTCACCGAAACCGTCAATCTTTTTATTTATCTATACATCGCCATCCTCCGTCCCAGTCCCTCCTCCCCTTCCCTTTCCCCTTATAATTTTTAATCGTCACCGTCAGCCTAAACACAAAATTTGAACATCCTACCTTTGAAACTAAGAGACTTCCATACAAACTTTCATCCCTTATTTCATCCCCTTAGGTGAAATTTCCAAAATCCTTTCTTAGTGCTTTCCTACACCATGAAAGGTATCTACCCTTCGGTGTCTTTAATTTCAGCCGTTATCTAGGCACTATCTAGGCACATCCCAACAATCAATCACCAATCAATCTCCATTCAATCACCAATCAATCAATCAATTTAGAGTTTTATATGTTTAGATTTTATTTATTACTAGCGAACCGCTTTCGCTTCGCTTCGGTTCCTTCCTTTTTTTGCCAATTTCGACCTTCCAACAACACCCGAAAAGAAAACAAATGCCTTCCAGTCATCACCTCCCTTGGTCCGAAAGTCTGTTTCCATCCCGTTCGAGTCCCGTCATCGGTGTGAAAAACGCGCTGATGGTTAAAATTTACTCATAAGTGATCGATTAACGATTGGTCTGCTGGAATGCACTCTGTGCTTGTTTTACTCTTTGACCCCCCTGTCACGCGGCGTGACATACCGCCATGTTGCGGAAATATTTAGAGCCAATTTTATTCCTTTTTAATTATTTTTAAAAGTAATTAACTGTAACAATATTTGAAAGGGTCTAATTAATTAAAAATAATAAATATTTATATTTTAAAAATAATTAGTGGCGCTATTATCACAAAAGTCAATAAGAAGTTAAACTATGACCGCGCATACCGTTGTTTCACTCGATGATAAAATTACGTATTTTAATGACTATATTTTTTATGATTTAATTACAAATGTACAGTTTTCAGATTTTTTCCTGTAAGTGTAGTTTATGACGCTATTACTTGCCAAATTTCATAGTTCTAGGTCAACGGGAAGTACCCTATGAATTTTGATTCCTTTGAAAGTATCGAAAATGCGTTTTTTGCGCCCTAAACGGCAGTATCTTTTTTTCACGTTAATTTAGAAGTTTGATTTTTTTACAGCTTCAAGGGCCCGTAGACTTTAGTATATAGTTTAAATTTCAACTCGATACCTCCACGCGTTCGCGAGATAAAGGGTCTTGACAGACAGACGGACGGACGGACGGACAGACAGACGGACAACAAAGTGATCCTATAAGGGTTCCGTTTTTTCCTTTTGAGGTACGGAACCCTAAAAATGTAAAAAAATAACATTCCCCCCCCTTATCTCCGAAGTTTGCAAAGAGAAAAATCTGAAATAATTCTATGTGATAGCAGTTTATATAACGATTGTAGGAAAAATAAAACGATGTCTCAATGTAGCACACTTCTTTAGAAATCATCTTTCTAAAAAAGTTTACATTAGTTCCACTATCGGTCAAGAGATGGCGCTGACCTAAAACTGCAATAAGTACTAATTTTATTATTCTACTCTGCAGTGTGGTTTAATGGTGCAAACATGACCGGTTTTATATCTAACTAACTAATAAAGCTAATCATCGTCAAAGCCCCAACAAAAAAAATTGTTGACAGTTGGAATCATCCCCTCTGCAACATTACATTTTGATCTATGGTCTATATCTGTCGTAAAATTGAATAATTTCTTTTAGAGTTTTGCAATTTGCATAGCGAAAACTATAGATGTTTGTATCTCTATACAAAATTAAATAAAATACTACGTCAAATTTAACTTATTTATATAAAACTTTTGAACTACCCGATAATATTAACAAAGTTAATATAAAAATTATAAAATATTTATTAGTCAAATATTTGCTACGCGGAAACATAAAAATCATCGTTTTATATCAGTACTAAAATAAATTAACATTGCTCGTCAACAGTTTCGAATACAGTGCCGTTCGTTTCATAAATTTTAACGTGAAATAGTAGTTTATGAAACTGATGCATAATGAGGGGTATTAAAACATGAGTGTGTGTTTAAAAACCGAGCCGTAGGCGAGGTTTTTAATAGTATCACACGAGTGTTTTAATACCTAGTTATGTGCAGTTTCATACACTACTTTATCTACTCTCATACAATTATTGTGATTGAACCTACAAAATAAAATATCAATGATAAAAAGAGTAGGTAGTTTGCTTTAGGTAGGTAGGTTGTACCAAATATTTAGAAACTCTACGTACTTACCTTGGTTAAATATTACGTTTTTCCGTCGCCGCATCTAAAATATCTATTCACTCACTAACTACTATCAGATATTTTTAAGCAAAAGTAAAAATTCAAATCTAAAAAATGGCGCGTTTTCTATTTAGAAAAAATAATAATGAGATTGCATTCCAGCAGAGTAATCGTTACGCTAAGTCATCGATCACCATAGAGTACATTTTAATCATGGAAAGTATATGAGAATTTTATTGTTTTTTTTATAATATCGCGGCATTGCCATCTTCTTGGATTTGCCCTGTATCGTAATGCCAAAAAAGTTATTTTATAGCATACTTTAGTTAACGAAGGTATGTTATAAAATAACTTTTTAATTTTTTTTCGGTATTGCGTGTATAAAGCAAGAACCTTATATTCATATTCTGTTCTTGGTATAAAGTATGTCAATATGAATTCGTTTTGAAATTCATAATTCGAATTTTACGATATGAGAGTAGATAAATATTATTACGCGTGCAATAAACGTTATTTTTCTTTATTTCTGGGCCATAATATGGACAAAAAAATAAAAGGTTCCATCGATAATTGTTCCAAATGGACGCTATTTTGATCCTTGGACTCGAGCCAAACTGTACAACAACTATTGGAATAAAGGAAGAAACAATTTAGAAAACAATTACACATTTTTGTCCATGCTCATATTTTCTCGGACAGGTCAATATTAGACAAACTAGCGTTATATACGAGCGATTTTTAAAAGTAGTTTAGTTGTATTTTTTAATACTTTTTTATATAGATTTGATTCTGACATTTTGCTTCCTGTATTCATCTCGGGCTTTTGTTGTTTGATAAAACGGCTTTTATAAACCTATTATATGGAGAAACTAGCGGTCGCCCGCGACTTCGTCCGCGTGGAAAGTTTTTTTGCTATCCCTCGGGAACAATACCTTTTTTCGGGATGAAAAGTACCCTATGTCCTTCTCTGTACCCCTGAGAACGTGTATGCAAAATTTCATGATGATCGGTTCAGTAGTTAAGACGTGAAGGCGTAACAAACAAACAAACAAACAAACAAACGGACTTTCGCATTTATAATATTATAGTAAGGATGTCCTACTAGATTAGGTTTATATTTTTTTCTTATTTTGGATTTCTACCTATTACTTAAGCTAATCGCTATATATATATGGGGATAATATATATATATGGGGATAATATATAGATATTATCTTATCCCCTGTATCATTTTCAAATTCTTTGATATTTAAGATAACCTAAAGATATTTATCGAATAATCTTTAAAAAGACAACTGCTAAGTAATAACAAAAGCTATGAAATAACAAAGATAACAATACTAAGCAGAAGGAAAACAGATTTCTGAGACAGTGTGTCAAGGCCAGATTACAAGGTCATGCGATGTTTGCTGACGGTATATAATTCAGCACTTATGCCGAAAATATTCCGTTCAACCAAACCGATTCACTTTGGTTAGAAGGAATTAATCCTTTTTTGCCAAAACGGACCCCTCAATCTATTCATCTAGTTGGTTGGTTAGAAACTTTATTTCTATTAAACCACCTGAGAATAGAATGATTCATTGTACGCTGACATGATTTTTAACCGCCTCTTTGGTCTAATTCGCCCACCCGTGTAAGACGCAGGAGTCCTGGGTTCGATTTCCAGAGGGTTACAATTTGTACTCGGTTTGATTGGTGGTAGGGCTTATTTCAAGACCTGCTTGGCTAGCTACCACCATCTTACCTAAGTCTGACGCCATAAAACAATTTAAAAATTGTTGTGTTCCGCCAGTTAGAGTTAAGATAGCCAGTTCCTCAGTTATGAAGATTCTGGGTGTAGTGCGCTTCAACCTTCGGCCCTCAGAAATCAGAAATCAAAATATTTATTTGTCACTTAACGTCAAGTGAGGTGACGTTAAGTCTTTGCAAAACAAAACGAAATAACATTATCATGTAAGTGCACAATGCACATACATGATAATGTTATGATGCACCAAAATATTTGTCGGCACTGCCAATTCAGTGCCGAATTAACGACTGACAGCTCGTTCGATTCGTTTACTTTGAGAACATGGTGGTGTTGATCGAAATTGTTGTTTGGAAACTGACGACAGAAGCTTCCGAGCAATTTACGAGCTTGCAGCCTTTGTATGATTACTCCTGAGGTACTGGTCTACGTCGTAAGAGATACTTTGCGTGTGTTTTGAATTGTTATATATTTTATGCGAATAATAAAAAATAACAACAGTAATTATTTCATGCTACCTAATTAATTTTAATATTATACAATTGCTTCCTTGCGTAAAGGAAAAATTTTGTTAAGAACATTAAATAATTACTGGTATAATTTTTTACCATTCGTATAAAATATAACAACTTGAACAGAACTCAAAGACCAAATTCAATTAATTTATATTTAAATCGTTCGATTCCGTTGGAATAAGCACTGTCATGTCGTTTTGGTTACAATAAAATGTACTTTAAATGAATAAACAGAATGCGAAGTGTGGCATTTAGTGGTTCTAGACTACATTTTTCGTTTAGTGTACGTTTAGTTAAAATTATATCAAAAAACTTGGATCCAAAAACTCTCAAATCATACTGCACATTTTTATCTTTGGGTCGTGAATGTGACGTGATCGTGATACAAATGTAAAAAAAATTACATATAGGTAAATGTTATATGTGGTAAAATATACAGGGTCATTCTAAACTTACCAATTCAAGAATGTGTCCAGTCCCATAATGACTTAAACGACTTTGTCCAAGACACATTGTGTTGAATTTCGCCACAAAATTTTGGTGACATACTAAATTGATCACGTGATCTCTTTGATTTATATTGGATAGTCGTTTTTTTTACATATTTGGCCCTGTGTTCCTTAGAGAAAGTTGTTCAGTTCCATGGACTGAACACATTGTATGGTGGATACAAAATGACCCTGTTTACCTACGAGCATTTCATACATTACAACATCGTTTAGCTGTAACGTGCTCTGCTGCATTACAATTTCCTGTTTGAAATTCATGTTGATTATAAACAAATTTCAGGCAACGGCTACATCCCCACTTCGAGCCTACGCGAGATCCTGGCTGCATTGGATGACCAGCTCACTCCTGACCAGCTCAATGAGATGATTGCTGAAATCGATACTGATGACTCCGGGACTGTTGACTTTGATGGTAACATCTACTTTTAGTTTTTTTTTTATCTTAGATAGGCAAGTGTTTGACCACTATCACGCCTGGTGGTAAGCGATGATGCGATCAACGATAAAACGCGATGGCCTAGAATAACCTATCCACTTACGACTTGAAGGCCCCCAGATTGCTACATATCGGAAAACACAGACTCAGGCAATGAGTTCCACTGGTTCCACTCTCTAGCGTACGGATGATAAGAAGCAGCTTAGTGCAAGTTCTGGAATATCCACCAAAAAACGGTGGCGCAGATTTTACATACTACTTACTATGATCAGATAATGTACTGTATACTGATTGGAAATACATACAATAGAAAAAATAATGTCGCCTTGTGTTGTACAACAAGTGTACAACCGGCACCCTGATTATCTAAAAAGAAACTATTTAGCGACCGGTTTCATTCCATATACATTGCTACTTTTCTTTGGTATGTTTTTTTTTAATCCAAAAAGAAGTAGCAATGGATCACTATCATCTGTGAACTGCAACTGGTCGCTAGGTGGTTTCTAATTAGATAATCAGCCCGCCGGTCGAGTTAACTCGGCACCTGAAGCTCGATAGACCTCTCTCGTTTTCTCCTTTCCTCACGCCACCGTCGTCAATTTTTTGAAAGTTTTCGATAGATTATCGATAAATTATTGCTAACAAATGTACTAACGCTACTGGCATGACGACAGTGGCGTGAGGAAAGGAGAAAACGAAGGGGGGCTATCGCGCTTCAGGTGCCGAGTTAACTCTACCGGCACCCTGATTATCTAAAAAGAAACTATTTAGCGACCGGTTTCATTCCACATACATTGCTACTTTTCTTTGGTATGTATTTTTTTAATCCAAAAAGAAGTAGCAATGGATCACTATCATCTATGAACTGCAACCGGTCGCTAGGTGGTTTTTAATTAGATAATCAGCCCGCCGGTTATACTTGTACAGTACGGTAAGTAGGTCTAGAATATACCAATGATATTTTTGTACTTCGTAAAACTATTTTAAAGCAATCCAATTCTATAATGATTTTTTGGAAACTGAGTTTATCTGTGCAAATGTCCAGCTAGCTTTTTAGTGTGCTTTGATATGTAGTTGGTTAATTCATATAAGGATGTGATGCACTGCACATTATGCACAACTATATAAGGTCCTTCTTAAATAGTGCACATAATTTCAAGAGGTCAATGTACTCATGCATACAAACAACTTTTACTATGGTACCAACATTGAAATAGCGAAAAAAAAATCTGCTGTGCCATAGAAAATTTAAAATCAAATAGATCAAAATGTATAGAACAGCTGATTTTTTTTCGCTATTTTAATGTTGTTTGTGATGATGTTGACATCAGACAGAGTCCCATAGAAAAAAACCAAAGAATGTATAACGTTTCTGTTTTTTTTTTTTAATGTAGGCATGTAATTAGTAAGTCATAAAAAATATTTAGATTTTTACGAAGATTTATGTTTTAAGAGTTATTTACGTTTGAAAGTTTTTTTTGGTAACCCCGACACTAAATTGCAACACCAGTTTTACGACAATACGTTTCGTTAGCTGCGTTAGTGATACAGATTAGCACCACAACGTACGAGTTGGAACGATCAGTCTGTCGCAACTTTCATACAAAAAATAATTCTTTGAAACAGACACGAATTTTGATGGCGACTATATTTGTCTCACTCTTCCTCATTCTTTCTCGTTCTTTGATGAACGTCATTTGTCAGTCAGAGCAACTATCGGCGGTACATTTAAAGATCTTTGGGAAGTTCTTAGTATTAATAAAATTATAACAAATAAAATTATCTATTTGTGTTAATAGTACGCTAGTAATATAATAAGTCAGTGGTTAATGGTCAAGTTGTTGCGAATTTTAAGTGCGTTCCTAATCAAATCATAATGAAGCATATGTGAAATTTGTGGTTTGAAATCGGCGCGAAAGGACGACACAAAATGGTTTTTTATGGCCAAATTTCCTTTTGATGAGCTTCGGCGAGGACGGTGAGTAATACATTAATCAACTTAACATTCGTTTAAACTTTTTGGTAGGTATTTGAATATAAATAATAATTTTAGTCAGAAAATAATCCGATGGGAAATAGAGTACCTACATCTATAAATATCGATATCGATGTTTTTAATTTTAGTTGTAATGTAAGAAATGTAGGTTAAATGTACCATATACACTTTATAACTTTCCCGTTGCATTGTACAGTCAGCAGGCACATGAGGTTATATAAAACTGTCAAATTCATTCTGAACCTCAATATCTTTGCATTTAAGTATACAAATGTTTACATATAATTTTTATTTCAGGTCATTACCATCAGCCGTGGAAATAATTGAAGAAGTGCAATGAAGATTTTTTTAGAAATAAATACGTTTAATTTTTAATTGCTTTATTTCAAATATTAAACTGAACACATGCTCTGTTTTTTAAAGTACTGCCCAACGGTTAAATGCTTCATAATTAATTCTAACATACTTATGTGACTCAGTACTAGTTAAAAAACGGAGCATTGTGCCATTTTAGTGGAAATTATAAAATTATTCCTTAAGTAAGCGCAGTTCAGTGCATACATCGATATCGATAAAAAATTTAATACTAGGTCGCCCATCTCTATTTTTGTTCCTGTAGGTTGGCAAAATATTGTTTTACAGTCGTTAGGTTGGCAACGATGAGGTATGTTTGATTTGACATTTCATAGATTTTTTTTGCTCTATGAAGTCTACTATTTAAGTGTACTATTTAAGAAGGACCCTATAGATGTTTTCATTGATCGTTTTTGTTATCGACGATAGAAAAAAACAACGTAAAATTGAACAATAATAACAATTATCAGATGAATAATAAATGAGACTTTTAATGTTGAATGATTAACATCGGTTGATAATGACCAAAGCAATCGAGTTGGACAAGGGAAGTAACAAATGTTTATTTTTATTTCAGAGTTCATGGAAATGATGACGGGCGATTAAGCCAAGGATTGATAAATACCATCAGAAATTGAGAAACACTAGTCACTGTAATAAACATCTTTATTTTTCCTTTTTTGTATCTCTTTTTTTTATTTCTCCAATATTTTCTAAGAAAAGAATGAGATGGATGAAGTTAATATACTTAAGTGTTTGATAATAACCCGTAAAATTTGGTTTATTATTTGACTGGAAAACTGCTATGACAACCTTAGACGCAAATAGAATATTGTTTCCGATAATCAATCCCATTAATGGGAAAAATCAAAACACAATTTAGGTTTAGGGTTGCCACTATGTAGTTAATATAAAAAAAGAAAAAGTTGCAATTTTTTGAGTTTGTAATAATTTTCCAGGGCTGTATGCATAGTATCTATATCATCTATAATCAAGTAAATTGACTGAAATGGCGTTTTACAATTTTAAAACAATTTTATATAATTTTTTGGTTGATAAAACATATTACTCTGTTAATGAATTTTTGACGGATAACTTGACTAATTACTTTTGATTGACATCCCTAATAAATTGTTAAATGGAATTGCTGACATACACATAAATAGTTAGTAAGTAGGTAATATTTTAATAATAACTGAACAATCGACATTACTTATCTTATTAATTAATATTTGCTGTAATTATAGTAACTAACGAATAACATTATTTGATATTATTAAGTTTATTAACAAAATGACAAAATATTTGCACGTCGATAAACTCGACAGGCCATGCTGTTCTTAAAATAATTGTCTAAAACCTGTATTCACCATGTCTTCGCAAATAAATAAATGATGGATTGATTGATCTATCATGTTCTGCTTTACGGGTTTTTTGTAACACATTGTAAAATAACAAATATTGTTATTGGATAATCCATTAATAATTATATGATTTAATTTTGAATAATTATATTATTTCATTTTGTTATGATTGCACATCAGCCATTTTTGATGTCTCCATTGCTGGGGTGCAGCCGGTACAGGCCTTCTGTATGAGTGGATAAAGACGGGCTGTAACCCACCACGCGGGGCCAATGTGGATTGGTAAATGCAGCCGGGACCAACGGCTTAACGTGCCTTTTGAAGCACGGATTATATCAAGGTAACTTTTTGGTCACCCATCCGATAACCGACTCTTGCGAAAGTTACTTAACTTTTTTTATACACAACGGGATAGTGCTTGGCTTTCACCTCACCTGATGTTAAGTGACGATAAGGCGCGCACTACACCCTCCTCATCACTAAGGAACTGGCTATCTTACCTCTAACTGCCGGAACACAACAATTTTTAAATTGTTGTTATGGCGTCAGACTTAGGTAAGGTGGTGGTAGCTAGCCAGGCGGACTTGAAATAGGCCCCACCACCAACCAAACCGAGTACAAATTGTACCCCCCCTGGGAATCGAACTCGGGACCCCTGCGTCTTACACTGGTGGGCGAACCACTTGACTACAAAGGCGGTTAAAACTTCCGCAATCATCACGAGCAGGTAGGTAGGTACTGTTAACATTTGGTTTTCATTAGGGAATTATCATGTTGAACACGAGGTCGTTGCCTAAGTGGTGCAAGCCACACACAGATTATGCAACGTATACATTACGTAGAGTGGATGCTTTGTAGGAGCCGCACACACAAGATGACTGGAGGATACGTTAACTGCTAGTTATGTATAACCTGTCCATAGCTTGTAGTTTGCCGTGTGGCGTCCGTCAACGTAGAACAGCATCTACCCTTAACACTTAGGTGTCTAGTCAAAGGCGACTAATGACTAAGAAAGACGAAGGTGTTAATGCTTTTACCCCTAAGCAGCAAACTAAAATCTTGGGAACAAGCATTAATCTCAAAAAATAGCAATACGCAAAATGACAACCAAGTGGGCGGGGCTAAAAAATGCCGGCATTTAGTTATGCAGCACAAAACGACTGAACATTGGTTGCATAATAGCGACCATAGTCTGTATACTCATAGCATAGATATTCACTATACTTAAACGGAAAAAAAAATTATAATTATCTCTGCATCTTTACTGCCTTCTTTGTGTCTTTTACACTATTTGACTACACAGGACGTCATTTCTAATAAACTTTATCTTTTCTTTACAATACAAAATGCAATTTATTGCAATGAACGCTGTCTGTCACCGGGACTAAATACTGTGCGGGTTGTAATTTTTTGGCACCGTGGGCGTGGTGTATTTTTAAGCAATATTTGTTTGCAATTACACTTCCATGGATTTTAGTCTGCTGCCTCTAAGTCAGGCTCGAATGACACAAACTTATCTGAGCCGGTAGCTAAAACTGGAACTAAATGTTATTACATATTGTTACCTAGGATACGCCGTAGACGACAGCGACGCTGTCACCGGGTCAGATAAGTTGATAATGTAACCCAGCCTTAGAGGTATAGCGTCACCCCCGTGCACCATAAAATGGACATGGCCAGCAGATTTTCCAAGGAACGGTTGGACACTGTATAGTGATCTGCAACCCGCCTGCGAGGCGTAAGCATAATATCCACTCAATGACATTTTGAGAAAAACTATTAATTGATTTGTTTAGATTGCGGGTTTGTTACTAACTCTACTTTTCAAACAGTATTTTGTATAGGATAGTGACACAATGTGTAATGTATTTACATAAACAAAACACGCCATTTTTAGTTCATTTTTGACATTGTAAGGATATTGCTGCCATTTTAGGGTTCCGTACCAAAATGGTAAAAAAGGAACCCTTATGGTGTGACTCAGTCTATCTGTCTGGCTGTCACAGCTGGATATCTCGAGAACTACTAATGGTATCAACTTCAAATTTGGAATGGTTTAAGATGACATTTGCCCAACTATTTTGCAAATAAGAAAGCAATAAAAAAAATATTTTTTTCAACAGGGACTGAAAAGGGTTCTTAAAAGTTTAAAGTGAGGTGACTAGGGCATGTGGGGTATCATATAAAAGAGCGCTGTTTGCACAAATTAGAAATTTTTTTTCTTTTTTCTTAGGCCGCATAGTGTTCGACTTATGATGGAAAATGTAAAACAAATACCGTCCCCCCCCCCCCTTATCTCCGAAGTTTGCAAAGAGAAAAATCTGAAATAATTCTATGTGATAGTAGTTTATGTAAAGATTACAGGAAAAATAAAACGATGTCTCAATATAACACACTTTTTCAGAAATCAAAAAACAAACAAAAATTCTTTAGTTCCACTACCAGTCAACAGATGGCTCTGACCTAAGAATGCTGACCTAAGAAAGAAAATAGTTCCACTATCGGTCAAGAGATGGCGCAACCTAATACTACAATAATAATTGATGGCTGGTTCTAATATAATTACCTACTATTTGCCGTACGAATAAACGAAGAATAAGTTCCTACTTAGTAATATAAACAGTTTGCAATGTGGAATGGCTGAAATGTTTTTCAGTCACCATAAGCAGCTGCAGCAGCAGCAAAAAACCTCAAATATAAATTAAACGAGCCTCCTATCAAGATGAGGGCTTTTTATTGTGTTTTTTGTAGTCCTACCTAAGGTCTTTTAGTTTCATTGCAACTAAATTTCATTATAATGATGCTAACGGATTCGAGTTTACCTTGCATATAAGCCACGTGCAGGCTTACAAAGCGACTGCGGAACTTATTACCATATTAAACGTCGATAATCGAAATGCAAGAGCTACCATTAGCGCATTCAAATGCTCCAATTGCAACAGTTTGAATGGTAAATTGGCTCGTTACGTTTAAATTTCACTATTGTATTAGAATAATTTGAAGATATTCAAATTTCAGCCAAACTAGAAGTACCTACTTACATTTTACACTTTATTTATTATTATTTTAAAGTTGCAGGTATTACGTACCTAGGTAGGTTTTACGTAATTACGTACAAAGTTTGTTTTGAAATCACGCGTGGAATAACAGGCCGACTGCATCTAAAGCATTTTTGTGATTTATCGACTGAAAGACCGACGGATTGTGAGACCATCAGCCATTTTTAATGTCCCCACTGCTGGGAGTGGGACACAGGCCTTCCTTATGGGGCGGATAAGGAGCATGGGCACGCGGGCCCAAGCGGATTGGTGTGTTAACGACTGCAAATTCAGCCGGGACCAACGGCTTCACGTGCCTTCCGAAGCACGAAGGAGCTCGAGATAATAAACTTTTGGTCACCCATCCCATGATCGACCTTTGCTAAAGTTGCTTTACCTCCGCAATCGCAATGGGGCCAGGCGCTAAACCACTCCGCCATCGAGCTCATCAAACATGTTAATGATATTTAATACAAGTTGACAGCATTGGAAAGTAATTTAACAGTTAGGTTACCTTTAACATGAAAACTATTTAAAGAAAATCAAATTAGAATCGAATTTTTTTTTTCAACACACTTGCTCGTAAAGTGAGCCCTAATACATCGCTTTTAGGGCCATCATACGAGCTATAACAAACGCGTGCAATAATATATAAAACACTAGGTTGTTATACAAAGTTAAATTAGTGCCTTACTGCAAGTTCTATGCGAGTAAACAGAGCATTCCCAAATTTAACCGGGTAATACAGTAATTTTTTTTAGTAACAACAAAGAAGTTTTATGTCGCTGAAATTTCATATTCATTTTTAAAATTAATAAATGTGTAAGCCGTAAATTAAGTCAAACAAATATTTATTATTATCAAATTATTCATAATTCACAATATTTTGTTATAAATATCAAAATATTTTCATTTTATCACTTCAAATTATAATTTTGAAGTAGGCTGTATGCTCACTCACCCCTTTGTTTGCAAAATATTCTTGCATTGGGCGTGTGAAAAAAACAAAAAAAAAATAACCTACGCGTCTTTTTCCATAATTGTCATATTTTGTTTTTGTCAAATTTGTTGCTGTGTAGTAAATTACTTTGTATTTTCCTCGCAAATGTGTTGAAAAACGTCGTATGAAACTTGTCAGCTTTTGCTCATTGCACACTCGGCTGAGTTACGGCTGCAACTCACAGCCTTGTGTGCAATGAGCAACCTAAGCTAACTTGTTTCATAATGTACTATTATAGTTAAGTAAATTCTGCAGCGCCAAGTAAAATAAAAAAAATACGCACACGATAGCTTTTCGCGCTAAGGGTACCGATGAGAATATTCTATCAAAATTATTAAAATTTAACTTTAGTATTTTTATATTAAGTGTCAAGTCACAAGACGATAAAAATAATCGTAACGCTTATTCTGAAACGCTCACTGAATTATTTATAAAGGCCCTGTGAGATGAGGCTGGAAGGC
Source organism: Agriphila geniculea (assembly GCA_943789525.1). NCBI lineage: Eukaryota > Metazoa > Arthropoda > Insecta > Lepidoptera > Crambidae > Agriphila > Agriphila geniculea. The sequence continues at coordinate 827,773 of OX038879.1, read as the reverse complement.
CGTTCATGCATTTAAAATACCTCTGAATGAAAATTGAAAAGTGCTTCAAACGAATTACGTACCAAGGGTCCCTCCCTTAAAGCTCCTGCTTTATGGAGGTGCAGTGCACAAAAAATATTTATTGGAAAGATCAAGAGATAATATTTTTGACCGAGCGAGCGCGAAGCACGAGCACAGGTCGCATTTCTCAACTGATTCTCGTGAAATTTTGTAAGCAAGTTAATTACGTAGATTTCTTGTTGTTCGAAAAAAACATTGCAGCCATTTCAAAAATGTCTCAAACACGAGGTCACAGAGCTACTAGTTATATAAATATTCTGAGCTTTATGTTTTCTGCTAATTAATAAGTGCCGTAGTTTTCATGAATAAGTTATTATAGAACAGTGTTCTATATAACCAAGCAATAAGCAAGTACCTAGGTAGAATAACACGATAAAATTATATTCTCACATATTAAAGGAGACTGGAAGTTTTTCTTCGGAGGTTGTAAAAAATAGCAATTAGTAATAGGTACTTACTGTACATTTTGTCATACAATTTTGAAATAAACGCTAGCTTAGCTAGAAATTGAACGCCTCGTCTGTATTCAGAAGGTTAGATAACATGTTCTGAGTATAATACATAACTTACAATAGTGATGGGGATAATTTGCAAACGTGTCCCGAACTGAAATTGATAAATGTCCCTTGATTTAAGCTGAGTCTGCTCCGACTGTGAATATTGAGTTCAGTACCCTCTGGATGTTTAGTAATTAAAGGAATATTAATTAAAATCTTCAATTTGGCTAAAGATAAATTTTAATTTACAGCTGGGTACAAATATTTTGTTGTAATTGACGTGTCACTGTCTTGACGCCTGTTTTCATAATTTTTTGCCCGTGGCACTATTGCATGGCAGTACCAGTAGTGTCATGGGAAATTTTTCTTTTCATTGACTCTACCGGTAGTGCCATGGGTAAAACTATATCTCCCGTGACACTATACTCGATGCCAGTTGTGTCACAGAAAATTTGATTTCCGTGGCACTATTAGATATATGAACCTACCTATTCTGTTTCACATCCCCTATATCTAACATATCATGCCCCTGTTGACTTTTGCCCCGCGATTATCATGTTTGAGTTATTATTATTTTCTTACCTCATTAAATTCATAAACTCCCTTTCCACGTCCGGTCTAAATTGTATTCCACCTGTCGTCGCCAACATTACACAATGCAGTTCAATAGATACATCTATAAGTTCAATACTAACCAAAAATGGGTTTCCAGGTCGGTGGATTTATAAAGTGTCACGGGGCGGCAAAATATCTCACTGCGAGAGGTTCCATAAAATTGCCTCTATGAATTATTCAAACATTTTGGATGTATCTTTATTACAAATAGTGGGTCTTGTTGGTCAAATTACGTGTATGTGATGGAAATATCATGTAACGATATTCAGAATGTTTAGGGTAAGTATATTTTTATTGTACTACCTATTTCTGACTGCCTGTTTGCTGTACCTGCCTACCAGCACTTAGTAATTGAAAAGAAAACAATTTGTTTCTATCCATTCATTTTGGAATACCTAGATATCTAGATATTTTTATATTTCGTAAGAACACAGTAGTTATAATAGCAGTAGCTTCAAGATATCCTATTCTAAAGACCGACCGAAGGAATTTACAGAACTGTGTGACGTCATTAATTTAATTACATACTTTACTTGTTCTCACAAACAGCGTCTGCAACGCAACGGACTAAATCTGGAATTGGTCTAGCTCATGGGTTGCCAAACTTTTTAGCCTAAGGGCCAGACTAACTCCTCCACGAAGTACCAAACGCCAGGACCTAGCTAGCTCATAGTACCAACAAACTGAATGAATTTGATTAACATTTGACATTTACTTGATTGGATTGTTGGTGTTCGCGGGCCAGAGCTGGCCCGCAGATCGCAGTTTCAAGACTACTGGTCTGAGTGATCCGCATTTCATATGAAATTGTTTATAAACTTCAATTTAATTAATGTATGTGACCTAAGTCCACATTAATTAAGTGTATATTTGGTGTCCTGAAAAGTTGTATCAAAGTTTATCGTGTATGGTCCTATTTGTTCTAGAATAATAAATGCTAATGTCTATTGTTGAGTATACTCTAAGTATCTATGAAGTCTACAATGAGATGTTTCTGTTCTGTGTAGGTACTTACCACTTTGCATTCTGATTTAACGCAGATGATGGTGACACTACTGCTACTGCTAAAACAAACTACAAAGGTAACGCGTGACACATGACTCATGACATAAACTGTGGCAATAGTTTTCGGAACATCAAAGCTACTACCTACTAATTGAAGAAAACATCCTTCTTTTTATATCAAAGCTTTTTTAACTTTGTAAAGTGTTGAGAATCTGCAGAAATAGTCCAAAACTCTGTGTCAGAAAAAAGAGAAGTACAAGGTTTTATTCCCAAAATATCTCCTGCCTTTATCCCAATTTATATGGTTTCTGGGGAGGATGTTTATTCAGTGCAGTTCGAAAGAAACATTTGAAAGATCTCTTATTTATAAACATAAAAGGAAAAGATGCTATTGTAATATAGCTATAGTAAAAAAATAAAAGTCACAGATCTTACAACAATATGTAGTAAGTACGCTTGTCATGATTATATGACAAGTGTAGGTACTTAGATGTCGAAAATTTTAAGTCTATGTTTATACTCTTCATCATTTTCATTTTTTCGTGAAAACTATTTTTTTTACTTTTTCGGAATACCTATGTACTTTTACTCAAGCCAAAAACCATTGCCGACCAAAACAACCAACCAAATCAAAAAGTCAATGTGATGGAACGGGCGCAGCGTGATAAAGCGTCTTTTTCCATTACCTGACTTACACTCCTAAAGCTACTGGTGCTTGCGCTCCGAGCCTGCAAGAAGAAACATTCGTTCCTATACCAGCACACACAGCCTTCACTTACGGCACAAGAATAATAAACAGCAACCAACAACAAGAAAAGAATAACAAAGAAGCTAATTGAAATTCTGCCCCGATATGAGATTTCGCTCTAGATTGCGAAACTTATTTGCACTTACAGAATAGTAATAACAAGAGAAATTTAATAAAATGTTCTCCACGAAACTTACTTTTTCATAATAACCGAATACATTTTAAACGTACCTATTCAATAATATTGTGGTATATAATCAGAAGTATAGATTTACCAAAAAATATAGAAACTTCAAAAGGAAATAAAAAATTTACACCTGAAAATAATATCGGGTTTCATAAAACAAATCATCATCATTCATATATTAGCCTAACTATATAGGTAGATATGTACTCTATGAAGAAAAAAACAGATTAGGATCAAATCCTATAGTTTTCGAAATTCCTTGAATCTATCATACATGGTATTAATTAGTTTTTTACGACCCGTTTGTTGCTATGTGTTTATTATTCTTATGAAAACTACGACCAAGAAGATTTGCATGCTCATTGCAGTACTTATTTAGTGATAAAACGGCTCAAAGATATTTTTACTAAAACTCTTTTCAATTAGTAACGAGAAAGCAAAATATACGAAAACATACTAGTAAATATTATAATAATTATAGGAACAGATATATAACTTTTACCATATCGTTTTATTATTGCGATCAGTTTCGTGATGAAACTTAGTGTCACTTGCAATAAAAGTTAAAATGAAATAGGTCAATAACAAAATAAAAGAAGAGTAAATTTTAAACTTGAATTAAAGAAAACCACAACTCTTAACAAATCTAATTTCTTCGTACAGCATTTAGAAGGAAAGCTACGGACCTCAAACCACAGAAGTCGTTTCAAGTTTCTAGAGTTTCTTTGTAGCCCGTTCTACCAACTAAATAGTTTCACAGTGCAATATCGTGCCACAGCAATTCAGAAAGAAGAAGATAGCTCGTGCAGTTATCTTTTTGGTCGGATACACAAATAGGTCAAATTTCGCATAGACTTTTGGAGCTGTATTTGATAACATTAATGACAAAAATTAAAAAAAATAAACATTAATTAGCAGTCTATCACTTTAATGACAAAAAACCTAACCTTGATTCTCAATTATGAAGTCTTTAATGATGAGTATCACTCTAACAAAGGTAATAAAATTTAATCACATTTCAAATACAGCTCCAAGCACACAGAGTAAATAATTTAATAATGCAAGCAATTTCATTGTGTCAGATAGAAATTGAAAACAGTGAGTTAGTTCCAAAGAGTCACCAGATAGAAGCTAAATAGAAAGTTGCAACCAAAATTAAGTGACTCTTTACATACTTCAATAATCCAATCATCTTAAAAAATAATATTTTAAAAACGTTTGTAACATCAAGTGTTAAAGATTTTGTTAAAAACAAAAACACTTGAATTCACAAACGAGAACTTGAAGAGGTATTTAAAAAAACATTTTCTTTGTAAAGAGTCCTTTTCCGAACATTTAAAGCATTTGCCAAGACAATCAGCGACACCAAATTATTTACAACATTTATAACACATAACATTTATGTATACGTATATTGGCTGATGTCAGTGTGCAAATGTAGCGTTAAAAGTTTGTTGTTTGGTCGTTATCACATTATTTGTGAATATGAAAATCTTCCTTGATACCTGTAAATTTAAAGCATGAGTACTGAGAGTCAAGAGTTAAGCTACAAAGTTGTGTGCCCGTTTGCTTCTTCCAAAGGCCAGTTCCTATGTTTTTCTTCAGTGACGAAACATTTTAAAGCTTTTAAAGTTACTATCAAGTTGATTGAAAAGTAGCAAGTAATGGTTATTAAATTATTGAATAAAACGTATAATTAACACTCCTAATATTTTACTACTTTTTCAGCTATAGTTCTTAAAATAAGCCGCATTTTGAACATCATGTTTTCGTAAAAAATACCTTTGTTTCTTCTTCTTTGAAATATTTTCAACATGGATAAAAAATATAGTAGTAATAAACTGACTACGCCCATCATATTCCTTGTGCCCGGAAATCTATCTCCATAACTTAGGACCAAAATGACAGCAACTTAAAATGGCGGAAATATATCATATCGAATACCCAACACGGAATTTCCCGAAGTAAATCCATTATTATCCGCTTGAAAATGGTTCAAGTCCTTACAATCTAAGAGACTTATCTTTTAAATTTTGAAAATGAAGGATTTTTCACCAGAGGAAAAAAAATCTGCGATATTTCTCATATATTTTTGCATGCAATTTGTGGAAACAAACTACTACCAACTACAGTAATAAATAATGTATTTTTAAACATAACATTATGAAAGTGTTGAATTTCAATTATCCTACTAATATTATAAATGTGAAAGTTTGTGGGTTTGGATGTTTGGATGTTTGTTCCTCAATCACGCAAAAACTACTGAACGGATTTGGATGAAATTTGGCACACAGATAGTAAATAGCCTAGATTAAAACATAGAATACTTTTTATCCCGATATTCCCACGGGAACGAGAACCACGCGGGTGAAACCGCGGGCGGCCGCTAGTTTTACTATAAATTCAATAAAAACAATTATGTAGATAGTTTTATAAATGTTAAAGTCAGCCACATGATAAAATACTCATACATATGTATGAGTTGTATATACATATGTATTATAGTGGTTAATTTCATTTTCATAATTTGTAAATGCGTATTTGACACTTATTTTCTTTTAATTACACTTTTAAAATATTTTTCTTTGAATTTAAAGCACGCGCGTAAATCACAGTAAGTGGTTTCAAAGCTTTATTGTAAACACAAAACAAATTAATCCATACCATTGTATTTCTGTGTGCATATAATTAAGACGCTGTAAAGTCTATGCAAATTCTCGATGTATAATTTATGAGATCATAAATTGTTATAAGATTTATCATCTAATGAAGACGATTTGAATAGCTAAGTTCTAGATTAACAGCTTAGTGCAGGCTTTGTCATGATACAATCCATGTCTAAAGCTACTATACAAGGTTATTTTTACCGACTTCAAAAGGAGGGAGATACTCATTCGACCCTTTTTTTTTTGTTTTTTGTATGTACACCGATTACTCGAAGACGGCTGAACCGATTGAAATGATTCAAACGTTATTACATTAGGTAAACTCCCAAGTTGGTCCCATTTTTTTAAATTTTGAAATCGGTTCAGTACTTTTCAAGTAAACTTGAAAAAAGCACGAAAAAAGTATGATTTTGTGTGAACTACCTCGCTGATCAGTCGTAAACTTCTTTGTTTATGAACTGAATAAGGTAATTATTTTTTTGTTGGAAAAGGGATATCTTAAGTGTAGTTCTTTAACCGACTTAAAAAAGGAGGTTCTCAGTTTGACCCGCATGTATGTATGTTTCTCCGCGATTAACTCACGTTTGGCTGAGCCAATTTTTCTACCTAAATAATATACCTACACTACCTAATACAAAGGGTAACTACACTAAAAATTAAAAAAATAAAAATTATTTAAAAAAACAAAAAAAAACTGACTTCAAAAAACCTACCTCTAAAAAGCAAGAAATAATATTCGTAATAATAAAAACACGTCTATTGAAGTCGGGTGGGGCTTTTAGAATAAAAAAACAAGGAATTTGTACCCCAGCCTCACCCGACTTCAATAGACGTGTTTTTATTATTACGAATATTATTTCTTGCTTTTTAGAGGTAGGTTTTTTGAAGTCGGTTTTTTGTTTTTTTAAACAATTTTTAGTTAATACAAAACCTCTCGTGGGGTTAATCAGACCATCAAACTGAACCACTTTCATTACGGGATCAACCTTGAAATAGCGAAAAAAAAATCAGCTGTTTCATACATTTCGATGAAGTAGGATTGTACTTTTGTGTGAGACAGCTGATTTTTTTTCGTGATTTCGAGGTTGGTCCCATAATGAAAGTTGATCAGTTTGATGGTCTGATCAACCCCACGAGAGGTTTTGTATTAACTAAAAATAACTTTGTAAATACCTATGTACATTTCCAAGTTATTGCAGTTTTCATTTCTAAGAATGTCTATTAAAAAGGTCGTGGCAAAACAGTTTTTAATTTTTATTTTGTTTTATTTATGATTTATTCAGAAAACCAACAGCTATATTTACGTTTTAATCATGGGTTTAATTTCATTTTCGTCATTATCTTGTTTTTAACATTAAAGGAAAAGAAATGTAGAGTCTAGTACAGTACAATGCATAATTAGGTATATTAACTTTATGGTACAATGAGATTAAATTGATAAAAGACGATTCACTGAAACTTCAATCGAGAAAATTTTACAGACAAGAAACGTCGGTTTGTACCGCAGGCACTTTTAAGTTGGTCACTTCATTTGTACATTGTTACATTCATGTTATGTTTTTATTTCGTTATGTAAATGTCGTGGGCCAATCGTTGAATTGGGCCGATCGAGATCTGCCTGGGCAGATCACGATACGCCGGCATTTCTTGATTTGCCTTTTCAAAACCCGCCATATCGTTAAAGCATAACGTTTGACGATTTGCCCGGCCATGCTTGGGCAAATCAATTCTGTGGGGTAGCCAAAGTACAAGCAAATAAAAGAAGTTTAGAAAATAATTATTTTACTAGATAATAAAGATAAAACCAGCCATGCTGGGATAGTCTGTAGAGTGACCAAAGTATTAGTAAAATGAAAAGAATGTAGGTACATAATTTTTTTTTTTGTTTATTATAAATCATCATTCTCATCTTAACATTCTCATTATTATCATCTTAACACGTGGTTCGTTATACAAATGTCGCTTAAAAGCGTATTGTTTTTTTATCACAATTTTCGATTTCTTGTGACGTCGCCATCTTGCTCGCACGTAAACACACAGCTGACAGAGTGCAAACAGCGCCACAAGCGTCGCGAAACGGAAGATTACGATGCGCCCAGCCATATCTTGACGTGGCTAAGTACTAGTAGGGAAAATCGACGAATAGGTTGCTTTTATCGATCTGCCTAATTTTTGATTGGGCACATCATGAAATTATTGGCCAGATCATGAAATGCCGGCACATCGTGATCTGGCCAGGCAGATCTTGATCGGCCCAGTTCAACGATTAGCCCACGACATAAATAATAACTTTCGCCACATTTACATAACACGGAAATATTAATACATATGACTACAGGAAATCTGAAAACGTGTACTCTTAAGTTTTCACGTCAGTAAATCGAATACGGTACATTAGGTTCTTTATATCTCTTCCTTTGCATACATATGGGGCAAGAAATAAAGAAGCAATGGGTTGTAAATAATTGTGAATGCAGAAAATGCGAGTGTGCGATACACGCGGAACCCTTTATTCTGTAAGATAGTAGAAAACTTTCTGTTTGTCGCAAGACATTTGAATATGTTACCTACCAATTAAGTATGTTAAATAATATAGAATGGACGTATTATGTAGGCCAGCAAAGTGAATAAGCGGCGCCTAATGACTTAGTTAGAGATTAGAAGAAAATAGCATCATTTTTAGCTAGAAAAAAATCGACTCATACCAGAGGCCGACTCAAATGGCCATTCTACTAAAATTAACGCTAGTAAAATAGAATGACAATGTATGGAAATGACCGGACTAACCGTTAGCTTATGTCAATTCCATACATTGTGATTTTATTCTAATAGCGTTAATTTTTGTAGAATGGCCATTTGAGTAGGGGGTGATATATTCTCAGGCGAAAATCGAACCCGCCATATTTAGAAGTCCGGTCTAATCTTCCAATTGAGTTACCGAGTCACGAAACGTAATACCTACTACAGTACTAGGCACGTATCTTGAAATTTTTTCGACGGAGTGGGGATAAGCTCGCACATGTGCTCTTGTGAGCGACCAATAGCGCGCGCCCCTCTCCCGCCGCCCGCGCCCCTCACCGCTACGCATACCCAAAATACGCGTTTCGCGCAATCCCCACCCGATTTCAAGTTATATGCCTCGTACTGTATGTAGGCTTGTGACTCGACAGCTTATTTGGATAAACATTGGATTGGACTTCCAAAGATAGCGGGTTCGATTCCCGCCTGATAATGTAATCTGGGTACTTATTGTCTAATTTCAAAATCTATCGCAATCGCTTTCATTTGACAGATAGATAGTACTATTAGGTATAAATGAACCGGAGGGCTTCTTTTCGTTACAAATAAAAATTTACCAAAGAAATGTAGCAATGTGTCACATATTCACTTCTCAAGCTTACGCGCTCACTAGACACGAAATAAAATACTTTTTAACGGATACTAGCGCGGTTTTATTGAAAGTACTTTGGTAATTATTTGGTATTTGGTTTGATTTTTTATTTTCCCGACGTTTCGTCACCTTTGCAGCTTCAGTCCCCCGTGACCACAGCAGCTGCAAAGGTGCTGAAACGTCGGGAAAATCAAAAATCAAACCAAATATCAACTAAATTGACATTGAATTAATTGATATATTTTTTTTTGTACTTTTTTGCATGCTGAATAAACAATCAGCGAAACATGTAGATCGTCGACTGTTTTTCCAACTGACATGTACACCCACCGTGTTTCGAGCAAAATAAACTATTCTTATTCTTATTCTTATAAATACCAAAGTACTTTCAATAAAACCGCGCTAGTATCCGTTAAAATGTGTTTTATTTCAATGTGTCACATTATATAGATTTAGAGAAATTAGACAATAAGTACGGTGCGAGCCGATTTTTTCTAGTAGTTATATTATTTAGTGTTGATTTCAAGGGAAATTTTAAAATAAAAGCTTGCTGCCGATGTTGGAGGACTGCACTGTAACAGTTTTAGTAAATCACAGAGTGTGGAGAATCGGAAAGCAATTCCGTTCAGCGGTGTCGCTCGGTGTGGGCGTTGTGTTCAGTATACAGTTCGAATATATATCGAGAAAAAACGCGTGTAAAAGTACTCGACAGAGGAATTCTCTATGGTAAATTTCATTGGGAATGAATTAATTGGGTGACTGGAAATACTAAACCGGGCAGCGGTTTATTTTTTGGGCGACAAAATAACTAAATGGGCGACAAACTGTGGATTACAAAAATACCTAAAACGGGCGACTACATTTGGGTGATAAATAATTGAAGTTAGCAGTGAAAATTCTAAATGAGTGACAAAAATACTAAGTGGGCAACTATTATACCAAGTAGGTAACTATATAACTGATTTAAGCTGCCCAACATGGTATTTTTGTCATCTCGATTAGGATGATAGTCACCTTTTAAGGGTTCCGTACCAAAATGGTAAAAAAGGAACCCTTATGGTGTGACTCAGTGTGTCTGTCTGTCTGTCACAGCTGGGTATCTCGAGAACTACTAATGGTATCAACTTGAAATTTGGAATAGTTTAAGATGACATTTGCTCAACTATTTTGCAAATAAGAAAGAAATAAAAAAAAAATATTTTTTACAACACGGACTGCAAAGGGGTCTTAAAAATTTGAAGTGAGGTGACTAGAGCATGTGGGGTATCATATGAAAGAGTGCTGTTTGCACATTTTAAAACATTTTTTCTTTTTTCTTAGGCCGCATAGTTTTCGACTTATGAAAAATGTAAAAAAATACCGTTCCCCCCCCCCCTTATCTCCGAAATTTGCAAAGAGAAAAATCTGAAATAAATCTAAGTGATAGTAATTTATGTAAAGATTACAGGAAAAATAAAGCGATGTCTCAATATAACACACTTTTTTAGAAAATCGAAAAACAAACAAAAATTCCTTAGTTTCACTACCAGTCAACAGATGGCGATGTTCATTTGGTATTTTCTGACGTATTTTGTGAAAAAAATGTAAGTAAATAGTAATATCATGATAAAATATTGTGATTTAAAAGCGTTTTAACTTAGAAATCCCACTTTTTGATGCAAAAAATAATTATTAATCTGATTCTAGAGGAAAATACCTACTCTGACATACTACTTTGATTAAGACGCGATAGACTTTCATTTTTTGAGAATGGTGAGGCAAATGACATAGGCGCGATGGGACATGTCCTTTCCATAGAGAATTACTCTATCGAGTATTTTTACGCGCGTTTTTTTCTCGATAGGTATTCGTGCTAAGGGTACAGAAGTGGTTTTGTCGAGCTATTGAATGGTCGTTTTGGTGAACGACCGTGAATCGATAAACGGGACCATAGATGATAAAACAATAAGAATAACTTTAATTAGTATAATAAAGTATTTAAAAGTGTCGATGTAAAAAGAAATCATTATGGCCGTAGCTCGATATGTAGCTGTTTTAATAAAAATCTAATAGAGTGTAGTTAAATTAAGCCTAACTAAAAAAATAAAAAATTTATTGCTACAATCACAATCTACAGATAATATAGCCCTGACTTCCAAAATAAGTAAATTTGTGTATCAGAAGCCAGTTCCTTCCTAGTTGACAAAGTTTAATTGGAGTTTTTGTACATATTTATTTTAGATATATGAAAAAATTAAAACTTAAGCAGCTAAATGTAAATTAAAAAAAAAACTGTAATTGACATTTATCATGTGTCACGCTCACGTATGTGTGTGTGTGTGTAAGGTTTTATAATGCATTACAAGCAATATATTCTTCACAGACAGCAAAAGTGCATTACAACATTTGATGAAATGTTTGCATGGAAAAAGAGGGCTCACTACGGCTTATACTATTTTAAAACTTTATGAAGATCTTAAGCAAAACAATATTGAGTTGATATTGCAATGGGTTCCAGCACACATAGGCTTGACCGGGAATGAGGAGGCTGATAAGTATGCTAAGCAAGCCATTGAAGAAGGACAACCAACGTGTACTCTACCAAGTTTTACTGAAGTCCTTCATAAATACAAACATAAATGCTATACTCAGTGGAAATTGTACTTTGACGAAAGATCTTTAAGCAAAGGCATTTGGTACAAGAGCATACAAAGTGAACCCCCTCATATCCCTTGGTTTGCAGCCAATGAGCTCAATAGACATCAAATTGTTACCGCACATAGACTGCGATCTGGACATTATCCGACAAAATCATTTGCACATATGATGAGGAAAGCTGATTCTCCTTACTGTGACCAATGTGGAAAAATTGATGATTTGCAACACATTTTGATGGATTGTGCCCGTTTTGCGAGTAAGAGGCAGCAGTTAATGACCAATCTAAAACTTAATAGACTAGATATAGGAATGTTCCACAAAATTTTGTCAGAACCAACTTCAATAGCAGCTAAGTCTTTATACTCTGTTTTTGGAGATTAGCCTTATAATATTATAAGTACGATGGGATTGGCATCGTCAATTTATGACAAAAATCCCGAAAACCAATAAAGAGAAAAAAAAAAAGCAATATATATATATATATCTCTAGAACAATGATGTTTGATTTATTTAAATTAGGTTAGACGTTAAAAGTTTTTCGGTCCCCTCGTAGTCAAAATCTTTCAGCCATTTTATTTTTTTAGTTAGTTACATTAAGCCTGTTTCACTGTACCAATGCCCACCAACGGTGGGCATTTCATTATTTGGTACATTTGGTACACATTTGGAAATATAATATTGTTTAACTAATGAGGAACTTAAATAGTTTTAATGAAAAATTTACTGTAATACAGTGATTTCCTGAATATCTCACGTAAAACGTGTCAAACGTCTGACCCCAATAGCTCAATATGAATATAATATTCTTGGCGCCAACTGACAGCAGCCTCTCATTTCCAAGCCGTGTCTAGGCGTTGATCGCTCTGCAGCCGCCAATATCCGGCGTGGGCTGCGTTTCCGCCGGCCATGTTGCGTTCGGCGCGTTACACGGAATTACGTATATTTACACACTTCTGCTACGCCGGCGAGCCTCGCCGATACACTACACAAGAGTGATGAATCACTTGCCCGCAATAAGGAAGTTTTAGTTTTTTATGATTCTTATATTTAATTTAAATAATTATGTTCACAGTAAAAAAAATCGGGTTGCACTCCGTGAGTGCCGGCAGAAGTGAAAACTTGAATATTAACGTTGTGCATTTTTGATATTTTGAAATTAGCGGCAAAGGATTAAAATTATTTCTTTCCTATTACTATACAGTCACACAATTCAATCAGTTTGTAATTAGAGAAAAATTCTAAAGATTTCGCGCCAGTGGCCTTTTTAATTTCTACATGCACGCATTCTACGATTTAAACTTATAGTCACAGAGTATAAATAAGTCTATGATTTCACCGAAGAGATCGCTGCTATTAGTTCCATTTTCAAAATTAGCGATTGCTGGTGACACAAGTGTTTACGTCTTAAAATGACGCGCCGCCATTTTCAACGCGCCCCGTAGAAAGAGAGGGGGATACTTCCGCCGCCAGCTGTCTACTCTCCATCCGTTTTACGCATTTTCGATCAGTCACGTGATTCTTACTGACGCGAGTTTAGCATTTTTTCTCCATTACAAAAAAGCGTACAACGCCGCTAAAGAAGTTTTCACTTCAAAACTTAAAATTACAAAAACAACGACGATATACTTACTTAGCAGTTTAAAGTTTTAATGATTTGTGACGTCACCAATTCCGTGCGTTTCATATATAATTGTATTTTTTTAAGATATTGACAAACTATTTTCATAATATTAAAATTAAGCACTTAAGCTTTTAATATTAAGACTTATATTCAAAGTTCAAGCTAAAGAACTTCCTTATTGGGGACGGTGGACTATTAAGTGGACTATAATCACTCATCTGTATTGATTCCCATGAACTATTTTAACAATAATATCAAAATAGTCAAGAGCGAGTCGGACTCGCACACCGAGGGTTCCGTACTGTCTGTTAAAAGTTGTAGAACAAATGTTGTTGTTTATTATGCGAGGTTGTTTGTGTTTTACAAATAGTGTGTATGTTTTACAAGTAACGGAGACCTTGTAACGAGAAGAACCGGCAAGAAACTCGTCAAGGGCTGCTTTTTTTTCTCTCTATATTTCATACATACTATTCAACCTTAAGTAACTGAAATATTTTTAACGGATATAATTACCTACTGTGGCACTATGTATGTCTATTGAACGTTATGGGTTATGTTGGTTAAAACCATAGAAATAGAGTGTCAAAGAACAACAATGTCAATAAACAGGTAATCCGAAAAACGAATGCATACATTTTATATGAGATACGTAAAATATGACTTAGATACATAAAATATGACTATATATGGCAAAAGAAATTATTAAACTATGTTCCATACTGTTTTCTTCGTCGATAAACGAATAAATGTAGCAAAATTTGGTTTTAGAGAAATGTGTGGCAATATCTTATTTACCTGTGAAAAGTGTAATTACTTGGATTGATTCTTTTTGTCACATCACAATTATTTAGAGCACAAGACACCATAGCTCCACGATACCTTAGTTTTAAATTCTAATTAAGATTATCAAATATTTTAATCAAATCGTGATTGCTCCTTTACAAGGCGGGCCGCTAGGGCCTCTTACTGTACAAAATATTGGCACATGTCACTTGATCCTATTTGTCTCTTTTTTACATAGACCGTGTCCGTATGATGTTAACTTCTCTTTTCCACGCTCTGTTGATCTTCTTGAGCGCAGCGAAAAATTTTCTATGTTTATGGTTCAAACTGTGACCTGTACAAAAACAGTGGGCAAGTCACATTGGGATGAGCTGCACCCTAACTCACATTACTAAATGAGGGGTATAGATTTTAAAGCTCCTCTGTCCACTTTTTTAATTTCTAGATAAGTCCAAAACCTAATAATGCATTGCACTTGACATATTGAATAGAGGCGGTTTTGCACCTAAACTGTAATATGTCTAATGTGTTTTGTATGTGATAGAGACGGTTTTAAATCCGAGTGCTTAAACAAAACAAACCAGTGATAAGTCAGGAGTGTTACCAGATACAAATATAATATGACAAAAAATTTGGAAATAGAAATAGAAATAGAAATCATTTATTTGCGAATACCGAGTATACATGTTGTTATAAAAATAAAATATTTTGGCAGTTCTACAGTATTTGCCTTATTAATGTAGGCATGCAAATATTTGTAAAAAAGAACACAATAAAAGGCTGGCACATTGATTAAAATTAATAAAAATTAGGTATGTCATAATTGCAGTAAAATGTCAATAATAATAATAAGTATAAAAAGTCAATAGCTAAAATAATAATTATAGAAAAATAGTACTTATAAGATATTAAAATGTCATCAGTAGTCATCACTATTCACCAGCTTATTACGCTACAAGTTACGGTCAGAAAACAACAATTTGACAATAATTAAAAAATAAAGTTATACAATGTCAAGAACTTTTCTGGTCTAAGTACTCTTTAGTCGAGTAAAATCCCTGTTCAGAAAGCCAGGAAAATAAAGATCTCTTAAAAATATTTTTCTCTACGGGTAGTTCTCTCAAGTTTAGTGGTAATTTGTTATATATTTTTATAGCCATGCAGTAAAAATTTTTTCTGAAGAAGGCTAAATTTGGTATACATAATTTATTTTGTCTACATTTTCGTACATTTGCATTTCTTTCAAATTGGGTGACAAAAAGTTCGGGATATCGCTTTACAAAGAGACATAACTCAGCTATATACATACATGGCAAGGTTAATATTTTATATTTTTTGAACCACGGTTGACAAGATTCCCAACTTTGTATACCAGAGAGTGCTCTAATACAACGTTTTTGAGCTTTAAATGCCCTTTCAAAATCTACACTATTTCCCCAGATTACTAAGCCATAGCGGAGTGCGGAGGAGACATGTCCATGATATGCTTGCAATGCACTTTGCATTGATGCAACTCTTTTGATTCTATTCAAGGCGAATACAAATTTATTAATTTTCTTACATACATTATCAACTTGATCCTTCCAACTTAAGTTTTCGTCAATAATGATACCTAAAAATTGAGTGGAGTTTACTATGTCAACGTTTTCATTTTCATGCTTTATGTCAAGATTTAGTTTTTTAGCCTTATATGTACGAAATTGTATAGCCTTAGTTTTATTGATATTTATTTGTAAGTTATTTCTTTTCATCCAGTCGTGAATATCATTAATTGTATTGTTTATGTCCGTTTCTAGCATATCTACGTTTTTGTTTTTAAATAGTAAAGTACAGTCGTCAGCGAATAAAAAGCAGTCATTTTTTGTAACATCTGGCAAGTCATTAATGTATATTAGGAATAACAGCGGACCTAATATGCTCCCTTGTGGAACGCCATTTTTTGTGTGCCTAAAGTCAGATCTAGCTGTGATTTTTACATTATTTTCCACTCTTACTATCTCTGTACATTGTTGACGGTTTTCAAGATAACTAGAAAGCCAACTATTTGCGTTTCCTCTCAGACCATAATCAAAAGCTTTTTTTAACAGAATACTGTGTTTTACACTGTCAAAAGCCTTTGACATATCTAGAAAAAGAGCCAGATTAAGAATTCCATCATTTATAGCTTCAGATATTTTTTTAATAAGATTAAAACATGCTAGCGTAGTAGATTTACGTTCTTGAAACCCAAATTGTTCATTTTTAATTATATTATTTTTTTTTATAAATGTCAGCATAATTTTAGCAAAAACCTTTTCAAATATCTTTGCAAATACAGAGTTAAATGTAATAGGTCTGTAATTGTTCATATCACACTCATCTCCTTTTTTATGTAATGGTTTTACTACAGACAGTTTTAACCTGTCCGGAAATATGCCATTTTCCAGTGATAAATTTATAATATGTGCCAATGGTACTGAAATTTTTTTAGAACAAGATTTTAATGCGTCTATACCTATATCGTCATATCCTACCGATCTTGTATTTTTAAGGCATAATATTATACGATGGACGTCGTCATGAGACGTCGGAAACAGATAAATGCTATCTCTGTTTACAACTGAGTTTGATGTTTTAGTGTTATTAGTTAGATCTTTGTTGCCAGTTTCAATGAAAAAGTTACTAAGGCGTTTTTGAATTTAGACCCCTCAAATGTAACATAAAAAAACTAATACCTAATTATGAAAACTATAAATTAGTCAGCCATCCTGGCGTCGGAAGCAAAAGTTTAAAATTTTTATTTACATTTGAATGATAATCTATTTTTGACTTAATCTTTGGCTTTTGTAGAATTAAGTGATTTGTTTCCATCGGAGGTCCAATCATTACAGGACAATCACCCAGCGAGGGTCCTCATGTTTATTCATGAGCTGAAATAACGGTTCAACCCTACGTATTAAAATGATATTACAATTCGTAATATTATGTATAGGTAGAGACGAAATAATAGTACTATTTTTTTTTAAGTCTGTGGGTCCAAGCACGTTACCCTGTAACATGCCTTGGTTGTTAAAAACGAGTTTGAATTACATAAAACACTACTAAATAAACATTTTCATCGTTATTTTTAGCTATTACCGTATAATTTAGATTAACATCAAATAATATTGAAATAGCAAAAAGTTAATATGAAGAGATAAGTAGTACCTAACCTAAGTATGCCCTGGAGTTATCAAACGCCTATTCAAAGTCATAAAAAATGAGTCTAGTACTTCCCAGTTATTTAAAAAGGCAATAAAGACTTTTTGAATAAGGCAGCTATTATGTCTGCCATTCGATTGGATTCGTTCGATATCAACGTGCAGTTATATCGTGATAAATGCAGTCAGATTACCGCGGAACTCATTAGTTGAGCCTCGTTAAAGTTTCCAGGCCAGCCCTGACCGCCTGTCACACGGAACTAGAACAACAAACGCTGGATTCGCTGATTTACTGGGTTTACTACACCATATCGAATGCCAAATGATCGGTGACAGATACCCGAAAGCCTGATTGAATTTGATCGAAAAAACAATGACTTCTTCCAAGAATCTTATATTCATATTCTATCAAAAAGGTATAATCGCCATTCTGCTGTTACTTTCGAACATTTGTGACGTTGAAGACACTTTAATTTATTAAAAAAAAAATCTAAAACTTTTTTCTAAAACTAAGGGAGCTTATTTTTACCCAAGAATCTTATAATGACCACTTCCCATACAAGGGTTGACCTGTCAAATAGCTTTTTTTAAAAAATTGATGTATTAACATATAATAAACATTATATTTGAATAGTTGTTATAACCATAGAACATTAGTATTTATTGAATTTAGGCAATCAGAAAAATATTGATAAAAAGTCAATAGTTATGTTTATTTAAGTTAGCAGTTTAAAAATAACAATAAAAAATATGAGCTATATTATTTCTCTATACACAATAATTGATAAAATCTACATTTTGAGCGGTCAGAAATTTAATGCGCGTCCTTAAATTTCAATACCTAAATAGATTTTTCATCATATTGGATCGAAATTTTAAAACCTCAGATGGTTCCACAAGACGACTATGTGTAAACACTTTCCAGGTTAGAATTACAAACATTTTATTGAATACAACTAAGGCTACACCACGT
This sequence comes from Agriphila geniculea, assembly GCA_943789525.1. Classification (NCBI taxonomy): domain Eukaryota; kingdom Metazoa; phylum Arthropoda; class Insecta; order Lepidoptera; family Crambidae; genus Agriphila; species Agriphila geniculea. The sequence continues at coordinate 809,411 of OX038879.1, read as the reverse complement.
TTTTGATAATTGAGGCTTGCTCGTTATGCATTGCAAAGCCAATAATCAATGTTATTATGAATAATCTAATAATTTTGACTTATGCATAGTTAATACCACTCAAAGCCCTAGACTAGAGTGTTGTTGATGCTTATATTAATTTACGATGACATGCTGTAAGAGCATTCTCTAATAAAGATATACGTTCTAAAACTACAAGAGTTCAGACGCAGCTGAGAAATATTAATTAAATTACTATACCCATATAGATTCAAGTTGTTAATTAATACAAGGGATCGGGTGTTTTCATCGTGGAATATAGAAACAATTAAATAACACTAAGAAAACCGTGGATATTCTTGAAAGAACAGTAGTGTAACTTTGACGTTGCATGTTTCTGATTCGATTAAACGAAACATGAAACGAGTTAACGAAGATATCAAAATTAGAGAAATTGTAGTATTTTGTGCTTGCAATATCTCATATTTATGAAAGTAAACCATTTATAATTCTTTATCTACCCCTTACAATAGAGAAACTGTTTCGTACAATCGTGAAGCACTTCATTCGTAATGTGATGTGATTAGATGTTGGTACTTACCTATTTAAAAACAATATTTTAACCATAAATAGCAATTTAAAGAAATTTATTAAAGAATAAATAGCACCTAGTTGGTTTCCTAAAATCCAAAAAGACGTTGTATTTGAAAACTTCTACAATTGCAGTATACATGTACACGTAGTAGGTATAGTACCTACCTATAACAATATTCTCACTTCTCATTTGATGACACAATACGGCAATAATGTCAGATAACACAGATCTAATTAAAGTTTGGGAGCATTCAGAGGCCGTTACACCGAAATGTAACAGATTTGCAAGTCAAAAAACGTTTTATTGTATCCAAAAAAACACATGTACCCTATGTACTTTTATTGTAAAAGTTAAAGTTGACAATATTCACACACTGAGCAAAATGTTTGAAGGTAAAATGACTCTTAGTATCTCTTTTCTGATTATAGCTTAAATGCAAACGTTAATATCCAAGACAAGTTTTTAAGCAACAAAATTTAGTCTTGTCCCTATTTACTTTTACTATTGGCTAGTGAATACTTCATTACACCAAAAGCGTATTAAACAAAATAGCCCTTCCTCCTTTCTGGGAACACCTAAAACGGGTAACGCTGTAATTTCCTAAACAACTTCATTGGATCCAACTCCAACCACACCGTGCGGTTGTTTGCCTTGTTCCCTATCTCTATGTACCGCATGTCACACCGTAGCGTAACGTCAACTGTAATAAATATTTTGTGTTCTGGCTCTTCTGAATTATTGATCACGTCTATCGTTCCTTTCGTGACATTGTCCTTTAGTTTTGGATATATTGGCCTCATTTTCTTTAACACCTAGTGTCTGTAAGTATCATTAATAATATATGTGTCCGAGTGCTTTTTATGTACATACTTACCTGTATTATTTCAATCTTAGATTTCAACTATTTGACTGACACTTATCAATATCGTAAACTTTCTGTACTGTAGTTTTAGTACAAATAGTACTTTACACATGGTAAAAGCACTGTAATAATAAATCAGGAGTTTTCTAAAACGTATTACTATCCCCGCCAATTGCTAATGCGCAGGAACCTTGTCACATTAACATCCACGTTAACGTCATCCGTAACTAAAAATGACATGAAAAAAGATACTTCTAATAGGTAATATAATACATTAATTATTGAATTATTATTTTCTATAAGATAAGGTCTAGGTATATAAAAAAATCACAATTGTTTCTTGTTTTTGAGGTTAAAAAATGGCCGCCAGGCGCATTACCAATTGGCGGGGATAGTAAAATATCACTTATGAAAACCTTTTTAGCATCCTGAAAATCTGCACAGTTGTTTCTTTTCTCGCTCTGTTTTCATAATCATCATCATCATCATCAGCAATTTTAATGTCCCCACTGCTGGGGCACAGGCCTTCCTTATGGGTGGATAAGGAGGATGGGCCATTAACCCACCACGCGGGCCCAATGCGGATTAGTGGGTGTTAACGACTGCAAATGCAGCCGGAACCAACGACTTAACGTGCCTTCCGAAGCACGGAGGAGCTCGAGATAATAAATTTTTGGTCACCCATCCCATGACCGACCCTTGCAAACGTTGCTTAACCTCCGCAATCGCTGGGCCAGGCGCTAAACCACTGCGCCACCGAGCTCCCCGATTTTCATAATATCCCATTGTAATCAACTATATTTTTTGGAAAGCAATTAATTAAGTAAGGCGCTACGTAAAAGCCACGCTTTGTCCGCCAAAGTTCGCTAATGAGCAATCTCCGAGCGATCTAATGAACCATTCTGGAACCTTCGATGTCCTCATTTGAATGCATCAAAATGGCCTTTGAATATTTACATTGTTTAAAAAGGGGTAGTATTTATATTTAATCGGGTAACAATAAATTCCCATTTTGGGTATCAAAAATACTGAATATAGCTTACTGAAATACTAAGTGGGCGACGGAGCGAGAGCGACTACAGATGTTAAAAATGGGTGACTTTAAAATACAAATTGGATGACTAGTTATTCAGAACGGGCGACCAAATTACTATTTGGGCGACAACCTTAGTGTACACAAAAATTTAAAATTTTATTTAAAAAAGTGACTATTATCCATAAAAAAAAATTTATCCTAATCGAGAAAACAAAAATATCATGTTGGGCAGCTTAAATCAGTTATATTAGTTACCTACTTGGAATAATAGTTGCCCACTCAGTATTTTTGTCATTCATTCATTCATTCATTTAGAATTTTCACTGGTAACTTAAATTATTTATCTCCCACATGTAGTCGCCCGTTTTAAGTATTTTTTGGAATCCACAGTTTGTCGCCCGTTTAGTAATTTTGTCACCCAAAAAATAAACCGCTGCCAGGTTTAGTATTTAAGTATTCCATTAACAGTCGCCTTTAATTATTTCCAATCACCCAATTAATAAATTCCCTTTAAAAAGTAACATATTTTAAATCTTAAAGATACATGTTAGGTAAATTAAATTACATATCAATCCATTAACACTAATATTATAAATACGAAAGTAACTCTGTCTGTTACGCTTTCATGTCTAAAGTACTGAACCGATTTCCATGAAATTTGGTGTACCAAATCTATTTCTGTAGAAATAGATTTGGTACAACTTGAGAAAAGCTTTTAAGTAAAGCTGGAGAAAGGTCATAGGCTTATCGCGAAATAAGGGTTAAAGGGGTTGAAATAGGGGATGAAAGTTTGTATGAAATGCCCTCGGTTTCGAAGCTAGGATTTTCAATTTTTGTGTTTAGTCTGACGATTAAAAGTTAATATATTTGTCTCAGCGTTTTTGATAATTCCATCCCCTAAGGGGTGAAAAGAAAATGAAGTTGTGTATAGAAAATCCTTCATTTTCGGAGTAAAACTCACTAAATTTATTATTTAGGCACAAGGTTGGAAACTTAGGCAATGTAGGTATATGGGTATTTTTGGAATACGGGAGAGGAAGAAAAAGAAGGAGAGGGGATAGGTAGGGTGAGGGAAAAGTGAGAAGGAGGGGTGGGAAGGGGAAGAGGAAGAGGAGGGGAGGGGGAGAGGAAAAGGGGGGCAGTTCGCTTAGTGGGAACCCGCCTAATCACGATTGGTTTGACAATTGATGCACCACCTTAAACGACGCTAAGTGTCAAATTCATTATTTACAAAAAAAATTAAGAAAACCATTATGAAAATATCATGTGGCTGACTTTTAATGATACAAAAGGTTTTTAACTACATCATGGAAAACTATTTTAATTTGAAATTAAAATTTCTAAGTAGTTACGCGATATTCCAGTGTTACTGGTTTTAATGCTGTGGCCATATAATACATAATAAAAATTTACCGAACTATAAAAAGAAATAAATAATATATTCTTATAAATTTATGCGGTATTTGTAGCGGTCAACTAGCACCGCCAATACATTTATTTTTATTACACGTAAACCAAGTCAATATTAAAAAAAGAAAACAACCATGATCTCTTAAATTGTCTCCAAAAATTTGTTCATAACTCTTTAACATTTTTCATTCTTTGTACCAGTTTTAAAATGCAGTCGAAACGACGACGGTGGCCACTTTTGGTTTAAATGGATTTTAAAACTTGCAAAAAGAATGAAAACTGTTGAAGCGAGACGATTTAAGAGGGCATGGTTGTTTCCTTTTTAAATATTGACCTGGATTACGTATAATAAAAATAAATGAATTAGCGGCGCTATAGTTGATAGCAATCCTTAAGATTTGGACTTGAAACTTGTTAATTTGTAGGTAAATAATACAAATCTACATCTGGGATCCGGATGTATTGTTCTATAGATAGCAATTTATCGATATCATACAAAAATCCCTTTCTTTTTGGTTCACTTTTGATTAATTGCTTTTTATTTAATTTGAACAATCATCCCCATAAATGTAAACAAGTAAAGTTGCTTACATTCATGGGGTTAATTAAATAAAGACATTATCAAATGTCTTTATTTTATCAAAAATATAAGATTTAAAATCGTTACTTGCCCGTGGTCTGGTCCCCCAGTCTAACTTCCCGTGGGGTACCACGAGCAAATATTATTGCTCTTGGAACCTCCTGAAGAACAATCTCCTTATTAATTATATTTTTATTCATCTCAAACATTTCAATCTGACATAAAAAAGACTAGGGGTACCACGGGCCATATAACTTTCCCATGGTTCCCCTTTGTTGCCCTTTGGTGTCCCAGGGCCTAAAATATTTGTTCATGGTACCCCAAGGGAAACTTAGACTGGAGGACTAGGGGCAAGTAACGTTTTCAATCTTAAAAGTCACTGTTTCGGCCCACGTACTATTGTATAAAATATTAAAAAAGAAATAGTATTAATAAATACCTTGCTTCTGTTTCTTGGGTCTCTGAAATCTTCCTTCGAAGCCTTTCTCCTCTTGTCTTTCAAAATCATGCGCGCTGCTGCAAACGCCATTTTGATCTCCTCTCTCTTTCACTTGAAATTAACACTTATCTATTCTTTAATTAAAACACTTAAACAATTGACAACACTATACACTTCACCTTTACGCCAATCGAAGAACGCAATCACAGATTTTTGAATTTCAAATTGACTAAAATTTGTTTTCTCACTAAACTAACACTTCGATAACACTTAAGCCGTTTAATCGCAAACTTAACAACTTATTGCTTTTCGTTGATTTAATATTAACAAACAAATTTAAATAACTAACGATACTTTAATTGAACTTCTGCTAATTGAACTTGGTATTTCTGTAAAAAAAAGATATGTAAAACGGTTTCACGTGTTGATTTTAAACTAGTAAAAACAACGTTGAAAATTATTTCGGTGGTTGATAATTAAAAAAATACTTACAAGATAAAGAGCAAAGACATAGGTACTACAAACTTTTTGATCATCAAAATGACAGCAAATTCATTTTGTTTCATCTCAAAGTAGCATTTTATTAACTTGTAATATACTCTCAAGAAAATCACAGTCTTTCATTATTCTTGCGAATTTAATAAGATCAAAGCAGGTATGAGCAATTCCATACCATACCATGAACATGCAAATTACGACCCATCAAATAAAAGAGACGAATGTATGCGACGAAAAGAAAAGAAAGAGACGGGCTTACCTATTCACTGAAACGAGCTCAGCCAGATGTTCAGTAATTAGGACTCAGAAAGGCAGTCTTTGAAATTTCACTGAACACAGAGTACGATTTTACCGTGAGTGGTAATGACGTTTCATTAGAATAACGACTGTTAACTCCGAAAACTGGAGCTATTTATACATAGAAAAGGATGAAAAGACGGCTATTGACTACGAAATCGGTTATTGACTACGAAATTGGACATCAATGCTACTGCAGATTATGTTTGTTGAAAGCCTGATTCATTAACTTCAATTCAGTAGAAGGCAACGACTGAAAAAGATATAGTTACAATATCTTTTTCAGTCGAAATACATTTCAGAGTAAGTACATATAAATAAATGTCTAGAAAATTGTTCTAGACAACACTACACTTCAACTCATTATAATTTTCATAATAAATAAATAAACTAGTGATTGTCAATTTCTAATATCTTTGCAATATAGTCATATCTCCAATGAAAATTCAGTGTCAAATCACACACTTCATTAAAAATAAAAACAATAACACTCGATTGTTTCACAATTTTTTTCGCTAACGAAAAACAAGTGGATGTAAGTCCATAACTTAATAATTCAAACAATTTGTTCTTCTAGTGCTCTCCACTCTCCTAACCCCACATTTGTTGAGAGTAACAAAGTCCTCTGGAGTGCTCTCTGTCACGTCAAAGTAACACGGCTGGAACTTTGTCAAACTCCTACCTTATGTAGACAGATATAGAGTAAATTTTTGCGTGAAACGGAACAAAACTGTTCGCGGGACAATGTTTAATTGTATTTTGAGCAATGTTGCCTTTGTGAGAGAAACTTGAGTGAAGTGTCTGATGTTTGTAGATACTTTAGAAGTGGAATGTAAAAAAAATAAGTTGAAAACTTTGACAGTGATGAAATGCGTATTTTTCGTGCCGCGAGACATCTTCAGGCTTGCTCGAACACAAAGTTAACAACTTTAATAAAGAAGATATTTCAAAAAATTAAACAAAAAAAGAAGTTTTAACAGATTCGATTCGTTTTCTTTTCCGGTTCGATTTGTTAAAAATGCAAATTGTAGTTACAGTCTGCCTATTTTAAGAACTGGATAATTCTGACCCTTATCGAGATCCAGAGCTCGATGAGAGCTCGATACCAAAAATTTCCGATTCTACGTCCTATCGATATTGATTCTGTGAAATCGATAATCATTTTTTTTTTTATTATAAAGACTGAAATACAAATAAGAAACGGTAAAATTAAATAAATTCTCAAAATAAAATCTTGAGATTTTCATTAAAATATAGGTGCAGGAAAATAAAAATCGCAAGACGTGTCCGCTTTAACAAGGTCAGTGTGGTTCAAAAATGTAAAACGGAGTTTTTGGCGCCATTTTGTAGAGTTTGCAAATTGATTCATACTGAGTTTTGTGGTACAAGGGTCTACGCAACCGCAACTGAACAATAAAATATGGGATAATTGAAATAGGCGTAGGCGCGATCTTGGTTGTGTGACGCTGAGACTTTTATTGTAGTGGTGGCTACCTCGGCAGAACTTACAGAGTAAACTGTCTTGATTTGGCCCCAAGTACGGTGCAAAATTCTCCAAGCAGCATTGGAATGCAATGCACCCGCATTCTAATGTAAACTGAAACAATGTTTAAACTAAAACTATTCAACACTTGACACTGGCAAAAATTACTCCCTAAAGAGGAGAGTATATTGCCAAACCAAAAATAAGAAGGGCGAGACCTATATTGTGATTTTATCTTTTCACATGTGTATTGTTGTGATCAATTAATGCAATTATTCAGGTGGGATTTCTTTATACAATGTAAATATTCTCCACTTAGTATTTAAAAATAAACACACCAATGACCTAACAAACGCTGTTACCAGCGAACTAAAGTCTATGGAACAAGCATTGCGCTCAAAAAATGACACCACACGAAAAGTACAACTAAGTGAATGGAGCTAAAATGCTGGCATTCAATTATGCAGCACAAAGCGTCTGAGCACTGGTTGCTTATTAGCGACCATAATTTGTATACCTACTCATAGATATTTTCTATACTTAAACGAAAAAATAAATGAATGATGCGTTATTTCTGCATATTTTTACTGCCTTTTTTAATTCTTTTTTACCATTTGACTACACAGGACGTCATTTCTAATAAATTTTCTCTTTCTCTGTTTTCTCTACAATACAAACTACAATTATTGTAAAGAACGCCAACGTTAGTCACCGGGTGCGTGGCTGGCCCGACTAAAGCTGAGCGGGTTGTACTTTCTCGGCCCCGTGGTGCCATTTTTAAGCAATATTATTTTGCAATTACGCTTCCATAGATTTTAGTTTGCTGGTTGTTACAAATTAGTGCTCAGACGCTTTGTGCTGTATAATTGAATGTCAGCATTTTAGCTTTATCCACTTAGTTGTACTTTTCGTGTGGTGTCATTTTTTGATCGCAATGCTTGTTCCATAGATTTTAGTTCGCAGGTTGTTACAAATTAATGCACTCCCAATCGATACGCGTCGTCATTGCATATTGCAACAAACGGAGGCACGTGTAGACGTGTGTGTATGGCCTGCATCGATTGCCAACCAATTGATATTTTAATCATTTCATCTGTGAATTCATTATCGATATTTATTTATTTATCTTTTATTGGGAAACAAACAGTCTTATACATTACATAGTAATATAACAGCTTAATTTATGTTAACTCATTTGCCAAAAAAGTTTCTACTTATATTACATTAAATTCGAGTAATCAAGTACCTACTAAAGAGTTAAGGTGTTTTTTGTACTATCGAATAACAACTAATGAGTACAAGAATTACTAATGAATACATTTAAGAGATTACACTACATAATATTTCAATTTAGAAAAATTAAAATTGAAAATTTTAATGCGACCATACTTCTTACTATAGATATTTAAAATTCTTGGAATAAATAGATTTTTTGCATACTTTGTATATTATTGACGTTTGAGTTTTTTTATTGATGGCACGCTAATATCGAACCACACTGCGCTGTGCCATGCTTTATTTATAAATCTCAAATCTAGCTAGATTAAAAAGAGGAACATAATGGAAACGAAACGTGATGTAATGCGTTCACTGTAGCGTAAAGTTGTGCTTTGTTTAATTAATAGAAGAAAACATATGATACGTGTTGCCTTACAGCTAGTCATACTTAGGTAGGTCAAAGCAGGTTTATATTATTGGTATCGCTCGCCTTTGTGCTCATTCAACGCAAAAGCGATTAGCGTAAATAACGTTCCAAATTAAGTCAATCGAACGGCGAATAACGCAGTAATTGTGGTTCTTTTTTTATTTCTGTAGTTGCAAAGTTCGCCGTCGCTGTACATACCATGGGCAACAGCGTCGCTTAACTACACCTAAGACGGTAGCACTTATATCTATTCTGTGACCTAAGGTTATAATCGCTTGCACGCCGCGCCGTCACAACTACGTTTGATTCCTGCAGGATACGCGCACACGAATTTTGGTGCTAACTGGTTAAGCGACGCATAGTACCTATCTTTAGCTGTTAGTAGACAGCGTCGAGACCGTAGCCGTAGGATAGTACCACATGAGTAAAAAAACGTAAACTGAACAGAGTCCAAGCTGCCTACAAACGGTCCGCTGTAGCTTCACTCATACATAGCGCGGCGATGTGTGCGTGACATCTCACCGACAGTGTAACAGGCACGCCGCCGGGGTAAAAACTGGTTTGCACCGGCTCAGTTGCGGTATAACCGACAGGGCCGCTAAGTGCTATACCACGTTCAATTTTTTCTTAGAGAATACACAAATGTGAACAATGACAGTTTGATTTGTCAAATTACTGACTCGAAGAAATAATACGAGTCGTGACAACGATTTTATTGAAAAATTCATTATTAGATTCTACCATTTTTCAGTGTTTAAAATAAAACGAATTTTATATACATTAGTGTTTAATAAATTAAATATGCCCAACTCCTGCACCATGTGTGTATGAATAATTCGGGGAAAAAAAGATATTTCTTTTTTTTCGTACGGAAAAATCGTTTCGTTCAAATACACATTTTATTATGGACTTGCCTTAGGTATTTTATTTTTCTCCCTACTACCTATTTTTAACTTGCGACAGGTGTCAACCCTTTGAGAATCGGTATAAGTTGTGAGAGCTTGTACTCTGTTCCGTTTATCTACTCATGTGATACCGTACACAGTATATCTTGTTGTGATGAGTCACCCTAGATTTTGAAACCAAGATATATAGCGTATATTTATTATTCCAAGTGTGAAATTCACAAATTCTTTTCACCAAAATCTTATCTTCAAAATCTTCTCATCAAAACCAAGATTGCTCGCCTAAAGTAACGCAATTATTTCACTGGGTTTGCTGAGTAATTTATTTCTTTGCTTTAAAACCTCGGCTTTATATTCATACTTCTGTCGAAATCCATTTATGAATGTGAAATGTTTTATTTCCAAGGGAAACGTTTACCGTTTGAAACGTAGCATATTTATAAAAGTTCGATGTAAAGAAATATAAGATATTTCTTTTAATTTTGTCATCATGTTCAACATCCTTACTAATATTATAATGCGAAAGTCTGTTTGTTTGTTTGTTACGCGTTCACGTCTTAACTACTCCACCGATCATCATGAAATTTTGCACACACTTTGCAGGGGTACAGAGAAGGACACAGGGTACCTTTCATTCCTAAAAAGTATTGTAGTTGTTACGAGTCCAGAGCCTCTCACTATACCATATACATATATGCGACCGCAACAAACATTCAGAGGATTTTCTCCGAAAGACTTTGGAATGTGCAGTGCTATAGTAATTTCGCAACCAATTTTAATTTCGGATGTTCTGTACCGTGCTCGGTGCCTTTGACGCTCCAATCGGGGAAGCGACAGGACGGATCAATCAAGATCATTAGCTTATAAGTCCTTATTGTAATTTTTATTAATAAATCTATTTTATACAATTTTATATTTTTTTTAAAAACGCCTACCGGCGGCCCAAAATCGTATTTGGCGCAGTCGGTAGGATAGTCGAGTCAGTGCGCGTAATCCAACTTCGATACCGCCTGATAGTCGTTTCGTCGGCGCGTCGACTATCGCTACAAAAGAATCTACGAGACCGTCGCGTAGGGCGTTCCCGCTGAACCGCCTCAGCACACCGACAGCATCCAGAAATCGATGGGCCAACATCTTCACACCATGCAGACTACCTTACTCATGTGAGTCATAGATTTGTAAGACACGAACCCTATTGGTTGCAGATCCTTGCGTATCCTGTAGGAATATTCCTTACTTCGGAATCTTTTAGCTAGTTACAATTTAGGATAAAATTAGTTTCACAATTTCTAACATCGAAATTGAAATTTAAATAGATAGGTATAGATATATATAGTAATTCGTATTCCTCATATCGGAATCACGAATATTTTTATTAAAAAAAATTGATATATAAGTAGAAACTTTTTATTAAATTAGATAAAACTACATTACCAAAATTTTTCACCCACGTAATAACGGGGCAAACAACCCCGATTCTCGCCTTAATACTAGAAGGTCTAGATTCCATAGGGAACTATTAGAAACTTTATACAGTATTCCCGAAATTTCAGAAACTGAAAATATGTCTATACATGAAGTGACGATGCCGAGCGTAGCTTCCTCTGTAATTGCAAATTCTAATGATTTGACAGATAAAATTTGGAGAGCACTAAGATTAGTACCAGAGTTTGATGGAAATTCACATGTTTTAATAAGATTTTTAGATTTTTGTGACCAAATAGTTTTAACCTATGTGGATCCGGCCCCTGGAAATGAATTAAATAATTCGGCTGTTTTTAACGGCATTTTAAATAAAATTACAGGGCACGCAGCGAAAACGCTAGCTGCCAATGGCATTCCCACGGACTGAAAAAGCATTAGAGTTTGCGCAAGAAGAATTAAATGTGTTATATTTACAGAATAAAAATGTTCAGTATTCCAGAAAACCAACCCCTAATAATAAATTTTCTTTTTCACCTTTTAACGTACCACTTTTACATAGACAGCCTCAAAGTACTTTTAACGCTCAATTTCCCGCGAAGCAAAATAATTTCGAATTGCCTAATAATTTCTCTAATAATTTTAGAGTAAACCCACAAAATAGTTTCAGATTTAATTCCCCGAACTTAAACTCTAATAATAGGCCTCAAGGTCAATGGTTAACTAAAACTCAACAGATGATGCGAGCTTTACCGCGTTCTAATATGAGTACAGGATTTAAAATTCAACCCCGTACTTATCAAAACCATCCTCAACCTATGAGCGGTGTTAGTCATCCACGTGCACGTGTCAGGCACGTGCCTTACCACCCACACCGCAACAGAATATTCACTTGCACGAAACACTCGATCCTTACGGTTCACAATCGCACGACAGCGAATGCACACCTGACTTTTACTGTGACGACTACTATGAATATGATCCGACTATGTTACCTGAAAATGACATGCAAAATTTTACGCAGCAATGTGAAATTTCTGAACAGGACGACCGTGTAAATTTTTCTATGGAGCCTCAGAAAACTGCCCCCGAGTAGAATTAAACACACAAAATAAGCGTCAATTGCCGTATATTCAAATTAGTAATCCACCTTTAAAATTATTGATCGATACGGGCGCGAACAAATCATTTATCAGCCCAGAATCTGTGCAAAATTTTTTTTCACATTTCCCGATTTCTTACGATCCTTTTGTATATATATTCATATTCATGCAACTACGCAAAATGACTTTTCCGTAACTATACCATGTTTTTCTGAATTTAAAGACGAAAAGCCTATAAAATTATTTATATATAAATTCCACGAATACTTCGATGGATTAATTGGTTTAGATCTTTTAGAACAATGGAAGTCGAAAATCGACCTTAGTTCATACGTATTACGTACTCAGTTTGCTTGCAACCCGATTCACATGTATGAATCACGTCAGAGTAATAACTTGATCGAGACAATCATCCCGGCACTATCCAGTAAATTTATTCAGATCCCGACAAATATTCAAGAAGGCGACATTTTTATAAATCAACAATCAATTAGTGATTGCTACATTACGGACTGTATTTCCGCCGCGGAAAATAGCCTTGCTTATGTGGAAATTCACAACCCTACTAATAACGATTTGATTTTTAGTTTATGTCAACCAATTCACGCGGAAATTTTTAACGAAAATACTTTACCCATATCGGAATTATCGGAAACTTCGCCCGCGCTCAGTAACAATAAGGCCGCGCGTTTCCAAGAAGTGTTACCGCGATTGCGCATGAATCATATGAATGCCGAGGAAAGAGCGAACATGATCAGTCTTTGTAAAGAATACTCGGACGTATTTTATTTAGATAATGAACCGCTTACATTCACAAATAAAATTAAGCACCGAATTAAAACATCAGATGAAATTCCCGTACATAGTAAAACTTATAGATATCCCTACGTACATCGTCAGGAAGTTCAAACTCAAATAAAAAAAATGCTTGATCAAGGCATCATTAGGCCGTCTACTTCCGCCTGGAGTGCACCTATATGGATTGTACCCAAAAAAGCCGACGCTTCCGGTAAAACTAAGTGGAGGTTAGTCGTGGATTTTAGGAAACTAAACGAAAAAACATTGGACGATAAATACCCCATACCCAATATTACTGACATTTTGGATAAATTAGGCAAATGCCAATACTTTAGCTCGCTAGATTTGGCTAGTGGCTTCTACCAAGTCGAAATGCACCCCGAAGATATTCATAAAACCGGTTTTAGTGTTTCCGATGGAAATGGGCACTTTGAGTTCCTCAGAATGCCTATGGGCCTAAAAAATAGTCCATCCACGTTTCAGAGGGTCATGGACAACGTCTTAAGAGGCCTTCAGAACGTAATTTGTGTAGTATACCTAGATGACATCCTAGTTTTTTCTACTTCATTGCAAGAACATATTTTAAACTTACGTAAAATTTTTGACAGACTTAGAGACTCAAATTTCAAAATTCAGATGGACAAATCCGAATTCCTAAAACATGAAACCCCTTACCTTGGTCATATAATCACGCCTAATGGAGTGAAACCCAACCCTGATAAAATCTCAGCAATTTTGAAATATCCCATCCCTAGAACGACAAAACAAATTAAAGGATTTTTAGGACTTATTGGTTACTACAGACGTTTTATACCAGACTTTGCTCGTTTGACAAAACCCTTAACAAACTGTTTGAAAAAAGGACGTAAAATTGAACTGACAACTGACTATATAAACTGCTTTGAACATTGCAAAACTTTACTTACCAATGACCCTATCCTTCAGTACCCGGACTTTTCCAAAGATTTCATACTTACAACGGACGCTTCCAATGTAGCATTAGGAGCAATTTTGTCCCAAGGCTCTATTGGCTCTGATAGACCAATAGCTTATGCATCTCGAACGCTAAACGATAGCGAAATCAATTACGCAACGATCGAAAAAGAGCTCTTAGCAATAGTTTGGGCAACCAAATATTTTAGGCCCTACCTTTTTGGCCGAAAGTTCAAAATTGTAACCGATCACCAACCGTTAAAATGGCTTTTAAATCTAAAAGAACCAAACCCCCGTCTTACAAGATGGAGACTGAAACTTTCAGAATATGACTTCACTATCGTTTACAAAAAAGGCAAATGTAACACAAATGCCGATGCGTTGTCACGCGTCGAGATACATAATAACGACATGGAATCCATGGTGGTGAACATCAGTTCCAGTTCATCATCAGCAGGTTCATCAGCAACCCTGACAGCACCCGACGAACGTGCATTCATTAGCCAAAGTTCCACTGATACCGCACCCAGCAGGAGACCTCTAAGCAGCCCTGTTGCTGAAAATCAAAATTCTAATCGAAGTGTTTCTTCTTATACACTTACAGCCCCAAGCCCCAACCCCTTCCTAAGTCCTAACCCCACCCAAAGTCCAATTGCAATTTTAGACTCACCTGAAATTGGAAATGACGACTTACCTTGTGAAACTATCCACACCAGCGCTGAGCACCCCGTTCTTGAAATTCCTATATCAGAGGACCCCTTAAATAAATTCAAAAGACAACTTATAATTAACTTTACAACTAACTGCAATAAAACTAAGCCTAAAGTGACTGTACCTTTTGACACTTTCCGCAAAACAGTTGTTCAAGTATCAGAAAGCACCCTGGAACAAGATTTGATAGCAATTGTAAAAAATCACATAGACCCTAAAATTCGTACAGCCATACTTGTGAAACCATTAGATAAAATGTACTCTATTGTGCCTATTTTGCAAAGGACGTTCAAAAATTCTTCTATCAATTTAATTTTAACAAAACGCGAAGTTGAAGATATTAGTGACTATTTAAATCAGCAAGATATTATTTCAAAATATCACGATGGCAAAACCAATCATAGAGGCATAAACGAAACTTGTCTATCCTTATCACAAAGATATTTTTGGCCAAAACTTAGAGAAACTGTAACAAAATTCATAAACACATGTTCAATATGTAATCGTGCTAAATATGATCGAGTTCCGGTTCGACCTGAATTCCAAATTGTCACACCTCCCAGTAGGCCCTTCGAACAAGTTCACGCTGACGTACTCACTATAGAACAAGACAAATATCTGACTATAATTGACTCTTTTTCTAAATATGCTCAAGCATATAGACTACCAGATTGCACAGCCCCGAATATAATAAAATCCTTTGTAACACTATGTACACATCATGGTTTCCCAATAAGACTGACGACTGATAGAGGAACTGAATTTACAAATCAAATAGTGGCCGAATTTCTGAGATTCCACAAAATACAGCATCATTTCGTAGCCGCGCATGCACCGCACGAAAATGGCATTGTCGAACGATTCCATAGTACGCTCTTAGAACATTTGAGACTTTTACGAGTACAACATAATAACGAACCTGTCCACAACCTGGTTCCATTTGCACTTATTGCATACAACAGTTCCGTCCATAGTTTGACCAAATGTAGACCATATGACTTACTAACTGGACATTTTGACCCCAGAGACCCGACAGACTTTAATTTAGAAGAAAGACTTATGCAACAATACTTACAGGACCACCGACAAAAAATGGAAACCGTTTACAAAATTGTACATGACGAATCATTTTCTAACCGCGTATCAATTATGACTAGACAAAACCTTGACAGAGAACCTGAAAAAGACTATGAAATAGACCAAGACATATATATCAAAAATCCCGCAGCATCTAGACAAAAACTTGCACCCCGCTACACTAGTGATAAAGTAATAACCAACTTACCCATTCACATATACACGTCCAGGAAAAAAGGACCAGTAGCTAAAACTCGACTGAAACGAGATAAGAAAAATAATAACTCTGCACCTTTGCAGGACTCTCGTGCTCGCCCTCGCAACCACGACGAGCCAGGCCCAAGTAGAGACCCGACAAGTGACCGACCTAAGACTTGACAGCCTATCAGAAGGACCAGGACTCTTACCATTTGAACTAGGATTGACTAGAATCATTTCCCATCAGCATATTTTCCTTGAAGACATTGACCTTAACAGATTAGAAGAACAAATTAACGTGGTTAAATCAGGACTAAATGATTTAGCAAATAATATTTCAAATCATAATTTCTTATTATATAAGAATCAAATTATACATATTTTTCGCAAATTAGATAAAGTACTCACTCAGTTACAAAGTTTTGAACCCAAAAGAGCTAAGCGTGGTCTTTTCAACCCCTTAGGAACCTTTATAAAAAGTATATCGGGTAACCTTGACAATGATGATGCCCTTAAGTTGGAAAATGCATTAAATATTCTAAAGAAAGACCAAAAAGAATTATCTAACAATTATAATAAGCATATAAGTTTACATAAAGATTTTACTTTCCAACAAACTCAGTTATTAAGCAATTTGAGTGATAACCAGCAAAAGTTACAAAAAGCGATTACCTACTTACTGAACGTAAGTACCGTTAATCAAGGAAGCTTATCTCAATATGCTAAGATTTCTCAAATTCTTAGCATACTGAATGAAAATACCCAAGATCTCTCTCTTGAGGTATCTAGATTAGAGAATATCGTAGCTTTTAGTCGCACTAATTCTATGCACCATTCAATTATATCAATTGCACAACTTTATAATTTGATAAGCAAATTAAAATCACTATATGGTTCTAATTCGATCTTAGACATTGATATTAGGTATTATTATGATATAATTAGCTTAGGTTCATATTACATTGATAAGAAATTAGTTATTGTCCTGAAGTTTCCCATTTTGTCCTCAATTACCTATAACCTATATAAATTATGTCCTGTACCTAACAAACATTCTTTAGTTATTATACCTCCTTATCCCTATATTGCAACCAACTCCAAGGAGTTTGTGTATATGGAGGCTGAATGCCCGAAGATCGACACGTGGTATGTCTGCAAGCAAGAAATCAACCATCAGGCCCGCAACCAGCGTGACTGCATATCTCATCTTATACGCCATCAAGAAGTGGACGAATCCTGCCAGACCACCTCCGTGACGCTCTTCAAAGAAGCACTTTTGGAACTAGACAGCCAGCACTACATCATAACTTTCCCTAAGAAAACTAAAGTAAAATTATCATGTACCCGGGAAGATCAACATAAAATACTGGAAGGAAGTTTTCTCGCAACAGTTCCCCGAAATTGCATCATCAAGACTCCCGAATTTACAATCATTAATATCGATGACAAAGTCCGAGGAAAAGCTGTCGAAATAATGACGGTACCAAAACCAATGATATCGAATTCTGCGAATCGACCACCTTATTATAATCTGACTACAATTGATTTAAATAAATTGCACAATATACAACACCAAGTACTTATGGAGCCGCAGGTGTCTCATGAATCATATGACCTGACAAGTATATACCACACAACCATACCTACATACGTCATCATCTTGTTAAGTGCAAGTGCACTCGTTATCGCAGTTCGATACTACCGCAAGCATAAGAAAATTGCACGCGAAGAAGAGAATCCAGTGGCGGACAATATAGCAATGTCTACGCAACAGCGTCGAGCCGCAACATTTGCATTAGACATTGGCAAATAGTTGCTCATCTAGGAGGGGAGGTGTTACGAGTCCAGAGCCTCTCACTATACCATATACATATATGCGACCGCAACAAACATTCAGAGTATTTTCTCCGAAAGACTTTGGAATGTGCAGTGCTATAGTAATTTCGCAACCAATTTTAATTTCGGATGTTCTGTACCGTGCTCGGTGCCTTTGACGCTCCAATCGGGGAAGCGACAGGACGGATCAATCAAGATCATTAGCTTATAAGTCCTTATTGTAATTTTTATTAATAAATCTATTTTATACAATTTTATATTTTTTTTAAAAACGCCTACCGGCGGCCCAAAATCGTATTTTAGTTGATAGCAAAAAACTCCACGCAGACGAAATCGTGGGCGATCGCCAGTAGCTATAATTAAGCAAAGATCAAAAACAAAAACGGCTGGCTCATTTATTAAGAATAACACATGTATTCAAGAACAATACTCAAAACAACTCAAACTCTTGCCTATGCAACATACTGCGTTGAAATGGAGCTCTGTAATGGTTAATTATCTTACTCTATGGGTTAAAGTCTAATTATTATTAATTCACTAGGAGTAAACTAACAGATTCTAATGTCACGTTGTAAAATAATGTTGCCTTTATTTATTGTACTAGTGCTGCGTTTCGTTCACTGTGATTTAGTTCACTGACACAAAGTCAGGAGCGTTCATGGTTACAACTGGGACTTTTTTAAAACAAGCTTTAAACGATCATAAACGTCTGATTACTCCAGTGAATTAATAATTAGACTTTAGTTTTACGCGTTACGTGTGATTGGTAGTTGGAACGCTGTGCGTCCGCAAGGTACTGTGAGACCTCATATAACGGTTAGTGAATACGGGTATTACGGGTCTAATGCTTTTTACAAAGATGCAGGAAATAAGTAGTTACCTATGTAGGGTCTGAAATTTGTCACCTGGCGGGACGGACTGGAACACGGGCACTCATTCACATCGTATATTGCGAACTGTCAGCTACGGCAGGCACCGGGACAACCTACCTTAGGCCGTATACAGAAAGAACGCCGGCAGCCTACCGGCGTTTATTTCGCTATAATAAAATGGACCGGCGCTATCGGCGCCTATAAGCGCTTTTAGCATAGCGAAATAAGCGCCGTAGGCTGTCGGCTTTCTTTCTGTATAGGGCCTTACAATATCTTTATCGAGATACCTACATTACAATAGGGTATACCTACCCTATTGTAATGTACCACTATGTATTTATTTCATTACCCTTTTCAAGAACCGCGGTCACATAACCAATATTGTTCCTTCCTTTCATTGTACTTTTTTAATTGTTTTCAAAAACATTGTCACATTAAATTAAACTCTGACAGAGTGTGATAAAGGCATTCGCAAAAGTGATCTTATTTAGTTACAAAAATATATAAATAAACAAAAAAGTATTAATGCCTTTAAAAAACTACCGTCGACTTCCTTTTTTGAAGTCGGTTAAACATGAAAATAGATTTTATTCCCGCAACCCTCTAAGCAATTTTATCTCAAGATACCAAGATTGGTCCCGAGCTTACTCAATTACCTGGATTCACTGCGGTCGGCCAAGTAAATTATTTCTGAATGCCAAATTGGGCTATTTTGAACCAAGAATTTCATAATAATGAGACCCCTTGCTAGTAGGCGGATGAATGGAATGTGATCAGTCATTGAACACGCAGTTGAATCATGTAGGTTTTGCACATGATATTCAACATAGTCTTAACTAAAAAAACGTAGTTTCGAGATATAGCGTTTCAAAGATTTAAAAAATCATAGTTCCTGACTGTGAAGTATTTATGGCCTAATTTTTATATATCGTTAAAAAGCTACATTCTTCTATTTTGTATACTTCAAAAATAAAGTCTTTGGGACTACCTTTATTATATAAGGATATACAAGCTACTTTCTAGAACCATTTAGAGTGCAAAGAGTATTAACTAAAAAACAGGAGTAAAAATAAACAATCAAAACAGTAATAATTCAAAATAACAAATAATTTTATATAAAAGTTGACAGGCAAAACAGTATCAAGTCACAGTTAATACGCTCACATTTGTAAATAATTTTCTGATTTGGTGTGTTGACTCGAGATGTGACACAAATTTGTTTCGATAGCCTCGGTAACAGACAAGACCGTCTTAAAATGCAATCCAAACGACTTATTAGTTGACTGTTTTACCAAATTGTAGAGAAAAAAATGCTGATTCCGAATATATAAATAACTCAAAACTCAATTTTTTTGAGTTCATACTATGTTGAATATCATGTGCAATTTATGTTAAATAGTAATGTGATATAGTTAGAATGGGTTTGATGCTACGTACACTTAGCTAGTGGCGGAGGCTAAATATAAATTGTATTTTAAAGTATAGACCTATCGACAATAGTAGATTGTTATACAAGACGCTAAAATGACCCATTGCATACGAGGTAGTTTTATTCCCGAGCTTTAGCGAGGGAATAAATAGAAACCGAGTTACAATGGGTTTTAGCGTCGTGTGTTACACTCTACTTTTCACTACGATTGCGAGAAAATAAAATACAATAATAAATACCTAGTTTATACTTCCGTAAACGAATCCACTCGTTATTCTATCCTCCACTTCATAAACTTTTCATACAATATGATTTGTGCTTGACGGCAAAAGATTAAAACTATTTCTTTCCTATTACAGTCACACAATTCAATCAGTTTGCAATTAGTGAACAATTCAAAAGATTTCGCGCCATGTTTTTTTAATGTCTACTGTAGCAGCTAAGAAACACAATGCACGCATTGAACGCATTCTACGATTTAAACTTAAAGTCACAGAGTATAAATAAGTCTATGATTTCACCGAAGAGATTTAGTTCAATTTTCAAAAAGTCGAGCGAGTCTTTATTCGTAATTATTCTATCTATAAATAAAAACTTTTTCGTTTTAGTAGGCTCATTGGTAATAGACAAACATTAAAAAAGAAAAAACTTTATCCCCTAGGGGTAATTATGCTATTTTATCTCGACTTTTGTACGTTACAATGACGGACTTTTTGAGCAAGAGGAGTGAAAAATAATTTTAGTCTCGTCTGAAGTAATACGGATGAGTCGATTTTTTTCTAGTTTTTTTTTCTAAAATATTAATTATCTTAATATAAACATTGTGAATGCCTAAAATCTTAAAATTCAATAATAATTCTATTCCGGGATGATAAGCATTTCTATACTTTTTGAAATTACAAATTTTTTGTTTTGATTTGTTCCGTATTCATCTCATGACGTCACATCGTTTGGGCTTGTTTGTCGTTTTTTATAAAAAAACTCCATTAAATTATTTTTAAAATAGGTACTTGCCTTACCAACTTTAAGGTATCGCAGACCTTCAAATAAATATTTAGATATTATTATGATATTTATTTGACATGAATTACTAATAGAGATTTAGCTTTAATTGTTTTTAAATGGCACTGCAGTAAAAATAACCTACCTTAAAATTTGTAAGTATACGAAACTACTAGAAATTTGATTTCTGGCATTGCTCCAGTAATATCATTAAAACAATGAATATGAAACGTGAAGTCAGAGGAAAAGGTTTTTTTTACAATAACAGTTAATTTGTGTGTTTTAAAAATATTTTAGATAGGACTTTCTTCCAATTGGATAATTTAAAGTTAACTTATTGCCGTAAGTTTTACGAGACAAATAACTATTAAAGTTAGTAAAAAGTAAGTAAGTTTAAAGTAAGTAATTAGCTTATAGTGATTTTCCCCTATTATATTTAATCATAATTTGCGTAATAATTAATAATATTTGCGTTAAAATACCATAAGCATATTACAGTTATTTTATTATCTTGGTGGTATACTATATAATTATGTATTTATTACATCGGCAATACAACTACACGCCCGCAGAAGCATACAACCCCTGTCAGATACTTGAAACTATATTACTTCCGACCGGCTCCGAACGAATGCAATAAAACATGATACAAACAGAACTACATTTACCCATTTAGTGTATATCACATATAACATAATACTTTTATGCCTAGCAAATCTCTCAGATATTTCTTTTAAAACATGTCCATCGTTGGGTATTGATATGGGAGTACCATTATCACACCTTTAAACGAGCATTCTTGTATATTTATTTATTTATAAATTTATTTCTGTGATCTCGGAAACGGCTCTAACGATTTCGCTGAAATTTGGTATATGGGGTTTTCGGGGGATAAACAATCGATTTAGATTAGTCTTATGTTTGGGAAAACGCGTGTTTTCATGTTTTCTTGCGTTTTTCTTTCGACGCAGAATATGGATATTTTTGTGTAGTCTTACGCCATCTAGCAAAGACTTTTGAAATAGGTGCTTGGCTAGCATGCTATGCGGCAAGCAGAGGCTGAGTAGTAAGGTAGCACCACAGAATAAAATGTACACAGCACTTCAAAGATAGCGATACTCCAACTTTTACCAATTAGTTTTTTAGTTTTTGGAAAATAAAAAAGAAATTATAACTGCTTTTACTACGTTTTATAACACCATAATATTACAATAAATGTAATAACCGAGCAAAGCTCGGTCACCCAGATATTGTTATATTATTTAGTGAACCATGTGGCCACCATATATTACCCAATTCGTCACCACCGGTGGTGAAATGGGACAATTCACACCACTGCCACTGGTGGGTAAAATAGGAGTACCATTGTGTTATCTGGTACCTGGTAGTCAGTAGAAAAATTGGAGTGTGTTCCACCAGTGGTGGGTTTTGGTGGTCAGGTGGTCCGGAGGGAATATAAAAGAGGGAGTTACTTCTTGTAGAAGTAACAGCTGAATCACTGCTTTAGCAGACTAGCGATTACCCTAACGTAAGTACCCTAACTGCAAAATCCACGGTCGTAGGTTCATTTTCAAATGAAATTTATTGTGTATGGTCGACAGTTTTTAATAGGCATCGAATAATAATTGATGTAACTAAGATCTTATTCAATTCAATTCTAGAAATAAAAAATATTCTGTAACAGAATTTGGTGGAACTGCTCTAGTTGTCGTGGTCCTTTCTTACTTTTTAACTAAATGCTTTTCATTTCACAATTTTTTTATGAATGAATGAATGAATGAATGAATGAATGAATGAATGAATGAAATGAATGAAAATTTATTTGCAAAAGACATGGTTTTACATGTTGGTAAATTAAAGTTAAGTTGCTTAACATATCTTGCTTTTCAGCATGCAAAAAATCACATAAAGTATATAAAATCAAATTACAGTTAATTATTAAAATAAATTAGTTATAATTAGGTATTAATTTAAATTTTAATATAAGGCTAAGCATGTAGGTAATTATTTTGAACGAAGCACCGAATTTATGTCGCTGTCCTTGAGATAGTCATTGACAGAATAATAGCATTTGTCGATCAACCATGTCATCAGTTTAAATTTAAAACTATTAAATGGATATCGTTTGAATTCATTAGGTAATTTATTGAATATTTTTATAATCATTGGAAAGCAATTTCTAGAATATAATGCTGTTTTCGTCGTAGGATAGACCAGTCTATCTTTATTCTTTGTGTTAAATTTGCAGTGTTCGGACCACTTAGTAAATAAGTTCGGGTGTTTTTTGACGAACAAGCAACATTCGAGTATATATAAGCAGTGTATGGTTAAAATATGGAATTTGCGAAAGTAAGGTCTACATGAAGTCCTCGAGTCAACATCGGCTAGTCCGCGTACGCATTGTTTTTGTGAGACAAATAATCTGTTGATTTCGGTAGAGTTTCCCCAAATAATAATGCTGTATCTCAAATTAGATGCCACGTAACCATGGTAAGCTTGGAGAGCTGTATTAATGTGACTTACTTTTGTTAGACGCCAAAGTGCATAAGCGAATCTATTGATCTTCTTACAGATCTTATCTACGTGAAGTTTCCAGGAGCATTGATTGTCAATAGTGATACCTAAGAAATTTGCTACATTACATTCCTTTATTGTTACGCCTTTGCATTTAATAGTTATGTCATTGTTATTTTTCTTCCTATTATAAAATGTCATGTAATTTGTTTTTTCTAAATTAACTTTAAGATTATTTGATTCTAACCATAATATAATGTCATTTACTGATTTGTTAATTTTTGTTTCATAGTTTTCTGTCTTATCATCTGTAATTACTATTGATATGTCATCAGCAAATAAGGTACAATGTTCTCGAGTAGCATTAGGTAAGTCATTTATGTAGATAAGGAACAACAGGGGTCCAAGGATCGTTCCTTGTGGAATACCTACTTTATTATATAGTGTGTTTGACAAAAATGTGCGTTCTTCATTATTTATCAATTGTTTTATTTCCACATATTGCGATCTGTTACTTAAATAAGATTTCAGCCAATTAAGAGCAGTACCTCGTAAACCATGTAATTCGCATTTATTCAATAGTATGTTGTGTAAAACAAAATCAAATGCCTTACTCATATCAAAGTATATTGCGGTCGTTGGTATACTTTTGTCAACATTTTCTGTAACTTTTTTTACTAAATTAAAAGCTGCTAATTGGGTGGATTTTCCTTTTTGGAACGCATTTTGTTCAATTTTTAACAATTTGAATTTATTAAGGTAAGAACTAATTCGTTTATGCATTCCTTTCTCGAAGATTTTAGCTATAATAGATATTAAAGCTATTGGCCTATAATTGTTAAGTATATCTGGACTTTTTCAAAATATCTATCAAAAATTGTAATAAACTACAAAAATGACAATTCAAACTACTTACAATTAATTTAACAACTTCAGAGAACCGGAATTGTAATCAATAACAACTGTATACACTCTGTTTTGTGTGAATAAAACGACTTGATTTGATTTCGTAGAAAAGAAAAAGATAGCTAGATGAACTAATAAATCATTTAGAATACTTAACCTACAGTATAGTAGCATAAGATTTATTCTTATGGTAGTAGCCCAAAACATCGGAAACAAAGAAACAGATAAGACCGTTGCCAAAAGATAAAGGTGGGCCGCAGCTATGCTGCATCTGCAATGTAAATAGAAGTGACTTCCAACTCACCCCAATGGAGCCGAAAAACACTAAATGGTTTCAAGGAATCCCTATTATGCCTTCCATAGTTTATAAGTGATGGGAAAAAACTAACAGCTGAATAGCGGTCACCTAAAGTATTAAATTAATAAACACGCATCTACTGCAATCAGACTATTTATTTCACTGTAAAATAATACGTTATATTATGCGTTTCAATCAGTGATGTGAATTTAACCGCTATGCGCGTAGCCGTGCCCCACCACTCACCTCTCCCACCCACTTACATCGAAATGGTGTTCTGCGCAACGTCTCGCGCGATATTCCAAGCCGCCAATAAGATTGAAATGTATTGTACCTTCATTATCACTAAGTGTGTGGCAGATCACACATTTTTCGTGAACACTACCTCAGAAGTAGCTATGAGAGGGAGATGATAAATTTTTGGTAACCTATCCTAACCTGCCCTAGCGTTACATATGCGCTAAGGCTAAGCGCATTCGGCATCGGCTTACTGACTAAGCCACAGGCTCCCACTCCACACTCCTCGATAGGTACCATGGGCAACAGCGTCGCTTAACCACTGCTAAGGTTAAAATCGCTTGCACGCCACGCCCGCTGTCACATACGTTTAGTTCGTGCAGGGGCGATACGCGCGCACACGAATTTTGTTGCAAACTGGTTAAGTGACGCTGTTGCCCATAGTACAGGTAGTCCTATTGCAATCTGCATAGATAAAGAATGGGATTAATAAACTGCCCCCCTACAATGACTTTCAAAAGTAATATCGAAGCGATGTTGTGATTGAGATGGTGCTATTACGCGTCTCTATCACAACATCACTTTGATCTTGCTATAAGGGCTGAGAGTACGGCCTCTGCTACCACAATGAACGAGAGCTGGAGAAGTAAACACGTACGAAGCCATTTCTAATCTAATTTTTATCTACGCGAGTCGTAGGTTTTTTTACTTACGAACTCACATCTAACGCCAAAATAAGAAGGACCAACCCTGAATTCTCACGTCCGATTTAGAGACGCCTGCAAGTCTACTTCGAGACAGTTGCAAAGAGTTTCCCCAGGGTCACCATCAATTCACTTGGAGAAGCGCCAAGGGATTCGAATATGAAGTGCATCTAGATATTGGATGACAGTAAATAAATAATCAAAGTGAGTGGAAATATTATATCTGATTTGAAAGGCGTTGAATTAGAAATAATATTAATGTTTATAACTGTATACCTACGTTTTAAGAATTCTTAGTTCGTAAAACCAAGGTTTGATCTAGGTTTTGTAACTGAAACAAAGTCCATTAATTTATGTTTGTCTAACAAAACTGGACTCTCAATATTTTATTCTGTCGCATTCATTTCTCGAGTTCAAAAAGAAAATTAATAAAAAAACGTAGTTTTTCCGTTTTCTTATTGCCATAAATACTAGTCAAGATTTGAGTAAAATATGTGATAGAATGAATATTTTTTTAAATGCCAAAAATCTCTCTTGATACCGAATTAAATTGCGAATCCTCTTCACATCTGGTCAATGCCCGACCAGTCATTGATCCATGATCGTAACGAGAAAATAAAATGGAGGGGATGTATGCAAAGGCCTCCGGATAATCCGGTCGTCCGGCAGTAATCCGGACCGGACCGGAACTGCACAATAAGACCTCGAACCGAACTCTGGTCAATGGAGATAAAGATTCAATACACTTCGTGGCATAGAAATGGAAGTTTCTATTTTATTTATTTTATTTGTTACGGGTATCGAATGAATTATGAAATCTGCTTCGGTTTGTGGCTTGCATACAAGTCTTTGGTTAAAACACAATCTAACCGGCAAGTTATTCTGTACTGATTGTAAATTATTACTTTCATAAAATTCTTTAGATTAAATCAACTTTTATCTAAAGGAGTTATGGGATCGTGTCTCAAGTATTGACATATGTAACACATTTATTACCATTTGAGTTAGCTATTTCACTAGTATTTGAAGTGAGAGGGACAAAATAAAAGATGTTAAATAAAAAAAACCGGTCAAGTGCGAGTCGGACTCGCGCACGAAGGGTTCCGTACCAAAAACGGCATAAAAATTACGTTTGTTGTATAGGAGCCCCACTTAAGTATAAATTTTAATCCGTTTTTAGTATTTGTTGTTATAGCGGCAACAGAAATACATCATATGTGAAAATTTCAACTTTCTAGCTATCACGGTTCATGAGATACAGCCTGGTGACAGACAGACAGACGGACAGCGGAGTCTTAGTAATAGGGTCCCGTTTTTACCCTATGGGTACGGAACCCTAAAAATTACTCAAAATAGGTATAAGCTTAGAGCAACGCGTCTTCTGTCCGCGGCTTCCATTCCGGACAGAAGCGGTGTTGCTCTAAGGGTATAAGCCATAAGGTATAGGTTATTCAGTTCCCATTTCACACGACATCCAACGGTACTCGTAGAAAATAAGAGAAAAATCCTTTCACGTAGCTTCAATGGTTGATTCGAGATCGTGACACGGCAGATTGGAAAAAAAAGTTATTCGGATTAAATTGAGTTCTACTTGGCGAGGTCTTGATCTAGTTATGATAGCAGAGTTGTATTTTTCTTGATGTCACAGTTGAAATTGGATTTTTCTTTCGATCATACAATGTCGTTTTATCTAGACATTGTGACATGTAGATAGCCGTTTGCTGCAATGCAACCATAGCAAACTAACCCTGCCTGCAATGCCAAAGGACCCGTTTTTAAATTTGGTAGAAACCGTTGGTGTGACAAGTAACAACAATAAAATTTATTTTTCTTCTCCACACAATCTCTTACACAATATTATTGTAGGTCTTATACATGTAAAATTAATGATACTAGTGGCTCCGTGAGCTGTAGACCTCGCAATAAAATAAAATAAAATGTCGCCATGAAGTTTTCAAAGCACACAGTAGGTAAGTACGTGAGTATTCGCAGCTAGATGGTGCTTCTCATTTTGATCATTTTTCGAAATAGGTGAATATTTATTTTATAAATTTGGAAAAATTGGCTTGACTAAAAACAGTTATATATAATTATCGAACATACTCACAAAATTTCACCAGAATTGGTTGAGAAATGCGACCTGTATAGGAGATCAAAGAGCCGGAAAGCTGGAATGAAATATGGTTTTTTATATAACTCCGTCATTTTAAAAAAAATCAAAAAACTGTCTCAATAAAAAATATTCTATATATTTATCAAATCTGCTCACAAAATTTCACCGGGATCGGTTGAAAAATGCGACCTGTAGAGGAGAACAGACAGCGCCGGAAATCCGGACTGAAATATTTTTTTTTACACTATCTCCGCCATTTAAAAACAATTGAAAAACTGGCTTGACAAAAAAATCTATACAATTTTCAAACCTGCCTAAAAAATATCACGAGAATCGGTTGAGAAATGCGACCTGTAAAGGAAACAGACAGCATTGGAAAGCCGGACTGAAATATGTATTTTTAACATTTCTCCGTCATTTTGAAAAATTTCAAAAAACTGGCGTGGCAAAAAAATCTATATTATTTTCAAACCTGCTCACAAAATTTCACAAGAAACGGTTGAGAAATGCGACCTGTAGAGGAGAACAGACAGCGCTGGAAAACCCGACTGAAATCTGTTTTATTAACATATCTCTGCGATTTTGAAAAATTTCAAAAACTGGCATTTTAAAAAACAAAGTATATTATTTTCAAACCAGATTACAAATTTTCACGAGAATCGGTTGAAAAATGCGATCTGTAGAGGAAAACAGGCACAGCTGGAAAGCGGACTGAAATCAGTTTTTTTAACATATCTCCGCCATTTTGAAAAAAATCTAAAAACTGGCTCGATAAAAAAAATCTATATAATTTTTGAACCTGCTCACAAAATTTTGTAAAATTTACTACGAATCGGTTGAGAAATGCGACCTCTAGGCTGGAACAGATATAGTCAAACTTACGAAATAATTTTTGCCCAAGCTGAAGCAGAGATAGTCCAATCAATGAGCATATTTGTTGTATGGAGACTTCCGAAAAATTCTCCCGTCTATAAAATTTGGCATGTGATGAAGTTAGGTAACACAGATTACAGATGAACAATAAGCCAATAAAATTTGTTAAGAGAAGTTAGGTATTTTTACCTAAACATGAAAATCGCTTATATCTCTCTGTGAATATTTCCTCGGGCTAAAATACTTTCTGTATACGTATTTGTGTATTAGTTAGAATAAGTATGTAAAAGAATCCAATATTTTTTCGATTTTGGAGATACTCCAAATTTAAATTTTAATATTTTTCAATATATCTTTTCTTGATTAAAATATCTGCTGATTATTATTTTTTAATATTTTTTTATACCCTTAATATATAGATTTGTTCAGTAGGCCAACAAATTTTCTTCTTTAATCATATTTATACATAAATGTATGAAAATGGACCGACTATTTTTCACATTACCTCTTAAGACCAAAAAATAAAAAAAAATATGATTAAAGAAGAAAATTAATTGACTTACTGAACAAAGCTATATATTTAAGGATATAAAAACATATTAAAAATAATAATCAGCAGATATTTTTATCAAGAAAAGATATATTGAAAAATATTAAAATTTAAATTTGGAGTATCTCCGAAATCGAAAAAATATTGGATTCTTTTACATACTTATTCTAACTAATACACAAGTACGTATACAGAAAGTATTTTAGCCCGAGGAAATATTCACAGAGAGATATAAGCGATTTTCATGTTTAGGTAAAAATACCTAACTTCTCGTAACAAAATTTATTGGATTATTGTTCATCTGTAATCTGTATTACCTAACTTCATCACATGCCAAATTTCATAGACGGAAGAATTATTCGGGTTGCATAAGCCCCGTTGATTGGACTAAGACGCTTCGCTCGCACTTCGTGCTCGCTCGGTCAACAAGATTGTAATGACTGGTTTCTGAACTAGGCTGAAGCCTGTATCTCAGAAAACCAGTGCTCAAATAAGTATTTTGTTACTGAGTAAAAACAATTTTAACGAAACATATCACTCACTTTCCCACTTCATCGTTTTACAATAACCTTAAAGTACTTAATTCACAAATTATACTGTAGTACGTTAAGGTTCACTAATAGTTAGTATTCGTTAGCTTCACCATCTCCAGTTTCATTAAAAGTCTTAAAAACCTATGACGTAAACAAACACCCGAGAACGGGCCATAACAAATGGCTCATGTATAACGGAACTAACTATATTTCACGGGCTGACGTCTCTCTTGCTCCCTGAGGGGAGCACACACGTTCCTGTAGTGGAGGAATCTTAAACCACTCGCTTTTTTATTTTATTTTATTTGAAACAAAAAACAGTTTCACAATGTGTTTTAATCATACAATAGTGCGTTACAGGTGACGTTGAATACCCACTAGTTACTTTTCAAACTAAAGTGCCTGCTACACAGCTGCCAACCACGTCCCAGCCAAGGTGACTTTGGTTGGCAACCGACACAACTGGTATCATTTTTGTAAACCTCTATCTATACGGCTGTATAACACCAAGGTGACCCTTGTTGGCACCCGTGTAGTAGCACTTTAATCCATAGGTTAATAAGAAACTTATTCGTTAGTTTCAGACCAAAACTACTGAAGTAACTTTGATGGAATTTTTGATTGGGCCATGAAAAAGAACTAGAGCTATAATAACCTACCCAAAAGTAAATAATAACGAAATTACATGAAGACAAAGTTGCGGACAAATACTTTACACGAACGGCCTTGACGTCTTTTCCCCGATGGCCATGGGTTAATTTATACTAAAGAATTAAATAAATAATTAATATTAAATATGCTACTGAAAAGAAATGCCTTTCAGTCAGTAGCATATTGACAAAAATAAGTAAATTAAAGCTATCCTTTCAAATAAAACTACTGTTTTTCTATGAAATGGGCTTGGGCTAAAAAATTCATGGGCTACAAAATTCATCGAATTAAAATCTGAAAGCCGTGCGAGTTTGTAATAAAAACCATTTCTGCGAATTTTTCGAGTGTTGCGTGCAATCATTTTCCTTTCTCGACACTCTAGCTTATATTCCCGATTTTAAAAACAGTATTTTTCCCTGCTTGGATCGGAAAAGTTTCTAATGGATTCTGATATCTTTCTGTATTGAAATGTTGAAAAAAAGGGCATATCAATCCTTTTGGAAGTTGGATAGATAAAGTTTGAAAAGGGTTGTTTTCTTACTTTGTCTTTGTTTAATATGGTAGTCGCAGCCGCCTACGACTTCTTTCATTATTTTAGCTTTAGTTATTTTTCCATCCCTCTGGAATAGTTTTTTGTTGATGAAAGGTATAGTTATTCTAATTCACGAAGTTCGGTTCAGGGGGTCTATTACGAAAAGTTTAATGCGATACACGCAGCTGCGTCCGTGCTTCGTTTTGATTTTTTTCCTATTATAAATCACTTTCGTATGCGATATTGCGAAGTGATTGCGTGAGTTTGACAGTTTTTCTCTAGCGTATCCGACATCGTTCGTTCAGTAGTCTATGGGCTCCAATGGCCAGATTCAAAATGTTTGTTATAACTACAACCAACGAACTGCGGGCGACTATCGTGGCAAAGTGACTGCGTTACGCAATTGCGTACGTTATTTTCGTAGTAGGCCCCCTGAATGTTGTCAGGCATGCACATGCACATTGTTTTAGTGTGCGTCTGCACGATTTTGTATTACGCACACTAAAACAATGTGCATGTGCACGTCTAACAATATACATAGCCGATGTGCATTCGTGAGATGAAACAACTGCACCTACACGATCTTGAGGTTACGCACACTAAAATAATATAGGTACATGTGCAATGAGCACGTTAAAACATTCATAGCCGAACGGACTGCGCGAGACAGAACATCGATACCCTTATAAGATCAGATCGAATATCATCAACATCGATATTCTTATA
This sequence comes from Agriphila geniculea, assembly GCA_943789525.1. Taxonomy (NCBI): domain Eukaryota; kingdom Metazoa; phylum Arthropoda; class Insecta; order Lepidoptera; family Crambidae; genus Agriphila; species Agriphila geniculea. The sequence continues at coordinate 777,664 of OX038879.1, read as the reverse complement.
AGTACCTCTGGCAACGTAGGTATATACAATTTTTCATGATGATCGTGAAAGCGTAACAAATAAACTTTCTTTCTCATTTATTTATAATATTATTAGGATTTTCAAATGTACGTATAACTATGGTTGGTATACCATTGACATAAAATATAACTTGTTCTATGCAAAAGCGTCGATCTAGTCGTATTCGAAAACACTTCGTCATTTTTGTTACGCTAAGAACTATGATTCAAGAAAACAAGGTCTGGCATTCCGGGAGTGGTGCACGACTTCATGTAGTAACAAGCAAAGAATGAAGGATTTTTTCTATCACACTCATTACAAAATTATTATTAGTGCATTTTAATTTTGATTTGTTTAGCAAACGAAACAGTTCAAGTTAAAGATTAATAAACGTAATTTTTAATACCGCTAGCGAAGATGACGTAAGCAAGTGTCACCCACGTGACTTCCTGTCTCGGAATGCTATACCTGGCGCAGTATAATATTTAAACTGTGATATTATTGCTGTGATTGTACTATGTTCAGTACTAACTATAGTCTTTTTTGGCCTGAAATTGCCCGTAGGTACGTATTATCTGTACGAGTGGTTCGTGACTCTTTAATCTTCCTTATTAGGGTTCCGTACCAAAATGGTAAAAAAGGAACCCTTATGGTGTGACTCAGTCTGTCTGTCTGTCTGTCTATCACAGCTGAATATCTCGAGAACTACTAATGGTATCAACTTGAAATGTGAAATAGTTTAAGATGATATTTGCCCAACTATTTTGCAAATAAGAAAACATAAAATAAAAAATATTTTTATTACAACAGGGACTGAAAAGGGGTCTTAAAAATTTTAAGTGAGGTGACTAGGGCATGTGGGGTATCATATGAAAGAACGCTGTTTGCACATTTTAAAACATATTTTTCTTTTTTCTTAGGCCGCATAGTTTTCGACTTATGATGAAAAATGTAAAAAAAATACAGTTCCCCCCCCCCCCCTTATATCCGAAGTTTGCAAAGAGAAAAATCTGAAATAATTCTATGTGATAGTAGTTTATGTAAAAATTACAAGAAAAATAAAACGATGTCTCAATATAACACACTTTTTTAGAAATTCAATAAATAAACAAAAATTCTTTAGTTTCACTACTAGTCAACAGATGGCGCTGTCCTAAGAATGCTGACCTAAGAAAAAAAATAGTTCCACTATCGGTCAAGAGATGGCGTAACCTAATCCTTACTAATATTATAAATGCGAAAGTCCGTTTGTTTGTTTGTTTGTTTATTTGTTTGTTACGCCTTCACGTCTTAACTACTGAACCGATCATCATGAAACTTTGCATACACGTTCTCAGGGATACAGAAAAGGATATAGGGTACCTTTCATCCAGAAAAAACATATAGTTCCCGAGGGATGGCAAAAAAACATTTCACGCAGACGAAGTCGCGGGCGGAAGCTAGTACTACAATAATAATTGGTGGCTGGTTCTAATATAATTAGGTAACTACTATTTGCCGTACGAATAAACGAAGAATAAGTTCCTACTTAGTAATATAAACAGTTTGCAATGTGTTTTTCAGTCACCATAAGCAGCTGTGTTTAGGATTTGTAAATTAACTGTCCGCCTGTTCGCCCTTCCACCTGTCTGCCGTTTACCCTACTTTTTTAAAGACTGTACTAAAGTAACATATCCAAATATATTTATGATTGTACGGAACCCTCGGTGCGCGAGTCCGACTCGCTCTTGACCGGTTTTCTATTTAAAACAATTGGTCTAACACTTAATTATGTTTCGTGTCTATTTGAACAGCAGTAGTAAAACCAATGGAAAAGTTCACAAGTACTTTAAAATGAGTTTCTTGTTAGTATAGTTAGGTACTAAACTTACTTTGAACCAGTGGGACAGCGTAGGTAGCTGCGAACTAACTTGTAAGTACCTACATAGTTGAAAGAAATACCGCATAGCCCAACTTGGAGAGCGCGTACTTAAATAATGTTCGAATAAAAAAGTCCTGGGGGCCTATTACGAAAATAACGTACGCAATTGCGTAACGCAGTCACTTAGCCACAATAGTCGTTCGCAGTTCGTTGGTTGTAGTTATAACAAATATTTTGAATTTGGCAATCGTAGTATATAGACTACTAAACGAACGATGTCGGATACGCTAGAGAGAAACTGTCAAACTCACGCAAACACTTCGCATTATCGCATACGAAAGTGATTTGTAATAGGAAACAATCAAAACGAAGCACGGACGCAGCTGCGTGTATCGCATTAAACTTTTCGTAATAGACCCCCAGTAATTATGTTTTTAAACTGTTCAGGCACCAGGTATAGATAAGAAATGGTTTCGTGCAATTTATAATTTTTTTATTGCTATAATTGCAATACGTAAAACGTTGAATATGAAACACCAAAAAACAAGAGGAAAAGAAATCCCACCAAAAACATTTTCATGTAAATGTTGCTGCCAAGTGCCAAGACACTCGCACTGTCAAAAAGTTATAAGACCTCATGTAGAGCCAAGCTTCTAACTCTACGCGCCCTAACTCTACAAGCCTTTACTTAAAAAACTCTACACCTTGAAGTAAAGGCTTGTAGAGTTAGGGCGCAAGAGAAAAACAAACTTGTTTTTTAAATGATCATCTACACTAAAATATATTTAAAAAGATATCTAGTAGAAAATTATCTAAAACCTATTCTAAATCACAAGTTCGTTTTACGGAATTACAGATAAACCAATTTTAATTTTAAAAACATTACAATATGAATGCAATGAAATAACTCTTCTACATTAAAAAATGTTTTACTTTTAACCAAGTTAAAACTAACGGTATCTTTTCAGAAGTTACTAACTACTGTAAAGTAATTTAGAACAAAACCCCAAGAGACTATTACTTAAATATCCAAATAGAATAAAGAAGTATCCGTTTTTAGGGTTCCGTACCAAAATGGTAAAAAAAGAACCCTTATGGTGTGACTCGGTCTGTCTGTCTGTCTGTCACAGCTGGATATCTCGAGAACTACTAATGGTATCAACTTGTAATTTGGAATAGTTTAAGATGACATTTACTCAACTATTTTTCAAATAAGAAATAAATAAAAAAATAAATATCTTTTTTACAACAGGGACTGAAAAGGGGTCTTAAAAATTTGAAGTGGGGCTACTAGGTCATGTTGGGTATCATATGAAAGAACGCCGTTTGCACGTTTTTAATCATTTTTTCTTTTTGTTTTAGGTCGCATAGTTTTCGACTTATGATGAAAAATTAAAAAAAAATATCGTTCCCCCCTTATTTCCGAAGTTTGCAAAGAGAAAAATCGGAAATAATTCTATGTGATAGCAGTTTTTATAAAGATTACAGGAAAAACAAAACAATGTCTTAATATAGCACACTTTTTTAGAAATTATGAAATTTCTAAAAAAGTTAACATTAGTGGATATCGGTTAAGAGATGGCGCTGACTTAAAACTGCAATACTAATTTTATTATTCTACTCTGCAATGTGGTTTGTTGGTGCAATTATGATGGTACGGAACCCTCGGTGCGCGAGTCCGACTCGCTCTTGACCGGTTTTATTTGTTTACCCTTAAGCAAAAGAGAGAATATAGTTAGAGAGAGATTTACACTCGCGGTTATTAGTAAGTTCTAACTCTGAAACTGCACTAAGGGCACGTTTACACTGTATCATGACGATAGATAGTCGATATAGCATCATGGTACAGCTGTCGTCATTTTTTTAAGTAGTCAACAGGCGGTCAAGGCAAAGGAAACAGTCGAGAGACAGTCGGTTCAAGTCAAAGACCATGAATCGTTAGGTACTACATAAATCATTCAAAAATTCAAAATTCAAAATAATTTATTCAGTTTAGGCTGTTACAAGCACTTGTGATCGCAAACCCTAAGCGGGAGACCTTGTAACGAGAAGAACCGGCAAGAAACTCGTCAAGGGCTGCTTTTCTCCCTGTATATTCATACAGAGTGGTCAACATTGAAAAATTACCATCACATTTAAAGTGAGGTCATTTTACATTACAATAATTAACAAAAGTTTACACGCAATGGGTAGGTTGAAATTAATTACCTACTACAAATCAGATAGGTAATTGTGAGAGTAAATAACTTTCAATTCTAATATCGACGGGAATAAAGTAACAAGTAAAAATGTCCTACCTAAACCATTACTGTCGTCACGACTAAGTGAGAACGGGTAGACTGTCGTTCTACGGATGACAAAGTTACAACACACAGTTGTGATAGATGAATATACTACCCTTAAGCAACCATTTCTGTTTTCATTTTATCAAAACTGGATAGTAAGAACACGCTCTAAAACTGTAGAGAGATGCCCTAGTTTCTAGTGCAGACATTTGCGGCGCTCCGCTCGACAAATCCTCTTAACATGATCACGTCTGAAATTGTGCAGTTATGAAGTCTTAACAAAGTCAATAGACATATCCATAAATGCAGAAATATTATGAAATGAAAATAGTAATAAGTAGTGAACCTTCATAGAGCTTTCCTTTTAGGATACAGTTTAACTGCCGCCGTATAAAATAAACGACGAATAAGTTTATACCTAGTTTGACCAAAAATATTGCTTAGTAATTTTACTTCTTACGCTTTTGACGTAAGCGTCAATTCTTTAACAAACTATTTGGTTATTCTTAGTATAAACTTATTTTTCAATTATTTCTCATTTGTTCTTCTATAATTATTATAGTTTTAGTTTATTTTCGCTAGTCTAGTTTTATCCCTTTCCTACATTAACTATTTTCAAAACAAAATAAAAATAATTATAATATTTTTTTTCAATAATTATGTTTTCTTAATTTATTTATTTGCACATTTAATGAATGAACCACAAAACAGAAGCTTTGACTATTTGCAAATTTTACATTAGTATAATTTTCACGCTAGATGTCATCTGCGGTTACATTTGGCAGTTAGAGTTCCCAGTTAACCGCAGTCGGGCAATTTCCAAGTTAATTTTATTCGGAACTTCGGAACTGAGGCGAGCTAAGTTTGAACCAAGAATTTAGTGCTTTACAAACTTCCTGATTAGAAACTTTGGTTAATTTGCAATCGGATAACTAAGTTATGTGTGGAGGGATGTGCAGTAAGTTTACGTGCATGCCGCAATCAAGAACATAAACAGTGTACAGGTAACGTTACAACTAAATCACTAAAGAAGCAACTTAACTACTTGCAAAACGCTTGCTTGCAAAGTTTCTTGAACGAACATTAGATACTTAGCATACGTCATAGTTTTATGTTCACAGAACAAAGAGAAAAAATGTTCCCCCTAGGTTACGTTACTTCAATTCAAAGCTGTTTTGTCAGTCTACTCAACAGGATTTGTATAACAAACAAAACTTATTATTTGTTACTCCTCATTAAAACTTCTTTAAAAGGCTGATCTAGAAAAAAAATATGCTAAGGCTTTGGTATCGACAATACTGTTTCTTTGCCATGTTATTCAAGTAAAACCCGGCTTTATGATTGACAAAAGACCGCCGTAGGCCCTATCTTGCCCACTGGTATACAAAGTCACGGATCTTACAGAATCCGGCTTATGACATAAATCCTTGAAAGGTTTTACCAAGAAGCAGTAAGGTAGACTTGGGTGATAAAAATGAGAATATTTTATATGGAAGAACGTGGTCAAGTAATGGAACGAAAGTACAAATTAAACTCCTTTTAATTATTGTCGAAACAAAATATTTTAACAGTATTAAAAATCATAAAATGTCCAGTGATACGGAATAAATTGCAAAATGGCGATGGCAAACGCAGCAGCTAAAAACTTATTTAAAAACTTTCGTTAGAAAGTAGGTAACATCCTTAGTTAAAGATAAAAAAAACCGGCCAAGTGCAAGTCGGACTCGCGCTCGAAGGGTTCCGTATCAAAAAACGGAAAAAAACATGTTTGTTGTATGGGAGCCGCCTTAAATATTTATTCTATTCTGTTTTTAGTAATTTTTGTTAAGGGGGCAATAAAAATACATCATCTATGAAAATTTTAACTGTCTACCTGTTGTCGTTATTAATATAAAGCAAAAAACAGCAAAGAAATCACGTTTGTTGTATGGGAGTGGGAGCCCCTCTTAAATATTTCTATTATTATATTTTTAGTATTTGTTGTTATAGCGGCAACAAAAATACCTCATCTGTGAAAATCTCAACTGTCTAGCTATCACGGTTCATGAGATACAGCCTGGTGACAGACAGACAGACGGACGCGAAGTCTTAGTAATAGGGTCCCATTTTTACCCTTTGGGTACGGAACCCTAAAAACTATGGTAACTATATCTACCTACGTTATACTCAAGTCTACGGTTTCTTGAAGCTGTAAAAAAATCAAACTTCTAAGTTTAAGTAAAAAAAAGATACTGCCATTTATGTCGCAAAAAACACCTATTTCGACACTTTCAAGGGAATCAAAATTCATAGGGTACTTCCCGTTCACCTAGAACTATGAAATTTGGCAATTAATATTGTCACTACAAATACCTACAGGGAAAAATCTAAAAACCATACATTTGTAATTAAATCATAAACATATTATAGTCTTTATTAATTACCAACTGTACGGAACCCTCGGTGGACGAGTCCAACTCGCACTTGTCCGCTTTTTTTATTTATAGAGTGCCTTATATTTGATTTTTAATTATTACACAAAGAGCATTATTGTTACCAAATTTCATTTAACTTCCTGAAAAGTTGTAAATATTATCTTTACAACACGAGACTTGTAAGTCTGACACTGCAGAGATTAAACTGTAATTTGAGACCAAGTTGCTGGGAGTATACTTTGCGTGTTAAAATGTACTTATAAGTAATGATATGAGAATCTTAAGTAGATTTTCATTTGTCTCTGACGTACGTAGACTGGTCTTATAGGCTTTTTAGAGAAATTTTACTGAAATATGGACAGTACCTACGAAAGGTACATTTTACGTTTATTAACAAATCAAAATAAGTTGGTTTGTTTTTTACGTAATATTTTAATATAAAGAAAAGTTCTTTCAATACAAAAAGAATTTAAACTTTAAAAATTTATATAAATATAGGTAAATGTATGTACATGTAAGTTTTATGTTTAGGGTTTGTCCTGAAATTTATATCCAAGCCAGTAACCGTTGTATATATACACATCAACTTTGTCTAGGGATACACGTGTTATTTTCATACAAACGAGGTAACTTTGAAGCCTTGGTTTTCTTCCAGGGATGTACCGTGCTGTAATCTGATGATGGCCGTCCAGGGACTGAATGGAGTAGATTCAGATCGCTATACACACCCAACTGATCTGATCAGCATTCTAAAAGATTAATGGGTTAGAGTTCTGAGTTTGAGGATTTCCATACATTTTCATGCTATTTTCGCGGTTTTTTTAAACATGTCCATTACGTATTTAGAATGTTGGTCAGATCAGTTGGGTGTGTATAGCGATCTGAATCTTCTCCATTCACTCCCTGGATACCGTAATCAGATCACACCACAGTACATCCTTGGCAGGAAACCAAGGCTTCAAAGTTACCTCGTTTGTATGAAAATAACAACTGGTATCCCTAGACAATTTGATGTGTGTATTTAAAGATAGATTAGTTAACTCATACAACAATAAAAAATGTATTCAATGTTCTCGATTTCGATCGTATTGAAGCAAAGAAAAAAATTAATTTTTTTCTGAATTTTTAATCTGAGAGAGTTCTTACTCTCGTATCTCTAGACGAATAAGTAACGACTCGAGTAAAACTTGCAATTTACAAATGCTTCTAATATTTTATTCACAAGCAATTTATAGTAAAATTCATCTTAAGTTTTAGTGCATTTAATATTAATTTATACTAAAAATTGCACTTTAGACGTACAATTGCATGTGATTATAATATTAGAAGCATTTGAAAATTGCAAGTTTTACTCAAGTCATTACTTACTCGTCTACATTGCCTCTTACGTTATGTAGTTAAAACATATTTTTGATTACATCTCCTTGTTACAATGTTTTACATAGTAACCCAAAAATGTTAATAGCAAGTCACCGGGTACCCTGGGCTACTCAGACCCTTCTCGGCTGTCCGCTTCGATAATTTCAGTATCTTGACGGGCTTGCTGATGATCGATGAGCATCCAATCCGGATGAAGTGGTATTTGACAATCTTCGACCGATAGATTTTGGTAATATTAATTACTGATTGTTGAGAAATATTTTATCTTTTTAACCGACTTCAACAAAAGGAGGAGGTTCTCAATTCGATTGTATGTTTTTTTTAATCGTTGTTCGCGCGTATCTTTGACATTTATGGACCGATTTTGATGATTCTTTTTTTGTTCGATTGAGTTTGCTTGCGAAATGGTCCCATTTATTTTTTTTTTTAAATCGGTCAAGTAGTTTTCAAGTAATCCTGAAAATACTATGATTTTGCATCAATTACCTTGACGACTTTGTTATTTATGAACCGAATTAGATGAAGATTTTTGTGTTGGAAAAGGGATACCTTTGGTGTAGTCATTTTAACCGACTACAAAAAAATAAGGTTCTCAGTTTGACCTGTATATAGTATGTTTCTCCGCGATTATCTCACGTTTGGCTGAGCCGATTTTTCTACCTAAATAATATATTTACCTACCGTACCTAATACAGAAGGTACTGACACTAAAAATAAACAAATAAAAAATTGTTTAAAAACAAAAAAACCCACTTCAAAAAAAACCTGCCTCTAAAAAGCAAGAAATAATATTCAAATCATTAGATACGCATTATAACGTCTATTGAAGTCGGGTGGGGATTATTAGAATAAAAAAAGGAAGTTGTACTTCCCGTATCTATGGGCAACAGCGTCGCTTAACCAGTTTGCAACAAAATTCGTGTGCGCGCGTATCGCCCTGCACGAACTAAACGTATGTGACAGCGGGCGCGGCGTGCAAGCGATTTTAACCTTAGCAGTGGTTAAGCGACGCTGTTGCCCATGGTACGTACGATACGTTCGTACCCACCCGACTTCAATAGACGTTATAATGCGTATCTTAATGATTTGAATATTATTTCTTGCTTTATAGAGGCAGGTTTTATTTGAAGTCGGTTTTTTTGTTTTTAAACAATTTTTTTTATTTTTATTATTCGTTCAGCACTGAGCGCTGAAGAAATAAGAAATTTAAAAAATCCGGCCAAGTGCGAGTCGGACTCACGCACGAAGGGTTCCGTTTTGTTTCCGAACGGCAAAAAAAACACGTTTGTTGTGGGAGCCTCACTTAGATATTTATTTTACTCTGTTTTTGGTGTTTATTTTTTTATAAGGCAACAGAAATACATTATCTGTGAAAATTTCAACTGTCTCGCTAGTTATCACAGTTTATAAGATACAACCTAGTGACAGACAGACAGACAGACAGTGGAGTGGAGTCTTAGTAATAGGATCCCGTGTTTACCTTTGGGTGCGGAACTCTGACAAATAACAAGAAATTAGAAAAAACAAAATGGTGACGCGGAAGAATTCTAAAATTATTTTATAAGCGTACTGCATCTAGCTTTTAACGACTTGATAAAGCGGCGGTAAAACAAAAAATAGCCCTGTAACTCTGGCTTATCCGCAAAGTAAAAAGAATTTAATTGTTGAAGCAACAAAGGCACTTCTTATCTGGCACAAAGCTCTGAAGGAGGCCACGTCACGGCGAAGACAGCAGTAAGCTGCGCCGACTTTATTGTGCTCAGTTGTATAGGTAGATATAGTATATAGAATTGCTAACTAATAGCACAGTTTAACACACAAAGCTGTGCTTATAGCATAGCTGGATCAGCTGGATTAAAAATTAAATATTTATTTTATTGACTGTACCAATATATCAAAATTAACCTAACCTGTAATGGTTAAATTAATCTAACCATTACAGCCTGGAGAGAGCCACACACTCACAATGTTATTGAATTTATTTTGAAGTCCAACACGATGGTTATTTTGAGGTCCAACAAGTTCATTCAAACCCTAAATGGCTTAAATAAATGGGGTTCAAATTTTGTATGAAAAAATAATACGGAAATAGGAACAGGAACTATGTAGAAAGGGTACGGGAAGAACGAACAAGAACGGGATGTCCTTCTAATATATAAATGTGAGTGTTTGGATGTTTGTTGGTCAATCTTACAAATAGTAAACAGTACAAATTCTGATGAAAATCTGTATATTAATTGCTTGGGTTGGGTGGGATACAAATATGTAAAGGATCACTTTTAAATGACATAAACAAAAATATACACAAGATAAAAAGCAACTGAAAGCCAACTCCAACTATGCTTACTTACATTTCAGTGTCTAGCAAACAATAGCCAGCTATATCCTACTGTAAAGTAGCTATGGATACCACACTCATTAAGCCGAAGCGAGTAGGTAATTGAACAATGGCACGTCAGCAACACATAATTTCAAGTCAGCGTAGTGTCAGCATAAATCTGACGAGATACATTGCATGCAGTTTCAGTGTTGCCATATAATAAATAATAGTACAATATGGTGCGTCAATAGAAGGAATTACTGTACAGGTGCATACATTTCTTACATTTTTGTGGATGTTTTTCATAGAACAACGGTATCAAATAGCTGAACGCGTCTTTTAATGCCATGTCATGCCAATTCAGTGTTTTTAAGTAGGATTGAAACTATGTGATAATGCTCTATTGGCGAAATAAAGTTTTAAGCACCAAGCCCACTAACTTTTACTTATTTCATTATACCTAATTGTTAAAATGGAAATGACTTTCTAAAATGTTGTTAAATTCAATAAAAAACACACATTAAAAATCATTACAGAAAGTTCAAAGCCTCAATATTACCAGCCCACAGAATTTTTAAACCGCTCTCGCCGTTAAAAGGTCAGAAATGAGAAATGGCGCGAACAAACCACGTTCACTTCGGCTGTAAAACGGTCGCGAGGGCTGCGACCGGCCGATAGCCGGTTTTTGCCGGTTTTATCCGGTTCCAACTGCATTTTTCATTGGGAAAAAAGACTTGTGGGGTGAAATATTTCACCGCTTTGTTTTATAGCTGGGGTAGGCTCTATTAGTTTTTTTTGTGTTTGGTTTTGTTGTTTGTGGAAATACCTAGAATTTCATCATTGAGTTCCTGTGGCCTTCTTCCAGCTCCATCATCAGATCAGCTCAGTGAAAGCATAATATTGCATTGCCTTCCATTTCTGACCTATGTTCAAAGTTTCAAGCTCTTCGGGAAGCTATTTGACCGAGCGAGCACGAAGTGCGAGCGAAGCGTCTCTGCTTCAGCTTGGGCAAAAATTCTATCGTATGTCCGGCTGTCTGTTCCAGCCTACAGGTCACATTTCTCAACCGATTCTTGTGAAAATTTGTGAGCAGGATTGAAAATTATGTGGAATTTTTTTGTCGAGCCAGTTTTTTGAAATTTTTCAAAATGGCGGAGATATGTTAAAAAGCAGATTTCAGTCCGTTTTCCAGCTCTGCCTGTTTTCCTCTACAGGTCGCATTTTTCAACCGATTCTAGTAAAATTTTGTAAGCTGGTTTAAAAATGATGTATATTTTTTTATCAAACCAGTTCATTGAAATTCTTCAAAATAGCGGAGATATGTTAAAAAAACCTATTTCAGTCCGGTTTTCCAGCGCTGTTTGTTCTCCTCTACAGGTCGCATTTCTCAACCGATTCTCGTGAAATTTTGTGAGCAGGTTTGAAAATAATGTAAAATTTTTTGTCACGCCAGTTTTTTGAAATTTTGCAAAATGACGGAGAAATGTTAAAAATACATATTTCAGTCCGGCTTTCCAATGCTGTCTGTTCTCCTCTACAGGTCGCATTTCTCAACCGATCCCGGTGAAATTTTGTGGGCAGATTTAATAAATTAATAAAAATTTTTTGTCACACCAGTTTTTTGAGCTTTTTCAAAATGACGGAGAAATGTTAAAAATACATATTTCAGTCCGGCTTTCCAGTGCTGTCTGTTCTCCTCTACAGGTCGCATTTCTCAACCGATTCTCGTGAAATTTTGTGAGCAGGTTTGAAAATAATAGAGAATTTTTTTGTCACGCCAGTTTTTTGAAATTTTTCTAAATGACGGAGAAATGTAAAAAAATCATATTTCAGTCCGGATTTCCGGCGCTGTCTGTTCTCCTCTACAGGTCGCATTTCTCAACCGATCGCGGTGAAATTTTGTGAGCAGATTTGATAAATATATAGAATTTTTTTGTCGAGGCAATTTTTCGAATTTTATTAAAATGACGGAGATATGTAAAAAAACATATTTTATTCCAGCTTTCCGGCTGTTTGATCTCCTCTACAGGTCGCATTTCTCAACCGATTCTGGTGAAATTTTGTGAGTAGGTTCGATAATTATATTTAACTGTTTAGTCAAGCCAATTTTTCCAAATTTATAAAAAAAAAAATTCACCTATTTGAAAAATTATCAAAATTGGAAGCACCATCTAGCTGTGAATACTAACGTACCTACTGTGTGTTTTGAAAACTTCATGGCGACATTTTATTTTATTTTATCGCGAGGTCTACAGCTCACGGAGCCACTAGTATAAAATCGTTCGCAAACTTTGTGGAGAAACAAACAAACAAACAAACGAGAAAGCAATCTAATAAAAACGTGTTAAAAACGTGTTAACATTACATAACGATGACTAAAGTACCTGTTAAGTATCTTTCTTGATTGTTTTTGGGAATTATTGAAAATCACTGCCTAAGCCTTGCTGCAGAAGAAACGGAACGCATCTAAACGAGATGTGTTTGCGCCGACCACCGCAAGCGGCGCCACTGTACGACACCTTCGAAAACGCGCCGAAAGAGGATGGCCGCCGCTCTGCCGTTCTGAACTTATTTTAATTCATATTTCAATAAATACCACCGTGCACGTGTGTGATTCATTCTAATATTATCCCCGGGGTATTCAGTGAACCTTTTGTGAACTCAGACCATTGATACACCTTATCCAAAGTGCTGTTGTGAAACCCGGCTACCGGCATCAAAAGCAGTTGCAAGTTGGTAAGTGAATTTATCAATAGTTGCCTAAACATCAAGAAGATCCGAACAAAGCTCCGGAGCGTTAATTGTTAAATATCTTTCTATCTGTCTGTCTATCTAATTACAGTCCAGTCAAAAATTAATCTCCAAGTGGCACGCCCGTTTGCCGCCACAATTTCTGGTCACTTCGAACCGGATTTATTATATTTATCCGATACCGATTATATTTTGATAATATTTATATTTGTTGAAATTGATTATCTCTCATATATCTATCATATATTTTTTGTTTTACAATTGCGTCGTTGCACTGCATACGCAGGTAGTTCGATTGGGCGAGTCCAATTTTTAATATTGGTGCGAATGTGTAGGTAGGTACCTACGAGTACATTCTGGTACATTCTACACCTTCCGGAACAGTGACTGCGCATTCTCATTTAAAAAATGGACCCACAAAATAAAATGGCTAAAATCAGTGAAGAAAGTGAATTAGATAAACACTTATTAATAAGATTAGAAACCTTAACTTTTAAAAAGGAATATTTGTTTAATAAATTACAAAAAGTTTACAACTTGTCAAAAGAAATTCGTTTTGACAACTTAGATTCTATACAACGTTTTTTGGTACAGTATTCGGAACTTGACGACGTTCGTCACGATTTCGGAAATATTATTTCGGAAATATTTTCAATTGAATTACAATTAGAAACAACATCTAAACCATCGACTAGTGCTTTAGATAGCTTTGATGAAATTTACTTTATCTGCAAACGAGTTGCAATGAATTGTAGCAAGTTAGACCAGCACCCTGATTATCTAAAAATAAACTAATTAGCGACCGGTTTCATTCCACATACATTGCTACTTTTCTCTGGTATGTTTTTTTTTTAATCCAAAAAGAAGTAGCAATGGATCACTATAATCTATGAACTGCAACCGGTCGCTAGGTGGTTTCTAATTAGATAATCAGCCCGCAGGAGTCAAACACAAAAATGTCATATCGTGAAAATGATAATTTTGTACGACCGTCATTACCTAAACTTACTTTATTTGAATTTGACGGACAATTAGAAAATTGGCCCACATTTTATGACACTTTTGTATCTTTAATTCATAATCGTAATTTTGATAACATAGACAAGTTTTACTATCTTTTGTCATGTGTTAAGGGTCCTGCTTTGAATTTAGTGAAGAATCTTCCTATCACTGCTAGTAACTACGAGGTAGTATGGCAAAGCCTACTGAATAAGTACCAAGATAAGCGAGCATTGTTAGGTAGGTATTTAGACAGGATGTTGAGTTTCACACCACTGACGAAAGATAATACAAATAATTTAAGCTCATTTATAGAAACATTTGATCACTCATTAAAAGCAATTAAAGCTTTAGATATAGAAAATTTAGATGACTATTTGTTTTGTCACATTGCTTTGCGGGGCCTTGATAATCACACTAGAAAACTTTTTGAAGAAAGTCGTGATCAAAATGCATTGCCGTCATTTACTGAATTAATCAATTTTGTTAATAAACAAATTAAAGTTCTGGAACATACGTTCCCGACTACTAGCTCCTGGCCTACAAATAACTCGAATAAAATTAAGTCACAAAATAATTTTACTCCTAATTTAAACAAAGTAAATACTGTACAACAAAAACAAAATTCTTATAATAACAACAAATATTCACGTTCTAATCTACCAACTTCGAAAATAAATTTAACTACCTCCCGCAACGACACACAAAATAAATTTAATATTACTTGTGCACATTGTTCTAAAGATCACATGATTTATCGTTGTAATTCATTTAGGCAAATGCCTGTATCTGAAAGGGTTAACCGTGTTAACACTTTAAATTTATGTACTAATTGTTTAAAGAGCGGCCATGATTCAAAAACTTATAAAAGTAGTTTAACCTGTGGCGTTTGTTTGTCACCTCATCACTATCTGTTACATCAGAATGTGAGTGTCGGACCAATGTCGGCCGTGCCGACTCCGACGACGTCTCAAATTATCTCGGGAGGCGAAGCGGCCGTGCCGCCTGCGCCTCGCGCTAACGCGCTTGTGAGCGGTGCCTCGTGTAAACACTCCGTGAGTGTCGAGTCATCCGCTACAAACGAGAACTTTCATTCCGTGAATGAAATCGATGTTAAATATGGAGTGGTGTTAGGGACAGCACGCATAGATGTCACTGATATTAGCGGCCAGTTACAGAATTGCCGTGCAGTTCTGGACTCGGGCGCGCAAAGTTCGTTTATGACTTTAGATTGTGCTCAACGTTTGGGCTTACGACGACGCAAGTGTCCGTTCACGGTGTCCGGACTCAGCGGCGAAGTCGTAAAAAATTTAGGTATGGTTACGTGTGAAATAAAACCGTGTGATGCGGACGTTCCGACTTTCACGGCTGATATGGTGATAATCACCAGGGTATCTTCAGATATGCCTAATGTTTCTTTTCCGTGTGACGTCATCAGTAAATATCAAGGTTATAATTTAGCTGATCCCCAATTCTACGAAAATTCTTCGGTAGATATTTTGTTGGGAAATGATATTGTTTCAGAATTAATTAAAAATAAACCGATCACTATTCAGTCTAATATTCCAAACCTTATTGAAACCGTTTTTGGTTTTGTCGTTAGTGGCAAATTGTACTATGAAAATAAATTACAATCTCAGAATTTTCATTTAACAATTACCGAAAATAATTTAGATAAAACTTTGCGAAGTTTTTGGGAAATTGAAGAGTTGCCGAGTAAACCGGTATCGAGCCCGCTCGATCAGCTGGCGGAGAAGATTTTTGTTAATGAACATAAACGCGACACTTGCGGTAGGTACATCGTGCCATTGTTATTTTCCGAGAAACCGGACTTGGGCGATTCGCGCGCGGTCGCCGAGCGTAGATTATTAAATACCGAACGTAAACTCTCTCGTACTCCCGTATTACAGCAAGCTTATAATGATTTCATGTCTGAATATGAACAACTCGATCATATGGAGTTATACACCGGTAGTGAACCGAGTAAATATTTTATACCGCACCACAGTATATTGCGACCGAGCAGTACGTCAACTCCTTTGCGAGTAGTATTTGATGCGTCTGCGAAATCAAGTAATAATATTTCTCTCAATGATATTCAGCTTGCCGGTCCAAATTTATATAATGACATTGGTTCAATAATAATAAATTTCAGATTATTCTAATATTGTTTCGCAAGCGATATTTGTAAAATGTATCGAGCTATTTTAATTCGAGAAAGTGATCGTAAATATCAGCATATTTTATATAGATCATCAGTGGATGAGCCTATAAAGATTTTTGAATTAAAAAGCGTCACATACGGAATCCGTAGTTCACCGTTTCTTGCCATACGTACTTTATTGCAGTTAACCAGCGATGAAGGCGAACGTTTCCCTTCCGCTGCGCGCGTTATTCAAGAAGGAATCTACATGGATGACATTTTGTGGTCCTGTAAGTCATTTTCCGATGCTTGCACGTTGCAAGACGAATTAATAAATTTATTAGAATGCGGTGGTTTCGCGTTAAAAAAGTGGTCTAGTAATTGTCATAAACTATTAGATCGCATTCCTCTAGAAAATCGCGAACACGCTATCTCTTTTAATAAAGACCATAATGACATTTCAATAAAGTTACTTGGTCTACAGTGGGCTCCATTAGAAGATGCCTTTATGTTCACAGTAAATAAAAGTGACCCAGTAACTACAAAGCGCTCTGTTTTGAAAATATTAGCTTCCATTTATGACCCCGTGGGTTTTATATCTCCTTGCACTTTTGTAGCCAAAAGTATTCTTCAAGAACTCTGGAAGATAGGATTAGCGTGGGATGAACATCTACCTACTGATATGTGTAAAAAATGGTTAGAATTTCTATCCCAGTTGTCGCTGTTAGCCGAGTTTAAAATTGAACGTCACGCCTTACTGCCTAATCAGACTGAGTGTGATCTAGTGGGATTCTGTGACGCTTCCTCGAAAGGTTACGCTGCGTGCATTTACATAATTTCGCGTAGTGATGGGGTAGTGAAATCCAGATTGCTCATTTCTAAAACCAAGGTAGCTCCCGTAAAACCGTTAACCACACCTAGATTGGAACTTATGTCTGCCGTTTTATTAAGCAAACTAATGCAATACGTTTGCAGTATCTTATCTCGTGTTAACGTTACCAACGTTACGGCTTTAACAGATTCTTCCATAGTGTTGGCGTGGATACAGACAGAGCCATATAAACTTAAAACATTTGTGTGTAACCGTGTTATACAAATAATTGATTCTTTACCGCCTCATTTATGGCGTCATGTGAACAGTGAAAATAATATCGCCGACGTCTGCTCCCGTGGAGTGTTGCCTAGCGAACTGCTTGCCATGACCGCGCGGTGGTTGGAGGGCCCCGCGTGGCTGTGTGACAATAGACAGAACTGGCCTATTGATACATTTTATAATAAAGAAGGCGATTTTATTTCAGAATTGAAACCTAATTCTGCTTCGGTAAATTTAATTTCACAAAAACCGGATGTTACCGAGTCTAAATTCGAATTCTTAGAAAGAATATTAAATCAAGTTTCTTCTTTTTCAAAATTACAAAGGACGATAGCTCGCATTATTAGATTATTTCGTAAAAAAAATGATAAAGTCAACACTAGTATATTTTTTTTTTTTTATTTAATTCTTAATGCACAATTGTACAATGGCGGACTTAATGCCTTTGGCATTCTCTACCAGTCAACCTTAGGGTGATGTGGAGACTTTGTGTGGTAGGGTGCACAACCAGGGTAAATAAGAAAAATAAGAAATAATATTATATAACTACATAATATAGATATATACTTTCTTAGATATTATATATAAATAATTATTAATATAATATATGTATATATATATATGTATATATATATATATATATGTATATATAAATAGGTATATATATATATAAGTTATCAACGAATATCAATATTCAAGAACGATCTGCTTGCTCCGTGAGGAATTTGCGTAACTTAGTCTTAAACGAGTACCGACTGGTGGACATTCTGATGTCAAGAGGGAGCGCGTTCCACAGTAAAATAGGATAAACGAAGAAAGAAGAGTGTATGGTATCGGAGTGATGAGAGGGACAGCTAAGTAGACGGTTAGAAGAGGAACGAAGAGATCTGTCATGAGTAGAAGATAAGTATTGGAAATGCGAAGTGAGATAAGAGGGAGCGTTAGGGGAGCTTAATAGAGAAAATAGAGTGGTCAAAGCCCGCATACTTCTGCGCTGCCGAATGGGCAACCATTTTAGCTGCGATCGGTGTGCGGACACATGATCGTACTTACGGAGATTAAAGACGAATCGAATGCAGTTATTCAGAAGACGGTCGAGTTTATTAAGTAGATCTGCATTCAGGTCGAGGTAGCACACATCACCATAGTCGATAATAGGGAAAATTAAGTATATCTGTTTTAACAATTCATGACTTAAATGAAGCTCATGATTGTTTATTAAAGTTAGTTCAAGGCAGTTATTTTGAAGGTGAAATTAAAGCCTTATCCAAAGGTTCCACCTATATTCCGTCCTTAAGAAAATTATCTCCATTTCTAGACGAGCGTAACTTCCTCAGGGTGGGGGGTCGTATATCCCACTCTGAATTATCTTATAATGCAAAGCATCCAATATTGTTACCGAAGCGTAGTAGGTTTACTTTACTTTTAATTGAGTATTTACATAAAATTCATTTACATACAGGTCCTCGGACCTTACAAAATATAATTAATCAAAATTATTGGATATTATCAGCTCGCAGTGTCATTCGATCTATATTGTCTAAATGTAAAGTCTGTTTTAAATGTAATCCGACACTTATGCAACCGAAAATGGCAGACTTACCGCCAAATCGGTTGGCACCTAATAAGATATTTGAACACGTAGGTATTGACCTGGGAGGACATTTTATTATTAAAGAAAGTTTGCGTCGAAACGCAAAAACTAGTAAAGCATATTTAGCACTTTTCGTGTGCTTTTCGACTAAAGCCGTTCATTTGGAAGTCTTATCTTCACTATCGGCGGATTGTTTTCTAGCTACTTTGGATAGATTTGTCTCCCGACGCGGTCTGTGCGCATGTATATATTCTGATTGCGGAACAAATTTTGTTGCTGCTAGTCGACATTTAAACGAAGTTCAACAGTTTCTGATAAATGAACGTAATCAGAATGACATTACGGATGGTTGTGCTCAGCGTAAAATTAATTGGAAGTTTAATCCACCCAGCGCTCCGCACATGGGCGGGCTTTGGGAAGCCGGTATAAAATCCGCCAAGTATCACCTTGTGCGTGCTGTAGGCGATAAAGCTTTGACTTTTGAGGAGCTTGCTACAATTTTTTGCAAAATCGAAGCGATAATGAATTCGCGGCCTTTATGTGCTTTGCCTGCAAGCGATAACCCAAACGAATTTAATGTTTTAACCGCAGGTCATTTTCTTGTAGGTAAGAGTCTGACTGCTGTACCAGAATATAATTTTAAGGACGTTCCTATCAGTCATTTGTCACGTTGGCAATATTTACAAAATTGCTCTCAATTATTTTGGAAAAGGTGGAGTAGTGACTACTTAAACTCTCTTCAACAGAGAGCAAAATGGTTCACTTCCCCACCCAACTTAAAAGTAGGAGACTTGGTACTTGTCAAGGATGATCAAGCTCATCCTTGCAATTGGCCCCTTGCTAGAATTGAGAATGTGCATCCTGGTTTAGACGGTGTTGTTCGAAAAGTAACACTACGTTCCAAAAACAATATCTTTCGAAGACCAGTTGTAAAACTAAGCCCCTTGCCTTACGTTAATTAAATTTGCAATAACTTAGTTACTATTTATCTTCAGTTATTAAAATTATTATTAAGTATGTATATTTTTTACTGTAACTTAGTTATCATTATATTTATTAATTTTGAATCTTATTGGGAAAGCCTCATGATGCTTTCGGTGGGGGGTGTTAAGTATCTATCTTGATTGTTTTTGGGAATTATTGAAAATCACTGCCTAAGCCTTGCTGCAGAAGAAACGGAACGCATCTAAACGAGATGTGTTTGCGCCGACCACCGCAAGCGGCGCCACTGTACGACACCTTCGAAAACGCGCCGAAAGAGGATGGCCGCCGCTCTGCCGTTCTGAACTTATTTTAATTCATATTTCAATAAATACCACCGTGCACGTGTGTGATTCATTCTAATATTATCCCCGGGGTATTCAGTGAACCTTTTGTGAACTCAGACCATTGATACACCTTATCCAAAGTGCTGTTGTGAAACCCGGCTACCGGCATCAGAAGCAGTTGCAAGTTGGTAAGTGAATTTATCAATAGTTGCCTAAACATCAAGAAGATCCGAACAAAGCTCCGGGGCGTTAATTGTTAAATATCTATCTATCTGTCTGTCTATCTAATTACAGTCCAGTCAAAAATTAATCTCCAAGTGGCACGCCCGTTTGCCGCCACAGTACCAATACAATATCATGGATTTTCATTATTAGTGAAGTATTAAATATTACTATCCAAATAGGGACCTCCGTATCAAAAGCTAGAATGTCGAAACCAATGTTGCCACTTCTTGATTAAAACCAAACTTTTGTAATTAAACCGTTACATTATAGAATTTTCAGGCGTCTAAGTTGTAGGTATCCTAGATCGAAACCATGGCCGTTTTCAATTTTAAACTGCCCTAAATTGGATCCTTAATAGCGCTTAACATCTCCCTGACTTCTAAAGAGTTTTTTTATCTTGTCTTTAATAATACATAATACATATAAGTGATCAAACAAAAAAAGCGAATGTCATCCAACATTGTTAGTACCATTTCTAATAATATCGACCCAAAGTCTAATCACGAACGAACATCTTCCATAACTATGAGTTTTCTTGCCCAACCAGAAAAAAATAAAAATCGGTAGCCACCACCGGTATACCATCCATCATGTCGCCGCTGACTCATACCGGCGATATCCGCTGTTCCGCCCCTAATCACCTCACTTCGAGGTGTATTAGTAAATTAGCACATAATCACTTAAAGCACCCTAATACCACCAACTAATTTTAAGCAAGAACTTTGTCTTGGAAGAAAATTATAAGAGGTAATTAATCTTATCTGAAAAACCTTAAAATCTACTATTTTTAATAGAAAACGAAAAATGTTTTTATAAAAGATTTTTTCAAATTTAATTTTAGTAGAAGCATTTTAGTTTAATTACGGAAAAAATGATGGTTATTTGAAAGTTATTAAAAGTTGCAGTACTCAAAATGTTGGAAAGGTAATTTTATTATATTGTATTGTTATAATTTAATTCGAGTTAAGAATAATTGTTTTGATTGATGTGAATATTTTTAGTCTTCATTTTTTTTAATTCATTCGATGACTTTTGTATTAAATTAATATTGTACGAGTATTACACAGTGACTTAATTAGAAACTTTTTTGCTATCCTCTGCAATTACCAAAATCTATTTTTTTTTTATTAAGAGTGCCTTTTAACGGATTGGACAGTTACGATTTTAATCACGACACAAGAAGTAATAATATTATGCTGCTGGTGACCCAAATCACAATTATGAAATGACACACTTGACATAAATAGTCAAGAGAATTACAGTACGTAATTCTGTTGACTCTTTATGTGAAGCAGCGTATAGTAGGTAAGTATTATCTAAATGATATTTTTAATCATAACGTAGCGCAAGAACTATTAGTTCCATCATGCAACGGACACGGAAGTGGCTGGCAAAGAGATTCTGTAGCAATCTTTCGAAATGAAGGCTTCTTTTTATGCAGCAAGTTTAATAACTCGCTAAGCGGGCGATAGAGAGCGATCAACGTGACGTCACGTAATCCCACTCTGATAGATATGATGACGTGGCGTGGCTCAACTCAAACGCACTACCATGAAATCTCGAAGCAAAATCGCTTTCGTGCGACATTCACGCTCACATCGCACAAGTATGTTCTTTCAAACGAGAACCTTTTATCCATCTTTCTTTTTTGCATAGTTAACTTTTGATAAAACTGTTAAAATGTTTAGCAGTACATAATAACAGCCCTGCTCACGTCGCGTGTCACTTCGCTATCCGCCACTTCACGTGGTCAGGTCGTTACACGGTTTTGATTACAAGAACGATACAAAAGTGAAAGAATACGAAGGCCGATGTGAGAAAGATAGATGAAAAGATATAAGCCGTATTATTAATAATTATTAATATAACTTGTATATAAGTGAGAATGAGAACCGGTGTTAGGGTCTTAGGATTGCCTGGTAATCCCAGACGGTAAAGACTAGTATCCCTGTATTTTTGGAGGGATACCTAAATATACGGATTTTCTTTGCACAATCAATAAATTATGATATCGGAATATTTTCGCTGCCGTTGCCAAGTGGATAGACTTGAGAAATTTGTATTGATAGATGATTCCGAAGGTACAATTTTCTACCTTAGTTTAGTACTTTTCAATAGTTATTTTCAATTTTATCTAGTAGTGCAAACGTGGCTTGTTTTGAAAGTCCAGTAAAGTAGTTTCAGGTCCTTGGATATCCAATAAATTAATATTATGATATCCTAGTTAAACCGTGTCCATGTTCCATGTTAAAAATAAATAAAATGTCTTCTTACCTTATCACAACTTTCGTGTTATTTATAAAAAAATCCGTTAGCCATGAAAGTATGGTAACTGACTCATGTTAGACCAAAATAAAATTTAAAACTTCAACCACACATGGCTCGTAAATATGAAATACATCCAACTAAAACTTATTAAAAGGGCACAAAACTAAAATGAGGAAAGAACAAAAAGTGCCTTTCTTTCCCCAACTCAATTCTCCAACTTTATACAAAGGGCTTTATAGTCACAAAAGTGAGAAATTGAAATGTGACTTCCATTGTACTGTTCTCTGAAAGTACCCAAATGAAAGCTTACTGCCTTCCCAACGAGAAGTTTTCAACTTGAGATGATTATTCGATGTTATGACTTTGTCAAAGCTCATGTAAAAAGTAGCTTAAGTTTCAAACCAATAATAAAATCAGGTTTAATGCGATACACGCAGCTGCGTCTGTGCTTCGTTTTGATTGTTTCCTATTTCAAAACACTTTCGTATGTGTTAGATTTTCTTTAATTATGAGTTTAGTATGAATAACTGTATAGATTCTAAATATTTTCTGAAATTTAATTTACAAAGAATTCATTTGAATTTGTTAAAAGATGTGAAACGAACATCCCTGTTACCAAATGTTTTATTTCCGGTTGGCGAGTGGCGCCACTAGGGTATTTGCCCGTAATGGCGGACAGGCTTGGCGTCGGTCGGTAGTATCGTTTGGACCGTTTTTGAGGATAGATGTTCTTGTTACTAATGTTACTGTTCAAGAAATAAACAATAATTCTTTGAAATATTAAACGTTGTTTGCTTTATCTTCGCCTGATTTTTATATCAGAAGTGAGATAAAGTCAAACGCCCACAAAACAGGGCTTTGGAGTAATAGTTTTATAGATAACGTAAAGCGGACTCGGTCAAAGACGAAAAGTGACAGCTATAATATCTAATAATAATTATTAATATATTTTTTTTTATTTTCTATCGAGCGCGGCTGAGCGACGACCACAGGTGAATATACGCGACGACTATGGTCACCCTTTGCATCTCGTCCACGTCGTATACGAGCAAGTGGTAAAAGGCGGAGGGAGGCCAAGATTACGCATCTCATCGGCAGAATCAATCACAATTCACAGGCCAGTGTTTTATATATATTTTTTTTCCCTTTTCTGCATTAAAAAAAAGTGTAAGATTTGTTTTTTTTTTCCGTGTTAGACTTCTCGGAAGGAATTAATTAATTTTGAAATGCTGTTCTTGCTTGATTAAATGACAATAGCGTAAACCATTGTAATAAAAACATTAAAAAACAACAATTTAACAAAAATTGTTAACATTTTTTCCCCTTCTCGTTATTACTTTCATCTTATATTAGCAATAGCTTATGATTTACATTCCGGTTTGTGTGCATTCAATATGATGTATATTGTAATTTTATTTTCCTGCCGATTTTTCTATACTTTAAAATCTCCTATTCCACATGCAGTGGATACTATGAATATTCTGTTAATGATAAATAATAATATTTTTATCTCAAATGACTTATATATCAGTAACCTTGAAGTCTTATAACTGGATTTTTTTTGGTTGTGCTAAAAGTTACTTGTTTATTTCTAAAGGAATCATTTTATTGATTATAATAATATAACTTAGGTATAATAGAATCAGAATGTGTTTAGAAATAATAACATTTATTTATAATATTACTAACTTTATAAATGAAATATAAAACAATATACTATCCATTTTTGTCTAATACTTGCAATAACTAAAAACTCTTTTTATCGGATAATGATTCTGCGCGGTGATGGCTTTTTCAGATCTTAAAAAAAAAAAAACAAGATTGATGCTGCAACAGAACTGCTGGTTGATCGTGGTCGCAGACAGAGCACAATCGTCGTGGTGCGGAGTTGCCTGCTGCGGAGGAGCGGAGCGGAGCGGAGTAACAGCGGGCGCACGGTGCGCCACCAGCGCCACAGCAGCGAGCGCGTGAGGCGCCGCAGCAGGGTGGCAGCGGCCACGCGGGGCACGGCAGCAGCGAGCGCGTGGGGCGCCGCGACAAGCTGGCAGTGAAGGCGCGGGGCGCACCAGATCAGCGAGCAGCGTATGGTGAGGTAAAGTGAGTGCAGTGTAAATCGTGAGTACTTTGAACTTTATTTTATGGATAGGAATAACTGAGTTAATCTTAAAATCGTGCAATTTTAAACTCTACTTTAAAGGATAATTTTGACTGATTTTTGATCTAAAAATGTATTTACTTAGAATAATTTGCTTAAAAATGACGAGACGAGGAATCTTTGCAAAATTTTGGCCAGAAATTAGTTGTTAAAAGATTAAAAACTTTTTTTTAGTATATGGTCTTATTAAGATTTGGGGTTATGATACTTAAGAAAAATGTTGTTACCTAATTGTAATTGTAGCTTGTATTTTTTTTATGTATTTGACTTAATTTGTTTTTATTTTTTTTTAACTGAAATGTTATATGTATGAACTTGAGCAGCCCCTGAAAGTTTATAGTTTTAATGGCTTTAATGCAGCATTAAGTTAAAGTTTTAAAAAATAAGTTTTGTTTTCCAATATTTATTGCCAAGTTATTTTTTTTATATTAGCCAATTTTGTATAAAATTCATTGTAACATTTATATCAATAATATGTTTATTCAAGTTTTTTTATCACATGTTACAATAACAGAAATGTCATCAGGAAATAAAGTTCAGCGATGCCTTGTCAAATGAGGAATACATTTGTGTAGACTGGGAAAAGAGGCCCTAATTATGCTCCCTTGTGGGACTCCAATTTCGTTCCCCTAAACCCTTTTTTTAAGTCAAGTATAAGTATTTCAACAGCTTGCATCATGATGCACAGATTTTTTTTTTATCCAACTTAGTGCTGGGCTTCTGATTCCATAATGTTCCAGATATCCTTTTTAGTACTTAGTAGTTGCTGTAAACTTACTGATAAGGTTATTTGGAAGGTTATTTTGTTCTTTGGGAATCCAAATTGGTCTCTATTCAAAATACTTTATTACCATAATTTTCAAATAACGCTATTAGTTTATTTAACATTACTTTTCATATATTTTTGAAAGAATTGATATCCAAGTACCTAATTGATATTACGATTATTTATACATATAATGTTATTCTTATCCTTTTTATACAATGGCTTTACCAATGAAAAGCTCGAGCCTCTCAGGAAAGGTTCCATTTGTTTATCAGAAAAGCTAGTACTGGAGCTATTTCTCATGACATATGATATCTTTTTTCTGCTCGTGATATACGTACCTATTTTTAATAATTTGGGATAATTTGGGTGTAGTTCGTTTTTTTTTGGCAAGTTTTTTTTTAGTGTCGTGAGTTAGTCTTAGGATGTTATTTAAATCTTTAATAAGTTTATAAGTTTTTCTTCGTTTGTATTAATTTCATTGTAAATCTCTAGAAAAGCAAGGCTCAGGTGTTCTTTTTTTTAGACTTTAAATTTCTTTAAAGTTCTTTGTAAAATCTTTAGTGAGTATGTATTCTGTTCTAATGGCGTAGCTTTTGTTTCTTTTCTTGATTAAAAGCTTATTGCCTGGTCAGCCACGATGGGAAGATGGGCTATGATGACCGGCGGCTAAATGTATGGTCAATGCTCGATGGGCCTCCGGTGCGTTTGGTTAGGTGTTGCGCTAGATTATAATTATAGTCTAGGAGGTGTTTAGTCATATTATTTTCTAGCTAGAGTGTTAATATTTATTTCCTCTACAGTAATAGTACTTGTGTAAATTATTTGTTTAATGCTGGTCTAATCACTCTAAAAATGAATCAAAATTAAGTTTATTTGTAACTGTAGAGCTGTGATATACGCTAATAACTATATTGCACAATGGAATTAAAATAGGGCAACATTCAAAGTGAAAGTTCACTGAAAAGTCGTCAAAATGCTTATTTTTAGTTTAGTCAGTGTTACCTCTTTTTGGAAGACAAACCTTGAATGTTTTGGTATAGTATTACAAAGTTATTTTTATTTCAGAACAAATTTAATCAGGGATTATTTCCGGTGTTATTTTTTTTGTGACAAGGTTATACCTAGATCAATAGTATGGTAATGTATCTTTCTTATAATCGGCTGTATTAGCCATTGTATTGGACAAATAACTTTATCGGATTTAATAATTTGCAATGTTATTTTTTTTTTTTTTTTACATTTAACATTTCACATATTTCAGGCAAATGAGTTTCTTATTTATTTTAAGGAATTTTACACAGACCTAAGTCTGTGTAATTTTATTTTGTAGAGATGTAATAATTTCATTGTTGGACAAGTTATTCTATTATATCAATAAAAGTGTCGTTATTATATGCCAGATAAACCTAAATAATATGATATATATACTTCACAAGTGAATTGATATAAGAGTTAAATTTGAAATTTGGACACGTTAAGATAAAATAGTAATTTATCATACTTGATTACGTCGTAGCTTGCATGTTTTTGTTCCGGCGTTGTACACATTTCATTTGGCCCTCTGGTTTCGTTAGTGTTTTGTAAGAAGTGTCCAAAATGATACATGTAGATTGTTCTTCGTACTTTTGTGTCATAAATTATTTGGACTTGATTAAAAATTTTGTTTTAAGGTTTTCTTCTGTCGCGTGTTTTGTATTTTTTTTTTGTAGGTTCATATATACATATTATTGATTTCAATTTCTGCTATTAATATTCTTTTTTCTAAGTTCTTTGTTTTGTTTCCAATAATTATATTATTTGCTCAGTGTTTATATTTTTTAAGTTGGGCAGCTGCTGTCTGCTGTTTTGCAAAATCAGCATAATATTTGCATATTCGTCATCTGACAAAAATTTGAAAGACTTCAGCTATATTTATTTTAAAGATTTATTTTCTCTCATTATGTTTTTGTAATAGGTATTGATCGCATTTTCGATTACATATTTTTATTACCATTTGTCTTGTTTCTCACTAAACACAATATCTATTCCAAAGCATTTGCGCAAACACTATGGTACCTATATTTTTTATACGCTCGTAATGATAATATACAATCTCGCTAAAATATACCTTTCTATGATACTATCATAGCATTTATATTTTATCTCGCGGCTTATGTAATTCAAATGTGTAAAAGCTCTTAATTTCCAAGTTTATCCGGATAACACTTATTTTTCTTTTTCCTAGCAAAGCATTCCTTATCTTCTTGATCAATAATACCATTACTTATGTTTTTATTTTTATGAACCGCACATTTTGTCGTTTTGTAGTTACAAACATTTTTTTGTTGTTGATGTTATGTCTATAATTAGTCACTAAGACGATATTTTGTATGTAATTGCGATTTTTCTCGGTGGCAAATGACAACAAAAATAGAAAGAACTAAAAAGCTCTCAGTCATAAATTGTAGTATTACTATGGAATCTATTACTACTATTGTAGTATACATTTAATACACTTTATTGTTATAGTTTGGTCTATGTAAATGTAAATACAATTCTTCACATTTAACACTAAGGAAGATGTCCCCTTTGTTTTTATATGTGTACCTCTGAAAAAAGAAAACTTATGGAAGTGGTATAAACTGCAATAACAAAGCATTCGTAACGTCAGGCGCGTGCCGTGTCCGCCATATTTTGTTGCGTTTACATGTTACAATTTCGACTCTATGATGTTTACATAAGGTGTATCTACACCAAGCCAAGCCGCCATGTTTAGTTGCGTTTGAATAGAGAACAATGAAGGAGGCATCCACGCTTTTTTCGTAGTATGACAGGTCCTTGTTATTCCTCCGTCGTTGATGTGTACCTATTATTATTTACACTTATGAATTGAAAAGAGTTTTTGTTTAATTTTTGTTATGAACAAAATAATTTAGTCATTAGTAGAAGATAATTTATGGTTTTGATACATCTATTAAGAGTAAAGTATGCTGTATAGATTAAGTATAATTAATAACGATTGATGAGTTAACATTAAGAATTCGATGGTTGATTGTCATTGTTCTCAGATCCATTGACTCTCAACCTGGAAATCCATTCTTGGTAATCAGTGGGTTGAGCGACCCACGATCATGAAGAAAGGATCTTATCTGTGAAAGGGTTTTAGTACACATTGTTGATTAATGATTAAACTGTGAAAGGGTAGTAGTATCCAATTATTGATAAATGCTAAGCTGTGAAAGAGTAGGAGTACCTATATTGTAGATGAATGCTAAAAGGGTGAGTTGCTTGTCAACGTTGACAGATCCATTGACTTTCAACCTGAAACCCATTCTTGGTGATCAGTGGGTTGAGTGATCCACGATCATGAAGAATGGACCTTATCTTTGAAGGGGTAGTAGTACCCATTGTTGATGAATGATTAAATGTGAAACGGTAGTAGTACCTATTGTTGATGAGTGCTAAAAGAGTGAGTTGCTTGTCAATGTTGACAGATCCATTGACTCTCAACCTTAAAATCTTGTCTTGGTGATTAGTGTTCATAGGTTCACTATCACAAAGAGAAGATCAAGTAGTGATGGAACAGTGTTGATAGATCCACTGGAGATTGATAAATGCTAAAAAAAAGAAGTATGAATTTATTGTCAATGTTGATAGATCCATTGACTTTAAATCGGAAAATCTTGTCTTGGTGATAAGTGTTGATAGATCCACTATCACAAAGAGAAGATCAAGTGTTGGTTGAACAGTGTTGATAAATCCACTGATAATTGATTAATGTTAAAAAAAAAAGAAGAATGGAATTGATTATCAATGTTGATAGATCCATTGATTCTCAATCGGAAAATCTTGTCTTGGTGATTAGTGTTGATAGATCCACTATCACAAAGAGAAGATCTTTTGACAGGGCTGATAGATCGAAAGCGAAAGGTACTAGAGAAGATCGAGCAATGACGGATTTAAGAAGAAAGAAGCGTACGGGTCAAAGATGGTGTCCAGGGTATAGCCCGGCCCAGTAGCAGCGGAGTCCAGGGAATATCCCGGCCCACGGAGTCCAGGGTATAGCCCGGCCCAGTTCCTGTGCTGTTCTGCAAGATGGTTCATGTCTCCAAAAGAAGATAGATTCGCAGAAGATTTTGAGTTGTTATTGTTCAAAGTTTGATGACAAACTTAGTGCCAGGAAAGGCCGAATGTTAGATTTTCTTCAATTTAGGGTCTATTATGGATAACTATACTAAGTTTTTATGGTTCAAAGTTTGAGGACAAACTTAGTGTCAGGAAAGGCCGAATGTTAGATTTTCTTTAATTAAGAGTTTAGTATGAATAACTGTATAGATTCTAAATATTTTCTGAAATTTAATTTACAAAGAATTCATTTGAATTTGTTAAAAGATGTGAAACGAACATCCCTGTTACCAAATGTTTTATTTCCGGTTGGCGAGTGGCGCC
Source organism: Agriphila geniculea (assembly GCA_943789525.1). Lineage (NCBI taxonomy): Eukaryota > Metazoa > Arthropoda > Insecta > Lepidoptera > Crambidae > Agriphila > Agriphila geniculea. The sequence continues at coordinate 747,711 of OX038879.1, read as the reverse complement.
ACTAGGGTATTTGCCCGTAATGGCGGACAGGCTTGGCGTCGGTCGGTAGTATCGTTTGGACCGTTTTTGAGGATAGATGTTCTTGTTACTAATGTTACTGTTCAAGAAATAAACAATAATTCTTTGAAATATTAAACGTTGTTTGCTTTATCTTCGCCTGATTTTTATATATGCGATATTGCGAAGTGATTGCGTTAGTTTGACAGTTTCACTCTAGCGTATTCGACATCGTTCGTTTAGTAGTCGATGTAGGTACTACGATAGCCAAATTCAAAATGTTTGTTATAACTACAACCAACGAACTGTGGATGACTATCGTGGCCAAGTGACTGCGTTACGCAATTGCGTACGTTATTTTCGTAATAGGCCCCCTGTTTCTTTTTTAAAACAACTCCAATACATAATGCCGGTATTTACTTATATTGTAGAAAAATAAATAAATTGTATATATGGCAACCTTTGACTGCCCACTAGCAGGGTATAGGCCTCAATCTAAGATCTCTAAGTGCTGAATTAATCGAATATTGCTTATTTTTAGGCTTTAGTTGTTAAAAATACTTTTCTTGCTTTTCACAATCAATTTTAACCACAGAACAAAGAAAAATTTTTCCCCCCAGTAGAAGTCGCAAGTAGGCGACTTCTACTACGACAGTAGGCGTAGGCGACAGTAGGTAGTACTTCTATGTTCTGTGATTTAACGACTGAAATAGTAATTTATCTGCTGTTTGATCTATAAATTTTGGAGTTTTTTGGCGCCATTTGTCAAGTTCGGTTTGGTGTCTATTTTAATTATTTGCAAATTGATTCATAGTGGATATTGTGTCTTAAAATTGGTGCAGTTTTGTGGTACAAGTGTCTACGCAACTGAACAATATGTGGGATAATTGAAATAGGCGCGATCTTGGTTGTGTGAAGCCGAGACTTTTACTGTAGTGGTGGCTACCTCGGCAGAACTTACCAAGTAAACTGTCTTGATATACTTGGTGCCAAATGCTCCAAGCAGCATTGGAATGCGATGCTTCCGCATTTTAATGTAAACTGAAACAATTTATCACTGAAATATTCAACACTTGACACTGGCAAAAATTACTTCCACGAGGAAAGTATATTGCCAAAACAAAAATAAGAAGATCTATAAATTTTTAAACTATAATAATAATATTAAATAATAATTTATTATTTTTAAAGTGATTATTTGATAGTAACGTTTTTATATTTACAACCTGGATTGGACCAAGCTGCCTTACAAACTATGCTTAGATAAGGCAGCAGGCACCGTCTGCATCAGATTATTCCGACAGCCGTCTTATTTACGACCACTTCTGAACCGACTCACGCTTGCATTTTGCTGCTCTTACATGGACTTCCTTCAGGATTCCGTAACAAAATGAGTAGGATTAAATTTTAAATCTATTTTAAAGGACTTCGTCCGCCAAGCACAGTTGTTATTTTTTCAGAAGTGCCTACTTAAATGAAAAGAAACGAATGAAATTTTCAGTATACCAATAGTGTATTTGCTTATTTACCACTACCTACGTAGCATTTATGAAAATAGAATAATGAATGAAGTAGTAGAAGTAGTTTTAAAAAATGTACTTTTGTGAAAATCTCATAAGATACAGATATATTATGCAAATATGCAGTCTGTTTCAATTAAGTAATACTGCGATAGATTTTTAATTATTTGATGAATGAAAAGATATTTCAATGCAACTTTAAACGTTACGTTTACCGTATTATCTTACGCACACCTCGAAAGTCATAAATAATTCGAATAAAATACACGTAGAGATTTACATTTAAATTACCTACTTATTTCAAGATGCGCGCCTCGAATTTATATGTCGACTTGAGATAAGGTGTGAAAGAATTATTTTCCAAGAGGATTTAAACTTTTGCGAGATTTTCCACCGATTTGAGTGATAAATTATCATTTACGCTCTCCTGAGTGGCGAGATAGATCACGGGTGAAACTAATTGACTAGCAAGATGGTTGCTCTTTGCACAAACTACCTGATTTTTCCGGAAAAACTATCGAATTTTCTATTCAATTTCACGTGTCTTTGTTTATTAACCGACTTTTAAAAAGAAAGGGGATGTTATCAATTCGGTTGTATGTTTTTTAGGGTTCCGTACCCAAAGGGTAAAAACGGGACCCTATTACTAAGACTCCGCTGTCCATCTGTCTGTCTGTCTGTCTGTCACCAGGCTGTATCTCATGAACCGTGATAGCCAGAAAGTTAAAATTTTCACAGATGATGTATTGCCGCTATTACAACAAATACTAAAAACAGAATAAAATTAATATTTAAGGGGGGCTCCCATACAACAAACGTAATTTTTTTGCCGTTTTTTGGTACGGAACCCTTCGTGCGCGAGTCCGACTCGCACTTGGCCGGCCACTTTTTTATAGCTTTTTAGTACTCTTAGCTTAGTAAATAGTAAAAAAGCAAGTAAGCAGAAACAAGACAAATTTAACTTCTTCGATCAGTCATCCATTGACCTTTATAAACTTACATTAATCCTAAAATAAATCAATGAAATACAATGCGCGATATAAATTTGTAGAAGAAAATAATAAAGATCATTTCTAGGTCTTCTAATTTGTATGTGTCACAAAAAAAGGCAAACACAAATGAACCAATGAAAAGCAAAGTAAACAAGTACATTTACATTTAAAAGACAGATAATTAGAATAATACGCGGCCATTATTGTAATGAAGGGTAGCTACCCCTTGGGAACTTGTGTTCCTGCAAAATTCCTGGCAAACAATTTTATTATAGTCAGTGACGAGACGGAAGACAATATTAGTAAGTCAGAAGTAAATTATAGGACCATCATTTCTATAAAAATAGGGCATATTTAGTTGGAATACCTAATCGGAATTCTAGAGTATTAATTCATTTCATTTAGATCTTTTTTACCTTGAATAGATCGCTTTAGTAATAAGACCCCAATTTTAGAACGGTATATTTTTATATTGTAATTAATTGTGGTGTTAAAATAATGCATTATCCTTTTTATCTTACGTTTACAATATGTTTTCGTGTTATAGAAGTAAACTACCTACTACTTTTATATTTTTTTAACTGTCAAAATTATCTTACCTTACCACCTTCATAATTACAAACAATAAATGTTTTATGATTAAAAAAAACTATTTAATATTAGATTATACCCAATAATAAAGTGTTTTAAAGTATAAAATAACGCTTACCTACAATTAACTTCAACACAGTTCCGCCCGTTTCATTACATTTTCACAAACAATATAAATTTAAAAATTGCGTTCACATACATGACAATTTGAGCTCTACATGCACGGATTAAAGTGTATTATTGAAGTAACGTGCATCTAAACAAGGTTGCTAGCCAAGTTTCGCTAAGCTCGGTTTTATTTGGATGGAATTTTTCACTTAAACTTGCCGTTTGCAACGGACCTAAGTTTCACATTCCTGTCAAGTCGAAGGTGACCCAATTCTGGTCGCACCCCTTATTCTACAACTTGCTCATCTCTGCAATAAAGCAGTGTTGTTGGCAGTTATTTTGTAATCATTATTTTATCCATTTTATTTTATTTTTGCGCCCATTTTTCTTGTCAGCTAAAAGACGTCATAATGGGCGGTAGGGTAAAAGAATTGACGATTTAAAACGCTTATTATGTGGGCTTATTTAAATAAAGAATATTTCACTTTCACTATCTTATTCAACAATTTAGTATTTTAAGACTTACTTAGTTTTGCATTCTCAGTGCTATTTTCTTAAGCTTTTCATCCTAAATAGTAATTCATAACGTTCATGAAGTCTTATAATGACTTTTCATGAAAGTTATGAATGACTTTTGTCAATGGCATCTGTCAAACTCCGCCATGAGCGCTTGACAGACTGATCGTACTCAATCACGGTTGTTAAGTAACGATCGGTCCAGCCAGGTGTCGGATGGGTAGCCGTTGAGTGGCATTACAACTGAGTGCTTCCATGTTTCGCAGGGCACGTTAAACACTTTTGTCATCTGATAACAGTCTTTAAGCCAAGTTAGAGGCCTTACAGGCGGCTTGATAAATTCTAACACCAGAGGCGGCCACTAATCCTTATACGATAAAAGGAATAAAATGAAGTAATGTATGCTAAACTGTTCAGCTGCGTCTGAGATCGACTGTACAATAATGACCTAATCAATAAAAGTGAATCTTCGTGATAACTTTTTTTATACAGAGATAGCAAGAAAAGAAAAGAAAGCATGTTATTGGCTCAGAACTCATCAGTAGAGTAATAAACGCGCTGTGTGTCCGTAAAACCGTTTATACCGATGAATAATGTTCTCGCATGAACCTAATATCTTCACAGTAAATAAAAACTAGGTTAACTACCTCTATAAAGCACTATTTACAAAAATATTTGGTACTTATAACTTGATTGGAGGCAGACTTTGCATTTTCTCTACATCATAAAAAATCCACGTTCTTCATTATTTAGTCGCTTAAAGACCTTAAACGCTGTAATGCAGCTATATTTGAAAACACGCTCCAAATAACTTTCAAATGGATTTAACCAAGGTACACGTTACCTATGACACAATTATTTCACTTAGAAACTAGGGCAACACTGCGCCAGTAAGGATTTCTTTACTTACATTTCTTTAAAGAAAATATTTTTAAGTTGAAAAAGGTACTAAGCCTTAATACCGATACATAATAAGGTCAGGCTATAGCAAAATTACGCTTTATAAAATTAGCTAAATACATTTGACAGGATAATTAATGTGACCGCAAAAAGTAAGTAAGTTTCGGCCGGCCCATAAAGAAAAATAATTGCTGTGTGGGATGACCTTATATTTTTGAAATGTAGTATTTTAAAGTAAAAACATAAAATGGTGTTAGTTCAGTAACGATCTTTTTTCAGCTTTCTCTAGTTGATTGTAAAGTTAAGATAGGAAAGTTTACCCGCTACCAAAACGAGCGATATAAATCGTCTCTGGGTGTATGCTGTCGATTGGCGCTTGCCTTGATCCGCCAGTCCGCCTAGTCGTTCCAATCTTGGCGAGATGCTCCCGCATTAATTTATGGGCGACTCGTAAGCGTTATAAATTGGACGACAGTTTCGAAAGAGAAATTCGTTCAAATGTAAGATTAAGCCCAAAAAATACATACATAGTTATACCTAAAGGCAGCTGTGCAATACTGGTAGGGACATAAATGTTTGTAAGATGAGCATTTTTTGCCGAGTATTCTTTTTTCAAGAATTCTTATCTGTGTCAGTTAGTTCTATTAATTTTACATCACCAGGAAAATATGTATATCTTAGTTTGGGACTATTTTAATATTATTGCTGTGAATAAGTCACAATCTGACTTATTCATATCAATTATTATTAATACCCGAATATATTTTTTGCTTAGAATATCCCCAAAGAGTAGCATCGAGTTTTTGTGCTGTGTTGTGATATGCTAGCTGTCACTAAAGGGTAACATCGAGTTGCTGAGCTGTGCTGTGATATTCTAGCTATCATTAAATTGTAACGTCGAGATACTGAGCTATGTACTGTGATATGTTAGCTGTCACTAAAGGGTAACATCAAGTTGCTGAGCTATGCTGTGATATCCTAGCTGTCACTAAAGGGTAACATCGAGTTGCTGAGCTGCGCTGTGATAATGCTTGCTGACACTAAAAGATAACATCGAGTTGCTGAGCTATGCTGTGATATGCTAGCTGTCACTAAAGGGTAACATCGAATTGCTGAGCTATGCTGTTATATGCTAGCTGTCACTAAAGGGTAACATCGAGTTGCTGAACTGTGCTGTGATAAGCTAGCTGTCAATACAAATTAAAAGAAACAGTGCGGTGACAAATGATTCAGCACGTTTCACGTGATCACTGCTAACTCTTTCAAAATTATCATTTAATTATAGGAAGAATTTCGTTAGTTAGTTTAATCTAGCTAGAGAAACATGTAGACAAAATAGAACATAGCGCAGAAGTTTGCAGCAAAGCACAATGATATATCCCACTCTTTATTGGTAGGCGACAATGGTGGTTTAAAAAGTTAGGCCAACCCGCAATGCACAAAACGTTAATTGCTAATAATCACGGCATATTTTTTACAAGAACGCCAAAGATAAATCACCATGAATATTGCCATAGTTTTCAGTAAATGACTTGGAATTTCACCCTGAAATGTTAAAGTTTCTTATTTATACTTCATAGCTTGATATAAATACTCTATTGAGCATATTGACAATGAATTAACTGCAACCAACTTGAATTCGAGGTTGCTTAAATATTTATTGTTTGTTCAAGATGAGACCTTCGAAATAATTAGTTGCATGTTTTCTTTACTGTTATATTAGCGAAAAAGGTACTGACAGAAATTAAAAATAACTGTAGGAACTAATGTACACCTGATTTCAGAAATATCAGTGTTTTGATTAAAAAACAAAACAATTACTTATAGATCACAACACTAAAAACTATTAATCTTGTTATGAACATCACAAACTTTGATATTTCATTTCCCCAGGGAAACAACATATGTGTGTGTACGTATTATTTTCGAACCTATATCAAATTTCTTTTGGTTGTCTTATTCGCCGAGTTTCGTAGAATATATTATTTTACGGGCAAATCCTATCAAACTTGCTTTCACATAATGTGCTCACATAAATCAAGGCGCAAGGTAGGGATAACTTATAAAAATCCAATTTAGGTACATTTTATATTCAAAAATGTTTTTCAAGTCGTAAGTGCCTGACACGCAGATGAAAATCATTAATTTACATCTAATTTTTCATTATAATAAAATGTTGGTTTAAAAAATACTACTGATTAGGACTTCGCTAATATATTTGTTGTCTAAAACAGCCACACCAAATCAATCAGTTTCCCCAACAATACTGCTAATCAAAAATATGCCTTCTCTCTTCTCAAATAAGGTCCGATTGTTTGCCAACAAATGTGAAGGGAGCAATCGTAAGGTGGGTCGATATGGCGTAAATGGAGGTGCAAAGCTGCTGTTACGTCATATTTGTATATTGGTTGGTGGAAGAGAACTGTATTTAACCTTGGGGTAGCGAGGGATTACGTCGAAGAGTAAAAAGAATACATTACAATAAAAAAATATTTGGACGAGATGTAATATTGTCTGTAACATAAATGTGCTATTAATTCCGTGAGATACACTAGATACTACCAAATAATATATTTGTTATTGCATATACCTATATTCCAAGAAGTCAGATGGCAGTTTTGGGCTCAGATCATTCAAAATTATTCTGTACAAATTATTAATAAAAAGTTTCTATTAGCACTATTCTTATTCATTCATATTACATATAGTGCATCGCGTCTTATAGATCTTTATTTTTAATAAAAATAATTTTAATGCCTATTATAGTTGATGCTATTTATTTCTTTTCCATAATAACAGTAAAAGACACAACACATTACGAAACATTAAAATCTCTAAGTGCGACTCGAGAGTGCACCTTATTTCACTTGAGTGAATAGAGTGTACTATTTGGTAGACTTAATGCACCCAGGTGAACAAACCAAGGTAAATTAAATCTAATGAAGGGCGGCTGTTAGTAAGTCTTTGTCATTAAAATTTTAACTAACGCCAAAAACAAATATTTTTAATAATAAAACTCAGCAGTAAACAAATTAAACTATATAGGTTACATTGACCCAATTCAATAATCAGTTGATGGTCAGAGCCGATAAGGGCAGTCATGAAATAAAATACTCCGCCTCTGGAATCTCGCACGCAAACTGTTTAATTTCAAATACTATTTGTTTTTTTTACTAAGAGTAATATGAGTATAGAAGTTTTATTTTTATTTTTTAAAAGGTTGAAATTATACAGCTCTTTATTACAGGGACCTTACCATAGGCTCTTATAGCAGTCGTTTAGATCTTACATTAACTTTTCGTACGACAACGTCCTATAAAGAAGATCGTTTCTAGCTCTTAGCCATTTTGGGACAATTGTCTTTAACTTGTTCACTCTTAAACAACAAATATCTAAGGCAGGTACTTAAACAAAAATCTTCTGATATTATTTTTACAAATACTTCTGATTTTCTTTGTTCAATTAATTCAAACGATAATAGAAATTAATAGATATATAAATTCTATATTTATTATATTTAAATTCTATTTTATTACATTTTAGGAACAGTCAAGCCAATTTCCATCGTCTTACTTTTGCACTTTTGTAACTCAAAGTCATAAGAATTTTATTAACCGGCAACCTTAATATATACAGAGGTTAGATTTAATTTTACTCATAAATTCAATTACGTTCTTATAGGACTAACACAATAAATGTAGCGTAGAACAAACAAAATACTTTTAACTTTTGCGTGTTTATTAAAAAGGTGGAACACAAAAATACACATACGGAGCGCAACCACGGCAAAAACACAGGGCTTACGTTAAAAACCGCTGCGGGAATGTTTTAACTCGCATGATATAAAGTTTCGCCGACATAATACATTTTAAGATAACTGAAATAAATGAGTTTTGGACAACATAAAAAATTCACAGATCTCGTGCCATTCACTATCTTCTGGTACATTGAAAATGAATTTATTTTCATAAAAAATATATTCCTTTGTTTGAATTAGTACTTGCAATACTTTGGAATCACAGCAAAGTCTTGAAATATTTTGGATCTACTTTTCTGTGATTCGTGTGTAGAAATTAAAAAAAAAATTCTTTGTTAAGAAAATTACTATTTTATTGAAAGGTAATATATGTATATATATTACCTATACTATAAGAGCGCCAAAATCATAAAATCTGAAAAAAATAGATTTTTTCCACTATTTCACCCATATGTTTTTTGTTATTTTATTTTTTCGAATAATTCTTTTTGAACATTGCAGCTCTTATAAATACGCGTCTTTTAAGTATTTTTTAATTATCATATCTTCTCAAATCTCCGAGATATAATAGGGATCGCACTTTTTCGTGAAATCGGAGCCTATACTGGAGCGAATGAAAAGACATTTTCAATGTCAATTTCTCATTTAAAATGTTCTTGATTGTAAAAAAGCTGTAAAAAACTGTACAAACGGTTAAGCCTACATCTTTTCAGGGTTCCGTACCCAAAAGGTAAAAACGGGACCCTATTACTAAGTCTCCGTCCGCTGTCCGTCTGTCTGCTGTCACCAGGCTGTATCGCATGAACCGTAATAGTTGGACATTTGAAATTTTTACAGATGATGTATTTCTGTTGCCGCTATAATAACAACTACTAAATAAATATTAAAATAAATATTTATTGGGAGCTCCCATACAACAAACGTGATTTTTTGCCGTTTTTTGCTTTATATTAATAACGACAACAGGCAGACAGTTGAAATTTTCACAAATGATGTATTTCTGTTGCCGCTATAACAACAAATACTAAAAATTTAATATTTAAAATAAATATTTATGGGGTGCTCCCATACAACAAACGTGATTTTTTGTCGTTTTTTGCTTTATATTAATAACGACAACAGGCAGACAGTTGAAATTTTTACAGATGATGTATTTCTGTTGCCACTATAACAACAAATACTAAAAAGAGAATAAAATAAATATTAAAGGGTGCTCCCATACAACCAAACGTGATTATTTTGCCGTTTTTTGGTACGGAACCTTTCGTGCGCGAGTCCGACTCGCACTTGGCCGGTTTTTTATTGTTAACAAGCGACAATGTTACTTTTTACGTAAACATCGGAGATAAGCCTTTCAGAGTTTACTTTTACTAAATAAAGTCTACCATCTACGTAATTTCGTAGCACGTGTAGACAACTGCTACGGGCGCACCGTAGCGCCGTAGTAATTACCAAATGGTTCGGGGCGAGTCCGTGCTATGAGCTACGACTAATGTTATTTCTTTTAGTAACATTTGGTAAACATAAACGTGTTAAGGCAAAGGCCGCCGTTGTTTGTGGGTTCACCTTTATTATTTCGTTAAGAAGCCTTTAGCCATAAGCGGTGTAATTAACTGGGGCGTGCGTTGACCAATCGTGATAAAATTGTACAAGGAAAATGAGAACAGGAACAAAACTTTTTTTAAAACATACGGTTTTGGAGAATATTATATTTCAGGTTCAGCACTATTTTGCTGTACTGAGTTCACAGTAATGAATAGTACTCGATGTTGATCAAATAACTTTTATGAGATATTAAAAATATTGGCTAAAGTTTATTTTTATTTTTTGCGCGCTGGCGACTATGAGCTGATTTCCAAATCCTCTGAAAACTAAAGCTAAGGTTTACAATTGATATTGAATTGGAAAGTCAAAGATTAATACTTAAATAAATTAAAAAAAACGACAATCTTTTGTAATTAAGTGTGGAATCCCTTGGCAGATATATCTTTTGCAGAATTCAGTAAGAAAGTTGCGTATTTTCATTCAAATCTAAAAGTTTGATTTTTCTAACAACAATATTTGAAAAGGACCTTTTTTATGATTGAATATTTTTCACTAGCGTGACTAATATTGCTGCGCAATATTTGCGTGTTGTGCACAATAACTTTTGATTTATTCACATTCAAGGTATTTATGATCATTAATCTTTGCGTCATTTATCAAGATAAGTCATTAAAAAACAAAATAGCTTATTTAATGATATTTGTCTAGAAGTGAAAACTGAGGGTCTATTACAAAAAAACAAATACGATAGTCGAACGATATCTGTTGATCGATTCACTTAATTTTGAACCTTATACATGAGTTAATAATATCACGGAATGATACGGACATCGTACGCTTATCGCGTTGCTTTTTAGGGTTCCGTAGCCTAAATGGCAAAAAACGGAACCCTTATTGATTCGTCATGTCTGTCTGTCTGTCCGTATGTCACAGCCATTTTATTCCGAAAGTATTAAGAGTACACAGTTGAAACTTGGTAGGTAGGTGTATTCTGTTAACCGCTTAACGATTTTAACATAAAAATAAAAAAAATAGAAGGTTAAGAGCTCCCCATACATAGAACTGATACTGAAAAAATTTTTTTTCTTTGAACCAATACGTGCGGGGTGTCTATAGATAGGTCTTTAAAAATAACATTGAGGTTTCAAATACAATTTTTTCTCAAAGTCAACCGTTTAAAAGATATACACCACCAAAGTGGTAAAATGTGTCCCCCCCCCCCCCCCCCACCCCTTTAACTTTTGAAATAAGAGAGTGAAAAATCTAAAAAAATATATGCTGTAGATCTTAATAAACACTTTCAACCAAAACTAGTTTGAACGACATACATTTTGTAGTTTTTGAGATATAGTACATTTTCCAAAACCGCAAATATAACTTTGTCATTCATACCAAAACTGTGAAAAACAAAGTTATTGTTGCAGACGAAAAATTATAGTGGTATTAAATATGGTATGGTATAAGGTAACTACGGAACCCTACGGCGCGTGGCCCAACACGCACTTGGCCGGTTTTTACACGACTGCCCAAACCAAAAAGAGTGTATATGTGTTTAGGGTTCATGTATGTTTGTGGGTATGTGAGTTTCTTTATTCCACCATAACTTCTAAATGCCGGAACTGATTTGGATAAATGGGGTATCGTTAATTCTAACGATTCGGGATGCTGTAAGAATTCTCTTACAGCATCCCAAGTGATACTGGCTATATTTTTTTTAGAAAAAATCAACATGGCGACTGTACGACGCTATTTACAAATGTGAAAAAAAAATTTTTCTTCTATTATTATAATATGGGCATCAAATGAAAGGCCTTGATGAGCACATTCCAAAACTATATAATATGTCACTAAAATGTGTGAAATAAAAATAAATACATTTAAAAAATATTAAAAACACGACTGCCCTGACAAAAAAGAACTAAAAAGTTAAACAACAAGTGTCATTGCAGTTGGGGGACCTCTTTGATCAAAAATTGTTCCATAATAAGGTCCCCCGACTGCAATGACTTGTTGTTTAACTTTTTAGTTCGTTTTTGGCAGGGCAGTCGTGTTTTTAATATATATTTTTTTTGTAATAATATGCCCTCCGTTTTATTTTCTTCGAGATGCTCTTTAACTATAATTTAAAAAATTAAACATGGTTAGTTTTTTTCAAAGGGTGCACAAGAGAGATGTGCTTGAGATTAAGACTAGCAGCTGATTTCAACGACATACCGGCAAAAGTATCAAATCAAAGTTGTACCAAATAGCCATTTATCTCGTGCCACTGCCAATATCTTTTTGAAATGGCCAAGTTTTACTCTTTCCCCGTTTTCCCCCCTCACAGTTTCACCAACTTTCCCCAGCGGGCTTGTTAAAAATATCGAATGCTCGTTGTTCTCAGATATTATATTGCAAAGGTTTCGCAAAGAGCTTTATATCTCGCCAAGGGGTGACTGAGGATATAACGGTTCGATTTTATTGTTGGTGAACGAAAATAAATGTCGACTTAATCATGATTTATTTCCTGATTTGCACTATTCATTTTGTTTGTTAGTGAAATTGTAAAAGATCACAAATTGCACTTAAATCTGTTCGTAAAATGTGAAAAATCTGGATTTCTTAACTAATTTTATATTGCGACGATTTATTTTATTGGGCTTCGGCAATATTTCAATGAAAGAGAGTAAGATTTCTAAATAAACTTTTACTTTTATTAGCCAAAGCCACATAACAAAATTTCAATACGGACGGAAGAACGAGAACAACAGCGCAGTGTTGCCAGAGATGTTTTTTTTTTTTTTAATACATAAAGACACCTTTACATTTATTTACTTAACACTCCCACTTAAATTTACAAGGTGTCATTCATTATTCACCCAAAAAACTTATATAAATCATATAGGAACTATAAATGAATCTTATTACCTATATATTACTTTAAATCTTATAAGTATTTAATTACTTTTCATAATATTATCTCTTATATAATTAAACTTACTAACAGACAAAGCTTTGGTCAGAAAATCTGCCAGTTGACGTGAACTTTCTATATACTTAATGTTAACTATTTTCTTTTCAACATTTTCTCTTATGAAATTATATCTTATATCTATATGTTTACTTCGTTTATGAAATATTGGATTATTTATCAACTTAATCGCACTTTGATTATCTACATTTAAAATTACAGAGTTTTGTGGCTCCCCAATATCGAACAAAAATTGTCTAAGCCACAATATTTCTTTTGTGGCCTCGCTGGCAGCCATGTACTCGGACTCGGTTGTGGACAGTGCCACCGTGTTTTGTTTACGACTTGACCAAGTTACAGGACCCCCATTCATTAAAAATATGTACCCCGTATTAGATTTTCTAGTGTCCAGATCACCAGCGAAGTCAGAATCAGAGTAGCCAACTAATTCTAAATTACCTTTGTAAACAATAGACATTTCTTTTGTATTAATTAAGTAACGTAAGATCCTTTTCACAGCAGTCACATGAGAAGGACCTGGATCATTGACAAACCTACTCACAACATTCACAGCATATGCTATGTCAGGTCTAGATACTGTTGTTAAGAATAACAATGCTCCCACTGCCTCTCTATATGGAAAATTTGTAGGCACTCTACTTGTATTCTTAGACAAATGTACATTAACATCTGCAGGGGTACTACTACATTTAGCATCTGACATATTGAATTTATTTATCAAGGTCTCAATATACTGTTTTTGACTTATACTTATACAACCTTCTGTTTTATTTATTTCCATTCCAATAAATGAACTAAAATTTAAAAATTTTATTTCAAAGTTTCGTTTCAGATCATTTAAAACGGTAGATAAAACGATTTTACTTTTAGCCAGTAACAATCCATCATCAACATAAAGAATCAATATTACTTTGATATTATCAAAATATCCAACAAAAATACAATTATCAGAAGGACATGGTTTAAATCCATAAGAAGTTAAAAATGAACAAAATTTCTTATTCCAACATCTGGATGATTGTTTAAGTCCATAAATAGATTTAATTGACTTACATACATTTGACGGCTTGGCTTTGATACCTTCTGGCACCTCCATGTATATCTCCTCAGAAAGCTCACCATACAGGAAGGCTGTCTTCACATCAAATTGCTCTATATGTAAGTCTTCTCTCGCAGCTACACTGAGCAATAGTCTTATGGAGTCATACCTGCTAGTGGGAGAAAAAGTTTCATTATAGTCCAAACCTTTCACTTGGGTAAAGCCTCGAGCACATAGTCTTGCTTTATATCTTTCGATCTCTCCTTCTGTATTCTTTTTTATACTGAACACCCACTTACATGTAATAGGCTTCTTTTCAGTTCTTTCAGTTATTATCCATGTTTTATTATTTTCATGAGATTGAAGTTCTTCAGCTATAGCTTTCTTCCACTGATGACAATTATCACTATGTATTGCCTCTTCATAAGTGGTGGGTATTTCTAACTCGGTCAGGTTCACTTCCAAGTTATTATTTCTCCGTGGACGCAATGTAATATTACGCTGTTCTTCTTGCTCTAGTATAATATCACTTGGAGGGTAATAAGTTTCATCTGCATCTTCGGTACTCTTCAAACTATAATCTGAAGAAATATCTTGAGGTAGGTCATGTTCTTCCTGGACCTCACTTTGTGGGGATGACGCTAATGACTGTTCTTTTTCATTGCTCTGCATACTATCATCTTCATTATTAACTTTCATTTCTGTGAAATTTTGTGAATTTTCTGGTATATTACATTCATCAAATTTTACATCCCGTGACACTGTAATTTTTCTTGTACCCTGATCATACATTCGGTAATTATCATACTCATATCCAACTAACAACATTTTTGTACTTTTCTTATCTAGTTTCTTCCTCTTTTCTTTTGGTAGATGTACATATCCAACTGAACCGAATATTTTTATATGTTGAAGGTTAGGTTTCATTCCATGCCAAAGTTCAAATGGTGTGACATTTCCTGTTTGACTTGATGTATTTCTATTCAACAAATATACTGCACAGTTAACAGCTTCTGCCCATAAATTTAAAGGAATGCCTTTCGCATACAACATAGTTCTTGCACTTTCCATGATTGTACGCAGCTCTCTTTCTGCCCTCCCATTCTGTTGTGGGGTATATGGGGCCGTACGCTCATGAGTTATTCCTTTACTTTCTAAAAAAGACTTAAATTCTTGGTTTACATATTCACAACCATTGTCTGTATGAAGAATGTGCACATCATATTGAAATTTATTTTTCACAATTGCATTGTACTTTATAAAACAACTGAATACTTCACTTTTGTTTTTCATGAAATAAATGTGTCGATAACTGGTTGCCCCATCCTTAAATAGAACAAAATACTTCATACCTGACACAGACAATTCTTCAATTGGACCGCATACATCACTATATATAACCTCTCCGGGTTGTATTGGGCCTCTAGTAGATTTCAAAAATGGCAATCTTGCTTGTTTCCCATACTGGCATGCCTCACAGACAAAATTTTCATTGCCAGTCAATGTGATTGGAATTGTACCATTCTTGCTCATATTTTTGATTTCTTTTATGTTTAAATGTCCCAATCTCTCATGCCAAATTTTGATATCTGTTTCTACAATGTTACAACTTTCTTGTTTAATTGTTTTTATCTCTAGCTCATATAAATTGTTTTCTGTTAATTGTGCACACATAACAACTGTGTTATTCTTTACTATCATTGCTTTTTCACTTTTCTTCACTATGACATAACCTTTTCTAGTGGCAGCGCCTTCGGAAAACAAGTTTCTTCGCAAGTCTGGCACATAAAGGACATGCTCTAGCTTACATTGTTCCCATTTACCTTTCACCACTTTATTTATCAATATAGTGCCTTCACCACATACTTTAATACTTTGTTTATTCCCTAATTTAACTTCTTTATCCATGTCATAGCTTTGAGACATATTCAATTCACAAAAAAAATCACGTCTGTAGGTCATATGCATTGAGGCACCACTATCTAATATCCAAGCATCTTCACCGCTTGCCGATGAGGAATGTTTTTCTGCACTGAATGCTAACATATCACTCGGTTTCTGATTTTTATCATATCGTTTCTTCGGCTTTCTGCAGTCTCTTGCAAAGTGACCTCTTTTATTACAATTATAGCATATAAATCTATGACTTGGAATGTTTGAACTATTTTGGTTATCTTCATTTCTTGTCTTAGCATTTCTTTTTGTAGCTACAAGTGCACTCTCATTATATGTTGTGTCATTGGAAAGACTTGCTTCTTCATCTATTAAGCGAGACGTGAGATTTTGTATCGTTTGACTATCTTGATCAAGTGACAACCATGCTTGTCTAAGCGACCGGTAAGTTGGTGGCAGTGTGCTTAGAATCTTTGTCATTACCGCTGTGTCACTGAGCTTCTCACCAGTTTCCCGCAGTTGCTTTGCTAAACTTTCTACTTTGGAGACATGCTGTGCCATAGTATCACTAGCACAATAAGAGTATTGGTAAAATTTCTCATGAATCATCATTTTATTATACTCAGACTTCTGTTCATATATAGCCTCCAATTTGCTCATTACCTCTTTTGCCGTCTCACAGTTTTCTATAAGTGATATCTGATTTAGGTCCATGGATGATGTCAAGATGAACATAGCCATGCCATCATCCTTATCCCATCTCACTTGCAAACTTGCTTCTTGAGGTCTCACCAAATCTATGTTCAAACCCTTTGCTCTTAGTGCACATTTCACTTGGAATTTCCATTGTTTGAAGTTTCTCCCATCGAACTTTTCGATTTTCATTGAATTGGCGACCTCCATTTTGTAGGTTACTTTTACACTTTAAATGTGACAAAATGACTCTCGTATTATCTTGCTCTTTACTCAACTTCAACCTGAAACAATTATTTGCCAACGTGCCTGGGCCCATAACCTATTGGGCTTCGGCAATATTTCAATGAAAGAGAGTAAGATTTCTAAATAAACTTTTACTTTTATTAGCCAAAGCCACATAACAAAATTTCAATACGGACGGAAGAACGAGAACAACAGCGCAGTGTTGCCAGAGATGTTTTTTTTTTTTAATACATAAAGACACCTTTACATTTATTTACTTAACATATTTATTGAAATTATTTTCATACTTTGTATGCTCGTAGACATCTGCATAGTACCACAAACCCATATTATTTTAGTATTGGACATGATGTGTAATCCAAAAGTTGCGTATTGGCCTTTTTTGTTTCCAAAAGATCAAGACAAGAACAGTAACGGCCCAGCCACGGACAGCGCGGCAGGAGGCGAGGCAGGCGGCGCGGCAAGCGAATTCAATAATCACTGCGCGCTATCCCGATGGTGGCCTCTCAGCTCGTCGTCACGACCGCGCAGTGGTTACCGAATTCGCTTGCCGCGCCATCTGCCTCGCCTCCTGCCGCGCTGTCCGTGGTCGGGCCGTAAATGTGTATTGCGGCGTAATGCCAGTACTTACGATCTCTTTCTCGAAGTTCCCGAAGGATTTAGAGAAGCTGTTTGCCTAGTTCTTACAGATTTCTTTCTTAAGTAAAAGTTGCTTTATCTTTAGATTGCAACGGCTGGTTGCCGAAATGGTTATACTTAGCTAGTTTTCTTCATGCAAATTTCAATTCGTGCTGTTGTTGGAACACAAAACAAAATATTATCAAATCTAGACTACAAAACCTATATCAAATCAAAGTTATGAAGGTTAGCTATAAAGTAGACAAGGTGTGTCTTGACACAGTAAAGTTGCTTTAATTCCTATTCCTTTTGTGATTTCGAAAGCGTACAGTTTGTAGGTAAATATTACAAGCATCTGACGCAAGTTGAATTGAAATTTGAAGCAACTCGGTGAAAACAGGCCAATAGATTCTTTCAAACACTTTTATATTAATCTTCATAAACTATGACTTTTGTCATTTATTAATCAATTAACCTCAAATCACCTCTAAAAAGCAAGAAATAATATTCGTAATAATAAAAACACGTCTATTGAAGTCGGGTGGGGCTGGAGTACAAATTTAAACATGAAAAACTTAACGCTTGAAAACTTTAAAACTTAAAACACTAGTTTATAACTACTGAAATTGGTTAACTAGCGTCTTTAAACGTAATATCGGGTCATTTTTAACTTACCATCCAAATTTTAAGGATGTGTCCAGTCCATGAATCTAAACAACTTTCTCTAAGAAACATGTGTCAAATTTCGCCAAATAATTTTGGTCATCCCATACTAAATTGATCACGTGATCTCTTTGATTTGTATGGAAAGTCGATTTTTACTTTACATATTTGACCATGTGTTCCTTAGAGAAAGTTGTTCAGTTTCATGGACTGAACACATCCTCAAAATTTGGATGGTGAATACAAAATGACCTTGACAACTCTTAACCAAGCTTAAATGAAAGCTTAATGAAATCAACAAAAAGAATTGTGACAATTCCTTTCAAGAACGACTTCCGAATATTTATAAGGGAGCCATTCCATATACCAAGGACTGCTTACTCAACCGACTTATGCACTTGGAAACTAGCCAAAGAAAACAAAACCAGTCTTCAAGAGCCGCCGGGACATCCTTAAGTCAAAGACGACACTAGTCTTCTTATAGACGTCAAAGGTCTAGGTAAATTGGATAGCAAGAATAAGTATATCGCATGTAGGGACAAAGGTTTTATCACCGAGTTTGAATGTAGGAAATATGTCGGCTCTTGTTGGAGCTTAGGCGAGTAACAATGTTTACATGGAAACTATGAATGGGTGATACATTTGAACGTGTGTAGTAACTGGTTATGGAATAAGTCAAAAAATAAATAGATTGTGTTGTTATTCCCTGTATCCACATTGCGAGGCTGCCTCGCGAGCAGGGATTGAAATACCGTTAAAAAAATAACGAAACAAAGAAATAACGTTAAAATACCGTTAAAACATTTTATCGGTAAATATACCGGTAAAATTATCGTCAAATATAGCGTTAAACTTTACCGGTACAATAGTACCGGTAAAATATTCGGTAAAAAGGTAACGTTATTAATTGGAATAACGTTAATTTTAAAATTAATTGTAAAAAGTGAGAATTAACGTTTAAATTAACGTTATTTACTGAAATAACATTAATTTCAATGCAACGTTATCTAAAGCAACGTTATTTATTGACATAACGTTAATGTTAAAATTAACGGTAAAAAAGTAAGAAATAACGTTACATTTAAAAATAACGTTATCATTCCCTGCTCGCGAGGCAGCTTCGTAGTGGAGACGCGTAAGCATTTGGCAAGGCAGCCTCGCGATGTCGATGCAGGAAAAAGAAAATCTTCTCTTTCATTTTTACCTTGTTAAAACCTAAGAGGCGTTATAACAAAATATTTCTAGTGTTAACTTAGCGCTATCGCACACGGGCAACTTTTGTCTCCGCAACTTTTTTGTCTCTCACGTGATTTGTATGAAAAGTTGCAGACGACCGTGTCGCTTCGTGTGCGCGCTTCCATATAAACCCGTGGACTTGATGTGAGAGACAAAACAGTTGCTAGGAGACTAAGTTGCCTGTGTGCGATAGCGCTTATACACTATTTAAATGTGATACTGTTTCTTTCAAACAATATCAAAAAAGTGACAGCCACATTTAAAACACATTCACATTTAAAAATCTTTTGTAAGAACGCTGCAAGGTTTATTTTATGCCTTTGAATAAATCATTATTATTAATATTTTTGAAAAAGCCTAATTTTTCACAGCCCTAAGCTGGCTTTACCTATTATTATTGTACGTTTATTACAAAATAAAATAAAAAAAAAGATAATTTAAAAAATTATCAACTTTTACCTTTTACTTAAAATAATAAATCTTGAAAATGCATATAGCTGAGATGTAGAATCGAAATGAGTTTTAGCCGAATCTTATTAACAACATCTGTGCTTGAGGGACTAGATTTTAGAAGAAGATATTTTCAAGAAATAATATTAAATTACTAATAGCTATGCATATCTCATATTAAAACATCTTATGAAGTCAGATCAGGCTTTAAGAATAAAAAAAAAGAAAGCGAAATAAAAGTGAAATACAACACTTTTTAACGGATACTAGCGCGGTTTTATTGAAAGTATTTTGGTATTTGGTTTGGTCAGTCCCCCGTGACCACGACAGCTGCAAAGGTGCCGAAAGGTCGGGAAAATAAAAAATCAAACCAAATACCAACTAATTTACTAAAGTATTTTCAATAAAACCGCACTAGTATCCGTTAAAAAGTGTTTTATTTCATGTCTAGTGAGCGCGTCAGCTTGAGAAGTGAACACGATAATAGTTTAAAATAAAATCCGGAATATATCCTTTGGCCCCACCCGACTTCAAAAGACGTTTTTAATATCGGAATACCTATTACTAATTATGCAGATGACAATATTATTGCTTGCTTTTTAGAGCTGTTTTTAGGGTTCCGTAGCCTAAATGGCAAAAAACGGAACCCTTATAGATCCGTCATGTCTGTCTGTCTGTCCGTATGTCACAGTATTAAGACTACACAGTTGAAACTTTGTAGGTAGATGTATTCTGTTAACCGCTTAACGAATTTAATACAAAAATAAGAAAAATAAAAGATTAAGGGGGGGCTTATAAATGGGACTGAAACTGAAAAAAAATTTTTTCACCTCTCCAGCACGAAAAGGGTGCTTTTGGCGCGTAAAAACTCGCAGCAAAATCGACTTTTGCTGCGAGCGTGAGGCAAAGTGCTTTTTACCAAAAACTCGCAGCAAAATCGACTTTTGCTGCGAGCGTGAGGCAAAGTGCTTTTTTAATTTCTAACACCTTTTCTCGCTGGTAGAGGTGAAAAGTTGCATGTTTAACACGAGAGCAAATTTTTTGATGTCTCGTGCCTTTAAATCACTCACTGTGCTCAGTAGTCTATATAAGAATCACTCGCTACGCTCGTGATTCAATTCTAGACTACTTCGCTAGTTCGTGATTTAAAAGTCAGCACTCGCAGCAAAAAATGACTTTGCTCTCTTGCATAACAAATAACTATTTCTTCAAGCCAACACGTGTTGGGTGTTTATAGATAGGTATTTAAAAATGACATTGAGGTTTCTAGGACAACTTTTTCTCAAAGTCAACCGTTTGAAAGATATACACCGCCAAATTGGTAAAATGTGTGTGTCCCCCTCCCCCTTTAACTTTTGAAATAAGAGAGTGAAAAATATAAAAAAATATATGCTGTAGATCTTAATAAACACTTTCAACAAAAATTAGTTTGAACGAGATATAATAATTAGTTTTCGAGATATAGCACATTTTCCAAAACCGCAAATATTACTTTGTCATTCATACCAACACTGTGAAAAACAAGGTTATTTTTGCAGACGAAAAATGATAGGTGGTATTATATATGGTATGGTATAAGGTAACTACGAAACCCTACGGCGCGTGGCCCGACACGCATTTGGCCGGTTTTTTTAAAGGTGTTTAAGTTAGTTTTATAACGTGGTTTTTTTTATAACTTATTTGATTTTTATCTTTGCAAATTGTTGTTATAAAGGGTCATTTTGAACTTACCATCCAAATTTTGAAGATGTGTTCAGTCCATGAAACTGAACAACTTTCTCTAAGGAACACATGGTTTAATATGTAAAATAAAAAAAAATAAAAAAAAAAAAAACCGACTTCAAAAAACGTACCTCTAAAAAGCAAGCAATTTTTTATATTTTTTTATTTTTAGTGTAGGTACCTTTTGTATAGGTAGTGTAGGTATATTATTTAGGTAGAAAACTCGGGTCAGCCAAACGTGAGTTAATCGCGGAGAAACATACATACATGCGGGTCAAACTGAGAACCTCCTTTTTTTAAGTCGGTTAAAGAACTACACATATATCCCTTTTCCAACAAAAAAATAATTATCATATTCAGTTCATAAACAAAGAAGTTATACGATTGATCATCGAGGTAGTTCACACAAAATCATACTATTTTCGTGCTTTTTTCAAGATTACTTGAAAAGTACTGAACCGATTTCAAATTTTTAAGAAATGGGACCAACTTAAATTTTTACCTAATGTAATAACGTTTGAATCATTTCAATCGGTTCAGCCGTCTTCGAGTAATCGGTGTACATACAAAAAAAACGGGTCGAATTGAGTACCTCCCTCCTTTTGAAGTCGGTAATAACCCGATATAGAGCGAATTGAATCTACAATTAAATCAAAAACAATTAGTAAGAACTTTATTTTAACAACCAACCAAGTTAACTCTATTGTACAGCAATAACATTGGAAATAACGATATGTTCATTAACACAAAGCCGCTACAGCGCAGTCGCGTTCCAGAGTTGGCATCACTCCAAATAGCTTTATTAAGCGCTACACCCGCTGACGGATTCATTTCTAAATTACTTTTTTACGGTTATAGCTGTAAATAAAAATAATAAAACAATTCTTCGTTCTGTCTTCCCAATTTAGTTAATCGTGGTCATCTGATTGTGTAACTTCTTCCTGATTTTTTGAGAATATTGACTTTTTGCATTATTTTATTCTTATACTTTATTATTATTGCATTAAGATTCTACGTTTTGAATCTGAAATTCAAATTTCCTTTCAATAAGAAAAGCGTTGGAACGTGAATTTTACCTGCATTGCATTGCAGTGACCACATTTTGCTTATTTTGTTGGATTAACGTTATGAAAGGTAACGACAAAATGTATTGGTAATTTTCATAATGTGGCATTTATGTAGCTGATTTTTATTGTTACTAAATTCATTTTTTTTACAATATAAAAGATACGTGTTGATTTTCGTTTATAAATGTTCACTTTCTGTCATTTTGTTAGCCTGATTTAAGAATGTGTTAATATTGTAAAAAGTACAAAAATCTTTGCAAATCAGAGTGATCATTATAAGACAATGTATTTACTTAGGTATAAATATAGTTACCAGCACCCTAAAATTTCAAACTATCAAGCCATGCTATACTGTTGACATAAGAGTTTTTTAAAACGTAAATACCATGTTTGTTAAACATTGGTACCTATATTGTTTATTATTTTTAATTTTCATATCATTTCTATACAAATGGGTAAATGTGGTATTCCTAAGTAGATTTCAGGTGTCCCAATAACTTTTGAAGTTATGGCTTCTCTACTTTACCTAGGAACGAAGCGTCAGCATGCACGCCGGGTCCGCTGCACGTGGGCGATGCATTTATAAGTTGTACCGACAGCAAAGCAAACAGGCACTAACTAACGTAAGTACATGGATTTCTAAGAGGCTTCATTTTTAGCAATGATATTAAATGAATTGATTTAATGACTAAGCAGAAACTTTATATTTTGGGAAATGTAATATTTATGCGAATATAGTATTTTGCGAACTAAGGAATTATTTGTAAGGATTTTTTTAACAATTTACTCTAATGTACAAGCCTCTCACCTACAAATATTATCGTTTTGTTGTCCCCTAACTTCTTGCACGTCATGAATGAACAATATTTTTGATTTATGTATATGTTACCGGCAATGTATGAAATGCAGGCATTGTATACAATGCCTGGCTCTTTTAGGCAATGTATGAAATATAATGAATATTGATATCTATTTCACACATTACCTAGGCAGTGTATATGTTACCGGCAATGTGTATAATCCGGCATTGTATACAATGCCTAGGCATTGTATACAATGCCTAGGCATTGTATACAATGCCGGATTATACACATTGCCGGTAACATATATATGTTACCGCTAAAATGCGGAATCCGTAATGTGCGAATTAACTAGTTAATCTGCACATTAACTGATCGAGTCAGTTAAAAAGCGATTTTTTTTAAAGTGGCAGATTTCCGCACTTTAACTAGTTATTGTGCACATTAAGGGCTGCTACACCGTTAAAGTGCGAAAGACAGTGAGTGAAATAGTCAAAGCTTCAGGAAATTTTAGTTACATACATACATACACTCACGCCTGTTTCCCATGGGGGTAGGTAGAGACTATGGATCGCCACCTGCAACGATCCTTGCACACTTCTTTCGCTTCATGCACATCCATCAATCTTTTCATACATGCACTGCGGTTTTTGTCACTGCCTACACCAGCCTTTTTTATAATAACCTCTATTTGGTCCGCGTAGGTTTTTCTGGGACGCCCTTACGCAATCGTTCCTTCCACATTCGCACAATATATTTCTTTCGTGATTCATCTTTCATTCATCCTCTCTAAGTGACCAAACCACCGGAGCATTCCTTTCTCAATTTTTGTCACTTTCAGACCACACCTTTCACGAATGACATCATTGCTCACTCTATCACTCAATTTGACTCCACATATTTTCCTCAACGATCGCATCTCTACCGCATTTATTCTGCTTTCTTCTTCTGCCATACCCAAGATTCACTTCCGTACATCAGTGTCGGTACCAGCACTCCGTTATGAATAGCCATTTGCGCCTTTGCAGAAACGATTTGGCTACTCATAGCCGAGTGTATAGCACCACTCACCGAATTTCCTTTCTTCTCTCGTCTTTCTATGTCTTCCTCACACTTTCCGTCCCTTGTGAACAAACTCCCCAAGCATACAAACTCACGGACTTGTTCCACTTTTTCGCCACCTATCATTACCGTACAGTCAGTCATTTCTTCAACACTCTCAAACACCATCACTTTCGTTCACTTTCATCCCTTTTCTCACAAAATCATCATTCATAACAGATATCATTCACTGCAACTCTTCCGCAGAAGACGCAAGTATAACTTGGTCGTCAGCGTAGAGGAGGCACACAAACACAAACTCTCAAAATATTTCCATATCCATCCATTCCTGTAGTACACCTTTTTCATCTGTCACTTGATCACCTTTTTCATCTCTTATCACATTTATTTTAGCCTTATGTGATCCACTTCGAGACGTTTTCACTTGTTTCTTAAACAATTTTATATTGTCTCGGAAGTTGTCACAGAGTTTGAAGTCACACTTTTCTTTTAGCTTTCTCTTTTATTCGTCTACTTTTTCTTTTACTACTTTCTTTATAAGTCTTTAACTTTTTAAGTTAAAGACCTATTTTAAAAGTAAATTTTACAAAACATCGTTTCTGGCACTTTGCTGGCCGCCCCCGCGGCACGCTTACTCCGCTCGCTCAGCTCGCGCGTTTTGGTTGCAATACTAACCTAACCTAGCCTAATGAACTTTTGAGACTTTTCTTTGATGGGGGGCTTCGCCCCCCCGAGCCCCCCTTTAAGGGAGGTTGCGCCCCCCATTCCCCTGCTTTTGTGTCTACCCCTTTTATGTAATTATACTATTTTTCAACTAAATAATCTGTTTTCGCACTTTACTGATCCTTGGTCGTTAATCTGCAGATTAGCTTGGGAATCTGCAGATTACCTAGTTAAAGTAAGAAATGAAACAATTATTCGCACTTTAACTGATTCGACCAATTTGCAGATTAACTAGTTAATGTGCACTCTAACTGATTTCCGCACTTTAACTGATTCGACCAGTGAATCTGCAGATTAATTAGTTAATGTGCACTCTAACTGATTTCCACACTTTAAGGGTAACATATACACTCATTCTTTCTTTGCTGACCCTACTAGCTGTTCAGGCAGAACCGGAAGTAAAATTCGGGTCGTTTTGACAAACGAGCCGGGACGACAGTTGGGAGGTTCAATAATAAATAATAGAGAAATTCGCGACAATTTGACGCTTGTCTAATTGCAAATGCTCACCAACACTACAATTCACAGCTTCGCTCTACTTATTTACATATTCCTAGTACACCGAATTGATAGTCAACTACATAGAACAATATAGATAGATACTTGTCCGCGTGAATCTTTCTCCGGAAACACACAACTAGTATTAAAAATATCCTATAATATGTAATCGAAGCCTTGAACTAAGTTTTATCCGAATCCGTTCTGCACACATAAATATACAAACTTTCACATTCCAAGCGAGCGTGAAGCGTCTTCGTTTCAGCTTGGGCAAAAATGCCTTTTTATGTCTTTCCGTCTGTTATCCACTAGAGGTCGCATTTCTCAACCTATTCTCGTGAAATTTTGTGAACAGGTTCAATAAATAAATAAATAGAGCTTTTTTTATTCAGTTTCTCGATATTTTTCGAAAAAAAAAACATATTTTACCCATTTCTAATTTTTTTTTTTAAAGTTACAAACGTGTGGTCTACAACTCACAGACCAGTAGGTCTGTAATAATAATAATGTAACTAATATTACTAGCTATAGCTAGTAATATTAGTTACATACATGATACTCAAAAGTATCTACTACGTACAGAATACTCACTCCCTGCCTCCCACTGCTTTAAAAGATTAAAATTTCACCCTGTACGGGTGTTTGTCTATGCAAATCAATTGTTTTTGAAGAAGGTGCATTAGTGTGAGAAGTAGTCCAACGACAACAAGTAAGTTTGCGATGCACATACAAAACAAGCATGCAATCACGTTGCAGACAGATCATAAAAACGAAATTGAGTACCTAACTTGTAAAACACCAACCACCTCGTGGAGTAGATTTACAGGCTGATAAATTAAACTATTACTCGGCTACAAGAAATTAAGTTTCCTCGTGGCCAAATTAGTTTGGCATTTCAGTTTCGCCACAAGGAAACGGGCATAAAGAGTGGTATTTAATCGGGTAACAACAAATTCCCATTTTGGATATAAAAATACTGAATATGGCGTATTGAAATATTAAGTGGGCGACGGACTGAGGGCGACTACAAAAATTGAAAATGGGTGACTTTAAAATACAAATTGAGTAACTAATTATTTAGAACGGGCGACCAAATTTCTATTTCGACAACCTTAAGGCACATGAAACATTTAAAATTTGGCATATTATATTTTATATAAATAAAAAAGGCAACTATTATCCTAATCGAGGTGACAAAATACCATATTGGACAGCTTAAATCAGTTATAGTTACCTACTTGCTATAATAGTCGCCCATCTCAATGTTTTTGTCACTCATTTAAATTATATATCTCCTATACGTAGTTGCTCGTTTTACATATTTTTTGTTATCCACAGTTAGTCGCCCGTTAAGTTATTTTGTTGCCAACAAAATAAACCGCTGCCAGGAACCGCCATTAAGAGTCGCCTTTAATTAGTTCCAGTCACCCAATTAATTAATTCCCGATAAAAAATATCTGTATCAGATACATTTTTTATCCACAAAAGTATGCACACGCTTGGCCTTCACTTCACCGGATGTTAAGGCCTTAACATGCATCAATCCGAGCGGGTCGATCTGTAATAGAGTGAAATCGAACGTAACTCTATACGCTTTGGGTTCAAATCAGTGCGCGTTCCAACGCGGCGGTTGCGTAGAGGTCGAGCGTCGAGTCCTCGATTTTCACATGTTTTTATTACTTTTCTCCGCTTTCAAATTAGTTAAAAAAAACTGTTCAATTAAGATTGAAGGAATTAACATCGCAGATTTTTATGCGTTTGTTTTAAAATAAACGAATGTTCTGTTTCCGAGAAGTTTTGCAAATAAACCCAAAAACGAGGTCCACGGGATATTTTTTTTACATCAAAGGTGGTAACATTTTTATAAATGATTTCAATTAAATCTATTGTGTATTATTTCAAGTGCATTATATATTATTTCTATGATAGCTTCACGCGCGTAGTCTTTCAATATTTTGAATTTAATATTGGGATTTGAGGCATGTTAACGCCGTAAGTGACGATAAGACTGAGTGGAAGCCACTTCACCCAGAAACTTCAACCAATGTGGAACTGGGTTTAACTTAAAGAATTCACAACGCACTATTACTCACCCACACATTTTATACACATTGCATTACTTCATGTTACAACATTGATGTATTCTCTGATTGAAAGCTATAAGAGTGAAACTAGACAAAAAGATTATAAGAGATTCTCAAATATTTTAGGTGCTAGTTACTAGTGTGGAATTTGACACCATGTATTATACATATAAACCTTCCTCTTGAATGGCTCTATCTATTAAAAAAACCGCATCAAAATCCGTTGCGTAGTTTTAAAGATCTAAGCATACATAGGGACAAACAGCAGCGGGAAGCGACTTTGTTTTATACAATTTAGTGATATTAGTTTTATTAGCTTTATAGTTAATGTGTTTATTTAAGTATTCAACCAATTTGATAAACCAGAATTTTCTGCCGAGATTGAGCAGCATCAAACCAAATTATTTATGTAGTTACTTATATTTTTTTGAATTTTCTAATTTCAAATGGAACGGATGAAATAACATCTCTTGTAATTCTCTGCAAGAATCTCACTGTCTAATTTATACTCTCAATGGTACCAAAATAGTCTCATAGGTTGAACAAAAGTGGATTAAAATAGACTCCGAAAGTGAAAACTCTATTTAAAGATCAATAGCTTCGAATCACTTTCTCTGTTTAATTTATAGATTCTCTAAACACAGTCGTATAAATTGGGACTAAAAGATTTTCCTTTTAAACAACAACTTTACTAGAAATATAATTTATCACCAATACTAAAATGTTTGAGTAATTTCAGATTTTGTAAAAGCATTTCTACTTAAGTGCAATGCTTTAGTTAGGTTATTGCAATTCTTTATCCTTCTTACTTAATATTTTAAATGCAAAAGTCGGTTCGTTTGTTTGCTACGCCTTCACGTCTTAACTACTGAACCGATCATCATGAAACTTTGCATACACGTTTTCAGGGGTACAGAGAAGGATAAAGGGTACCTTTCATCTCGAAAAAAAGGATTGTACCTGAGGGATAACAAAAAACTTTCCACGCAGACAAATTCGCGAGTGGTCGCTAGTGAAATAATAAGATTTTCTTATTCTTATTGTACTTAAAACACTGTTTAATAAATTATTCAACATATGAACCATACTAATATTCTACGTAAAAAATTCAAGACCTTTATACGACCAATAAAAGCAAAGTAACCAATATAAAAAGAACTCACAATCCACGAAATAAAAGAACAATGTAACCTAAAATCCTCTTATCGTCATTTTGTTTTCGTTTCATTAAAAAAACATGAACACTTTTCTCATAATCCTCCCGTGAACTGCTCGGTGAAGCATTTTAATAATTCCGCGTTTGTGATCGCTGCGATACAGCTTTTATTCCACTACAAGCGATATAATATGATACGCGTAAATGGCTTTGTGACATTGTGACTTAGAATTTGAGACCCATAGATTAAGTCCCTCCGCACACGGCGTCGTAGCGTAAGCGTATCGTAATACGCGCGTTGTACGAGAGCAATACGAGCACGTATATGTTCAAAGAAGTCCGCACACGGCGTCGTAGCACAAGCGCGTATCGTATGAGATTTTATTGTCAATACGATAGTCGCAGCGTGTTGGCGTAAAAAAGCAAGCGTAGAAAATACTTTCTATATGTTTGGTGATGAATTTCCGTCCACATGAATGTCTAATTTATATTCTGGAACAATATCTACGCCTACGCTACGATTTGTGTGTCTCTGCTCGTATCGTACTCGTTGCGTCTTGACGATATCCTTACGAGACAACTACGCTTACGGGCCATGTGCGGAGGGCCTAAAGAGACCCAAAGAGTAACAGTTCGTCTACTGTCTCTGGTCTCATCGGCGGACTGCCGTCCAAAGTCTTTGATTATTTCAATGTGATTTAAAGGAGAGGTGGCACTCGTCATATAAAAAATGCCTAATTTGTATACGATTGAAGCGAAGTGAAGTGAAAAATTATTTATTCAAATAAGCTCCCATAATAAGCATTTTTAAATCCTCAATTCTTTTACCCTACCACCCATTATGTCTTTTAGCTAACAAGTAAAATGGGTGCAAAAAAACTTATCAGCTTTATCAAATGATACAATATTTACAAAAAATGTATATCGTTTCCAGATATTACATTAACATAGATTAACAAATAAATCACATTATTTAACATGATTGAATTTGGTCTTAAAATATAGGTAACCAATAATATTGCTATTCATGGATCAAGTTCCGTCTTATTTCAGCACATGTAGAAATAAAGTTATTTCAAAGGGCAAAAAAGTCACTATAAAATGTAAAAACGTGGCTGGATAAACATTTTTTTCGAAATTGAGGAAACAATTACAATAATATACTGCGCCACGCCACATTCCGAGAGACGGGGGTAACGTGGGCGACTGTCTTAACAGTCATGAGAATTCAAACTCCCTGACTCCTATATTTACCTGTAACAGTTTTCTTTAACTATGTGTACTTTATTGAAAATTACGTACCTTCATCTTTTTAACTTGAACAGTTCATTAGAAATAAATTACTTTTTACGGATTACAGCGCGTATACTGGTTAATTTTATGCAGATGTTGTTTAAGAATTATTTAGTTTTGATTTGTTGGGTTTTTGAGTTTCCCAACGTTTACACGCTTCAGTCGTCCCGTGACCACGACCCCTAGAAAGGTGTCGAAACGTCGGGAAACCCAAAAAACCAACAAATCAAAAATAACATCTGAATTAACCAATATACGCGCTGTAATCCGTAAAAAGTGTTTTATTTCTAATTGAACTGTTTCGTTTGCTATGAAACAAATCACAATTGAAATGCATTATAATGGTTTTGTAATGATTGATGACAGAAAAAATCCTTCATTCTTTCTTTGGTACAATAAACTGGCAACTACATTGTAGAACTAGATGACGTAAGCAAGTGTCATCCCGGAATTCCAGACCTTGTTTTCTTGGATCATGAGCTGGGGCTATCGCCTATCGTAATCGTTTTTATTTGACAGATGAATGAGATTACTGCTTTTCTTTGGCAAGTTTTATTTGTGCCAAAAAGAAGTAGTAATGTTTCACAACCTATCAAATCAAAGCTTAGGTACTAACGTCATTGTTTTTAGCCTATAGACCCGCTGAACCTATAAAAATACCTTCCTGATCAGTAGAAGTAAACTCACAAACAGTGTGCGTTTGTTCTTAAATCGATCAACTGTCAACTGTCAAGGCGGTCATTTGTCAGCTGAATGGAGGTGAACAGGTGGGCCTAATGACCCAATTTTTTAAATCTTACGAGGTTGAAAATATATTTAGGTAACATGAAAATGTGTTTGACCCTAACATTACATTTGAAAAGTGTTTTAAAAAAGCCTACGAGGAATTTAGCTTGAAGCAACCTGGTTTTAATATTAAAAGCATTTATTTTTTCGCTTAATAGACGTATTTGATGTAAAATTTTACTAAAAGCAGTGTATGTTGCATCCCATTTTATTTAGAAAACACGAGAGAAGAAATGTAAACAAGATTTTGTTTCATGTAAGAAAAGTAAATAACAAGGTAAACATGTGTTTTGAAAATATTCTCTTTGTTTTTTTTATTTAATAAAGTTGGTGGTTGTAGGTAACATCAAAAATAACCCTTAAAAAATGATGTCATACTTTTACGGACGTTCTTAAATATTGGAAGAAATTGCCCTTATTTTTGCTGCCATTACCACGAAAATTGAGTGGCTAGGATAACGCTGATGGCTCGAGCGCCTCAAACAAATGAGTTGTAAACACGAAACGATGCCACTACACGGAATGGACTACCAACCACAATAGTAATAATACAATAGGAGAAATAATAATTGGTTAGGTACGAGCCCACATGAATAACGGCGGGTTATGATCGGTTACGACCGTATCCCCACCGCGTCCTACGGTTTGCCGGCTTTACTTCCCTGCAAACCTTACGTAAGATGTCTATGTCTATGTCTTTGCTCTTTCTACATACTCACGCAACATGAAGGTTAACCAACAGTGAAACCAGCTTTACCTCTCCACTTCTAAATTCAAATTTTAAAAACTAAATAACACTTTTTTATTGCTTGACGTTCTCAATTCCTTTTTTAGATAACCAGTTCTCACTTGTGACAGTTCGGGGATGGCGGATAAGCGGGGTTTTTTTTACAGATTATGTTTGCATCCAGCCAGGGCGTTCGTGTTTTGTTTTTGTGATGACGTAGGCAGGGAAGCGTGCGGCCCGGCTGAAAACTGCCGGCGGAGTAAGCTCCATGGCTCCATGCTTGGAATTGCGCGCGCAATAGTAAAATGCCCTGAGAAATTGAGGCCTTAGAAGTCAACCGATAGAGACTTCTTGGAGATGTGATCAGCCCGTTTACGTCGTAATAGAGATTTAAGAGGCCTCTAGCGTAATCGCCTTAACTCCTGTACTGCCATATGGGTCTGTGTAACGATGTGGCTTAGAAAGAAAGAAAATTAATTTCAGATAATACAGGCGCAAACAAAAAGATGATTTTCTAGATTATCTTTTTCTATACGAAGAAAAGACAACCTAGCCGATAAAAGTACAAAGTTTGCAGCTAGGTACTTATAAAATTGAGTGTACAAGCTAACAGTAAAGTATGTATGTAAGCACAACCAAATTGTTCTATCCTAAAACTGCATAAATATTTGATTTACTTTATCCATAAGCAAAACGAACCGTTTTCGAATATAGATACCTGCCCTAAGTAATTTTACTATCTTAAACAAAGATAGAAAACATGGAGTAACCTGAACCTTGAATGAACGTTATTTTTTAAGCACTGAACCAATATGTCACAAACATCTTATTGTGTCGAAATTCCAAGGTATGAATTTCAGAGGGTCTGTAATCTATCTATCTTTCTGAATTTATGTGTTTTACTCAATGGCACTTTTCCAACCGAAAATTTAAATTGTATGGTTGGTTGACCTACGCAATATCCAACTTGTACATTGACTTATTGTACCATTTTCTTTCTTTGTTTTTTTAATCCATTAATTGTTACATATTTTATGCTATACCACAAAATACTTATCCGATAGAATAGATTAACAATCGTACAAATAAAATTACCAAAAAGTTTGTTTAGGAAATGATGCTTTGAGACGTAAGGAGACTATAATATTGCTAAGCAATATTTTTTGGTTAAACTAGGTATAAACTTATTCTTTGTTTATTAGTATGTTTGAGATTTTCAAATAAAGAATTACAAAATTAAAATTTGAGATCATTATTGAAGTATTCTTCGAAACGCACTTAATGAAGTGCACCTAAACTATTCCTTGAAACGCACCATTTAGGTGCGCTAACAAAATCAGTTCAAAAATATTATAATGGCAGTTAGAGGTAAGACAGCCAGTTCCTCATTGATGAAGATTCCGGGTGTAGTGCACTTCCATCTTCAGCCTTGTCGTCACTTAACATCAGGTGAGGTGAATGAAGGCCAAGCATTATCCCTTTGTGCATTTGAAAAAAGCTCTACATTACAAATTTTAATGGAAAAGATCTATCGGTTCATCAATAAAGGCTTTCGCAGATTTTATTAAAGGTGTGAGATTGAGTGGCAGTCGGGAGTGGTCGCAGCGCTCCTATTAATGAAACGGGATGATTGAATAATTCGGTGCATTGATTATATCGATATTGTATAAAAAAACTCGTTAAAACTGTCGCTGTGTTTTTGTGTAATGAGCATATTCATTAAAATAACTCTTTTGGATAATTAATTTGATAGAAAAAATACTAGAAAAAATCGACTCGCCCGTAGCAGCTCAGACGGAATACTATGCGACGGGTGAGTAGTTTCTTTCTAGTATTTTTTCTATTAAATTAATAATTTTATATAAAATAGCATTATAAATGCCTAAAATCTAGAATTTAAATATCTCTTTTGGATTTAAGTAAAGTTAGGATGCTTCCAACAGCAGTTATATAACGTTATATATAATATTACAAGATAACATTATATAACAGTGTGTAATATTTTGCTATATAACATTTGTTATATAAGTATGACTGCTGTGTGGGAGCACCCTACATTGCTCTAAGAGCAGTGAGTGCCAGTCATTATAGAATGAATTCATTACTTTTTTATGACAGTTCAAAGTTCAATTGTCAAATTGATTTGGGTTTCTTCTTTTACTTGTTTTGCCGTCAGATCAGCGAATCTTCCCCTGTTTAGCCCGTCGTCCTATCCTACATAATATTACAAATGTGAATGTTTGGATGTTTGATACTCAATCCCGCAAAAATGGCTAAACTGACGAAATTTGGCAAACAGATAGTTCACAGCCTAGATTAAAATAAAGTAAACTTTTTATCCCGGTAAACCTTCCCAGATTTTCAGCATAGTCCACGCGGACAAAGACGTGGATGGAAACTAGTAAACTATGAAAACATATTAATATTCGCCATTTTGTACAAACAAAATTATAAATATTGTATTATTACCGACTTCAAAAGGAGGGAGGTACTCAATTCGACCCGTTTTTTTTTTTTTTGTTTTTTGTATGTACACCGATTACTCGAAGACGGCTGGACCGATTGAAATGATTCAAACGTTATTACATTAGGTAAACTTCCAAGTTGGTTCCATTTTTTAAAATTTTGAAATTGGTTCAGTACTTTTCAAGTAATCTTGAAAAAAGCACGAAAATAGTATGATTTTGTGTGAACTACCTCGATGATCAGTCGTATAACTTCTTTGTTTATGAACTGAATAAGATAATTATTTTTTTGTTGGAAAAGGGATATCTTAAGTGTAGTTCTTTAACCGACTTAAAAAAGGAGGTTCTCAGTTTGACCCGCATGTATGTATGTTTCTCCGCGATTAACTCACGTTTGGCTGAGCCGATTTTAATTTCTACCTAAATAATATATCTACACTACCTAATACAAAAGGTACCTACACTAAAAATAAAAAAATAAAAAATTGTTTATAAAAACAAAAAACCGACTTCAAAAAACCTTCCTCTAAAAAGCAATTGAAATAATATTCGTAATAATAAAACACGGCTATTGAAGTCGGGTGGGGCTTTTAGAATAAAAAAAGGGATTTGTACTCCAGCCCCACCCGACTTCAATAGCCGTGTTTTATTATTACGAATATTATTTCAATTGCTTTTTAGAGGAAGGTTTTTTGAAGTCGGTTTTTTGTTTTTTTTTTTTACTCCTAAAAGGAGTAATATTTTAGGAGCTTCTATTTTATGTCCAATCAATACAACTTTAAATTGCATGTGAATTTGCTGGTTTTCAGATTTCTGACTCAGATAATATAATATATATTTCAAAAACGTGCTTTTTCTCTGTTTAAATTGAGCATGAGTTTTGTCCTTCTATCTTACAAAGGAATTACCAATCTTGAAATTGCGAAATAAATCAGCGTTTTCATACAAAACAGTTGATTTTTTAACGGTATATAGAGTTATTTTTATTTGTAAAATAACCACCTAGCAGATTACTAACATCATAAACAACAACATTTAATTTTGTTCTACAACTTTTCCAAAAACAACCCAAACAAATTGACTTTCCTTACATGTGTCCGAAGTTGATCGAGTTTTTTTAAGAAAAGTAGTTTTTTTCTGTTTTAGGAAAAGTCGTTGAACAAAATGTTGTTGTATATGATATTAGTAATGTACTCCTACGAGGTTGTTAGTTTTTTTTACAAATAACCCTGTATTTCAAACGAAAAACGGAGAACGGTATTGTACTTTTTGCACTAAAAATAATAAAATTATCAATTTGTTTCAATTTTACCGCGTCAAACAATGTATTATTACATTCCCGCCTAAGTTTAGTATTGTCAGAAATATAACACGCAAAATTCATGCTTCAAAAAGGCCGCGAACTTTTCCGACTACCTATTATTTTGATCACCCATCTCGAAACTCGTCTTTCAACCAGATTTCAAATGCAACTGCGTAATCGATCTTTCAAATCTTACTATCAATTAATTTTAACCCGGAAGACTCTACCGTTCCAAATATAGGACACCAATAGCAATACAACGTAGGGTCGAATCTGAATGGGATTTAGCGTTTGCGGCGTCCATCCAATTAATTAATCGAGCTGGGCCGATCGGACTGAGTCTCCGATTATGGACCACCGTTTATTAATCAGGATGGACGATTGGACCACCGGACAACCAATTATGAACACTCGTTTATAATGTCTTCAAATATATTATGACAGTTCGGGTTTGCAATTGAATAATGCAAGGAATTATTATAAAAAAAAACATTTTAGGTGGTCTCTCAAAAAACGTAATCATAATAATCATAATCATAATCATAATAATTTTATTTGCATGAATGTAGGTATATAAATGTTGACAAAATTAAGTTATAGGCCCAGTACATCCTGCCATGATTAGCATGCAAATGGTACATAAAAGTGATTTTAAAGTTAATTTATGTACATAAAAGTGATTTTAAAGTTAATTTAAAACCAATGTTTTAAATTAACTTTAAAATCACTTTTATGTACCATTTGCATGCTAATCATGGCAGGATGTACTGGGCCTATAACTTAATTTTGTCAACATTTATATACCTACATTCATGCAAATAAAATTATTATGATTATGATTATGATTATTATGATTACGTTTTTTGAGAGACCACCTAAAATGTTTTTTTTTTATAATAATTCCTGTTTTTTTTAATATTTTAAGTTTATATATATATTATATTATATATATTATATATATTATAAATATTTTTTATAATAATTTAAGTCAATACTTAAACAATTAATTGATTAAATCTAACTTAAAAAATGTCATTTATTATAAGAATGTCATTACAATATTATTTAAAAAATGAACTGAGGTCATTTGCTTTGTTATAATATAGGTATTCGGTCATTGTGTAAAATGTCTGCTCCGTAAGGTAGTCAAATAATTTCCTTTTAAATGTCCTACAATCATTACATTTCCTAATGTCAGGTGGCAATCTGTTATAAATTTTAGGTATCATTGCAAATACACTATAATTATTACTAAAAAGACTAGTTTTAATATTTGGTCTGTTAGCGAGACAATCACATCGTCGTATGCTTCGTATCTTAGGAAACAGGTTTGGGTTCCTTCTCATAAATAATACTGCTTCAAAAATGTATAAAGAGGTTAATGTCAATAATTTGTGTTTCCTAAATAAGGGTCTACAGCTGTCCGTTTTTTTCAAATTAAACATAGCCCGTATACAATATTTTTGTGCTATGAACAAGCGATCAATATTTATTGCATTGCCCCAAAACATAATGCCATAGCGCAATCTTGAGACTACAAACCCATGGTAAGCTGCAAGAACCGCATTTTGATTTACTACTTTCCTTAGCATTCGCAGTGCATAAGAGAATTGTAAGATCTTAGCACGAATAAAATCAAGATGCGACTGCCATTTCATATTAGTATCAATATGCAATCCCAAAAATTTTGTTTCCGTTGCAACACACACTTGATTTCCTTCACAAGAAATGCTATCTAATGGCTGTACAGATCTTTGTCCAAAACTCATAATATTTGTTTTCCTAAAACTAATTTCAAGATAATTGGCTTTGAGTCATTGAATTATTGATGTAATACAGGGTACTATTTCATCTTTGCTTTGACAAACAACTGTGCAGTCATCTGCAAATAGAACCACTGGTTTTTCCGTTGAGCATGGTAAGTCGTTAATATATATGAGAAATAATAGGGGACCTAGAACACTGCCCTGAGGAACGCCCTGTGATACAATTCTTTGAGATGATTCAAATACTTTCTCAAGTCTTGTCTTGCTGCATATTTTAGTAATATGTGTAATCTGTATTCTGTCAGTAAGGTAAGATCGAAGCAGTGCCAATGGAATTCCCCTAACACCGTACGACTCTAACTTGTTCAAAAGGATGCTATGATTTACAAAATCAAATGCTTTTGTCATATCTAGGTAAATTGCATAAACTGGTTGTCTTTTATCTATTCTATTATAAATTATTTCTAAGAATTCGTACATTGCCAATTCTATTGATTTATTCTTGCGAAACCCTTTTTGTGATCTGTTAAATATATTTTTTGATTCAAAGAAGTTGTACAAGTACTTGTAAAATATTTTTGCGAAAATTTTGGCGAAAATTGTAATCAAAGCTACAGGTCTATAGTTTTTGATATCTAATTTACTTTCTTTTTTATGCATTGGTTTAATAATAGGTTAATAAATTAATTGGTTTCAGTTTTGTAGGAAAAATCCCTTGCTCTATGCAAAAATTAATAATATAACACAATATGTTGGATATTAGATGTGATACCTGTTTTACGATTTTTGTAGATTTATTTATTTATTTATTTATTGCATACATGTAACACACTTACAAGGGAAGACTTATAATAGCTATACATGCACCCGGCAAGGGTATGGCAATTTTAGTTACTTAATTTAATATAATTCAATCTTTTTTCCTTATTTTACAAACTATTGTTAATACTTAAGACTAGACTAGACTAATAGGAACTACAAATTTTAATATAGTTTTACCTAATGAATTTCTTAAAACTATTTTAACTTATCACTAAAAAACTCTTCTATTGTATAATAACATTTTTGTATTAATAATGACTTTAATTTGTTAGTAAATATTTTTGAGTCTTTTGTTTCTGTTATAGATGGGGGTAGTTTATTAAATATTTGGATGGATTTATAATAAGGGCTGCTTTTAAATAATTCTAATTTTGGTTCTGGTAGTATGAGTTTGTTTTTCCTTCGTTCACTTTTAACTTTTTCATATAGGGTTTTGTTTTTATGGACAAAAGTAGCTGTTTCTAAAATATATATTGATGTTAAAGTAAGTATGTTGTGCTTAATAAAATACGGTCTACAGCTAACTCTTTGCCGAATGTTTTCAATGATGCGGAGGCATTTTTTTTGTATTATAAATAGATCCTTAACATCGCTACTATGGCCCCATATTACGATTCCGTATTTAAGCCACGCGAATGCATACGCGTAGTATGCGGATAATGCACATTCTGTCTTTGTATTTAATTTAATAACACTAAGACCGTAAACAAATTTAGAGAGTTTGTTTTTTATTTTAGCAACATGACTTTTCCAGTTAAGGTTTGTGTCTATTGTTAGACCTAACAAGTTGAATTCTGCCACTTCATTAATATTTATTGTATTAGATATTTTATTGAGGTTTAGTGGACTTTTTTGATAGGGTCTGAATTGTATTAGTTTGGATTTATTGCAGTTCGTTTCTAGATTATGTTTTTGCAGCCAAGAGTTTATGTTTCTAAGGGTTTGGTCTTTTTTCTCTAAATTTGGTTTGTTTTTAGGACATTCAAATAATACGGATATGTCATCAGCAAATAATACGCAAAGTTGATTGCAAATTTTGGGAAGATCATTAATGTAAATAATGAAAAGGATGCATCCGACAACACTTCCTTGAGGTATAGACCAGTTGGTAGTTGTTATTTCTGACTCTATGCTACGGAGGTCACCGCTTTCCTCATCAAAATGTTCTATTTGTACTAATTGTTTTCTGTTGTTGAGGTAAGATTTGAGCCACTCGTAAGCTTGACCGCGGATGCCTAGACTGGAGAGTTTTGAAAGTAGTATGGAATGAGATACCCTATCATATGCCTTTGACATGTCTAATAGGAGGCCCACAGCATAACTTTGGTTCCTTATATAATTTAAAGCTTCTTGTAAACTGCTTGTGTTGTAGATCTGTGTTTTCGGAAGCCGTATTGGTTGTTGTCTAGCAAGTTGTATTTTTCCAAATAACTATTTATTCTGGTAACCATGGCTTGTTCAAAGATTTTGGATATTGTAGAAAGAAGGGCAATCGGCCGG
Organism: Agriphila geniculea; assembly: GCA_943789525.1. NCBI lineage: Eukaryota > Metazoa > Arthropoda > Insecta > Lepidoptera > Crambidae > Agriphila > Agriphila geniculea. The sequence continues at coordinate 708,202 of OX038879.1, read as the reverse complement.
TAGTTACTCGAATCATCTGATTTACCTCCCTTTTTTAGAATAGGTATTACTTTTGCTATTTTTAATTTTTCAGGAAAGTTACCCTCTAAGAAGGATTGGTTTATAAGGAATGTTAATATTGGGTTCAGTTCAATGCTACATAGTTTTATTAGGGCAGGTGGTATTTCATCTACTCCACAGCTGTATTTATTGGGAAGCCCACGGATTATATTTGAAATTTCCGTTTTAGTCACGGGGCTTAGGAACATGGTGTTCAAGGGTGTACTAAGCAAGGGTAGATCATTAATTGAGTTTTTGTTTTGTTGTATATTACCAACCGCAGAAAAGTATTTATTAAATTGATGAGCTACTTTTTCAGGTGTTTTTATATGTGTATTATTTATTTTCAATGTTATTTGTTTGTGATTTTTGCTACTGTTTTGTTTAGTAATTTTATTTATTATATTCCACATTGTTCTTGTTTTATTGGAAGATCGCGTCATTTGTTTAGAATAGTGTAGTTTTTTTGATATTTTAACACTGCTTTTGAGACGTTTAGTGTATTTTTTGTAATGATTATTTAGAATTTAATCTTTTGGTTGATTGACCAATGCTTTGAGTAGACGTTTGTGTGTACATGATATTTTTAAACCTTTTGTTAACCATGCAGATTTATGTTTTTTCCGTATTCTTACATTTTGTTTAGGAATAGTATTGTTCAGGATATCTTTTATTTTTTTATCGAATATATTGTAGTTTTGGTTAAAATCGTGTTTTTGAGAAATGCATTTGCTCCAGTCTATTTGTTGCAATTGTGTTTTAAACATAGTAATATTATTAAGATTTCTGTAATTTCTAGATATTTTGTTTGTTGCATTATTACTTGTATTTCTATGTGTTTTATTTTGGTCAAACGTATATATTACTGCCCTATGATCTGAGAAACCAAGATCTTCAACGGCAATGTGAGCTTTCTTGTAGTTAGTAAATACTAAGTCTATGCCCGTGGTACTTGTTGGAGTTACTCTAGTAGGTTTATCAACTATTTGATGTAGATTATATTCAAGCATCAAGTTTACTAGTCTTTGGTATTGATTATTTTTTTCCATATGGTTTATATTAAAATCTCCTACTATTGCCTAGTGCTTGTTAATTGATCTTAATTTTGGTAGTAGCAAATTTAAAAAATCGAAGAACTGTTCTATTTCCCTGTCTTTTCTATACAAGCTTACTATTAACAAATTTGAAAATAACTCGACGGCACAGCACTCGATGATGTATTTCCTAGAAAGTTCTGTAATGTCTGGCCTGTCTTTATATTTGGTTCCTTCTTTCAAGAGAATTGCAGCACCTCCTCCCCTTAGTTTATGCCGACAGTATGCCGCAACGAGTTCGTACCCATCCACGTGTACCAGTGAACGTTGTTCTTCTTTGATCCAGGTTTCAGATAAACAAAGTACTGGGTAATTTTTCTCATATGTTAAGTTTTCTAGTATATGTATTTTGTTTTTTATACTTTGTACATTTGGATAAATATATTAATAGTTTCGAAATGTATGGATTGAAGTTTTCTGAGACTGTTTGTTGCCATTCTTTAATGTATTTTCTGTAGTGCAATTACTAAGTCGATTTGTGTTGTTTACATCTCCAATGCTTTGTATTTCTTCTGTTTCTGTCTTTTTTAATTCTTTTCCATTTATGATGAGTTTGTTATCGCGTATAATAGCATGTTTGCCTTTCTTAATCTCCTCCTGCTGTATCCGTCTTAGATTTTGACGTTTTTTCATTTCTGTTTCGTCTAAAAGCGGTGCTACGGCTAATCCTGTTTGAAAAAAGTAGCTTTTGTTGTTTAGTATATATCTGGTCGTGCTTTTACTTAGTAGCTCAATGACTAATGGTCTACTGTTCCCTCTTTTTCCTAGCTATCTCTAGATATCTCGTCATAGCCAGTGCTACTAGTGTTCTTCAGATTCTTTATGATATTATATATCTCATCAGGATCTGTCGGTTGCATAAAAAAAGAATTGCAACTATTACCATTATTTATGAAATGAATGTTCGCTTCCTTAGTATTTACACGTTTTGTTTGTTGCTGATCTACATAAAAGTCATTAAATGCTTGTGCAATTTGTTTAGGGTGTGTAATTTTTTCATTATTGATTTGAAGTTTGTCAATGGTTTCTCTAGGTAGTTTCTGTTGTTTATGGTTTATAATGTTCCATGTTGCCTTAGATTTATTTTGGTGCATTCATTATAAAATTATCGTTTTGTGATTTATGAGTCATCTTAACAATTATATTATATCTCTTTGTGTATTCCTTAAATTTTATTTGATCTGTAACATTTTTAGACATCCTATACTTCCACAAAAGAGACCTCTTACGCTTACTGCATTTTTTTATTCCAGTTGAAATCCATTTCGGTTTTTGTCTTGTCCACATTTTTTTCTGTACCGCTGGAAAGCATAAGTCATAAAACAGTTTAAAAGTATTATAGAAAGTAGTAAAGGCCTCATCACCATTCTTTAGATTATATATTTCACTAAAAGATAACTTTGCAAGGCATTCCTTAAATTTGTTTAAATTCTCTTCAGAATAATCGCGTTTTATAGAGACCCAATAATTGTAAAAAAATGTTTTTTTCACTGGAAACGTCATTAATTGTGCACTGTGATCAGATACAGCAAGTTCATGTACTTTTGTATTGGCCCCGCGTAAATTATGAATTATTTTGTCTAAGCACGTTCCACTTTTTGGTCGTGTAGGTTCAGTTACAGATATTTTAAGGTTATGAGCCAATATTATTTCTTTGAACTGCTCTGAGAATTTTGTATTATTTAAAATATCTATATTGAAATCACCACAGATAACAATTTTATTCTTATTATTTCTAGTTAGCCAATTCAGAATTTCATTGATTATATTATTATATTCTGATCTATTAATTTTATAGCACATGTCTCCAAAACATTAGGAATATTATATTATGATAAATCGTCAATTACTTTAAAGTTCAGACCATTTCGTACTAGGATACATGACCCTCCGTTTCTATTCTTTCGTGTAAAACATGTAGCTAATCTGAAATTAGCGACGTTTAAAAGAGCAATATCGTTTTGTGTCATATTATGTTCAGTAAAACAAAGAATATCTAACCGAATACCGTCTTCTTGAAATTCGTCTAATGATACTGTTTAAATGTCAGATTTGTTTATTAGCCCATTAATATTTTGATGTAAAATGTTTAAGTGATTAGTCACGAAAAAGCTCCAGACCTAAAGCATCTTCATCTACAATGCCATCGACTAAAGAATGTATTGATTGTTTGCTATTGTCAAGTAATTTAGATTGCTCAAGTGAAGTCTGAGTCACAGTTATACAGTCCGTCTGCGTACTAACATGCTTTAGAACATTATGCAATGATTTATTTTTAACTGCCATTTGATATAAAGTATATTTGTGATAATAATTAAGTCTTAAGATTTCTCGCAAAATATTCCGACATAGATAGATAGTATAATCTTTCCGTTTTGGTATGGTCCGATCAAAATTCATATCCAAGAACACAGCACTATCAAACTGAGTACATATAAACTTAAGTTCATAATTTAATTTGCTCTCATTTAGGTGTATATTATAAGATGATTCACATACAATTATATTTGTGTTTTGGACTGACGAAAGCCATGAAGCTAAAATATATCTAATTGTAAAAAGACTTGCATCATTCCTAAAGCCTAGCACAATAACATAGTCATTATGAGTTAATTTACATAGTTCAGATTTGCAGGTCGATAGAATGTCAAATATTGTTGCTCCCGATTTCCAAAAGCTGAATACTTCATATTGTGAGCCAAGTAACTGTTGTAATGCTTTGCGTACTCCTTGACCTTGTTGATCCGCTAATATTATTACTTTGCTTCTATCCTGCTTCTGTACCGTTATATGTAGGTCGCTAACTTCTGAATTTACTTTTGTTTGATCATTGTTCCGTTCATAATTTTCTGGAATCGTATTATTCTCATCTCTACTAAGTCTATCTTCTTTTTGTTGGTTGTTGTTGTTGGCTTTTTGTGTTTGGTTTTTGTAGTTTTCTGTTGATTGGACATTTGTCATCTTCTTAATAATTTCCGTATTGGTCACTTTCGAAGAATTTGTACTGCTTGTATTTGAAGGAGCTACATTTTTTCTCGCCGGAGAAGCAGTTGTTTTACAAAGAAGAGTTAATTGGTTAACTTTTGCTTCATAAGCAGCAATTTTTTTTGTTAAAACGAATTTTTCTGATAGAAGTGACTCAATTTCTTAATGAGCAGAGGCTAATTCTATTTCACGCTTATTTAAATAAAGCTTTAAGCTCTTCCGGTGTGTCCTGAGTAAAGGTGTTTATTTCCGGACAACTTCTGTGCAGGGTACAGTTAGTATGTTGAAACACCTGATCCACATTCATATCATCGTCATCCGATAGCATGCTGAACGTATTGTTTGTAGGGATATTAACAACAATGTTTTCTTCAGTAATTTCCTCAATTGCACTTATTATAGAATTTGCATTTTGTGGAGTAAAGTAAATTTCTTTCTGTTCTGCATTTTCTTCTGCCTCATCCTGGTCCTTATTTTGACAAATATTCACCACGGGTGAAGCTGAAGACTTCGATTGCTGTAGTAAAGGAGAGTTATCATCCAGTCTTGATAGAACTTTTTTCCTCTTTGTAACATAAGATACTTCAGGAGTGCTGGTAGTAGGTTGTTGTTTTTTCTCACACGGAGAGAATTAACGTATATATCTTTTGCAAACTTAAATTCAGGGTTAACCGTTTACACTTAGGTTTTGAAACAAAGTGAAAATTGGTGAAAATAACGTGTTACTATTGGCTCCGTGCACGCTTTTAGCGCCACCTAGCGTGTTGCTACTTTGTTGGCTCTGACCTGACCGTTTTGACGTTTTGATATGTAATGGCGGCATTGTGACAAAATAATAAAAAATACTAAACATATTGTGTTATTAAAGTAAATTTCAAAATTACTGTGATTTGGGTGGACAAAGTGTTGTGAAATCATTTTTGGTCATTTAAATTAAATATGGCAAGTAAGATCTATTCAAAATTAGTGTTTTATTTTGGTTATATCAGGGTTTGTTTACTTCTTTTTTAGTTGTAAATTTTGTAAAACAAGAGGATAAAGCTACTTTAATAATTTTACAAAGTGATAATAAACATATATAATTATTCCTGTATCGCTAATAATAAAATAAATATCGTTTTCAAACAGATTACAGAGCCTTCATTATTTCTACTTTTTGCCACCATGAGCGCTGCGATCGATTATTATACCTTCACACCCTCCCAATACTGAATAAAATCTTTTAAAAATTGATTAGGGAGATTCTAGATTTAGAAAATTACAAAACTAAGTTGTTAATTCTAAACATGTTTTATCGAATTTCAAGAACTTATAATGATAATTATATTATACTATGTAATTAAAAAAAAAAAATTACCAAGACACCTTATGGAAAATGAAAACCCATACTAAAGGTAGGCAACAAACACAACCCAACTCAATTACAGCCTTTTAAAATCTAAGGGTAAAAGGATATCCTCTAAATACTGTCCACAGTACTTCCAAACCCGATACTAGGATAATCCTTTAAACCTTTATAATGGACTTGTCTTATTTTAACGACCGACCAATGATTAATTTGACTTTGGTAACCCAGCTCGAAGTACCGATCTAGGGGCACGATATTATAAGACCAGTTTGATAATATCGCGTTTTCCCCTTTTTGTGTTATTTGCTCATTTTTTTACAACTTAATGTTTTTGTAATTGTTTTTCTAAATATAAAACAATTCTTGACTGATACTATACCTAAATAAAATGTAATTAGCATTTTTAGGGTTCCGTAGCCTAAATGGCAAAAAACGGAACCCTTATAGATTCGTCATGTCTGTCTGTCTGTCTGTCTGTCCGTCCGTGTGTCACAGCCACTTTATTCCGAAAGTATTAAGACTACATAGTTGAAACTTGGTAGGTAGATGTATTCTGTAAACCGCTTTACGATTTTCTCACAAAAATAAAAAAAATAAAAGATTAAGGGGGGGCTCCTCATACATGGAACTGAAACAGAAAATATATTTTTTCATCAAACCAATGCTTGTGGGGTGTCTATAGATAGATCTTTAAAAATGACATTGAGGTTCCTAAGACTATTTTTTCTCAAAGTCAACCGTTTGAAAGATATATACTGCCAAAGTGGTAAAATGTGTGTCCCCCCCCCCCTTTAACTTTTAAAGAAAGAGAGTGAAAAATCTATAAAAAATATGTGCTATAGATCTTAACTAACACTTTCAACGAAAATTAGTTTGAACGAGATACAGTAATAAGTTTTCGAAATATAGTACATTTTCCAAAACCGCAAATATAACTTTGTTGTTCATTCAAACACTGTGAAAAACAAAGTTATTTTTTCAGGTGAAAAATGATAGCGGTACTAAAATATGGTATGGTATAATGTAACTACGGAACCCTACTGCGCGTGGCCCGACACGCACTTGGCCACTTTTTTTTATATCTATTGAAAAACTTTATCTAAAGTGATTGAAGAGGAAGGTTTATATATATAATACATGGTGTCAAATTCCACACTACACCGAAGCGAAGCGAGGGCGGGTCCTCCTCCTCCTCGTCATAATACCATCCAAACGAGTGTTATAATGTTGTACTGAATTTCATAATGTAACTCGTCGGGCGTGGGCGCGGGTAGCGCGACATCCTCTCGCTCGGATATTGTGGTTATTATGACACTGATTGTTATAATGTTGGCAGTAAGCTAACTGCTTCAGAACCTTTTACAGAGGATTTAAAGCATGGGTGTAGATAAATAAATCAACAACATCTAACTAAATTATAATCCATCTCGAGAGACCAAACCATGTTTTTTCTATACAAATACCTCTCATATTACACAAATATAATTTGACAGTACCTTTGTTGTGTAAGAGAGTAATTTTATTTAAAAAATCATATAAAAGGCAGCTTTTTTCGTCCAATTGAATGGTATTGCACATCCTTAAAAAACGTAAATGTCCCCCAATTGTATAATTTACTATGAAAACCGTTTTCTAAAGAACGATTGTATCCGTACTAAAATGAAATTCAGTTTTCTGAAAGGACGCCATTGTAATAAAATAGAATCATTCGTTAACAATTTATACATTCGTATTTACTGAGGAAAATTAACATATACCTAACAATAATAAAATACTCGTAACTCTGTAAATGTCTTTATAGAAACTTAAATACTTCCGGTGTTATTACATTTTTTTTAAAACACCTGTTTAACTTAGGCACTGTTTAAATGATGTTGTCACTTTTGTGACAATATTATTTGTAAGACAGCAAGCATCACATTTAATAGTGTCAAAGTTAAACAGGTGTTTAAAAATCTTTTGTAATAACACCGTTCCTTTTTAAGTATTTAAAGTGGCATGTGTAATTTTAAAACTATAGACTTTTACGTTTTACTCTCTTAAGAAACAAAATTGTAGATTATTGCATCGAGCACAAAGTAATTTATTACTCTAATCTGACAGGCACGAGGCAATATAAATTACTTAAGGCGAAGTGCATAATCTGCTTTTCTTCTAACTATTATAAAAGAAACTCATATCAAACAATTAAAATAGAAGTTTAATTATTGAAATTAAAAGTTATGCTTGAACAATTATTAAACGTAAGGTTAAGAGTTTTGTTGGGTAAATTTATATTTATTTGTTACATTTGTTGTTAGATAGTATCACACTTTATCGTTTCCAAAAATATTGTCAAGCTAAATTAACAAAGTTCCCGCCAAATCACTTTTATAAATTTCTTTTATTTTTAAATCAGAGTTAGCAGCAATCATTTTTTAAATTTGGAACAAGTAGGATAAAAACGAATAATACGTACGTAAAAAAAAAGTATTGATATCGGCTGGCTGAATAGAGCTAATCTACTTGGTTAAATGCTCTAAGAGCTAATCCATTGAGATTGGCACCTTTTGGTGCGATTAAAAAAAAACTGTGCAATAATGAAATTTCATACATTTTTATTGCTCTAGAGCATTAAAGACTCGCTTTGTACTGAGTTTTTAGTGTGATTGTGATAAAATTAAAGCATAGTTGGAAGAAAATAACATTTATTAGGCTTAACGCCCACGAAACAGTTGCAAATATTTTTAACCGACAGCAAAATTTTATGCACCCTTTTACGATCATAGATTTATGTTGAAATATTATTCTCACATTATTAACTATAGATTTCAGTGTTTTTATTTATTATCATTTGGTACGGCTGTACTTATAAGTGGCATATAATTTTAGCGTTATTAATAATAACTTAGGTATTTAACTATAAAAGATATGTAAACTTACCATTCCATTTGGGCATAATAATGGAGGATGAAATGATTTGCAATATCTTCACATAGTGAAACTTACCTGAAACAAAATTTTAGATAATTATAAACACATTATTTATTATTCGAACAGTGAACTAATAACATTAAACTAACCTGTCTTGATTATAACTCTATAAACTAAGTGGCTCTGTGAGAGTGAGTGTCATTTTTGATTTTTTTTTAAATGCGACGTCTCCAGTTCACAAAGCCACTATAGTCTATTAGAACAGTGTTTCAATTACCTCAAGCATCTTTTAGAAAGCAAGGAATGAAAGTAAACCTTAAAATCAATACATTTTATGAGGTCTTTTCTCAATGGCACTCATATTATTCTCAACCGCATATACAGACAAACGTCTAATCAAAATTAGTGTTCTGCTTAGTTGGTATTTTGCGTATATGGCGTATTACGTTAAGGTGGTGTTTAACATTAGTGGTATTGTGCGTCTAAAGGTAATAACTTAGGTAAAATATGCCATGCCACATATAGATACACTATCGTACAGAAAGGACACTCTCCGGCCCGCCCCATAATCAAATACCTCACCCCACCCCGCGAGTTCGTATGCCGAATCGTATGTTCATTTAGTCGTGTTTGTCAACGCAACTTATTTTGATATTCAAAGCAATGCGTCGTAACTTTATTTACCAAAAAGTGCGAATTATGAATTGAACGCAGCTCATACAGTACAAGCTGCACAGTAGCCCAGACTTATATACACACACAGTTGCGTGCACAAAAACGTCATCTGACGTCATCTTTTTATAATAGCGCGGTTGTGTGGAGTGTCCGGGGTGTGACCATGTCCCGGAAGAGATCAAACCCCACGAACAAAAATTAACAAAATAAAAGAAACTCAAAGTCCAACAAAAAAAATATTATTACAGGTGGATTATTCTTCAGACACGTCAAATCATCCCTACAAAGCATAATTTTTGTCTCCAGAAAATTCAAATTTTGTATTTCCAGGACAAAAATTTTGCTATAAACTTTGCCAATAGCCAGTCATAGATCTGAGGGCTGAGTACGAGTTTTTTCACATCACATTTCTATAGTAAGTTCGCACATTAGAATATGCATAGGATTTTAGACTGCTAGGTATCTAGCTGAATACGTGGTGTAGTAATACACAATTCCCATACAACACTCTCGCGCTCTCTATCAAATGTGAGGTGAAAAAACTCGTATGTAGGTTAGAATCACCCAGGTACAGTTTACGGCACAGAATGCACCATTCAACAAATTCTAAGTTACGGTAACAGGCAGCCGTAACTCTCATTACCTCACTTTCGGAAGTGGTCCGTGTACGCCCGGCCTGTTTGCGGGCTAACTGCGCGTATAAAAGCCCCTCTGGGCATTTCCTACCACGTTTATGGTATTGCAGTCTGTCAAATTCCGCTTCAACGAAACGGTTACTTAAGTTTTTATTTTATTGGTTTTAATTATCTTTGTACTTTGGGAATAAAATGCTGTGACGTGATATTAAAAGACGTTATGAAATTAAATTATCTACATTCTTTCATAAATTAAGGCGCTATGCGACTAAAGCGAGATAGCAATGAGAAAACGACGCACGCGGGAGCTTGACCGAAATAAATAACTAACTAAAAAAATAAATGAATAACTTAATCGCCATTAAAGAGAAATGTTAAACAAATTCTACTCGATTGTGAAAATTTTTGATACATATTACTGAAAGCATCTCTACTTGAAAACCTAATGTTCTTTCTAAATAATTTTAAACTTAAAAATTTTTAAGAGGTATTCTCGAAATTAAAATGTATCGAGCCATAATCATTGAATCCTGTTTCTGGTTCAATACGTGTCAGGATAAAGATATAAAGAAATCATCAAAAAGTGACAATTTTCTTTAACCCTCGCCTTATGTAGGTACGTACCTATACCTATAATAAGATCATAATGCTTAACTTTATTTGATGTTGTTATTGATTATGGAAAAAGAATTAACGAAAATCATGACTGTAATATTTGCTAAAGTACCTACTGGTATGAAGAAATAATTTCAGAAAATTGCTCTTCTTACATCGGAGCAGCGCGAGTTAAATAATTTCAAGCAACGAAACTATTTACTTGCGCTACTTTTGCTGATGCTTATACTAACGCCCTCTACAAGAAAAGCGTGTAGCTTCTAATCTCTACAGCCTTCCCATATTTCCCGGATACCGCCGCGCAGTTTCAGTAGCGCGATGTTACAATGTTTTGAACTAGATGGCGCTGCTTAGGGATGTTTTGTTTTTAGAACATAAGTGGTTTTTTGTTTACCTAATTTTCAATGGATAGGTACTTTTTATTTGATAAGTTACTGTTGTTAATAGAAAAAAAACGAACCTACGAAGGAATGTAATGGCACCCTCATCATTGCTCGCTAAGTATATTGTATCGAAAATTCACACGTAAGTAATGTACCAAAAGTGGCCACTTTTTGCTGTTTTGCCTACTAGGTACTACAACGAAGTATATTTTACAGAGGTTACTGTTTGTAAATAAATAAACAATAGAACCTTAGCTTCAATCGGTATGGCAGAATGTTTGATACATTGTGTACTTAGCAAGCAATAAATATAATAAGTACCTTAAATGGTATGGACCCACAGAATAGATAGGTATTAGATTTTTCAAATAAGTATCTATACTGTGCAAATAATATACGCAGTCCTATTGTCACAAAGTCACAACCTTACGTCGCGTTTTCACCAAGGTATAATACATGTATAATACAAGTTTTATGCAATTGTTTTGATTTTTGTTCTCATTCATATACATGTATAAAACATGTTTTATACAAAACTTGTCGCCTACATGTTCAAAACTTGTAACTCGGTAAACGTGCATGCCATGCAACATGGTAAATACTTGTTGGTTACACAGTGTGAACGAGAAGAATGTTTGAGACTGTTGCAATACATGTATAAAACAAATACTTGTTTGCAACAAGTATTCTACAAGTTTTGTATGAAACAAGTATTTGACATGGTTTTTGGTAAAAGCGAGGGGTCAAGTATATATTTTCAAATTTCGAATATTGGTCAGAAATGTTTTGATTTATGAACTTGAGTATTCTAAAAATTAAAATCAAAATTTGCTATATACTGCTAACAAAAAGTTTTGTTACTTTTTTGATCATTTTCGAAACGGCTAAAATGTGATTTTTTTTACATATCTCCGCCATTTCGAAAAATTTCGTAAAACTGATTCGCCTGAAAAATTCTATATAATTATCGAACCTGCTCACAAAATTACCGGTTGATAAATGCGACCTGTAGACGAGAACAAACGGACAACCGGAAGGACATCCGGAACGAAGGAAGGAAGGACATACGAAAAATTTTTTGCCCAAGCTGAAGCAGAGACGCTTCGCTCGCGCTTCGCGCTCGCTCGATCAATAAAACCATAAAAATCACTGCTGTTATAAAAAACCGGCCAAGTGCGTGTCGGGCCACGCGCCATAGGGTTCCGTTGTTACCTTATACCATACCATATTTAATATCACCAATAATTTTTCGTCTGTAAAAATAACTTTGTTTTTCACAGTGTTGGTATGAATGACAAAGTTATATTTGCGGTTTTGGAAAATGTACTATATCTCAAAAACTAATTACTATATCTCGTTCAAACTAATTTTGGTTGAAAGTGTTTATTAAGATCTACAGTATATATATTTTTTAGATTTTTCACTCTCTTATTTCAAAAGTTAAAGGGGGGACACACATTTTACTACTTTGGCGGTGAATATCTTTCAAACGGTTGACTTTGAGAAAAAGTTGTCTTAGAAACCTTAATGTCATTTTTTAAGACCTATCTATAGACACCCAACACGGGTTGGTTTGAAGTTGAAAGTTTTAGTTCCATGTATGGGGAGCCCCCCTTAATTTTTTATTTTTCTTATTTTTGTATTTAATTCGTTAAGCGGTTAACAGAATACATCTATCTACCAAGTTTCAATCGTGTAATCTTAATACTTTCGGAATAAAGTGGCTGTGACATACGGACAGACAGACAGACAGACAGACAGACAGACATGACGAATCTATAAGGGTTCCGTTTTTTGCCATTTAGGTTGCGGAACCCTAAAAAATCGCTCTAATTCATTAAACTCTCAACAACATTTTCGAAAATATTCTTGATCTTCGCTTTATTTGACCTAGGTGTAAACAACCAGTTTGATAACAATAAGCGCCCGGCGCCGACATTAGCATAAAGACCCTCACAAAACTGACCCTTACCCTACACAAACACACGGCACATATTAGAAAAAGGCTTAACCCGTCCCACATAGAGGAAAACTCTCACGTAACAATTCCCAAGGTGAATTGCAAATATTCGATTTAAAGTCGCACGTGACAAGCCCCCGATGTATAAAACACTCGTGTACATTTCCTTCCAATGTGATGTGAGGACACGAAAAGTTATGGCATACAATATTTTCTTTGTCCTACTAATTCAATACCCTACTGCAGTGTTTCCCAATACCTCAAGGGGTACGTAAGGTAGCATCTAGGGGTACGTCAGACAATATCTAGTACGTGGAAAAAACTGATTAGGCACTGCCCTACTGGACCCCGTGTTGTTTTGAGTACATCAAACAGTTTAAAACTCGCCCAAACTTTTTGCGTTAAATGGGCTTACTCTTGGCCACATTCGATGGAGGCCGAAGATGGAGCGAGTTTGCCCAGAAGAAGCTTAACTCTGGCTTTAAATATCGCTAAGTTGTATGCTTGCGGAAATACAGACGCAGGCAGGGAATTCCACTCCTTATCTGTGCGCATTAAAAAGGCAGATGAAAAACGCTTTGTGCGTATGCGTGGCATGTCAACCAAATAGGGGTGAAACCCCGCCGTGCGTCTGGATTACCGATGAAAGGACGGGGATGGCGGAATGAGCTCATGCAGTTCAAGAGAACACTCTCCGAAGTATAATCTGTAGCACACCGCCAGACAAGCTTCTGTACGGCGATGGCAAAGAGTGTGAAGCTTGGTTTTTAATAGCGCACTATCCCCTATGAGTTTTCTGGCTCTGCGTTCAACCGAATCGAGTGCGGCTAGCTTGTACTTTGCGGACCCATCCCACAGGTGGCAGCAGTATTCCTTACATACTACTTATTTGTATAAAGCTATTAATAACTAAAATAAATTAGTAACTTTAGATTGATCCTGCAATCAGCTACTACTCATACTCAATGCGAGTGAAAGAGAGATAAGGATAGTTTTCAATAGCGAAAACAGTTTGCATCAACTCATAGCAGAGCTATTGTTTTCATCGGAAAACGTTGTTGATTGTAGGCCATTTCCTGGTCCATAGAGCTTTTAGAATAAGCACTAACATACGTCGCCTTTTACAAAACCACTAAGTGCTATTGTACTCTGCCAGATGCTATACAGCTTATAGCTACTTTTCCGTTTATTATAGATAAAATAAACAATGTTCTTAACAACTAAAGTCATCGACATAGCCCACCGGATTAGCAGGCTGAAGTGGCAGTGGGCCGGCCATATTAGCCGTAGAACCTCAGTATGTGAACCTGAACCAGGGGTCTCATACACTTGTAATGATTTAAAAAACTCAACAAAAAATAATCCATCTTCTGATAAAAACTGTTGTGAAACAATTATGTTCTGCGATGAGATGGGTAAGAATTTAGGCCAATTAATTCAGAAACACACCAAGGAAAATATTATTAATTATTGTATGCCTGGGTCAACTTTGGATGACTTGATGAGAATTATTGTTAAGAAATCATTTAATAAAAACACTAATTTGATAATTTTGATAGGAAATAGGGGTAATGTGAACAAACACCAACTTATAGCTTATTGTAATTCCTTATTGTCTTTAAAAGTAAAAAAAGTGATTTTGTTCACATTCCCTTATTGCAAAAGTGTGTCACAAATGGAAAATAACTTTAGGTATCAGTTGAATGTAACATTGAATACGGTAGCATTTCATAATAGTGAACAGCTACATATAATTGACATCAATAAATTATTTAATAGTTGTTACTTGACAAAAGATAAGTTCTATCTGCCTAATTCTTTTAGAAGACAAATAGCAATATCGCTATCTTTTTATTTTAATCATTTAGCCAATAATCTGGCTAGTAAAACAACTGCTTTTATTGAGCAATCAACTATTGACATTAGTCATTCAACTTTGGAATCTGTTCCAAATAAAAATAATTATAACATTTTACTTACTTCAAGTAATAATAATTTTTCACATTTAAATTACCATCTAAGACAATAGAGGCGTCCTCTAGCCCTGACTTAACAATAGAAAAGCCAAAGTGTTTAAGAATTGTACACCAGAATATGCAAGGCTTTTCTGGCAAAGATTTAGAAATAAGCTTATTCATAAATTCTGAAAATATTGATGTGTTATGTGTTACTGAGCATTGGCTGAAAAAGCACGAATTACTTTTAAGTTTAGATAATTATAAAGTTGTTAGCTCGTTTAGTAGGAAATCTGCTATAAGAGGGGGTTCCCTTATTATTATACCCAATAGCTTACAATGTAAAGAGCGCAAAGATGTAGTATCCCTCTCAATTGAACGAACCATTGAGCTGTCTTGTGTGGAACTTGATCAAATAATTATAGTATGCGTATATAGACCCCCCACCGCGAATTACTCTGAGTTTGAGTCCACTATGGAGGAAGTCTTAAAAATGACTTGTAGGAAGAATAAAAAAATCGCGATTTGCGGAGATTTTAATGTCGACATCTTAGACCCTAAGTTAGCTAAATTGTCGAGTAGGTTCATAAACCTATTTAAATCATTTAATTTGCTACACATTTTTAATGAACCAACGCGTATCACACCCACATCGGCAACCTGCTTAGATAATATTTTCTGTAACTGTAATGTCATTGAAAAATCAATTTTAAATTGTATTAAATCCGACCACAGTGGACAATTAGCCTCCATTGAGCACCATCATGTTCCGCCTAAACGGGAAATAATGTGTAGGCCAATAAAAAAACACTGTATTGAAAAATTCAGAACCAATGTCACTAGTAAAATTGAAACATTACCAGAACCAAATTTTGAAGCCAATAACCTATATAATCATTTATTTCGCATAGTTCAAACTGAATTCAGTGAAACTTTTAAACAAAAAGTGATCAAATGTAATGATAGTACGAAATTTAGTGACTGGGCCACTCCCGGTATATATAAGAGCAGAAGGAAATTATACGAACTTTATGCAGAGAAAGCTACTTCTTGTGATCCTAACTTCATTGAATTTGTCAAGAAGTATTCACAAACATTCAGAGAAGTTTGTATCTTAGCAAAGTCCAAGTACTTTGCAAATAAAATAAAATTAGCTGACAATAAAATTAAGGCTACCTGGAATATTATTAACAAAGAAACGGGCAAATCAAAATCCAATATAAATTCCTTCTGTTTAAAAACTGGTGATCAAACTTTTGAATCTGACAATGAGGTCGCTAAAGTTTTTGAAGATTTCTTTGCTAGAATACCTGTAGAAACTACCAGTACTCTTAGTGCTTGTCCCAACATTGCTGTCTCCCTTCTGGAGTCTAGCGTTGATAAGTGCAATGAAAGTTTTTCGTTTAAATATATAAATAGTGCAGATATCATTAAAGCTTTTAAAACAATTAATGTTAAAAAAACAGAAGATCTTTGGGGCATGTCAACAAGCATTATTAAATCAATAATTGATATACTAGCCCCTTACTTGGCTTTTATTTTTAACAAATGTATTGACGAAGGGGTCTTTCCTGATCTAATGAAAAATAGTAAATTGATTCCTCTTTTTAAATCTGGGGATAAAAGTGACCCAGCTAACTTTAGGCCAATATCTATACTACCAGCACTTAGTAAAATATTTGAAAAAATTATATATTCCCAATTATTAGATTACTTCACATACAATAATATACTTCATAAAAATCAGTTTGGATTTTCCAAGGGTAAAAGTACTACTGATGCTGGAATTGCACTTCTCAAACATATTCTTGACGCTTGGGAAGAAAAGCAAGATGTAATTGGCATTTTCTGTGACCTTTCTAAGGCATTCGATTGCGTTGATCATCAAACACTATTAAGGAAGCTAGAACATTATGGTGTCTCTGATAAATCAGTTAGTCTTATGAAATCGTATTTGTACAATAGAACTCAGAAAGTAGTGATTAACAGAACTGAATCTACTGGAGCCCCCATCAATATGGGTGTGCCACAGGGATCAATATTGGGCCCATTGCTGTTTCTAATTTATATAAATGACCTTCCCAACTACGCGAATAATTTATGTGAGACAGTACTATTTGCGGATGATACTTCTTTAGTCTTTAAAGTAAACAGAGGTAGTAACTGTTCGGACGAAGTAAATAGTGCCCTCTCTAAAGTTTCATACTGGTTTAATAGCAATAATTTAGCACTTAACCCCAATAAAACTAAATGTGTTAAATTTTCATTACCTAATGTTGAGCAGACAAAATTAAATATTAATTTGAATGACGATGAAGTCGAGTTTATTGAGAGTACTAAATTTCTAGGTATCACACTAGATTCTCGACTGCAATGGGATCCACATATTGAAGCCTTGTCAAGTAGACTTAGTTCAGCGGCATTCGCTGTTAAGAAAATAAGGCTTTTAACTGATATTGAAACGGCAAGGTTAGTATACTTTAGTTATTTTCATAGTGTAATGTCGTATGGACTGCTATTGTGGGGCTCAGCTGCCAGTATTGAAAATATTTTTATACTCCAAAAAAGAGCTGTTCGCGCCATATACAATCTACGGCGGAGAGATACATTGAGAGAATTGTTCAAAGAAATAAATATTTTAACTTTGGCAGGCCAATACATTTATGAAAATTTAGTTTATGTAAGGAAACACTATGATTCATTTGCTAAGAACAGCAATATTCACCAGTTAAATACAAGAAATAAAGATAAACTTGCCGTTCCAAGATTTAGGCTTGCAAAAACTAGAGGTTCATTTATGGGGAAAGGCATAGCCTTTATTAATAAAGTTCCACAACAAGTGATTGATCTTCCTTTGCATGAATTTAAAAACCATGTTAAAAAAACGCTCATGAGTAAAGGTTATTATAAAGTAGACGATTATCTTAAAGATCAAAATGCGTGGAAATGATGTAACACATAACTTGCTACTATAAGTACTTTGTTGAAGTAATATAATAAGTCTATGTTGTTGCCAATAATCCTGTCACCCTGTTGTAATTATCTGGTAACGATATATTCAAGATTGTAAATATCGTTACTTATGGCTGTTACAGCTGATAAGTTTCTTGCGCCCGTTCTTCTTGTCAGCTAAAAAAGTCTAGAACGGGTGGTAGGAAAATATAGACGATTCAAAAGTACTTAATAATTAAGTTTATTTGAATAAAGCTTATTTGACTTTGACTTTGACTTTGAACCGATGGCCGCTGGGGCAGACGAGTTCTTGAGTGGAGACCGCGTATTGGCAAACGTAGTGAGACGCCCTCAGACAAGGTGGAGCGACGATCTTCGCAAGGTGGCTGGCATAAACTGGATGCGTATAGCCGCGGATTGTGCTCAGTGGCGTGCACTCAGAGAGGCCTATGTTCAGCAGTGGACGATGATAGGCTGATGATGAAACAATGTAAGTCATAGACATCATCTTGGTCCTTTAACACGTGGAAATGTGAGACACGTGTGTTTTCTATACATAGGTATGATGAGTGTTTTTTACGACATGGCCGGTTTGATAAGTGAGAAATGTGTGGTATTTTTAATAAAAATATTTCCGTTTCCTCGTGGGTCTAATATTAATAAAAATAAGCAAAAAAGGGGCCTAGTAAAAATGCGTCCCTGCTTCTATAAGTACCTTGTTTATATACCTTACTTACTGTGAAAAATGTAACAATGATTTTGTTTTCATGTTTATAAAAGGATATTTCCGTTTTGTATGGAGAATTTTAAAGGATTCACTTTTTCATACTAACATTGTCTTATTTTATTCAACAATTATGAATACTTACCAGTGTTTTAAAACATTTATGCACAAATGTACACACTCAGCTAACTAATGCCACAATATGTTTTAATTGAAAAAAATAAGTATCTGTTAGTTACAACAAATTAAGCAGTCATTTCTACTAACGAAAAAAAAGGAGTAACTTTTAAGATACTTTTTTTAATGTTCGGGAAAGAAAATCAGAAAATATTGCTATTGCTATTGCTATTATTGCTATTGCTAAATTAATAGTGGGCCGTCATGATCAAAATTCAAAATATTAACAAGTAACTGAAGCATCTTTATCATCCTAGAAGATATGAGAGCCTCTGACTGTGAGAAAAATCGGCAATTTCATACTTTAACTAATATCGTTAACAATGCATTACTTATACAGGGTGTAAGGAAAACGCTTCCGAAAAAAGGTAACTGATTCTTGATAAGATACCATTAAAAAAATAAATAAATTTAAAAAATATTAAAAACTGTCCTGCCAAAAACGAACTAAAAAGTTAAACAACAAGTGTCATTGCAGTCGGGGGACCTTATTATGTATACCATATATTGTGACCTTATTTGCAGTCCCCCAACTGCAATGACACTTGTTGTTTAACTTTTTAGTTCGTTTTTGGCAGGGCAGTCGTGTTTTCAATATATTTTAAATTTATTTATTTTTATTTCACACATTTTAGTGACAACGCGATGACTATATAATATATAGTTTTGGAATGTGCTCATCAAGGCCTTTCATTTGATGCCCATAGTGTAATAATAGAAGAAAACAATTTTTTATTCACATTTGAAAATGGCGTCGTACAGTCGCCATATTAATTTTTTCTAAAAAAATATAGTGAGTGTCACTCGGGATGCTGTAAGGATTCTAACGATACCCGGTTTATCCAAATCAGTTCAGGTATTTAGAAGTTATGGTGGAATAAAGAAACTCACATACCCACAAACATGAACCCTGAACACATATACACTCTTTTTGCTTTGGGCAGTCGTGTAAAAAAAGGAGTAACTTTTAAGATCTTTTTTTTTAATGTTCAGGAAAGAAAATCAGAAAAAATTGCTAATAGTGAGCCGTCATGATCAAAATTCAAAATATTAACAAGTAACTGAAGCATCTTTATCATCCTAGAAGATATGAGAGCCTCTGAATGTGAGAAAAATCGGCAATTTCATACTTTAACTAATATCATTAACAATGCATTACTTATACAGGGTGTAAGGAAAACGCTTCCGAAAAAAGGTAACTGATTCTTGATAAGATAACATTAAAAAAAAATTAAAAATAGGTATTAAAACACGACTACCCTGCCAAAAACGAACTAAAAAGTTAAACAACAAGTGTCATTGCAGTCGGGGGACCTTATTATGGAACAATTTCCCCCGACTGCAATGACACTTTGTTGTTTAACTTTTTAGTTCGTTTTTGGCAGTTCAGTCGTGTTTTTAATATTTTTTAAATTTATTTATTTTTATTTCACACATTTTAGTGACAAAGCGACGACTAAATAATATATAGTTTTAGAATGTGCTCATCAAGGCCTTTCATTTGATGCCCATAGTGTAATAATACAAGAAAAAAAATTTTATTCACATTTGAAAATGGCGTCGTACAGTCGTCATATTGATTTTTTCTAAAAAAATATAGCCAGTGTCACTCGGGATGCTGTAAGGATTCTAACGATACCCCATTTATCCAAATCAGTTCAGGCATTTAGAAGTTATGGTGGAATAAAGAAACTCACATACCTACATACATGAACCCTGAACACATATACACTCTTTTTGCTTTGGGCAGTCGTGTAAATAAAGTTTACTTAATTTTTCTATATTTATTTTTGAATCACTTTTTTCAACTGTAATTGTGTAAAAGAATTAGGTAATCAATAACAATAGGCTAAGTATGAAAATACGCAAACGGGTGTAACCAAAGCATAATAATTATAATGTTTTGTTCCCACTTCGACACAATATGATCCCAATCTGCATCATATTGGCTGACCGGACACCCATAAAGGGCTTTGTTTGATCACGGAGGGATTACGCAGTCCCATGTTTGCATAGGATGCTATCCATGGGATCAAACGCGACATATTCATGAGTATTTCATTATTTGCGAAATAGAGATTACGCTAAACAAGCATAAAACTACAATATTGCATTTTTTTTTGGCATCAAACAGTCAGATATAATAATAATAATGTTATTGTCCATCAGCCATTTTAATGTCCCCACTGCTGGGGCACAGGCCTTCCTTATGGGTGGATAAGGAGGACGGGCCATAACCCACCACGCGGGCCCAATGCGGATTGGTGGGTGTTAACGACTGCAAATGCAGCCGGGACCAACGGCTTAACGTGCCTTCCGAAGCACGGAGGAGCTCGAGATAATAAATTTTTGGTCACCCATCCCTTGACCGAACCTTGCGAACGTTGCTTAACCTCCGCAATCGCTGGTCCAGGCGCTAAACCACTGCGCCACCGAGCTCCTCCGACCGAGACCGACCTCCGACCGAGACCGCAGACCGAGAAATAATGTTATTAACAAAAGATTATTATAAAGTAGACCTACAGTGCCCAAAAGCTATAAAGATTTATGATTGCGGAATTCACGTATTTTGCGTAAGCTATGAAGTGACAGTGACCTTTCCTAAGAACTAGTTTTTTGCTAATGAGCCTGAAGGCCGATATAAAAATTCATGAAGTCATGATATTTTACAGAAAAACATTATTAAGTTACTTAAATATCGTTGCATAGTACATTTTCTTTGAACCAAGTAATATCAGAAAGAGGTTGTCATACCGTTTGGTGCAAATAGAATCTAAGACCAAATCGTGGGAGTGGCAATTTTTTTACGAGCATGAGCCAAAGATGTATTAAACTGGCATGAGCCTTGTTCGTCGTCAGATTTAATGTTATCAATCTTAATTTGGCGATTAGGTGCTGTCGTGAGTTGTCTGGAATTTATTAACTTTGGTTTAATTTTATCTTTTGCTTTGGAAAAAATGTAGGATTTTTAATCAATGTTATCGTTAGATCCGAAGACATCTCTTAATTATTCTGTAATCCCTATAGCGTCCAAGACCGGATTTGTAGCCATAAAGGGGACCGGGATTAGCCTATGTTTGTTCTATCTACGGGACATCTTTGTCCTTCACTAAATATTAGAAGAGGACGAAAGTGAAACGCTATTGGCGATTGAGAAATTGATATTAAAGCTTAAATTAAATATTTAGCTAATACTGAAGAATTTTCCATTACTGTGTGGTACTTCTCAAACATAGTTAGAAAGAAGAAATTTCGTTTGCTCCAAATCTTTTATCAAACTTGGGAAAAGAAAATTCTCAAAATGTTTGAACGAAAATCCTAACAAAAATCCCAACAATACCCAGTGCCGATGAAAGAATTATTATTATATGTATGGCGATTGTTGTGATTTTTGGTAGGGTTTTTATCGAGAAATTTTAAGAATCCTTCTCCTTTCTTAAATTTGATAAAAGATTTCAAGCAAAAATCTCAGAATTGCAAGATTAAAATTGAAATTGTAAGGTCTTTTAGCACTGTCCTTTTCCAATTTAATAATATACCTACTGATTTATAAGATAAAAGAAAAAAGGCATGTAGATTTAGAGTGATACAGAAACGCTAATTTAAAAAATTTCAAAGCTCACGTCAAGTGTTTTCTTAAGCTGCCTGGCACACACGACTCAAAAGGCATCAAAGCAAGTGCGTTGGGGATGTAAAGGGTTCTTACTTTGAAACCGTAAAAACCAGGCATTTGAGAACGTCTGGAGTCAATTACACGAAAGGCTAGCTTAAATAAAACGCAGCCTTTTAGAATAAAAACTTAAGTAAGATTGAAAGTTTTACCTTTTATCTGATCTGACTTAAATCTAGATACTCGTAGGTAACTAAATAAAGCACGAGTAATATTTTAAGTACCAACATATATTTTTTACTTCGATGCGCTACACACTCATTAGTTTACCACTGGAAAATGCTCACACACTGATGACACAAAACAAAGAGATTTTTTTATGATGGCTTTTCATGACAATTTTACTTTTTATGGGACAAAACAAATAAATTCCAATAAAGTAAAGTATACCAAAAAAATATTTAAAAAACATCTTTGAACTTACATGATCCTATTTTTATATCACGACAAATATTTTTCGAATGCCAAATATCCTGTTAGAGATATAATATGTATGTTAGTATGATAAGCATAATCCGTTATTTTCAAGTGCTGAATATGTCTTATTTATATTCTCCTTTCACATGCATTTTATTTAGATATAATATGTCACGTAGACCATTATTGTAATGGCAAATACTTTTTTACCAAAATTCAGGGCTACCTACCACTCACTTCTTGCGATGATGTATTGGCCAGAAAGAACATCATGTATTATTTATATTATGAGTGGCAACCATTTCTATTTCGAGAGACATCAAGTCCATTTTCTTGGGACAAGATTGGAAGCATGACGTCAGACGACGGATTTAATCCATTTAGGCCTTTCCCAAGGGACCCTCAGGTATTTATGAAACAGGAAGAATGAAGCTTGCTTAGAGTCTTATTGAATGTATTTTTGTACATTATAAATCGAAATATAATATAATATAGGAAGGAACATAATTTATTAAAAAGCTAAAATAAACGCATACTTACATTCGTCTGACATCAATAAGGATGTTTGAGAGCATAAAATGTATAACTATGATCTCGTACTCTATTTACTTATTTCGTATTGAAAATAATACTTTCTTATCTTTTTAGGGTTCCGTACCCAAAGGGTAAAAACGGGACCCTATTACTAAGACTCCGCTGTCCGTCTGTCTGTCTGTCTGTCACCAGGCTGTATCTCATGAACCATGATAGCTATAAAGTTGAAATTTTGACAGATGATGTATTTCTGTTGCCGCTATAACAACAAATACTAAAAATAGACTAAAATTAATATTTAAGGGGGGCTCCCATACAACAAACGTGTTTTTTTTGCCGTTTTTTGCTCGATATTAATAACGACAACAGGTAGACAGTTGAAATTTTCACAGATGATGTATTTTTGTTGCCGCTATAACAACAAATACTAAAAACAGAAAAAATAATTATATTTAAGGAGGGCTCCCATACAATAAACGTATTTTTTGCCATTTTTTGGTACGGAACCCTTCGTGCGCGAGTCCGACTCGCACTTGGCCGGTTTTTTAGAAATCAGAAATCAGAATATTTATTTGCACAATATTGTGTACATTACATTGAGATCGATGACAATGTTCCTAATATAATTTCAACAATAGTCTGCCTTAAGTCTGTAGGCATGCAAATTTTAGTAAGTGTAAGTGTGTCAGCTATCTATAATGAATATTATTACTACTAAGTATTACTGACGTCAATTATAATTACAAAATTGTCAATAGTAATCTCATATTCAAAATTAAATGTCAGCTATGCAAAATTATCCTTAATACTATGTCAGATTGAGTAGAGATGTCATTTATTTTCCAAATATTCTTTGATCGAGTAGAAGTAGAGTTTAAGATATTAACAATCTGTTTAACGAAATATTTCAACCAAAACTAAACATAGATTTTATCAAAGGAGTAACGGTTAACTGAACTACAGCCGTTTAACGCTTCACCAAACATATCAGCTACCGGAAGTGTCGCCATGGTGCTCCTCGTAAACCAGGCGAGAGGGACAGCTAATACGTTATTTCCGCACGCGAATTGGAATATCATATAAGACCCGACTTTATGAGGCAGCAGCGACAAACATCGTATATTTGTTGATACACACGGGCGGGGAAATCCGCCAACATGCAAATAATTTTGTATTTGACGGATCAGATTTTTTCTGATACGAAGTGTGTTGTAAAAGTTATTCCAAGCCAGCACTGGATTGAAATTGCTATTAAGTACTTATTATTATTTCAAAACGTTTGAACACGTGTGATTTGTGTGTGGTACTAAATTAATGATTTTAAGAATAAATCATTATTGATAAAGTATCCCTTGATTGGCTGTCAAAACGATTCCAGAAAGTTGCATATTTTGGTGATTCAGATTATTCCCGTGTATTCTAATCCACTGATACCGAAACCAGTTCACAATTTCACCTGGAATAATTAAAAAAAAATACCAGTGAATATTTTAGTAACATAACTGTATTTTTTTTTCAATATTAAAAAAATCTACTTTTCAAGTTACTTGTAGATACCCAAGATAGATACTCAATAATCGGCGTCGAACTGCTGAGGGCCTATTACAAAAAAGAATCACGATAGTTGGACGCAATTCGTCGTTCACTTTACTTGATATTGAACCTTATTCGTCAATAGTACCACTGTCAAGGAGTGGGACGAACATCGTACGCTTATCGCAATGTTTTTTTTGTAACTGACCCTCTGACTGATGATGACGACTGACTGATGATGATGATGTAAAAGTAACACTAGAAAAAAATATATTTGTTATATTTATTACTTTATAAAAATAGCATTATGAATTTAAAAACCTCAAATTTAAAAATTATGTTTATACAAGCTTCCGCCCACAACTTCGTCCACATGGAAATTAAAAATCCCTATAGAACCTTTGATCGGAATAAAAAGTATCCTATGTTTTAATCAAGTCTATAAGCTATCTGTGTGTCAAATTTCATTCAAATCTGTTCGACCGCTTTTGTGTGATTGAGGAACAAATATCCAAACCCACAAACTTTCACATTTATAATATTATTATTTATTTATTTATTCTTCGTCCACCACAGCAGTGTGTCAACGACCTTCAAGGGCCTGGCGGCTATCCAAACGTCAGTGAGGCGACGACCGCTTATAAGCCTTAAGTTCAGCAAACCGAGTCACTTTTACAGCTGTTTGTCTAAATTCTACTCGATATCAAACTCGATAATTAAGTATAAAAAGAAGTATCGTAGAAAATAAATAAATTTAAAAAAAATATTAAAAACACGACTGCCCTGCTAAAGACGTACTAAAAAGTTAAATAACAAGTGTCATTGCAGTCGGGGGACCGTTTTATGGAACAATTTTTGATCAAAGGGGTCCCCGACTGCAATGACACTTGTTATTTAACTTTTTAGTACGTCTTTGGCAGGGCAGTCGTGTTTTTAATATTTGTTTTAATTTATTTCTTTCTATTTCACACATTTTAGTGACAAATGATATAGTTTTGGAATTCTCATCAAGGCCTTTCATTTGATGCCCATATTGAAATAATAGAAGAAAAAAAATTTTTTTTTTTTTTCACATTTGAAAGTGGCGTTTACAGTCGTTATATTGAATTTAAAAAATATATAGCCAGTGTCACTCGGAATATTGTATGGATTCTAACGATACCCCATACATTCAAATCAGTTCAGGAATTTAGAAGTTATGGTGGAATAAAGAAACTCACATATACATGAACCCTGAACACATAAACACTCTTTTTCCTTTGGGCAGTCGTGTAAAAACTCAGACAAAATTTACGTTACCTATAATGGAATTTCCGTGCTAGTTTGCAATTTGTTTCAATCTAAATTCTATGAAGAGTTTCGTCGAAGATATAAGGACGGGTACGTATCAGAATGTCTAAAGTTAGAATGTCTAAACTTAAAATGGCAAAGTTCATAATGTCAAAAATTTGAATGTCTAACGATTAAAATGTAAAACGTTCAAAATGTCAAAAACGAAAATGTCAAACGGTCAGATAGTCCTAAATTAAAATGTCTAAGTTCAAATGATCAAAACTTAAAATGTCTAATATTCAAATTACCAATTCATAATAAATTTCAATTACATTTTTTCATACAAAACTGTAAATCGCAATAATTTTTGTTTGGTTTGGTATTTTGGATTTTTTATTTAGTTAAATATTACTAGATAAATAATGTCTTTCTTTATCCAATTATAAACATCACACAAAAGTTAATTATGGTTAAATTGCGAATCATTTTGGTGTTATGTTAATGCTTTGTATGGGAAGCTCACGGTTCGCCGGAGTAACGGATACTAGCGCGGTTTTCTTGCGGTTTTATTAAAAGTAGTTTGATAATTAGTTAGTATTTGGTTTGATTTTGGATTTTCTTGACGTTTCAGCATAGCAATAGTCTAGGGGGACTTTGTAAATTGTTGTGTTCCGGCAGTAAAAGGTAAGCCAGTATCTCAGTGGTGAGGATTAAATATGTTCCAATCGCAAATCATTTTGGTATTACCTACCACAGATAATTATGTATTACGTTTGTATGGAAAGCTCACTGTTTGCCGGAGTCTTTTTTCATGGAGGGGATCGCTTATTCTCCTGCTTTAATGTTTGGTGATAAGTGTAGCAGTTTACCAAAATTGAAGTTGAGAAAGTGTGTTTGAATAAGTTAAGAAATAATAACAATTTGATTACGAAAACGTCAGCGCGTGCACAACATGGGCGCGGTGCATTGGTCGAGCGGCGAGCGCTCCACGTGGCTTAGTCTTGACTGGTGATCTCGGCGAGTGCATCAAATTGATATATTGCAATGAATCAAAGAAATACACACAAAAAACTGGAGGACAATAGGCGCACGTTAAGGTGGGTACTCACTTAGGTTCGCGAACCTGCAGCAAAAAAAATCCTGTGCTGAAAATAGTTTGCCATAGTGTGTACGTATGCGAACTTGATTCGCACAGGTAATACAATAGCAAAAGTGAAAATAAAAGGGAACAAAATTTTCTGTCACCTAAGTTTAGATGTGTCACTAATCTGCAATACCCTAATAATAATATCTATCTCCAAGAAATATATTAGTTATCATATTTACCAAAACTGTCTCTAAAGTATAAATCATCGAATGTAAATATGTATCTTAAATTATAGTTTGATCACTTTTTTCTATAGCCTGAATATAGCTAAGATCTATGCTCTAAAAAGTAAGTTACGGACAGGAATAATACACCTACCTAAAATAATAAACCTGTCACTATAAATCTAATCATCTAACTATTAGCATCGATTAATTCGTTCAATTATCGAAATTATAGATCTGTTACCTAATTAATAGAAAAATTCCTAATAGGGGCGGAGTTTTTATAACGGAGTTTTTAAAACCATTTTGATATTGTTTGGTGATTCAATTTCAGTGACACTTTTATTATTTTGATAATTGATATTATTTCCAAGTAATTTTTAATTAATATTTAGGTAATCATTTTAACATTATTTGGTGATTCGATTTAGGTGAGAAGTCTACTATTTTAGGAACAAATATTATTAACTAGGTCACTGAAAACGCATTTATTAGGTAATGGATAAAATCATGCCCTTAAAATAATAGGAAATAAATATGATAAAGAGGTAAGAAAATCATCATTTATATTTACATAATAATATGAAAGCTTTACATCTAAGTACCTAAATAATCACAGTAAGTATATTATAATAGTAAAAAAAAACATTTTTTGTACACAATAGCGTAATAATGTTACATCTTAGGTAAATAATCACAAATTGCGAAAACGTAAGTATACCCTCCTCCATGTCACAATTTAAAAATTGTAACGCAATTACTAGAAACTACAAAGAATTGCTCACAAAATTTAAAAAAAAGGCAAATTGTTGTTTTCAAATCATTGTAAACCTTTGACTTATGGACCATTGATATTTTAACTAGTTTGATGTTTGAACCATTTGACATTTTGAATTTAGCTATTATGAATTTATACATAATGATTTTTGACATTTTAAACCATTTGCATTTTGATTTTTGACATTTTGAACTTTGCCATTTTAACTTTAGACATTTTAACTTTAGACATTCTGATACGTACCCATAAGGACAAATAGACGCAAAGAGAGAGAGTTAATACTTTAGTAAACTGAACATAAATTTTAACTACTTAAGTACCTAGTCTTTTCTTTCCATCATTTCAGTTCCTTGATGAAAAGAGATTTCAAAAAAAAATAAGCGTGAGTTGGAATAATAACTGTGTGTATAATAACCCCCATACTAATAAAGATTGTATAACAGATGTGTAGTTACACAGTGTTTTGTTCCTTTCTCTTTTAAATAGTTTGACAGAGAGTAACCATTGTGTAACTATACATCTGCTATAAAATCTTTATTAGTAAGGGGGGTGTGTAAGGTGTATGTATCTATGCTTTTCTGACGCTATGTATTAGAAGAGCAAAGATATATAAAACTTAGCCATATCTGGCTTCTAGGCGTTATTATTATAAGATGATGTACCCAGACGTACCTAAAAAAACATATGCAACAGGTCTCTACAATAGTTTTTTTTACATAATAGAACGGGCAACAAAGGATAATGATGCTGACATGTCAACGCTATCGTATTCCATATATATAAAATAATCAAGAACATAACACGTCGGATACGCTTACTAAACGGTTCCGTATATGAACAGGGACCCAGTGCCACACCCCTCAAGGGATTTCAAGGAACGAGTTTAGCTGACGAAGTGAGAAAGGATGACGCACGTTTTGAGAAATTAAAGTTTTCCATAACATTTTGTGCATCGCAAAAATACGTATTATTGCTTATTTAAGAAATTATAAGTTAGCGTTAGCGTACCAAAGGAAAATAATAGAATAATAATAATAATAATAATAATAGTTTATTGATTTCCACCACAAACAAGTTTCAATACAATATAATATATAATACAAATTAGAGAACTATATGCGGACAAAACTTGTTTGTGGAGACTGGTGAACCATAGAAAGTAATATACTTGTGTTACAGAACACCAGGTCTCCACCCTCAGATAACATCAGTAAAAAATTGTTACATTTCAATTTTTTTTTTTTTTACATATTATTACACCAAACTATTACATTTTTTATAATAGATATCCTCAGTCTCTTGGTATGACAGCTTCATCAGCCAATTAAAAACAATATTTTTGCACTCAAACCGATTTTTGGAATATATGCCAAGAAGTGAATTACTTTTATTATACAGTTTTGGACCTTGCGCACAGAAAAACCTATGTGTAAATACTCTATTATAAGATTCAGTATGGCAAACCTGCTTTTGTCTACGACTAGTACTAGTGACTGTCAATTCTTTTTTATATTCTATTTCTTTGTGCTGCTTTAAAATGGTATTTAAGAATGTTTGCTGTTTGAATCTTCTATTGCATAAAACTACAAAACTTCGGAAGAAGCTTGACCATCAGCCATTTTTAATGTCCCCACTGCTGGGGCTCGAGATAGTAAATTTTTGGTCATAAGAACAACGAACGATATATTAATTCTTAATTAAGAATTTCTTAAAAACTTTGTGTAATTTTCATTAATATAAAAGGGTTTAGCCTAGTCGTTATAGTCCAAAACGTAGGGCCCTCAGTTCAAATATTTTAAGAAATTTCGAGTTTCACTGACTATTTAACCAATAACATTATAACGAATATATAAACGGCACATACACGGCATATATAAATATGCCGTGTATGTGCCGGCCTAGAATAGCACTACCCCCTATCATCCCGTGGGTGTCGTAAAAGGCGACTAAGGGAGCATAGCCTTCAAGAGACGGGCAGCAGCGTCTCCAAAAAACCTTGGCCTACTGCGATCGCCAACCCGCCTGCCAAGCGTGGCGATTATGGCAAACCCCCCCTCATGCACAATGGATTGAAAACTCGGCCCCCAGTCCCCGGCAGCCCCGCTATTCCTAGCTACGGTAGCGGCTACGGTAACGGCGGGGCAGGGGGTGCTAAGAATCCCCAGTTACGGCTCGGTTGTTGGTAACAACGACGACAACTGCACCTGGCAACTTATAACACGCGCACACTGAGGACCGACGCGAAGCTAACCGAGTTGGAAGAAGTTATCAGCAAGTTACACTGGGACATTATCGGGTTATCTGAAGTCCGAAGAGAGGGAGAGGACTCGATAATCCTTAACTCCGGTAACTTGCTGTACTACCGGGAGGGCGACCAACAGTCCCTAGGTGGTGTCGGGTTCATCGTCCACAAGTCCCTTGTCAACAACGTGATTACCATCGGAAGTGTGTCGACCAGGGTGGCGTACCTTATACTCAGAATATCCAAACGGTATTCGTTGAATGTCATACAGGTTTACGCACCGACCTCGACGCACCAAGATGACGAAGTGGAAGCTATGTATGAGGAGATCTCTAAAGCCATGCATAGCTACAAAACCCACTACACTGTTGTGATGGGGGACTTCAATGCAAAGTTGGGGAAACGATGCGGTGATGAGCTGAGAGTGGGGCAATTTGGAGTTGGGCAACGGAATGCCAGAGGCCAGATGCTGGCCGACTTTATGGAGAAGGAGAACCTCTTTATGATGAACTCCTTCTTCAGGAAGCCGGAAAGCCGGAAGTGGACCTGGATGAGCCCAGACGGTAAAGTCAGAAATGAGATAGATTTTATCATGTCGACGAAAAAGCAAATATTCAATGATGTCACTGTGATCAACGCCGTCAAGACGGGGAGCGATCACCGATTGGTACGTGGCACATTGAATATCAACCCAAAGCTGGAAAGAAGTCGACTGATAAAATCTACGCTCCGACCATTACCGGCCCATACTCAAAACCCCGAAAGCTTTCAACTCGAACTCCAAAACCGCTTCGAAGCCCTTGAGAACAGCATAGATGTGGACGATCTAAACAACATGGTGGTGGATACTGTCCGTACGGTAGGGTCCAAGCTCTTTAAGACCCGCCGTCCCAAGCTAAAGAAACTCTCCGACCACACACTCCTACTCATGGATCAGAGACGAGAAAAGAGGCTCCAAAGTTCAGCGAATGCTCATCGTTATCGGCAGCTTAATAGACAGATATCTAAGTCTTTGACGAGCGACCTTCGCCAATTTAATACGAACCGTATTAAAGAGGCCATCGAGCGGAATAAAGGCTCCAAAGTGTTCGCGAGAGATCTGTCTATTGGGCAAAGCCAGATGACGAAGCTGAAAACTGACGACGGACGCATCATCTCATCGAAACCTGAAATCCTGAGGGAGATCGAGAGTTTCTATGGGCAGTTATATTCCACGCAGACACCTGTTGAAAGCAAGGCTAAAGACCCCAGAGCCAAGCTTACCCGACACTATACCCAAGATATCCCGGACGTCAGCATGTACGAGATTAGTATGGCTCTCAAACAGCTGAACAACAACAAGGCGGCGGGTGACGACGGAATCACTACAGAACTTCTGAGAGCGGGCGGTAAGCCGATACTTAAAGTCCTCCAGAAGCTTTTCAATTCCGTCATCGTCGAGGGCAGAACGCCGAAGGCATGGAACATAAGTGAGGTGATTTTGTTCTTTAAAAAGGGTGATAAGTCCCTCCTAAAGAACTACAGATCCATCTCACTTCTGAGCCATGTCTATAAGTTGTTTTCGAGAGTCCTTACGAATCGTCTCGCTCGCAAGTTCGACGACTTCCAACCTTCCGAACAAGCCGGATTTCGAAAAGGCTTTAGCACCATAGACCACATCCATACGCTGCGGCAGGTTATACAGAAGACCGAAGAGTATAATCTGCCACTTTGCTTGGCGTTCGTGGATTATGAGAAAGCCTTTGATTCGATTGAAACCTGGGCGGTGCTGCAGTCTCTCCAAAGGTGCCAAGTGGACTACAGGTATATCGAGGTGTTGAGGTATTTATACAAAAATGCCACCATGTCGGTCCGAGTACAGAACCAGAGAACAAATCCTATCCAACTGCAGCGAGGTGTGAGACAGGGAGATGTTATTTCTCCAAAACTGTTCACAGCTGCGTTGGAGGATATCTTTAAACTCTTAGACTGGAAAGGGCTCGGCATCAACATTAATGGCCAGTACCTAACACACCTTCGTTTTGCCGATGATATAGTCCTTATGGCTGAGACCATGGAAGACCTGAACACAATGCTCGATGATCTCCGTAGTGCTTCCAAAAGAGTGGGTCTCAAGATGAACATGGATAAGACGAAAATTATGTCAAATGGCCATGTTGTACCCTCTCCAGTTCATGATGGGAACACTACACTTGCAGTTGTTGACCACTACGTATACCTAGGACAGGCAGTCCAGTTAGGTAAGTCCAACTTTGAGAAAGAGATCTCTCGTCGAATCCAACTCGGGTGGGCAGCATTCGGGAAGCTTCGAAAAATCTTCGCGTCCGACTTACCTCAGTGTCTCAAGACGAAAGTCTATGAACAGTGTGTGTTGCCAGTGATGACTTATGGCAGTGAAACGTGGTCGCTAACTATGGGTCTCATAAGGAGGCTCAAGGTCAGCCAGCGTGCAATGGAGAGAGCCATGCTCGGCGTTTCCCTGCGTGATCGAATCAGAAACGAGGAGATCCGCAGGAGAACTAAAGTAACCGACATCGCTCGAAGGATTGCTCAGCTGAAGTGGCAATGGGCAGGACACATAGCGAGAAGAACTGATGGCCGTTGAGGCGGAAAGGTTCTGGAATGGCGACCGCGCACCGGACGACGCTCCGTGGGTAGGCCCCCGACAAGGTGGACCGACAATCTGGTGAAGGTCGCGGGAAGCCACTGGATGCGGACAGCGCAGGACCGATCGTCGTGGAGATCCTTAGGGGAGGCCTATACCCAGCAGTGGGTGTCGTGCGGCTGATATGATGATGATGATGATGATTATAACGAATATTTCTTTTTTATAAATTCACTGAAGTGTTAGACTTTATAATACAAACGTATTTTTATTGTATTTCTTCAGTTAAACTCATGTTTTGAAGAATCTATCTTGGGCTCTCAGTTTAGATATGTTTGAACTGAGGGCCCAAGTTAAACAGTCATAAATCTGTTATGCCGTCTCCTAGCGAGTTGAAAGTTTCTAAAACGATGTTAGAAATTCCTTACTAAATTCTAAAATGAAATTTATTTACACAGAAATGGTACTTTCTGAGATCTATGCTATGTCTCTTATTGCAACCGTCTGGATTGAGGGCCCAACACATTCGGTTATAAAAGCTATTCACGTTTTAGAATTTTTTTAAGCTTTGCTTCAGGTTTTTAGATTTTTTTATTAATTCCCCTATAAGTTTCAATTTGATTCGCAATGATTTAAAATTTGGGCTCTCAGTTCAGATCCACACCTCAAAATGGCCTACATTCTAAACGTTAAATATGAGCAATAGACGATTAACTTGTTTCAAACTTATGTAATGTAGGTAAATCGCATTGTATGGAAATGGAATTGACAAGCTTACAGCACGTAATTTTATAGTTGACTGCTTATTTTAAAGTTGAATAGTAAGCGTAGCGTTCAAACGCATAGAGTGCTGGCTATTTGAGTAACGGGGCAAAGAGATATTCTCTTTCACAAACTAAGCAAAGCTTCTATTATTGACTACTTAATTAACGAATAGAAAAACATAAGTAATGAAAGTATACGTATCGAGGACAGGGAAAGGGGCCCAGTGCCAACGCAGCTCTATAGGGATTTGAGATCCGCCGACGAAGTGAGTTGGTAAATAATCGGTAAGACGTGGTGAAAGCCTTATTATACCGGAAGACATCCTATTTTAGTTTGAATCGTTAGTTAAGACGACTACTTTTTCCCTGAAGTGCGGTGCCCTCATTTTAATTAAATTCATTGCTCGCTAAGTACCTACATAATGTATTGAAAATTCCCATGTAGAGGTTGAAGCTATTAGGTACATAAGTTAAAAAAATATTTTAATTTAATTTCAGAAAACAAAATTAGGCAATTAATTCGAATAGAATTCAACTGAATTGAAATTTTAGGTACCATACCTTTGCCATAATCCACAGCAATAAAACCTTAACTCACACCAAATGATAAAAAGTTTAAAAAGACGAGCATCAGAGAATCCATTTTCACATGTGAGTGAGATGTTTATAATTTTTATTTATTTAATCATTTATTTCAAGCATCAATGGCCCGTACAATAAATACCTTATTGCATACATAATAAAACAATCTAAAGAGGGCTCCACACTCGCGCCGCGAAAGCCCGCGAAGGCCGCGAACCGCGAGTGTGGAGGGTTTCGCGGCTTCGCGTATGGGCTT
Organism: Agriphila geniculea; assembly: GCA_943789525.1. Taxonomy (NCBI): domain Eukaryota; kingdom Metazoa; phylum Arthropoda; class Insecta; order Lepidoptera; family Crambidae; genus Agriphila; species Agriphila geniculea. Next base: position 673,783 of record OX038879.1, on the reverse strand, counting down.
CGCGGCTTCGCGTTCGCGCTTCGCGGCGTTCCCCGTCCGGTGGCGGTTTTTTGGTCCGCGTCAAAAGCCGGCTCCACACTCGCGCGCGAACCGCGGCCGCGAATCACGGGCGCGGTTTGCGCATGAAAATGGTGCGAAAAATATAGCCCTCCAGACTCGCGCGTGAACCGCGGCCGCGAATCACGGCAACCTTAGTTCGGCACACAAGTTCTTTGACGCAGACCAAAAAACCGCCACCGGACGGGGAACATACGCCCATACGTGAAGCCGCGAAACCCTCCACACTCGCGGTTCGCGGCCTTCGCGGGCTTTCGCGGCGCGAGTGTGGAGCCCTCTAAAGAACTTGTGTGCCGAACTAATGTTGTCGTGATTCGCGGCCGCGGTTCACGCGCGAGTCAGGAGGGCTATATATTTCGCACCGTTTTCATACGCAAACAGCGCCCGTGATTCGCGGCCGCGATTCGTAGCGCGAGTGTAGAGCCCTCTTTATAATTACACTTTATGACATATTGATGGCGATGTGTTGCGCAACGTAGTGTCCGGTAACCGGCCGCGGGATCTTCGGAACATGACACCCTTCGGCCAAAAATCTTCATTCATGAAGATTTTCAGATGTTCGGTTGGTGCCCTCACCACGAAAGAGTTGAAGTTCACATTGTGGGGAGACTCCAACCGTTGGACCCTCAGAGTACCTATATTTGGACTTGATTCGGATGTACTCCACGAGATCTTGTTTATAATAATGTGAAGTTATATGTAGCAAAACTATCAATCAGAGGGCCTACTCAAATGGCCATTCTACTAAAATCAACGCTAGTAAAATAGATTGAATGACAATTGTCATGTGAATGGGATTGATTGACAGGAGTTAAGCGTAAGCTTGTCATTTCCATACATTTTAATTCTATTCTACTTTAAAAAATTCTAATATCATTGATTCTACTAGCGTTAATTTAATAGAATGGCTTTTTGAGTAGGGGGTAGGTTATATTGAAACAATGAAACTTAATCGTCAATTCGTTTCAATATCATCATATTAAATTGTGCGCTCTCGAGTCAAGAATCTTGACTTTCTGACATTTTCTCGCTACAATTTAAAATGTTTGATTGTAATGTAAATCTCAAGAGCAGATACTTAAATTGGGCAAAGAACGAAAATTATTGGATTATTTTTAGTGTAGCTTCGTACCAAGGTCGTTTCTGGACAAAATGGCGATCTAATAACTTTTTATACTTTTTTTACTACAATTAAGTGCAGACAGAAACTGTTCACCTACAATTTTTTTAACTTACTTTTGATTGGCCCTGGTGAAAAAAAAATTACAACATGGAGTATGCATTTTTTTTAAAACTACTTCATTTCATGACGATTTTAAAATGGTATAATAGTTAATAACTTTTTCTTTTAAACTCTTGTTATTACAATTTTAATCCAAAAGGGTAATTTTTGGCAAGTGTTTGAAATAAAGTTGTAATAGCAAAACGTGATTATTTTTAGGTGTGTGGAGGTAAATAACAACAAAATAACAAGTAAATAAAATTAATTCATTGTTTTTAATTACAGCAGGTGTTCAAAATAGCGGCCTTCGGCTCTAATGCACATTCGGCACTTTCTGATGAATGATCTTTGAATCGGCGTGCATAACCCGCATTGCTGATTTGTTCTGCGGCTGAATTGATTCTCTCTTGCAGCTGGTGTATGGACGTTATGGAAGTTGCATAAACTACGTCCTTCAGAGCGCCCCCGTTAAAAAAAATCCAAGGGATTGAGATCCGGAGATCTGGGTGACCAGAAAATTGGGCCTAAGCGCCCGATCCAGCATCGCGGGAATTGTTCGTTCAAGTGCTGTCGTCCATCACAGGCGTAGTGAGCTGGGCACCCGTCGTTTTGGTACCATATTCCTTGCCTGGTTGCCAGCGGCACTTCTACCGCCCAATTTTGTGGCCACCAAGATCTCCGGATCTCAATCACTTGGATTTTTTTACGGGGGCGCTCTGAAGGACCTGGCTTATGCAACTCCCATAACATCCATACACCAACTGCAAGAGAGAATCAATTCAGCTGCCGAACAAATCAGCAATGATGGTTATGCACGCCGAATCACTACTAGTATTCAGTCAATCGAAAAAAAAAAACTATTTATTTAATTTATAATATTCTCTCAAAACGGTGTTTGATAAAAAGCGTTGAGCTATATCAATTGGTGCCGTGGGCTGAAAATACAAAGGCTTAGGTTCTTTCAAGTAAAAGGATTTAAACGGTCGTGAAGAAAAAAACTGTAATATTTGATAAACTATTCACAAACAAAACTGAACTTTCTTGACCTATCTAAATGTTCAGTAATGTTGCCTGAAAACCACATTCCAGAATTAACTAATTGATCAAAATAACATTGTTCGTGAATCTGACCTCTAAAACTAGGGCAGTAAGGTCGTAAATAATGCATCGCAACGGGATGCCGGCAACGCCGAACTTCGCACAATAGCCGCCATCTTGAAACTTGCATTGAAAACTTTAAGCTAAGCTTTGTATTGCAATCCATCGAACTGTAATATATCTACAATGTGTAACAGAACCAAAATATGGTAGATATGGTAGGAACCATCAAACTGAATAACTTTTCTTGCAACTTTTACTAAGACACCAACTCTGAAATCACGAATGGAAAATCAGCTGTTTCATACAAACATTAAATAGGTATTGCCCTCTTAGTATATTTGCTTTTTACCCGACTGGAAGAGGGTTATGTTTTTCGCGCGTATCTTGTAAGTAAGTATGTAAGTTTGTATGTAATATTCTTTATTACCTCATATCTTTCAAACGGCTGAACGGATTTCCATGATTTACATATCGTTAGATTTGTCTCGTCAGCCCAAGTGTTCTTAAGAAGGTGGCGTTATAAAAAAACCAACATGGCGGCTGTACGGTGCTATTATACGTAGTGGGGAAAATTTTTTTTTTTATTTTTGTGTAAACATCGTAAAGCGGTTCATAGAAATAGAATACATCTACCTAGCAAGTTTCAACGGTGTAATCCTAATAGTTTCGGAATAAAGTGGCTGTACATACGGACGGATGGACAGACAGACAGGACCAATCTATAAGGGTTCCGTTTTTTGCCATTAGGCTACGGAACCCTAAAAAGAATGTAAAAAATAGAACAATAGCGACATAGTCGTATCGCGAAATGGGCAATATGAGATATAGTCCAATAGCGACATAGTCGTATCGCGAAATGGGCAATGTGACATTTAGTTCAATAGTGACATAGTCGTATCGCGAAATGGTCATTGTGAGATATAGACTAAACGCTTATTTGAAATGACGTTTAGGCATTAACGCGACTTAGGCACACTGCGTTATAGGCAGTCAGCGAGCAAAGGCTGGCAAATACCTAACTTTTCTTTACTGAAAGTGGGATAAAATGGTAAATGTTACAGTTATTGTGTTGTGTTCGACGTGGGCGTGAGAGAGTGTATGTACGTGTGTGTAACATAAAGACTTACCCAAACCGAGCGTTACATTTGATGCATTCGTATCTTTTAAGATGAGTTTTCAAATGTCTTTCCATGACACCTCTATACGACCGGTATGCACAAGTGCAACACTCTAGTATTAGTGTTGCCGCTGAATATGAAGTGTCAGACCTATCTTTGATTTAAACCGACCGAGGCAGATGTCACACTGAAGCTTACCGGCTGACTGGAATAGATTATAACTATTATAATAGGTAGTCGGAAAAGTTCGCGGCCTTTTTGTGTTGAAAATAATAAAAATACCACTGCGAGGAACATCTTTTTTCTCACTTATGCTCTGAAATATTATCATTCCATTTGAAAACGGAATGCGGGGCGTTCCACATTTCTATGGGGGGACTGGTTCGTTACATTCTAAATTTGAAATTCAGTGAGGAATGAATTTCAATACCTACATACTTCCCCCACTAGTGCGAGAAGTAGAGTATTCCAAATTGAAAACGGTAGAACTCACCAACTAGCATTAATTTTATAAAATGGTTGCATGAATGGTCATTTAATATGGCCACACGGCACCAACCAATTTCAACATCACATTTTTACTGGGAAAATTTTATTTCCTCGCATTTCTTGAGGAAAAAGTTATACAAGCCTTGTACTAGAAGCTATTTGCATTGCCTCAAATGATTAAAGCAATCCTCGACAATGCAAATGCTAGCTTCCCGTTCTCGGCTGTAATGTACTAAAGTCCGATTACTAATCTCTCAGCAAAAATGTAAACAAAGGTATTGCCAGAACAAAACAACACAAAAGGAAATAGTATATGCTAACCCAAGAAATAAACACATTTACATGTTATTTCACCTCGAACCTAATAAAAATAAATATATGTATAAGATTAATATTCTGAACCATGAGTTTTACAGCAAAGACAGTAATATACTATAATATAGTTATAAATGACCAGTCATGCAACCATTAAAAAAAATAATATTAAAAACACGACTGCCCTACCAAAAACGAATTAAAAAGTTAAAGAACAAGTGTAATTTGCAGTCGGGGGGCCGTTTTATGGAACAATTTTTTATCAAAGAGGTCCCCCGACTGCAAATTACACTAGTTCTTTAACTTTATAGTCCGTTTTTTTAGGCAGTGTGATCAGGAAGGAACAAAAATATGAAAATGTATGAAACAGCTGATTTTTTTTCGTGATTTCAGAAGAGTTGGTCCCATAGTAAAAGTTGTTCAGTTTGATGGTCCTTATCTACCATATTCTGGTATAGACATCACTATCCTACATTACACGATACAACGTTGTTAGTGTGACAAGGTTGGTGTTTGTTTTATAACCAAAGTATTTTAACGACGTAGACTAATTTAATGATTCAGAACTAATTCAAATTAGCATATCCTTACTAATCCTTACTTAATTATTATAAACTAGCGGCCGCCCGCGGTTTCACCCGCGTGGTTCCTGTACCCGTGGGAATATCGGGATAAAAAGTATCCTATATTTTAATATGTGCCAAATTTCAACCAAATCCGTTCAGTAGTTTTTGCGTGATTGAGGAACAAATATCCAAACCCACAAACTTTCACATTTATAATATTAGTAGGATGCGTAAATGAGTTTGTTTGTTACGCTTTCATGTCTTAAATACTCAACCGATCATCATGAAATTATGTGTACACAACAGAAAAAAATCCGCGTAGGATAAAGCAATCGTTCCATGCTGCCAGAGGGACGTTTTCAAGGGTACAGAAAAGGACAAAGGGTAGGTATCTTTTATCCAGAAAAAATGTACTGTTCCCTAGGGATATAAAAATAACTATCCACACAGACAAAATCTTCTTGTACGTTTTTACATTGAAATAATAAATTAAGTTAAATACAGCGTGACATTTTAATAATTTGGTTCCTACAGTGGCGTGGTTCCACTCATGATTACAAGCAACTTTTACTATGGGGCCAAATCTGATATCGCGAAATAAAAATCAACTGTTCCATACAAAAGCGCAATTACCTACTCGACCTTAATTTATGGAACACATTTTTTTCGCGATATCAAAGTTGTAAAAGTTGCTTGTAATCATGAGTGGAACCACACCACTGCGGGAACAAAATGATTAAAATTTCAGCGTGTATAGTTCAGTTTATATACCTACTTAATGAAAATAAATCGTGATAAAAACTTACTAATTTTTACCAAATAAACACCAATATCAACCCAACCTTTACATTTTACATACAATCTCCTGCCAGCTGCTCCAACAAAAATCTTGTTGAAACAAACAACATTTCCGATAAACAAACTATCACAACAACTTGTTTCATTGTTTATTCCGAGGACGGTACAAGGTGTCCCGACCCAGATTATGATAAAACCACCCTTTGTATAATTTCCAACTGATGGAATTATGCAGGTTTTGAGAAATTGAAGTTTTCCATACCATTTGGTATATCGCATAAATGTTTCACGAATAATTAATTAATCAGATGGTTATGAATACAATTAAGTTTTGAATGGTAAATAATAACAAAAGTTCTGAACAACTATACCTATAAGTAATTTAAAGGTAATTTAGTTAATGTAAACAACAGAGCTTGTAGTTTGGTGACAAATAACGTACAAAAAGTACGATAAGCATCTATGCAGATCTGATATTACCTTGAGCACTGTAAGCCACTATTTATATAAAGAACTAGGGTTCCTACCCTTACCCTGTCTTTACTTATTAGATACTAGCTTCCGCCCGCGACTTCATCCGCGTGGATATTAGAGAAAATCTTTAGGGAACCTTCAACCAAGATCCGACCAGCCGTTTTTACGCGTTTAGGCGGGTCGCCACCAAGCGCGCTGCCTCGCGAGGCAAGACGTTTGCCAAGACGCAAGACGCAAGGCGTTTGTCGCACGAGGCTCGCTCGCTCGGTGGGGACCCGCCTAATCGCGTAAAAACGACTGGACGTTCCCATTCCCGTTCCCGTTTCGTCCCGCTCCCGTTCTTGTTCCCGTTCCCGTTCCCGTTCCCGTCCCACTCCCGTTCCCGTCCCGCTCCCGTTCCCGTTTCCGTTCCCGTTCCCGTTCCCGTTCCCGTTTCGTCCCATTCCCGTTCTCGTTCTCTTCCACTCCGTCCAGTTCCCGTTCCCGTTCCCTTTCTCCCCGTCCCTGGGGCTGAATCATGCATGTCCACCGAGTTGGACTTCAAAATGAATGTCATTTTCGCAATCACCATCCCATAAAACCTCAAGAACGTCATCCTTATATAGTATTTTATGATTACTTACCATTTATTACCATTTACCACATAAGGGGTTGATTTTCAAAATCACAAAATATATGTTTGCCTATTTATTTTAAGACGTGCTCCTACGAAGTTTAAAGTTATAATGTCTATTTTATATTCTTTTTCCATAAGTTTTCCATACAAAATTTGAACCCCATTTTCACCATTTTAGGGGTTAAATCATGTACATCGTGTTGGACTTTAAAATAAATGTAATTTTTGCAATCACCATCCCATAAAACCTCAAGAACGACATCCATATCGATTTTTATGTTTACTTACCCCATTTACCCCCTAAGGGGTTGATTTTCAAAACCACAAAATATATGTTTGACTATTTATTTTTAGACGTACTCCTACGAAGTTTAAAGTTGTAATGTCTATTTTATATTCTTTTTCCATACAAAATTTGAACCCCATTTTCACCCTTTTAGGGGTTAAATCATGTACATAGTGTTGGACTTTAAAATAAATGTCATTTTCGCAATCACCATCCCATAAAACCTCAAGAATGATATCCATATCGATTTTTATGTTTACACACCCCATTTACCCTCTAAGGGGTTGATTTTCAAAATTACCAAATATATGTTTGCCAATTTATTTTTAGACGTACTCTTACGAAGTTTAAAGTTGTAATGTCTATTATATATTCTTTTTCCATACAAAATTTGAAACACATTTTCACCCCTTTAGGGGGTTAAATCATGTCCACCGTGTTGGACTTCAAAATAAATGTCATTTTCGCAATCGTCATACCAGAAAACCCCAATAACGACATCCATCTCTATTTTTAGGTTTATTTACACATTTCACCCCTATTTCATCGCCATAGGGGTTGAAGTACTAACAATATCAATATACGTTGCGTTAGATTTTCTTCCACAAGCCTTTACTATAAATTAAGTGATTTTTACTTCAAAAATAAAGGATTTTTTTCTATACACAACTTCATACCCCTTTTTACCCCTTCGGGGGTAGAGTTTTGAAAAACGCTGAGACCCGTATTTATTAATTTTCAATCTTCAGCCTAAACACAAAATTTGAAAATCCTAGCTTCAAAACTGAGGGACTTTCATACAAACTTTCATCCCTTATTTCACCCCTTTAGGGATGGAATTTTCAAAAATCCATCCTTAGTGGATGCCTACACTGTATGAGGTATCTGTGTGCAAAATTTCAAGTCTCTAGGTCCAGCGGTTTGGGCTGTGCGTTGATAGATCAGTCAGTCATTCAGTTTACGATTTTATATATTAAGAAGATTTGCATATTTGTAAATATAATCATTTGCATCTATTTCCCTTACACGTACCTCTACCCCTTTCAGGATTTCAGCCTTTACCTTTGGCAGTAGGCAAGCAAAATCGGTACCGTTTCAAACAACTGCAGCAGTTGGTTGCATCAAACAGCCGTCAAACATCTAACATCTAAACAACTTGGATGAATCATTTATGTAGGTAGGTAGGTACTAAACACAGGATTAAATATGTATGTTCAATTTTTTTATTGTATTTTATCAGCGATGCCTAAAAGGTGAAATTCTATTTTGTGGCAGACAATTTCAGCTTAAAGACAAACAAGAATACACTTTCTTCACATAATAATACGCCTCGCGTTTATAAAGGGCCGTATTCGCTCACAGAATAGCAATTTATATTCTTTCGTACGTAATATAACGTTCTGCAAAGCATAATCTCTTTATAAACCAATTTTCCAAAGAAAAGAAGCCCCGCGAAAAATAATCCCCAACCAATAGGGAATTGCTTGTAATGCCATTTGTCTGACGTATATCGTTATGATAAAACCGTAGACTAATAAAGAGACAGACATTCCAAAAGAACAGGAAAATCTAAACCAGGGATGTCAAAGTCACGGCGTGCGGGCCGCAAGCTATCTCAATACGGCCCGTGACCAGAATCTAATCCAGTGAGGATTTTAAATGGCATTCGATGCCACTACGTATTGTTAGATAATAAAATATGAGACCTCAAGTATCTGGATTCTCAAGCTCAAGATAACTCCTTTTTATTACCTTTGTATGAAAATACAGATTTTTATTTAGTATGTATTTGAGTTTTTAATTTTGAGTCTGGCCCGCTAACACGCTCTTAACTAAAAAATGGCTCTTTTGAAAAATCTGTTTGATACCGCTGATCTAAACCAAATATAACATTCTGGTCAAAAAGTCAGTATTTAGTACTTCACGAACCCTTATAAGAAAGAGATTAGGTACAAGTTCAGTATGGCATGAGTCTTTTCATCAGTCTGGTACTTTTGGATCATCAGTTAGGAAAAAATTCAAAGTCTTATACAGACTGATGGAAGGGACTGATGAAAAGACTGATCATGTAATCTCCCTCTAATAGATTGTTCCATCAGGGCGGGTTAACTAAATAAGTAGGTACCTTACATCCAAACATTTCAATATAATAAATCTAAGTTACACATACTTACATAACATAAAGAAAAGCTTTACAATGATCTATATAATGATATCCCGTGTTATTAAAACTTGATAACCGATTTACACACAAACGTCAGTAATGACGGTGTATTAAAAGGACCATGGCTGCTTTACAGGGTTATTTGTAAAACACCAACAACCATGCAGGAGTAAATTACTAATATCATAAACAACAACATTTTGTTCTACTACTTTTCTGAAGACTGTTAAAAAATAGACTTTTTATACAAATGTCCAAACAGCTGATCGAGTTTTGTATGAAATTCGGAATTTTTTTGTCTGTTTTTTGAAAAGTTGAATAACAAATGTTGTTGTTTATGATGATAGTAATCTACTCCTGCGAGGTTGTAGGTGTGTTACAAATAACCCTGTATATAAAAATCAGCAATCATTTGAACTCTCTAATCTGAGTACACAAGCAAAAAAAAAGCTTGTCCTTTTTAAGATTTCTAATTATTACTTTTCTCTTACGGGGTAAAATTCGCTCATTCCTCTACGGTCCACCGACGAGGCTCCACCGGTGGATCGAAAGTTGGCCAAGGTAAGCCGTTCTACAAAAAATTTATGATCTGCATAGTGGTATAGTGGCGTGGGATTTTGAAAAGGTAAGCCACCAATGCTAAAATATAATACACTATAATACACTCAATTAAAGGTATTTAATTGAGTGTATCTGTGCACGCTTATTAACTCTATGGATGAAGGCTGGCATCTTGTTGCAGAACCTTCGATACATGTACCGTTATAATCGGCTTGATTGACGAGGGGCCAATTTGATTGTTGCTTGTGACTGCTGTCAGATTTGTTATTTTCCTTACTGTAGCTTTGTTGTCATTGAAACTTGCATTATGAAAAACTGGCACAATTGACTTCATCGTCATCTTTATCAAACGTACGACACCCACTGCCAGGTATAGAGCTCCACTAAGGATTTCCATAACAATCGAATTGACAAATTTTCTATTAAAATATGCCGATTCATTGTTTTATGGTATGTACATACCTACTTGGGTATCTCTCTGTATTTTTACCTTTTATCAAAAATCGGCAATTGTGTATTCTCAGATTTAGTTCCACGTTGAATATTTGATATTTCTTAAACTGAAGAGAGCGCGCGAAGATTGTTTTTTATTAATAATATATCACGCTATTCACTTCTCAAGCTTACGCGCTCACTAGACATGAAATAAAACACTTTTTAACGGATACTAGCGCGGTTTTATTGAATGTACTTTGGTATTTAGTTGGTATTTGGTTTGATTTTTGGTTTTCCCGACGTTTCGGCACCTTTGCAGCTGCCGTGGTCACGGGGGACTGAAGCTACCCGTGAGCCTATCCTCAAGCGATGAATTTTTTTTAGACGTTCAAAAATTAAAATTTAACAAAATGTTTAATTATTTTATGTTGATTTATAATTTAATTTTATGAATTATTTAATGCTAAAAAGAGAGAGAATCTACTGAAACTACCACCATTTCATAAAATTGGGAGGCCCCTCCAAGAAAGAAATGGCGAAAGAAAACTTGGAGAGGAAGCCGACCTCCGTCTTTTGTATTAATTTATTTATTTGCAAAAGGAACTAACCGTATCATTAGATCTTACAGTGTGTGTGAGGGGCTTTAGCTTGTGAATGATGGGGTCCCAAGCTGGTGGAATTTTCCAACCATCATCTCTATTGAAATTAGGATATTTATTTATTTCGATAGCCTCGCGGAGCATTCTAGGGATAAATCTACGTTCCCTAGCAAGGATTTGGGGTTTATCAAATCTAATATTGGGCCCAACCATTATATTAGATTTGACGAACCCCAAATCCTTGCTAGGGAACGTAGATTTATCCCTAGAATGCTCCGCGAGGCTATCGAAATAAATAAATATCCTAATTTCAATAGAGATGATGGTTGGAAAATTCCACCAGCTTGGGACCCCATCATTCACAAGCTAAAGCCCCTCACACACACTGTAAGATCTAATGATACGGTTAGTTCCTTTTGCAAATAAATAAATTAATACAAAAGACGGAGGTCGGCTTCCTCTCCAAGTTTTCTTTCGCCATTTCTTTCTTGGAGGGGCCTCCCAATTTTATGAAATGGTGGTAGTTTCAGTAGATTCTCTCTCTTTTTAGCATTAAATAATTCATAAAATTAAATTATAAATCAACATAAAATAATTAAACATTTTGTTAAATTTTAATTTCTGTACGTCTAAAAAAAATTCATCGCTTGAGGGTAGGCTCACGGGTAGCTTCAGTCCCCCGTGACCACGGCAGCTGCAAAGGTGTCGAAACGTCGGGAAAACCAAAAATCAAACCAAATACCAACTAAATACCAAAGTATATTCAATAAAACCGCGCTAGTATCCGTTAAAAAGTGTTTTATTTCAATATATCACGCTGTTGAATTCATTACGTGTTAATTATTATAAAACTAGCGGCCGCCCGCGGTTTCACCCGCGTGGTTCCCGTTCCCGTAAGAATATCGGGATAAAAAGTATTATATGTTTTAATCCAGGCTATCATCTATCTGTGTGCCAAATTTCAACCAAATCCGTTCAGTAGTTTTTGCGTGATTGAGGAACAAACATCCAAACATCTTAACCCACAAACTTTCACATTTATAATACTAGCGGCCGCCCGCGGTTTCACCCGCGTGGTTCCCGTTCCCATGGGAATATCGAAATAAAAAGTATTCTATGTTTTAATCCAGGTTATCTTCTATCTGTGTGCCAAATTTAAAACAAATCCGTTCTGTAGTTTTTGCGTGATTGAGGAACAAACATCCAAACCCACAAACTTTCACATTTATAATATTAGTAGGATAGTAGGATATTATTATAAAGTCTTATGGTTCTCAAACTGCTGTATTATAATTTTATAATATTAATAATGACTTTAATCCTTTGCCAGTTCTAAAGGCTGAAAAGCCTTGAGAGGAATGAACTGTTTGAATTTCATTCAAGTCATAGCTGTCAACATGGAAAGAAATTGTCTCAAAGAAATTGTCTCCTTCACAATGATAATACATTGTTAAACGTTTTATATCTTAAGTCCCTGTTTTCACAAAATACAGCACCAAGTTACATAATATTGAACCTTATTATATTCATAGCAGTAACGTCTTTATGTCGTTCCCTCGGAATAGTTTTAGCAACTTTCGAAAACGTACAAATATGAAAAACTTTGTGTTATTACTTTTGTTAGGAAACACGTATAACCATTCGTCTGTCGTAGTATTTTCATTCGTGACCTACAACTTGGCTTGGACGGAGTTATGAATTTATTACAGGTACCTAGTCGTTAGTAATACCTTGTATACCTAATATCATAATAAATCATTTACATTCTTATTATTTATTTTTAAGGTTATTTAGTAAACTAAAACGGTGAAATAGTCATTAAGAGCACGTAGTATGCACACTAGCGCCGCCATTGGAAAAAAAATCACCCTCAAGTGACCACTTTTTGCCCTTTCTAACTACTACTACAACGAACTAGATTTTACAGAGAAATAAACTATAGAACCTTAATTCAGTCTGTAATTTTATTAATTTTAATTTTATTATGATGAGGGCGCCACTTTGAGGTATAAGGGAGCCTTAAGTAAAGACGAAATTGTAAATTATCTCTCTGTACTGCACTGAAGTAGATTTGTGGTACTTTTTATCGCTTTAACAATATTTTATAGCCTGTCGTTTAGTTTAATAGAGTTTTTATTTGCTAATAGTGGCCAGTTTTCGCACAACTTTGAGGTACATACATATTTCGTCACTTCAAGATTACTTAATCTTATTTTTTTACTATTTTATATTACTAACTAACTGCTGCTCGCGATTTCGTCCGAGTGAATTCTGTTCCAAATCCCGTACGAGCTTCCTTTCCTTATGACACCCTCTAAATCATTTTCGTGGCCAAAGGTAACCTGTTTATATCCCTGTAGTTCACTCCATTTATTTACCAAAATTGATCAAAATTAGTTCAGTGGTCCAAGCGTGTAGACAGAGTAACTTTCACATTTATTAGTTTGGAAGTTAATGTATATGTCATTTTTTTTATTATGCAGTTCTGCTCCCCGAACATAGGGTCCAGGTCTTTTTTTCTAATTCTAAGTCTCATAATATTTATTTTCATTATTTCTATCTATACATATTTTACATTTCCAATATTTCTGTCATTATTTCCATACATATTTTACATTACAAAATTCCTATCTTACCCTATGTCTTGTTTCTTTCATTTACAATTTTTATGATTTTTTCGCATACTCTATTAACTTATCTCTCTCTTTACTGTTTTTGTGTCTAGTGTCTGTGTTAATGTGTACCTATCAATGCAGTGCAGAGGGCAGTCCAGCATAATGTGGAAGATGTCCTCACTCGCTGTCGGGTCACAAATGCATGATGGGATGTATATGTCATTTTATGCTTACACAGTATATTATGCTACATCAAAATAATATATCTGGGTCGAAAAAGATTGGCAAATAATCCAAGTTTCTCAGCTCAGCCAACAAAGTGTGTCAATGTTGCTTGCTGATATGTTTCTTCGCAACAAAATTTGCGAGGAGAGTAAACTCCACAGAGTTTAACAAGTCGTTAGAGAGAATTTGGTGGCAACTTCAAATGGAGTTTGGCTGTTTATAAGAAAGACTAGAGTATGGGACACTTTTTTTGTGAATAAGTAATTCTGCGCGTACTAAACGTATCAAGTTTAGTTGCTTGCATTTTGTAAAATATTGTGCCATTGTTATACTTTATAAGGGATTATTTTATAAATATTTTAATGGCATTAAAAATCCGTAGAAGAAAATTAAAGAAAAAAAAATTGGATTGCACTCCGGGAGTGCCGGCAGAAGTGAAAACTTGAATATTAACGTTGTGCATATTTGATATTTTGAAATTAGTGGCAAAGGATTAAAATTATTTCTTTAATTTAGGTACTATACAGTCACACAATTCAATCAGTTTGTAGTTAGAGAAAAAATCTAAAGATTTCGCGCCAGTGGCCTTTTTAATTTCTACATGCACGCATTCTACGATTTAAACTTATAGTCACAGATTATAAATAAGTATATGATTTCACCAAAGAGATCGCTGTTATTAGTTCCATTATCAAAAATAGCGCGTTGCTGGTGACACAAGTGTTTACGTCTTAAAATGACGCGCCGCCATTTTCAACGCGCCCCGAAGAAAGAGAGGGAGATACTTCCGCCACCAGCTGTCTACTCTCCATCCGTCACATCCGTCTTACGCATTTTCAATCAGCCACGTGATTCTTACTGACGCGAGTTTAGCATTTTTTCCCCATTACAAAAAAGCGTACAACGCCGCTAAAGAAGTTTTCACTTCAAAAAATTCTGTACGTTTGAATATTTTGTTTCTACTCTAAAATAAAATTCTACTCGGTTTAGTTAGGTCTTGGGTCCACGCCGCTTCTTTCCTCACCAAGAACACATTTCTTTTTTTAAGAACACCAACCCTAATTATGCTTAAAAATCACAAATAACTTAACAAAATACTTTATTGGCATATATTAAATATACCTAATCTACTTTGTTACCGATCCGTTATTCAATTTGTCCGAAAATACATTGTGATAAAAACATTTTCAATTAGATTATCGAGGACGAGGTCAGAGTGTCAGACAGAAATTCGGATTGAAATTCGGATCCGAATATTCCGAACTGAGGCTCAGTGTCACAGTGCACAAACAAAATAGACGATAGAAAACGAACGGAAACGGAAATTGATTTCTTTTATTTAAAAACGACATCTTTTAGAAGCAAAATAAGAATTGAAATAAAACAGTGTTTTGGAAATACATACGTTTTTATTGGTAAATTAATGCTTATTGTCCACCAATAAATTAAGCACAGTTTCACACTTAATTATAAAAAGTTACTTCTTGGGGAACATTTAGAAAATCTGATTCTTAATTAAGTTATTTATTTATTTTTTATTTTTTTGTCTTTGGAAGCCCAACAGCAAGACAAACAAAATAATAACTTAAATATATTAACTGTCAGCCAATTATAGGTCTTCACGTTTATAAAATATTATTAAAAATATGGATAAGTGTGGACAATAACATATTGGTACTTGAAAACTCAATCTAACACTTAATTAATACAGATCTAGTTATATTACTTACATACTTGTTTTACTACTACTATTTATTCTGTAGTTGTAGATTAATTGTTTACTCTAATTTCTTTTATTATTTACTTGTGATTTCAGACTAGAGCGATACCGGACTATAGATAGCTCGATAGTAAGAAATTATACGATAGTAAAGCCAGGGTTTCCTAGGTTGACGGTGCCGTCATATTACGGCCGTAATTTAGCGGCGTAGAACGTTGTCTATGTAAACAATACGCGGTTTCCTTGAGAGCGGTGCTGGACACCGTAAAGTCAAATAGTTTTTTTTATACGACTGCCCAAAAAGGAGTGTATATGTGTTCAGGGTTCATGTATGTTTTTTACACGACTGCCCAAAAAGGAGAGTATAATGTGTTCAGGGTTCATGTATGTTTGTGGGTATGTGAGTATCTTTATTCCAGCATAACTTCTAAATGCCTTAACGGATTTGAATGTGGGGTATCGTTAGAATCCTTACATCATTTCGAGTGACACTAGCTATATTTTTTTTGGAAAAAGTGTATAAGGTGACTGTATGACGCCACTTTCAAATTAAAAAAAAAACTTAAATTATTACAATATGGGCATCAAATGAAAGGCCTTAACAAGCACATTCCAAAACTATATAATTTGTCACTTAAATGTGTGAAATAAAATAAATAAATAAAAAAAATATTAAAAACACGACTTCCCTGCCAAAAACGAACTAAAAAGTTAAATAACAAGTATCATTGCAGTCGGGGGACCTCTTTGATTAAAAATTGATCCAGAAAACGGTCCCTCGACTGCAATGACACTTGTTATTTAATTTTTTATGTCTTTTTGGCAGGGCAGTCGTGTTTTTAATATTTTTTTAATTTATTTATTTTTTACGTCCGTAAAATTACGGCCGTTATGTGACGGCACCGCTGTCTTAGGAAACCCTAGCTTAAGGCCAGTATATTCCAAAAACTCTGTCTTTTTCTTTACGTGTGAAGAGTAATGAAAATAACCTCACTTTTTCATTTTTTCAATGTTTTTGTAGATATCTTGAGCATAAAGTAACTTTTTGAAAAAGTAACCGTTGGATATTCTTCTATATGTCATTACCTATTTTTCTATATATTTTTCGAGAATAAGGGATTAATAGACTTTAAGTATCATCCAAAAAATATAAAATTAATGAAAATTTTCTTAGTCTTTGCATATTTATTTAGTCGAATGAAGAAACGAATATCGTATTGTTAACCGTAAATTAATCATGATCGTTTATGAAACTTCAACATATATTTTTATCTGCTCAAAATAAAGAATATTTGATTGTTTATTGTTGAATCAAAAATAGGCCAAATTCGATAATTTCAAATATACTGGCCTTAACTAAAATATAAATAAGTATCTTTTTAGTACCATGCATCATTCCATACTACTTAGGTAGATACGTAAAAGAAATAAACCAGCTGATTAATTAATCAAAATACCTAACCAATTAATTAAATTCTGCTACACAATAAAGCCTACTGAGTAAACATTCTCCTGTTTCCACTAATTAAGAAACGTCCCATCAAACGCCATCAGGGCCTAATAACTTTTAAATTGGGCAATAAAAGGAGAACACTTTCCTCGCTTAGAATAAACCTATTCAATTTAGTTTCCGCCATTCCTTTACTTAAATTAACGGATTGAAATGTTATATCCTGTCGTAGAAATTGTTTTGGCTTTTGTAATAGTCATTATTATAGTTTTAAGGTAATATTGTATGCTGTTTGTGTCCCTTAATTAAGGAAACAAATTCTGAGACATGTCCCTAAAAATCAAAAATATCAAAATGTATGAAACAGCTGTTTTTTCCGCGATTTCAGAATTGGTCTTTTGGTAAAAGTTGTTCAGTTTGATGGTCCCTTTCTACCATATTCGGCTTATAAGGCTATTTCCAAACACCCTATATAAAAATAGCCCAGTGGAAATGGCCCAGTGGGACATGGTACTGAAGTCCTTAAGGTACGATAGACCTACGACAACCTAAAACGTGCCCTTTAAAGAAAAAAAGAGAGATGTATAAATAATGAAAAGATTTGGCCTCTTCGTAATTCCTCAGGCCTCCTCCCCTCCTCCCCTCTTCACCAATTATTTGTGAGTAAAGTGGTGCCTCAGGGCACTATGCTTCTTCTATGGACAATAATTACAAAATATTTAAGAAAAAAGTATTTAACAATTTCCGAACCGCGCTAGTAGGTATCCGTTAAAAAGTGTTTTATTTCAATGTCCGAGAGCTACAACTAGTTAAGGGACACCTAAACACAGTAAATAGAAATAGAATAGAAAGGTAATAGAAAATAATCTGGATTAAAACACTTTTGCGAATCCTATCACGATTTTGACCGCAGGTCTCGTGACCACGAAATGAAGTGAAAATTCAAATAGTGTTTTATAATTTAAGCATATCTCAAAAGCGACTGACGAAGACGTTTTAGTAAGCAATTAGGCAATTTTCCATTAATTAGTCTACAAAATTAATAGAAAGTATAGGTACGTTAGCCAAATTAAGCTAAAACTTGAGTTGTTCCGGGCGTAGGGTTGCTAGGCCCTTAAAATAAAGGCATTCACAGATTCATATTTAGACAGCAAGTTACTTTTATTTCTGTTTAAATATTACTGTTATTTAAGTCTTTGAGACCAATTGACCAAAAGCCTAAGAAATACCGGACAGGCCGGACTTGTGTATACAAAGTTATGTGCCAGGACTTCAAGAGGTAGTCAGGTTACGTGTTTAAACCACAAAAGAGAAGGCATTATCTTTTTCCATTCAATGCAGGTTTAGGATTATCTGGGTCAACTATTTGAAGAATAGACGACGAAATACTTAACAAAAAAATAATCTGAAAAAATTATCCTTCTACCATGGAATTTCAAACACTTGACTTGATTACTCCCTGAATTGTAACCCCTTATTTTTTACACGACTGCCCAAAGCAAAAAGAGTGTATATGTGTTCAGGGTTCATGTATGTTTGTGGGTATGTGAGTTTCTTTATTCCACCATAACTTCTAAATGCCTGAACTGATTTGGATAAATGGCGTATCGTTAGAATCCTTACAGTATCCCGAGTGACACTTGCTATATTTTTTTTAGAAAAAATCAATATGGCGACTGCACGACGCCATTTTCAAATGTGAAAAAAAAAATTTCTTCTATTATTACAATATGGGCATCAAATGAAAGGGCTTGATGAGCACATTCCAAAATTATATAATACTAGCGGCCGCCCGCGGTTTGACCCGCGTGGTTCCCGTTCCCATGGAAATATCGGGATAAAAAGTATTCTATGTTTTAATCTAGGCTATCTTCTATCTGTGTGCCAAATTTCAACCAAATCCGTTCAGTAGTTTTTGCGTGATTGAGGAACAAACATCCAAACATCCAAACCCACAAACTTTCACATTTATAATATTAGTAGGATGTCACTAAAATGTGTGAAATAAAAATAAATAAATTGTAAAAATACTAAAAACACGACAGCCCTGCCAAAAACGAACTAAAATGTTAAACAACAAGTGTTATTGCAGTCGGGGGACCTCTTTCATCAAAAATTGTTCCATAATAAGGTCCTCCGACTGCAATGACACTTGTTGTTTAACTTTTTAGTTCTTTTTTGGCAGGGCTGTCGTGTTTTTAATATTTTTTCAATTTATTTATTTTTCCGGACACTACTGTAAAAAGCCGGACACCTGGCAACCCTAACGGGTGGCAGTTGCGATGATCGGGCGATAAAACAATAAGGCCCAGTCCTTGATTACCTGCCCCGACAACAGCTTAAGTTTTGATTAACTTAGCTTCCTACTACCACGGACATTCGGTAAGCTACAATTGTTACATACCTACCTAAATATTAAAAATTTTTCAAGCTGTCTTATTCTTTTTTCTAGTTACTTGATTGTGATCGAAGAACTCTACAAATACTTAGTAGGTAGTAAAATTATACAGGGTTACTTGTAAAACACCAACAATATCCCAGGAGTAGATTACTACTTTACATCATAAACAACAACATATTTACTTTCTACGACTTTTCCGAAAACAGACAAGAAAAATTCCACTTTTCATACAAAATTCGATCAGCTGTTCGGACATTTGTATGGAAAGTCGATTATTTTTTGTCTGTTTTCGGAAAAGTCGTAAAACAAATGTTGTTTATGATGTTTGTATTATACTTCTGCGAGGTGGTGTTTTAAAAACATCCCTGTATAAACGAGATTATGAGTGTAATCAGTTGGGGTATATAGACATTAAACTTACATTCCAGTCTCCACAATACTTAAAAAAACCGGCCAAGTGCGAGTCGGACTCGCGCACGAAGGGTTCCGTACCAAAAAACGGCAAAAAAAAAATCACGATTGTTGTATGGGAGCCCCCCTTAAATATTTATTTTATTCTGATTTTAGTATTTATTATTATAGCGGCATCAGAAATACATCATCTGTGAAAATTTCAACTGTCTACCTGTTGTCGTTATTAATATCGAGCAAAAAACGGCAAAAAAAACACGTTTGTTGTATGGGAGCCCCCCTTAAATGTTTATTTTATTCTGTTTTTAGTATTTGTTGTTGTAGCGGCAACAGAAATACACCATCTGTGAAAATATCAGCTGTCTAGCTATCACGGTTCATGAGATACAGCCTGGTGACAGACAGACAGACAGACAGACAGACGGACAGCGGAGGCTTAGTAATAGGGTTCCGTTTTTACCCTTTGGGTACGGAACCCTAAAAACACTTATACAATTCAACCATAAATGTAAACGTTGTAATTTATTGTGGAGAAAATAAAGCATATTTTTATTTATTATTATTTATTCCATCCAGAATCCTCAACCACATAGGTGCTGCATCTATTAGAGCAATTCTAGAAAAGGTACTTTTTTCTCAATTCGGTGGTAAGTAATTTAATATCAAATATTGAAGTTTGTTCCATCCTGATTCTAAAAATTACAATAGGACCAAATATTGTGTAGTGCTTCATGAGAAAAGTGAAGCACTTAATTGAGACAGCACCGAATTGAGGAATGGACATATAACATGACGAGAATTTTGGCATAGGTTTTTATAGTAAAAGTAACAATAGTATCGCCGAAGGACAAAGTATAATATAATTGAAATGTCTTAAATCTTGTCTTAAAAGAAATAAATAAAATCTATTACAAGTTAATATCCATTTATAACAAGCAATGAACATCGAAGGAGAGAAATGTGACAATTTCCTCTGCAGTATCTTATTAGAGGTGGCAATTCCAGTGGAATAATAAGGCCGAATTAACACTGCTGGAGGAATTCGATTAAGGTACGGCCCTGATGAGATAATTCAGCCAGTGGCTCAAAATTTTGATGAAAACGTTAGGGGTTGAGGACTTGTGCATAAAATGTTTGCTAACTCGTTTTCCTTAAAGCCCTATGAGTCGAAAACTTAATTATTAAACTAATTTAGTTGTAAGTATCTTATCTTACTAATTAACCGACTTCAAAAAAGGAGGAGGTTCTCAGTTCGTCGGAATCTTTTTTTTTATGTATGTTACTCGATTACTCGAAGACGTCTGGACCGATTTGAAAAAATCTTTTTTTACTCAAAAAAGCTTGTAATATGGTCATTATTTTGACAACCTTCTTTGAACAAAGTCGAGCTTGCCGGTATTCTCCGATGGTGACGCAACAAAATTATATGGAATTTCATTATTGTCGAGTTTTAGCCACCAGCAATTTCCTTTGAGAATCCATTATTGTCGAGTTTTGTTTCAAACATAGTTAGGTGAAAAAATAGTATACTGCAACCCGCGCAGATAAAGAATGGTATTAAAAATGGCATCGTTTATATTCACTTCTCGCTCGCACACTTAACGCCACACCTATCGCTCTCTCAGTCACACTCGTTGTGGTAAGCGCGGTGAGCCGCCACTTTGAATCCCATTCTATATCTGCGCGGGTGTTGTATTGTACCCAGATGATGTTTTTGTATTTTGATATAAAATTAGTATGGAAAAATATAAAAAACTCGCACTTGACCGTTTTTGGACCTTTCATTCAATACCCCTTATCTACTTCCGGAGTCACAAAGGGGATCAAAAAAAACTTTATTTTTTGGCTCCGACGCACCGTTTCTGAGATATTTGCATTTTTGTATTTTTTCGAAATTAGGATATAAGTACCTACTATAGTAGGCAGTATTCGCATTTTTTGAGTAAAGTACTATACAAGCCTTGGTCCACAATGACTGCACTGCTGGCCACGTTATGATGGCCTCGAGCTAAGCTCAACTACGCTCTCGGCCTTCAAGCTTGGTCATCACTGCAGCCCTTGCTGTCCGCGCTATAAAGGCCTCGACCTCCGGTCTCGGCCTTTATTCTAGCTTGTCCATCAAGGGTTGCAATGCTGACCGCGCTGTGACGGCCTGGACCTGAGCTAAGCTCCGCTCTCGGCCATCATTATCGCTGCCAGCAACGCAGTCATTTGACCGCGGCAGTAATGTACTA
Source organism: Agriphila geniculea (assembly GCA_943789525.1). Classification (NCBI taxonomy): domain Eukaryota; kingdom Metazoa; phylum Arthropoda; class Insecta; order Lepidoptera; family Crambidae; genus Agriphila; species Agriphila geniculea. The sequence continues at coordinate 651,926 of OX038879.1, read as the reverse complement.
TTGTTTGAAAGTATATACTTCCAAGTTGGTCCCATTGTCATGAAATCAGGATCTGATGATGGGATCCTGGAGAAATCGAGGGAAATCTTCAAATATTTTAGGCACATCTATAGCGATTTTAGTATTTTCTTAAGTAACTTGTGCATTTGCTTTCGAAAAGTACCATTTTGGTGAAGTGGAACTGATGATGAAGACCAGCATAGATGATCATCGGAACTATTCAGTACTAAGTAGTTCACTGGTACGATACGATTACTTTAATATGGTTGCTAGGCTATTTATGCTCATCATAATTCATATGGTGAAGTGGACCTGATAGTGAAGTACCAGGAGAACTCCTCAACGATAAACGAAACGCCCCTGTGTCGGGAAAAGCAGTACTATGTAAAAGGTGATGAGCCGTTGACATAAGGCTATTGTTATTTAGATAATATCATCACCAAATATACCTACCACAAAAAAGTTTAAAATAAAAAAGTTTTTAATAAAAACAAAACCTCCTTCAAAAACCTTGAAATTAATCTAACAAAAAACAGCTTCAAAAATAAATTAATGGCTCTAAAAAGCAAGAAATAAAATATTGAAATCTGCATAATAACTAACTCGAAAGTTTGTATGCATATCTTATATTAAACAACGTCTTATGAAGTCGGGTGGGGTTTAAACCATGATTAAAGTTTAGTTAAATAAAAAATATCCTTCGTCCCCCCCCCCCCCCCCCCCCACCTGACTTCAAAAGGCGTTGTTTAATATAAGATATGCATACAAACTTTCGAGTTAGTTATTATGCAGATTTCAACATTTTATTTCTTGCTTTTTAGAGCCATTAATTTATTTTTGAAGCTGTTTTTTGTTAGATTAATTTCAAGGTTTTTGAAGGAGGTTTAGTTTTTATTATATTGTAAATGCGAAAGTCCGTTTGTTTATTTATTTGTTTGTTTGCTACACATTCACGTCTTAACTACTGAACCGATCATCATAAAATTTTAACACCATGTCAGGGGTACAGAGAAAGACATACGGTACCTTTTTTTATCCCGAAAAAAATATTGTTCTCGAGGGATAGCCAAAAAACTTTCCACGCAGACGAAGTCGCGGGCGGCCGCTAGTACATTAAAGCTTAGAATAATAATAAGAACGGCAAGTTAACGTTATTTGGACTTGTGCTTTTTGCTATTGTTCTTTAAACATATTTTCTACTACCTACTTTTTATTCCACAGAGTCTAAAGACGAAAGTCTTCAACCAGTGCGTCCTGCCTGTCATGACATACGGAGCCGAAACGTGGACATAACACTGTAAGGCTGGTTCACAAATTTAAAGTCGCGCAGCGAGCTATGGAAAAGGCTATGCTCGGAGTTTCTCTAAGAGATCGGATTCGAAACGAGGTGATCCGCCAGAGAACTAGTCATCGACATAGCCCACCTGACTAGCAAGCTGAAGAGGCAGTAGGCCGGCCATATTAGCCGTAAAACCGATGGCCGCTGGGGCAGACGAGTTCTTGAGTGGAGACCGCGTATCGGCAAACGTAGTGTGGGACGCCCTCAGACAAGGTGGAGCGACGATCTTCGCAAGGTGGCTGGCAAAAACTGGATGAGTGTAGCCGCGGATCGTGCTCAGTGGCGTGCACTCGGAGAGGCCTATGTTCAGCAGTGGACGATGATAGGCTGATGATGATGATGAATAATAATTCTTTGACAATTTTTATTATTGGACTAATGAAATATCAAAAAAAGAGTTATTACATACAGACCGGCGAGTTAGAATAATATACAGACCAGACATAACACCGCGTCAACTAACTTGAATCACGATAACAAAGTTTCGACATTCACTAACTGTATTAGAAGTTCTGGGGCGACTGGTCCCTGAAGACACGAGGCTGAAGGTTTTCTACACTTACTAAATTAATTAAGGGAACTGGTGAATTGTGTTTGTGCGTCTTATCATCTAATTTAGAATATTTAGATGATACAAACATTACAATATAAACTGATTTAATGAATACATATTATTATTGTCTTTGAAAGATTTGGATATGTACTTAGGACAGAACTAGAATCACCATCATCATTTAAGACAGGATTATATGCAACATTAAAAACCCAAAATATACATGCAAATATGCAAGAAAAATAGCTAAATACGCACGAAAATCCATAAAAGGAGCCGAAATATGCAACATGAAATAATAAAAACCGGACAAGTGCGAGTCGGGCTCGCCCACCGAGGGTTCCGTACAAACCTACATCTATACATAAAATAAAGTTATAGAAAAGTTGTGTCGGTACAAAGGAAATATTTAAAAAAAAAACCGGCCAAGTACGTGTCGGGCCACGCGCCATAGGGTTCCGTAGTAACCTTATACCATACCATATTTAATACCACCTATAATTTTTCGTCTGTAAAAATAACTTTGTTTTTCACAGTGTTAGTATGAATGACAAAGTTATATTTGCGGTTTTGGAAAATGTGCTATATCTCAAAAATTAATTACTATATCTCGTTCACACCAATTTTGGTTGAAAGTGTTTATTAAGATCTATAGCATATATTTTTTTTAGATTTTTAACTCTCTTATTTCAAAAGTTAAAGGGGGGGGGGGGACACATTTTACCACTTTGGCGGTGAATATCTTTCAAACGGTTGACTTTGAGAAAAAATTGTCTTAGAAACCTAACACCCGATTGCACTAAACTTAAGGATCGCCTAAGTCTGTTCCTAACTACAACGCGACCAAATTAAAACGGTGTCAAACTCAGCGGTCATGTAGCTGTCATTCGCCTAGTTATTTTGGTCGAGTTGTAGTTAAGAAAAGACTTAGGCGATTCTTAATGTTAGTGCAATTGGGTGTTAATGTCATTTTTAAAGACCTATCTATAAACACCCAACACGTGTTGGTTCGAAGAAAAAAAATTTTTTCAGTTTCAGTTCGATGTATGGAGAGCCCCCCCTTAATCTTTTATTTTTCTTATTTTTGTATTAAATTCGTTAAGCGGTTAACAGAATACATCTACCTACCAAGTTTCAACTGTGTAGTCTTAATACTTTCGGAATAAAGTGGCTGTGACATACGGACAGACAGACAGACAGACAGACAGACATGACCAATCTATAAGGGTTCCGTTTTTTGCCATTTAGGCTACGGAACCCTAAAAAGTGGTTGGTAGTTATTAGTTTTTTATATGAAAACTGTACTACGGAGAGTTCAAGCTTTATCCCAGGTTCTACCTACCGGAATTGTGTGAAAAATTGCTTAGATTATAAGTTGAACTCCAAGCTACCAAACTGTAAAAAAATACCATCAAAATCCGTTCAGCAGTTTTTTAAAGTGATTCGCGCAGAAACATTAAGAATTGACTGCTATATATAAGATAACCATTTGAAATCCTTTGTCGCCACGTAGAAAATAACCCTTCCAGGGATTACGACAAGGAATTGACCACGGGCGAAGGTTTGAAATGGAATAGTACATTACTGCAGCGGCACTCAAGACAGGCATTGAAGAACATACGTGAGTCCATCAATGCCTTGTTGCGGTCAAGGCTTGTGTAGTACTTAAACTTTTAACTTTTTAGTTTTAAAAGTTTCAAGTCTTTTATTTTTATTTTAAATTACTTAACTATTTTTTAATTAGAAAAAATGTCCTTGAGTGACGTTACGGCTTATTGCTCTCTTTTTTTAGTGTTACAATACGTTTTCGTTTCTCACGAACGAACGAACGACGAACATCGAACACGTATTGTCACACTAAAGAAAGAGATAGCAATAAGCCGTAACGTCATTCAAGGACATTTTTTCTATCTTCACTATGACACTAGCCGTGCAACCTCCATTGGGGGTATAAGCTTCTTGACCGTGACATACCGCCATGTTGCAAAAATATTTAGAGCCAAATTTATTACTTTTTAATTTTATTTTTAAAAGTAATTAACTATAACAATATTTGAAAGGATCTGAATAATTAATAATAATAAATATTGATATTTTAAAAACAATTAGTGGCGTGATTATCATAAAAGTAATTAGAAGTTAAACTATGACCGCGCATACCGTTGTTTCACCAAGATGATTAATAATTACGTATTTTAATGACCATATTTTTTAATGATTTAATTACAAATATACAGTTTTCAGATTTATTCCTGTAAGTGTAGTATAAGACGCTATTACCTGCCAAATTTCATTGTTCTAGGTCAACGGGAAGTACCCTATGAATTTTGATTCCTTTGGGAGTATCGAAAATGCGTTTTTTGCGCCCTAAACGGCAGTATCTTTTTTTACGTTAACTTAGAAGTTTGATTTTTTTACAGCTTCAAGGGACCGTAGACCTTAGTATATGGTTTAAATTTCAACTCGATACCTCCACGCGTTTCCGAGATAAAGGGTCTTGACAGACAGACGGACGGACGGACGGACGGACAGACAGACGGACAACAAAGTGATCCTATAAGGGTTCCGTTTTTTCCTTTTGAGGTACGGAACCCTAAAAAAGACGTTGTTTAAGGTTTTTGATTTCAAAAAGGTATTATTACACAACAATAACAATCATGTATGCGAAAATATCATTACAAAATATATTTGATATTGAAATTTACCTTTTAAAATCTATACGAATAAGTACCTACTGTTCCAAATGTTCTGTAGACAAATTATGTCTACGATCGTTTAATACATTTTTGTATGTGGAAAGGACAAAAATGTATTAAACACTGAGGTAACTGGGCAGAATATCAATTTGAGTGCCATATTTGCACATGTTAGACATCTGAACGATGAACGAGATCGAGCATAAATATGCATGATTTCAAATGTTTTGGCTAAAATATGCAACTACCACTAAAAAGGGATTAAATATTTAGATACATATGCAATATGCATTACATATTTAAATAAGTTTAATGCATTACATATTTTAATTGCATATGCAATATGCAATGGCATATAATCCGGTCTTTAATCATCATAATAGCCCATTGAAGCCCACTGTAGGACGTGGGCCCCTCCTGCGAGTGAATGCCATCTTCACGTTTGGCAGGAGAGATCACAGTGTTGCAAATTTGCAATGTTTTCAACGAAAAACCTTGTTGCCTGACCTGATACCGATCAGGCTTAAATATTTTTTACGTACTTCCGTACGATCCTGCAGGGCGGGCCTGTGCGTGTTGACCGCACTGTTATTTCAGTGCAACTGTAATATCTAGAATCTAGATATCTATCAAGCCAAGAAAGTCGCATTATAGTTACATTTAACAGTGCCGTCAACATGACAAAAACGATGACCAAGCACAAATCCCAAGTCGGTTCTTTTTCCGCACAGACTCTACATAGGTATTCAAGAACATTTTATAAACGATACACGAACGTAATCCCGTTACCGCATTATCAGTTCTGTAATACAGCTAAATTGCCTGTAATAGTGGCGTGTGCACAGTAAAAAATACGGCGTTTGGTGATCGAGGGATATCCTTTGGCAGGGTAAACCTTCTGAACCCTTAGATCATTTTAAGAAGGGCAGCCATCTTGGATTTTTGTATGGGAAGGAAATATAATACATTTTTTTGTATGGAATTTGATTATTTTTTTTTCATAACCCATCGTGTGGGATATCGGATGAAAGGGATTTTTGAGCTGATTCCAAATATGTACAATATTATTACATTGTAGCTACTGGTTTAAAAAAAATTGGAAAAACATTTTCCAAACATACTAAGTTTGGGCTCTTGCATGAAGAAAACCACTCTATGAATTCTTATGAAAATTCTAATATACTCTTATCTAATGTCCTGGAAGCATTTTTGAAACAATTAGCATTTTAAAATTTTGAAATATTTTGATCCCAGTATTCTATGAGTTAAAGTACCAGAATCAAAAAAATTCAAAAAAAAAACTTAATATTCGTTTTTTCAACTTTCAGGATGTTAGAGAAGAGTATATCAGAAGTTGTTTAGCGTATGTTTCATAAGAATTCATTTAGTGGTTTTCATCCTGCAAGAGCCTAAACTTAGTATGTTTGGAAAACGTTTTTCCGATTTTTTTTAAATCAGTAGCTACAATGTAATAACATTGTACATATTTGGAATCAGCTCAAAAATCCCTTTCATCCGATATCCCACACGATGGGTTTTGAAAACAAAAATCAAATTCCATACAAAAAAAATGTATTCTATCTCCTTCCTATACAAAAATCCAAGATGGCTCCCCTTCTTAAAATGATCGAAGGGTTCAGAAGGTTCAGCCTACCAAAGGATATCCCTCGATCACGAAACACCGTATATTGCACTTTTATGTCGTGAGGAAATGCAACTATAAATAATCTAGTTTTAACCAATTCGAGCTGTAAAGCGGATTTAAACTACTGTCATCCTACGCTTATGATACATTTTATTTACATTTAAGACAACTAATTACGTCCAATAAATGTATAAAAATTTAACAGTGTGTAATCAAAACGAACCATGTTATTTAAAAATTTAACCTTTCAGTGCTGGAGGCAAAATTAATTTTGCTCTGAGAAATAAATGTTCACCTTTGTAACGATAAGTAGGGCTCATAAAGCCTTAATTAAAACAAACAATAAATAACACTTTGTTTGTAAAACGTCTGGTGACGTGACGACAAGAAAAGTTCAAGCCATTTTGAACATAAAGTAGGAGTTAAGTAATTCTTCATTGGAAAACAGTTGTTCTGTATCTCAAAGGTATCTTAAGTTAGTTGTTGTAAAAAATTAGTAGTTGTTAAGGTGGAAATTCACTTGACTCAAGTACGCCAATTATGATATCTTGTAAATGCTGAAAGGAGATGTCCCAGCGTTGCCCCAGTTTCATTTTATTTAATTACTCTCATAATTAAAAAATGCTAATTACATTTTATTTAGGTATAGTATCAGTCAAGAATTGTTTTATATTTAGAAAAACAATTACAAAAACATTAAGTTGTTTTCTGAAGTATTTTGTGAAAAAAATGTAAGTAAATAGTACTCTAATGATAAAAAAATTGTGATTTAAAAGCGTTTTAGCTTAAAAACCCCACTTTTTAATGCAGAAAATAATTATAAATCTGATTTTAGAGTAAAATACCTACTCTGACATACTACTTTGATTAAGACGCGATAGATTTTCATTTATTGAGAATGGTGGGGCAAATGACATAGGTGCGATAGGACAAGTCCTTTAGGTCTCAGTAAGTTTTTGGAATCTATAGAAGTACCTAGAGTTTTAATTCAACAAGACAGTAAAATAAACACGCAAAATCTCATTCTAAACCTGTGAGATAATCCGATGAATGGAACATACTCAGCAGTGTCAAAGACAAACAGAAAGACACTTTATGTGCAAACAATCATGATTGCTTATTCAGCGGGACTGTTCTCAGGGTTTATGTAAACAACAGGAGAGATTTGACGAGAGCTATTTAGACAAATCTAGATAACCTTCAATTGAATTCACCTTTACCTGTTTGTTTTCAACTTTGACCTTATTGACCTACAGATTTGTCTACGTTAACATATTTATTCAAATAAAATAAAACTGTTTTTTGTAAAGGGCACACTAACTTATTAGATTTTTTTAAAGAAAACATTAGCTATAAATATAATCAACATTTAGCTTATTTAGCTAGTTTTAGCAACATTTAGCTAGGTTTAGCCGTACTTCGGGTATTTACCGTAACAAATCGATTCTTCAAAACACCCATGACTGATGGAATACATTATCGGTTGTACGACCCTCTTATACGCTATGCTATAGAGTTTGTACACCACACAAAACACCACAAAGGAAGGCACTGAAACCGTTATTAAATTATATAGAATCGGCATCGTTGTCTCGGCGGCGTCGTGTCGTCAAATGGTGTTTGCGTGTCGCACCCGTCAGCGAGTCGTCCGCGACACTCCGTGATTGAAGACAAGCCACCGCTATTACGCTCCGTTTCAATATTCTGTGCTGAAATTCAATATATTTTGTAAATAGATTTTGGTTTTTCTCTCCTCGCTCGCTTCAAAGCTGTGTTTTTTTCTTTAGACGTTTATTATAATACTTAGATGTGGTGAATGAAAGTATGCATTATCGAATCCCAAATACACCATTACATAACCCAAGGACTATTATATATAAACTGATTTACACAATAAATGAATACTTTTTATAGTGTTGTGTAAATCAGTACCCCCAGATACGACACAAACAGAAGTTTTATTCTTGATTTGTTTTATGATTACTAAATAATAACGAGCTTTGGTGTATCTGCTTCTAACAGTTAAAAATAACCTAAACAAGTTAATTAACGCAATGTTAAAACAAAGGCTACGACCGAGAAAGATCTATAGTAGGTAGGTACTATTACCAATAATGAAATGAAACTGATACAAAATCTCTATAGTAGGTAGGTAGGAACCAATAATGAAATGAAACTGATACAAAATCCAATAATTTCACATACACGCCGATACGAAGTACCATCATAATACAACACCACAGTATCATGCTCAAGTGTAGGTGCAACATGATTTTTAATAATATTCTAGGACAATAAGTTATCACTGCCGTTCACATTTCATCCTGACATCATAAACAGTAGCTTAAAGTTAATAGTTTACTAACAATTTAGTGCACACTGAACTAAAAATAACCAGCGAGGAATTACAGACCTTTTCCTTTTTACAAATTGTATGAACCCAAAAAATAATTGATGCTTTTGTAAAATAGACGTCAAAAATACGATAGTTCACTGAGTTACTAAATTTAACTAACTGTAGACTTAGCGTTTGTGACATTTTTGAAATGGCTGAAATGTTCTTTTTTGTTTTGTAATAATTAAAGTGACAGAAATCCATTTAATAATCAAACCTGCCCACAAAATTTCAGGAGAATCGATTGAGAAATGCTACACGTAGAGGAGAACAGACGAACATACGGAAAGAATGTTTGCCCAAGCTGAAACGGAGATGCTTCGCACACGCTCTATCATTAATGGATTTACAACACTTACCAGGCAGCACTGCCGCAGCGATGTATTCGACGTTGCTAACCTAAAAGAGAATATTCATGTCCGAATTTATCAAATAATTTCTTCATCCTACAGCCACTCTGCCTGGCTCACAACGACCGCTCGCACCTCTCGTTACCCATTTTAGACCGTAATACACACACTCATTTGGAACCAAATACGAATCATAATAGGTAACATTGTATCAACGAATCTGCACGAAAATGCTTTCAACATTTTTATTCAACACGGAAAACATTAATCGAGTACACTCGTTACGTTTCAAAAAGGCTTTTATTAACATTATTTGTCTGGTGTAAAAGATCCATCATTTATTTATATATTATTTTAAAATCCACAACTTACATGTTTTGCCGCTCTCTCGCTCGTACGTTTCATGTTTTCTGAAGATATCTTAAATCTGAGTGCGTAATTAAAAATGTATTCCGTCCACTTTTCGCAATGTAAGATTACGGACATTTTAAAGTATATTTCAGTTTCGTGTTGCTCAAATACAAAAAGTTTCTAACAATTATTTGAAGTGTCAAAAACGACAACTTTTGTTTTTAAATACCTACGAAACTGTGAAAAGTTCGGTTCGTGACTAAAAATCACCTGTATTTTGATCACTAACCAAAAAGCAAGGTCACAACCATAAAGAAATCAACACGTCTCGAGCTTACGACTAAATTAACGAAAAAAATAGATATTCAGTTATCTTGTTCAAAGTAGGATAATGAGCATATCGGTAAAGTTACCGCTGTGTTACTAAATGAACAGTTTTAAGTTTAAAACCGCCTCGTTAAGCGATAAAAGCTTTTGTAACTTTTTAACAGCCATTTTTAATCAACCGGAAGATTGTAACGGCAATTATATTCGCTGAAATGGTTTTTACAAGAAAGCTAATTCTACCAGAAACCTGCTGGCTGAGTATCCGTTACATGGTTTTGACCAGTTTATTTCTTTTTATAATTGTGAAAAAATAAATATATGTAGATTAAATCCGCAAACAATATAATGCAAGTTGCACCGCCCGCCCGCCTGCAAAATGTGCACATGCACACCACAAAATATCAGTGCACAATACCTGCATTTAGCAAGACGCAGCAACACACCTTGCACCTGTGTTGCTGTCTTGCTAAATGCAGGTATTGTGCACATATTTTGTTTGCTACGCCGTCCACTTGCACGTAGAACTCCTCGTTGTACGTGCAAGTGGACGGCGTAGCAATGGGCTCTCCTGTGTCCCCCATCGTTGCTGACATTTTCATGAAGGATTTTGAGGAGAAAGCACTAGCCACAGCACCAGTGACTCCCCGGTTCTACAAACGGTACGTAGATGACACTTTCACAATACTACCTAGAGACAGTGTCCCTGCATTTCTTAACCATCTTAACTCCATAAACCCCAACATACAATTTACTATGGAGCTAGAGGCAGACAATAAACTAGCTTTCCTAGACATTCTCATTATCAGGAATCCGAACCAAACCTTGAGCCACACAGTGTATCGTAAAGCAACCCATACAGACAGATACCTTAATGGTGACTCTCACCATCATCCTATACAGTTAGCTACCGTAGGGAAATCTTTGTTTCAGAGAGCCCGCGGAATCTGTGACAAACAACACCTGACTGCTGAGCTTCAGCACGTCCAACAAGTACTGCGTAACAACAAGTTGCAAGTACCACACCTCAATCACAGAAAACGCGCCAAACCAGCCACAGTAGATCGTCAACCTGCCATCCTACCATACTTGAAGGGTGTCACTGACAAGATTGGAAACATTCTGAAGCGAGCGTCAATCAAAACTTACTTCAAGCCGCCGAAGAAGATCAACCAATTCTTACAACCTGTCAAGTGTAATATCCCCCTTCAAGCTGCAGGCGTCTACAAACTAGATTGTGACTGTGGACTCTCCTACATCGGGCAAACAAAGAGAAGCATAGGGACCCGCGTCAAAGAGCATGTAGCTGACATGAAACATAGGCGCGATAACAAGTCTGCAGTGAGTGAACACGCCTTTGAGGGGCCCAACCATTATATTAGATTTGACAAACCCCAAATCCTTGCTAGGGAACGTAGATTTATCCCTAGAATGCTCCGCGAGGCTATCGAAATAAATAAATATCCTAATTTCAATAGAGATGATGGTTGGAAAATTCCACCAGCTTGGGACCCCATCATTCACAAGCTAAAGCCCCTCACACACACTGTAAGATCTAATGATACGGTTAGTTCCTTTTGCAAATAAATAAATTAATACAAAAGACGGAGGTCGGCTCCCTCTCCAAGTTTTCTTTCGCCATTTCTTTCTTGGAGGGGCCTCCCAATTTTATGAAATGGTGGTAGTTTCAGTAGATTCTCTCTCTTTTTAGCATTAAATAATTCATAAAATTAAATTATAAATCAACATAAAATAATTAAAAATTTTGTTAAATTTTAATTTCTGAACGTCTAAAAAAATTCATCGCTTGAGGGTAGGCTCACGGGTAGCTTCAGTCCCCCGTGACCACGGCAGCTGCAAAGGTGCCGAAACGTCGGGAAAAACCTAAAATCAAACCAAATACCAACTAAATACCAAAGAACATTCAATAAAACCGCGCTAGGATCCGTTAAAAAGTGTTTTATTTCATGTCTAGTGAGCGCGTAAGCTTGAGAAGTTAATATAACTTTGTCATTCATACAAACACTGTGAAAAACAAAGTTATTTTTTCAGACGAAAAATGATAGCGGTATTAAAATATGGTATGGTATAATGTACCTACGGAACCCTACTGCGCGTGGCCCGACACGCACTTGGCCTGTTTTTTTTTCACGAATTGAATTGTGTATTATAATTTTTACCAATGAGCGCGAGACAATAAATAGTAGTATACCTAGTATTTACATAGGTTATTTGGTCTTATTAAGCCGAATATGGTAGATAAGGTACCATGTGTACAACTATGTTTTTTAGAGTTCCGTACCAAAATGGTAAAAAAGGAACCCTTATGGTGTGACTCAATAAGGACTCTGTCTGTCACAGCTGGAAGAGCGCTGTTTGTACATTTTAAAACATTTTTTTCTTAGGCCGCATAGTTTTCGACTTATGATGAAAAATAAAAAAAAATACCGTCCCCCCCCCCCCCTTATCTCCGAAGTTTGCAAAGAGAAAAATCTGAAATAATTCTATATGATAGTAGTTTATGTAAAGATTACAGGAAAAATAAAATGATGTCTCAATATAGCACATTTTTTTAGAAATTCATAAAACAAACAAAAATTCTTTAGCTTCACTACCAGTCAACAGATGGCGCTGACCTAAGAATGCTGACCTAAGGAAATAAAATAGTTCCACTATCAGTCAATAGATGGCGCAACCTTATACAACAATAATAATTGGTGGCTGGTTCTAATATAATTACCTACTATTTGCCGTACGAATAAACGAAGAATAAGTTCTTACTTAGTAACATAAACAGTTTGCAATGTGGAGTGGCTGAAACGTTTTTTAGTCACCATAAGCAGCTGTGGTTAAGATTTGTAAATTAGCGTCCGCCTGTTCGCCCTTCCACCTGTATGCCGTTTATCCTACTTTTTTAACCGACTTCAAAAAAACAAAAAAAAGGAGGTTCTCAGTTTGACCTGTATGTATGTATGTATGTATGTATGTATGTTTGTCCGCGATTACCTCGCGTTTGGCAGAACCGATTTTGATGCGGTTTTCAAAAACTATTTGTTACACTTAGGAGAAGGTTTTAGTATTTTAACCGACTTCAAAAAAAGAAGGTTCTGAGTTTGACTCGTATTATGTAGGTATGTTTGTCCGCGATTATCTCGCGTTTGGCTGAACTAATTTTGATACGGTTTTCAGAAAAGTATTTGTTTCACTTAGGACAAGGTTTTGGTATTTTAACCGACTTCAAAAAAAGAGGTTCTCTTTCCAGTTTGACACGTATGCATGGTTGTCCGCGATTATCTCACGTTTGGCCAAACCGATTTTTCTATCTACCTAGATAATATATCTAATACAGAAGGTACTTACACTAAAAAGAAAAAAAGAAAAAAATGTTTTAAAAAACAAAGAACCGACTTCAAAACCCCACTCTACCTCTAAAAAGCAATAAATAATATTGAAACCACTAGATACGCATTATCATTGTAATAAAACACGCCTATTGAAGTCGGGTGGGGCTGTTAGAATAATAAAAAGTTGTCCTCCAGCCCCACCCGACTTCAATAGGCGTGTTTTATTACAATGATAATGCGTATCTAGTGGTTTCAATATTATTTATTGCTTTTTAGAGGTAGAGTGGGGTTTTGAAGTCGGTTCTTTGTTTTTTAAAACAATTTTTTTAAAGACTGTACTAAAGTAACACATCCAAATTATTCTAAATATATTTATCCCTCGGTGCGCGAGTCCGACTCGCTCTTGACCGGTTTTATTTTTTTATTATTAGTATGTAAAAAAGCAAAACGACAACCCTAGACGCATATAGACTATTGTATTGTATTCAATCAACCCAATTATTGAGCAAAAGCAAAACACAATTTGGTCTAAGGTTACAATTTATCATAAAAAGAAAAACATTTTTTTTTCAAAAATGTGGTGGTTTTCAGGGTTTAAAATAATTTTCCGGGGTTATATGCATGGTACCCTACCTACCATATTCGGCTTTATAAGGCTATTACCAAACACACTGTAGTTATCACATTTTATTTTTTAACTGTAACTGTAGGTATAAGGAGGCTCAAGATCACCCAGCGTGCAATGGAGAGAGCCATGCTCGGCGTTTCCCTGCGTGATCGAATCAGAAATGAGGAGATCCGCAGGCGAACTAAAGTAACCGACATCGCTCGAAGGATTGCTCAGCTAAAGTGGCAGTGGGCTGGACACATAGCGAGAAGAACCGATGGCCGTTGGGGCGGAAAGGTTCTGGAATGGCGACCGCGCACCGGACGACGCTCCGTGGGTAGGCCCCCGACAAGGTGGACCGACGATCTGGTGAAGGTTGCCGGAAGCCACTGGATGTGGGAAGCGCAGGACCGATCGTCGTGGAAATCCTTGGGGGAGGCCTATACCCAGCAGTAGGTGTCACGCGGCTGATATGATGATGATGAACTGTAGGTATTATGTATTATGTAGTTACACCCCTTTACATAAGCGCAGCACAATCTTTTATGGTCAGTATCGCATAAAAAAACTTATGTCCAAACCACAGCCGGCGTTTAGATGGGTTCCCCGATAAGCCACATAATGCTCGAATAAACAGTATTGCCGAGGATAAAATCGTTCGCCACTTATGTTAAGAACTCCTATAAGGCTTCAGCTTAGTTGGCACATTTATGTCGATGTAAAATCTGACAAGGGTTGGCAAACACGTTTATTGTATGTGATTCTTTCATTAATTAGTGTTGTTATTGATAATCTTATTCCAGTTTCCCAAATATAAAAACAGCGAGGCTAAAAGAGATTCGTACATTAGCATAAAAAAGGCCAAGTGCGAGTCGGACTCGCGCACGAAGTGTTCCGAACCAAAAAAGGGAAAAAATCACGTTTGTTGTGTGGGAGCCCCCCTTAAATATTTATTTTATTCTGTTTTTAGTATTTTGTGTTATAGCGGCAACAGAAACACATTATATGTGAAAATTTCAACTGTCTACCTGTTGTCGTTATTAATATCAAGCAAAAAACGGCAAAATAAAACACGTTTATTGTAGGGAGCCCCCTTTAAATATTTATTTTATTCTATTTTAAGTATTTGTTGTTAACACGGCAACAGTAATACATCATCTGTGAAAATTTCAACTGTCTAGCTATTACGGTTCATGAGATACAGCCTGGTGACAGACAGACGGACAGCGGAGTCTTAGTAATAGGGTCCCGTTATTACCCTTTGGGTACGGAACCCTAAAAAACTGACACAATTTCTATCAGGTTTACGTTTTGTTTTAAGGCCTATAGTATTTTCAGAGCTTTTAAGGCACAATCATAATAAATAAATTCTAGGTTTGCACTAGGATAAGTATTTTAAGTTTTTATGTGTGATATAAAATTACGCTGTTTTAAACTACTTTACTCCGATGGCTCAGCGCCTCGAAGTGAGTCTTGGCCTCCGACACAAGGTGACGCCACTGCTCCCTGTCTTGCCCGATCTCTTGCCAGTCACTAGTCTTCCTGAGTTCACGCAGGTCCTTGGCGACTTGGTCCATCCAGCGGTACTTGGTCTTCGTCCTCTGGGCACGCCCAGATAAGCTCGCTTCGTCGCCCGATCCTCCCCCATTCGCTCAACTTGTCCGAGCCACCGCAACCTGTGCGCCTTAGATTCTCCCAATATATTGGGGGTCGCCACTAGTTCCTCTGTCTCACGCTGTTTCATAGTTATAACTTATTAGATAATATGGTACTTAATTACATTTTAACCGCCTCTGTGGTCTAGTGGTTCGCCCACCCGTGTAAGACGCGGGGGTCCCGGGGAACATTTGTACTTGGTTTGGTTGGCGGTTGGGCTTATAAGTCCACCTGGCTAGCTACCACCATCTTACCTAAGTCCGACGCCATAACAACAATTTAAAAATTGTTGTGTTCCGACAGTTAGAGGTAAGATAACCAGTTCCTCAGTGGTGACGATTCCGGGTGTAGTGCACTTCCACCTTCTGCCTTATCGTCACTTAACATCAGGTGAGGTAAAGGTCAAGCACTCTACCCCGTTGTCTTATAAAAAAAAAGCTTTTAAAGCACATTTAAAAATTCTACTGGGATAAGTATTTTAAGTTTTTATGTGTGTTGCTGTTTTATAACTTATTACATTATATGGTAGCATATAAAAATAAGAGAAAACCGCGCTACAATAATCGCAAGACACAATTGCCTCTACACTACATCCTTGTCAAATTAAGGCTCGTTGAGCTCGTTCGTCAAGATTTGGAAGACAAATCGTCTATTCTTGCGATCTTACCAGCTTATAAGTCGAGATGTATTCTTGAGTTGTGTGCCGTATAAATTATTTGTAATACTATTAGTATTAGGACCATATTGTTGGTGAATGTCACCACAAAGTACGTGCGGTAGTATTTAGTGATGTCACCAGAAGAGCAACTAGTGTAAAAGGATTAAAATTAAAATAGACATCGTATCGCCCTCTACAGATTTTATTTCTATAGACAGTTTCAGATGACAGACAATTAACTTCCTGTACAAACGTAATTAATACCAAAATTATAATACTAAATAATATACTAGAAAAAATACGACTCGCACCAGATCAATACTAAGACGGGAATCGAACCCGCGACCTTTGGATATCCGGTCCAGTAGTATATTATTTAGTATTGTTTAAAAATAGCATTGTAAATGCAAAAATCTCAAATTTAAAAATTATATAGCTATTTCATCTTAATCAATTGTTAAAATATCTGGAAAGATATTTCAATTGAATGTCGAGGTAATTCCTCACATTGGTGAAATAACGCTGGCTTACAGCGTAAGAGTTTAGGATATACTAGGAAAAATTCGACGATGTCACTAGTGACTCGGTAGCTCAGCGGTCAGAGCATTGGACCGGATATCCAAAGGTCGCGGGTTCGATTCCCGTCTGAGTATTGATCTGGTGCGAGTCGTATTTTTTCTAGTATATTATTTAGTATTGTTTAAAAATAGCATTGTAAATGCAAAAATCTCAAATTTAAAAAATAATAATACCAAAATTATTTGCAATTTGAGCATAATTAACCCTTCTTGTGACGTTATTAGGATTGTTATTTGTCTAGGATTCGATTAATTAAAAAATCCAAAATACCTAACCAAATAAAAATAAAAGCGAATTACAGTTTTGTATGAAACAATGTATTGGCATTTAGGTATATTATTATGCTTATTATAAATAAGTAATTTATTGTATTGTGAACCCACAATTATGTGTGTGTACCTAATTGAAGAAATAAACATATTTTCTTTTCATTTGAAAAATAGGTGATAAAATAAAATAAGAGACTTTTTTATCAAAGCGAGTTCCGCGGAATAAATTGAATTTCAATATTATCAGGGACACGCGCGCTCGGCGCGCGCCACCTAACTACATTACTTTTTAATTTTAAATTCAAATTTCCTTTTTTATTTTCTTAATACAATTTTTACACGATCAAATGTTTAGTTTTTTTTGTCTTTTGAATTAATTTAAGTTAAATGTAGGTACATTTATTAATAAATCAAATCTTATTTCGTAGATCGTCTTTGTATTTGTGTGTCTGTCAATTTTCCTATTCTCTACTTTGTTGAAATGAATTTAATCAGAAATTTTAAATTCATTTTGAGTTTTATGTTCTTGAATTTACTATTTTCTATCTTTTGCTAAGTATCTGTGATACATCAAAATCACTTTTTGATGTATCACGGGTTTTCTTTTCCATTAACTTAATCTTAAAATTAAAATCATCTTAAAATTCTTTATTTAGATACTTAGACACTAGTTTTTTTTTATTTTTGAGTGTGAGATCGTTATCAAAACATCACGAGGCTTATAACAACTAATGAGACAGCAGACATGCAGACAATATTTTTTAATTTAATGTCGTTCACATAACTGAGGACCTTTTCTGAAAAATAAAATACGATTACGAGATGACTATTGACGTATTGACGTTCATTCTGATTCGCGACATTATCACGTCGAACCCGTAGACTTAGTTACTACAATAGATTTAGCTTTATACCTTTAGCACAGGTTTAAACTTCGAGAATTTTTTAACCCGTGACACGTAGCTTAGGAATAAACTCCAAAAAAACTAACAACGAATACGAATTATCTCGATTCTTTATTAACTTCGGGTCACATCAGTCAAGCAAGCCGTATCAATCTGTCACAAATCTAATATGGTTGGACGGACATGTTTTTGCTGTCCTTACCGAATATAGTTAAGCCTGTCGACGTTATATCTGTCACGTTGTCTGGCACTTGTGCCCAACTAGCCTTAACTTTACCAATTGTATATGTACCTACCGTTAGATTGTTCCCTTTTTTCGAGGCCGTCAAGGTTCTGATACCGCCAGAATAGTTTTTGTAGGGCACCAAAATGCTCGTTTTATCATCAGTATGGTATGCAATAACTATCTAGCTGGTTCACAAGCCTTGGAGTTAGTTAATCTAGATTTATCTTCTTTACTTAACTGTCATCGACAATTCACCGTTGATGTTTCTCAAAATCAAACAACAAGCGAAAATACTTATTTATTTATTTTAACTCTACTGTGAAGTTCCAAAAATAATGTTAAACCTAGCATAAAAATGCTATGTTCTACCCACCGTTTTTAAGTAAACTTAAGATCCTAAAACGGTAACACGTCTTCAGATCTTATCCAATTGTATAGTACATATATTTGAAGTTAAGTGCTAAAATTAGTCTCAGAGACAGAAATCGGATATCCTAATTCTGAAAGTACTATGGATAATAATTAATTAATTAATAGTACCATAATAGTACTGTCAAAAATTTGCTATACCTAACTGGTCACTAAGTCATGCACTTCATTATTGTAACACCACTGTACACTTAGTTGCAAATAAAAATTTGATTTGAAAAAAAATTGATTTGATATTTCTCAAAATAGGCAGCAAAATTTTTGTTCAGGATTTCAAGGCCCGATCACAAAGAGGCCAATACCAAACGCACCTTTCAATGCAAAGCCTTATAAAATGGAATACTTTGTAACACAAGGCTGGCTTTTAAGCCAAGCTGAATTTGCTCAATTGGGGTTAAGCGTCTATAACTATTTACGAGATCTCTCACACTTGGCAAATGTATGCCTTGTCCCGTCGCGATAAGAGACGTATTTGTAAAGCAATGTTGGCGACTATTGGCCGACTATTTTGGAACCTTATTAGGATATTACTTTAAGGGACCGGTTAATTTGTTGGTTTACAGTAATACGATTGAGTTTCGTTGTATAATTTGAATTAAGTCGTAGTTATGTTTTAGCGTGAATAAATTGCGTCAAACAAAATAATTGTTATCATTATTTTATAAACGCCGCTAAAAGGCAAAAATAAACGTCACACCGTTTCGTTCAAGATTGGTTGGCTACAAAATTTCTTTATTCATCAACTATCGAAGTATCGACGTAAGTATTAAAATTTAGATTAATGGATATGTTACCGGCAATGTGTATAATCCGGTACTGTATACAATGCCTAGGCATTGTATACAATGCCTGAAACGATCAGGCAATGTATGAAATACTATTCATTTTATACATTGCCTAGGTATTGTATACAATGCCTGCTGGTCCACCGGCAATGTATAAAATAAGTATATTTCTGTTGTCTGTTATAAAAAAATAAACTCGAAATTTAAGGCTCGCGCTCCGCTGCGCTTCGCGCTCGCCTTAAATTTCTAACCTATACGCGGGACCTACAGGAGTGAAGCAGGTTGGATTCCAAACTCAATATATTTCTGTTGCCTGTTATAAAAAAATTACCTCGAAATTTAAGGCTCACGCTCCGCTGCGCTTCGCGTTCGCCTTAAATTTCTAACCTATTCGCGGGACCTACAGGAGTATAGCAGGTTCGATTCCAAACTCAATGAGCCCCCTCGAGCCCCCACGAGCCCCCTCGAGCCCCCTCGAACCCCCTAGAGCCCCCCTCGAGTCCCCCTTGGGCCCCCTCGAGCCTCCCCTCGAGCCCCCCTCAAGCCCTCCTCCCGAGCCCCCCTCGAGCCTCCCTCGAACCTATTCTCGAAAATCTTTTTATTTTACACATTGCCGGTGGACCAGCAGGCATTCTATACAATACATACAATAGATATCAATATTCATTCTATTTCATAAATTGCCTAAAAGGGCCAGGCATTGTATACAATGCCTGCATTTCATACGTTGCCGGTGACAGATACAAACCAATCCTTGCTCAAAGTCAATCTAATAAAAAAAACGACGTGTAGAAATTGTAGATCATATCTTGCTACCATAAGTTGCTTAATATTGTGTGATTGAACTTATCAAAAAATGACTTGTCTGAAAAAATGATAAGTCGAAAGTCAAAATGTCTTTATTCAAATAAACCATTTGAATCGTCTAATGTAATCGTCTGATAAATCTAATATTTGTATAAATAAAAATATCGTTTCCTGTTGTAGGTATTTTAACTTGAACTGTGGACAAAAAATACGCTGGAAGTTTACACAAAAAACAAACAAATTGCATATCCATTTTCAATGTCCTTGTAAAATTATTTCTCTATCTCCCAGCCTTATTGGCGTTTTAACAAACTAATAATATTCGAGATATTGCTCGCCGTAAAAAAGATGCGTCTCTTTTTGGTAATAATCCAAGTTTTATTGACCAGATACCACTTCATTGTCTCGTTTTTACACCAGTTTTATGAGAGTGTAAAATAAAAACGACAATACGAAAAGTGTTTTTATCAATGTAGGTACAGATGGTATATAATGTGCATTTTGAAGTGAAAACTTCTTTAGCGGCGTTGTACGCTTTTTTGTAATGGGGAAAAAATGTTAAACTCGCGTCAGTCAGTCAGAATCACGTGACCCTGATCGAAAATTCGTAAGACGGATGTGACGGATGGAGAGTAGACAGCCGGCGGCGGAAGTATCCCCCTCTCTTTCTACGGGGGCGAAAATGGCGGCGCGTCATTTCAAGACGTAAACACTTGTGTCACCATAGCAACGCGCTAATTTTTTAATTCAAACTCTAGATTTTCTGTCAAGCTATGGATAAGACTTTCGTACAATACTGTACTGTATTCGTAAATTCAAATGCAAAGTAAATTCGTAAGACGGCAATTCGTGCAAAATTATTCCCTAACCATTCCAAAATATCGAAAATGCACAACGTTAATATTCAAGTTTTCTGCCGGCACTCCCGGAGTGCAACCCGATTATTTTTTTATGCACAACGGGATAGTGCTTGGTCTTCACTTCACCTGATGTTAAGTGACGATAAGGCCGATGATGGAAGCGCACTTCACACGGAATCATCATCACTGAGAAACTGGCTATCTTACCTCTACTGTCGGAACACAACAATTTCTAAATTGTTGTTATGGCGTCCGCTTGAGTAAGATGGTGTTAGCTAGCCAGGCGGACTTGAAATAAACTCTACCACCAAACAAACTGAGTACAAATTGTACCCCACCTCACACCTGGGACCCCTGCGTCTTACACGGGTAGGCGAACCACTAGACCACAGAGGCGGTTATTTATTTTATCAATGTAAGGTACAGATGGTACGCGCGGAAATCTAGAAATCTAATGTAGTCATAATATGCATTGTCTGAATACTGTGATTTACATTGCTAGTGTGATAGCGTTCTGATTATACATCATGATGCAAACTCCGCAATGTCTCATCCAGGAGAGGGTACTCCATAATCTCATGCATATTTAAAAAGATCCGCAGAAGCCGAGCGCAGGTGTCGTTTAAATTGAAATTTTATAAAACTTTCAATTCAATTTCCTTTCATTGAAATATTTTTCAGATATTTTTACTGTAATGCATACAAAATCTGTTGAGAAAATACAAACGTGACTTATTTTTCTGTGAAGTTTGCTATTCTGTTTTATTTGATAAGATTCTTATGAACACAATGCATTTAAGATTCGAAGACTGTGTATTTAAATGTAAGATTTCTAGAGCTTTCGAATACTTTGTCGAAGTAGGTAATAGCTAAATTGACCCCTAGATTTTAATGAAAATTTTCAAATCTTTATTAAAGATATAAAAATAAATCGAAATATGAAGTAAAATATCTCTTCACTGAATTCTTCCCGATCCCAAGAAGTCACTTAATATTTTTCCTAATCTTATATTTAAATTTTACCACCAAACATCCCAATTTTATTCTATTCTTACTCGACACGTACAACATTTTGCGTTAAATTCAAAGATATTATTTCTTACCTTTCGATGAAAAGAAATATTTAATTCGAAAGCTAAGTCTTACAATATAAAAGAAAGTACTTATTTAAATATTCGAGTCGTGCTTATACAGATAATTCGTGCTTAGTCTACCAGATAAACACGTGACTTCCGCCCTAACGGCAAAAGTACAAGAAATATCTTACAAAGAAATGGGTAGAGAAATCTTCGTTATAATTCGTTATATCTTTTGAGCTGTTCAGCAGCCTCGGAAGAATTTCTCTTTTTAAGTTTTCCTCAACAAAATTCTGAGAAGGTACTAAAATTGAGGATAGAATGTTGAACCTGACATCATTTTGAATAGGTATTCCATTGTTATTATATTATTGGTTTTCTTATAGCATGAAAAATTTTTTTTGAAAGTAATACCAGTGTGAAGGAAAAATTTAATGGGAAATGTTTGACTTCAATCATACATTTTATGATAAGGGATGAAAGCCATGTTGCTAGAAGAGTGAAAGTGAAGTTGCATTAATGTTGATGGAGGAAGAGTAATGACCGTCAAAAAGGTATTAGTTCAGGCAATGAACGCACAAAAAAAAGTATAGAGTGAAAGGCGTGGTACACAATTTTTGACTTCGTAACTTGGAGGTGAACATATCAAAAGTCCCCACCCGTAGCCCCTATGCCTGGGTGGTTTGAAGGTCCCGTAATTTTTTTTTATATCTTCGATAGTTTTTGAGATATCCGCTTCTGAATATCTGTAATTTAGGAAAAATCATATTTTTTGATTGATGATGATTTGAAAAAATCTGTAGAGGTTGCATAGCTGAAAGTTTGTAGGTGGATATCTACTTACTTTGGTTAGCTCAATCGAACCTATCGCTTTTCTGAACGGCATGTAGTAAATTTAACCAGCTTTCGTTTTGTAAAAAAACTCATGTCGCTGGAATGTATAGTTTTCGAGATATATGTGAAAAACCGAAAAATAGGATCTTCAAACGCCCCCCTCCCCCCCGGCATAGGGGCTACGGGCGGGGACTTTTGATTATGTTAACCTCCTAACAGGTCCAAACAAAGTTACGAAGTCAAAAATTGTGTTCCAATCATTTCCCTCTACAACTTTTCGTTTCCTGGGCTATATGAATTTTATGCAGAATGATAAGAATGTGAAAACGTTAAGCCTGGGTCTAACTGAATGCAGCACAGTGCGTTTCATT
This sequence comes from Agriphila geniculea, assembly GCA_943789525.1. Lineage (NCBI taxonomy): Eukaryota > Metazoa > Arthropoda > Insecta > Lepidoptera > Crambidae > Agriphila > Agriphila geniculea. The sequence goes on along the minus strand of OX038879.1, from coordinate 628,867 downwards.
GCGTGCATTGGTTACGTATCGAGGCGGCAAACGCAGGGGCCCAAATCACACTAATTCTGATCGATATAACCAAAACAGTTATGTTGTTAAATGATATGGAATGTTTTGCTTAAGAGTTTTCATTTAAATTGCTTAGACAATTTAAAAACATTTAGCATCATAGGCCTATACATATATCCCTATACATACATAGCTCGCCACAATTTTAACCAAATAAAGTTAGTATTTTACTGTAAATGAAATTGAAACGGTAACGATTTAGTTTTGGTTTTATCGTTGAAAATTAGCGCAATTGAGCCCGGGCTTTGATGACGAGGTGACGGGTGACTGGAGATAATGAAAAGAAAGAACAAACTCCACCGTCTTCAATTAAACAGGGGTTGATAAGGATAGGAAAATGATGATGTAGAAGTACAATAACTAAACGAAATTAGACGCTAATTTCTGCGATAATTTGTCGAAAAAATGCAATCTATGGGTTTGTAAATGTGGCAAAAAAGCTGATATGTTGCATTTCAGTAAGAAATAATCGTGTTCCTAAACTGGCAGGTAAGAGTAGGGTAAGTAGGTCCAATTAATTACTAAACTAACAAACTCTGTACTAACATTTATTGTCGACTAATTCGTTCGAAGTAAAAGACGTGGGGAAGTGGACGTTCGGGGATTGGACGTTCAGGGAAGGGAACATTCGGGGAATGGACGTTCTGTGAAATAGACCTAATGAACCGATTGGACATTCCGGTAATAGGACGTAACGTGCCTAGAGGGAAAGTCGTAGTAGTCTAACTCCTGCCCGCCGTAGCATAGGCCATAGATAGACCACTCCGTAACAGCTACAGCTGTTACGGAGTGGTCTATCTATCTATCTATCTATCTACTGTACTGACTGTAGTCAGTTTGCTCGTAGCAAACTGACTACAGTCAGTTTGCTACGAGCTACGAACGCTACGTCTCTTATAGAGTCGGCTTCAGAAGTAGAATTAGTATTAAGTATTATAATAACGGCGTGGAGGGTGCCGAGCGCAATGTCGTGCTGGTTGTTCCCACTGGCTCAGTTTACGGGCCGATCGGCTATATTATGCACGTCAATAGCGTGCCTGGAGTAGTTCAGTATTGCCGGGTGTATATGTATGCGGATGATATGTGTTTACTTTATTCATCTAAGAACGTTTCGGAAATAATAAGCTGTTTGCAAGCTGACTTGGATAACATAACCAAAATGGGCGCATGATAATGGTATCATAATCAACCAGACTAAAACAAAATGCATACATATACACTCGCCTTACAACCGGTCTGCGACGTCACTGAATCTCGACGATATTAACTTAGTGTGTCACAATTACGAGTGCCTGCATGGTGGCGCGAGCGCCTGCCGCTGCGCCCGCCTGGGGTTTGTTGACTCGTTTAAATATCTAGGCTTACATGTAGACCGTAAGTTTAACTGGAAGGTACACGTCGGAGAGGTATGTACGAAGCTAAGGGTATTGTTGGGAAAATTCTATCATCTGAAATCAGTGTTAAATAGACGTAGTTTGCGAATGATTTATCATGCATTAATTGATTCGTTGCTTAGCTACGGATTGAGCTGTTATGGACGAACCTTTGATACATACCTCAAAGATGTTAAAAACTTACAAATTAGATTTCTTAAATATTTAGTATGTAATAATACAAAAACGAAATGTAATGGAGACTATGAAAAATTGTTTACCTACTGTAAGATACTACCAGTTAATGCCAAATTTGAATATTTAGTAATAGTGGAAAATTATCACAATAATACTTTTATGAACCGAGTAATGAATAAATATAATACAAGAAGGGTAAGGGAAAATAAATATGTGTGTTCTAAGGTCAAAAATTATTACGGTAAAAGAACAAATAAATATTTACTGCCAAGTATTTATAATAGGATAGACTTTTTAAGAAAAAATAATAATAATAATATCTGTAAATTTACTTTAAAAAAGAAACTTAAATCTATTTTGCTTGAAAATCTCGAAAAGCAATAACGTGCATGCATCTTGTTTAATATAGACTTAAAAAATTTATATGTGTAATATACATAGTATACATTATGTTAAAATGGGTGTGAACTTACTTGCCAACAAACTGCACTGCAGTTTGGCGAGATAAAAAAATGTGAAAATATGTAATGTATAATATGAATAAATAAATTAAATTAATTAAAATTAAAAGAATATATTATATTCTGTGGTAGAAGTAAGTTTAGTACTATAACACACTAACAAACGCTTGGACTTGCAAACATTTATAAGAGAGGGAGGGATTTTAATTTTGACTTTGTCAATATTTTGTCTAACATGGCAATAAGTTGGCAGCTACCTCTAGATTAGGAGGCCATAACAAATTTGGTAACGATCGCGTAAGTGGCTGATTCTGGGTTTACAGGGTGTAGAGGCACTCTCTGATGCTAAATATGTCAGTCTGTTTGCGTGAAGTGGTTGCGTTCTAAAAAGAACTATAGCTTTTTTCAGCCTGCATATAAAAATATGCAGGCTGAAAAAAGCTATAATTTTTTTTTAATAAATTATAGCCCATGTTTCTCTCTGATAATGTAGCTTTCTATAAATGAAAAAAAATTAGAAATCGGATCAGTACTTTTTGAGTTTATACATTACAAACAAACAAAAAGTTAATCGCTTATACCTACGAAACTCAACCGAATTTTGGTCAGTCCCTACACAGTTTACGTGAGTACAACTAGTATTTACTTGCTGTACTATTGTCAGCCATTTACTTCATCGTTTTTTTTTCTGGTAACGATAACACATTTTTCACCCTGCATATAAAAAGAACGCAACCACTTCACGCGAACAGACTGACATATTTAGCATCAGAGTGCCTCTCCATCCTGTGAACCCAGAGTCAGCCACTTCGCGATCGTTACCAAATTTGTTATGACCTCATAATATATTCAATGTGTGGTGTTAGTATGCTTTTAATATTTTCTTACACTTAATTTGAATACAACACTTTCTTATTTTTTTAATAACTATCATAAAATCATTTCAATTTACGAGAAATCCTAAATTAATTTTCATTACAAAATCCACTCTGCCTGACAATGTCTAGTGGAAACAAAACGCTCGTACTTCATAAGGCAGAGTTGAAACCGGAAATTGTAAAGGCTTCTGAGGAAGTGTGTAAATGAGCAATGCTCCACCGGAAGTGTTCGAGGGTACCGAGGCTAATGAGAACGGAAACTGCACCTTAACATCAGGCATTCTAGTTTGGAGCAATACAAACTTATCTTATGTATATTTCTTGTTAGGTTTTGTTACGTTATTATGTGTAAGATTTCTTATTTCATTTTAGGTTACAGTCTTGCGGTCATTGGAATTTATTAACCATTATGGTTATATCAAAGCGCTGACGACTACTTTACACAGATGGTCTGTCATCACCGAATCGCTTTAACTTTCATTTCAACTTGTCTCAGACCGGACGCATGCAATATTGCCTCCAAACCTTGCGCTTTCCTTTTCAACTTTCAAGTCAACTTGCATCAAACGCATGCAATATTGCCTCCAAACCATGCGCTTTCCTTTTCAACTTTCAAGTCAACTTGCGTCAAACGCATGCAATATTGCCTCCAAACCATGCGCTTTCCTTTTCACCTTTCAAGTCAACTTGCGTCAGACCGGACGCATGCAAACCATGCGCTTTCCTTTTCAACTTTCAAGTCAACTTGCGTCAAACGTATGCAATATTGCCTCCAAACCATGCGCTTTCTTTTTCAACTTTCAAGTCAACTTGCGTCAGACCGGACACATGCAATATTGCCTCTGCGCTTTCCCTTTCAACTTGCGTCAAACGCATGCAATATTGCCTCCAAACCATGCGCTTTCCCTTTCAACTTTCAAGTCAACTTGTGTCAAACGCATGCAAAATTGCCTCCAAACCATGCGCTTTTCCTTTCAACTTTCAAGTCAACTTGCGTCAAACGCATGAAATATTGCCTCCAAACCATGCGCTTTCCCTTTCAACTTTCAAGTCAACTTGCGTCAAACGCATGCAATATTGATTGCCTCCAAACCGTGCGCTTTCACGTTCAACTTTCTGCCATACAAATTTGACGTTTTTTTTAGAAGATAGGGCACGCGCTATTGCAGTCCTTAGGCATGCCTCTGTTGAAAACGCAAGACCGGGGTTAGGACCGATTCCGGTCTTTGAGCGAAAAAACCGCTCACAACGCGTTCTGATCACTGCCAAAATGCCACAACACAACGCGAAATTCGTGTCATGGCTCTTATAAAAACACCACAATGCGAAATTCGTGGTCAACATACCAAAGACCGATTCCGGTCTTTGAGCCTAACATCCTTCTAATATAATATACAAATACAGCGACTATTCAATCAAATGACTAACTTATGGAATTAACAAGCTTGATACATTTTTATAGTTTATCTCTTAAATTTTTAAGCTTTATATCTTTAGTTCTGAGGGGCCAAACTACGGGGTCGAGGAGCCTACTACAAAAAGGCTCAAGCAACGATAAAACACGCCACAATCGAGGTAATTTTTTGAAGAGATTTTACTAAACTGATGATGTAGTGAATTGTTGATATAATAATCTGTCGATCTTATGATCCACTGATCTCGTAATTTATTGACGTAATAAACTGTTGACTTATTAAACAATTGATCTAGTGATGTTGATGTACTAAATTTTGACCAAATGAATGTTGATCTTAGGTATCAAACCGATTTTTGAAGCCTTAGTTCTTCGCTAGGGATTCAACAAGCTGTGATCTGATGATGGCTATCCAGGGAATAAATGGAGGAGATCCAGATCGCTATACACACGCCACTGTATGCCTTTTGATGACCTTAATTTTTGATCATATTTCTAAGCTTATTACTTTGAGATTTTGAAGCCAAAAAAATATATTATTGTTCATCCCATTCTTCGAAATTAAAACTTCGTACCGCTAAGTCGTAACAATATTTGGAGTGCTTACCTATATCTTTTCATATTCCTAAACCTAATAGATATTTACGCACAAACTTAGAGCATAATCTGGATTCCCTCAGGAACCAACTTCAAGTTATTTGGAACAATCCCCGTTATCCCGTAGACCATATTCCGGAACTTCGTGTGGCGGAACACAATTGAATTCGCATAATGTGGTCCTGAAATCTACGAGCACTTGGCAACTCTCAATGAGCTATGAAATTATGATCCTACGAAAATTAACTAAGTTTAGACATAGCGTAATACTTATAACTATAAGTTACTGTTTTTTAACATCAAAAATTATTTGTTTTACTGAATACCTTTAATTTTTAAGGAATTTGCGGATCTTTTAAAACCAAAAATAGTTAAGTACATCGTATAAAAAATGTGCAATGCGATTAAATTGACAATAGACAGTGACCCGCTGCAATTTCACTCTAGAATGTATGATGCGCACAGATTGCAACAGTCAGACAGATTGATTAATAAAATACATTGTTTTGGATCGCAAGCGCTCTAAAGTTCGTCACTACTACTGTAGTACAAAGTTAAATTAATCGCATTGTACCTACCTACATAATCATGAGATAAAACTTAAAATCAGATAAGAAATAGTAATAGGTAGAAACCTAAAAATCTATTTACACGCTACATGTTATTAATCTCCGCATAACATGTCACGTACGTATGTACATGTCCCAACCAACTGGTTTAATGATGAGCCACTCGAATAACGGCCTAGACATTTAATTGAACAGCGCCGTTCCACCACTAAATGACATTTAGATAATGGGTCTAATACCTACAACATTTAATTAACGAACTGGCAGATGCTTAAACTGTAAAAAATACAAATCTAATTAACATTTCAACTTGATGAATAGGGAACATGCATAAATTTTTTTTTGTATCAAAATCAAAAGTATAATGTGTGAGAAAATCAACTGTAATATTAAAATTTTTCTCTTGTGTTTTTTTCTCGTGATATAGTTACTTGAAGTTAGCACGCAGCAGCACCCGCCGAAAACGCTCTATACAAAAAGGTCAACATTTGTGACGTCACTCATGTCACGTTTCAGTGCATTAGTATGGAGTTAGCCAAGAATTTTCAAATATCTCCCTAAATATTGCGTTTAAGTACATATGTGTCATACAAAATATTATTTCTTATTTAATGTTCTATCCGACTGTTAAGTGCATTATATCCGAAAACGAAAAAAAAAAATCGTTATTTTCCCTTGTGTGATAAAACTAAAGTAATACATTTTATTTTTTATTTTTCTGTTCCATCATGTTTTTATACGTGTCCGCAGCGATCAAGCTCAAATTTATCAAAATCGGTGACTTATGCATGTTCCCTATTGTAAAAAATTACAAAAAAACACCTTCACCTACATGCAGTTGGTCATATCCAAAGTAATTTTGTTTTTTTTTTTTTGAAACGTTCAATTACATTATTATCACCACATACTTCCATTGAACTATATTCTCGTAAAAACACATTTTAACCTCGTTAAATCGTAAGAAAACATCAAAAATATCGCCATATTCGCGTCGACGCCATATTGGCAGCTCTGTTTACAGCGCTTTAGGTGATGAAAATATTTCAATGTTGTAATGTTGTCAATTTCAACTTGGCTAGGCAAGTTATTAAACGTCATTGAACCAAGTCATTTGCCTAGCCATATATTAGATAGCTAGCTATATCATTTAGGCCACTGATTGAAAAGCGCCGTTAAATGTAAAGGCTAGGTCTAACCCGTAACATTGTTTTAAGCCACAATCGAAGAACAAAGTCCTATACTTTTGTTGTTAAGTGGTCAGTATCTTGTTCGGCGTTATTTTACAGTCAACCACCTCATTTAAGCTTAGTCTAGACGGAAGATCAATAAAGTTGTGAACACCGAGTGTGGTGATTCAAAATAACTATCGGAATAACTATAACGCTATAACAGATGCATTGGCAGTCATTGTGCGCTTTTATAATTCTCAACGGCCCGGCACGGCACCGCCCGGCAGCCGTCCAACGGCACAACAGGGAAGTGAAATGTATGGAATCATATGGAGACGCTTTTATATTTCCTCAACGGCACCGGCAAACCGTGCCGTGCCGGCCAAATCCTACGCTGCCGTCGAACTTTTACGATGTAGTGCGTAGCTACAAGGATTCATATGTGTGAGTGCGAGTCCAGAGCAAAGAATATACAGCGTGTATAAAGGGGACAACCAGTATATTAGCGTAATATCGTTAATGTGTTGTTGTTGGTATGCCATGTACCTATGTATGATTGTGGAAACAAACAACATCAAAATCAACAAATAGGTAATATTCCGACAAACAGTTATTTCGATACTGATCGGAAAGATATCTAGGTACTTACAGCGGTGGAAACACCGTTAATAGGGGACTTACCAAAATTAAATATTGTTACCTATCTCAACAAATAATTACCTAGATATTACTTAAGTAGGTAGTTACCTACTTAATTAAATAATGTGTTGTGTAGATGCCTACCTATCTTGGTAAGTAGGTACGTGATGAGAACCAGCTACATATAATATATCCTTTGATTTTTAAAAGATTTATTTATCATTTAAGTAAGTACCTACCTACATTGTAATATAATCATTAAACAACGTGTAACAAAAAGGGGGTATCAACCCGAGAGGAGGTCAATGTACTCGTGAAACATCCAACAGCAAAAAAAATTTTTTGAATGTCCCTCCCTATATAAAATGTTAGCGGCAAATTCAAATTTTCTATGGAGAGTCCAAAATTGTATTTTCGATTTGAAATCTTTTTCTGTTGGAAGTGTTCAGATTTACGAGTACATTGACTTCCTTTCGAGTTGATACCTCCTTTCTGTTACACGTTGTATAATTGGTAAACTATTATTTTATGAAATAATTATAAAGATAACAAATATCTAGAGAGAGAAGGTCAACTTTTATTCTTTATATTATTCTAAAGTAAAAAGTAGGTACCGCATGACACTACTGTACAATGTACAAATAGTAACTTCTTCGCTATGAGTGTTCTGTGTTGAACATCCAACGGCCGGCAACGGCAGAAATTATAAAAGCGTCTTTCGGCGTCGCCGCTGCCGTGCCGAGCCGTGCCGTGCCGGGCCGTGCCGTGCCGGGCCGTCGAGAATTATAAAAGCGCACGGCTTCAAAGTAGTTGAGCTTTGCTTGTAAAACAAACCAATAGGGTAAATACCCTATTGGTCTGTTTTAAATACCCTATTGATCTGTCAAATGACAACATTGAAAATATACTGCAAATTGTGGTCATCCTAACAGATAATCGCGTAAAAAACATATTCAACTATTATATAGACTAAATTAAGTCTATTGATTGATTAATTTTACCTAGAAATATGCAATAATTTTTGATTTTTTTTCTGTGGCGAAAACGCTCTAAGATTACTGATGACGTCACTTGCCTGTAAATAAATATGGCTTCAGGCGTTTGACAGGACCATAGACTTAGGATCCGCGTTTGATGGCTGTCAAATGGCTAAGGATATTACAATGTTTACAGGCTTGTGACGTCAACAAGTGACGTTTCCAGCGCCATAGCGTTTTTGGTGTGGTTTTAAAAGTTTAAACTTTAACATTGATTTTTTAATAAAATACATTAATTTTTCTGAAATATCAATGTGGTGCGCTTATTAAGTAATAAGGAATAATTTAAAATGGTTTTCCAAAATAAGTCAAATAGCCTATTGACGTTTTAATGATTCCAGCTCCCCTTGTGTTTATTCAATTATAGTTGTTTGAATTTTATGCTTTACCAGCCAAGACAAATAAATGCAAATTTATATAAATTCATTGATCCATGTTGCTCTGACATAAAATGCGAAATGCTGTCTAGACGCTATCACCGACTGAATATAAATTAACTACATAATTACAACCAAATAAGCAGATAATAATTTAAATAGTTAGGAATGTTCAAATACAGTAGGTAAGAGGTACCTATTTACGATAGATCGCTGTATTAAAATTACAAAATAAATAAGAAACTAGGTACCATTTAGTACTATGCTACGGTTTTTATTAGTACATTTCTATTAAGATGATTAATATAATGAAAATATTAGAAAAAATCGGCTCACCCGTAGCAACTCAGACGGGACATATAAAAAATAGCATTGTGAATGCAAAAAATCTAAAAAGTTAAAAGTACATTTCTAATTAGTGGTGGCTGTCACAATGATTCTAAAAAATATATATACGATAAGTTATACTTGCTTCCGTGATTTAACGCTTCAGGAAAATAAAATAAAAACCGTTAGAAATATATCAACGTCCGATTACCATCACAATGACCCTGTAGACTTGTTATAATGGTCTGTACAATGAGCACACGCATAAAATAGAGAACAATCTCTTTTTTTTTCTTTTGTTTAAACCCATAAATTTCGTTTCAATAGAACGCAAAACTCGTCATGTAAAAGAACACAGATAAAACTACTTAGCACGACAACGCTGAATATATTCTAACCAGGATAGGGTTGCCACCCAAACAGATATGTCCAGATTTTTTTATTTTAAATCTACGTTCCCCTAATTAAGTTTGAAACAAAAACTTCACATGACGTTAAAACATGGTAATAATTAAACGAACTTAGTACTATAGGAAAGTTTCATCAACACAAAGGGAAAGTTAGTCAAAGTTAAAAAGTATGCCTAATTGTTTGAAAAGTTATTTTTTATATAAATACATACATACTTATATTTTTTCTTTCTATTTTATTTATATACATCTATATCGGTTGTCCTTCTAGTATTTTTGCACCTACTCCCCTTCTGTCCAACCTTTAATATTTTTCTACTCAAGATTGCCTGGAATAGACTGCTACATAGCAGTAAGACCGCCTTTTGTGTACTTGTCTATGTTTATTGTTTGCTTCTTTATAATGTATTTTTCTAGTGTGCAATAAAGCATTTTATTGTTTTTTAAAGTAAGTCATTCACACATACACATAAGTATTTAAAGCCAAAAATATAGTTAGCAGCTGGCTGCAAAGGCTTTTAATATCACAAACAAACAATGTGATGTGTCTTATAATTTAATTACTATTTTTCATATGTCCGGTTTCGAGATGGTAACCCTAATTCAGACTCATCTGCTAAAACATCGACAACGTCACATCCGGGAAAAACGTAGGTCGTTCCATTTCTTTCATTTTCATATGAGCGAAGAATGTGACTGCACGCTCGTATACTTTACATACGGGTAAAAGCTTTTATTGTAAAAAAATGCATTAAATAATTTTGTATTATGAAGCCGAAAGGCAAAAGTAAGAAAAATTTTTTTCAACACACTTGCTCGTAAAGTGAGCCCTAATACATCGCTTTTAGGGCCATAAACCGAGCTATAACAAACGCGTGCAATAATATATAAAACACTAGGTTGTTATAGAATTTATCCCTACAAAGTTAAATTAGTACCTTACTGCAAGTTCTATGCGAGTAAACAGAGCATTCCCAATTTAACTGGGTTATACAGTTATTTTTTTTTAGTAACAACAAAGGGGTTTTATGCCGCTGAAAGTTCATATTCATTTTTGAAATAAATAAATGTGTAAGTCTTTAATTAAGTCAAACAAATATTTATTATTAGAAAAATTATTCATAATTCACAATATTTTGTTATAAAATATTAAAATATTTGCATTTTATCACTGAAAATTTTAGTTTTGAAGTAGGCTGTATGCCTTCTGTATGCTCACTCACCCCTTTGTTCGCAAAATATTCTTGCATTGGGCGTGTGAAAAAAAACTCTTACGCGCCTTTTCCCATAATTGACATATTTTCTTTTTGTCGTATTTGTTGCTGTGTGGTAAATTACTTTGTATTTTCCTCGCAAATGTGTTGAAAAACGTCGTATGAAACTCGTGAGCTTTTACTCATTGCACACTCGGCTGAGTTACGCCCTCGCCTGCGGCTCGGGCTGCAACCCACAGCCTTGTGTGCAATGAGCAACCTAAGCTAACTTGTCTCATAATGTACTATTGTAAGTCACTAAGTACTTCTTGTTAACAAGTAATTCTTTTTTATTTCTACAGTTTATAAGGTTTATTTGTAAAACACTAACAACCTCGCAGGATTTATGAACAACAACTTTAGTTCTTCGACTTTTCCTAAAAAAGACAAAAAAATACTTTTCATGCAAATTTTCCGAACAACTGATTGTTTTATAAGAAAAGCCAATTTTAATTCTTTTTCGGTAAGTCGTAAAACAAACGTTGTGTACAAGTTATTAATCTACCCCTGCGAGGTAGTTCGTGTTTTACCTACAAATAACTCTATGTACTCGTATGTGTTATTACAGCACATATTGATGTTTTGCTGATTAAGCCCGAAAAAACCTTAATACGTATTGTTGTTAGTGCTCTTCTAAAAATCGGCCAAGTGCGGGTTGGACTCGCCCACGTAGGGTTCCGTACCAAAATCCAGAAAAAAATATGTTTGTCCCCCCTTTAATATCAATGTTATTCTCAGGCATCAATAAATGAGGTCAATAATTATTTTAGTAATATAGGAAAATAGTTTGGCCGACAGGATTACTCCTTCCGGTTCCACCAATCGTATTCCATCTCTTCAGCCAAGTCCTAAGGATTCTTTTTTTTTGCTTTGCACGGACGAGGATGAAGTTGAATGTCTTATAATGCAATTAAAAAATGACTCTTCTGTTGGCATAGATAAAATACATAATACGTTTTTAAAAAAGTACAAAAATCTTCTTGTTCCTCCACTTACGTATATTTACAATCTCTGTTTAGAAAAGGGTGTTTTCCCAAAGGCATTTAAAAGATCACTGATCGTCCCAATTCATAAAGGTGGACCCAAAGGACTAATCAATAATTATAGACCAATATCGATACTCCCTTCCCTATCAAAAATTTTAGAAAAAATAATCAATAATCGTTTAGTGGATTATCTGGAAAAAAATTGCCTTCTATCGAACGCACAATTTGGTTTCAGAAGAGGAAAATCTACCAATGATGCGGTGCATGAACTTACCGATTACATAGTCGGAGAACTTGATAGAGACAGAAAGGTTATTGGCATCTTTATTGACTTTGCCAAAGCATTTGACACGGTTTCGACTCAAATTTTACTGGCGAAGCTGGAAAGACTGGGCATTAGAGATATCCAATTACAACTTTTTGCCGACTACTTAAGTGATAGGTCGCAGAGTACTAAAATTAAAGACTTGACAAGTGAAGAGAGGGTCGTCTCTTATGGCGTACCCCAGGGAAGTATCCTGGGTCCAACTCTCTTTCTTGTCTATGTCAATGACCTCTGCGATTTGACACTCCCTAGTGGTAAAGTCATCACATATGCAGATGACACTGCTTTACTATTCTCTGCAGATGATTGGGAAGATGCAAGATCGTTTGCTCAGGAGGGCTTAAATTTAGTGTCCGAATGGCTTAAAAATAATATTTTAACGCTCAATGTACAGAAAACTAAATATATGACTTTCTTTTACCGGTGTAATAATCCTATAGTACTTGCCCCAATAACGGCACATACTGTGGGGTTCTAGAAATAAAACACTTATTCACTTTTAACATGTGGTGAGCCACAGTTGCCTTGGACAGACTCGTCCGCTCCGTACGGTAGCTAACACATGACTGCCTGGCGCGGCATTGCCGGCCTCTTTACAACCTGTGCGTTGTCTATGGCCATAGCATAGACAACGCACGACACATACCATCCGTGGCAGGACATAGCATAGATAACGCTCGACACAGACTATCCATGGCATCTATGGCTGCACACTCTTTATTTGTACGTCACATCTCTTCCTTGTTATTAAAAGATTTTAAGCACGATTGATGCTTTGGATATGACAACATGTATGGATCATATTATCTTCATTATCTTTTTACTACAATATTATTTAATTACATAAAATGTAAATTGCATAGTACAATAAATATCAGCTTCAATTTCAATCCCCTTTTTCCCATCATTTTCACAAACTTCTTACTTTTAATATTTTTATGTGGGTTAAGTTTCTACAATTTTATTAATTGTGGTCTATTGTTTTTGTAATTAAATAGGATAAACGAACCTATCAATTGACCTTTTTTTTCTACTGCATTGTAGATGTAGTCCACTTTACTACATTTGAGTGTTCAACAGAATCAATATCTAACCACACCATTTCATCTTGATACAATTTTCCAATAATATTATTGTTCTTTATTACCATATGACTGCAATTCAATTGCATTAGCACATTCATTATGTTTACCGTGTAATAATCGAGCTAATACTACTTATACAGTATTGAGTCCAGCTAATGTTCTATATTTTTTTCTTTGTTCATCATTAGATGAATATCATATCAACATAAAGTATTAACTTTATGTTGATATGACACGAGATTAAAACGTCTCAACTCTATGTACATTAATAAATCATTACAATTCAAACTTCTGTACCTTAAAATGCTATCAAAACATTATATAGCATTATCACTCTGCTGCTAGCAAGAGCTGTAAGAGCTTTGTCAGCCACTTTCAATCAATAATTAAATCATAATAATGATAAAACTTCTTAACTCAATCATTTACAATTTTCTTGACCTAATAGTAGGTCTTTTTTCCTTAATATAATAAAATAAAATTTCTTTATTTACACTAATTACTGACAGTATAATCGTTAGCGATACGGCTCTTAAACCATTTAGTTTAAAGTCTTATTTCTAATAGAAGGGCAAGGTACCTACCACATCATGCCCTAATAAACAATATTATGTTATGTTACTTAAATATAAAAGTATACATTAGACAACAATTCTACGTAATTATCAATTTCTTAATGCTTACTAGTTATGGAAATATCGATTTTATCGTAATAATCCTTTATAAACAGAAATATTGTACACGATAAAAAGCAATGCGACTTTAAATTAGTTGTACACTTTGGTGCAGGGAAAAGTTTTATACAGCCAGAACTTGAAAATTGTCGCGGAACATTGAAAACTATTTTAGAATAGGGATCCAGTCAATCGCTTAAGCCTGTGACTTTTTTTTAACAAATATTAGATCAGTGAATAAATATTAAGAAATTAATTTATTTTTCTTTAGATTTTTTTTTTGCGGAGCCTTGCACAAAATTCGAGGTGAATGATAACATTACTTATTACATTACATTAAATTACATTATATTACCTTACTTACATTTTGATCACTAGACATTATTAGGATCCAAATCTAATACATACTATTTTGATGTCTATCTATTTATTTAATAACATAAATAAGATGTGTATGTATATGTATAATAATACATATACATCTGGTTAAGTAAGTAAAGTACAGATGTCACTCATCCAATTTTTTCAGGAACAGTATTGTTTTAGACTGCCTACTGCTGATCAGGTAGTATTTATAATTTGTAAATAGTTAAGTAGTTGAGGCCAGCAATCAGTCTGAACGTTATGAAGTTTAATTATTTCAATTGTTCCTAGGAGTAAATTTTATATAATAAATGTATTTTTAATTGTTAAATAAAGAAATTTATGAATCTACCACCAGTTCACAAATTGGAAGGACCCTTCAAGAAAGAACTGGCGAAAGAAAACTTGGAAAGGGTTGCCGACTTCCATCTTAATTTTAACCTATTAATAGTTAACAAAACTTTCGTTTTTTGATTATTTATGGACTTGGGAAAGTACCATTACACACAATGTGTGCTTAAAAATTACCAGTTGACTTTTGTCAAATTTCTCAACCACTTATCGCAACATCACTACCTAGTAGAAGAATAAAGTAGTGTAATATTCAACCCTTGGTCGATTTCTGCACTGTATTTGCTCGTTACCATTTAGTCAAAGCAAAACAGTCTGCAGCCATTTTTACAATACATAACTTGTTTCGGCCTCTTGGTTAACTAATTGGCATAACAGGTTTTCACCTGGGTATAAAACCGCCCCGATTTGAATAGAAAATTTTCAAGAATTAGTTCTATTTTCTATACTATCACTTTTCATGTTACAGGTGGTCATTAAACCTCTTGGAATGGCTTCAAAAATTAAATTATTTGGAAACAGAAGATATTCTCCGTGATATAATTAAACATCACACACGCACTTTATTACACATCTTTCTCATATTCATGTTACAGAACTCTTTCTCATATTCATATTACAGAACTGTGGTAGGTATGTATTTACGTCTCCATTTTTAGTCATGTTTTTATTACTTTGATGTAATGGCTTAATTGTTTGTAACAAAGTTTTTTTTTGGATAAACTCGAATAAAATATAAAAGTATGTAAAACGCCCTTGGGCGCCTCCACGCCGACAGCTGTGACACATTTTATACCTACTAGTACAGTTATCAACGTTTACCTCTTAAAATTCTTGTGTTCAAACTGTATTATATTTAAGTAGTCTTTACGAGCATTTTGTTACATTGAAGACAAAATAAATCATTTATATATATATTTTCCATTTACCTACCGAGAATGCCAATGTTACAAGACTTTGATGTACATAAAAATTTTGAACACTAAGCTGACTTATTCCATTAAGGCTAACCAAAAATAATAAGTTTCATACTAAGTAACACTAACAACAAGAAAAGTGATAAAATAAGGACTTTATTAATCATTTACAATTGAATATCGAGGTCATTACTCGATAATATTGATATATTGCTTGATAGCAATTTGATGAATATTTCAAATCAAAAGAGTTAAGGCAAATTTATAAGTAAACCCATTATAATCACAGTTCACACCTTCCTCGACTGTTCACAACCAGCCTCGTTGATAGTAATCTGTTTTGACAGTTCACAACCCGCCTTGACTATTCACAACTAGCCATAGGACTTTTTTATTTACAGTTGACCATCGTGGTCGTTACTCAATATTATATCAAGCAATTTCATGAATATTTCAAATCAAAGGAGTTATGGCAAATATACAAGTAAACCCAATTTTATGACCGTTTACAACCTGCCTCGACTGTTTACAACCAGCTTTGACTGTCCCCAACCAGCCTCGTTGACAGTAATCTGTTTTGACAGTTCACTACCTGTCTTGACTGTTACATCTAGCCACAGACTGTATACCAACCTCGGAAGGACAATGGCATATATACAAGTAAACTCAATATTATGACCGTTTACAACCTGCCTCGACTGTTTACAACCAGCTTTGACTGTTCACAACCAGCCTCGTTGACAGTAATCTGTTTTGACAGTTCACAACCTGCCTTGACTGTTACATCTAGTCACGGACTGTACACCAACCTCGGAAGGACACCCAGCCTCGGACTGTTCACATCCAGCCTCGGACTGTACACCAACCTTGGGAGGACACCCAGCCTCGGATCATTCACATCTAGCCACGGACTGTACACCAACCTCGGAAGGACACCCAGCCTCGGACTGTTCACATCCAGCCTCGGACTGTACACCAACCTCGGAAGGACACCCAGCCTCGGACCGTTCACTTCTAGCCACGGACTGTACACCAACCTCGGAAGGACACCCAGCCTCGGACTGTTCACATCCAGCCTCGGACTGTACACCAACCTTGGAAGGACACCCAGCCTCGGGCTGTTCTCCATTGGAATTGGAAGCGAATTTTCGCAACCATAAATTTTACTTCCAATCTTTATTTTTTTTTTCAGATAGATCTTTAAACTAGCTATTATATATTAAATAGCTTCGTTTGAAAACGATTCATAAATACTGCAAGGACTATAGATGTTGTAAATCTTAAAATAAAAACGGCAACTAAGAAACAGAACCAGACTTCTCTTTTTTTATACTAGAAAGACTACTTGCCACGTCGTCGTTTCTCAGGCGGGAATCGAACCCGCAACCTTTGGAATAAATCCAGTCTAATGCTCTTCCAACTGAGCTACCGAGTCACTAGTTGCATCGTCGAAATTTTTCTAGTATATTCTACTCTTTCGGTGCAACTCAGCGTTATTTAATAACATTTACAATGATATTGTTTAATACTAACTATATACTTATTAGCTTTCTTTTTTAATACCAAGTAATGTACTAGAAAAAAATCTAGTCATCACGAGATCTTTTCTCGAGTGGGAATTGAACCCGCGACCTATGGAAACCCGATCCAATGCTCTGCCAACTGAGCTACTGAGTCACTAGTGGCATTGTCAAAATTTAGAAACAGAAACTACTCAGTTAAATATTTATAATTATGTGGTGGCCATTGAGATGTATAACAAAATACTGGAGGATATTAAGATATTTCCATCCCTTTAAAAGGTTTCTATTTCCTCAAACATAGATAGTAGTAAAGAAGTAAATTTTTACTGTGTTTAATGCAAACTAATTGGTTAATATGACGGCGAAAACTTGTGACTACTAAGTACTAAGAATACTACTAAGAATACTAATTCATACGTTCAATAGGCTATTGGATTCGGAAGCTAATATTCAATAGCAATTATTTTGTTTGTCAGTCAAATGCCATTTTATTTATTCTCATTACTAGAGGAATAGAACAGTAAGGTTATTATTTCATTGTAACCTTAGTTCCTTCTTTCTTCATATCGACCATACAATTTCTATTTTAGAATCGTTTTCCTGCACTTGCACTTGAGTTCAAATTACGAATGTTATAGTTGGGTAGTAAATATAAAAAGATTTCGTTTACAAGGAACTTGTCTTACAGTCATGAAAATTGCTGTTCCAATCTAGTTATTTCTACTCTGGAGAAAGAGTGTACAGTGTATGTGCACGACCGAAGTGTAGCCTCGATCACGTGCAATAGTTGTGAAGTATTTATGCACTGTCGAAGAGTAGCCTCGACCACGTGCAATGATTGTGAAGTGTGTATGCACTGTCGAAGAGTAGCCTCGACCACGTGCAATGATTGTGAAGTATGTATGCACTGTCGAAGAGTAGCCTCGACCACGTGCAATGATTGTGAAGTGTGTATGCACTGTCGAAGAGTGGCCTCGACCAAGTGCAATGATTGTAAAGTATGTGTGTACTGTCGAAGAGTAGCCTCGACCACGTACAATGAGTGTAAATTTTGTATGCTTGACCGAAGAGTAAACTCGGCCACGTGCTGTGCAAATTTATTTTAATAATAAGAATTTCTTAAATTTAATTAAGCTTGAACTACCCAACTTAATTTCGCAATTTCAGCTCAATAAGGGGATCCAACGATTACGTGTATTTTTTTTTCTTTTGGAGCAATTTTTCCAACGAGTGAATATAAAGTATTCAGTACTTACGTACATCCCGTTCTCGGCGCCAATGTGGGGTTCTAGAAATAAAACACTTATTCACTTTTAACATGTGGTGAGCCACAGTTGCCTTGGACAGACTCGTCCGCTCCGTACGGTAGCTAACACATGACTGCCTGGCGCGGCATTGCCGGCCTCTTTACAACCTGTGCGTTGTCTATGGCCATAGCATAGACAACGCACGACACAGACCATCCGTGGCAGGACATAGCATAGATAACGCTCGACACAGACTATCCATGGCATCTATGGCTGCACACTCTTTATTTGTACGTCACACATACCTGTCAGGAGCTCTCAAATTGCTTATGCCAAGAAATTGAACTTGTGCCCATTTTTAAGTACCTGGGTATTTTGGTGGATAGTAGACTCTGTTTTAAGAATCATATTGAGTACATGCGTGGGCGTATTAGAAAACTACTTTACGTATTTAAGAAGCTCAGACACGTTCTTGATTTTAAGGCTCTAAAAGAGTTATATTTTGCTCTTATACAGTCCATCATTAGTTACTGTATCGTGTCGTGGGGTGGGGCTTCTAAGACAGTATTAAAGTCTCTCGAAATAGTTCAAAGATCTGTTCTGAAGGTATGCACTTTTCGACCCTTTCGTTATCCTACTGAACTGCTGTATAAGTCATGTGAAGTCCTCACAGTGCGCCAACTGTTTGTGTTACATATCATCTTAAAAAAACACTCATCATTGAGGTACGGTGCCTCGAAGTCTAGACGCAATCGCAACGTTTGTCAAACTTTTGGGGCCAATAAAAAGACAACACACCGATTTTTCTGCTTTTTGGGGGGATTTTTGTATAACAATGTCAACAAATTGCTCAATATCTATCCTTTGTGTAAAACAGCATGTAAACGGAAGGTTACCACTTGGCTGCTTTCGCTTAACTATGATCAGACTGAATTACTGTTGTCCATTGACGAGTAATTCCCAGATCTTATCATATATATATATATATATATATATATATATATATATATTGTTTTCTTTACTTTTAAAAATACTCATACGAATTGTACACTCACTCACACCCTCTCAACATACACACATACATCTACATACTTACTCACCGAGAGGACTAACACTATACAAAAGTTTTTTTTATTTTTTTATTATTTTTTTATATAATATTATAATTTTAGGTATTTCATACTTTCTCTGTAATTGTTGTAGATTATAATTTCCCTGGGGTGAGACCTGGTGACCCGTACCACAGGTTTTTTCAAACTTTCTTCGGTGCGCCAGATCTCATACTAAACTTAAGATAAAGCATTACGGACATTATGTAATTAGGTACCTCTTAGTATGAGATAAATAAAGCCTTTTTTATTTTTATTTTTATTTTTATTTTTATTATTCTGTTTTTAGTATTTGTTGTTATAGCGGCAACAAAAATACATCATCTGTGAAAACTTCAACTGTCTACCTGTTGTTGTTATTAATAACGAGCAAAAAACGGCAAAAAAATCACGTTTGTTGTATGGTAGCCCCCCTTTAATATTTATTTTATTCTGTTTTTAGTATTTGTTGTTATAGCGGCAACAGAAATACATCATCTGTGAAAATTTCAACTTTCTAGCTATCACGGTTCATGAGATACAGCCTGGTGACAGACAGACAGACAGACGGACGGACAGCGAAGTCTTAGTAATAGGGTCCCGTTTTTACCCTTTGAGTACCTAAAAAGGCTTTAAAATATTTAATAGAAATAAAATTAAGTTCTAGAAATAAACAACTTTTCTTGTGTGACTAGCGACGAGTTGTTTTTTTTTTATTATAAGTATATAAAATTTAGGAAACATTGATGTTAGGTAGTTGCTAATAAAAACTACAGGAATAACTGTTCGATGTTCGGTAACAAATCACATTACGTACAATCGGAAATATAAATTTCCAATTATAGACCATCCTTTGTCGTAACGATGCATTACATTACCACAAAGGCGATGAAATGTAATAAACGAATTACAGGCCTTTCGAATGGAGGCGTTATTCTTCGGGAAAGTGATATTTCCCGAGGGAGAAACGATAATAACACATATATCGCAATTTATTCTTGTTGCTGCCTACGAAAATGTAGATTCTACACATTCTACAATAATTGGTCAAAAACAAACGAACAACTAAACATGTAACAACAAATCTTTCCTGTTTATAATATCGGGTGTATGGGACAGCTTGGCCAAAACTGAAACAGTAGCTTCAGACCATGATTTATGATTGAAAATAGCTGGAATTTTCCTCAGGAAAATTTTCTAATTTTCCGACTTTTTTTCCACTTAATCTGTGATGTATTGATAACTTCGGAAAAAAGTCGGAAAATTAGAAAATTTTCCTGAGGAAAATTCCAGCTATTTTCAATCATAAATCATGGTCTGAAGCTACTGTTTCAGTTTTGGCCAAGCTGTCCCATACACCCATAGTATAGGGATTAAAATTAATATAAATATATGTTAATGAAACTCAGATTTTTCTTTTATGGTGAATATGGGTCATATTAAATTGTTTGACCTAAAATATAAATTTGTTTTTTTTTTACCTTTGAGTGGAGTTTTCAGCGCCATTTTGTCGAGTTCGGTTCGGTGTCTATTTTAATTATTTGCAAATTGATTCATAGTGGATATTGTGTCTTAAAACTGTTGCAGTTTTGTGGTACAAGTATGTGCAACTGAAATAGGCGCGATCTTGGTTGTTTGAAGCTGAAACTTTTATTGTAGTGGTGGCTACCTCGGCAAAACTTACCGAGTAACTGTCTTGATATATTTGGTGCCAAATGCTCCAAGCAGCATTGGAATGCAATGCACCCGCATTCTTATGTAAACTGAAATAATACCTACCAATGAACTATTCAACACTTGACACTGGCAAAAATTACTTCCAAGAGGAAAGTAGATTGCCAAAACAAAAATAAGAAGAAGACATTCGTGTGAAAAACATTCTAATATCATTGCTTGTAGTGGATTCTTTGGCCCGAATTTTATAGCTACGGAAACGCCACTCAAAAACAAGTTTACGTCTTCGCTATATGACTGAAATATTATATGCAAATATGACCATTTTCTCCGCCTCCTAACTCATAACCATGGGATGGAGACGCTACATCGTCAATAGATGCTTTATGTTTTAAAGAAAATAAACAAAAACACAAACATGAACAAACGTGCAAATGTGTTAACATTATATTTTATTATTAAGTTCGTACTTATACACGGTTAATTTTTAACTATATCTAAAAATGAAATGGGGATTTCAGATCACGTAAATTAACAACTTTTACTATGGGTCCAACCACGAAATCACGAAAAAAATCAGCTGTTCCATAGAAAAGTACAACATCGACTCGATTATAATGTATGGAACAGCTGATTTTTTTTTTCGCGATTTAGTGGTTGGCCCCATAGTAAAAGTTATTCATTTACGTGGTCTGAAATCTCCATTTCATTTATAGATATACTTAAAAATTAACCGTGTATTTTATTCTGTTGTTTCCATAAATAAATAAAACAAGTATTATGTACAGTAAAAAAATCTCTTCGTATATTTTTTTAATCATAACGGGGTAGTGCTTGGCCTCACCTGATGTTCAGTGATGATAAGGCCGGAGGTGGAAGCGCACTACTCCCGGAATCCTTATCACTGAGGAACTGGCTATCTTACCTCTAGCTGCCGGAACACAACAATTTCAAAAATTGTTGTTACAGCGTCAGCTTAGGTAAGATGGTGGTAGCTAGCCCGGTTGACTTGAAATAAACCCAAATAATTTATTAATAGTCGTTTTTCGACCCATAGTTTCTTTGGCAAAAATGGTTAAGTTTAATTGGTAGAACACTCAAGTTAATTCAATAATTTGAGGCCTTTATTAAAATGACATCTAAAAATCCAGTTAAACTAAATAGCTTCAACATAAATTTCTGCTCAACGAAAACAACTGGTATCGGGACAGAAATCGATTTAACAAGATTTGTTGACACGCGATTATACTCGCAAATAGGCCTATACCGATGCATGTCAATGATAGCTCGCCCCGTGTTTGCATAATCCGACTGAGTTGTAATCGTATGGAATATTCATTTTAAATATTTTTAACAAATAATGTAAGTACTTATAATCGCACTAAAGCTTTTAATGGATTCGTACGTAGCCTAGGGGGGCGGAATTTTTCGCATAATGTCGAATGTCCTAAAGTCGTTTGTCATACATCAATTGGCATAATCATCGAATAGCATAACACTCATGTGACATAATTTTTCCTTCGCATAACTTTTAAGTAGCATTACTGTCTAAAGGCATATTATTATGAAGCATAACAAATTAAATCCCTAATTTCTTTCGTCATTTTAGGCAGTCCCAAAATCCCTTAGCATAATTTTATTTGCCATAACTATAGAAAAACCTAATTTTATTTGGCATATTATACGTAGTCGTAAAATTTTTGACCATAATTTTACGTGTCATAATTAATTAATTCTCTAATTTTGTATGGCATAAATTATTTAGTCCTAAATCTAATTAATTAAATTGAATTATCACCCAGATTCGAATTAGCACAATCCTAGCTGAGGAGCAAGTGGTGACCGAAAATCATCCGCGACGATAAGCTCGCGTGGGACCGCCAGAGCCCCGCAGTGCCAGAGCCGTGACAGAAACCATCACCAGCGAGCGGAACTCCACAATGCTTGCATGCATGCTGCATGCCTTCTTGCATGCTGCATGCTTGCTTGCATGCTGCATGTCTGCTTGCGTGCTGCATGCTTGCTTAATAATCATTTACATGGTTAAAAAAATAAAACTTTAAAAAAAATATTCGTAATTCTATTATTCCTTGTGATTATTATGCTATACATTAATTATGCTTTAAACAAAATATGCGTTAAGATATTATTCGTTGTGATCATTATGCTTTACATATGTCATGCTTTTAAAAATTCTGCTTAAAGCTATTCTGCGTTTCAAAATTTTTGCCTTTTTATACTTATTATGACAAACAATTTTAGCCCACACTATATTATGACTATTAAAATTATGCGTCGCGATAATATGCAACATGATGATTATTGGTATTAAAATTATGCAACATGATATTATGACAATAAATGTTATGCTTAAAATTACGGAGCCGTAGCCTAGTGTGGCACGAAATTCTTCTAAAATAAAGAAGTCTTCATTCAAATCAAGTCGTTTTTTTTTTCAATTATAATGGTTAATATTAATTGAAACCCGATTAATAACTAGACCTTATATTTATGGCTAAGTTCCTTGCCACAATAAATTACAGTTCATTTTAAATTCAGATGATAAAGTCCATATCTCTAGGGTTTAGTCTTGAAATCCCAATTTTGTCCCTAAAGATAGCAGTTGGAGGCCTCTCAAAATAGAATTTCTTGCGGCTAATTGCTCAAATGGGCTAAGTTAAAAGATTATAATTAAACCTCACGATTCGTCAAGTAGACCATCCGTCTAGCAAAAACTCTCGACCAAGATTAATTAGATTAAAAGGTTTAAAAGATTTTTCGAGAATGCCAGCTTGAAGCTAAAGTCCACAGATTTTGTATCAAATTTGAATTCCCTTATCACAAAGTAAGCGATATATAAACTTAGCGATATAAAAACTATTCTTTTCTGCGTTTCAAAAGTAATTATTTTGTTTATATTATATATAAAAACCCGTTGGAAACTATCATTTTTACAAAAGCACAACAGCTATCATGATATATGATGATCTTAGTGGGCGTCCGTTACTATCATCATAATCCATTTTTTCAACACACTTGCTCGTAAAGTGAGCCCTAATACATCGCATTTAGGGCCATAAACCGAGCTATAACAAACGCGTGTAGTAATATATAAACTATAGGTTGTTATAGAATTGTCCCTACAAAGTTAAATTAGTATCTTACTGCAAGTTCTATGCAAGTAAACAGAGCATTCCCAATTTAACCGGGTAATACAGTTATTTTTTTTTGTAACAACAGAGAGGTTTGATGCCGCTGAAAATTCATATTTATTTTTAAAATAAATAATTGTGTAAGTCCTTAATTAATTCAAACAAATATATATTATTATAAAATTATTCATAATTCACAATATTATGTTATAAAATATTAAAATATTTGCATTTTATCACTGAAAATTTTAGTTTTGAAGTAGGCTGTATGCTCACTCACCCCTTTGTTCGCAAAATATTCTTGCATTGGGCGTGTGAAAAAAATCTTACGCGCCTTTTCCCATAATTGACATATTTTCTTTTTGTCGTATTTGTTGCTGTGTGGTAAATTACTTTGTATTTTCCTCGCAAATGTGTTGAAAAACGTCGTATGAAACTCGTGAGCTTTTACTCATTGCACACTCGGCTGAGTTACGCCCTCGCCTGCGGCTCGGGCTGCAACCCACAGCCTTGTGTGCAATGAGCAACCTAAGCTAACTTGTCTCATAATGTACTATAATGTCCCTATTGCTGGGACACATGCCTTTTTAGGGTCCCGTAGTTCAATGGCAAAAAACGGAACTCTTATAGATTCGTCATGTCTGTCTATCTGTCTGTCTGTCCTTCTTATGTCACAGCTACTTTATTCAGTTGATACTTAGTAGGTATGTTCGATGTATTCTAAACCGCTTTACAATTTTCGACACAAAAATAAAAAAAAGATTAAGGGGAGAGGATATAAGTGAAAGCAAACATTCCCTCACTTTTTAAAATAAGTAAAAACGGCTTTAAAAGATTTTTGATAAATCACCTTTCTCAGCCGGGAATGGAACGGGCTACAATCCATAAAACCTCCAACCCCTCCAACTACCGATTTTTTTCCACCCTGTATGGGGTAAAACCGGATAGATGTCCTACTTTTTGAAATATTTTTGAAACCCTCCTAATTTAAAAAGTATTCATTGTCAATATGAATAATTTCTATGAATGTAAGCTAGCTTAACCATTTACGTTGAATCATAGATATTTATTTTTAACCTATCAATAACAGATTTTGCAGAATTTAGCTTTTAGTAAAACCCTTTTTTTGAGGATAGACGCCTAACCCTATGGATAGTTGCCCCACCATGAAAATACTAAGAAGGATTGATGCCTGTAGTGCGGGATAGTGTAAATAAAAACCCAACCAAATTTATTGAGGTCATTCTACTCATAAAACAGCAATATATACCTAAATACATAAAAATGTAACATAAAATTATAAATAATTAAAAAATATACACAGGCATCATATATGCGTATACATGGTGTATGGAGGGATAGATGCCTTAAAAGCACCTATACCTCGAAGCTACAATCAGTAAAGAATCCAAATATAAATATATGTTAATAAATAAAAAATATCACTAAACACAAAATATAATTATAAATATATACTGAAACCATATATGGGTATATATGGTGTATGAAGGGATAAATGCCCCTTAGGGCACCTATACATGCCTATACCTCGAAAAAATCAGGATGTGTAAATTTCGTGTCCGTGAAGTTTGCCGCGGAGATTTTTGCACACACGAGCGAAACGCATCCACGCCGTATGCCAGCCCTTGGGCAAAAAGGTGCAGGGTGACTATGGCTCCTACTTATACCATTCATTCTTAGTTGCGAGGAGTCACTATCAGAATACCCACATTGTAAAATGACAATATAGCCCAACATCTTGATATTGAAACGCAATAGTTACTAAATAGACATGAACGCTAAACGCCTTAGTAGCAAAACTTCTGGATTTAAAATGTTGTAATTCAAAATACGCTAGTAGCAAATAGTCTTTATATTAAAATGCCATAGTTACTAAATAGACATGAGCGTTGAATGATATAGTAGCAAAACGTCTGAATATTTAAATGCCATAGTTACTAAATGACCTCTTTGAAGAACAAAAAAAGAGAAAAAATATATTGCTTTTCACAGAAAATATAGGTGGAAAATCACAAAAGAACAAGAAAATATATATACAGTGCCTTTGGTCTTGAACTAGCGATAATTTAAAGGCGTGTAATACACCTAATTTTATCGACAAAAACACCCACATGTTGGGGTCTATCCCCACTCCTGTTGGAATGGCCGCCATTTTAAATTTGACTTTTTATTTTAGATGACCCTGCAGAAAAATATTAATTTCTCCGGATTTAGAAGTCATACAGTTATAACAAAAATATTGTTTGAAAGCTAATAATATCACCTAGTAATTTAAAAATAAAATTTTTAAATTTTTGATTTAAATACGTCAAAAAAAATTTGAAATAAAATTTTATACGAAATTTGTGCGATTTTTTTGAGTTTTTATTACATTTCTCAAAAACTAGGACATTAATGTCCATTTTTTTTTTGCACTATTCAAATACACAGGAATATTATCTACAAAACGGTTTTAAAATTTATTGCTCTATGTTGCATATTTTGAGAGTTATTTTTGTTTGAACTATGACCCTTACGTCACCAAAAAATGATTATTTTCGAAAATGGACATAATTACAAGCATTTTGAACATATTTTAAATTAGGTAAATAATATTATCTGAATACTAATTTAATCAAATGACAAAATCTAGTTTTTAGGAATTTGGATTTTTTTTATTTTCGTAAATAACCATTTAGTACTTGTAAGGGTCATATTCAAACATCAATAACTCTCGAAATATGCAACATAGAGCAATAAATTTTCAAGTCGTTCTGTAGATAATATCCCTATGTATTTGAATAATGCAAAAAAAGTGAACATTAACGTCCTAGTTTTTGAAAAATGTTATAAAAAGTCAAAAAAATTGCACAAATTTCGTATAAAATTTTATTTCAGTAATTTTTATGACGTATTTAAACCAAAAATTTAAATATTTTATTTTTTAAATTGATAGATGATATTATTAGCTTTTGAACAGTATTTTTGTTATAACTGTAAGACTTCTAAATCCGGAGAAATTAATATTTTTCTGCAGGGTCATCTAAAATAAAAAGTCAAATTTAAAATGGCGGCCATTCCAACAGGAGTAGGGATAGACCCCAACATGTGGGTGTTTTTATCGATAAAATTAGGTGTATTAAACGCCTTTAAATTATCGCTAGTTCAAGATCAAAGGCACTGTATATTATTTTTGACTCTCTTTAAAGCACGCAAGAGAAGCTATTTGGTATACTTTTTATCGCTTAAACCAAGGGTGGCCAACCCGCGGCCCGCCGTCTGTTACCTTGTGGCCCGCGGAACCGAGCAAATTTTTTTAAAGTAAAAATCAATAATACTAAAATTACCTTATCATACCTACTATAAAAAAAACAAACACTTCTTCTCTCACATAGTAGTAGTGCGGCCCGGGGTAAAATTCTACTTCCTAATTTTGGCCCAAGTGTCGAAAAGGTTGGCCACCCTTGACTTAAACAATATTTTCTAGCCTGTCTTTTAGTTTTATAAATATTTTTGGCTATCCCATTCTGTATTTTTTCAATACAGTTGCTCGAAAATGTGAGCTTACGATGACAGTCCAGCGTGCGGTAAGTTGATTTTATAACATATTTGCTCGTAAAGGGTCTCTTATTACACCAATTTCAATATCGTATTGTATCTCATTACGAACTTGTGCGGTAATGTAAAGTAAAACGCACGGTTTCCTTGATAAAGCGTGCGTTTTACTTTACATTACCGCACGGTTTATCAAGATGCTTCGTCTAAAACGAACGGTACTTTTTTAAATCTTACCAAAGAGTTTTTATGTCAGAAAAGAGGTCAACATTTTATGAATAAAATTAACTTTGGGAGATAAAATATAATAAATAAACATTTAATTATTTAATTTAATTAATGTTGACAATAAATTACAACCATTTATCTGTAACAAAAACACATAAATATTAATTTACTTTATTAGTAATACTGGCTGTTTTTTATGCCTTTGCCTTAAAAAAGCGCTGATGCGCGCGCATTGCTAATTTATTTTTTTTTGCTGTATTGTTTTTATTTGAAAATGTCGTCAAGTAGTGATGAATTTATGAATTCAACACCGCCAGAAGTCTCAGAGGCAGCGAAAAAGGCTATTCTAAGCCTCTTGTCCGAAAAATTGACCGATAAGATACTTACAAGCGTATCAAAATTTAATCATATGGAAAACAAGCAAAGGTGCAAAGTCCGAGTTTTATTTATTTCCTCGCAAATATGTTATAAAACGTCGTATGACATACGTGCGCTTTGATAATTACAGCCTCTGCTTTCTTCTAACCCTCGCCTACGGCTCGGGCTAGCAATATCGCCTCGGCTGTAATTTTCAACTTACCGCACTTATATCATAATGTACTATTACCGCACGCCGTGCGTTTTTGTTTACGGATTAGAACAGCGTGCGGTAAGATGAATTTACCGCACGCTCGCGCCGTGCGATTTTGTTTACGTACGTTTTTTTTTAATTACTACTAGCTTCCGGCCGCGATTTCATCCGAGTGGACAGTAGAAAAATATAGGGACCAGTTTAAAATGACCTCTTTAGTGTATGAAAAGCTAGTACTACGGAGAGTTCAAGCTGTTTCCCTAGTTCCACCCACCTGAATTTGATGAAACATAGCTTAGATTTTAAGTTGGACCTCAATCTACTAAACTGTGAAAAGCCCATCAAAATTCTTTTAGCGGTTTTTGCGTTATTCGCGCATAAATATTTAGAATTTACAGTTTTATTAAATGTTGTAGATTACAATTTCAGTAGTACCTATAATGTTTTTCTCGCAAATGTATTGAAAAACGTAGTATGGCACACGGTTGTTAAGGTTTTTTAAAACTCGTGACGATTATAAACCCTCGCCTGCGGCTCGGGCTTATAAAACGTCGACTCGTTTTAAAAACCTCCTTACCAACCTTGTATCATAAACTACTATTGTCATCCAACTAATTTGACTTCCGGCTAATAAGATATTTTAAACATACGGACTTTTGCAATTCCAGACGTTTTGCTACTAGCTCATTCTGCTTTTATGTCGTCCGGCTGAGTGGACTCTCTGCTGACTGGGTATTCTGCTTTTATGTCGTGTAGCTGAATTGTCTTTCAGCTATCTTGGTATCCTGCTTTCATGTCATCCAACGTAAATGGTCTTTCAGCGAAAAGGTCATACTGATAGAGAGGGTAGTATATTTTGTATTTTGTGTGGTGTAATTGTCTCAAATAAATGTTATTTCTTTCTTTCCTTTCGAAGTCGAGATATTTTTGGTCACCATTCCATGAACATAACCGACCGACACGGATGTTGGTTAACTAGCAGCTAAATACTTGAAACCTTAACGATATAAAATTCCATACTAATTACATCACTCACATGGTACCCTCTCTAGCAAATCACGTGTAACGGTTATTGCCGAAGTTCCCTCACAACTGTGAGGTAATCAATCGACGTGTATTTATTTTATTTCGCCCGCTTCGGGAAAGTTGGGAACCCAAGAGTCCCTAACTAACTTTTACGAGGGATAATAAGGTACCGTAGTCAATTAGTCTTGGGTACCTTATTATTGTTGGTGGAAAATTGAAAATGCTTATACACATGAGTTTATGTTGAATACATTTATGGAACCTTCTTAAGGGGCCGCACAACGTCAAATACACATTTTTGAACAATGATTTACACAGTATTTACTTTGAAGTAAAACACTTTTTACGGATTTCAGCGCGTATATTGGTTTATTCATTGATGGTTTTTGGGTTTCCCGACATTTCGACACCTTTCCAGGGGCCGTGGTCACGGGACGACAAAATCAAAAAAGCTATTCATATTTTTATGAAATTTATCTTCGTTCTGATTTAAAAAAGGCTATAAAATAATTTAATAAACTTGTATGCATTTTTATAAAGTTTTGAGCGGGTAATTTCATAAAACTATTAACAGCCTTTTTGTTTCAGTCGTTCGGTGACCACGACCCCAGGAAAGTTGTCAAAACATCGAAAAACCCAAAAACCAACAAATCAAAACATACGCGCTGTAATCCGTTAAAAGTTATATAGTTCTAACTAGCAGCCGCCCGCGGTTTCACCCGCGTGGTTCCCGTTCCCGTGGGAATATCTGGATAAAAAGTATCCTATGTTTTAATCTAGGCTATCTACTATCTGTGTGCCAAATTCCAACCAAATCCGTTCAGTAGTTTTTGCATGATTGAGGAACAAACATCCAAATATCCAAACCCACAAACTTTCACATTTATAATATTAGTAGGATGAACTGAACGCGCTGAAGCCTTAGAACAGTATTACTTGACTTTACGGTCGCAAAAAAAATCATGTGAAAAGTAGATTATAAGTACGCAGTTATATTAAAATCGTGAAGTGTCCTCCAATTTTGTAGTTTAAGTTAAACATCTTTAATACAAATAAAGTGGACTAAAAACCGTGCTACCTAAACTGGTTTTTGGTTTTTAAATAGATTTTCAATATTTACAAAACACTAGTGAAAAATTATATTTACTCTATTTATTATTTATAATATATTATTGATAATTTATTTTCCAATCTGAAGCACAAATCTATTCACATCGTCAATCAAAATATGTAACTCGCTCGCGCCAAGCTCATTTCAAATACAAAATAAATAGATTTTTATTTACTACGTTTGAAGTTTTAGGCATCTAATGTAGGTAATACAACAACTAGGTAGTTGATCGGTTTAGTTGATCGGAATGGAAAAAGGGACATTATTTTACTTGAACTAACAAAAACCTCGTAAAGATGATATCGTTATGATATACGGTGCACTGTCGCGAAGACTTTGTGGAGCTAATGATAAATACCACTATATGTTACTCGCATCTTCCGGTACCCATTTTGTTATAAAATATCCCACATTCATGAAAAAACCGGTCAAGTGCAAGTCGGACTCGCGCACGATGGGTTCCGTACCAAAAAACGGCAAACAAATTACGTTTGTTGTATGGGAGCCCCCCTTAAATATTTATTTTATTCTGTTTTTAGTATTTGTTGTTATAGCGGCAACAGAAATACATAATCTGTGAAAATTTCAACTGTCTAGCTATCACGGTTCATGGGATACAGCCTGGTGACAGACAGACAGACAGACAGCGGAGTCTTAGTAATAGGGTCCCGTTTTTACCCTTTGGGTACGGAACCCTAAAAACAGTAATAATTTTGATCATTCCTTACATTATGTCACTCGGGACTCGGGAATTGAATACAACCAAAGAAATTATACACTTCAAAAATACAGCTGCATTTTATAACAGGACCATACGCCAGACGTGTCAGTTACCGTAGCACGAACATCAATCGGGAAAAAACGTGTGTAAAAAAAATCAGTAGAGTAATTTTGTATGGAGAGTACAGCGCCATCTACCGTCAGAACATACCGAT
Organism: Agriphila geniculea; assembly: GCA_943789525.1. Taxonomy (NCBI): domain Eukaryota; kingdom Metazoa; phylum Arthropoda; class Insecta; order Lepidoptera; family Crambidae; genus Agriphila; species Agriphila geniculea. The sequence continues at coordinate 597,294 of OX038879.1, read as the reverse complement.
CCACTGGAAGATTTTCCGCTTGAATGCTTTTAGGAGAAAAATTGCTTTTCTTTTTCCAGAAAATTGATTTATTTTATTACTGGAGGACAAAAATGCAAACGTAGTGAGTGTAAAAGTAAATAATAAATAAAAATCTTTATTCAGTCTGTGATATTATAAAAACTGAGTTAAGTAAGTTGAGTTAGGAGATCCGATTCTTCCATAACGATTATGGTATAAATATTTCTCAAAAAGGTACAATTTCAAGGCCACATAAAGCATAATTATTGCCAGAATTCAGTATCTTTACATACCACAACTACTAAACCACCCACAGTAAGTGCCTATAGAACACGTAAGACACCCGCAGTACGAAATATACTATGCTTTATGCTAACAAACTTCCGCTAACACACAGAGTAAATAAACACCATTTCAGTATGCAAACGTTAGCTCGAAATTAGTTATTTACAACAATTCAATTTCGAGAAGTACCTAGTTAGATGTTATTATGATTATATTCTTGTCAGCTTCTTATATTTTTTTTTTGTCTGTAATAAGATGGATAGTATTTTAATAAAATTCATAACAAATATAATTTATTTTAATTCCTAGAAAAAGTATTTAAAAAAATTAGTATACAATGAAATTTATTTATTTATAATTCGATAAAATATAACTTTTTGGTGTTCAGTAGGTAAAATCGTTTTAAATTCAAAAAAGTACTGCCAGATAGTTACTGCTTTTTTAGAGATTATTCAGAATTAAAAAAGAACCTACAGATATTTTTACTAAAACATAAGCTTACTACCTATCAGTAAAGCAAAAAGAATGTGACCTACTGAGTTCTTTGCAGCTATGTACGGTATGGCGGAAATTTCCTTGAAAGTGGCAAATAACCGTACAATGAATTGCAAAAATTTGTTCCGTATAAGGCAGAATTAAAGTTAAAAGCTATCTCAAAATTTCGATTATAAATTTTGAGGCTTCAGCAATTCAAATCACATTAGGAATTTTATAGTAGTTTAATTTTAAAATCATGTTGGTGAAATACAATTTTTCTCTAAAAATAAACTTTTTACGTACTTTTTAGCTTAAACCCAAAATAAGACAAATTTACGAAACAAATCGAACACTAATAACTTGCTTATAAATATGATCAACTTCTTAAAGAATTTGTACCTACGCAAAAACTTGGCTTTAACGTACTTAATCCTAATGTACAATTAACGTAAAAATAAAGTTCAAAAGGGCAGGGTGTGGCCGACACGGGCATCAATACCAGATGATGCCTCCCTACCTGTGGAGTCACTTGCCGCCTACAACCTGTTACGTCGCGGTACAACGCTCGCGGCCACCCCGCACGGCCGTGTCAAACACACCCCGTCCTGTCAAAAATACCCCGTTTACAAAATCTAAAATACCCTTTTTACAAAATCTACTGATACTCACCCGGCGCATAACCCGTAACGAGAACGAAGACGTCTTCATGTTCGTAATTTTTTTTCTAACACTCACAAATATTTAACACAACACTTATAAGCACTTATCAAGCACTAATATTATTATATAAAAGCTTTTATTAAAATATTTTTTTACAAAATATATGTTTTGCAAACGTCTGTTTTTTTGGTTTTGCTATGTAAATTAGTAGGTTGGTACGTCTAACCCGAACGGGCGACGCGGCGGACGGTATATACGCGACTGATTACTTACCCTAGTCGGAGGAACAGGGTGAAAAGGATATATACAACGAGAAAATGCCCAAACGGCTTATACGCGAAAGCCTGCGAGCGAAAACTCTTGTTAACCTTTCTAGCTAAGGTCCTTTTTTGACTGAATTTTTCATGGAACATTTGAAGGATTTCTAGCACCGTCCCGCTCTCGCTTTCGTCTGGTTGGACGGAACACAGATACAGGATGAATTGAATTTGAACCTTCACCAATAAACATTTCATCTCGAACGATTTTCAATACCATTTTCTTTGCGCCACGTTCATTACTGCGTTTTTATTATAGTTTTCTATCTCCTCCTTCGCTCTGCGTAATGGATGAAGATCTATTAGTATTAGTTTATTTCATTTTCAAGATAATAATTTAGAAACGTCTCAGGTTGTTTAACTTGGAAGAATTCTGCTATCAAGGCATTGAAAGGTTGAAGTTGGACTCTAAATTGAGTTAGCATCGAACGAACTGCAAAGAAAATTTAGAAAATTTTATTGAATATGTGCTAGCAATATACTTGTATTAATTACAACATAAGAGATAATTAAATTTCACCATTCGATAAACAGGTTTATTTGTGACCATTCGAATTTTAGGAAATAATTAAGTTCATCATTTTGAAATGGTTAGTTTGAACTAAAATAGCGTACACTACGATTAATCTAAAGGTTTAGATGCGAGTTTAATTATACAGAGTAAAATTAAGTTAATCTCTTAATATGATATGTAAATGTTTACAAAATGATATCTCATGTCGCGCCGTACAACTTAATTTTGTGTATTACTTAAAACTAACAATGTTAGTTATTTTCTGTGAAAGCTAAAAAAAATTGCTTCACAAAATTCAACTGAGTTTTATGTAAAACAGAGGACTCAGTTTCAGGCCCGAAAGTTACATTTAAAATTAACTTTCACAGAGAATTTGAAAATGGCGTTTTACACGTAATTTAGTTTTTAAATTAATTTAAAACTAATTCATTAGGTACAATTTTGTTTTTAACTGCTTGCTTCATTTATAATAAGGCGTTTTATTTTTTATTTATAAAAGTGCAAAGTTTCGCTTTCTTTTCCATAAAAATGCTCAATTGATAAATAATTGGTAGGTCAGGCGTACAATTTACTTCACTAATAAAATTAATTTTAAACATTATAAAATTTAAAAATAAGCTGGTGCTATAAATATTTACCTGTTTTCTTATGTGCATACCTGCGTAAGTAGATACACTTTGTTAAAAAAACCTGTGACAGCTTCAAGAAATCAGAAAGTTACAGGGTTAGGTTAAGAAAATCCTCTGTCAGTAATGCTTATAGTTTACTGTGGCATTTCCGTAGTAAACTAGGTAAGTATACGATTGAATAAATTCAAAATTACTTTGAAAACTTAACGCGTTATGATATTTAAATATATTTACATAGGTGTATTCAGTGCAGAGCCAGAACTTTATGAAAGCTCAAGGAAAAACAATAACTTGACGATCGTTATTGTAAAAATGTGATAGAATTTGCCTATCAAGGTTTGTATATTGTATATTCTTTATTGCACTGATAATAATTGTTACATAAGTCATTATGATAATTGGGATGTTGACTAATGAATAAAATAACGAAATACTAATAAAAATCGTAAACATATTAAACTTTTAGAGTAGCTTGTATAACTCTTGGTTTTATAAATTGCATATTATTTGTTTTATGACCCTTCAAAGTTGGGTGGACAAGTCCTTTGTAAAGTATAAAATTTATTAAAATAAATGATACCTTTAATTAGGTCGTAAAATGTATAGCAAATTTGTCTAAGAAACCATTTTGATAAACACAATATTTAATATAGCTGCCGAACAAATTTCCTACGCGTTGCATACAAACTACTGAGGCGTGACGTCATAACTCAGTAGCCGTTAGTATGGAGCGTTTTTGGGCGAGTCCATTTGTGTGCATTTCACACTGTGATATCTCGGGCAGTTTTCAAGCTAGCGAAATAATTATTTTACCAATGTTTCTTTTTTTGAGAGGTAATTTATGTAACATAAAATAAAAAAAGTTGTCAACATCCCAATTGTAAGCAAAGGTGGACTTATCTCTAAAGAGATCTCTTCCAGCCAACCTAAGAGGTGTCAGAGATTTATAGTAAGGGTTTGCTAGTTACTCTGTTTGCTCTTTGCAAAATTATAAGTATTTCCATTAAAATATTACTTTACTAGCGACCGCCCGCGATTTCTTCTGCGTGAAAAGATTTTTTTTGCTATCCTTCGGGAACAGTACCTTTTTCTGGTTAAAAGGTATATCCTTTTCTGTACCTTTGAGAACGTGTATGCAAAATTTCATGATGAACGGTTGAGTAGTTAAGACGTAAAGGCGTAACAAACAAATAAATATACTGACTTTCGCATTTATAACTAAAAAAACCGGTCAAGAGCGAGTCGGACTCGCGCACCGAGGGTTCCGTACCATCATTTGCACCATCAAACCACACTGCAGAATAGAACAATAAAATTAGTATTGCAGTTCTAGACCGATAGTGGAACTAATGTTAACTTTTTTAGAAATTTGATAATTTCTAAAAAAGTGTGCTATATTGAGACATCGTTTTATTTTTCCTGTAATCTTTATATAAACTGCTATCACATAGAATTATTTCAGATTTTTCTCTTTGCAAACTTCGGAGATAAGGAAGGGAGCCGGTATTTTTTTTTACATTTTTCATTATAAGTCAAAAACTATGCGGCCTAAAACAAAAAGAAAAAATGATTGAAAACGTAGTGATATGATACCCCACATGCCCTAGTAGTCCCACTTCAAATTTTTAAGACCCCTTTTCAGTCCCTGTTGTAAAAAAGATATTTATTTTTCTTATTTATTTCTTATTTGCAAAATAGTTGGGCAAATGTCATCTTAAAATATTCCAAATTTCAAGTTGATACCATTAGTAGTTCTCGAGATATCCAGCTCTGACAGACAGACTGACAGACTGAGTCACACCATAAGGGTTCCTTTTTTACCATTTTGGTACGGAACCCTAAAAAGGAATTAAAGATAAGGATAATATTAGAAAATAACTTTTAGAAATTGAATCCTGTTTGAAAGTTAATACAAACTATTCCCTTAAAGGAAAATTTAGTATTTCTGGCATTTAGTTGATTTCTCATAGCGAAGTGAATAATGAATTCACAAAAAAGTTACCCAACTAATTCAGCCCGCGCTCTCAGCAACAGTTGTGGCGTCTGTCCAATTTGTGAACTTGCAGACACAACTTCTGTATTTATTGTTCTCTCACTGAATAGTTCCTTGTTTCTCCTATGAAAATACAGGTATTCCGTAATACAGGTGCTTAGTTTTCTAGTTTTGTTAGAGCGAATGTCCACAGACGGAGGTGAAGATTTTTATGGCGAAAATTCTGTATGGATGGTGCTACCAACATTTTCGCTTGAAGTTATTCTAATGTTATACCTGTACTATTTTTTTTACTTAATCAATTAAATGTATTTTAATATCAAGTCCAAGACGCAAATGGGCTGGGCGATATCAAACAGTGGACTTGTTATTGTCAGTTAAAAGGTGGTGCATACAATATCGTAGATACAGTAAAGTTTAAAATTTAAATTCATAAATTTAAATAGGATAAAAATAAATAGAAGTCATTAGCCTAACTGATATATATTATTACTTTATCTACACTCACAACGTAATGTTCCAATTATATGATTTCAAAAAAGATTGTATAAACACGTACTTTATTTTCGAAATTAAAAAATAGTACATTACGATATTAGTGCGTTAAGATGGTTATAACATGCGAGGCGGAATTTCAGCCCGAGCCGAAGGCGAGGGTGTAATTGAGCCGAGCATGTTATAACCAATACGCACGTATATCGTACGACGTTTTTTAACACATTTGCGAGGAAACAGAAAAAAAAATACGCCAAAACTACATTTTCGGAAAATGACTTGGCATTTTTCATGTTTTTCCACTTCAAGAAATTTTCATACGTGTTATGTATCTGTCCTTGGATATTGACGGCAGCAAGCTGTCGCATGCGGTTCGCGCTTCTGTTAGTATATCCGGTGGAGTTGAAGTAATATATTGCTCATCTTCATTATTGAAAGTTGTCATTTTTAGATATTCACAATACAAGTACAAAGAAAAGAAAATTTGAGAAAAATGGCGCGAGGATTATTTTCTGCCGTGGCTGCGTGAAAATGTTGGCAAAGACGCTAGAGCATGCAGCCAAGTTTTTAAATTACCGAATAAACTGTTTTTTTTTTATTTTAAATAAACTCAATCTGTGAATGCACACTGTCTACTGACTGGCGCCGCGCGGCGATTAGTTCGAAATTTGAATAGCAACAGCGCGCTGCTCACTAGCTGGAGTCGTGCGGCGGCGATCAGTTCCATATTTGAAATGGCAAATAATACTGTTATGGAATTTGTATGGACTATAACTTAACTATTTGCTTTGGTAACACACGTGTTTTTTATGACCCGCTTTACATATTTAAAACCGGTGGAATTACATCAGCTTTACGACCAAAGGTGTTAAAAAACTCATTACAGTGCAGTCACCTGCATTACTGCATCATAAAATAACTTTTTAAAAATTTTACAGCAAACTTTTACTTTTTAATTTATTGGTGCGTATGGGCTTATTGTAATATCTATGGTCTGTGGTGCGGGGCACGTCATTTTTAACGCAAAACAAAAAAGTAATGGTTTCCATTTTCAGTTTTTGTTGTAGGTTCTGAATTTCGTAGGATTTTTTTTATTCTTGCTTTAAAATATCTGATAACAGTGAATGTAACAAAAAATTAACTCCGCCCGACATTTTAGATGCAGCACGGAAATTGTTCTTATACATATCAAGGTAGTACGGTAATATCAGCAAAGTCTCTCTCTCTTTTTAACCGACTTCAAAAAACAAAAAAGGAGGTTCTCAGTTTGACCTGTATGTATGTGTGTATGTATGTTTGTCCGCGATTGTCTCGCGTTTGGCTGAACCGATTTTGATGCGGTTTTCAGAAAAGTATTTGTTACACTTAGGAGAAGGTTTTAGTTTTTTAACTGACTTCAAAAAAAAAAAGGTTCTGAGTTTCATTCGTATTATGTAGGTATGTTTGTCCGCGATTATCTCGCGTTTGGCTGAACCGATTTTGACACAGTTTTCAGAAAAGTATTTGTTATACTTAGGAAAAGGTTTTAGTATTTTAACCGACTTCAAAAAAAGAGGGTTCTGAGTTTGACTCGTATGTATGTATGTTTGTCCGCGATTATCTCGCGTTTAGCTGAACCAATTTTGATGCGGTTTTCAGAAAAGTATTTGTTACACTTAGTACAAGGTTGTGGTATTATAACCGACTTCAAAAAAGGAGGTTCTCTTCTCAGTTCGACCCGTATGCATAGTTGTCCGCGATTATCTCACGTTTGGCCTAACCGATTTTTCTATCTACCTAGATAAATTTTATCTAATACAGAAGGTACTTGCACTAAAAAGAAAAAAAGAAAAAATTGGTTTAAAAACAAAAAAACTGTTTTAAAAAACAAAAAACCGACTTCAAAACCCACTCTACCCCTAAAAAGCAATAAATAATATTTATAACATATTTGCTCGTAAAGGGTCTCTTATATTGTATTGTCAATATTGTTTTGTATCTCATTACGAACTTGTGCGGTAATGTAAAGTAAAACGCACGGTTTCCTTGATAAACCATGCGTTTTACTTTACATTACCGCACGGTTTATCAAGATGCTTCGTCTAAAACGAACGGTACTTTTTTAAATCTTAGCAAAGAGTTTTTATGTCAGAAAAGAGGTCAACATTTTATGAATAAAATTAACTTTGGGAGATAAAATATAATAAATAAACATTTAATTATTTAATTTAATTAATGTTGACAATAAATTACAACCATTTATCTGTAACAAAAACACAAAAATATTAATTTACTTTATTATTAATAATGGCTGTTTTTTATGCCTTTGCCTTAAAAAAAGCGCTGATGCGCGCGCATTGCTTATTTAATTTTTTTGCTGTATTGTTTTTATTTGAAAATGTCGTCAAGTAGTGTGATGAATTTATTAATTCAACACCGCCAGAAGTCTCAGAGGCAGCGAAAAAGGCTACTCTAAGCCTCTTGCCCGAAAAATTGACCGATAAGATACTTACAAGCGTATCAAAATTTAATCATATGGAAAACAAGCAAAGGTGCAAAGTCCGAGTTTTATTTATTTCCTCGCAAATATGTTATAAAACGTCGTATGACATACGTGCGCTTTGATAATTACCGCACTTATATCATAATGTACTATGAAATCACTAGATAGAGACACGCATTATCATTTTATAAAACACGTCTATTGAAGTCGGGTGGGGCTGGAGGACATCTTTTTTAGGGTTCCGTACCAAAATGGTAAAAAAGGAACCCTTATGGTGTGACTCAGTCTGTCTGTCTGTCTGTCTGTCTGTCACAGCTGGATATCTCGAGAACTACTAATGGTATCAACTTGAAATTTGGAATAGTTTAAGATGATATTTGTCCAACTATTTTGCAAAAAAGAAATCAATAAAAAAATAAATATCTTTTTTACAACAGGGACTGAAAAGGGGTCAGGGGAAAATTTAAAAAGCTTCCAAATGGTAGCAAAGATTGATGACCCACGAACGAGGTGCGAACGTGGTTGAAACAGTTATTTAGTGCCATGCCATGTGAATGAGTGCTCTTAAACTACACTTTTGAATAAATGACTAATCGATGACAGACCAATCTAGCTTAATTAGTCATGCTAGAATAAAAAAAAAATAAACTATCCAACTAGCAGAGGTCTGGAAAAGTATTTTGAAACTAAGAAATCGGACTATGGTCATGAAGACTACACTGGTGGAGGCTTAAGTTGTTTTTAGGGTTTCGTACCAAAATGGTAAAAAAGGAACCTTTATGGTGTGACTCAGTCTGTCTGTCTGTCTGTCTGTCACAGCTGGATATCTCGAGAACTACGAATGGTATCAACTTGAAATTTGGAATAGTTTAAGATGACATTTGCCCAACTATTTTGCAAATAAGAAATAAATAAGAAAAATAAATATCTTTTTTACAACAGGGACTGAAAAGGGGTCTTAAAAATTTGAAGTGGGACTACTAGGGCATGTGGGGTATCATATCACTACGTTTTCAATCATTTTTTCTTTTTGTTTTAGGCCGCATAGTTTTTGACTTATGATGAAAAATGTAAAAAAAAATACCGGCTCCCTTCCTTATCTCCGAAGTTTGCAAAGAGAAAAATCTGAAATAATTCTATGTGATAGCAGTTTATATAAAGATTACAGGAAAAATAAAACGATGTCTCAATATAGCACACTTTTTTAGAAATTATCAAATTTCTAAAAAAGTTAACATTAGTTCCACTATCGGTCAAGAGATGGCGCTGACCTAAAACTGCAATACTAATTTTATTATTATACTCTGCAGTGTGGTTTTATGGTACAATTATGATGGTACGGAACCCTCGGTGCGCGAGTCCGACTCGCTCTTGACCGGTTTTTTTTATTCTAATAGCCCCATGATAATGCGTATCTAGTGATTTCAATAATATTTATTGCTTTTTAGGGGTAGAGTGGGGTTTTGAAGTCGGTTTTTTTAAACAGTTTTTTTTGTTTTTAAAACAATTTTTAACTTTGATCTTTTATTTAAATAGTAGGTTCAATCCCAAATTGTATGAGTGTAGATAAAAAAGTGTATGAAACTGCACATAACTAGGTATTAATACACTCTTTATGTATCAGTTTCATAAACTACTATTAAAATCTTTTGGTAACAATAGATATTTTTTATACCACTTTACTGGCTTTTTTATGAGATTCAGCATCATGGCGTCTTTTTTATTACCCGACTGCAAAGAAAGGGTTATGTTTTTTTAATAATGTTCTTATTCGACTAGCGCCAGGCCCCAGTAAAAGTGTGCCCTTGTAATAAGTTTTTTAATGGTAACCCAAGAAGAGGGTGGCCAGTTTAATTAAATTTTTAATTAGCGGTGTCACAAAAAATACTTTCAAACTTTGGACCATCCTTGGCACGTAGGTAGTACTTACTTTTGGTTACGTAAATTACGCAACCCTAATTTCACTTCAAACTACAAGTTGGAGTAAGTTTTTCTTTTTCCTTCCAGTTACTTTACTACAACTTTTAAAATATGTACAAAATCGAAAGTGTAATATTGCGTCATGGAAAAGCAATCCACATGAGTAAATAAATCATAAAATTTCGTTTCAAACGGAAAATCATTAACCAAAAGCTTCTTTTTTACTTTTTTTCGCTAAATGGCAGATTCTGGAAACGGCAGGTTCTGTAAACGGCAGATTCTGTGAATTGCAGATTCTTTAAACGACAGATATTGTACAATCAGTCAGCAAAACCAAAAGTTTTTTTTAAACATTGTTTTTGACCAGAATTTATTTTAATATGTATAACGTTTTGAGGTTTATATTGGTGGTGTGGTGTAACCACCACACCACCAATATAAACCTCAAAATGGAGAAGGTTAACACCTTCTCCATGTTTATGAGATCCTGGTACTTTGGTGACGTATTGTTTGGGCATTAATTAATTAATTCCCAATTGGGTGACTGGAAATAATTAAATGGAAACTTAAATACTAAACCAGGCAGCAATTTATTTTTTGGGCGACAAAATAATTTAACGGGTCACAAACAGTAGATTATATACTTAAAACGGGCGACTACAATGTGAGTGACAATTAATCTAAATGGGTGACTAAAATACTGAGTGGGCAGCTATTATCATTTGTCATTTTTCTTGATAGAGCCTAATAAAAATATCTTTACAATTAGAATGATGTTTGGGACTGTACTTCTGCCATTTACAGAATCTGCCGTTTCCAGAATCTGCCATTTAGCGAAAAAAGGCTTTTTTAGAAACAAAACTTTTTTTTTGTTGGGTGTTTGGGTATCCCGACATGTCGACACCTTTCCAGGGGCCGTGGTCACGGGACGACTAAAGCAAAAAGGCTGCTCGAATTAACCAATATACCTACGTACTGTAGGTAATCCGTAATAGTACATTATGATATAAGTGCGGTACGTTGAAAATTACAGCCGAGGCGATATTGCTAGCCCGAGCCGTAGGCGAGGGCTACAAGAAAGCAGAGGCTGTAATTATCAAAGCGCACGTATGTCATACGACGTTTTATAACATATTTGCGAGGAAATAAATAAAATTCGGACTTTGCACCTTTGCTTGTTTTCCATATGATTAAATTTTCATACGCTTGTAACTAATCTTATCGGTCAATTTTTCGGGCAAGAGGCTTAGAGTAGCCTTTTTCGCTGCCTCTGAGACTTCTGGCGGTGTTGAATTAATAAATTCATCAGTACTTGACGACATTTTCAAATAATAACAATACAGCAAAAAAAATCAAATTAGCAATGCGCGCGCATCAGCGCTTTTTTAAGGCAAAGGCATAAAAACAGCCAGTATTACTGATAAAGTAAATTAATATTTTTGTGTTTTTGTTACAATAAATGGTTGTAATTTATTGTCAACATTAATTAAATTGAATAATTAAATGTTTATTTATTATATTTTATCTCCCAAAGTTAATTTTATCCATAAAATGTTGACCTCTTTTCTGACATAAAAACTCTTTGCTAAGATTTAAAAAAGTACCGTTCGTTTTGGACGAAGTATCTTAATAAACCGTGCGGTAATGTAAAGTAAAACGCACGGTTTATCAAGGAAACCGTGCGTTTTACTTTACATTACCGCACAAGTTCGTAATGAGATACAATACGATATTGAAATTGGTGTAATAAGCGACCTTTTACGAGCAAATATGTTATAAAAAGTGTTTTATTTCTAATGAACCTGTACGCGCGGAAGCTTTAGAAACTTCTTTTTTGTTTGCTTTAATAGTCAACAAATATTTTTTTATTTCATTTCCTAAATCATATTCTAAGTTTAACCCAAGCTAGGTATTAAGTATAACTTCAACTGAGTCTTATTGGCAAGTTATGAATTATGGATTTTCTATCGATTTCTAATAAGAGAATCTATAAATCTTGTCTTCGTTAATGGCGACGCGTCCTCGGAGCATTTGCATACGAATTGCTTGCTAACAGACGTCTAGTCTAGGAGTCCCTATGAGAAATGGTCAACTTATGTTAGTTTTTCCCATTCTGATATTAAAGTAAATTTCTAGGTAATGTACTGGTCATACAAATATACTGCTCAAAAGAAAATAGGGGCTATACTGGGTGTTACAATACAGCTCGCAATGCCGAATATGGTAGATAGGGGACCCACAAACTGAACAACTTTTACTATGGAACCAACTCTGAAATCGCGAAAATAATCTACGGTTTCATCCCAAAATTAATGACGATAATATCAAAATGTATGAAACAGCAGATTTTTTTTCGCGATTTCAGTGTTGGTCCCATAGTAGAAGTTGATCATCTTATTTTAATTCGACGACCTCCGTAGTCAAGTGGTTTGTATATAGTCCAATAAAACTAGCTTTATCTGGAAATAATTAATAAACTCGTTGTTTTTATTAGTTTATCGAATATTGATATTAAGTGTCAAATATTAATTAGATATGTGATGTAAGAAATCCGGGGTGGTAACCGTTTCATATAAAAATCATGAGATTTCGTACATTACCTAGCTTTTTTCCAAAAACAAAATAGTTAACCAAATACCTTGTTAGTATAATTTAATGGTGCATTAAAATGCTATCACATAATAGCAAAATTAAACTGAATCCAAATTCGCATGTTCGTTTTTTTTTTCACAGTATTCATCTGATCTCAATATCTAGATAAGCCAAAATGGTAACTATGATGCTTGTATCTTATTAAGCTATGATACGTCTTTTTAGACATTTTAGACAAAAATTAAACATTTATTTTTTACGTTTTAATAATAATGTATTTCTCAGTAGTTAATTTTTTTTCAGTTTTATGCTAAGTTTCTAAATGTGTAATTCCTTTTATTTTAACTATAACTAACACTAATTTATGACATAGAAAAAGAAAATTTCAGTTATCTTATTATGTCCCGATAAAGCTAGTTTTATTGGACTAACACCGGTTTTCAAGGTGTCACCATCTCGGGTTCGATCCCAGGCTAGGTCAATTTAGAAAATGAACTTTTAATATTGGCTCAGGTCTGGATGTCTGTAGTTCCACCGTTTGATTTCCATAACACAAGTGCTTTAGCTTACTTTAGAATCGGAGCAGTGTTTATGATATTGTCTAACGAACTAACAATAACTATTTTAAATTTCTATAAAAATAAGATAATTTATAGCCTGTCTAGTTCGTCTGGTCATTTAGTTCGTGACTGGCAGCATAACTGGCCTCGCCCGGCCTTTATGCAAATGATCACAGGGTGGCTTATTGACACCATTAACTAATTATGTTTTTATGTGCAATGATGGAGAACCATATTATAATTTAGACTGTTGTTATTACCATCTTTAGCCCATTTGTGGAGATAACTATAATAATCACTTCTTTAAAAAAATAAATTTAATAAATATTAAAAACACGACTGCTCTGCCAAAAACGAACTAAAAAGTTAAACAACAAGTGTCATTGCAGTCGGGGGAACTTATTATGGAAAAAAAGTTGATGAAAGAGGTCCCCCGACTGAGAATGAGATTACGTCGATAGTTTGAAGAAAATATTTTTCGGATAAGATCTACCTAAATAAATGGTCGTAAAATTTGTAATGGTCGTGTATGGGATTAATCGGATGTGTATAAACTATCAAACACACAATACCGTCAGAACCTAGGCGTTTTGCTTCGTAGACATTTTGATTTTTAGGCAGCAGCGTGGTCAGGAAAGCATATACTTTGTATGTGAACACTATTGTTTGAGATTTATAGGCAGATTTATAGGATGGCACTGCACTTAGTTTAAAACACAACAATTTTTAAATTTATAAAAAAAGGCGTGGCACGCATGTTACATTTTTTCTTAGGAGACGATCACCATAGAAAAAAATTACTCTAGACGATCACAGTCTTGAAAACCTCATGTCAAAATGAAGTGTCAAACCAAGTCAAACCACAGAGTAAGTTGGTATGAAAATTTGGCCCTGACCTGCATATATTTACACTGGACAGGCTTATGTCAAACTGTTTTTGTGCCTATTTGATTTCCGCCATTTTGGCGCTGTAGGACGTAGCGTGAGCATAGCGTGAGGGACATGGTACTAAAGTTTGAAGTCTGGAGAGACCATCACGGCAACCATTTTCATATTATACGTGAAAATTGTGACGGCCTGGACCTGCGCTAAGCTCCGCTTTCGGTCATCATCATCATCGCTGCCAGCAACGGAGTCATTATAGACCGCGGTAATAATCTATATATATAAAAGAGTAAATCACTCACTGACTCATCACGAAATCTCAGAAACTACAACTTCTTAGTGCATTTGTACGATTAAGAAAAATAAATGTCAGTTGTCAGCACTGACGTCCACTGAATTTTCCAAAAGGCTTTAACATCATAGATAATATCACATATAACATCATAGAATACACTATATAATTCAAATTTAACATAATTGCACCCAGCATGCGTTGCAATATTACGATTTTTTTGCCAGGAGTCTTTTCAGTCGTAAGTAGAACGATTCACCAAACATATACTTATTACCTACATTACTAATCGGATGTGGAATGTGGATGAATAGTTTAGGAGTGCATACTGCATAGGAAACAAATAAACATACACAAAGACTTCTATGTTGTTGAACATTACATTAGATTTTTATTTATAAAGAAGATACTTTTAAGTATTAAATATTCCATAATATAATTATATATTTTTTTTGTTAAATTACCGCTAATTTTTTTATTGACCAGGATGTCGAGGACAGCAAAGGAAACGGTGGTTGAAAGGGGAAAAGGAAGATTTAATAGTAGAATAATAAATAAAAACCGCATTAAAATCGATCCATAAGTTTGGGAGCTAGGTTGCCGGAGACAGACAGACACACACACACGTTAATTATATTATAACACTCCTTGCGTACGTCGTATGTAGATAACCTGTAGTATAATCTAATAACTTCACACTGACACCACATTACAGCACAGTTTTACATTAGTAGGTAACTACATTGCACCCGTGCGAAGCCGGGGCGGGCCGCTAGTGTAGTATAATGCTAAACCAGGAACTTAACAACCTATCAAATGTTTTTTTCTTACATTTTAAGTAGGTAAATTCATCTCAAGTCATTTACCCGCCATTTTATATAAAAACCATTCTCTAAAGGCATAATTTACGTTATATCTAAATTAAAGAGTCTCCCTCATACACATATATTATTTGTCCAATTAAAAAACCACCTTGTTCCATTATAATAAGATCTAATTTGGAGAGACAGAAATCTGGCGACACCTTGCAATAAATCTGAAAGCCAAACAATAAACTTTAAGAGCTACTCTAGGGAGCCCGTAAAAACACAACGAAACAGGAGAAGTAAAGTCAGTGGCACTAAAAATTACTCCTTGAATCGATTTTGTACCGTTGAATAACCTGAGGTGCCACTGTGTGTACCTTACCTACTTACATATGGCTCGCCTCTGTTACAAATACCTACTTAGTTAATTTAGTCATAGTCATATTGTTTATTTACATCACATCATGTTGGTTACATAGAGATCTTACAAAGTAAATAGGTGCCTTAAGACCCTGTTAAGGTATTATAACTTATATTTACTTAAAATTAAATATTTTTAAGTTTTCCTTTTGAATACAAAAACATTAGCATAAAATTAATTATACTTCAGGATTCTTCCTTCGATATTAGTACTATTAACACATGTAGTATCGCTTGCATGTATCACCACTTAGCACGTTATTTTAGAGTAATAACCTAAAAAACCTAAAAAGAGAAGGTATTTGATTTAGAATTGACAGATACTTTGACATTTCCGGCTCGAATTCTCCTCGCCGCCATTCGGCGCCAACCTTTTCATTCGCTTTTCGTGCTTCGCCACGGACGCACGCATACAATCTCAAAGTGAGAATTCTTCAGAATTATATTTTATACAGTGAAAATTTAATTATACTTAGTTAAAATGCTTCGTGCAGAAAGGAAAAAAAAAAAGATTTCAAGACGGAAGAGGACAAGAAGAAGAATACAAGATGGAGAAACACTATTAAATGCGTAACTGCCATTTTGGGCTTTTACCGTTTACTTGGCTTGAATGCGTAACTGCCAGACTGGGCTTTTACCGTTTACTTGCCTTAACTGCATAATTGTTTGCTTACCTTTATGAATGCGTAACTGTCATACTGGGCTTTTACCATATATATTTATTTTACTTTAATGTACATGAGTACAAAAAGAGCGGACTTAATGCTAATAGCATTCCCTCCCAGACAACATTGTTTGCTGAGATTTAAAAATGCGTAACTGCTACACTGGGCTTTTACTATTTAATTATTTAATTTGTCTGACACGAACTTACCATACTGGGTACTTTCTGTCATAAGGCATGTGTCTAATAAGGCATGAACCAATTATCTTTTGCACTCGAAATAGTCACACTGGACTATTTCACCGCATAGATAGGTCAGACAACGCAACTGCAACAAGTGCAGCAACTCAAAGTGCCCCTGATGACGCGACAGTGTAAAAAGCAAGCTGCCCTCAAAGGTTACCATGTTGGAACCGTTGCCGAGCACCAATCGGGTGACTCCGCCGTCCGCCGAATTCGCCGCCATCCGCTTCCCAGCCAGGCGGCTGCTCTGCTGGAGCTGCAACAGCAGCCCTGACAACAGCTTAGTTCATCAGGTATGAATTTTGATATCATAGATATCCTTGGTGTTGCGTTGATCCCAACGGAATAATAGAGTACCATCGGTACTGAGATAAATTTTTGGCTTGCAAAGTTTATTTAACATAATTATGTATGATTTTATTATACACATTGTTACAACTGTAACGAAAAACTGCCAGTATAACGTTCATAAGCAGAGCTATAAATAAATGCAAAAATTTATCAACTTCATGGAACCAGATAATAAGTTATACAGCAACTAGCTCATACCTGATATTTCACAATTTTTATGTGAAATAGCTTCTATTAATATAGGTACGCCTAACATGAGCCTGCTGATAGAAATTTCAATAAGAAATTGAATAATAGAATCCATACATTTTGTTATCCATAAATACAGTAAGTGTTTATTACTGTGTACCACAGTTTTAATAAGTAAAAACTTTAAACTTTTGCCTTAACTAGGAGATCCTATGTTTCAGGCTTATTATTTATGTTTAATCACTAATTAATTAGTATGTTTATTTCAAAGCTATGCCCTTGTAAAAAGTAAAAATTACCTGTCTATTAATTTTCAAATTGAATTTGTGTGTGTAAAAATTAAATTGATTGATCTTAATGATAATGATTCTGATGTGTAGAAATTATTAGCAAAGTGAATATATTATAGTGATAATGAAGCTTAAGGAGCAGCTTTCTAATATAGAACACCTTTTTTATGACAGTAATTTAAGACAGTGTTTTGCACTTTATACATTATACAATGGGGCATTGCAACATTCATTTGTTGTGCACAACATACATTTTATTATAAACAGAAGGTATATGGTCAACTCAAGTGTAATTGATGCTGTCCACTTAAAAGGCCACCAACAGTTGAGTCGAATATAAATGATGCATTAGCCACAGGCCTGAGGTTAACGATATTGATCAACGAAAAAACTGTAAGTAAACCGGGCGCAGTACTTAAATAAAACAGAAATTTTAAAACTGATTTACATATTTATTTGCTGGTACATTTTGTTTTAAAACAATTTAAACTTGAAAACAACAAACGAAACATGCAGACAGGTATACCATATGCTTAATTCCGACGGCAAACGAATATCCAGACGCGGTGACGAAGCCCCATCAACGTTTTCTTTCGTCGATAGCAGCAGACCCGCAGGCGGTCGTTACGGTCAATCGAAACAGTTGCCGAGGAATCGAGGATACATTCGTCAACATTCACATTCGATCATCGTGCGCGGGGTAAGGATACTCGTAAGGATGTGGTGCAGCATTTATCTGTATTCAGCGAATGCAGGCAGTGGTCGCCAACTATAGGCACATAGGCGTCCACATAGTTGTTTGGTCTAAATTCGACATGTGTGAAAATACTATTTTCACTGCGCTAGGAGGGCACCAAGATTATTATTATTTTCTTTTATACTCACTCGTACTCACTTGTGCCATCTCCAGAGATATATATTAAATTCTAACATTAATTTGACTAAAATTCGGGCGAAATACATAACAGCCACATAATACGTATGTATTTTAGTGACAGACAATAATTTGTCAACTACACATTAAGTTGAAGGTTCAACATCTCTGTTCGAGAAAAAAAAATGTTTTATCAGGTTGTCATATCGGGTTTAGTTAAAATCTAACAGAAGTCATATTAGTATAAACTGTAAAAACGTTATCCTATAATAAGAATAAAAAATGCTTATTGTTTATAACAAAACACATTCTAGAAATCCCAGAAGTCGCATTATTATAAACAGTATAAAAGTTAACCTATATTGAAAATAAGAAATGGTTATTGTTTGTCAGAAAACAAGAATACAACACAGAAGTCTTTGCATTTTAGAAATCCCATCAACTCTATGGTTTAAAAGTAATAGAAATATACGAATTTAAATTCTTAACTTTTGGGTATTGTAGTGCC
Source organism: Agriphila geniculea (assembly GCA_943789525.1). Lineage (NCBI taxonomy): Eukaryota > Metazoa > Arthropoda > Insecta > Lepidoptera > Crambidae > Agriphila > Agriphila geniculea. The sequence goes on along the minus strand of OX038879.1, from coordinate 578,848 downwards.
CATATTTTTACAAAATTTATGCCGCCAGCTACGACTTCTTAGACAGCATTATCTCCCTGTTATATTGGACATAATATTTACTCTAACAATGTGTCTCAGAACATTTTTTAAAGAATTGAGATACACAATAAATTTAAACACATTTTTTTTTATACAACTACCTTCACAACTTTCCATTAAGGTCTTTTACAAGAAAAACATTCACAAAACTGCAAAATAAATTATGACTATTTTATGAATGTATTAAACCTGTAGATACCGGTATAATATTATATTTTACTTTATTTAGTTGAATGTCATCGATACTTACACCGAATTAGAGAAGACATAGTTGTGGAATATTTTTCTCTGGTACCTCTCAACAACGGGGTAGACTGGGGGACACTTGTGGCCAGGAATCAAAACATTGAAAAATAATTGCATATGAATTATCTAGCTAGAACATGTAACTTATTATATTTTCATTGCTTTTTTTATTATTGTATTCGGTGTAAAGTATTCTAGTAGTTATTATTTGATTCACTTATTCAAAAAATTATTACCAGTTTTGGTATTTTCGGATTGAAATTGAGTAAATTCGAATGCAAGTCGAATTAGATAGTAGAAATAAAATATAGTAGAAATATTTTTCTTCATTCCTAGCATTTGGATCCCAAAGCGATTATTTTTTAATTTTAGATTTTAGCATTCACAACGCTATTTTTGTTTAGTGCCTATTTTATTTACAAAGACAATTCTGTCACTATCAATCGAACAAGCTATTATTTTTATTCTTTTGTACCAGTTTCTTAGTGTTACAATTCTGCCATCATGATCGTCACAATTTTAAGCCTTGATACCCATTGTTTACATGTAATATAGTGTCTATTAAAGTACTAACATCCTATAACTTCCAATTCCAGGGACGGAAATTCATCGCACAAATAGACTGGTTTGTACAACATTATCAAGGTGATATTATTTTACAGGTATATTACTATGTTATTTAAGCTTGTATGTCTGCTGATACTATCAGAAAGTACAGAGCTTGGTTATAAAAATGGTTCGATTATTCACCAAATAACAATATAGACATAATAAACACAGAAGTGTGTAAGACAATTATTAGTATTATTTAATATTGGATTCATTGTTGATTTCACAATATGAGCTAATCTCAAGGTTTAGTATCGAATTTAACTACGCCTTGGCGTAGACTTACATTGCTCAAATACAATGGATATCTTAGATTTCTTATTACTATTTATTAAATATTTTCCAATTAGTTTTTTTTCTAACTTTTCTAACTTAAAAAAAAAGTGTCACATTGAGGTACCTTGCCTATTGCACATAGAATGAAAACAATTTAATCAATTAATTATTTGTTTACTTCAAGTATGAAACATGAATTCTTCTTAGTTTGACATAAACCATTCTATAATTACCTTCTTTTTCGAGAATGCTACATATTATTATTATAATAAACATTTCATAATCACTTCTTTTTATTTATAAATATAAAATAAAAATAGTAATACATATTAAAAAAGAAAAAAAAAATGAAATTCTTATATGTAGAATAGATAATGGATTACTGAAATGTAAAATTCAATGATAGTGGAGTAGACTCAAATCCATGGTAACCAGTTTTAGCACTCGACGTACGCCGATACCTATATAGGTATGTTATGGCTATGTAGCCATAACATTTATTTTTTTATTATAGAAATTCCACGTAACACGGTGGAATGGTAGATAATTTCACTATCTTTGCAAGATATCATCGATTAATGATAATTAAACTGAATTTTCCAAACGAATCTTGCTTATTTTTTTTTTGGTTCCAACCATCTATATGTACCATATTTGCTACCAAAACATTAAGAATTATGTTAAATGTGACTGATTTTCTTTTTTAAATTTAAAAGACTAATTACACAAGAGATGATATTTCCATTTTCTTATATAATGCTTTAAACATCTACATGTGTTAATAGTACTAATATCGAAGGAAGAATCCTGAAGTATAATTAATGATTAAACGAACTTACCTGTAAGTGAAGTTCTATCATAATTATACGAAGGATTCTTCCGAAGATATTAGTATAGAGTCCCACCCTCCCTACTGCTTATTGTTAATTACAATAAGTGTTCACCCACTGAAGAAAATGAGGAAATATCATACGATTTGGACTTTAAACTAAATGAAAAGGTTGGCGCCGAATGGCGGCGAGGAGAATTCGAGCCGGAAATGTCAAAGTATCTGTCAATTCTAAATCAAATACCTTCTCTTTTTAGGTTTTTTAGGTTATTACTCTAAAATAACGTGCTAAGTGGTGATACATGCAAGCGATACTACATGTGTTAATAGTACTAATATCTTCGGAAGAATCCTTCGTATAATTATGATAGAACTTCACTTACAGGTAAGTTCGTTTAATCATTAATAATACATAACAATCAATTTAAACTCATTCATAAAGCGAATAGGTAAGTTGCTAGTTAATGATGTTGGTGTCACATTGACAAAGGCTATTTATCATAACTCTGTAAGAATACATTATTGTGTACACTGTTTTTTAACCCAAATAAATTGAAAAAAAATAACACTGAAAATAAATTTTAAATTCAATACCGATTGTTTTGCTGCTAATACGTTTCTTAGGTATATAAACTGGCCGTTTTTATGGAAAAAACTAAGTTGAATATGTTTAAAATTAATAAACGTGCTATTGGTTTAGTAAAATTCTATAAAGCTACAATCTATTTCACTTTTGTGTCAAACAAAGTTCGAAAAGGAACATTAACTTTCTCTCGAGCCATTTGAATAGTATTTTTTTATTTTTTCCTCTGTGATTTTTAATATGACAATTACAAGCCAAGCTGGTTGTTACCAGCCTACACTAAATAAATTACCTGAATATGAATTAAGCTATTGATCTGTCTGGCATAGCCGTTAAACATTATTTTCGTCTATAAATATCCAGGGGCTTAGTATCCAGTCTGTCGTTCTCCAGACAAGGGTCTAGCTCATATATTTGAACGGGCCATCAGGCTCGCTGGCAAACAGGTGTTCATTTGACAAGTTGTGTCTGCGAAGAATCCTTAATTCAGGGGACGGGGCCGCCCTCGTACTTCAACTTTTATATTAGATCCCTTACCTTTGAAATTGCCGATTTTTGACAGAGAACCTCATATCTTCTATCATTCAAAAGGTGCATCAGGTGCTTGATATTGTCAATAATAATAAGATCCTATATTTTTGTATCCTCAATAAAAAAAAACACCTTAAAGTGTAGCCTTCATGACCATAGTCCGATTTCTTTGTTTCAAAACACTTTTCCAGTCCTCTGCTAGTTGGATAGTTTATTTTTTTATTCTAGCATGACGAATTAAGCTAGATTGGTCTGTCATCGATTAGTCATTTATTCAAAAGTGTAGTTTAAGAGCACTCATTCACATGGCTTGTACAAACATTTGATTAAAATCAAAAAGTGTACAGCACTAAATAACTGTTTCAACCACGTTCGCACCTCGTTCGTGGGTCATCAATCTTTGCTACCGTTTGGAAGCTTTTTAAATTTGTTCATTTATCAACGTACGGTTTTAATGCAAAACGTATCGGGCTGAGTTAATTAATAAACGATTTTTTGCTATTCATCTTGAACCTGTTAAAGATATTCTATAATGCTTTTGTATAGAATCTATACAAAAGCATCATAGAATATCTTTCCACTATAGATAAACTACTTTTGTACCTCAACCTTTATGCCTATCATCTTGGAGCAATCAAAACCGTAAAACTAAGAATTGAACGTTTTAAACAACATAAGTAGTATACAATAATATTTATAAATAGGCCTTAAGTTCTTATAATCTTTTAAATGTACCTACATGTTCCAATTTGCTTAATGGAAAAAGGATAGTAAAACCATAAAAAAAAAAAACAAAGTCCGCAAAATAGTTTTAATGAATTGAAAATTGATTGTACCAACTAGTGCTTAGGTATATCCAATATCATTACGAGAAAACTCGTATTATTTGATTATAAACCTTTGTTACGTTAATCAACTATAGGCTACGAAGTTGTTGAAATACAACACTAAAACGATAATCGCCTTAATAAATAAATACATAATTGAACTAGTCTTTCAAGTCCAGTATAATTACGAGAAAACTCGTATTGTTTGAATACAAAATATCTTTGTAACGTAAACCAACTGTCTGCTACGAGCTACGTGTAGCATCGTAGCAGACTACAGGTTACGAAGTTGTCGAAATACAGCGAAAATTATATCAATAATCATCTACTAAATAAAAAAAAATTGAACTAGTCTTTTAATTCCAATGTAATTACGAGAAAACTCGTACTGTTTGAATACAAATATTTTTGTAGTGTAAATCAACTACCTATCTGCTATGCGCTACGTGTAGCATCGTAGCAGACTACGTTGTCGAAATAAAACGACAATAAATAATTTACCTTACCAATATGTATTAAAAAAAATCTATTAAAACTGATATTCAAGTATACAACCGCTGACTCATACCGCCCATTGCTGCTGGGCGGTTTCCACTTAGTATATTAGGGACATATTAATTAGAACGGGGTCGTTAAGGCAAGCCCTCGATGTGCCGATTAATTACTAAATGCTGTGCAGTAAAAGGATTATAGTCGCAGTTAATTTACTATGGGAGTGTTAAATACGGTACCTAGTAAAAAGTAGGTAGCCTTGAAATAACATCAATTATAATTACTTTGTTTGCTTTCGTGTAAGTACGAATTTGCATTTTCTATTTCATTTCCCTTGATAAATTTCGCGACCATCTGGTTGTTTGTTGTACCATGGTTGTTTCTGGTTTCCATAACATAAGTGGCTTAGCTACATACTTTGGAATCAGGGAAATGTATATGATGTCCAATACTTATAAAAAAATTAAGAATCGTTCTTGACACAGGCTTTCAGAGCATATGAAAACAGGCGTTTTGAATAATAAAAAACCGATCAAGAGCGAGTCGGACTCGTGCACCGAGGGTTTCGTTCCATCATAATTGCACCGTCAAACCACACTGCAGAGTAGAATATAAAAAGTATTGCAGCTTTAGGTCAGCGCCATCTCTTGACCGATAATGGAATTATCAAATTTCTAAAAAAGTTTGCTATATTGAGACCTCGTTTTATTTTTCTTATAATCTTTATATAAACTGCTATCACATAGAATTATTTCAGATTTTTCTCTTTGCAAACTTCAGAGATAAGGGGGGAACGGTATTTTTTTTACATTTTTCATCATAAGTCGAAAACTATGCGGCCTAAAACAAAAAGAAAAAATGATTGAAAACGTGCAAACGGCGCTCTTTCATATGATACCTCACACGCCCTAGCAGCCCCACTTCAAATTTTTAAGACCCCTTTTCACTCCCTGTTGTAAAAAATATATTTTTTTTTTTATTTATTTCTTATTTGCAAAATAGTTGGGCAAATGTCATCCTTAACTAATCTAAATTTCAAGTTGATACCATTAGTAGTTCTCGAGATATCCAGCTGTGACAGACAGACAGACTGAGTCACACCATAAGGGTTCCTTTTTTACCATTTTGGTACGGAACCCTAAAAAAATTGTTTAAAAAAACAAAAAACCGACTTCAAAAAACCTACCTCTAAAAAGCAAGAAATAATATTCGTAATAATAAAAACACGTCTATTGAAGTCGGGTGGGGCTGGAGTACAAATTCATTTTTTTTTATTCTAAAAGCCCCACCCGACTTCAATAGACGTGTTTTTATTATTACGAATATTATTTCTTGCTTTTTAGAGGTAGGTTTTTTGAAGTCAGATTTTTGTTTTTTTAAACAATTTTTTATTTTTTTTTATTTTTAGTGTAGGTACCTTTTGTATTAGGTAGTGTAGGTATATTATTTAGGTAGAAAAATTGGCTCAGCCAAACGTGAGTTCATCGCGGAGAAACATACATAACATGCGGGTCAAACTGAGAACCTTTTTTTTTAGGGTTCCGTAGCCTAAATGGCAAAAAACGGAACCCTTATAGATTCGTCATGTCTGTCTGTCTGTCTGTCTGTCTGTCCGTATGTCACAGCCACTTTATTCCGAAAGTATTAAGACTACACAGTTGAGACTTGGTAGGTAGATGTATTCTGTTAACCGCTTAACCAATTTAATACAAAAATAAGAAAAATAAAAGATTAAGGGGGGGCTCCCCATACATGGAACTGAAACTGAAAAATTTTTTTTTTCTTCAAACCAACACGAGTTGGGTGTCTATAGATAGGTCTTTAAAAATGATAACTTTTTTAACCGACTTCAAAAAAAGGAGGAGGTTCTCAAGTCGTCGGTTTTTTTTTATGTATGTTTTACCATAACTTCGTCAGTTGTTAACCGATTTATACAATTCTTTTTTTATCTTAAAGAACATAGTTCATGTGTGGTCCCATAAAAAATTACAGAGATCTGGCTGGTAGTTTTTTCATAATCCTGAAAAATGACAATTATTTAGCTTGCCATCACACGTGTTTTTACGGATTTTCGAACATAACATCTTTGTTTATGTACCGATTTAGATGATTATTTTTTTGTTTGAAAGGGTATACTTCAAGAGTGGTCACATTTTAATTTCATCGGTATTGGACTTTGAACTTCGAAGATACACAAGGGAACTCCTCAAATTCAAATAGTATATGTAAAGTGATTTGGATTTTGGTAGGTTTATGACAGTCCAAAACAAACCAAACCATGGTCTGCGATGCAAGGTTCTGGACTAGACTTGGACTACGAAGACACAACGGAACTCCTCAAAAACAAACAGCGTAAATTTGGAATTTGAGTTGTGGGCATTTTACCATTGAAAATATTTTATAAAGTTAAAAAATATTTACATGCTTACAAACCTACCACTAAAAAGTTGAAAATAAAAAACTTTTTTAACAAAAAAGAAAAACCTCCTTCAAAAAACCTAAAACAAAAACAGCTTCAAAATTAAATACCTCTTAAAAAGCGAGAAATAATATTCAAATCATTAGTTACGCAAAACATTATTAATAAAACACGTCTAATGAAGTCGGGTGGGGCTTTCAGATACATAAAAAAATAACTTGTCTTCCAGCCCCACCCGACTTCAATAGACGTGTTTTATTAATAATGTTTTGCGTAACTAATGATTTGAATATTATTTCTCGCTTTTTTAGAGGTATTTAATTTTGAAGCTGTTTTTGTTTTAGGTTTTTTGAAGGAGGTTTTTCTTTTTTGTTAAAAAAGTTTTTTCTCAAATAATATATGAATATCAGAATATAGGAATATCTGTTTAGTAAACTTAAGTGGGCAAGAGATAATCATACTTACAAGACCAGAGCGGCTTCCTATATGATTCTTACGCCTGCACACAGGACTGCTGCCTTTCGGGGGTCTTTCAAATATTCGGCCTCCAAGTGCTGGAACAACCTGCCACCCCCTCTACGCACACTTAAAACACGTAAGGCCTTTAGTAAAGCATATAAGGACTTTTTACTAAAATCGCAGCAGTTTAACTAAAAACAAGTACTTACTTAGCTGCAACACATGCTGTTATTATGGGAGGCTTACTGAGTTGTTTGAGCACTTCGAGGTGCGAGATAAAGTTGGTTGGTTGCATCGGAATGTATGGTTGGTTGTTTCTTGAGCCAGTCCTGTCCTTTTTTATATTATATTAGTTTCGTGAAACACTTTTGTTTTCTTTTTGTTTGTCATTATTTGCCTGCCACCACGTTTTTTGGCTGATGACGTATACCAGTCCATTTTTAAAATTTGGAAAACCGTTGGAGTGTAGGTAAAATGTGTAATTAAATATTTTCGATTTCGTTCGTTCTACTTTGCTTGTCATCCATCACAATGTTAAACTGTCAAAGTCAAAGTTTGTCAAACCTAAGAGTAGGTTGACTTTCACAGATTAGAAATAGTACAACATGCCACAGACTACTACATTACGCACTTTATTTTCTGAATTGCGCCCATCAATGGGAAGGTTTATTTGTTTTTTTTATTATTATTTTTTTATTTTTTTTTATTTTAAACTTTATGTGTTAATAAATGTGTTTTTCGTTTATCGCCCCTGATGTCATTGCTGTGCTCGGCAGAATATCAGTGCAGCAGGCCTAGCCTGCTGCTTATACTGAGCCGAGTACAGTTTTGGCATCACGCGACGATGCGCAATGTTAGTGTCTATCTTTGCTTGTGTTTAGTTTATTGTCTTTGTAATGTTGTGTATCGTTGTGTGTTGTCAAAATAAATGTATTTTCTTTCTTTCTTTCTTTCAAAGTCAACCGTTTGAAAGATATTCACCGCCAAAGTGGTAAAATGTGTGTGTCCGTCCCTCCCCCCCCCCCCTTTAACTTGTGAAATAAGAAAGTGAAAAATCTAAAAAAAATTTATGCTGTAGATCTTAATAAACACTTTCAACCAAAATTGGTTTGAACGAGATATAGTAATTAGTTTTTGAGATATAGCACATTTTCCAAAACCGCATATATAACTTTGTCATTCATACCAACACTGTGAAAAGCAAAGTTATTTTTACAGACGAAAATTTATAGGTATGCTAATGGTATAATAAATATGGTATGCTATAAGCTAACTACGGAACCCTATGGCGCGTGGCCCGACACGCACTTGGCCGGTTTTTCCTGAAATATCAATGTGGTGCGCTTATTACGTAATAAGGAATAATTTAAAATGGTTTTCCAAAATTAGTCTAATAGCCTATTCACCATCTTTCGAAAGACTAAAATTCTAGGCTAGGCTAAATGCGTTCCTTTTTAGGGTTCCGTACCCAAAGGGTAAAAACGGGACCCTATTACTAAGACTCCGCTGTCCGTCTGTCTGTCTGTCACCAGGCTGTATTTCATGAACCGTAATAGCTAGACAGTTGAAATTTTCACAGATGATGTATTTCTGTTGCCGCTACAACAACAAATACTAAATATTTAAGGGAAGCTCCCATACAACAAACGTGTTTTGTTTTTTTTGCCGTTTTTTGGCACGGAACCCTTCGTGCGCGAGTCCGACTCGCACTTGACCGGTTTTTTTATTTAAGTCGGTTAAAGAACCTTAAGATATCCCTTTTCTAACAAAAACATAATTAAGATTATTAATACAATTGAAAAGTATTAGAAAAAATCGACTCACCCATAGCAACTCAGACGGGACTCGAACCCGCACCCTTAGGATTCCGGCCCAATGCACTAACCAATTATGCTACCGAGTCGCTAGCAGGATTGACGAAATTTTTCAATATCTTTCACGTCTCCGCTATAGGCCAGCGCCATCTCATCAATGTGAAGTGAATTACTTCGACATTTGAAAGCAGCACCTTTGCAGGTGCTAGACAAATCAATTAAGATGAAATGGCCATATAATTTTTAAACTTTTAGATTTTTTATGCATTCACAATGCATAAAAAATCTAAAAGCATTGGGCCGGAATCCTAAGGGTGCGGGTTCGAGTCCCGTTTGAGCTGCTATGGGTGAGTCGATTTTTTCTAATATTTTTCAATTGTATTAATAATCTTAATATAAAAATAGCATTGTGAATGCATAAAAAATCTAAAAGTTTAAAAAAATAAATATCTTATTCAGTTCATAAACAAAGAAGTTTTGCGACTGATCATCGAGGTAGTTCACGCAAATCATACTATTTTCGCACTTTTTTCAAGATTACTTGAAAAGTACTGAACCGATTTCAAATTTTAAAAAAATGGGACCAACTTGGGAGTTTACCTAATGTATTATTACGTTTGAATCATTTCAATCGGTTCAGCCGTCTTCGAGTAATCGGTGTACATACAAAAAACAAAAAAATAAAAAAGGGTCGAATTGAGTACCTCCCTCTTTTTGAAGTCGGTAAAAACAAGAAATTCTATGACAAAATGTAACCGTGACTATCAAAGTATAAGAAACGTCACAAAGAGGTTCAAGTTTATTTTTTGTAGGTACCGGCAAATTGCCTATATTTTGTACGAAAACTCACGAGAATTTCCCTTCCCGGTACAGTGCATTAAGCTCAGACCCAGACCTACTTTAGGTAATAGATGTACCTCTACTTCAAAAAGTACGCAGAACATGAGAAATGTTCGGGAGGGCACGATAATTTTATTACAACCATTATTTATTTATTACGTGAGTTAGAAAATATAACTTTTTCTTGCAGAGTCCGTAATGTTTGTAATAGGTACACTATAAGCGAGCTCCACATTCGCGCCGTGAACACCTAGTGTAGTCGAATTAGCAAAGATTGGAAGTAATGTGTGTAGCTGTAATTTTTTATGGAATCATTAGAAGACATGAATATATATGTATCCTCTGAGTAGATTGAGGTGTAATAAAGCGCATAAAAACCTGTATTTTCTGGTTAGTTATGACCAATAAACAGTTTTCACCGAAATCCACCCCCTTCCGTAAGGGTGGTAAATGCAATTATTTTTTTATATTCGATTTTCCACTTATACAAAACCATTAGAAACGTTTTTGCCTCTCCGGAGAATTTATTCCAATCTTTATTAAAAAATCACCTAACTAACCCGTGAAAGCCGTGAACCGCGAGTGTGGATGGCTTTTGCGCCCGTTCACGCCTTGTTTCCCGTTCAGTGTCGGTATTTGCGCCCGCGTCAAAGGGTTCGCGGGCCGCGAACCTCCCGTGAACGCGAACTCATCCACACACGCGCGTGAAAACAGTGCCGTGCCGTGAGGTTGTTTACTAGTTGCGGAGTATGGTGCGTCAAAATGAGCGTCACTTGGACGAACGAGCAGGAACTTGTGTTGATTGAGTGTTATCATGCCAAACCCATTTTATGGGATGCTAAACACAAAGATAGCAGTGCATAATTCGGCGTCCATTCTCGACGAGCGCGCGAACTAAACTGTGAACGATAGCGAGTCATGGGTCATGCTTTTCACGCCGACTTCACGGCAAAATTATGGCGTGAATTCACGCCGTGAATCATACAGGAGTCTGGAGCCCGCAATAGACCTATATACTTGGCTCACATTTGTTCTTACTTTTTATAAAATAAAATAATATGCCCTGGCCGACTCAATGACAGCTTCATAATCGCACAAGGCAACTTGGCGTATATATAGTCCACTTCATCTTATCAACAAAAATTATATCCAAATTTTAGATAATACAGCATAGAAACGGTGAAACTTTTCAATTATTAAACGTAGATATAATAAGGTTACTTATATTAATGAGTATTACTTGCGGCCGCCCGCGACTTCGTCTGCGTGGAAAGTTTTTTGACTATCCCTCGGGAACAATACTTTTTTTCTAGACTAGATGAAAGGTACCCTATGATGTCCTTCTCTGTACCCCTGACAACGTGTATTTCATGATGATCGCTTCAGTAGTTAAGACGTGAAAGAGCATCAAACAAACAAACGAACTTCCCCATTTATAATATTAGTAAGGATTGACTTTGCAAAAATTGAACTCTGAAATAATTTTGTTAATTAATTTTGAAAATACGGAGAGTATTAGACTATATCATTTACCCCGGAGCCCAAGGGCAAGTCATCAGTATTCATACGGGTGCCTGCTCGTGACCGCCATCGCAAATGTCCTCTACGGTTCACGGGCAAAATATAAAGTCTGTGTTCTAAGCAGAAGCACCACTCAGTCTCCTAGTCAATTATTTTATTTTTTTATTTTATTTATTTGTCACACAAAACAGATTTATAGCAAACACATTATATAGATTACAACATTTTAAAAAGTAAGCAGTTAGGCTGCTGCAACTCCAACAATATGTGTGAACAAAATGATTAATCGGACAAGTTCGCGATCGCGACACATTCTGAATATGGAGCAATTGGCAACGTTGTATTCCTTCGCAAACCCTCAGACCCCATATTACCCGTAGTCCCTAAAAAATTTCCCACCAATGGGTTCACGGGTATATTTTTAACCGGAATCCCACCATTCTAAATAATGTTCACCAGTGGGATCACGGGTAAATTTTGTTTACCCGTTGTCCCACCAGCATGGCCCACCAGTGGCTTCTGGGGCAAGTGATATTCACATTATTCTTTTAATTAACGAACAATTATCGTAAAAATACGCGCATGTTGTAAAATACAAGTGAAAGTCAAAATAAATCACAGACATTTTGTAGTTTGGAATTGACCAGCCTACAACACGTTATTTCGATCATCTTTTTAGGGTTCCGTACCAAAATGGTACCCTTATGGTGTGACTCAGTCTGTCTGTCTGTCTGTCTGTCTGTCTGTCACAGCTGGATATCTCGAGAACTACTAATGGTATCAACTTGAAATTTGGAATAGTTTAAGATGACATTTACCTAACTAAGAAATAAATAAAAAAATAAATACCTTTTTTACAGCAGGGCCTGAAAAGGGGTCTTAAAAATTTGAAGTGGGGCTACTAGGGCATGTGGGGTATTATATGAAAGAACTCCGTTTGCACGTTTTTAATCATTTTTTCTTTTTTTTCTAGACCGCATAGTTTCCGACTTATGATGAAAATTGTAAAAAAAAAATACCGTCCCCCCCCCCCCCTTATCTCCGAAGTTTGCAAAGAGAAAAATCTGAAATAATTCTATGTGATAGCAGTTTATATAAAGATTACAAGAAAAATAAAACGATGTCTCAATATAGCACAATTTTTTAGAAATGATCAAATTTCTAAAAAGTTAGTTCCACTATTGGTCAAGAGATGGCGCTGACCTAAAAGTGCAATACTAATTTTATTATTCTACTCTGCAGTGTGGTTTAATGGTGCAAATATGATGGTACGGAACCCTCGGTGCGCGAGTCCGACTCGCTCTTGACCGGTTTTTTTATATGATCGAAGGCCATACCCTATTCGAAAACGTTTCCGTGATTACGACATTTGTTTTGTTTAGCGGAACCACATGAGTAAAAGTTCCGCCACATGAGTAAAGAAAAGGACCAGAGACAAAGCTTCATACGACCGCGCAAATCGGCGGGCTGATTATCTAATTAGAAACCACCTAGCGACCAGTTGCAGTTCATAGATGATAGTGATCCATTGCTACTTCTTTTTGGATTAAAAAAAAACATACCAAAGAAAAGTAGCAATGTATGTGGAATGAAACCGGTCGCTAAATTGTTTCTTTTTAGATAATCAGGGTGCGGGTCCACTGGCCGCTTGTCACATACGCGGAAAAACCGGAAAAAACCTGTTTTGACAACTGCAGCCAGTGGACAATCTAAGGGCATTGCTTGTTTTATTAGTAGCAAGTTTGAATTTCACGTTCTTAAGAAGCTTTGTCTCTGGTAGTGCAGTATTTAGTGGCATCAACCTTGCAGATCGTCAACAAAGGAAGCCGCTTGGCACAGGCGTACTTTGTGGTCATTTGAGCTGATTTAGCCCTGTACCCACGTGGTAACACCCTGGTGGTAGCCAGGGGTGGGGGGGAGAGGTGCCTTCTACCACGCTGCACTTTTACATCCATAACTCCATAGGTTTAGCAAATAGGTCGTGTTTGGTATCATTTTCATATAATTCAAGGACGAGGAATTCATTCCTGGAACAATTTTTACACTCGTTCATATAAAAAATAAAAGTTCTGCGCAAAACCAGAAAAGTAAGAAAACAAAAATTTTACAAAATCTATGCCTACAAATAAACTACGAGATTGTGCTTTATAAAAAAAATATGATTAAACAGCCCTGTTTATATTAAATACATAAACATCAACTTTCCCATACAAATTATATTTATAAATGTGTCAAAAAAAACATTTGCGACGCGCGACGGTATTTTGGCGCAGTATATTTGGATAGGATTTATCACTGAGTGTTTAATAATGACACAAATTGGTGGTGTTTGGTATCGTTTTCATATAATTCAAGGACGGGAAATTCATTTCTGCAACAACATTTTTACTCGTTCATAGAAAAAGAATAAGTTCAGTGCAAAACAAGAAAAATAAGAAAAAAAACTTACAAAAACTATGCCCACAATTAAACCACGAGATTATACTTTATAAAAAAATATGTTTAAGCAGCCTTATTTATCTTAAATATATACACATAAACTTTTCTATAGAAATAATATTTATAAATGTGTCAAAAAAATCAGTTGCGCTGCGCTGCGGTATTTTGGTGCAGTATTTTTTGATTTGGACTTATCACTAATTGTTTAATAATAACACGGATTAGTATTGGTAGTCCCATAGTTTTACTTTAAAAGAGAGTTGGAGTAATATTTAAGAAAACATTTTTTTTTACCTAGTTATAACGAATTTTATTGGCAGTTTCCGCTGCATCCACATAGTTCGGTGCACTTTATTTATCTTTTTAAACAATTGCACCTTCCTGCGAATTTTTGCTTACACATACACCGTAATTACTCCATGTGGCTGCTGGCGATAGGGCGGTCCACATAGGCTCCCACAAGGCATTATTTTTAGCCCAACCCCAGTCTGTAGAACATGGCAGGTTTTTAATTGGTTTTAAATGTTGACCCCATACATTCCTCCCTGATAAATCGCTCGCAAAATTTGGTTGCACAGGGCGTCTCTGGTTGGTGGAGATTCTCCAGCTGCTTGTCCTTTTTCGTGAATAGCACTTTTCAGTATTGATTAATATCAAGGAGATGCATTCCGACATTTCCAACAATAACTTAAATCACAAAAGTCAATCACCAGTAACTTACTTGTCATACAAAGCAATGACAATTGTTTCTAATACTTATTGGCAAAGCCTGCTCCACATTTCCTTCCTTAGGGAATTTAAAGTCTTCTGTTGCAATTGGATAAGCGCCCCAAGCTTCGAAAGCGCTTTTTCCCTTTCTCAGCAAAAGACGATACGGTATCACAACCGGAAAAGGCGTGGAACAGAGTGGCAATACTTCTGTTTTTTCCGGTCCTAAAAGATAATTAAAGCTGAATTATTTTTAGATTTTAAAGTGTGAAAATACTATACTTATTTGGGTTACTTAATGAAGCTGCAATTGCATGGCAAGGCAGGAACTGACGATTTTTACCCGTGCCAATATGATAACCCACAATTCCTCAAGCAATTAATACAGTTTATCTTCTTTTAGAACCGGAAAAAGCAGAAGTATTGCCACTTTTCCACTCCTTTTCCGGGTGTGGATGGATATCGTATCGACTTTTGCTGGTAAAGGGAAAAAAGCGCTTTTAAAGCTTGGGGTGCTTATCCAATTGCAACGGAAGGATTTAATACGCTAAAAAAGGAAATGTGGAGCAGGCTTTGCCAATAAGTTGGCTTGGCAATAAGGCTTTTGTGATTTAAGTTATTGCTGGAAATGTTGGAACGAATCTCCTTGATATTAATCAATGCAGAAAAGTGCTATTCACTAAAAAGGACAAGCAGCTGGAGAATCTCCACCAACCAGAGACGCCCTGTGCAACCAAATTTTGCGAGCGATTTATCAGGGAGGAATGTATGGGATTAACTTTTAAAACCAATCCAAAACCTGCCATAGCCTGCAGATTAGGGTCGCGCCAAAAATAATGACTTATGGGAGCCTATGTGGACCACCCTTCTGCCAGCAGCCGCAGCTAAGTAAATAAGGTGTAATTGTAAGCAATAATGCGCAGGAAGGTGCAATTGTTTAAAAAGATAAATAAAGTGGATGCAACGGAAACTTCCAATAAAATTTCTTATAACGAGGTAAATAAAATAATTATTACTTTAACTCTCTTTTAAAGTAAAATTATGGGACTACCAATACTAATCCGTGTCATTATTAAACAATAAGTGAAAAAAATACTGCACCAAAATACCGCCGCGCGTCGCAACTGAATTTTTTTACACATTTATAAATATAATTTCTATTGAAAAGTTTATGTTTATATATTTAAGATAAATAGGGCTGTTTAAACATATTTCTTTATAAAGCATAATCTCGTGGTTTAATTGTAGTTTGTAAGTTTTTTTTATTTATTTTTTTTGCACTGAACTTATTTTTTTTTCTATGACCGAGAAAATGTTGTTGCAGAAATGAATTCCCCCTCCTTGAATTACATGAAAACGATACCAAACACAACCTATTTGTGTCATTATTAAACAATAAGTGATAAATCCTATCCAAATTATACTGCACCAAAATACCGCCGCGCGGCGCAAATGTTTTTTTTGACACATTTATAAATATAATTTGTGCGGGAAAGTTGATGTTTATATATTCTATATAAACAGGGCTGTTTAATCATATTTTTTTAATAAAGAACAATCTCGTGGTTTATTTGTAGGAATAGATTTTGTAAGATTTTTGTTTTCTTACTTTTCTGTTTTTGCGCAGAACTTTTATTTTTTATATGAACGAGTGAAAAAATTGTTCCAGAAATGAATTCCTTGGCTTTGAATTATATGAAAACGATACCAAACACGACCTATTTGCTAAACTTATGGAGATATGGATGTAAAAGTGTAGCGTGGTAGAAGGCACCTCTCCCCCCCACCCCTGGCTACCACCAGGGTGGTACCACGTGGGTACAGGGCTAAATCAGCTCAAATGACCACAAAGTACGCCTGTGCCAAGCGGCTTCCTTTGTTGACGATTTGCAAGGTCCCCATACAAATGATGCCACTAAATACTGCACTATGGTCCTTTTCTTTACTCATGCGGAACTGCTTGGGAATGAACCCAATCGCGCTAATGCTGAACGATAAAACCAAAACCGTTGTCTTTTAGGTTATATTTACTAAAAATCTTTAGTTTAATTTTAGAATTCACATTTAAACTGTCCAAGATTAGCATTCTAGCCTCCCTAGGCCTAGCTTCCAACAATTTTAACAAAAATAAAACGAGTGTTTTTTCTGTAAGCAAAAAACTGAAAGAGTAACGATTTAGTTTAGGTTTTATAGTTGAAAATTAGCGCGATTCGGCCATTGGTCCCCAGTACTTCAATAGAATCCAGCCATCCTGTATCTAGGTCGTGGCTCTGTAACAGGGATTGAAATACCGTTAAAAAAAATAACGATACAAAAAAAATACGTTAAAAATACCGTTAAAACATTTTATGGATAAATTTACCGTTAAAAATAACGTTAAAATATTATACCGGTAAAATTACCGTTAAATATAGCGTTAAACTTTAGTACCGGTAAAATTATCGGTAAAAAATTAACGTTATTAATTGGAATAACGTTAATTTTAAAGTAGCGGTAACAAAAGGTAAGAAATAACGTTAAAATTAACGTTATTTACTGAAATGACGTTAATTTCGTTAAAATAACGTTAAAATTTACGTTATTTATTGACACAACGTTAATGTTAAAATTAACGGTAAAAAAAGTAAGAAATAACGTTACATTTAAAAATAACGTTATCGTTCCCTGCTCTGTGAGCTGGGCGGTAGAACACGCATTTGCGTTATTTTTGAAAATTCTTCGAAATGGCTGAAATATTTTCTTCATCGAAAAATTTCGAAAAACTGAATATAAAAAAATATCTTTAGGTATATTTATCACCATTTGGGCCCGAGATTGCCTGAATTTAATGTGTATGTGTACGTGCATCTTCGATCATTCATGGTGTGCATAGAAAACCGTGATTTGTAGGTTAGTGTCCCTTCTATATACTTACTTTAAATTTGTTTCATCAAGGGCAATGGATATGTTGGATATGATGAAGTAATTAAAAGTGGTGCGATATTCGTGATCATGAACTTGTCTAGAGGGAAATTTATCAAGCAATTTTTTATTTTATTTTCGTCAATTTTAAGGTTCATAAATTGAGGCGTTCACGCGGAAAATATTTAGTGATAATGAATCAAATAAATTATTAGTTTTTGGAGAAAGTATAAAAAAAATCCGAAAGTAAAATAGCTCGCTTGGTGTCCCAGATAACTTTGAAACCTTTAATAAAAAAGCTATTAATTAAATAAAATCTTTTTTTCATATTACTAACAATGTAATGCAGTCGAACGAAAAATCCCGTATAAAACTCGACACAGGCTTTTTTCTCCCTTCACATTAGACAGCCTAATTTTAACTAAATAAAAAATACTTTACTTATCAAAACTAGTTAAAGAGACCGGCTATTACATTTGTATACGACCTCATAGCATAATAAATCATACAAGAGCTCAGTTTCAAAGGTCACTTGGAGCAGCTTGGAAGATATAATTTACTCGCTGTTAGGCTCCACGCGCGTGACGCACATAATATCTGATTCTAAGTAAATATCTACATAACTAGGTAATAAATATGGCACAATAATATAAATGCGAAAGTGTGTTTCGTTTCTTTTTACGCTTTGACGTCTTTACTATTGCATACACGTTGTCAGGGGTAGAAAAGCATACAGTACTCGTTTACGGACACGCGGGGTGTTAGGCGAAGCAGCCCGCCCGACTAAATTCAAACATTTTAATAGTTTTTTTTTTTTATTTATTTATAAATCTTTATTGCACAAATACATAAAGTAAGGTACAAATGGCGGACTTAATGCTAAGAGCATTCTCTACCAGTCAACCAACAGTAAACAGATATACACGAATGCGGCACAATCAAAGAAGAATGATATTTACATGCATACAAAACTAATAAATACATGTCTACATAATCATATAATATTAATATATCTACATATAAATAAATGAAAATATACATATATATACTTATATAAATATATATATACACCAAATACCGAGTTTAGATAAGTAGTGACGTTGACCCTTCCACATCGGGTTACCTCTATCTGGCAGAAACTTTATGCTCCGAAATTTATTTGGCAGAACACACTTGGCAGAATCTTCTTTAAACGAATATTTTTAAGGCATAAAAATTGTTTAATATAATTATTGTTTGGCAGAATGTTCACATGTCCGAATTTACAATGGCATATTATTCAGATGGCAGAATTTCATTAGGCATAAATACATTTGGCAAAATTTTTATTCGCAGAATTTCGTTTGGCATGACGTTTATATAGTCGACAATTATTTGGTATAATTTTCACATGGTATACTACGAATATGGCAGAATTTTATTAAGAATAATGTCACTAGGCATATTGTTATTTCTAAAAAATTGCATTTTAACCTTAAATTGAATTAAAGATTTGTCGTAAAAAGTCAATATATTGAATTTTTGTAAATGTTGTGCTACAAAAGTCAACAACAGAACGAATTGCTGCAAAACCGACATGCATGCTGCTTGCTTGCATGCATGCTTCCTTGCTTGCATGCATGCATGCTTGAATGCTTGTTTGCATGTATGCTGCTTGCATGCTTGCCAGGGAGTGCAGGGGGGCTGGCCCCCCTGCTCGGGGGGGTCGGGGGGCCTGAGGCCCCCCGCTATAAAGAAAAACTTTTAATGCATCTACCAATAGGTTAGGTTAGGTTAGTGTTTTGACCACTCGCACACAATGCCTGCATGCATGCTGCATGCTTGCTTGCATGCTGCATGCTTGCTTGCATGCTGCATGCTTGCTTGCTTGCTTGCATGCTGCATGCTTGCCCACACGCATGTTGCATGCTGCTTGTTTGCAGGCTTACTTGCTTGCATGCATGTTCATGTAAGGATGCATGCAGCATGAAACATGCGTGTAAGAAATACAAAATAATTCTAGATATGAATTTTCTAAAATGTATGCCAAAAGATGATTCTGACTATAAACTGTCTGCGATATGATGGTTCTATTATTTAATTATTATGGATATGAAATGTATGCCAAAAGATGATTCTGGCTTACAAAATTATGGGTTTTAAGTGTATGATAAATGAGTGTATGCCAAACGATTTTCTGCGACATGAAGTTTATGCCATTGGTTGTTATGCATAATAAAATTATGACATAAAAAGTTCTGCCATAAAGGGTAGACCCTCCACATCACGGGCATAAGCCCTCCAGCAGATGTCCATGAGCTTGTTTCTTAAAAGAAAACTTACTGGGAGCTCTTCTAATAGAATCGGGGAGACCGTTCCAAAGGCGCGTCGCTTGCAGTGTGAAGGAGTCGGACATATACCCAGAGCGAAAGAGAGGAGTAAATAGAGAAAGAGAATTGGCAGAGCGAAGGCGACGGTCGTGAGAATCACAGAGATGCTGAAACTTGCATTTTAAGTAATCGGGAGAATGAGGGTTGTAGAGAATGGAATAGAGAGTGCAGAGCAGCCGCAACTGTCTGCGTTGACGGATAGGAAGCCATTTAAGCTGCGATCTGTACGATGAAACGTGATCATATTTGCGAAGGCAAAAGACAAAACGGATAGCATTATTAATGAGGCGGTCTAGCTTATTAAGGAGATCCTCATTTAAGTCCGGGTAGCAGACATCGGCATAATCAATGAGTGGAAGAATGTGTATCACACGATCGTTTTAATACCTAGTTATGTACAGTTTCATACACTACTTTATCTACTCTCATACAATTTGTGATTGAACCTACAAAATAAAATATCAATAGTAAAAAGAGTAAGTAGTTTCTCGACTTTGATTTAGGTAGGTAGGTAGGTTACTTACCTAGGTAAAGTAAGACGTTTTTCCGTCGCCGCATCTAAAATATCGGGGAGTCTTTTTTCACACTGACTACCTACTATCAGAAATTTTTAAGCGAAATAAAAATTAAAATAAAAAATGGCGCGTATTCTATTAGAAAAAAAATAATGATATGAGTGAATTCCAGCAGACGAATCGTTACGCTAAGTCATCGATCACCATAGAGTACATTTTAATCATGGAAAGTATATGGGAATATCATTGTTTTTTTAAATATCGCGGCACCTGCTCTTCTTGGATTGGCCCTGTATCGTAATGAGAAAAAAAGTTATTTTATAGCATACTTTAGTATAGCGAAGGTATGTTATAAAATAACTTTTTAATTTTTTTTCGGTATTGCGTGTATAAAGTATGCCAATATAAATTCGTTTTGAAATTCATAATTCGAATTTTACGTTATGAGAGTAGATAATAGTACATTATGATACAAGTTAGCTTAGGTTGCTTATTGCACACAAGGCTGTGGGTTGCAGCCCGGGCGTAACTCGGCCGAGTGTGCAATAAGTAAGAGCTCACGAGTTTCATACGACGTTTTTCAACACATTTGCGAGGAAAATACAAAGTAATTTACCACACGGCAACAAATACGACAAAAACAAAATGATAATCATGATGGGAAAAGGCGCGCAGGTTTTTTATTGTTTTTTTTTTCACACGCCCAATGCAAGAATATTTTGCGAACAAAGGGGTTAGTGAGCATACAGCCTACTTGAAAAATTGAAAATTATAAATTTAAATGATAAAATGCTAATATTTCAATATTTTATAACAAAATATTGTAAATTAGGAATAATTTGATAATAATAAATATTTGTTTGACTTAATTAAGGACCTACACATTTATTTATTTCAAAAATGCAAATGAATTTTCAGCAGCATAAAACCTCTTTGTTGTTACTAAAAAAATAACTGAATTACCCGGTTAAATTGAAAATGCTCTGTTTACTCGCATAGAACTTGCAGTAAGGTACCTATTTAACTTTGTAGGGATAATTCTATAACCGACTAGTGTTTTATATATTATTGCACGCGTTTGTAATAGTTCGGTTTATGGCCCTAAAAGTGATGTATTAGGACTCACTTTACGAGCTTTAACGCACACTTTAACGGATACTAACGCGGTTTTATTGAAAGTACATACTTGTTTTATTTCATGTCTAGTAAGCGCGAAGCTTGAGATGTAAATATAAATAATATGGCGTTGTATGAGAGCGTTTACCGAGAAGATGATTATGAACCAAGTGTTTAGTTTGAACTACACGCCGCTCGATGCTACGTAAAGCTTTGTCCAGACTAGTCCATTTTGGCGTATCAGATCACCGTATCTTTAACATACATTGCTAGTTTGGTTGGGCGTGCGTTGAAGTAATATCAATGCACGCCCAACCAAACTAGCGATGTATGGTAAAGATACGGTGATCTGATACGCCAAAATGATACAAGTCTGGACAAAGCTTAACGCGCCCCGCGTCTCCGTAAACGAGCACATAGGGTATCTAGGTTAGGTAGGTACCTAAAAAACTGTTCCCGAGGGATAGAAAAATAATTCTATCCACGCAGACGAAGTCGCGGGCGGCCGCTGGGTATACAAATGGTAATGATACACCATATACCAGACGGTCTGATAACTGTGGGCGTTACAATGAAGAATGGCCATATTTCAGGAGTTTATGGGGCTTAGGAAAGGTCGAATGAGCAGATAGATGGCAAATACACCAATTATGAGGAAGCCTTGAGGAAAAATGGTGTTAATACTTCAGGGAGCAGCGTAGGTGGGTAAAAAAATATTTAAAATTACATACAAAATGGTGAGGCTCGCTGCTTGAGTGGAATGATAAGACCATTTTTTACAGAATAATTGGCCAACAGACCTTTCTATCCGATTAAACACTAACGCTAACTTTAAATTTAAAAATAAGCAATAAATAAAATTCAAATTCATAATAGCACATTTCGTAAAAATTTATCAAGTATGATCTTTATCCTACACCTCCACCTCTAATAGTAAAATTTCCATCGAATCGAATCCATCTTTTTGTCGGTAATGCAATAGGGTCAAGCAAATTTTTCGTTAATAAGAAATAGGAAACGGTTCTGCCTCGTCACGACTATTATAAGACGGGTAATATTTCGACTCCCCCGTCACGCTACACCGCAGGTTCACAAGAAATGTGGTCGCTTCCCACACAGCTGCTATGCGTCTACGCGTATGCCCTTTATAGAAACGTTATCTAGAAGGCTAGAAGCCACAAAGGCAATATAATAAGTACCTATATCAATAGATAGCAGCGTGCGCTACTCTACATTGTTTATACTTGTTATATATATTCAGTATTTAATAGGTAGTATTTATTGAAAAAATTGCGTTCGCGTTGCGCTTGTGCAAGTATGAAACATTAAACTTCTTTAAAAGTTTCATACAAACCGGCAATTTCCTAGATAAGTGCCTAGTTAGTATACTCCTCATTATTTTTCATTTAAAATACTGTGATGTCACTTTCTAGTTCAATCGTATTTCATATAAATTAACGTTTTTCCAAAGAAGTTATCTAAAGAATGAAAGCATTACTACTGACGTAAACTTTAGTTTTAGGAAGCTAAATTCTTAAATTAGTGCCGTATTGAGAGAAAAACATAATAAATAATCAGGTATTTTAAAACAAAGACAATCTGTTCAAGTGGAATTTCAAATTTGCTTGTTAGAGGTATTTTTCACAAACGTTTCAGCCGTAACAAATAAGAATACGGCTAATATTTATTTTTTCACTTATTGTTTGTATTGTCGAGGAGTGCCCAATAGAGAGAAAATTTAAAAAAATGTTTTTAATCACAGAGAAATAAAATATTAAAAAAACACGACTGCCCTGCCAAAAACGAACGAAAAGGTTAAATAACAAGTGTCATTGCAGTCGGGGGACCGTTTTGTGGAACAATTTTTAATCACAGAGGTCCTCCGACTGCAATGACACTTGTTATTTAACTTTTTAGTTCGTTTTTGGCAAGGCAGTCGTGTTTTTAATATTTTTAAATTTATTTATTTTATTTCACACATTTTAGTACAAATTATATAGTTTTGAAACGAAATGTGCTCATTAGGGCCTTTCATTTGATGCCCATATTGTAGTAATTGGAAAAAAAAATGTTTTTTTACATTTGAAAAGGCGTCGTACAGTCGCCATATTGACTTTTTTCAAAAAAAATATAGCCAGTGTCACTCGGAATGACGTAAGGATTCTAACAATACCCCATACATTCAAATCCGTTGAGCCATTTAGAAGTTGGTATGGTGAAATAAAGAAATTCACATACCCACAAACATACATAAACCCTGAACACATACGAGGGAAGGTCAAAAAGTTCGCGGAATGGAGGGTATAAAGTAAGAATCAAAAAACATAAATATTTTTCCTTTGCAATGTATTCTTCCTCAACTCTAATAGTACATTAAATAGATCTATTAATTTATTTATTGATACCGTCAAAAAAAAATGTTTTGCATCTCAGGTCGAATTATTAAGAACTGCGGTCTTCACCCGTCACCAATGGAAAATTACTTCTCTTGAAACTCTTTTTTATTTTATTTTTTTACCAATTCAAGAGTCCCCATAAACGAAAGACATATTTTCCAATAAAGTCCGAGAAGATTTCCTCGGTTGGTAAGGCATTAATGACAACGCGAAACTCGAATTGCAAACTCCCCTCCGGATTGGTTTGTTTATTGATTTTTATCTCAGTAAATAATGACCTGATTTTTATTATACTTTGTTATTTTACTCCTAATGAATGTCAAAAATTAGTTTACATTAAAAAAAAGTGACCCTTTCTCCACCATACCCTTCGTTCCGCGAACTTCCTTCCCTAGGCAGAGGTTGCCCTCTTTGACTCTTCATCACTGGAAAATTTCTTTTGTTTAAACTCTTTTTTGCAATTTTTTTTTCAGGACATGAGTCCCCATAAACAAAAAATATCTCTTCCAAAATAATCGGATTAGATTTCCTCGATTGGTAAGACAGTAATGACAGCGCGAAACTCGATTTTTTCCCATGAGAAAATTTGTTGTTCCAGATTCGGCGCGGGTTTTTTAAGGAGTTTATTTTTAATGATTAGTTTGTGAGTTGTGATACAGAGGAGGCTTAATTGATAGAATGGAAACAAGGAAAATAAAATGGAAGGCAAATTTTACAGCTTACCAAAAGTTCTGGAACGAAGTGGTTTCGGGAGCTCCCAAACAGCAGAATTACACTGTCGGACACTGTGATTTCGAAGGCACTATAATTTTGAGTTTTCACAGATATTTGAAACAATAATATGAGAGCTCAGACCAAATAAAATGAGAGTAATTAATTTCGGTCGCGCGCGCACGTCAACAATCGGGATACTGGCATACTGGCGCCGCACGCCGGCCAGCCCGGCCGCCGCCGGTGTTTTGTTTCTTCTCGCTGATGCGGAAATGGAGCGAGAAGGCAATAGAGTGTCACAGATTAAATAGGTACTCATGTATATTATTATAATTTGAAAAATGAATTATTTATTGCCTTATTGTGGCGTTAACAAGGTAGGTAATAAAATAACCGTTTATTATAACACTGACACTGAATTATTATTTCGGTCTATTAACGGTCATCCATTATAAAAGTTAGAACAGCGTTTATTCTGTGGCATAGCTAACCAGCTAATTGGTAGTTCAGCAAACACATTGTGAAGGAACGGTTCTACAAACGGTGAAATTATCTATAAGTACTTACTTACTTAACTTTATTGACTATGGCTAGTAGGTACTTAAACTATTCTGTGCTACGGGCGGCATAAAATCATAAATAAAATGAATAGGTAGGAGTAGGTAAAGGTGTAAAAAAAATACTACTTATATATCTCATTAAAGCAGTTTTTTGACTGAAAATGACTTTTAAACAAGTCAGGACAAAATTTAGGTCATTAATGTTTTCATAACAATAAATATTGATACAGAATGTGCGTGTGGTGTGAGTGTTCCTGTCTTAGAAATTGATTTAACCATACGAAGATTTTAAGAAATAATTGTGCAAACTTGATGGTAAAAACGAAAAATTTGTGAAACCTATGTAGACTAAGTTATGGTCGATTATATAGAACACTCACACCGCCTCGCGAAAACGCCATACTTGGTATCATACAATATACAAGACGTATGTTAAAACTATATATATGGAAAAATTGTGCTGAATTTGTGTCAACTATTCACAAAATAATCAATTCATTAGCATGGTTAATTTGGATTTTATAAGGGTTTTTACACGCTGTGTGGTGTGAGTGTTCCTAAAATCTCTAACTTTAACTGAATAATATTGAAATTTTATTACTGTATGTTATAATTCGGATTCAAAGTAAATTTGTGACACATAAATCTTGATACAAAACGTGCTAGATCAAGAGCAATTAAACATTTTGTTTATTTTTCAATGCTCGTGTGAGTGTTCCATATTTTGGTATTTATTTAATTAACCCGATCTCGTATACAAGTGGAGGCTGCACCCAAAATTGTGAAAAGTTTGATCCTAAAATTTAAAACATCGTCCATTTCCGTAAGTGTTATTCTTTAATAGTTGTCATTTTTTTTACATTTTCAAAGGAAAGTCTTATGTAGGGTGACCATGCATATGAACAAAAAGCGGGAAAAAACATTGGTTTCAGCATTTTATTACAAAAAAAAGAGATTAATACGAAAAGTAAAAAAATAATACTATATGGTTGATAACATGCAATTAAAAGTTGCGTTTATTGTTACCAGCATCTTTATGTAACGGTTATTTTGTTACTTACGCTACACACGAACATCGATATCTTCCAAATAACTTCGGTAAATGGTACAATACTAAATACCTTACTTTAATTTGTCTGTTTTAAGGCCAAGCCACACAGCCGGCGTGGCGTGACGGGACGGAACGGCGACGCGACGCTGAGCAGTTGTAATATACTCGATACGATGGACGACGTCACACAGGCCAGCGTGGCGCGACGTGTCGCGTCCCGTCCCGCCACGCCTCCGTCGCGCCGAGCGTGAATACAGATCGGAAGCGCGGCGGGGCGGGACGTAGGCATGATCACGCCCGCAGTATGAACTCTACCGTCGTGCCAGCCGTCCCGTCACGCCGCGCCCCGTCACGCCACGCCGCCGGCAGTGTGACTTGAGCTTTAAGTTGAAGCCCGGCAGACCCACTGAAGTTTGATAAGTTAGCCGGTAGGGCCCCAGCTTCATGTCATAACAATAATATTGTATTGTCATTCGATTTACATGCATGTAAAATTTCAGCTCATTCGGAAACCGGAATTTAACTGGTAAGATTTTTTCTACATAGTTGCAGATGCTACGACTTACAATGTGATTAAGAATTTAACAATCAAATAAAAAGTACGGATTCATTAACACAATCAAATCACAGTAGACTACTGAACTCCCTCCCGATAAAAAAAATAAAGTACAGAAAGATATAATAACTTACATGATTATGTTATTAGTAAACAGAACACTGGAGAATTTAACAACAGACTGCAATAAAAATAGAATTATTACAACTACGAGTAAAGGTTAGCCAATACGAGTAGACGAAAATTGTGTCCGACGAAATAAAAAAGCATACCCACCCTAC
This sequence comes from Agriphila geniculea, assembly GCA_943789525.1. NCBI lineage: Eukaryota > Metazoa > Arthropoda > Insecta > Lepidoptera > Crambidae > Agriphila > Agriphila geniculea. The sequence continues at coordinate 551,739 of OX038879.1, read as the reverse complement.
ATAATATATTCCTTTGAAAATGTAAAAAAAATGATAACTATTAAAGTATAACACTTACGGAAATGGACGATGTTTTAAATTTTAGGATCAAACTTTTCACAATTTTAGGTGCAGCCTCCACTTGTATACGAGATCTGGTTAATTAAATAAATACCAAAATATAACACTCACACGAGCATTGAAAAATAAACAAAATGTTTAATTGCTCTTAATCTAGCACGTTTTGTGTCAAGATTTATGTGTCACAAATTTACTTTGAATCCGAATTATAATATACAGTAATAAAATTTAAATATTATTCAGTTAAAGTTAGAGATTTTAGGAACACTCACACCACACAGCGTGTGGTTTGAGTGTTCCTAAGAAACCCTTATAAAATCCAAATTAACCATGCTAATGAATTGATTATTTTGTGAATAATTGACACAAATTCAGCACAATTTTTCCATATATATAGTTTTAACATACGTCTTGTATATTGTATGATACCAAGTATGGCGTTTTCGCGAGGCGGGCGGTATGAGTGTTCTATATAATCGACCATAACTTAGTCTACATAGGTTTCACAAATTTTTCGTTTTTACCATCAAGTTTGCACAATTATTTCTTAAAATCTTCGTATGGTTAAATCAATTTCCAGGACAGGAACACTCACACCACACGCACATGATACAGAAGGTATTTATTTATTAGCTCGTAGGAGGATTTCCGTCACAATATCTTTTTAACAAGAAAAATTAAAGGGCCTAGACATTTCATGGTGAATCGAGCAGCTAATTTCCCTTTTTTTTATAAGGCAGTTCCACTATTTCTAGAAGGACACTCCTATATTTTACTTCATTCTAAGTATATTCCATAATATGTTGAGGCAGGACTTAATAGTAAAAAAATAATCCAGTATTATTTTTCGTAAGTCAGTAAGTAGTTGTGATAAATCCAAGGAAATTGTAAGTAGGCACTCTTACAATTTCCTTGGATAAATCTCAAGAGAGTGAAGTGTCACTGCATCCTGTCATCCCGTCGCTCTGCATTATTCGGAGTCATTTATTACTGTCTGCCGTATTGTTCCCTAATAAAATTCATGTCGACCCTGATGGATGGACCGAGCAGAGGAATAGGGGTCCGTCACGTCAACCGATGATGGAACAACTTGGCAAATGACTTTACCGGTGCAATACAATCTAAGCAAGAGAAGTAAGGTATTTGTTCATCGAAGATTGAATTTCTAAGGCTTCTATTATCATAGCAGATATACTATGTTTATTCCAAAATCATTAAGTAGGTACTCCATCCACTCCATACAATAAAGTCTCCTGAGAAATAAAATCTAAGAAATGTATAAAATCTTCTGCTTTAATTGAATGATGGCATGATTTAGTAAAAAAACTTCCATAGTACCTACGTAATACCTACTTACTTAGACTTTCTTAGTGTTATAGCACAATATAGGTAGTGTAACAAACGGCACACTATTTCATTCAATTCACGGATGGGATGCATACTGTGGGATGAGTGGCATACAATTTCATTCTATGTTAAGTATTTTTAACAAAGAAAGAATTAACCTTAAAATGTTACTTACTTAACAAAAATATTGTGCGCCTGCTAAAAAAAAACAAAAAAACCGACTTCAAAAAACCTACCTCTAAAAAGCAAGAAATAATATTCGTAATAATAAAAACACGTCTATTGAAGTCGGGTGGAGCTGGAGTACAAATTCCTTTTTTTTTATTCTAAAAGCCCCACCCGACTTCAATAGACGTGTTTTTATTATTACGAATATTATTTCTTGCTTTTTAGAGGTAGGTTTTTTGAAGTCGGTTTTTTTGTTTTTTTAAACAATTTTTTATTTTTTTATTTTTAGTGTAGGTACCTTTTGTATTAAGTAGTGTAGGTATATTATTTAGGTAGAAAAATCGGCTCAGCCAAACGTGAGTTAATCGCGGAGAAACATACATACATGCGGGTCAAACTACGAACCTCCTTTTTTAAGTCGGTTAAAGAACTACACTTAAGATATCCCTTTTCCAACAAAAAAATAATTATCTTATTCAGTTCATAAACAAAGAAGTTATACGACTGATCATCGAGGTAGTTCACACAAAAATCATACTATTTTCGTGCTTTTTTCAAGATTACTTGAAAAGTACTGAACCGATTTCAAAATTTAAAAAAATGGGACCAACTTGGAAGTTTACCTAATGTAATAACGTTTGAATCATTTCAATCGGTTCAGCCGTCTTCGAGTAATCGGTGTACATACAAAAAACAAAAAAAAAAAAAAAAAAAAAAAAAACGGGTCGAATTGAGTACCTCCCTCCTTTTGAAGTCGGTAAAAAAAAAAAAAAACGGGTCGAATTGAGTACCTCCCTCCTTTTGAAGTCGGTAAAAATAGTTTTAAACTCTGCTTTGTTTTGCTTGCTTTTTCTTTTATTAGTAAAGGTCGGGAACCAATTTACTTCACTCTATTAGAAGCTTTATTAGCTGAAATATATCGGGAAAGCCACGCCGCCACGACACGAGATGGCGTGGGAGCAATAAATCTTCAATTTGTCTACTTAACCGCCCCCAACTTTCTCGGCGGGTCTTAAAAAGTTGACGCGTGAGTCCGTTGACGAAGGCAGTAAGTTGACCCACTAAATTACTCACACACGGGTAGAGTAGGTAGTACGAGTAACTCACCTCCTAATTTTAGGGCCAGTTTAACAAATTCTAAACTATCTTATGGTTAAATATTAAAAAAATTAAGTATGATGATAAGGTATGCCAGGGATGACATACATTCTAGACTTACCATCCAAACAAGGATGTGTTCAGTCCATGAAACTGAACCATTTTTTCTAAGTATACAGGGCCGAATATGTTAAAAAAATCGACTAGGTATATTTATACAAATCAAAGAGATGACGTCATCAATTTAGTATGGGATGTCCAAAATTTTTTGGCGAAATTTGACACAATGTTTCTTGGAGAAAGTTGTTCAGTTTCATGGACTGGACTCATCCTTGGGATGGTAAGTTAAGAATGACCCTGTCTTGTTGTTGTTACTTAGCTATCAAAAAAATTTTTTTTTAAACTGCGTTAAAAGAAGGAATACCTAAGTATTATCTGTTCTGTTTTGGTAGAATATAGGTGTGTCTTGAATTTAAATTGATACAGTCGTTTTCCCGTTCCTCTTGAGCTTTCTACCGAGGCATGCCTCGTTGCATCGTGGAACTTTCATGCATTACATTCAATAGTACATCTTCTTCTGAAGAAAACCTCAAAATATGGCAGCGGAAATTTAAAAGGAAAATCGCACAGTTTTGGAAACGTTGTATGGCAGAAAGTTGAAAAGGAAAGTGCACGGTTCGGGGGAAATATTGCTTGCGTCTGGGACAAGTTGAATTGAAAGTTGAAGCGACTCTGTGTAACAGACCATATATGATCTACTTCTCTTTAAATTCAAAATAGTGTTGACATCATTTCGCAATCAAAAGGAGTTGTCAACATGAAATTGCTTTGTGTATTGGGGATTGGGATAGATTCAACATTCAACCCACCATGGGATACATTAGCTGATTGCTAGTTTCGATGTTATTTCTCCGAGAAGCAAAGCGTTAAGTTTATTGGAACGATTAAAAGCATGGAAGTTTATTGGTTAGCAATAAATAATTTATATTGCTGTATTCACTCGTCTGCAGCTACTATTATGTATTTACCTAAGTACTACTTAGGTAAATAGGTAGGTACTCGTATAATATACACGGTTAATTTTTAAGTATATCTAAAAAAGAAATGGGGTGTTCAGACCACGTAAATGAACAACTTTTACTATGGGGCCAACCACAAAATCGCGAAAAAAAAATCAGCTGTTCCATAGAAAAGTACAACATCGACTCGATCGACTACCTATGGAACAGCTGATTTTTTTTCGCGATTTTGTGGTTGGCCCCATAGTAAAATATTTTGTTCATTTACGTGGTCTGAACACCCCATTTCATTTTTAGATATACTTAAAAATTAACCAATCTAACTAGGTACTTTACTTATGCACTTGTCTTTCAGTGAAGCTATGTAAAAGAATGGAAATAACTATAGTTATTAAGTAATTAAATAGTATTTACTTAGTTCTAACTTAATAATAAATAGTACTTACCCAGTATTTCCCTTCACTGTTTACTGAATAAAACTAGGTAGAAAAAATTGTTTGTTTAAGAAATTACATGGTGGACGCACTCCCGCGAGCCGAAAAGGCATCCTTGGGATTTCAAAATAGCGACACTAATTTAATCTAAGTAACAAAAACGATCCAGTGAGGATATTCGGAAATAAGGTCTCAAGCCTACTTACCGGTCTTCTCCTGCTGCATTACCTGTCGGCGCCGACCTTTGGCAATCCTTTTGGTCTTTTCATTATATAAGAGCACAACAACGACACACAACGAAAAACGTTCAAAATGTTTTTGCAATACGCAGCGATGCAATCAGTAAGTATATAACACGTGTCGACAGCGCGGATCCGTCCAACCGAGTGAGAGGCATCAACCCAATCACGAAAAGTACCCTCACTAGATTAATAATTTTAGTTAACAATATTTTGCGATCTACTACCCGTGAAAACTGTCACTAAGAAGCATTTCGTTATATGCAAAAACGATCAAAATATCGATAGAAAAATTAGAAACAAAATAAAATGCGCGGCTGCAACACATGGAAATAAGTAGGTACTTACCTACCTTTAGAATTTTATTTCGGCGCACCTTTTTGATCTGTAAATGCAATTTGCAACAAAAGTAAAAAAGGTAAAGTAAAAAAGGAAAAGGTAAAGGAAAAAACAATATTAATTGTTAACTCTCCCACCCACCTGCTAATAGACAATAGTTTAAGTGAGATTATTCGGTCGGTAGCATCATCCACTCTAATGTCCGTGCACATTATAGTGAACGTGACCGGACGGAGGTCAGCACAGAAAAGCCTTGGAGTTGCAACCCTTACTAAGGACCCTTCATTAGACGGAAGCGGAAACGATTTCCGGTTTTTATGAGGTTTCTTTCTCGTTCATTTGTTTATTTCTTTGTTTCTATTAATTCTATATTAGCTTTCTGATGAGCGAGAGACTTGAAACTTTAATAGGTCAGAACTGGAAGCCAATGCAATATTATGGTGTCAGTGAGCTGATCTGATGATGGAGCCGGAAGAAGGCCATATGAACTCTGTAATTAAACTATACAAACTCATCGAGTTGGGCTCGTTAGATTCGTCTTGACAAGTACTCTGACGGGAGACGAGGTCCAGGGTCTGATGAATGAACCGGAAGAAGTCCACAGGATCTCTATTATAATACCACACAACCCCATTGAGTTTGGGCTCGTTTGATTCGTCTTGACAATCACTCCAACAAGAGATGGTGTAGGTATTTTAAGTTTTAGCTCTTTGACTAAAAAGCAGAAAATAATGATTTACTTACTGAAAAAAAAACTTTTTTTATAACGCAAACATTAAGAGGGGCTAAAAACTATAAAATAATTTCTTCCGTAGAGATTTATAATCCTATACAGAAGTTTAAAACCTAAAAACGTGGGGCGCATGCTAATCTTACAAAATTGCTGTTGTGTATTAAGTTATAGCAGATTCAGTTTACCTACTCATTTCAAAGATTCATTCAAAAGTTTATAATGAAATGCCCTACGGCGTAAACGCTCTTAAACAGCAATAAAACTTCGTGGTAAGGCCTTAGAAGTCCTTATCCGTGGCCTTACCAAGGGCAGCGGCTCGAGCATTCCAGGGGCGGGAGAAATTATTGCGGCATTGAAATTCAATATCTTACACAGAAAGGTCACTTGGTTATACTTTATTTAAATTAGACCTTAAAAGCTTTATTGAGATGGTTGAAAAAAGTCTTCAGGATCTTTTCCTCTGTGAATTAACGGTGTTTGGCCAAATACGATATTTCAAAATACAACTTTATACCTATACTTGACCACGCTTTTAACATACTTAAACCTATTATACTTAGCATTAACTTACCTTAAATTATTTCTTTTTTAACGTTTTCAGTATAATTTATATTAAAAATTCTAATCAATTAGTGCAAATGGAAGGTTGCTGTTAGGTAGTTACTTATGACACCGGTTTTCTCAATATAATGTACCAGCTGTAATATTTACTGTAACTAGAATAAGTATGATAAATAAGATTGTACTACAAAATTTGTAAAAAGGTAGAAAAATAATAGTACATTATGATACAAGTTAGCTTAGGTTACTTATTGCACACAAGGCTGTGGGTTGCAGCCCGAGCCGCAGGCGAGGGCGTAACTCAGCCGAGTGTGCAATAAGTAAGAGCTCACGAGTTTCATACGACGTTTTTCAACACATTTGCGAGGAAAAAACAAAGTAATTTACTACACAGCAACAAATACGACAAAAACAAAATGATAATCATGATGAGAAAAGGCGCGCAGGTTTTTTTTTGTTTTTTTTCACACGCCTAATGCAAGAATATTTTGCGAACAAAGGGGTTAGTGACCATACAGCCTACTTCAAAATTATAAATTTAGGTGATAAAATGCTAATACTTTAATATTTTTTAACAAAATACTGTAAATTAGGAATAATTTGATAAAAATAAATATTTGTTTGACTTAATTAAGGACCTACACATTTATTTATTCCAAAAATGCAAATGAATTTTCAGCGGCATAAAACCTCTTTGTTGTTACTAAAAAAATAACTGTGTTACCCGGTTAAATTGAAAATGGTCTGTTTACTCGCTCGCATAGAACTTGCAGTAAGGTACCTATTTAACTTTGTAGGGATAATTCTATAACCAAATAGTGTTTTATATATTATTGAACGCGTTTGTTATAGTTCGGTTTATGGCCCTAAAAGCGATGTATTAGGGCTCACTTTACGAGCAAGTGTGTTGAAAAGATTATTTATTATTTATGTAGGTACCTATGTGATGTTAAGTAGTAAAAAACTGACTCACGCTTTTAAAACATACTAGATCTTATTACTTTCCATTTTGAATGGAGTAGAAATATGACCCAAGGGAAATTAATTAATGTACCTAATGATAAACATGTCTATCAAAATTATAGAACTGTTATTTATGCAATAATCTTGGCCAATTAATCTTGTAGGTAGGTAGTGTATGTGTCTACTTTTAATAGAGTAAAATTATTAACGGTATATTGTTACTTTCATCAGAATTCAGAAGGTATACCCATCATAAATTTCCAAACTTTTAAATTAATAAGTAGGTACACACTTCACTATCTCGAATCGACTTAATTGTAAATTCAAATTCACTATCGATATTGTGCTCAAAGGACTTTAGAAGGAACAACACTAGGCCATTCAAACGACCAAAAGTAATATACCTACCATAATCGTAACTTTATCATAACGAGTCCTGAAACAAGGCATAAAAAACCATTACGTTGTCGCTGGTAAAATGGAAACCTTTTTTGGGATCCAGAAAGTGGACCGAAAAGTGAAATTAGACGGCAAGAAATAGGTTTAAAGTTCATATTTTGCTTAAATTTGTTAGATATTTTTTTAAACCTAAGGTATTACTTAAGCAATGTAATAAAAATACTCGTTATAATTATATTAAAAAACCGGCCAAGTGCGAGTCGGACTCGCGCACGAAGGGTTCCGTACCAAAAAACGGCAAAAAAAATACGTTTGTTGTATGGGAGCCCCCCTTAAATATTAATGTTAATCTGTTTTTAGTATTTGTTGTTATAGCGGCAACAAAAATACATCATCTGTGAAAATTTCAACTTTCTAGCTATCACGGTTCATGAGATACAGCCTGGTGACAGACAGACAGACAGACAGACAGACGGACAGCGGAGTCTTAGTAATAGGGTCCCGTTTTTACCCTTTGGGTACGGAACCCTAAAAACAGTACGTTTGTTAACAATAGTTTAGGCCTACAACCTAATGCTGTTCAATATTTAATTTTATTTAAGTATGTAGGTACTTAGGTATAATGTTTTTTTATGCACAACGGGATAGTATTATGTGACCATAAGGCCAATGGTCGAAGCGCACTACACAGGGCATTGGTGACGGCAAGTATAGTCTAGTCTAGACTGAAACGGTGATAGTTCACCGTAGTGCGTTATAATGTCAATAGGCCTTCTTGAACTCGTCACCACTGATGCTGGTAGGTAATGGGGCAAAGGACCTCGAGCTAAAATATGTACAGGCTGTAGGTGACTTTAAACTGTAAAAAATTCTCGAAAAACTTCTGATAACCAAATAACTTTGTGCTATAGAGTTACTTCAGAGTGAACTCATAATGTATTGCCGTCGCAATTGCTCCGATAGTTAGTTTTGAAGAAAATCGGAATAACAAACTTATGGTCTTTCGACCCAAGACCCGCACCTATTGATGATTCAGATATTCATTCATTTTAGTGATGGGAAAGAAAAACATTGATAACAGTCAAATCACCTTTATACATATTTATTATTTACTTTTACACCTTATTCTTTTTTCTTGAAGACACATTAGTTTTCATAAAAATACTTTGGTAAGTAGTAAGTATATCTGTTGTTATTTATACTGAGGGCAGTAAAATTATATTTTATTCGTCTATGTAATGGGGAATGTCCGACAAAAATCAAATTAGCTGAATATTTTTTTATAGGTAGGAATAAGCTCCCTTAGTAATAGAAATCAGAATTTTCGGTTGCGTAAAAAATCTTTAAAAAATGAAAGTCTCTTCGACTTCACAAATGTACGAAAGTAACAGCAGAATGGAGATTGTACCTTTGCCACCACCTGCCACAACAACAACAAGTATTAAGAAAAAAAGTTTTGACATTTCTTTTTTTAATACTGTGTTGTGGTTGTGGCAGGTAGTGGCAGGTATATAAATCACCAATCAGTGCGATACAAGACTGATAGGCGTTTAAAGGCTTATATACTTTTAAGGGAATAACTAAATAAATAAAACTAAAGCTCTTTTTTAATCTCAGTTCAGGCGTAGCATGACGAACCCGACAACTTTTTAGGCTATCCCCAAACGCCATTTTTGACAGATAAACAAAAGGTTTGTCTACGGAAGGGGTGTTATTTTTGACAAGACACAGACAAACCGCTCTCGAGCTCGTCATGTTACAAGTGCTAGGCCCTACTTTTGAATCCTTCGCCTGGTGTCGAAAGAGCCCTCTTGGCTCTTTACTACTCATTTTTATTCGACATAGCAAAATCCGACGCCCATTTTCGGAGAGTTGAATCAGCCGGCAATGGAATCCCAATGGCTCTTAAGTGATAATAACCTTTAGGACTTATACTTTTTAAGGAAACAGCTGCGGCAATATCTTCTGGTGACCATTTAACACGATTTTTATTAGGTTTCGTGAGACATCGAATTTGACCGGAAGTAAAAAATTTTTCAAGATTGTTTTTTAAAGCTCGATATTCGTTGGCATTCCTTTTCAATAGCCTATATTCAGCCCGAGAAATTGTAACTGTTTCGCCACTGAAACAATAAAAATACTGTTTTAGCTGGAAACATGTTTCATTAAAAAAGAGTAGAAATCAATCATAAAAAATAATAAAATGCATTATTAGATCTAACATAAAAGAAATACGATAGAAATAGTCAACTAATGTATAATAATTAGGTACCTGACAACCGTAGAAGATGCCGAAACTTCGTTAGCTGGCATTGTGTTACATTGGGACAAAATGTTCAGATTTTCTGAAGTACATAAACCATTGGCATTTCTTTTAACTTGATTATGTTCAGCCAGAGATATTTTTTCTTCTGAAAAGATTCTTTCATCACTGAAACAATAAAAATACTGTTTTAATGGGAAAATTTCACATTTTCAAAAAAGGGAAACATAAACATAAAAACAATATAAAATATAAAAAGGTCTGGTATGTACGTACATATAAAGTAAGAAAAAAATAGTCAATTTTGTACTTATGTATAATAAATAGATACATACTTTTTCTCAACAACCATAGAAGATTCCGAAACTTCATTAGCTGGCATTCTGTTAGATTGGGGCAAAATGTTCAGATTTTCTGAAGTGCCTACAATGTCACTAGTTACTGGTTCCAACTTAACAAGCTTAACTTGAAATCCGTTGGTATTTCTTTTAACGTAATTATGTTCAGCCAGAGGAATTGTGTTAGTTTCGTCGCTGAAACAATAAAAATACTGTTTACCACTCCTAAGGCACACCCCGGGCACTCCATACAAACGCCGCGTTTCAACTACCTATATACACAGACGCTACACAGTGACGTTTTTGCACACGCGCAACTGTGTGCGTGAAGTCTAGTTTTTTTACTCATGTGAAGTCTAGGGCTATTGAATGAGCATACGAATTGCTTACTTATTGTCTAATTTTCAAAATCGATCGCAATCGCTTTCATTTAACAGATAGATGTGACACATTGCTGCATTTTTTTGGCAAGTTTTTATTTGTGCCAAAGAGAAGCATCAATTTTATCACATCCTGAAAGCGATTGCGATAGATTTTGAAATTAGACAATTAGCCCCCTGCGGCCCTACCATGAGTTGATGCAAACTGTTTACGTTACAGTAAACTGTCGGATATACTGCTCACAGTCAATACGAGTGAAAGAGAGAAAACGATAGTTTACTGTAACGTAAACAGTTTGCATCAACTCATGGTAGGGCCACTGGCCTACGAACTCGCGGGGCGCGGTGAGGGAATTGATTGCGGGGCGGGGCGGACAGTTGCCTTTCTGTACGGTAGTACTCATATCTATTCTGTGCCTAAGGTTAAAATCGCCTTCACGCCACGTCGTCATAAGTCATAACATATGTACGTTTAATTCGTGCAGGGACGATATTATGCGTGCTCACGAATTTTGTTTCTAACTTTAAGTTAAGCGACGCAGTTGCCCATAGTACTTATTTATGTTTAAAAAATAATACTTAGGTACCTACTTACGTTTTCTCAACCTTAGAAGGTTTCGAAACTTTCAACAAACTTTTTTGGGACAAAATGTTCAGATTATCTGAAGTATCTACAATTTCACTAGTTACTGGTACCATCTTAATAAGCTTAACATGAAATCTGTTGGTATTTCTTTTAACTTGTTTATTATGTTCAGCCACAGGAATTGCAATACTTTCGTCACTGAAACAGTAAAAATAATTTTAAGTTGGGGACATATTTCATATAAGTAAAAGAGTAGAAACGAATCATAAATGCCTAACTAGGTGTGCCCTTAGAATAATAACAAGATGTTGATGACTAAAGACCGGATTATATGCAACATAAAAAGCCCAAAATATGCATGCAAATATGCAAGAAAAATAGCTAAAATATGCACGAAAATCCATAAAAAGGGCCAAAATATGCAACATGAAATAATTAAAAGATATTCTTAAAAGGTACGAGTATTATAACTCAACAATAACAAAACTATTTACAAATTTTAAAATATTTGAAAATATAAATGACAAAATGTATTTGACATTGAAATTTACCTTTAAAAATGTAAACAACTAAGTACTGTTCCAAATGTTCTGAAGACAAATTGTGATCTATGATCGCTTTATATATTTTTGTAAGCGGAAAAGACCATTGTATGTTCACTGAGGTGATTGGGTAGAATTTAAATTTGAGCGTCATTGTTTGGACATGTTAAAACATCTGAATGATGAACGACATCAAGCGTAAATATGCATGATTTCAATTTTTTTTCTAAAATATGCTACTACCACTGAAAAGGGGTTAAATATGCAAATGCATTTGCATATAATCCGGTCTCTAATGATGACAATACCCTACAAAGCGCTCTGTCAAAAATAAGGCAAATAAAACAGCCAAAATGAAGTTTTCAGATTTTTATCTTTCATAATATGTTAATAGTACCTATAAGAATGAAAAATATCAATTTTTCCTACCTTTAGGGGATTTGTTACTATTTTATTGGATTTTAGTTACGATTAGGTAACATAATATGTTATTATGAACAATAAAAATCTGAAAACTGAGCCATTCTGGATCAGTTTTTATTGCCTCAATTTACATACAAGGACTCTGCTTCTAAGTGTTATTATCTAAGGGTGTGCCATATAAAAAGTATGATACAATTACATGTATAATTACCTTTTTTCAACAACCTTAGAAGATCTCGAAACTTCATCCGCTAGTATTGTGTCACATTGGGACAAACAGGCCAGGTTTTCTGAAGTACCTACAATTTTACTAGTTAAGGTTGGTTTATATCTACCAGCACATAGTGTGCCCAGCACGTAACGTGGCAGACAAAATAATATTCATTTATACCATGTACAGTCAGCAGCATATCAAGCTATGCAAAACTGTCAAAAAAACTTTGTTGCAATTTGAACCTTAAACTCTTATGTCATGCAGCCGGCACCCTGGTATAAATAATATTTTGTCTGCCACATTACGTGCTGGGCACTCTACAATGCTGGTAGATATAAACTAACTTTTACTGATACTACTCAACCACTAAAATCAGAGCCAGGACAGCTAACCTAATTACCAGAACGGATATTGAACATATAGTAGTACTACTTGGTTTCATTCTGGTAATAAGTATATCTATCAGCATGTATTCTATGCCAGAACAGCGTAATGAAATTAGCTGTCATGCGCCTAATTATAGTGGTGGAGTACTTAGTACTGAAGTATTTTGTTAATGTTATTGTTTGTTTACACTATACCATCAATGTGTAATGTAGGTATTGCATCTGGCTTTAATGTCCTTGATGTTCTTGGCGGCGGTTCATTTAGGAGAATTTGCTGGAGAGTCTTGCAATAGTCGGAAGATAAAAAATGTCTTGAACATACTCTCCCTGAGAAAGAAAATTAAAAATTCGAATCGACAATAACATTGGAATGCTGTAACATTTTAATGTATTGCGTGTATACAAAGCGGACAATATTATCAGTGAAAAATATTAGAAACTTTACATCAACAATACCGTTTTTAATAGTTGTTCTAGGTCCACAATATTGAAGCCATTCATTGGCTATAGATTCTTTTTTTGGAAATGAAAAAAACCTGATTGGACCGTCTTTAACACTCTTGCTTTTACAGTTACGAATGGAACAACCAACCATTTTAAAATAATAGTCAAACAATGATGAAAACAAATAACTTTAATCACTTTGTTTATTTACATACAATTTTTCCATTATTTATTTATCAATTTTGTATTGCTATTCTACTGTCTGTCACTGTCATTATAATGCACAGATTACCAAAGTAAAGTCTGTTCATCCTTGTCTTATTTAGTAAACAGTTTTTGACAGTTGTCATACGTCTTTTAAACTTAAATCTTTATTTAAAAATATGTTAGTAAGTTTATGAAATTGTTGTTATTTTATTAACAATTTATTTTGTAATCTATGTGTGGAAAACCATTTGTAGTATTTTATAAATGATTATTTCAATAAAGAGTTGGGTGAAGATTGTTTACCATATAAGACAAGTAAGGATGAACCATAAAGTTAATATTCCACATTTTTCTATGTCTATGGGATGAACAGACTGGGGGTCGTTCCGAACCTACGCTCCGAGTGCAACCGAACGCTCTAACACCGTTCCAAACATTAGAGCGTGACGTTCGGTTGTAACAACTTTCCCGTTCCAAACGTCAGAGCGTTGCAACCAAACAACCATCAAAATTGATGGTTGTAAAACGCTCTGACGTTTGTCTATGAAAACATGTCAATGTCATTTGACATTATTTTGTATTTTGATGTTGTGTGTCTAATTTTCAAATAAATCATGGTAGCTTCGCAAAAAAAACTGTTTTTATTTGATTTTGAATAAAGGAAAGTTTAAATTATTCCTATTTCAAGTGGAAAATGAGGACTTTGTTTTGACATTGACATTTAAAGTTCTTGGTCGTTCCTAACCTTAGAGTGAGTTAAAAAACAACCGTTTGGTTGTTTTTTAACTGCACTCTAAGCCTCTGAACGCAACCCAGTAGTAGTAGTAGATGTTTTGCCTTTTTCAGGACAGGCGAAGGACTATGCCATACAGCCAGTTCTTGCGTGTTGGTTTCTTAGTCTTTTTTTTAAATAAAGGCAAAGCCAAATCTTGCGTCTTATTAGAATGCGGGTGCATCACATTCCAATGCTGCTTGGAGCATTTGGCAGCAAGTATACCAAGACAGTTTACTCGGTAAGGTCAGCCGAGGTAGCGACCACTACAATAAAAGTCTCAGTTTCACACAACCAAGATCGCGCCTATTTCCATTATCCCACATATTGTTCAGTTGCGTAGACACTTGTACCACAAAACTGCACCAATTTTAAGACACAATATCCACTATGAATCAATTTGCGAATAATTAAAATAGTCACCGAACTGAACTCGACAAAATCTCCACAGATTACCAAAGAGTAAAATAATATCAGCTGTCAGTGTCAAGTCCCTGACATCCAGACCGCAGACCACAGAATGGGTGCATTCCATACAAATATTTTTTTTCATTTCTGTGATGGATCTTGAGAACGGAAGGTCGTAGCAAAAATCTGATAACTCGAGTGTGTAGCCATTAGTTTGTCGGAGTTTGTCACCATAAATCAGAGTTTGTCAATCTTACGTTTAGAAGATATGTGGGGATATGCTATAGAGATATTACTACCTGAATCTCGAGAACGGAAGGTCGTAGCGAAAATCTCACATATCTCCTAAACGCAAGACCGACAAACTCTGATATTTGGCGACAAACTCGGTCGAACTACCGACTATAGATATGACTAATCAGATTATCGCTACGACCTTCCATTCTCAAGATCCAGATAGAAAGGTCTCCACAGCGTATCCTCACATATCTCCTAAACTCAAGACTGACAAACTCTGATTCTCGGTGACAAACTCCGACAAACTACCGGCTACACACACGAGTAATCAGATTTCTGTTACGACCTTCCGTTTTCGAGATCTGTGTGGCTCAGCTGTAGAGACGTCTCCACAGCTGCGCCACACGTATCTCCTAAACGCAAGACCGACAAACTCTGGTTTTTGTGCGACAAACTCCGACAAACTAACGGCTATACATACAAGTAATCAGAATTTCGCTACGACCTTCCGTTTTCGAGATCTGTGTGGCGCAGCTGTAGAGACGTCTCTACAGCCGAGCCACATGTATCTCCTAAACGGAAGACCGACAAACTCTGGTTTTTGGCGACAAACTCCGACAAACTATAGACTTTATCATGGCATAGTCAAAATGTCAGATTTCCAACTTTTTTTTTTGTGGCGCAGCTGTAGTCCGGCACGTGAGAATCCTCACAGACGGGTACTTATCACAAGAAACTGTGAAACCATGGAGAAAAATATAAACAGTTTACGTTAGTAATATCATTTTATTATAACAACATAAATATGATTCACATCGAATAGAAAAATAACAAGTTTATTATATATTACTTTCATTTTGAGATAGGTAGTCACATACCACGTTTACCTATATTTACATTTTGGTCATTGATACTGTAGATAAATACTATACGCATTGTATACAATGCGATTAATTTAACAATGTACAATTTAACAATGTCGTTTAGTAATGTACTATGGGCAACAGCGTCGCTTAACCAGTTTGCAACAAAATTCGTGTGCGCGTATTGTCCCTGCACGAACTAAACGTATGTGACAGCGGGCGCGGCGTGCAAGCGATTTTAACCTTAGCAGTGGTTAAGCGACGCTGTTGCCCATGGTACAACAGAAGTGGCTAACTTCAGAGCGCTTGCGGTACAAAACAACGTATTTAAATCTGTACAATGTTTTCTTTCTTGAGTAAAGTTGCAGAGAATCACTATATAATATCTGGGCGACCGAGCTTTGCTCGGTTATTACTATTTATTGTAATATGGTGGTGTTATAAAACGTAGTAAAAGTTTATAATTTCTTTTTTATTTTCCAAAAACTAATTGGTAATAAATAGTCGGAGTATCGCCATCTATAAAGTGCTATGTACATTTTATTCTGTGGTACTACTTTACTACACAGCCTCTGCTTGCCGCATAGCATGCTAGCCAAGCACCTACTTCAAAAGTCTTTGCTAGATGGCGTTAGACTACACAAAAATATCCATATTCTGCGTCGAAAGAAAAACGCATGAAAACTCGAAAACACGCATTTTCCCAAACATAAGACTAATCTAGATCGATTGTTTACCCCCGAAAACCCTTATGTACCAAATTTCAGCGAAATCGTTAGAGCCGTTTCCGAGATCACAGAAATATATAAATAAATATACAAGATTGCTCGTTTAAAGGTGCAGAAAAAAATTGTGTGCGTGCGTATCGCCCCTGCACGAACTAAACGTATGTAGTGACGGCGCGGCGTGCAAGCGATTTTAACCTTACGAGGGGTAAAGCGGAAGTTTTGTCAATAGTACATACTGTGTATTATATTAATTAAATATTTATTTATACTTATATTTAAACCCATTTATCTATAATTGTACTATTATTTTCAACATAAGGTAACAACAATCGTCACTTTATCTTGCTCAATGGTAACAGGTTGTCCATAGATAATCGCGACCCGATGTTGGGAGACGAGGATTCCACCACACATAGTGCGTTTCATCTGTTATTACCAATGCCGTTATGTTGGTTTTCCGAAAATCTATTCAATTTAGAACTTTATTCCATCGCAATAAGATTACAATGACGGTAGTGCCAACATAACGTCCATAGGAAGTATCCGATGAAACCCATACTACTTGGGATTTAAAATTGGGCTGCATTTGGCTGCGACTTTAGGCACAAATCAGTTACTTCTAATAACTCTGGCAAATTAGTCTTAATTATAGTATCACAAGTCTAATCACTACCCTGTAGTGGTAACTTTTCAAAAATATTTTATTTGCATTAGATACTCCATACGTGCGTATGCTAGAAATCCCTTTCACATTAATTATACCTACCGTCACATATCTATTTCAGCATATAGGTACTTACTATACCTACATAATGTATCTAGGAATGTCTTTTAACTTATCATTATAAAACTTGATATATAAATCTCAAACATAGCATACCACGGTTGGTAAGAAACATAGCATACCACTGATTTTGTAAAGCAACGTTGATCCTTTATCCCACGTGCAAATATCATTGATCTTATTCAATTGTAATAAGGTCTAGTATTCAATAACAATACAGAATTAGTTGTCAGTCGTTTGCAGCAACGAGGAGGCGAAGATTAGCTGCATTTTTATTTTATTTATATATTTATTTATAATCAGGCAACAATGTTTCATACATATTAAGTGTGTGTTGATGTGTGGCCAAGTGGCTGCGTCCATACACACGTGTGTGTGACCCACTGGCAATCTTATTAGATTGTAACAAGGTCTATTGTTCAATAGCAATATTAGTTGTCTGATACAGCAAGTTGGCGTGCGCGTGACCAACAAATCTTTTGGTACCATCCCCGCAAATTGCTAGTACGATGGAACCTTGTCACGTTGTTGACGTTGTTGACGTCAGCCGTAACTAAAAATGACATGTAACAATAAAAGTCTAAGGTAATTGAATATATTAATTATTGAATTATCATTTTCAATAAGATAGGGTTTATCTGGTATATAAACATTTTACAATTGTTTTTCGTTTTTGAGGTTAAAAAATGGCCGCCAGGTCTTTTAGCAATTTGCGGGTACTTTGATAAGTTCTATTATTAAATGACAATATTGTCTGTTAATTAGTTGTCTATGGTCTGTAGCAATGAGGAGGCGAAGATCTGCTGCATTATTTGCGGCAAGCTGGCTACGTCCATGCACACGTGTGCGTGTCCCACGGGCAAATGGCGCAGAAGCCTGAAAAAAAAATTTAATTAGAAATTGATTCGACTGTTTTCGAGATTCTAACAGGAGTTTTTGGCGCCATTTTGTCGGGTTCGGTTTGGTGACTATTTTAATTATTGGCAAATTGATTCATAGTGGATATTGTGTCTTAAAATTGGTGCAGTTTTGTGGTACAAGTGTCTACGCAACTCAACAATATGTGGGATAATTGAAATAGGCGCGATCTTGGTTGTGTGAAGCTGAGACTTTTATTGTAGTGGTCGCTACCTCGGCTGACCTTACCGAGTAAACTGTTTTGATATACTTGGTGCCAAATGCTCCAAGCAGCATTGTAATGCGATGCACCTGCATTTTAATGTATACTGAAACAATCTACCACTGAACTATTTAACACTTGACACTGGCAAATTTATTTCCAAGAGGAAAGTAGATTGCCAAAACAAAAATAAGAAGAAGAGAAGAGATTCTAATATTATAAAAGGAGTAAGTAATATTGAATGTATTATCTTAAACTTAAACACATTTTTCACAGTGGTATAAAACTGCATAACTTGCTATTTAATTAGTTTTTGATCTTTAATGGCAGGATGACAGAAAATTATAAAGTTCCACAACAAGTGATTGATCTTCCTTTGCATGAATTTAAAAACCATGTTAAAAATTCGCTCATGAGTAAAGGATATTATAAAGTAGACGATTATCTTAAAGATCAAAATGCGTGGAAATGATGTAACACATAACTTGCTAAGCGGTGTGCCATGTCTCATAAAGTTTCAGGCATTACAACGTCATGGTACGTCTACGTGCACGCTTACGCATCCGGTGTGTATCGCTCTTAAAGGTTATTATAAAGTAGACGATCATCTTAAAGATCAAAATGCGTGGAAATGATGTAACACATAACTTGCTACTATAAGTATTGTTGAAGTAATATAATAAGTCTGTGTTGCTGCCAATAATCCTGTCACCCTGTTGTAATTATCTGGTAACGATATATTAAAGTTTGTAAATATCGTTACTTATGGCTGTTACAGCTGATAAGTTTCTTGCGCCCGTTCTTGTCAGCTAAAAAAGTCTGGAACGGGTGATAGGAAAATATAGACGATTCAAAAGTACTTAATAATTCATCATCATCATCATCATATCAGCCGCACGACACCCACTGCTGGGTATAGGCCTCCCCCAAGGATCTCCACGACGATCGGTCCTGCGCTGTCCGCATCCAGTGGCTTCCGGCGACCTTCACCCTCACGTCGGTCCACCTTGTCGGGGGCCTACCCACGGAGCGTCGTCCGGTGCGCGGTCGCCATTCCAGAACCTTTCCGCCCCAACGGCCATCAGTTCTTCTCGCTATGTGTCCTGCCCATTGCCACTTCAGCTGAGCAATCCTTCGAGCGATGTCGGTTACTTTAGTTCTCCTGCGGATCTCCTCGTTTCTGATTCGATCACGCAGGGAAACGCCGAGCATGGCTCTCTCCATTGCACGCTGGCTGACCTTGAGCCTCCTTATGAGACCCATAGTTAGCGACCACGTTTCACTGCCATAAGTCATCACTGGCAACACACACTGTTCATAGACTTTCGTCTTGAGACACTGAGGTAAGTCGGACGCGAAGATTTTTCGAAGCTTCCCGAATGCTGCCCACCCGAGTTGGATTCGACGAGAGATCTCTTAATACTCTCTTTGACTTAATAATTAAGTTTATTTAAATAAAGCTTATTCGACTTTGACTTTGACTTTGAATTCATCCCGTTTGGCGCTGCTGTAGATGGAGACCTTTTGTACGTATGCAAAATCTTTCAGATTATTTTTCAATTATGTCTAAAAATGGTTGATAATAATAATTTTTAAATTTGAGATTTTTGCATTTACAATGCTATTTTTAAACAATACTGAATAATATACTAGAAAAAATACGACTCGCACCAGATCAATACTCAGACGGGAATCGAACCCGCGACCTTTGGATATCCGGTCCAATGCTCTGACCGCTGAGCTACCGAGTCACTAGTGACATCGTCGAATTTTTCCTAGTATATCCTAAACTCTTACGCTGTAAGCCAGCGTTATTTCACCAATGTGAGGAATTACCTCGACATTCAATTGAAATATCTTTCCAGATATTTTAACAATTGATTAAGATGAAATAGCTATATAATTTTTAAATTTGAGATTTTTGCATTTACAATGCTATTTTTAAACAATACTGAATAATATACTAGAAAAAATACGACTCGCACCAGATCAATACTCAGACGGGAATCGAACCCGAAATCCTCACATTGGTGAAATAACGCTGGCTTACAGCGTAAGAGTTTAGGATATACTAGGAAAAATTCGACGATGTCACTAGTGACTCGGTAGCTCAGCGGTCAGAGCATTGGACCGGATATCCAAAGGTCGCGGGTTCGATTCCCGTCTGAGTATTGATCTGGTGCGAGTCGTATTTTTTCTAGTATATTATTCAGTATTGTTTAAAAATAGCATTGTAAATGCAAAAATCTCAAATTTAAAAATTATATAGCTATTTCATCTTAATCAATTGTTAAAATATCTGGAAAGATATTTCAATTGAATGTCGAGGTAATTCCTCACATTGGTGAAATAACGCTGGCTTACAGCGTAAGAGTTTAGGATATACTAGGAAAAATTCGACGATGTCACTAGTGACTCGGTAGCTCAGCGGTCAGAGCATTGGACCGGATATCCAAAGGTCGCGGGTTCGATTCCCGTCTGAGTATTGATCTGGTGCGAGTCGTATTTTTTCTAGTATATTATTCAGTATTGATAATAATAATTATTATTATGGAAGTTGGACAGTAAACGAATAAAAAATTGAAGAAAACCGAAATGTATCGAAAGAAAAATTTATATTTACGAAAAATCGCTTCCAACATCAAAAATTGACTACACATAGCAAACAACAAAATGACAGGTGTACATCAAATCTACACTAGCGCCAAGCTAGCGATAGTGCGGCGACTGATGGACGATTTGAGGCGCGTTCAGAACCTACGTTACGAGTGCAACTTTAAGCTCTAGCGGCGTTCCAAACATTAGTGCTGCGTGGCGTTCGGTTGACACAACTTTTTCGTTCCAACCGTCGTCAGCGCGTTGCAACTTTTTAAGCCCGGCCACATACACGATGGTATCCCAATTCAGAATTCCGAAATGGAATATCGATAATGTATGATAATTCCGTACGGAAATTCCCGCATATGGTGTGGTAGGTTCATAGATTTGCATGGATTAGCTGCGTTCGGAATTACGTATGTACGGAATACGGTAACGGAATTCCGAACGGAATATCGTTAAGGTAATGTATGAAAATTCCGTACGGAAAAATGGTCCATAGATTTGTATGGATTAGTTGCGTTCGGAATTTTGTATATGGCCAGCCTAAACCATCAAAATAGGTCGTTGAAAAACGCTCTGACGTTTATCTATACAATAATTTACAACGTCATTTGACATTATTTTGTATTTTGATGTTTTTGTGACTAAGTTTCAAAAAGTTAATGGTTGCTGCTCAAAAAAAACAGATTTTTATTTGATTTAGTGTATAAGGAAGTTTAAATTATCCGTATTTCAAATGGAAAACAAAAACTTTGTACAGCACGAGGCATAAATCTTGAAATTTTTTCGACGGAGTAGGGATAGGCTCGCGCATGTGGACTTGCGAGCGACCAATAGCGCGCGCCCCTCTCCCGCCGCCCGCGCGCCTCACCGCTACGCATACCCAAAACACGCGTTCCACGCAATCCCCACCCGATTTCAAGATATAATGCCCCGTACTGTATTACTAATGACCTTAAAATGAAACCTTATAATGTTAAGTTAAAAGTCAACCAAACAACCGCACTCTGAACCTCAGAACGCAGCCTTGTGAATCAGCATAATTATCCTGCGATCAACGACGAGTGTGTACTAATTCATAGGATCATCACTTACGTGGCAGCTTCGTCGCCGAGGCTCCCGATGAAAATAACGTGCGCCTGCACCCGGTGGTCGGACGTCAGGATAGTACCCAACTCCTGCGGGTGGATGCCGTACCTGGAAATAATAAAAAAAAGTCGTGACAAATCCTCTGAAAAAGGAAACCTATGGAAGTGGCATAAACTGCAATAACAAAGCATTCGTGACGTCATGCGCGTGCCGTGCCCGCCATATTGTGTTTTTATTTTTATTTTAAAGATTCACTAACAACATTATTATCATTACACATTACAAAAAATATACAAAAGGCCCGAACTAACAGATATGCTTTTACAGGTGAATACAGCTTTTTCTATGAAAAAAAATAGTTAAGTTTACCAGGGGCTGTATTATGACCTCTTATTTCCAGTCAGTTTTCTGACTGGCTATCAATCTATCTCTTTTATTTGCTATACAGCGAGAATGAGATGTCACTACAGCAATTTATAAACCTGGCAGGATTTAAGAGCTCGTAATACGGCCTCTGTACGTTATTATAAGATTAGTTCAATTTAGGATGTATTTAAGACACAATATGAGAAGTATGTATTTAAATTAAATTAAGTGTTGCGTTTACATGTTACAATTTCAACTCTATGCTGTTTACATAAGGTTTATGTACACTAAGCTAAGCCGCCATGTTTAGTTGCGTTTGAATGGAGAATAATGAAGCAGGTATGCACGCTTTTTTCGTAGGTATGACAGGTCCATCTTATTCCTTCGTCATTGGACAAATCTAATATAGATTTATCATTGGCCATTTTAAGTTCCCTACTGCTGGGTTCTTCTTAAATAGATGGATATTAAATAGGAGGATGGACCATAACGTAACCTACCACGCGGACTCAATGCAGATTGGTAGAAGTACAAGTACCTTCCCAAGTACAGAGGAGCTCGAGATAATACATTTTTGGTCACCCATCCCATGACCGACCCTTGTGAAAGTTGCTTAACCTCCGCAATCGCTGGGCCATAGCTTATCCACCCATAAGGAAGGCAGTGACATTAAAACGGCTTATGGTCAAATTTCAAACAGATATAGGCATATTGTCACTAAACACGCTCTAAGTCTCAGAAATTAGTGTAATGATTTTGATAAACCTGTTAATATTTTCGTGCATTTTTTGCTGCAGTTTATAAGCTAACGATACTCACCGCCTCAGATTAGCGTCTGACAGTATAAGCACTATAGCTTCGTCTGCGTCCTCCTCGGCTAGCGTCGATATGGCGTGCTTGGCGGCCGGCAACGTGTTATCTCCCGACCAGCAGAACTGCGCGTGAGCATGCATCGTGCGGATTATCTGGTGAACAACATTATAGTAATTTTGAGTCTATTGTTGTACTTGTAAACTCTCATTTAGGGCTAGTTTCAAAAACTTTATGAATAATGAGTAAATCAATTTATTTTCTCATCACAATAGGTACTCTTAACTAGGATGTTGATAACAACAATATTGCAATATGACCTGCATTGTAAGAGACTGGTGCCAATATAGGTATCTAAAAGAACCTTCATCAATATGTGCACGTGAGTGCAGATTATCTAGTAAACATCTTGGAATAGCGACTGTTTAAATATCGAAATCTGTATGACGGGCGTCGATTTACGTCGTGCGCACTGAGCTCTGTGGTACGAACAAGCAGTTGTTGTCAAGCGCAGGGCTGCTGGTGGTCAGCCCGCGGCCATGCCAGGCCTCACAGCATCAGCATCTTATTCCCTGCGTAGATATTGCCTCTTTATAATAGTAACAATGTCGAATTACCGTGCCGTGTACGGATATCAAAATCAAAAAACCAATAAACAATTGTCGTTTATCACATTATGATATATGCTACGCAGTTCATTTAAAAGAAGACAACCCTAACGTTGCGTCGTCAGAAAATGTAAGAGCACGCGATAGAAAGAGAGGCAACTACTAGGTGAACTGCGCGACCTGAATTGCACTTTATTGTGTTGGAGATAAAGTAGCTATTTATTTAAATGACTTTGCCGAGTGCTGCTTCTGTACTTGTACTATTAGTTATTCTATGGCCGTGCGTTGTATGAAAATATTTAGTGTGCCGACATTTATAATGAGTAGTATACTAGAAAAATTAGACTTTTTCCCGCCTGAGGCAATCTTACAATGCTCTTGCCGAGTCGATTTTTTTTGTGTTTTATTTAGTACCTATATTATCTAAAATTTATAAATTTTTAAAGAATTTAAAAACCCTGCTTTTTTACTTTTTCATCAATTTTTTAAGTGAAAACTTCTTTAGCGGCCTTGCACGCTTTTTTGTAATAGGGAAAAAATTTTGAACTCGCGTCAGTCAGTCAGGATTACGTGACCCTGATCGACAATTCGTAAGACGGATGTGGCGGATGGAGAGTAGACAGCCGGCGGCGGAAGTATCCCCCTCTCTTTCTACGGGGCGCGGAGAAAATGGCGGCGCGTCATTTCACGACGTAAACACTTGTGACACCATAGTAACACGCTAATTTATTAATTGAATGTCAAAACTCTAGATTTTTTATCAAGCTATGGATAATACTTTCGTACAATACTGTTCTGTATTCGTAAATTCAAATGCAGAGTAAATTCGTAAGACGGCAATTCGTGCAAAATTATTCCCTAACCATTCCAAAATATCAAAAATGCACAACGTTAACATTCAAGTTTTCACTTCTGCCGGCACTCCCGAAGTGCTTTATTCCGCTTTATTCCGGACTGTCCCCCGTGACCACGACAGCTGCAAAGGTGCCGAAACGTCGGGAAAACCAAAAATCAAACCAAATACCAACTAAATACTAAAGTACATTCAATAAAACCGCGCTAGTATCCGTTAAAAAGTGTTTTATTTCTTGTCTAGTGAGCGCGTAAGCTTGAGAAGTGAAACTACTATTACAAAAATCCAGCGTATCTTAGGTAAATCGTAAATTACTATCTTTTTGCGCGCGCTGATTGGCTGACGGCATCGGCATCGTTATGGACTGACGGATGCTCTGATTGGCTATTTGTTATTGTTGTGATTATTGTCAAATATTTTTCTAGTATTTTGTACGAATTTTACGTTTTTTATTTTAAAAAGTGAGTGAATTGGATATTATATACAAGTGCCGGACTCGATCAGTGCAGACAATTAGGAGGTTATATCCTAAAAAGAACTTTTCTACACAGACCTAAGAAAGTTCTACAGCACTTGTCAAAATGGTTGTGCAAAACCTAAATGGACTTTCGAGCTAATGGGGAAGGCAACTGTCAAAATGGCGCTGCGTACGCTTGTTCCACGAGAGCTATGAAAACAAAGGACTTTTACTTAAAAAAATGGTTTTTTGTGCTTTAAAATGATTAAATTCTGTGTAATAGGCTTTAAAAATGTTGGCACTTACAAATTTCCGAAAAATCTGAATATAGGAAAAATTTATAAATTCTGTAAGAATAAAAACGTCTTAATTTGGTTTTCAATTCCGGCATTTGCATTGTAGAATAGTCTTTTATATCCATTTTGGGTCAATGGGTCTTTTTCGGTAAAAAAAATACCACAAAATAAATATTTTCCCATACATTTTGTTCTGAACGTCTACTGTCTTAAGAACAAGCGTACGCAGCGACATCTACAATTAGCTTTGCGTTGCCAACCCAATGTTCTTAAAACTTTAATTGAAGAATTAATTTCGGCAAAATTATGAAATAACCCCAAAACCCATCAGCAATATGTTCTGACCGATCATATTGAAGTTGTAATAAATCTTCTCTCACATTCAAGTTTACGATTTTCCGAAACATACTAGGATTTTCACAAAGATCTTAAAAATTGCTCAGACGATTGTGAAAATTTATCTTAGATTTCAATCATCCAGTTCTTTATAATCGACCTAGGATTTAGGTAAAGATCCGGTTTATACAATTATCCTACGATATATACATATAATAAAACTATAAATTCTAAACATTTGTGCGCGAATTACGCAAAAACTGTTGAACAGATTTTGATAGACAAAGTCAAAAAATAGCTTTATTTAAATAATCTTAATTATTAAGTACTTTTGTAAGTACGTTTACAAAAGTACTTAATAATACTTAAGTACGTTTTTAAGGACTTTTCACAGTTTGGTAGATTGAGGTCCAAATTAATGAATCCATACCTGTAGCCTCTCCTTCTCGTTGTCGGGCGGGCGGTCGACCCTGACCAGCTCGAGCGCGTGCTCCTCGCCCGAGTGGCCGAGCATGTCGTAGCGGATGCGCGCCTCGTACCCGCGCAGCGCCTCCGTCAGCAGCACTACGGCCTCCATGGAGCGCTCCAGGCGCCCGTCGTACGAATTGAACCTGGGTGAGACAAGGGCCTGTTTATGCGGGGACAGTGACTGACCACTGAACCCAGTGAATCAGAATTTCGGACCCAGTAACTGGGTGCATGTAGACAGGATCATCGGCAGTAAGTCGTACTGTGTAAAATAACGATAAAAATACCGTTAGAACATTTTATCGGTAAATTTATCGGTAAAAATAACGTTAAAATTATTGTACCGGTGAAATTACCGTTAAATATAGCGCGTTAAACTTTACTGGAACAATAGTACCAGTAAAATTATCGGTAAAAAAGAAATTGGAATACCGTTAATTTTAAAGTAACGGTAACAAAAAGTACGAAACAACGTTAAAATTAACAATATTAACTGAAATAATGGTAATTTCAATATAACGTTATCTAAAGTAACGTCATTTATTGACATAACGTTAATGTTAAAAGTAACAGTAAAAAAAGTAAGAAATAACGTTACATTTAAAAATAACGTTATCAATCCCTGACTGTGCCCGAAAATAGAACGGGTGGCTAGTCAGCTGGACTGACTTGCGACCAAGAAATCAGCACTAGACTGGGTTTATCTACACGAGCCCAGTAGCGAGTCAGCGCTGGACTGGTTTACTGTACTGTACTGGTTACTGTATGTTACCGACCTCGTATAAACCAGTAAAACGTGACATAAGTGACGTCACAAATCATGACCGTTTTGTATAGAGCGTTTTCGGCGGATGCTGATGCGTGCTAACTTCAAGTAACTATATCACGAGAAAAAAAGACAAAATAAAAGTTTTACTATAGTTAATTTTCTCACGCATTATACTTTTGATTTTGATACAAAAAAAATTGATGCATGTTCCCCATTAAATCTGTATGGGATACAAATAAATCAACTAAAATTATAAATTTGAGGCTAATATAAATTTAACAATTTATATTTAGTTTTCATTCAAAACCTTAGCCTGTATATATTTTCACTTGCAGCCATAGAGACATTTAGTACTAGCCGTAACCAGGCGTCCGTCACTCGCTCAAGGCCACGCGTTATACACCTCCCGCGTATCGTCCACGATACAACTGGCAGAGGGCCACTCGCCCGCTTGAGCGCTCTCGCACCGCACGATTCCCGCGCTTACTCGTCATTTTGTCATAATATAGTAAAGTGGTAAGAAGAACACTTGTCTACTTTACTTATAGGTAGGTAGGTACTAGTTTAAATACTTATAGTCCGTTTATTCTTAGGTGGGTACTTATCTTATTTGCTAAACCATCTTCACCCAACTATTTATTAAAATAATAATTTATAGATTAGGTAGGTACTTACTTACCTACTTACGAAATAAAGTTAATTATTAATGATAATTTGATTTCGTTAGAAAGCATAATTTATAATAGGTGTTGTATGACAACAAACAAAAACTGTTTTCTAAATAACTAAATAGGATAAGTAAGGATAAATAACTAGTATCTAGTATCTGTAGTCTGTACTTTAGGATGGGTACCTTCCTACCTAGTAAAAGTTGACTTTTGTTATCTTTATGTCTCCCATAAGTGCTAGGTACCTACTTAGATTATTAAATATCATAGTAATGTTCGAATATTATTGTAAGATCTTCTTTAACCATAGTACGTAAAATCGCTTTCCTTTTGTAATGTATGCTACGCAATTCATTTAAAAGAAGACAACCCTAACGTCGTCAAAAAAGATAAGAGCACGCGATAGAAAGAGAGGCAACTTCTAGGTTAATATAACTGTAGTGGAGAGAGCACTGTGCGACCTGAATATCCTGAATTGCACTTTGTGTTGGAGCAAAAGTCGCTATTTATTTAAATGACTTTGCGGAGTGAGGTTTCTGTACTTGTACAATTATGTATTCTGTGCCGTAACCGCCTAGGGCGGTTTGGTGGCGCTCCGGGCGGCGGCTTTTGTTCCAAACGACCACGGTGTCCACGGTATATAATACTTTGCCTGTCAATCCTGTATTTGTAATTTTAACACGATATTATATCTTGTACTTACCTATACATACTGCCGGAGACATCCAGCACTAGCCGCAGCCGCTTGGGCCGGTCGGGCGGCGCGCCGGGCGGCGGCTCTTGCTCCAGGCGGCGCCGGTATATCGAACGTTCGCCCGTCAACCCTGGATTTATAACAACGATATCAATAAGATGATAAATTTAGCGATGCACTGTAAACATAAAGAGCGTCAAACAAAAATACCGCAGGTATGATACGCTAAAACATTGCGGCATCGTATATCTTTATAGTTTTAACCGTCATAATGATCTGTTAGATTAGAGTGTCTTCACACGTTCGCGTTTTTACCCGACTGCAAGAGGGTTATGTTTTTCGCGCGTATCTTGTAAGTTTGTATGTAATATTCTTTATTACCTCATATCATTCAAACGGCTGAACGGATTTCCATGATTAACATATCATTAGATTTGTCTCGTCAGCCCAAGTGTTCTTAAGAAGGTGGCGTTATAAAAAAACCAACATGGCGGCTGTACGGTGCTATTATACGTAGCGAAAAAAATTTTTTTTTTATAATTCTGCAATATGGCTGTCAAATTAAAGGGCTTATTATAAGGATTTCAAAAAAGTATATCATATAAATAATAACTAAAAAGAAATAAATAAAAAATAAATTAAAAAAAAATAAAAACCCATGCATGCATAAAGAAAGTGACATTATGAATGATTTGAGTTATATGCCTCCGACTGCATGTTATAATGTTGCCTTTAATATTTAATCTTGTTTCCATCTTTTTAGTTGACTTGTCTTTTTATGCAGGCGGGTTTTTATTTTTTTTTAGCTTGTGCTTTCAACAAAGTTATGATGCCTTAATTAAGGCATACAATAGCGCATGGCCTACCCTATCATCTCTTCAAAAATTGACAAAATTTATGTGGCATGCGTTTGACGCAAGACGAATTGAAAGTTGAAGACGAAAGGGAAAGGGAATGGGAAAGCGACTCGGTGAAGACCACACATTACAGAAATAAAGAGATATAGCGTACTCGTGTTTATGGTAGATAGGGATCATCAAACTGAACAACTTTTACTATGGGACCAACTTCGAATCATGAAATAAAATCAGTTGTTTCATATATTTTTTTCGCGATTTCAGAATTGTTCCCATAGTAAAAGTTGTTCAGTTTGATGGTCCCTATCTACCATATTTGGGATTAGGGTTATTTTTGTAACACGTTCTATAACTGATACTCGATTATAAACTATGTCCATTGCTTGTTTTTTATACCTCTTTAATATAAGTTGGTAAAAGTGCAATGGACAACAAGCGTAACGAATAGTTCAATTTCTAGCTGTCGCATGTAGCTTCCGCGAACTGTCAAACTAAAAGATTATGCTTATTAGATTATGCTATCAATATGCAGTTTCGTGAGCAGTGGTGTGCCCAGGCCTACAGGGTAGAGCAAGCCCGAACCCTCAAATCAAGCAATTTTTTTACCAGCTCAATACAAGCAAAATAACAATGTATCTCACAATTTCTCGTTACTAATTTAAGTCTTTTTTCATACGATGATCTTTACCAAAATATCAATGCGACACCTCCCAGCGCCATCTAGACTAATTCATAGCACCACAAAAAGGGTTGTGCTTTGGTGTTAAGCTTACTTTAATTAGGAAGGTAGGTAGGAAAATATAGACGATTCAAAAGTACTTAATAATTAAGTTTATTTGAATAAAGCTTATTTGACTTTGACTTTGACTTTGAATTATTCATAAATTAGTTCGACTCAAAATGCTAGATGGCGTGACTTTATCTAATTTAATTATTGTGTAATGTAATTAAAACTAAATTTCTGGCTTAATAAATATCCAAATTATTTCACAAAATAAATAGCGTCTTGAGCTTTTGCTAAACAATTCCAATCCTATCCCCTGCATTCCAAACTAACATTATTATCGTTCAAATGAAGACCCAAAACGAACCTTACTTTTTTATGTTTATAAGAACAACCAACAACGAGTCCACTACAAAATTACGATACATTGAAGAATACTACCTATATTTCTTTGCAAAATACTCAAATGAAAAGGTTTATTACCGGATTAAGGAAAGGGTTATTTTGTATTTCTCTTGGAATCGACTCGACTCGAGTTAATAAACATTTCAATCTATCACACGAGACTATTATCAATCATTAAACTTTTTTAACACAAAAACACAAATAAAGGCAAACAATTGTTATTTCAAAACAGCTGTTGTCGCAGATTCTGTTCTGTTGTTGCATAAAAACTTCACAATTTGCGCAGCGCGCATGTGCAGTCTAGCAAACTTCAGACGCATGCCGGCTTTCGCTCGGCTTGTAATACTCTCATAGAATCTATAGATACGTACAGAGTATGTTTGTGATGCGGTAGCACTTTTGTTGATGTTTAGAAGAGAGCAGATATATACAGATCGCAAAGCCTGGTTGCTAGCCAACGAGTGCGAGGGAGATGAAATGCAAATGTAGGGATTATTGTGGAAATTAATGCGTTTTAACGACTTGTCTGTCGATCACTTGTTGTAAAAATTTAATTTGTAGCGATTGATTATTGAAAATTAACATTCGTTAATAATATTGTGTTGTTGTAATTAATCACGATTCATTAGTAGTGTTAGTAAGATAATGTTAGGGCAAGCCGTGCTTTTCGGCTTCTATGGAGGTATCGACACTGTTCGTGAGTAAATGGCGACATCAGTAGCATAGTAGAACCAAATAAGTAAGTCATCTTACTCATTATACGCACGAACGCGGTTTGTATGTGAGCGCGCCCGTATGTATGCGTCGTCGCACGCACACACTGACAAAATTTAAGGGTGATAAAGGTGCAACAGTCATGGCTGCGCCGTACGCTTCACGTCCGCTGTGCCGCCGCTCGTAATAATTTGAACGTGTACCTACCTACAGTACATATTACCATGCTTACCAAAGATATTATTGCAAAAAAGATTTGTAAGAATGAGGATATATTTTACATTAATTTTAAATAATAAGGTATTTCTTACTTGTCGAACAGAAGATTTTTTTTTAAATCAATAGTATTCCTACAGAAAAAGGTACTTTTAATGCCTATTATTTGAGGTTATGGAAAGTATTCAATTTACGAATTTAAAGATTATTATTTTGTTAAGTGTAGGTAAATGAAAAAGTAAAAACAGTTAATACTTAGTGTAAACAGTCGTAATCTTTTTATTTTATTTGAATAAATACATTATTTAGTAAAGCCACGTTTTAATTAATCTTATTTCGACCGTAAGTTTTCAAATCACATAACATGACGTAGGCAATGAATACATTGTAGACAATTCCTGAAAACAATTAAATTAATGTAAACTGTAATTTGACAGATAGATGTGATACATTGCTACTTTAGTAAGTTTTTATTGGTGTCAAAACGAAAGTGCCAATGTATCACACACATCTGTCAAATTACAATTAACATTAACTTCATTATTTTAGTCGATAGACGCGCTGGTGTACGTACAAAAAAAACTTTGTATTATAAATCCCTGATGCTTACCCTACAAGGAAAAACATATTTTGTACTATGTTCTACTATGTCAGTAGTTTAGTAAAAGGCCTATGAAAATCTTTTGAATATAAGTTTTCAGTTCGATGCCTCACCATAGGTAGCCTTAGTATGTCGTGCTCTCTTTAATCATTTCTGCAGTGGTGTCGTGTGAGACGTTCCCTCAAATATGGTTGAACGAAGCGATGGCTGGTTCATGCGTCATGCTCGTGAACGAGTGCTGCCAGTGGGAATTGGGTGGGTTTGCTTCGTACTACCTATATTAACGCATATTGAATTGTATGTTGATTGTAAACTTTGAATTTAGCTTGAACCCTGTAATTTGATTAAGTAATTAGAAATTCATTAAGAAATGAGCTAATTAATAATATTTTTTATTTGTTAATCTTTGTTAATATAAAGTCTGGAAACGATATACATATTTGTAATATCATTCCATCTGATAACGCTGACAAGTTTTTGCGCCCATTTTTCTCTCCCATTTTCAGCTGAAAGACGTCATAATGGGTGGTAGGGTAAAAGATTTGACTATTTAAAAATGCTTATTGTGTGAGCTCATTTAAATAAAGATATTTTCATTTCATTTCATCGGTCCCCATACAAACTACGCCTTATAACATTTCTACTTTGTTTCTGTGTTCTAAGGTGAAGACACCCTTTATGCTCACCTTCGATGATCTTCCCGTCGTCGAGCTCGCCGCTGGTTTGGTGCCGCGTCCACTGGCGCTCCTTTTTCTTCGCTTGTAATTCGGCAAGCACGCCGCGGAGAGCACCAATCTTAGTAAACCAACATTTTTGAAATATTTAATTTTAAATATACACCGTGAATTTTTAAGTATATCTAAAAATTTAATGGAGATTTCAGACCACGTGAATGAACAACATTTACTATGGGACCAACCACGGAATCTCGAAAAAAAGCTGTTCCATAGAAAAGTAGCAACGAGCGGCCCGGCCTCGCCTGCGCCATACAAGCTGTAGGAGCGTCGAGGTGACCAGTGTAGGATATGTAGTATGGAGTGAGGTTGCCACTGATAGGAAGGCCAAAGTGGAAGATCTTCCTCCGGGCTGGGTGGTATTTTCCCGGGGACCGCGGTCCAACCGATGATGGTTGGCAGTTGTATATATGCTGCGTCGCTGAGAAAACTTCGTCAGCGAGATGTAGGTTTCTCCATATATTCTCCATACTACGAGGTGTTATTCCTTACTAATCTTTGTGTTCATTCGACACTAGCGCCATCTAGTAACATGGTGGTTGAATCTTGTTGTAACCGTGTGTTGCTATGTGCGGCGGTACGGTAGATGCCGCTACACAAGCCATGGGTGTGGTGACGTCACGCCCACCCAATCGGGTCGCGCAAAAAACAAATCAATTATTGCTCTGCCATTTATACGGTTTTTTTTTTACTGATACATTAATTTTGGGCTGTATTTTAATTTTTTGCAGTTGAATAAGTGTTTTTAACATCATGAAACTTCTCCATTCTCAATTTTTTTTTTTGTAATCTTATATAGGTAATTTTCTTGGGATTTGGTACGCTTAGAGCATCGCGGAAGGGAGCAGCCTTAGCGATTATTACTCTATTCAATTTTTTCTGGCATTTTTTGCGGGGGGGGAAAGTGCACACAAGTGCAGTGCCGCATACTCACATACAAAAACAACACTGTAAAGACGACACCAACACATAAAAAATAAAACAAAACAGCTAAAATTTGTGTACGGATGAGTCACACATCAAAATATGACACGTTTTTGACATAAAGGGCTGGGCTCAATTGTCGTTGCAGCAATATCGATACGGAAAAAGGAATAAAGGTAACAAACTCAAACATTTCACATGGGGTGAATAACAACAAAGAGCCCAACAAGCAAAAACCTTTTGGACCAACTGACCACTAAATCTCATCACCAGGGGTCAGTTGAGAAATGAATTTCTCATCTGACCACTGGAGGTGAATTGGGAGCAATTTATCCCTAATTCATCACCAATGATGAAACTGATGAAGTGGGGGGGTTTTTTTGTTTCAACTGACTACGGATGACCTTTTGAAAACTATGTAAGCCTATTTCATTAAATCATAATTTAACCACCATAAGTTAACCTTTTCCATATTTATGTGATCCTTGTAATTTGGAGATGCAAGTGATTGAAAATATTTCATTTTGAACCAAAGCGAAGCGAGGACACGTTGCTAGTTAATTATAAAATAAAAATGACACAGAAAATTATAGAAGTTAACCTTCTCCGTATTTATATGATCCTGGTACTTTGGAAACGTAAGTAATTAAAAATATATAAAAAAAACTGAAACTCCTTGTCAGCAGAAGTTGGGAAATAATCATATCGCAGTCAGATTTGAATATTTTATAAATATAATATTTTTGGTTTGGTCACCACACCAGTGGTGAAATGGGAGTAAGATGGTGTTATTTAATAACGGATAGTCAGTTGAGAAATTGGAGTTCCAACCAACCACTGGTGTTAGGATTTGGTGGTCAGATGGTCCGGAAGGAGCAAAAAAGTCTCAGGATGCGTACGTTATTAGAGTGGTAGGCTTACAGGGCTCTTATAATTGTTTTGTGACATGTCATCGTTCTTAAAATAGTCTTAAAAAAGTTAATATGGACTCAAGAACACTCAGTCTTATTGTCAAGTCTCATATACGTATTAAGAGCATTTTATGACGTTTTTCTATTATAAATGATCTTATTCCATTCATTTTTAGGGTTCCGTACCTCAAAAGGAAAAAACGGAACCCTTATAGGATCACTTTGTTGTCCGTCTGTCTGTCTGTCCGTCCGTCTGTCTGTCAAGACCCTTTATCTCGGAAACGCGTGGAGGTATCGAATTGAAATTTAAACCATATACTAAGGTCTACGGGCCCTTGAAGCTGTAAAAAAATCAAACTTCTAAATTAACGTAAAAAAAGATACTGCCGTTTAGGGCGCAAAAAACGCATTTTCGATACTCTCAAAGGAATCAAAATTCATAGGGTACTTACCGTTGACCTAGAACTATGAAATTTGGCAGGTAATAGCGTCTTATACTACACTTACAGGAATAAATCTGAAAACTGTATATTTGTAATTAAATCATAATAAAATATGGTCATTAAAATACTTAATTATTAATCATCTTGGTGCAACAACGGTATGCGCGGCATTGCGCGGTCATAGTTTAACTTCTAATTACTTTTGGATTAATCGCGCCACTAATTCTTTTAAAAATATCAATATTTATTATTATTAATTATTCAGATCCTTTCAAATATTGTTATAGTTAATTACTTTTAAAAATAAAATTAAAAAGTAATAAATTTGGCTCTAAATATTTTCGCAACATGGCGGTGTGTCACGCTGTATGACAGGGGGTCTTCTTCTTCTTATTTTTGTTTTGGCAATCTACTTTCTTCTTGGAAGTAATTTTTGCCAGTGTCAAGTGTTGAATAGTTCAGTGGTAGATTGTTTTAGTTTACATTAAAATGCGGGTGCATCGCATTCCAATGTTGCTTAGAGCATTTGGCACCAAGTATAATCAAGACAGTTTACTCGGTAAGGTCAGCCGAGGTAGCCACCACTACAATAAAAGTCTCGGCTTCACACAAC
Organism: Agriphila geniculea; assembly: GCA_943789525.1. Taxonomy (NCBI): domain Eukaryota; kingdom Metazoa; phylum Arthropoda; class Insecta; order Lepidoptera; family Crambidae; genus Agriphila; species Agriphila geniculea. The sequence continues at coordinate 516,527 of OX038879.1, read as the reverse complement.
CAAAGGGTCCTGTTGGAATACACCTATTTTCTCTAATAACATTGCGATAGATAAAACCATTTCACAGAACATTATACAGTGTACTATCGATATACAGCGCCATCTGTTGACAATCAACACTACTTGTATTTATACAGGTGCGGTGGGTTTGTAGTTATTTTATTTTTTCTCAAAAATGCTTGGAAATTCGAACATTATTTTGACAACCTTCGTGCTAAATCAGAGTTTACGGGCAGACCTAAACCGCGCCGTCAATATTTGTATGAGAATCCATTACTAACGTGTTATAATGGATTTTCATACAAAATTGCCGGCGTCTGTCCAGCAATGTTTCTATTAAAACTCATTACACACGTGTAATTCAGAAATGGAGCGAACTTTTCAATGAAACACAAATATAGGTATCAAATGTCGCCTTGATGAGCGAGCACATTCCAAATTTTTTTTTTAATATTCGGTATACTGGTATCACGTGAAAGGCCTTGATAAGCACATTCCAAAAAGATAAAAAAAATTAAAAACGAAAAAAATTTTTTTTTTCAATATTTATGGGTATCAAATGAAAGTTTTTTGAAAAGTTTTTTGGAATATGCTCATCAAGGAGCATATTCCAAAAAACTAAAAAAAAAAAATTAAAAAGAAAGGTAATTTTTTTTGCAATATGGGTATCAAATGAAAGGCCTTGATGAGCACTTTCCAAAAAACTGGAAAAAAAAATGAAAAACTGGAAATAAATGAAAAAAACCGGATTTTTTTTTTCAATATGTGTATCAAATGAAAGGCCTTTATGTGCACATTCCACTTTCCATTTTCTTTTTTCAATTACTGTAAGTAATTTAAAATTAAAATAAAAAGCTTAAAACTTTTAAAACTAAAAAGTTAAAAGTTTAAAAGTACTACACAAGGCTTGGCCGCAACTAGGCATTGATGGACTAACGTATGTTCTTCAATGCCTGTCTTGAGTGCCGCTGCAGTAATGTACTATTCCATTTCAAACTTCTCCCGTGGTCAATTCTTTGTCGTAATCCCTGGAAGGGTTATTTTCTACGTGGCGACAAAGGATTTCAAATGGTTATCTATATATAGCAGTCTGCTGAACGGATTTTGATGATATTTTTTTACAGTTTGGTAGCTTGGAGTCCAACTTATAAACTAAGCAATTTTTCACATAATTCCGGTAGGTAGAACCTGGGATAAAGCTTGAACTCTCCGTAGTACAGTTTTCATATAAAAAACTAATAACTACCAACCACTTTTTTTCAAAATATTTCCTTTGTACCGACACAACTTTTCTATAGCTTTATTTTATGTATAGATGTAGGTCTGTACGGAACCCTCGGTGGGCGAGCCCGACTCGCACTTGTCCGGTTATTATATAATAATGTAAGATGTATCAAAAAGATTATTTATTCTGTGAGAGAACCAATTAATTTATGCTGTGATTTTATTTTACTCTTTGACGCAGAATGTAACAGTGCAAAACTGCAAAGACCAAATTGAGTCTGTCAGAAGTTAAAAAGAATTAATAAATATTTAAGAATTTTTAGGTATATCACATTTATGAGAATGCCTGGAGCAGGACCAGGCCATATCCTTTATCGACAAACATTGTGATACGGTAACATCACTAAGTTGCTCATCGGCGAGAACTCGGATTTATCTAGCGACAGATCTGAAATTTGTACGGAGGAGCCATGGACGAGCAGACCCGATGTCACTGAATAAATTTGACAACTATTCAAGAATAAAATATACGAATTTAATGTTTAAATGTAAACAAATAGCAATAATACGACAAAAAATTACTTTCATGTGAAATGTAACACCGACTTTTTGTAAACTTTGATGTTCCAGACCTCTTTTAACAGTAAAAAACTCATCAATTCGGCATTTTAAACACTGCAGCGTTCACATGCGCGACTGGACTCGGTCTAGAAAGAAATCCGGGCGCAACTGGTTTTATCAACTGCATATGCCCATTTGGGCTTGTACTTCGGCAGAGGGGAAAGCTTCGTATGGCTTCTCTTTCTGGGACAGAAGCGCGTCTTACTCTAAGTTGGTACGCATTTGGAATTTACCTGTGGCTGCACCGCGCGTAGGAACTGCTCATACAGCTTGGCGTCGTACTCGCTCATTTTAATCTCCTTAAGCCTTTCCTCGAACGCCTTGCGGTTCATTTCGCGCGCCGCTTTCTTCACGTGTTCTGGAATGTCGTCCTTTTCTGCGTCTGACAGCTGGAAATTATATTAAATTAATGGTGGATATGACTAATCTATACATATTATAAATGGGAAAGTAACTGTCTGTTACGCTTTCATGCCTAAACTATTGAACCGATTTTGATGAATTAATGAGAGATAGTGAGGGGTGGGGAGAGGGAGGGGAAGGAGGAAAGTGAAGGGGAGGGGGATAGAAAAAAGGGTGGCAACGTGCTTGGTGGGGACCCGCTTAATCACGTATAACGGCTGTCAGCACACAGTACTTATACTGTGTGTTACAGTATAAGTACTGTATGTACAGTATAAGTGCTTACACAGCCGAGAGTAGTCTTATGAAGACTACTCTCTTAACTCTTTTAATTTAAAAACAAATATTTGTTCCTAAGTAAATTTATTTTTTATTTTTTTATTATTATTATTATTGCTTATGACAGTTGGGACCCTGTCAACGATTCGGAACACTCGTGAACGCGCTCACAACGCTAACCGATGTCTTGGCCCCGATAACCTCAAATTCCGATCTTTTATTTTACATTTTATTCTTATAATATCTTCGACTACTACTTCCATGGTATACGGCACGAATATTCAATTAATTTTATATAAATGCACCTGAGGCAAACAAAACAAACTAGTGATATCGTTCAGAGCATGGATGGCAGCCTGGCGCAACTCTCTCAGTAAAAACGATCTATGAAACGGAAGCGAATTTTTAACCCGTCTAAGTTTGAAAGAACGTTGACATTCTACAAAGCAGTAGATAATTGACAACATTCGAATTTAGGCGTATTATACTTCGCCCCATCAAAGAGTATTCTTCATCTTTGACCCGCTTTACCGCTAATGCCGTTTAACGTTTCTCTTTTGTTTGTTTTCGTTGAATTCGCTTCCGTTTCATACTCACGCTTTTTGTATGACACTCCCGTCTCTTATAACGCTAGTTATTTTTACATTCTTTTTGATGAGTGGCGTAATAGCCTAAGAGCCCACGACGGCCAGACCTTCGTCATTTTATGAAAGCTAAAAGTTTTTTTGAGGGTACCTCTAACACAGTTAAGGACGATCAGTGAGTATAGAATTTGAGTTGTGGTTACTTACGCAGGTAACAGGTAGTAAAGGTGTATAAAATAGTACATCAAATTCGTTAAAGTATAAGGCTCAAATTTTCAATATTTTCTTCGTATTAATGAAGCTACTTGGGCGGTAAATGATGTACGACACCACTATTAAACAAGCGTTTATTGCAGCACAATACTTATGCACTAATTAACAGCATATAGCAAGTATATATAATGCACTTGGTAGGCTTAAAGCGTTTGTAGCACTGTCCGAAAACACGCGAGCGAAAGTCCGTTCTTTGCACAATAGAAATACGCGATTTGCGAGAGATTTCTCATTAGCCGCGGATAGCAAAACCGGCATGCATTCGCCGTCGCAGTAGGCTCGGGTCTGTGGAGCGCGGCCGGTAAACGAGTGATGCGCAGGCGCTGCCTCGTCCCGCGCGCCCGCGCCGCTGACAAAGGAATGCGGTTCACAATAGACGAGCTGCGTACACCCGTCCGCAGAGGTTTGTCTTGCTTATGCAGGCCATACACCATCCATTCGATCGTCCAATCGGCATGATACTGCCGATTGGATCCAATCTGCAGTTCGTCCATACACACCACACACCATCAATTCGATCGTCCAATCGGCAGTGACGATCGATCGTATGATTTTCTTAACCGACTTCAAAAAAGAAGGTTCTTAATTCGATTGTATATATTTGTTTTAACATTTTTATTTTATTTGAAAGCTGTTTTTGTTTTTATTTTTAGGTTTTTAATTAGGTTTTTCTTTTTATAAAGCTTATTTATTTTCAATTTTTTGTAGTAGGTATGTACAGCATGTAATATTTTTTTAACTTTATATATTTTCAAAATGCCCATAGGCTCTCACTCAATTTCCAAATTCACGCTCTGTCTATCCATTTAAAAAAAAATCACTTGATTCGGTTCATAAATAGTCATCAGGGAAGTTAACCCATATTCATAGTCTGTTCAGGATACTTCAATTGAAAACTGCTGAACCGATTTAAAAAACAATAATAAATAAATGGCACCATCTCGCAAGAAATTATATCAAACAAAAATGATTACCAAAATCGGTTCATAAATATCGAAGATACGCGCGAACAATGATAAATATAAATACCTATACAATCCAATTGAGAACCTCCTTCTTTTTTGAAGTCGGTTAAAATACCAAAACTTTGTCCTAAATGTAACAAATACTTTTCTGGTAAGCGCATCAAAATCGGTTCAGCCAAACTTGTGATAATCATGGACAAACATACATATACAGATTATACAGGTCAAACTGAGAACTTCCTTTTTTTTGAAGTCGGTTATAATACTAAAATCTTCTTCTAAATTCAACAAATACTTTTATGAAAACCGCATTAAAATCGGTTCAGCCAAACGTGAGGTAATCGTGGATACAGGTCAAACTGAGAACCTACCTATTTTTAAATCAGTTAAAAGAAAAAAGAAAGAAAAAGAAAAAAAAAATCATCAAAATCGGTCTATAAATACCTATCGAAGATACGCGAGAACAATGATAAAATAAATATATACATTCGAATTAAGAACCTCCTTTTTTGAAGTCGGTTAAGAAAATCATACGATCGATTGCCCACTGCCAAACACCGTCCAATCGGCAGGATCCAATCGGCATGATCCAGCCAAATGATTTTTCCGTCAATTCGATCGTCCTTCCGATCCACGGCCACACACGGTCAATTCGATAGGATCCAATCGGATAGGATCCAATCGGATGGTGTATGGCCTGCATAATGCAGGCCATACACCATCCATTCGATCGTCCAATCGGCATGATACTGCCGATTGGATCCTATCGAATTGACCGTGTGTGGCCGTGGATCGGAAGGACGATCGAATTGACGGAAAAATCATTTGGCTGGATCATGCCGATTGGATCCTGCCGATTGGACGGTGTTTGGCAGTGGGCAATCGATCGTATGATTTTCTTAACCGACTTCAAAAAAGGAGGTTCTTAATTCGAATGTATATATTTATTTTATCATTGTTCTCGCGTATCTTCGATAGGTATTTATAGACCGATTTTGATGATTTTTTTTTTCTTTTTCTTTCTTTTTTCTTTTAACTGATTTAAAAATAGGTAGGTTCTCAGTTTGACCTGTATCCACGATTACCTCACGTTTGGCTGAACCGATTTTAATGCGGTTTTCATAAAAGTATTTGTTGAATTTAGAAGAAGATTTTAGTATTATAACCGACTTCAAAAAAAAGGAAGTTCTCAGTTTGACCTGTATAATCTGTATATGTATGTTTGTCCATGATTATCACAAGTTTGGCTGAACCGATTTTGATGCGCTTACCAGAAAAGTATTTGTTACATTTAGGACAAAGTTTTGGTATTTTAACCGACTTCAAAAAAGAAGGAGGTTCTCAATTGGATTGTATAGGTATTTATATTTATCATTGTTCGCGCGTATCTTCGATATTTATGAACCGATTTTGGTAATCATTTTTGTTTGATATAATTTCTTGCGAGATGGTGCCATTTATTTATTATTGTTTTTTAAATCGGTTCAGCAGTTTTCAATTGAAGTATCCTGAACAGACTATGAATATGGGTTAACTTCCCTGATGACTATTTATGAACCGAATCAAGTGATTTTTTTTTAAATGGATAGACAGAGCGTGAATTTGGAAATTGAGTGAGAGCCTATGGGCATTTTGAAAATATATAAAGTTAAAAAAATATTACATGCTGTACATACCTACTACAAAAAATTGAAAATAAATAAGCTTTATAAAAAGAAAAACCTAATTAAAAACCTAAAAATAAAAACAAAAACAGCTTTCAAATAAAATAAAAATGTTAAAACAAATATATACAATCGAATTAAGAACCTTCTTTTTTGAAGTCGGTTAAGAAAATCATACGATCGATCGTCACTGCCGATTGGACGATCGAATTGATGGTGTGTGGTGTGTATGGACGAACTGCAGATTGGATCCAATCGGCAGTATCATGCCGATTGGACGATCGAATGGATGGTGTATGGCCTGCATAACATCGTAGTGTGGTCACTACATTAATATTAGAAATTACGTCATACATTGCTGGACACTTAGTATAGTTACAACACCCTGTCAGACACCCCTAAACTTAAATAATAGTTATTTATGCAACTGTACTATAACGAGGGGTATTAAAATACGAATGCGGGTTTATCACACGAGGCGAAGCCGAGTGTGATAATAGTATCACATGAGTGTTTTAATACCTAATTATGTACAGTTGCATACAAGACTTTATCTACACCCATTTTTTTTTCTTATTTTTATTAGGGAAACAAACAATATTTTAATACACATGGATTAAAAACATCCATGATATTTATCTAAACCCATGATCTATAAAGGTTTTGACTTTGACTTTGTTTTTGTCTTTGACTTTCTTCTCCCTCCTCGTCATTATGTCTTCCGCAAGAGTGTTATAATGTTGTACTGAATTTCATACTGCGTTGCTCGCGCGTGGGCGCGCGGCGCTGCAGGCCCGCTTTTGCTCGGGATATTGTAATGATGGCAGTAAGCTAACTGTTTCAGAACCCCTCACAGAGGATTTAAAGCATGGGTGTAGATAAAAATATAAAAATGTACTTTCGCTATTGGCTCCGTGCACGCTTTTAGCGCCACCTAGCGTTCGCGACTTTGTTGGCTCTGACCGTTCTGATGTTTTGAAATGTAAAAGCGGCATTGTGACAAAATATTTAAAAAATAATATTGTGTTATTGTTGTAATTTTCAAAATTACTGTGATTTGGGTGGACAACGTGTTGTTAAATAATTTTTGGTCGTACAAATTAAATGTGTTAAGTAAAATCACTTGAAAAAGTGTGTTTTATTTTGGTTATGTCAGGGTTTGTTTACTTTTTTTAGTTGCAGTTTTACTGTAAAACAAGAAGATAAAACTGCTTTAATTGTTTTATTTAATGATAATAAACATACATAATTGTTCCTGTATCGCTAGTAATAAATTAAATATCGTTTTCAGATCGAAATGAGTATTATTTTTAAGACTGGGTTTGTGAGTATCACTCACCACATACAATTTCAACCACAAACAGTTCATAAAGGAAAATTGTTGGTATCTGCTGGACATGTCCGAGATGTAGAAGAATTAAGAAACAAACAAGGACAGAGTTCAATATTTCAAGCTCGCATCATCAGACAAACATCTGTTACTTTGACACCTTATAAGACGCTTTTAGAGGTAATCAATTAATCTCCGTTTGAACTCATAATCATTTTGATCAAGTTTTAATAGACTTAATATTTAAATATTCATTTGATCGCAGGTAAATGCAGCACGAGTAGTCATAAGTGTGAAATGTGATTGCGTTTATAATCAAAGTGGTAAATGCAAGCACATCGCTGCTTTGATCCACTACATAAACCATGAAGAAAGCATGTCAAAAACATGTCACGAACAACAGTGGGGTAAGCCAAGTGCACGCCAATATGCCAAAGAAAAGTATTCCAAAGGGAGATATTTTGAGGAAATGTTTCCAACAAAACAGAAAACGATTTGCGAGCCAATGTCAATAGATCTGTCAGACTTAGTAGAACACTCAGCTTTAAGATCTGTGATGGAAGCCGCATCTCACACTGAGGATACATTTATAATAAAGGATGTGGTAGGAATGTTAATAACACATACAGAATCAAATTTGGTGTGTGAAGACTGCGTGGCGTGTCTAAATACTTTTTTGATTTACAAAGACGAATTTAAATATTATCAAACTGTATACATACTAGAAAAACCATTACAACAGTTCTATGAGCAAAATATTCATGTTGATGATGAAAACTTAATTAATATATGTTGTAAAACAATTCAGCAATCAAAATGTGAAGACTGGTATGCTGCCCGGCGTTTAAGAATATCGGCGAGCACAAATGTTCACAATATTAAAGTACAAAAAACTAAAACCACCGAGAGTTTAGTTTTAAGCATTTTACACCCACGAAAAATTGAATGTGAGGCAACAAGATATGGTTTAAGAAATGAACAACACGCTTTGCGTGAATATGAAATAATACATTCCTGTAAGGTGAAAAACGTTGGTTTAATTATTAGCAAATATCAACCTTGGCTTTGTGCCAGCATTGATGGGGCTGTCATTGAAAATGAATATATCTTATCTAGGTTAATTGAAATCAAATGTCCGATATCATGTTCAAAACAAGCTGTGATAAACTATAACGAGAAGTTGTGCAATGTAAAGTATTTAGAGTTTGTAAATGATACATTAGAGTTAAAAAAACAAGACCGATATTATACTCAAGTTCAGGTACAGATGTATGTAACTGGAATGACCGTATGTGACCTTTTTGTGTACTCGCCTGTAAAAAATGGTAGCTGCACAGTACAGGTACACCGTGACGAAGCATTCATTAAACATGTTATTTTAGTAAGTGAAAGATTTTACTTTGAACATTATTTAAAATCATTGTATTTAGAAAATACTTGTGCAAATGATGATAATAGTAACAAAGCTAATTAAACAATTAAAACGTTATTTTACTGCAAAATAATATAAGTAATATGATGTAGGTTTAACCAGAAAAAAAGGAATAAGTCATAGGAATTATTTTATTATTTTTAAAATACGCAATATGAAAAATACAGTAACAGTTTATTTATTGTTATAGTGGTTTAGGAAATAAATGCCATTGTTAATTATTATTGTTAATTACTTGTAAGGATAATTATTATTACATTAAGAAATATTTACAGATTTGTGTTCTTTTTTTTAAAATTGGGGGCTATAAATTTACCAAAACACAGCAGATATGTACAATGTCATCGATACAGTGAAATAAATTTTCAGGAATTTTATTTAAAATTTGGTAAACCCTTAATCTTTGCATTATCCTTTCTACATGAATTCTTACACTGGCAATATTATGTTTCTTGAGTCTCTTCTCTGGAAAATTCACCCTTATTTTCAAGGAAGGGAGGCATAACAATCTTCACCTCTTTTCCACTCCTGTCTATAATTGTTCTTATTTCTGGGAAACCTTTATCAGCTAAAATAATATCGCCGTCTTCCAAATAATCAATTAATCCAGATTCTACAGTCATTTGAGAATCACTTTTTCTTCCACCAGCCACTTTAGACTTAAAAGAAATGAAGCCACCAGGTGTAATACCTATGAGCAACTTAGCAGTGAACCCCTTCTTGTAATGTGAATAACAATATATACGGTTATCTACTGATGCCGGAATTTCAATCCTCAATTCAGTGCAATCAATTATTACTCTTGTGTTACTGTATTTTGGATGGAAACAGTCTGGCATTGTGGCTTGAACAGTATCTTTATTTGGCCAAAAAACAAAATTAGCTGTTAATTTAGCTAAATTTTCTAAAGTTGTATAGAAAATTCTTGCGATTGTTGTTCTATGAACGCTAAACAAAACGCTTAGAGCTGAAAATGTCAATCCAGTTTTAACTTTTATTAAAAATATAAATAATCTATCTTCTTTGGAAATAATGTATTTGTTTTGACTGGTTGCTGATGCTTTTAGTAATAATTGAAAGTTGTTCAATGTCACACCTGCAAGATCTAAAAGTTGCTCATCTTTGCGGATTGATGAAAACCCAGTAAAATCAGTTTTTTCTGTAGAAGTTGCCACATCTGCGTATGTTTTTTCAGGGGTTTGACATAATTTGTCGTTCATTTTTTTGTCATTTTTACTGTAAATAGTTGAGTTGTCTATTTCTGTTTGTACTTCAGCATCACATATTTGCTTATAAATATATCTATTACAAGTAAATGTCTTTCCCGCATTGTTGGATTTCAGAAATATATCAACTTGACATTCCTGATCACTTTTTAAAGTCATTTCTACATGATGATATGTTTCCGATGATTGATTAAATGGTTGGTTGGTCGGTATTGTATTGGATAGTTCATTCTTCTTTCTCCGTTCCATAAAACGTCTGTACCGCGATATAGCAACAGATTCATTAGATATTTTAGCACGATAGATTGATGGAAATATCGTCGGTACATAACTGGGACTGGCTAACTCGTCTGATTTCTTGCCACCGATAAAATGTTCACTGCATATCAAATCACTTGGTTTTGGGTACCATGGCGATCCATCGGCACTAAAACAAAATTAAATTAATGTAGGCAAAATGTATTCTATAAGAAAAATATCAAATACAGGATTTAAATGAGGTTATTATGATGTTACTCACTTTTTTCTCTTGACGGCAGCTACCCATTTCCTGCATTGTTCATATTTCCAAGAAGCGCTTGGGAATCGGTAAAACTTAAATTTACTATTTCTGCCAGTATTCTTGCAGTTTACAACACAACAACTGCTGTGACCCATTTTTGTTGGCGGAATAATGCGATTATAAAAAATTACGTACAGATATGTTTTTGATTTACAGAGATGACAGAGCCTACCATATTTCTACTTTTTGCCACCATGAGCGCTGCAATCGATTATGATACTCTTCGCACGGTCCCAATAGTATAAAAGCTGAACTTTATATATGTTACTTGAGGACCAATAGAAAGATGTTACCTCCATAGCCGGACAGTTTTAATGGTTTCTACATTTTGCCAGACACGTTGCCGTAGCACGAACAGCTATCGAAAAAAATAACGCGCGTAAAATCATTCAATAGTGCAATTTTGTATTGGAAATTTGTACAACGCCATCTACCGCCGAATAGCGAAATTAAAATTTCCATAGATAATGCTCTATCGAGTAATTTTACACGCGTTATTTTTCTCGGTAGCTGTTCGTGCTAAGGGTACTGTTCACCTCGCGCTCGCACCTACAGCAGACTGTACACGGTCTTGCCATCGTAGGCTCTTAACCTATAAGCACAAGATAGCGGACCTTATGATGCAACCAGTGACATATCACAGTCGTTATCGCGCTTACGGTGATTGGGTACGCAAATCAGCACGATGATATCGCTGACAGCGCGACTCGGAATGCGTGCTACAATCTCTTTTTTTCTGTTACCTGATGCACGTCGTGCCCCTTGTCCAGCCTGTAGGGCCCGCCCTTCCCGCCCAGGCCGGCCGTGTCGCGCCCGCCCGTGCCGCCCGCCCACGTGTTCCCGCCCACGTGCGGCTTGTTGTCCGGGTCATCTTTGCCGTACTTCGGATTCGTCACGTCTTTCCTACAAAAAATAACAACTTATAGTTAACGAGTGGCTCAAAAAGGGGTGGTAAAATACGCGAGCAGTGTACATACGTGATTTCTTCAGAAGCTTGTTTAGGGTGCTTAGGGTGTAACATACTAAAAGTCCTCTCGTCTAGGAGATGAGCATGACTGGGGAAAGTTTAAAGGTCTCACTTTTGGGTTTTTCACTAATATCTCCAAAACGGTGCGTCGTAGAGTGAGAAAAGTGTTCTTCTTTCTAGTGAGACTTTTTCACTTGGGGACATTTGTCCCGCGACCTTATCGCTCAACATGAATTCTACGTGTCGGACGACGTCGCGAGAGACATCGCCCGACATCGCAGGCAACACCTACGTATCGCGGGACATGTCACGTGTGAACGTCGACTTGCGCGACTTCGTGTCCCTCGACAGTCGCCCGACGGCATTTGAGTAGTGAGGACGCGTGTCGCTCTGTGTTCCTCGACATCCGCGACTATGGCAGTAGTGCTACCTCCTCGGGTAACATCACGACCACAACTTCGGTATATGGACGAACAAAAAAATGTCAACCGACAGTCGCACTTAAATGTCCCACGACAACTCGCGACGTGTCGAGCGACTTTGTCCCCTAACGAGTTCGTGGTTTTAAACTCCTCCCTACTCCGGCTCACTTCCTACGCGAGAGAACTTTTAGTTTGTTCATACCCTAAGCACCCTAAACAAGTTTCTAAAGAAATCGCATATGTACCCGTAGCCTCCTTAGACCTTCCTTCGAGCACGCTCTCTGTGGGCAATCCGCCGATGTGTGGAACTTCTGGTAAAGTGTAAGCCATATCTTCAGAGGGCCTAGTACGAGTTGTTTTTCACCTCACTTTGCGAATAGGATCGAGTGAAAGAGAGGAAATCATGCGAGTGAGTGAACGAGTGAAAGAGAGAAAACGATAGTTAACTATTCGCAAAGTGAAGTGAGAACAAAAATAAAACCGGTCAAGAGCGAGTCGGACTCGCGCACCGGGGGTTCTGTACCATCATAATAGCAGCAGTTTTAGGTCAACGCCATCTCTTGACCGATAGTGGAACTAATGTTAACATTTTTAGAAATTTGATGATTTCTAAAAAAGTGTGCTATGAGACATCGTTTTTTTATTTTTCCTGTAATCTTTATATAAACTGCTAGCACATAGAATTATTTCAGATTTTTTTCTTTGCAAACTTCGGAGATAAGGGGGGGGAACGGTATTATTTTTTACATTTTTATCATAAATCGAAAACTATGCAACCTAAAACAAAAAGAAAAAAATTATTAAAAACGTGCAAACGGCGCTCTTTCATATGATACCACATGCCCTAGTAGCCGCACTTTAAATTTTTAAGACCCCTTTTCAGTCCCTGTTGTAAAAAAGATATTTATATTTTTATTTATTCCTTATTTGCAAAATAGTTGGGCAAATGTCATCTCAAACTATTCCAAATTTTAAGTTGATACCATTAGTAGTTCTCGAGATATCCAGCTGTGACAGACAGACAGACTGAGTCACACCATAAGGGTTCCTTTTTTACCATTTTGATACGGAACCCTAAAAACCAACTGGTACTAGGCCCTCTGTATGACCTATCTATATTATTGTGTATCTGTGTAGAATATACTAACCCGCTAGTCCTTTCAATAGTCATTTGCAGTTTCTTCATGGCCTCCTTAGACCGTCCTTCCAGCACGCCCTCTGTGGGCAATCCGCTGCTGTGTAGAACTTCTAGTAAAGTGTCAGCCATATCTTTACTGTAGCGGTCGAAGTCGAAAACGTTGCTTATGGCTGTCGCAAGGTCTTCGCTGGGGTATTTCTAGTGAAAATTATAATATTTGTTTCATTGTTTATCTTAACTGATGACCTTACGAGGTGTTATCGATATCCTCCTAGATATTTTTCATTAAAATATTCAGTATATGAAAAAACCACTGAAAGATATGGACCATGGATCTATCACGTGATATGAGTTTCAAATGCCACCTGGAAGTGTCATATTTTATAAATCTTATAACAAAAGATGGCCTATTTTTATAAATCTTATTTTTTGGAAATAGCTTAAACAATACGTTTTTCATCGTTTAATAAAGGAGTTGCAGAGTGCGTGAGCGGGTACCTAAGCGATTTTTTCAGAAATCTGTTTAAGGTGTTTAGGGTGTGAACATACTAAAAGTCCTCTCGTCTAGGAGGTGAGCCGGAGTGGGGGTCTCTAGCCGTTTGTCAAAATCAAAGTCAAAAATAGCTTTATTCAAATAAACTTAGTTATTAAGTACTTTTGAATCGTTTATATTTTCCTACTTTTGCGAGTTCTTGAATCCGTCGCGCGACGCACCGTTTTGGAGATATCAGCGAAAAACCCAACCAGCTCATCTTTTATACGAGAAGACTTTTAGTATGTTCACTCCCTAAGCACCCTAACCAAGTTTCTGAAGCAATCACTTAGGTAATCGCTCACGCACTCTACACTCCCCTTTGACCCATTCGTTCACTGGATTAATTATTTCAGAATAGTCATATAAAGTAATTTTATCATTTCTGGTGGACATTTTACATATATTTAGTTCGTCACCTGTAAATGCTTAACAATATTGACCAGCTCCCTAGTACTGTAAGGGTACGTGAGTTGCCCCTGGTCGGCCTTATCGCGCAGCACTGCGAACGCCTGCACTAACTTCTTCATGATGTCTTGCGGTACATCCGGCCCGTACGAGCGGAGCAACTCCATCTCGGACTCTATCGAAGGGTTGTCTACTGCGTGGCAGGAGAATAGGTCGCCTGTGGAACGGTTACATAATGCACATAATGTGAAAAAATTAAGTTTTATCGTGTGACAGGACGAACGAATAAATCGCCTATAAAAGATGGTGATGAGAAATCTAGATATCCCTTTTATAAGTTACTAATTTGATGGGGCTGACATGTAACTTTATTACAAAACCTCCTTTAAAAATAAAGAAACAAAAGTTACTAAGTTCAATCACTAGTCACGACTCATAAGAAATAGTACGTACCTAAAGACGCGAAGAAATCATTCCCCAAAAACGGGAAACCAGGCCTGTTGGCAAGGACTATCATCTTGAAATCATCATGCACTGGAATGAAAGACTCCACGCTGCCCGCAGAACAATCCATCATATTCTTCGGTACTATCCTTCGGCCATCACTCAAAATCATCTCCCCATTTTCCACCAAAGTCTTTAGAATACAAGTCACGTGAGTAGGCGCCTTATCTGCCTCGTCAACGACTAAAACGTGGCCAAATTTAACAGCCTTCACTAACGGCGAATCTTCATACACCACTATACCATCTTTCACGGTCGGTTGCACAGTTAAAGACTGTACAGTCGTATCCCTGTGCAGTTGAATATATTCCCTCGGCCTATTCAAGAGTTGGAGTAATCTATCAGCTATCTTATTCTTTCCGACTCCTTGGTTTCCGACTAAAAGTAAATGGTTTCCTAATAGGAAATCTTGTAGCAACCATTCTAGTAACCTCACGTGTTGAGGAACGTCATAAAATAAAATATCAGGTACTTTAGTTAAAGCTTCGGTTTTAAATATTTTTGTACTCGTATCGCCTATCGTTAGTACTCCATTTTGTACGGTACAACTTATTTTTTTTTCTTTAGGGTCACCGCCGAAGATGCCGAAACGGGTAGGCGGTTCTATGCCTATTCTTTGACTAGCGCCATCTAGCGCTCTTCTCGCTAAGTTAGGCAAGAATTTTGCTAAGAAAGTCCTCTGGACTGTTTCGTAGGCAGAATCAGTTGGGTACTTTGCCATTCTGCTGGCGATTCGTAAAAGTTGACGAGTGGATAGAGAGGACGATAAGTTCTTGAGGGTGCTATCTTCCGAGCTTCGAAGTTCTTCAGCTAAGTCGATTATGGAGTATAGTGGTTTTGAAATATCACCGTACTGGAAAAAACGATAAAATATTTTAAAAGTATATAATCTTAACATTTAAACAACTGAAATCTAGACTTTTTACTTAAAATTCTATAGATTTGTCATTTTAGCTGACTAGTGCCTGTCTTATTATGAGTTTCACAGTCACGTTTACTGTACTTGATAGCGACTGCAGTAAGCAATTTTATATGCAATCTGGCACAGCGCCTCTGGCGGCAACTACACTAAAGTAAAAGTTGTGATACAAATGTCAACCACAGTCGCTATTCAGTGTAAGTGTAAAATCATAATGCGCCTACTGCTGTTTAATGTTACAATTTGTTCACAGGTCCTTACTAAGATGTTGATGACGAAGATCTCCTCCTGATCGACGAGTTGACTTATCCAATGGAGCACGAAATAGAAGCCATTGTTGCCCGCGGCCTAGAACTGGCGTCTCGACTATTTCTATCGTTATTGCTGTTGTTGTTAAAGCCAGCTAGCTTTAGCTATTGTTAAAGCTTTTGTTATTGTTAGAGTTATTGCTATAGTTATAGCTTTTGTTATTGTTATTGTTATAGTTTTTGTTATTGCTATAGTTATAGCTTTTGTTATTGCTATTGTTATAGTTTTTGTTATTGCTATTGTTATAGCTTTTGTTATAACTATTGCTGTTGCTATTGTTATAGCCATTGCTATCGCAATTATTATTGTTATTGCTTGTGCTTGTGCACAGATCCTTACCAAGCTGTTGATGACGAAGATCTCCTCCTGCTTGCTGAGGTTCCTCATCTCGTGGAACACGAACAGACTCAGCAGCTCCGGCGACAGCCACTGCTGCCCGCGCCCCAGCGCCGGCGGCTCGGCTAGAGCTACTATCCTGCGAATAACATTGGAATAAAACAAAATTAATGTGCTATTTTTAAACCCTATGTCCACGCCGGGAACATTTATAAATGAAAATACTTAATGGATGCAGTGGACATTTACTGATTTTCCAATCATCATCATCATCATCATATCAGCCGCACGACACCCACTGCGGGGTATAGGCCTCCCCTAAGGATCTCCACGACGATCGGTCCTGCGCTGTCCGCATCCAGTGGCTTCCCGCGACCTTCACCAGATCGACGGTCCACCTTGTCGGGGGCCTACCCACGGAGCGTCGTCCGGTGCGCGGTCGCCATTCCAGAACCTTTCCGCCCCAACGGCCATCAGTTCTTCTCGCTATGTGTCCTGCCCATTGCCACTTCAGCTGAGCAATCCTTCGAGCGATGTCGGTTACTTTAGTTCTCCTGCGGATCTCCTCGTTTCTGATTCGATCACGCAGGGAAACGCCGAGCATGGCTCTCTCCATTGCACGCTGGCTGACCTTGAGCCTCCTTATGAGACCCATAGTTGGCGACCACGTTTCACTGCCGTAAGTCATCACTGGCAACACACACTGTTCATAGACTTTCGTCTTGAGACACTGAGGTAAATCGGACGCGAAGATTTTTCGAAGCTTCCCGAATGCTGCCCCCCCGAGTTGGATTCGACGAGAGATCTCTTTCTCAAAGTTGGACTTACCTAACTGGACTGCCTGTCCTAGGTATACGTAGTGGTCAACAACTTCAAGAGTAGTGTTCCCAACATGAACTGGAGAGGGTACAACATGGCCATTTGACATAATTTTCGTCTTATCCATGTTCATCTTGAGACCCACTCTTTGGGAAGCACCACGGAGATCTTCGAGCATTATGTTCAGGTCTTCCATGGTCTCAGCCATAAGGACTATATCATCGGCAAAACGAAGGTGTGTTAGGTACTGGCCATTAATGTTGATGCCGAGTCCTTTCCAGTCCAAGAGCTTAAAGATGTCCTCCAAAGCAGCTGTGAACAGTTTCGGAGAAATAACGTCTCCCTGTCTCACACCACGCTGCAGTTGGATAGGACGTGTGCTCTGGTTCTGTACTCGGACCGACATGGTGGCATTTTTAGGGTTCCGTAGCCTAAATGGCAAAAAACGGAACCCTTATAGATTCGTCATGTCTGTCTGTCTGTCTGTCTGTCTGTATGTCACAGCCACTTTATTCCGAAAGTATTAGGACTACACAGTTGAAATTTGGTAGGTAGATGTATTCTGTTAACCGCTTAACGAATTTAATACAAAAATAAGAAAAATAAAAGATTAAGGGGGGGCTCCCCATACATGGAACTAAAACTGAAAAAAAATTTTTTCTTCAAACCAACACGTGTTGGGTATCTATAAATAGGTCTTTAAAAATGACATTGAGGTTTCTAAAACAACATTTTCTCAAAGTCAACCGTTTGAAAGATATTCACCGCCAAAGTGGTAAAATGTGTGTCCCCCCCCCCTTTAACTTTTGAAATAAGAAGATGAAAAATCTAAAAAAAATATATGCTGTAGATCTTAATAAACACTTTCAACCAAAATTAGTTTGAACGAGATATAGTAAATAGTTTTTGAGATATAGCACATTTTCCATAACCGCAAATATAACTTTGTCATTCCTACCAACACTGTGAAAAACAAAGTTATTTTTACAGACGAAAAATGATAGGTGGTATTAAATATGGTATGGTATAAGGTAACTACGGAACCCTACGGCGCGTGGCCCGACACGCACTTGGCCGGTTTTTTGTATAAGTGCCTCAACACCTCGATATACCTATAGTCGACTTGGCACCTTTGGAGAGACTGCAGCACCGCCCAGGTTTCAATCGAATCAAAGGCTTTCTCATAATCCACGAACGCCAAGCATAGTGGCAGATTATACTCTTCGGTCTTCTGTATAACCTGCCGCAGCGTATGGATGTGGTCTATGGTGCTAAAGCCTTTTCGAAATCCGGCTTGTTCGGGAGGTTGGAAGTCGTCGAACTTGCGAACGAGACGATTCGTAAGGACTCTCGAAAACAACTTATAGACATGGCTCAGAAGTGAGATGGGTCTGTAGTTCTTTAAGAGGGACTTATCACCCTTTTTAAAGAACAAAATCACCTCACTTATGTTCCATGCCTTCGGCGTTCTGCCGTCGACGATGACGGAATTGAAAAGCTTCTGGAGGACTTTAAGTATCGGCTTACCGCCCGCTCTCAGAAGTTCTGTAGTGATTCCGTCGTCACCCGCCGCCTTGTTGTTTTTCAGCTGTTTGAGAGCCATACTAATCTCGTACATGCTGACGTCCGGGATACCTTGGGTATAGTGTCGGGTCGGGTAAGCTTGGCTCTGGGGTCTTTAGCCTTGCTTTCAACAGGTGTCTGCGTGGAATATAACTGCCCATAGAAACTCTCGATCTCCCTCAGGATTTCAGGTTTCGATGAGATGATGCGTCCGTCGTCAGTTTTCAGCTTCGTCATCTGGCTTTGCCCAATAGACAGATCTCTCGCGAACACTTTGGAGCCTTTATTCCGCTCGATGGCCTCTTTAATACGATTCGTATTAAATTGGCGAAGGTCGCTCGTCAAAGACTTAGATATCTGTCTATTAAGCTGCCGATAACGATGAGCATCCGCTGAACTCTGGAGCCTCATTTCTCGTCTCTGATCCATGAGTAGGAGTGTGTGGTCGGAGAGTTTCTTTAGCTTGGGACGGCGGGTCTTAAAGAACTTGGACCCTACCGTACGAACAGTATCCACCACCATGTTGTTTAGATCGTCCACATCTATGCTGTTCTCAAGGGCTTCGAAGCGGTTTTGGAGTTCGAGTTGAAAGCTTTCGGGGTTTTGGGTTTGGGCCGGTAATGGTCGGAGCGTAGATTTTATCAGTCGACTTCTTTCCAGCTTTGGGTTGATATTCAATGTGCCACGTACCAATCGGTGATCGCTCCCCGTCTTGACAGCGTTGATATCATTGAATATTTGCTTTTTCGTCGACATGATAAAATCTATCTCATTTTTGACTTTACCGTCTGGGCTCATCCAGGTCCACTTCCGGCTTTCCGGCTTCCTGAAGAAGGAGTTCATCATAAAGAGGTTCTCCTTCTCCATAAAGTCGGCCAGCATCTGGCCTTTGTCATTCCGTTGCCCAACTCCAAATTGCCCCACTCTCAGCTCATCACCGCATCGTTTCCCCAACTTTGCATTGAAGTCCCCCATCACAACAGTGTAGTGGGTTTTGTAGCTATGCATGGCTTTAGAGATCTCCTCATACATAGCTTCCACTTCGTCATCTTGGTGCGTCGAGGTCGGTGCGTAAACCTGTATGACATTCAACGAATACCGTTTGGATATTCTGAGTATAAGGTACGCCACCCTGGTCGACACACTTCCGATGGTAATCACGTTGTTGACAAGGGACTTGTGGACGATGAACCCGACAGCACCTAGGGACTGTTGGTCGCCCTCCCGGTAGTACAGCAAGTTACCGGAGTTAAGGATTATCGAGTCCTCTCCCTCTCTTCGGACTTCAGATAACCCGATAATGTCCCAGTGTAACTTGCTGACAGCTTCTTCCAACTCGGTTAGCTTCGCGTCGGTCCTCAGTGTGCGCGTGTTATAAGTTGCCAGGTGCAGTTGTCGTCGTTGTTGGTAGCCGAGCCGTACCCGGGGATTCTTAGCACCCCCTGCCCCGCCGTTACCGTAGCCGCTACCGTAGCTAGGAATAGCGGGGCTGCCGGGGACTGGGGGCCGAGTTTTCAATCCATTGTGCATGAGGGGGGGTTTGCCATAATCGCCACGCTTGGCAGGCGGGTTGGCGATCGCAGTAGGCCAAGGTTTTTGGAGACGCTGCTGCCCGTCTCTTGAAGGCTATGCTCCCTTAGTCGCCTTTTACGACACCCACGGGATGATAGGGGGTAGTGCTATTCTAGGCCGGCACATACACGGCATTTTCCAAATATAATATAAATTACAAATTTTCGTTTGACAAAAGTTTGGTTGTTCGACGTTAAGGTAGGCGCAGACATCTCCGGGACTTTGAAAGCTGGCGCAGCGTAGTGGGCTTTCAAGCATCTTGATCAGAATCTTCGCCTTCATTGGCATCAGAAGTAGGTAATAGGCAAAGCTTATTCGTGGCCCGTCGTCGTAGGACTCTTTGAAGTGGTAACATCGGCAACTCTACTGACGCCGTCCGTTCCTGGGTACAAACGGGACACACTGGCGCCTTGGAAGAGTGTTCCTGGGTACAAACGGGACACACTGGCGCCTTGGAAGAGTGTTCCTGGGTACAAACGGGACACACTGGCGCCTTGGAAGAGTGTTCCTGGGTACAAACGGGACACACTGGCGCCTTGGAAGAGTGTTCCTGGGTACAAACGGGACACACTGGCGCCTTGGAAGAGTGTTCCTGGGTACAAACGGGACACACTGGCGCCTTGGAAGAGTGTTCCTGGGTACAAACGGGACACACTGGCGCCTTGGAAGAGTGTTCCTGGGTACAAACGGGACACACTGGCGCCTTGGAAGAGTGTTCCTGGGTACAAGCGGGACACACTGGCGCCTTGGAAGAGTGTTCCTGGGTACAAACGGGACACACTGGCGCCTTGGAAGAGTGTTCCTGGGTACAAACGGGACACACTGGCGCCTTGGAAGAGTGTTCCTGGGTACAAACGGGACACACTGGCGCCTTGGAAGAGTGTTCCTGGGTACAAACGGGACACACTGGCGCCTTGGAAGAGTGTTCCTGGGTACAAACGGGACACACTGGCGCCTTGGAAGAGTGTTCCTGGGTACAAACGGGACACACTGGCGCCTTGGAAGAGTGTCCCGTTTGTATCCAGGAACGGACGGCCTCAGTAGAGTTGCCGATGTTACCACTTCAAAGGGAGTCTTGTCACGGTCGCCAAAATGTCCACGCCGGGAACATTTATAAATGAAAATACTTGATGGTAAATATAAATTACAAATTTTCGTTTGACAAAAGTCAGGTTGCGTCGCGTAGCCATAGAAAAGTGAAAATCATAGAGCGGGCTCCTTTCTTGCTGTCATGTGAGTTTCGTTTGACGTTAAGGTGGGCGCAGACACCCTACGTCGTTAATTTTTTCATAATTTCTGGTTAGACCGACAATTCGTAACCTCTGGTCAGAGCTTGGTCAGGCAAAACAAGAGATAAGTCGAAAAAAAATGCAAAATGTTTCTATTAAAAACTATTAAAAATACGAAAAAAATGTTTCAATTTTACCGCTGTTACCAGAAAGCTGTCAAACAATATATTACATTCCCGCCTAACTTTAGTATTGCCAGAAATATAACACGCAAAATTCATGCTTCATAGAGGCCGCGAACTTTTCCGACTATCTATTAAGCAAATTGTGACAAACCAAACGCTATTTAACTCAGTTGTGTCCATAAAAGTTGTAATGGGCGGTAATTATACATGTCTTTTTAAATTGTGATATTTTTTTTCAACGTAAAAGTGTCTTTATTCAAATAAACTTAATAATTAAGCACCTTTGGAATCGTCTATATCCTACTACCCGTTTCAGACTTTTTTTAACTGATAAGAAGAACGGACGCAAGAACCTTATCAGCTTTAACATTTCATTGGAACACCTAATGACACATTCCTTCAGCTCATTCATCTCCACTTTAAAGAGAGCAAGAGCGAGCTTGGCTTCCACACTCCACATAAACATAAACGGACATTCATTTGTTTTTTTTTTAGTTTTTTAGGGTCTTAACGTTTCGGCAGCTTTGCAGCTACTTTGGTCACTGGTTAAATATATATATATTAATTAGGCGCAAAAATTCAATAGTCATGTAACAGCGGACTAAGAACGTTTACCTGAAAGTAGGGTGTATCTTCTTAACACTGCTCTCTTCAAGGTCCTTCTCCGTGAGTCCGGTGGCCAGCAGCTCCTCGTACCTATCATGGCGCAGCAGCCGAGTGCCGTCGTGCAGTTGGAGCTCTCTGTCGTGAACTAGTCTGAATAATAAACAACACTATGATAACTATACTAAAAGAATCTTTAATGATTTCGGTAGCCAAATATGCACGCTGAGATCTTCTAGGTTCGGGGTTCGAGTCCCAGGTAAAGTCAAAGTCCATAGGCCATACTATTATGATAATCCATTACAAATTTAGCTAGAGAAATGATAGAAATAAATAAAACTGTGATTCATGGGCAAGGCATAAAGGCATTACTTTTGATTTGAGCAGATATCACTTATTATACGACACAGTAAGCGTACTTGCAAGTATTCTACCTATAAAGACCATCCAGCACCATTATATGACCTTACCGTGTGATCTTTAAAGGTGACTCGTCATTTTATGCTGAAGTAGTATAAGTACTTTTTTTATTTTTCAATCTGTGATTCAAAATCTGCTTGTACTTGTACATTTACTTATTAATCTGTGGTATCTTTCAACCAAATGTCAGCTGTCAATGCCAAATTGAAGTCAAGTTGACATTTCGCTTTCTTAATTTCGAAAAAAGGAATTATGGTTTGTACAGCCATGTTTTTACATTATATAGTGAATCTTCTTCTCTTTGAAGATTTAATGTGGATAACGTAACGTTATTCGATGACTCATTGTTCCCATAGTGTTAACAACCTTTTGCTACATGCCCTAAAAATAAGAGAGGACTAGATTCATGTAGCAGATATTATTGGCTATATTTTAAGACCCAATTCAATCGTTACAAGTCAAGCCTATTTTCTATGGGATGTGCCGGGTCTCCTTTTCAATCGACTAAAGGCGAGCGATTCTTAGTTTAACGTGATAGATATACAATACAATGTGATTGAATTGACAATAGACAGCCGCGGTAACTTCACTCGAGACGATAATGGTACGCACAAATTGCAACGTTCATCGTAAAGTCTGTTCATCGTTACTTGTCTTATTTAGTAAACAGTTTTTGACAGTTGTCGTTACGTCTTTTAAACTTAAATCGTATTTAAAAATATGTTAGTAACTTTATGAAATTATTGTTAATTTACTTACAATTTATTTCGTAATCTATGTGTGGAAAACCATTTGTTTTATTTTATAAATGATTATTTCAATAAAGAGATGGGTGAAGATTGTTTACCATATAAGACAAGATGGACAGACTTTACTGTACCACAAGTGCTCTGAAGTTGGTCCCATCTGTTGGACAACGTCAAATTAATCGAAATAAAACACTTTTTACGGATTACAGCGCGTATATTGGTTGATTCAGATGTTATTTTAGAATTATTTAGTTTTGATTTGTTGGTTTTTTGGGTTTCCTGACGTTTCGACACCTTTCCAGGGGCCGTAGTCACGGGACGACCGAAGCAAAAAGACTGCTCATATTTTTATGAAATTACCCGCTCGGAACTTTAAGTATATAATATAAAAATACATTCAAGTTTATAAAATTACTAGCGGCCGCCCGCGACTTCGTCTGCGTGGAAAGTTTTTTTGCTATCCCTCGGGAACAGTACTTTTTTTGGGATAAAAAGTACCTTATGTCCTTCTCTGTACCCCTGATAACGTGTGTGCAAAATTTAATGATAATTGGTTTAGTAGTTAAGACGTGAAGGCGTAACAAACAAACAAACGGACATTCGCATTTATAATATTAGTAAGGATTTTATAGCTGCGTTCTGATTTTAAAAATTATTATTGAACTAAATTGATTAGTTATTTTTTTAAATGTCGCGAAAAGGTCGCAAAGGTCGCTGGTTCGATTCCCGTCCGAGAATTGATCTGGTGCGAGTCGTATTTTTTCTAGTATATTATTTAGTATTGATTAAAGTTAATTAGAAAACACGATCTGGCTACTGAATGTACCACCAGTTCACAAAATGGGAGGCCTCTCCGAGAAAGAACTGGCGGAAGAAAACTCAGAGAGGCTGTGTCGACTTTCCTTTTGATCCTTATCTACAAAACTATAGTCACGATCGTCTTGTAGATAGGGATCAAAATGTAAATGTAAACGTAAAAAACCGGCCAAGTGCGAGTCGGACTCGCGCACGAAAGGTTCCGTACCAAAAAACGGCAACAAAATCACGTTTGTTGTATGGGAGCCCCCTTAAATATTTATTTTATTCTGATTTTAGTATTTATTATTATGGCGGCATCAGAAATACATCATTTGTGAAAATTTCAACTGTCTAGCTATCACGGTTCATGAGATACAGCCTGGTGACAGACAGACAGACAGACAGACAGACAGACGGACAGCAGAGGCTTAGTAATAGGGTACCGTTTTTACCCTTTGGGTACGGAACCCTAAAAAGGCCTTAGAAGTGTTAACGTCAAATTAATTGCATTGTACAAACAGATGAATATTTATTTACCTATGCAGCACAGCGAGCGTACTCGCATGTATCCTGTGCAGTCCATCCAACACAGCCATGTGTCCCTTCAGTGCCGCATCCACTAAAGGTGAGTTCCTCCACACTGTGTCCCCGTTGTCTAGCGTCGTTCGTTGCTGCACCAGATCTCTCGCCGTCATGTCCTGATATAGGACTATAGGCTCTATCGTGTACCCCAATAAGGACGCTAGTTGCGCAATGAGGAGGCTCTTGCCGCAGCCTTTTGGACCTAAAAAATTTAAAAACACAAGAGGTATTTTTCGTGTTTTCAATTTTAAATAATAAAATACATAGTTATAATAATAAAAAAACGAGAAAGCTACTTTGAATTATAATTTAAAATATTAACTTTCGAGTACATATTTAACGGAATAAGTAAGTTGTTTTAATTATAACAAAAAAGTTACCATAAACTTAGAGATATAAAATATTGAAAACAAAACATTAGCTTAGGTAATTTATATACAAATCAGTTTATACATATATTAGGTTAGTCATTTGGTATGTTGACCACGACGCGAATTTCGCTTTGTGGTATTTCTGTTATTACCACAACGTGTTTTGGCCGTTTTTTATGAGCCATGGCACGATTTTCGCGTTGTGGTATTTTGGCAGTGACCTGGCCCCTATTTCCGGTCGTGACATTTGTAAATGACAATGACAATTCGGTGTCCATGGCGTCAGCCAATTTGAATTAAGAAAATATACTGATCAAACTACTCACAGACACCGCAACGTACATCAAATTGTCATTGTAATTTACAATTGTCACGTCTGTGAAATAGGGGCCAGAGCGTTGTTTTCGCTCAAAGATCAATCGGTCTTTTAGCCTAATACATAAATAATAAAGATAGTGGAATCGTCAGTTGTACGACAAGCGAAACATATGCGAAACAACCTGTGCTTACGCATATATAGGTATTTAACTGTGGTGTTGTCTCTTAGACGAGTGATTCCGCCTGTTCGGCTCAGACCGTTGGCACACCGCCGCGAGAATAACAACGTGAAACCGCTATGTAGATGTTATCTTCATATATCGTCGTCGATAGATCGTTTCGCTGGTATTGTTTCGCGGTGGAGGAGTGCTACAGGCGTCACAGTGTTAATGGTACAGTCAAAACTCATATTCGGCCCAAAACCACTTTTGAGTGTCAAAATCAGTCAAAAGTGGTTTCGACCAACGTTCTTAGTCAAAAGTGTCTTTACCTGTTTTTAAGTTTAGACTATCGGACATTGATGTATGAATTATTATTTACTTTATACTTTGCTTAAGTATTCTATAGATACAATACCGAATGCGCAGTCGGCAATGAAGACAAGACAAGACGAGACGAGACGAGACGAAAAGATGAGAGCAGCGAAGTTTCATATTAATTTTATTGTAAGTTAGTTATAGAATGGAAGTATCTATTTATCGGTACACCCTGACGAATACATTTTTTTAATAAAAAGAGCGGTGCGGTATTATATCAACAGAAGATATTATATTCCGCTCGCTAGGCTCGCGCGTTGTTGGTCGCAGTTCTAACCTAACCAAATGAACTCTTTTAAGACTTTTTCCAAAGCCCCCCCCCCCCCCTTGAGGCAGGCTGCGCCCCTCATCCCCCTGTTCTTGTATACCTCTTAGACATTGTAGTCAAAATGGTTTTGACCAAAATCTTTAGTTAAAACTACTTTTGACTGAAAAAAACAGTTAAAAGGTTTCAACCAAAGTCCTTAGTCAAAACCAATTTGCCTGATTTTTGCAGTCACTAGTGGTTTTGACCGGTTACGAGTTTTGACTGTAACATTAATAAAACAGAATACTCACCAACAACACAGAAATCTCCGACACTGTGACTGACAAGCAGCTCATTCAGCAGCTCCGTCTGATATGCCGTCTTAACCACTCCCCTCTCTTTCATTCCCTTCTTGCTCCCCCCACAAGGCACGCCAAACTGAGACTTCAGGCCATTAATCTCCATTGACACTAAAGCCTCATTTCCTGTGTACTCCACATTATTCAACGAGATTTCCCATTTAGATGAAGTGTCTATTTTCAAGTTTTTCAAAACTGCCTCAACATTTCTCACATGGTCTTTGGATAAGAATGTCTTGTATGGATAGAGGTAATAAATTAGTTTGTAGACTGGTATGCTGGGATTTCGTTCCTGTAGGTAAATAATAATTGTATTTAAAAACAAAATACTTTAACAAAACAATGTTTGTAAAATACAACAACAACATGACTCCGAACTGTAGAACGAAACGAGAACCATAAATTAACGAACATTTTTATCTGTGAGTCAGTATTTTAAATCCAAAATAGAGATACAGGAAGGACATCTTTCCTGGATATAGGAAATTATCATCATTAATCATCAAATCAGGAAATCACCAAAGTTGAGATGTAGCAACTTTTTGGTCAAGCGTGAATTTTGAAAGGGTAAGAACTTTTCATTTTTGAACACTTGTCGGGATTGGAAAATATAATTTAACGATATGACATAGATCTAAAAACTATTAGTTAGTTACGATCTATGTCGTAAATAAAGTAATATTACTAGGTAACCAATAGTCGTGAATCAGTGCAGTGGAAGGGTACACTATAATCATTTATGTAAAACAGGATCAGGTCAGGATCATTACTAGTCGATCACACGCAAGGTTTCACATTTCAAAATTTAAACCTTGTCATTACGGGACACAAACGGTGGGCAACCACGACATCCAAATATTTGCTAATTGAACCTGCCATAAACTTGGGAAGGTTGACGTGTAGATGGCGACAGACGACCTTGGGCGCTGATGATGAGGTCGCGTGAGGATTGTCTGATGTCGGAAGGTTATGTGGCAGCACGCGAGAACAATAGTCACCACCCTGCGAGACTTATGACCGTGGTAGGCGGCTATTGGTTTAAAGCTTTGCTAATCTATTACCTACGTCGATTTTATTTTTGGCACTGTATTTTTATACCGGTAGACAGCAAAGCAAGGATTCCGCTGAATGATAATTTGGAAATCTTTGGAAATGTTTCGCAAGTTTGACAATATTAACCGTATTAATCAACTTACTTGGCAGATAATTTTATAGATGTGAAAAAAGAAATATTTATATGTAACTTACTTCCGCAAAAAATATAATATAATATAATTTTTCTATTTCTATTCTATTCTAAAAATAAAAATATATAATTTTTCCGGGGGTGGACGGGCGGTGCATCTTGCATATATTTTTGCGGAAGTAATTCTTTTTTCACAATGGTTTGGGACTTCCGCCAAGTGACGCCTGATTTAATCAAATTATTTTATAGTTGACAGACCATTTTCTTGGTCTGCTTGAGGCGCTGCCTCGTACAGCAGTACAGAAGTTAGCGCATAACCATAGATTGTTATTGAGTTATTGTTACCAGTATTCGAGCAGCAGCCTGCAAGCTGTCTACGGGGAAGTCGGGCAGGCTGACTTGCTGCAGCTCGGGGCTGATGAGCGCGTACGCAGCGGACAGCAGCTGCTCCAACTTGGCAGGGTCTGCATGTGTTCAGAAGTTAGCGCATAACCATAGATTGTTATTGAGTTATTGTTACCAGTATTCGAGCAGCAGCCTGCAAGCTGTCTACGGGGAAGTCGGGCAGGCTGACTTGCTGCAGCTCGGGGCTGATGAGCGCGTACGCAGCGGACAGCAGCTGCTCCAACTTGGCAGGGTCTGCATGTGTTCAGAAGTTAGCGCATAACCATAGATTGTTATTGAGTTATTGTTACCAGTATTCGAGCAGCAGCCTGCAAGCTGTCTACGGGGAAGTCGGGCAGGCTGACTTGCTGCAGCTCGGGGCTGATGAGCGCGTACGCAGCGGACAGCAGCTGCTCCAGCTTGGCGGGGTCTGCTCGTGGCGCTGCCTCGCGCAGCAACGATAAGTGCTCCTGAACAAATGAATGTTGTTTAAAGAACAGTTTTTATAGTATTTTATTAACAGTTTTTTTATCAGTTCTCATACGTCTTTTAAACTTATTTCAAAATATGTTATCTTATTAAACATTATCAATTACAATAAAAATTAAATTAACAATATCTTTCGTATTTTATGTGTAGGAAACCATTTGTTATATTTTATAAATTACTAGCTTTTGCCCGCGACTTCGTCCGCGTGGACAATCGGAAAATCGCTATGGAACCTTTGACCGAGATAAAAAGTATTCATGTTTTACCACAGACTATAACTATCTGTGTGCTATTCCAAATCCGTTCAGCCGGTTTTATTTGAATAAAGAGTTGGGTGAAGATTGTTTACCAAATAGGGAAAATAAGGATCCCACCAAAATCATTTTCGTAAATAATGTTGCCAAGACCTCACACTGTCAAAAAGTTATCAGACCTCATGTAGAGCCAAGCTTCTAACTCTACGCGCCCTAACTCTGCAAGCCCTAATTTCAAAAACTCTACACCTTAGTCAAAATATGTGGCTTGGCCGTTTCGTTACTACAAGAACTATTGTTTATTAGAAAGGTTTCCATGTAGCGAAATGGCCAAGCCACATATGTATATATATGTATATATATATATACACATATATATGTCACGGCTAATGCCCGAAGTGCGGCTAAACCTAGCTTTAGCCGGCTAAAGCTAGGTTTAGCCGATAGCTGTTGGCTAAAGTAGGTGAAACGATTTGCTTTACCCCTGTAGGTCCCGAATATAGGTTAGAAATTTAAGGCGAGCGCGAAGCGCAGCGTAGCGTGAGCCTTAAATTTCGAGGTTATTTTTTTTTAACAAACAACAGAAATAACTTTTTTAAGAGTAAATCGGCTACACTTAGGTTTAGCCAACAGCTATCGGCTAAACCTAGCTTTAGCCGGCTAAAGCTAGGTTTAGCCGCACTTCGGGCATTAGCCGTAACATATACATCACATTCCGAGAATTTTGTTTATCTAGTATACTCCAAACCCAAGATATGAGGGTTCAAAAAAACGACGAAGTGCTTCGAAAAGAGGTAGGTAGTGCCCTTGCGCTTCGCTTCCTCGTCTAAGATAAACATACTGTAGTTGATAAGCCAATCACACTTCCACTACTCCATAAAAAGAGATGTAATGTTTTAATTATTAAATACCTGAAACACATTATGTTGGTGAACGATCGTTTTCAAAGGGATGTTCTTGGATTTTCGAAATTCTAAAATTATTCAGGTTAACAACCCGTGTCATCCAATACCGGTCGTAGTACTGAACTATAAAATATTTCAGGTTGTATCTTCGATAGCGATTTAAACTGTAAACTGTTACGAAACCGTGAGGAAGCTCGATTTAAATCGAACACAGACTTATGTTAATCGGTCTGATTTATATCGCTAGACACTACGCGAAAGCGAAACATAGATTTGAATGTCTGTGCAATGACTAAAAGCAATATAACGAAAATAAAACGCCATATTATATAACCAGACATATTAGTAAGTAGATGATACACACAGCACGAGTAAGTAATAGCTAAACACAATGATAATTATGTCCAAAAGTTTACATAGTTTTCTTAACAAACTTCCTAATTTCAGGAACTTTAAATTACTATTAAGGCTCCATTATGCGAAATCATTCGTCTCTGTCTTTTTCTTTACGTGTAAAGAGTATGGAAAATAACCTCACTTCTGCCTTTTTTTGATGTTTTTCGTTATTTTTTCATCATTATTTTAGCACAATTATCTTACTTGAAAAAAGTTATTGGAGCAACTGCACTGTACGTTAAAGTGTATTTTGATGTAGAATTCAAAACGTTTACGCTATTATTTACGCCAAAAATATGGCCCGCGACAAGCGCTTTTGATGATATTCTCATTTTTTTTTACAATTATCTGTGAGGTTTATACGAAATTCGATGTTTGTAGCAACTATATAAACTCTTTAGCTTGTCATATGATTTTTTTGGTGGCTACAAGTTTACGTTTTCTATATAAAAATATGGCCCGCGCAAACCATGTTTTCCTATTACCACCCCTTAAGAGCAAATTGCATTAAAAAGTGAAATTATCGTTCACTTTTCGACAAATATCGAAACAGGACTTTTCATAACAAAGAAGTAACTGAAAATTCCAGCGTACTTATTTTCCGGGCTTATCTAATCGCTTAGAATTAATTTTGTGACTGTGACAGCGCAATTATGGCATTTATGGCATAGCGTTACAAATCCGAGCCGGCACGCGAGCGCCGCACTCGGAGCAGTGACATGACACCGCAGGCAGCACGGTGTTGGTGAAAAATTTGACTTTTTTGGGAAAAAGTTATATTGCGCGAAATGGTTCTGGGGCCCTATTTTTGAATCGCTCGACTGCAGTCGAGCGCTCGTTTCTACTGATTTTCGTTTGACATATGACTCAAAACAATGAGATGTCGAACGAAAATCATTAGAAACGAGCGCTCGACTGGCTTCGAGCGATTCAAAAATAGGGCCCCTGATAAGCACAACAAGTGCATATTATACATAATAGTACGTACAAGACGCTCAATTTTTTTTTCCCTACTACCCTTTTATTCAATCCGTATAATTTTATAGCACAGTCTATTTTTATATTATATCTAAAGGGTGAACAAAAATACCAGTCTCGTAAAAAACAATATCATTCATAGCGAAGGTCACAAAAGTTTACCGAACGATCGACCTTCTTTTCATCAAAATGACCAAATAACGGACAGGTTCAGACTATGGGTGCAAATATAGTCCATGAAATATGTTTATCGTCGCAAAACAAACATCGTAACTGTCAACAAGCTAGAAAGAGCCGTGAGATTTATCAAGTAGGCCGCACGCGACGCCGAACCGAACCAAACGTACCGTAAAAGAACTTCGATACAACTTATTTGGACCGTAACTTTTGAAAAATATCACTTACGACTCCCTGCATTCGGAACGTGTATTCGAAAGTTAGCCTGGATACCAGTATAGCTTTATAGCTTAGATATAAAATACTTACACTGTAGCACTTAGACCCAAGAAAAATATACATATCAACTTTGTCTAGGGATACAGGTGTTATTTTCATACAAACGAGGTAACTTTGAAGTCTTGGTTTTCTGCCAGGGATGTACCGTGCTGTAATCTGATGATGGCCATCCAGGGACTGAATAGAGTAGATTCAGATCGCTATACACACCCAACTGATCTGATCAGCATTCTAAAAGATTAATGGGTTAGAGTTCTCAGTTTGAGGATTTCCATACATTTTCATGCTATTTTCGCGGTTTTTTTAAACATGTGCATTACGTTTTTAGAATGCTGGTCAGATCAGTTGGGAGTGTTGTGTATAGCGATCTGAATCTCCTCTTTTCACTCCCTGGATAGCCGTCATCAGATCACAGCACAGTACATCCTTGGCAGGAAACCAAGGCTTCAAAGTTACTTCGTTTTTATGAAAATAACACCTGGTATCCCTAGACAAAGTTGATGTGTGTATTACCTTTGAATACTTGTAGTGTTAAAAACAAAAAGTTTCTTTGAATACAAAAGTGTATAGGTTATTAGGGTTTTGTAATCCTTACTAATATTATAAATGCGAAAGTCCGTTTGTTTCTTTGTTTGTTACGCCTTCACGTATTACCTTTGAATACTTGTAGTGTTAAAAACAAAAAGTTTCTTTGAATACAAAAGTGTATAGGTTATTAGGGTTTTGTAATCCTTACTAATATTATAAATGCGAAAGTCCGTTTGTTTCTTTGTTTGTTACGCCTTCACGTCCTAACTACTGAACCGATCATCATGAAATTTTGCATACACGTTGTCAGGGGTACAGCAAAGGATATAGGGTACTTTTCATCCAGAAAAAATGTATTGTTCCCGCGGAATAGCAAAAAACATTTCCACGCAGACGAAGTCGCGGGCGGCCGCTAGTTTTGTTATAAACTTTTAATTTACTCAACTTTATGTAACGTAGGTAACCAACTATAGGCTCAATAATTACTTAGAGTTCATAATTAGCAAATTTCGTGTCTTCGCGAAAATTTTGCACGCATTTAGCAAAATATATCGACCTCGAACTTTAATTGGAAAAGTTTCACAACTCATTTATATAAAGTTGGTTGTGGATTAATCACTGAAATGGTTTGAAGATAAAACTTGAATAATTAAAATTATTTGGTTCCAAGGGAGTGCAAAGAGATAATGGAAAATAGGCTTGAAATCTTTCTCCAACGAAGTGTGGCATAACACTATTACAACTTGTGCCAACCGCGTTTACTATTCCGACCGCTAATTGGCAACCTGGCATGCCAAGCCGCTATTAGCGGGCACGGAAACAATTGCCCGCTATTAATACCGACAACTTATTAGCGGAATAATGGGTTAATGAACATTTCACCCCACTGAAAGAGTTAGTATTTATGGAAGTTGAAATAAATTATTATCTTTGACATGTAGATTGAATAGCATCTGATGTATTGTGGTAAATATGAACTTTACCTAATTGCAAATTGATTTTAAATAAGGGCTATTTAAAACCAATTTGCAACATTTACCTCTTTAAACAGGTGATGGAAATAGCTTATCTATGTATTTCAAAAATCGCACCTTTGCTACGACGACAACGTGACATTTATGAAACCGCAATCTTCCAAGGGGCTACTTCCAAATGGTGAAAAAACGTTTTCAAAGAGATGTCACGTTGTCATCGCAAAGAGACGTGGCTTCTTTGCGATGACAACGTGACATCTCACTAAAAGCGTTCTTCTTTATTATTTGGAGAAAGCCCTCTGGAAAATTGCGGTTTCAGGAATGTCACGTTGTCGTCGCAAAGGTGCGAAATGTAGAACTGTTTATAGTAGGTAAATAAGACACTTGGGCTAAGACTGTAAAACTAATTTTCTTTAAACTTTCCTTTAAAGTTAAATTAGTTACAGGCGAAACCTCATTTGTATTGCGCGGATTTTCAACTTTAGTTCCATTAATTTTTTATTAGACGGTGAGGGAATAGCTTATTATGTATGCAAACTATACTTGCTTGTTTCACTTGCATGTAAATTACTACGGCATTTGCATTTCACACGTAAGTACAAAAACCGGCCAAGTGCGAGTCCGACTCGGCAAAAAAAACACGTTTGTTGTATGGGAACCCCCTCTTAAATAATTATTTTGTTCGGTTTTAGTAACAGGTTTTAGTATTTTCGCGGCAACAGAAATATATAATCTGTGAAAACTGTCTAACTATCACGGTTCATGACATACAGCCTGGTGACAGACAGACAGACGGACAGACGGAGTCTTAGTAATAGGGTCCCGTTTTACCCTTTGGGTCCGGAACCCAAAAATTACCAATCTACAGAGCATCCATAACCACGGCACCACAAGGAAAGGTTTTAACTGTAAACTAAAAAATATTACAAAATAATGGCATACTCAATTTTTGTACATTAAATCAATTGAACTGAATTCAAAATTTCACATATTTTTGGATTTTTATGAGTACTTATATGAATTGAGTTACCACCTGTTTTTCATGTATTTCAATTGATTGTTAAATAAAACCGGTCAAGAGCGAGTCGAACTCGCGCACCGAGGGTTCCGTACCATCATAATTGCACCATCAAACCCCACTGCAGACTAAAATAATAAAATTGGTATTGCAGTTTTATGTCAGCGCCATCTCTTGACCGCTAGTGGAACTAATGTTAACATTTTTAGAAATTTGATAATTTCTGAAAAAGTGTGCTATATTGAAACATCGTTTTATTTTTCCTGTAATCTTTATATAAACTGCTATCACATAGAATTATTTCAGATTTTTCTCATTGCAAAGTTCGGAGATAAGGGGGGGGGACGGTCATTTTTTTTACATTTTTCATCATAAATCGAAAACTATGTGGCCTAAAACAAAAAGAAAAAATGATTGAAAACGTGCAAACGGCGCTCTTTCATATGATACTCCACATGCCCTAGTAGCCCCACTTCAAATTTTTAAGACCCCTTTTCAGTCCCTGTTGTAAAAAAGATATTTATTTTTTTATTAATTTCTTTTTTGCAAAATAGTTGGGCAAATGTCATCTTAAACTATTCCAAATTTCAAGTTGATACCATTAGTAGTTCTCGAGATATCCAGCTGTGACAGACAGACAGACAGACTGAGTCACACCATAAGGGTTCCTTTTTTACCATTTTGGTACGGAACCCTAAAAAGGTAAAAACAATAAGGCTTAATTCGTTAGAAATAATAAGTACCATAATAATTATGGTAAAAATAAAACTTATCTTTATATATATTTTTTGAATGTCAGTTAATATTTAAAGTTTTATACAGTGCTATGCTGTTTTCACAGCTATTTCACAGACAAAGCCCAAGTAAGCACACAAACATACTGTTTTATTACCTACGACTACGACATCTAATTTTTCCCACATTATAAAACTTTAAACTTACATCCTCAACAATATTCAATACATTTGCGTACCCGTAGAATAGAATAGAATACAATAGAATATTCTTTATTATTGGCAACACACAGCACATATACAATAGGCGCAATAATAATAATAATAATAAAAATAAAAACAATGAAATAATAATATAATAAACTACGTGCTATGTGATGCCAATACTGACCTCAGCTCAGTATAAGTAGCAGACAATGTCTACTACACTGGTATTCTGCCGAGACTAGTCGTGACATCACGGAAACAGAGACGAAAACAATAACATTAACATTACAAAACTAATCAAGATATTCAATATCTTCTGGATCTATCTATCTATCAAGGAAACAGAATAAAAATAAAAATAAAATCCAAGCATAAAGCGGCTAGCAGTGGGGACAGCACAGCATTCTTTTGCCCTACAGAAAACTAACAGCACGATCAGCTATCGAAAAAAAGGCGCGTAAAAAAAGTTTGATAGTCATAGTGTAATGTATGGGAAATTTATATAGCGCCATCTACCGCCTAAAAGCCAAATTAAATTTCTCGTTTTTATGGTTTCGTAACAAAATGGTAAAAAAGGAACCCTTATGGTGTGACTCAGTCTGTCTGTCTGTCTGTCACAGCTGGATATCTCGAGAACTACTAATGGTATCAACTTGAAATTTGGAATAGTTTAAGATGACATTTACCCAACTATTTTCCCACATTGGCCTTAAGGGTAACGAGGAGGCTGACCGACACGCTAAACTTGCAATAACAAATGGTGTAGAAATTCAAGTTAAACCATATCGTTCAGAAATTTTCTCAAAATTCAAAAAAGAATGCTTTGACGAAACCTTTCTAATAAAAGGAATCGGGTACAAAATAATGCAGAGTGAGCCTCCTCGTATACCCTGGTGTGCAAATATTGATTTGTGTAGGAAATATGTTGTAGGTATATTTACATAGACTACGGTCCGGACACTTTCCGTGTAACAAGTTTGCACATTTAATGAGGAAGACTGAATCGCCAAACTGTGATGCGTGTGGTAAAGTAGAGGATGTGCAACACTTATTGACGGAATGTGTCAAGAACCAAAGGGAGAGACGGCAACTAACTCATCTGATGTGGGAGCTTTTCAAAGTATTTTGGCGGATCCCGCATCGATGCAGCCAGGCTTTTATGTGACATGGTGCAATCACGTGCTTGATGTGTTGTAGAATAGGTACTTAGGGTATGATGGGACTGACGTAATCTGTAAAAGTCCCTAAATTAAATAAATAATAAAAAAAATGTAAATATCTTTTTTACAACAGGGATCGTAGCAGGTGGCGATCCATAGTCTCTGCCTACCCCCATGGGAAACAGGCGTGAGTGTATGTATGTATGTATGTACAACAGGGACTGAAAAGGAGTCTCAAAAATATGAAGTGGGGCTACTAGGGCATGTTGGGTATCATATGAAAGAGCGCCGTTTGCACGTTTTCACTCTTTTTTATTAGGCCGCATTGTTTTCGACTTATGATGCGTTCCCCACCCTTATCTCCGAAGTTTGCAAAGAGAAAAATCTGAAATTATTCTATGTGATAGCAGTTTATATAAAGATTAAAGGAAAAATAATACGATGACTCAATATAGCACACTTTTTTTTTAATTATCAAATTTCTATAAAAGTTAACATTAGTTCCACTATCGGTCAACAGATGGCGCTGATCTAAAACTGCAATACTTATTTTATTATTCTACCCTGCAGTGTGGTTTGATGGTGCAATTACGATGGTACGGAACCCTCGGTGCGCGAGTCCGACTCGCTCTTGGCCGGTTTTTTTTTCTCTATGGATGTTCGTGCTACTGTATACATTAAAGATGTGTCGTTGCTGGAATATTGCCTTAGGGTGGGAATGTTCCCGGCAATATTGGGAATATTCCCGACCCTAAGGCAATATTCCCGGCAACGGCACATCTTTAGTATACATTTTACGAGTTAACGCTAACCTCATTCCGTAAAGCGCTGATGCCTGACACACAAACTAAGTATATAAATTACCGTAGCGCTGCTATCAGATTGCACGGTCTATTTGAATAATGCTTCGTTAGGCAACTATGCAGCTATTACAAGTGCCTTGCTGGATTACTTAGCCAAGCCTTAGCCTGAATAATGGAATAGAAGAAACAAATGAAGGACACTAGAGTCCCGAACTGAAAAATGAAACAACGCTTATATTTATACTGTTTGGAGTGTTTGGCCACATGACGGAAACTGTTCTGTAGACTGTAAACTGTTAGGAGAACGAGGAATATTATGTCCTTGTGCTCCTACCAGTAGGAGAGTTGCAGTAGAAGCTAAAGGAAACGCCCCCCCTTAGAAACAATTCCAAATGGCGGCTACTTATATTTTATTTTTGTCGAAAGAAGATGTTTTTAAAGATAACTCAAAAATTTAAAGATAACTCATATTTTTGTTTGCAAATAAAAGCACCAGTTTAATATTTACGGTGAATTTAAGTAAAAAAATGAAGTTGAAAATTTTTCGAAAACTGCTTCATAAATTAATTTTTTTAATACTTACTAGAAACGAATTTTGCATTATTAATTTATTTCAAAATGATACCTTATTTGACCTTTTAGCTAAACCTGGACAGTTATAATTTTTAGAATGAAGCCGGGCGGAGCAGTACTTTAACCCGACGTGTTTGTAAGGATAGTTTGGCCCAGCTCTCAATATTAGTTAAGAACAGCCTACAGATGCGGCCAAACTTTATCACGCCTTGTAACTCCCAAGATTTTTTTGAAGTGAAAACTTTAGCGGCGTTGTTCACTTTTTTTGTAATGTGTAAAAAATGTTAAACTCGCGTCAGTCAGGGTCACGTGACCCTGAGCGAAAATTCGTAAGGCGGATGTAGCGTAGACAGCCGGCGGCGGAAGTATCCCCCTCTCTTTCTACGGCGCGGCGAAAATGGCGGCGCGTCATTTTGGGGTACGGCGGGTTGATTTTTCTGAGATAAACTTTTTAATGTAATATAAATTGTCATGTTTGTGCACGATAGCGCCATAAATAAATATTGTATTCTACCTCATAAATGCTAGTACTTTTATACTGATAATTAAAGCAATTCGTGCAAAATTATTCCCTAACCATTTCAAAATATCAAAAATGCACGACGTTAATATTCAAGTTTTCACTTCTGCCGGCAATTGATAGGCCAGGGGCCCTATTTTTGAATCGCTCGGCAGGCGTCGAGCGCTCTTTTCGAGTGATTTTCGTTCGACATATGACTCAAAAAAATGAGATGTCGAACGAAAATCACTCGAAAAGAGCGCTCGACGCCTGCCGAGCGATTCAAAATGGGTATGTGTTACAATGCCGAAGTAGAAAAGACCGAATTTTACAATACCTATGGACGAAATCCCGAAAATTAAAAGGCCGAATGGTTGTTTGGCCGTACGTTTAAAATCACGAAAGGACATTTCACCTAAATTACTAAATACCGAAGGTTAATATAATTAAGTTCTATACCCCGAACTACTTAATACCGAACTGGCTGTGGAGGTGTCTTTGGGCTTCGCCTGAAATGCTTTATAGTAAATTTAGCTGCCGAAAATGAGTCTAAACTAGTCTACTGGGACTTAGAAACCGTAGACCGTAGGTCATGACACGAAATAGGTGCGAGGAGCGTAGCGACGAGCATGTTAGGTTGACATGAACCCAGCGCGTGAAAAAAACTATTTCAAACTCGATTGGTGGATTTTGTCAAAATAATGACCATTTTACAAGCATTTTTGAGTAAAACAAATTAACCGCAACGCCTACCTTCATAAATGTATGTGGAGGTGAAGTAAGTTTCGACCTTTTTAACTGTCGGGATTTTGACCTTTCGGGATTTCGAACTTTCGGTCATTTGATAATCGATCTTTCAAGTTTCGGTCTATCGGATATCGATATTTAGAATGTTCGGTATTTTGAAAATAGGTGTTTTATGTGTCGATATTTCGGTCGTATGACGGTGAATTGTCGACATTGTAATGCATACCCCTCAAAATAGGGCCCCAGTCAGTGAGGCAAAAAACTGACATAAAATGTTTAGGCAACTTCTTCGACCATCAGCGAAAATTTTTCTATGTCTATGACTTCGACTGATATCATCAAATTATTGGCCAAAGTTCCTCGCCTACTATTTAGAGGCTATAAAACACGATGTTCGTGTGCCACATTTCGATTACATTGGCCACCGAATTACCGATTCGACGCTCAAATTATGCAGGGAAGATATATTTACAAAGTTCTGCAATTCGGAAATTCCTATTTTTAGGATAATTATTTTAAAACAATTTTGGGGACATGAACATGCGTTATAGTTAGTTAAATAACTTTCCGTAAAAATTATGTGATATTAAAAATGTTATTAGTTTTTTGTATCATATTTTTGTTTTTTGAAAGTTGGTTGGTTGACAAAATATTTTTTCGTCGATGTCGTCGATTACTTACAACTCTGTATATTTTACGGCAATTTTGACGGTCATGAAGAATTGTACAAAGTAAGTATGTGTAAGGGCGCAAAATGCGAAAAATGTATGTAAACAATAAAAAAATTGGTAAAAGTATTTCTACTCCTTAATGTTTCATTTTCAATATTCTAAAATCTTCAAGATTAATTCAATGTTTACCTTTGACTTAGACCACACATTATTGCTAGATAAAAATATAGCCAATAATTCACTTTTTAGCTTATAAAAGAAGGTCTTAAAACGTCAATAAAACTCTACAAAAAGATAAATTACACTGTATTTAGTACGATACAAAAAACATCGACTGGCAAATAAAATAACCCAAACACCCAAAACATTAAACAGAGTTACTCAACCTTCAACTAACTTGTACTTTGGAAAGTAAGGGGACGTCCACTAAGGCGACAAAAGTATCCCACCAAAATCATTTTCATGAATAATGTTGCCAAGACCGCTTCTAACTCTACGCACCCTAACTCTGCAAGCCCTAACTTCAAATACTCTACACCTTAGTCAAAATATGTGGCTCGGCCATTTCGCTACATGGAAACCTTTCTAATAAACAATAGTTCTTGTCGTAACGAAACGCCAAGCCACATATTTTGACTGGTGTAGAGTTTTTGAAGTTAGGGCTTACAGAGTTAGGGCGCGTAGAGTTAGAAGCTTGGCTCTACATGAGGTCTAATAACTTTTTGACAGTGAGCGGTCCTGGCAACATTATTCATGAAAATGATTTTGGTGGGATTTCACTTCTTTTTGTAAGTAACTAACTATCCATAAACCGAAAAAGCAATGTGGGGTCACAATTGTGCTCTAAAATCGTGTAAAATTCGATCACCATCAACCAGCGTACTTGTACTGTTATTTATTTTATTCTGTGGTAGAACTAATTCTTTTATGCTGTGATATTATTTTACTCTTTAACGCAGAATGTGACAGTGTAAAGAACAAAATAGAGTCTGCGCGAGTTTTGCGCCATGAAAGAAGTAGTTTTGAAATGAACACAATATCTTTTTTATGACTACCTTTTTTCCATTACTGTGATTTACTAAGGCTTAAAAATAATTAATAAATATTTAAAGATTTTTTAGCTTCATATGTCTCATTTTTTCAGACCTCCAGCATCAAAATCAAGATAGCTTTTTGTAACACTTACATTACACGATATCGACTTGCGTTTAAATTTTGTTATTGTTTTTCTATATGTTAAAACTTGTAACTGGCTTTACTGTAATATTACTATTCATACTAAACTTTGTAGTAGCTGTAAGTTTTCCTCAAAAGCTTAAAATTAAATTTGCGGAAGTCGCATACAAACTTCCATCCCCTAGTTTAAGGGGTTGGGGGGTAAAAGTTTCAAGTTTTATAATTTTTTTGCAGTTTGTGTACTAGTACTAGCTTACATACCAAATTTCAGATTTCTAGGACTTCAGGAAGTACCCTAGGAATTTTGATGATTATCGGTAAGTTTTGACGAAATCGAGGTTTTTTAGATATCAATAAAATCCCAAGTTTAAGAGCTATGCAACTGAAACTTTATGTGTTTAATAAGTCTACTATAGACATCATATCCTGAGAATTTTGTGCTTCTGGTATAATCCAAACCCAAGTTATGAGGGTTCAAAGCCCAATTTTATAATTTTTTTGTTGTTTGTGTTTTAATACTAGCTTACATACCAAATTTCAGCTTTCTAGGACTTCAGGAAGTACCCTTAGAGTTTTGATGATCATGAGTGAGTCAGTGACGAAATCGGGGTTTTTTAGATTTCAATAAAATCTATATTATAAAAGCTATACAATTCAAACTTTATATATTTAATAAGTCAACTACTGACATCACATTCCAAGAATTTTGTTTATCTAGTACTAGCGGCCGCCCGCGGTTTCACCCGCGTGGTTCCAGTTCCCGTGGGAATATCGGGATAAAAAGTATCCTATGTTTTAATCTAGGCTATCTACTATCTGTGTGCCAAATTTCAACCAAATCCGTTCAGTAGTTTTTGCGTGATTGAGGAACAAACATCCAAACCCACAAACTTTCACATTTATAATATTAGTAGGATACTCCAAACTCAAGATATGAGGGTTCAAAAAACGACGAAGCGCTTCGAGAAAAGGTAGGTAGTGTCCTTGCGCTTCGCTTTCTCGTCTTGGCGGGGGCACTACCGTGCCCCCAGATAACAAAGTTGGAACGTACAACCCGGTCGAGTTAACTCGGCACAAGCGCGATAGACGCCATATTTGAAGATCTGAGGCCGTATTACGAGCTCTTAAATCCTGCTAGGTTTATAAATTGCTGTAGTGACATCTCTTTCTCGCTTTATAGCAAATAAAAGAGATAAAAAAGATTGATAGCCAGTCAGAAACTGACTGGAAATAAGAGGTCATAATACAGCCCCAGTAAGTACCTATAACCCGGTCGAGTTAACTCGGCACCTGAAGCGCGATAGAGCCCCCTCGTTTTCTCCTTGCCTCACGCCACTGTCGTCATGCCAGTAGCGTTGGTACATTTGTTAGCGATAATTTAACGATAATCTATCGAAAACTTTCAAAAAATTGACGACAGTGGCGTGCGGAAAGGAGAAAACGAGGGGGGCCAATCGCGCTTCAGGTGCCAAGTTAACTCGACCCGGTTTAAGCGTACTTACTGGTCTTCAAATATGGCGTCTACATAGAAATAAAATGTCAAAGAACAACAATGTCAATAAACAGGTGATCCGAAAATAAATGCATACATTTTATATGAGATACGTAAAATATGACTTAGATACATAAAATATGACTATATATGGCAAAGGAAATTAATAAATTATGTTCCATACTGTTTTCTTCGTCGATAAACGAATAAATGTAGCGAAATTTGGTTTTAGAGAAATGTGTGGTAATATCTTAGTTACCTGTGAAAAGTGTGATTACTTGGATTGTTTCTTTTTGTCCCATCACAATTACTTAGAGCACAAGACACCATGGCTCCACGATACCTTTATTTTAAATTCTAATTAAGATTAACAAATATTTTAAACAAATTGTGATTGCTCATTTGTTAGGCGGGACGCTAGGGGCTCTTACTGTAAAAAATGTTGGCACATGTCACTTGTTCCTTTGACTCTTTTTTACATAGACCGTGTCCGTATGATGTTAACTCCTCTTTTCCACGCTTTGTTGGTCTTCTTGAGCGCAGCGAAAATTTTTCTATGTCTAAGGGCGTCTACAATATACTCGTATGTACAACAATAACCTTTCGTACAAAATTCGCAACATCGTTTGTGCTTTACGATTTGTTTTTGCCAATATATAAGTTATTAGTTCAAACAAGACCAAAAAACGTGTTTGTTCCACTCTTTTTCAGTACCTATGTGTTGCTAGTTTGGAAAAACTGGCAAAGATAAAAATAAGTAAATAAGAATATTTTTAAATTACAATAGAACTTTTACTGATTTCCATAGCATGTGATCGGAGCTTTACTCCCGATTCATGACAAAACCGCTCGCAACGACGAGAAGTGCGCCAGTTACAGACAGGAAACCGATCGTGCGCCCTTCGCGACGTCACGGACATACACAAACAAAACGACACCATAACTCGACTACAGTTTCAAAAACAAGTGCGATAAACTAAAAAACTAAATGAACTTTTGGATTGAATAGCTACGAATGTGCTACGTGAAGAAGATGTAGCGAAGGCATGTGATCCGTAGCATATTCGTAGCAAAGATAGCACAATCGTAGCAGGGCAATGAGTAAGTAATATTTGTTTCGTTTTCTTGAGTTCGTTGGAAAAATTTAATAAACATACAGATATTTTACTTTATTGTGCTTATATAGGACACAATAGAGATCAGTGATTAAAAATATCAACCATAACTTCATAGATTGCGAATTTACATTCAGATTTACAGTTTAAAAGTAAAGGAAACAGTAATTTTTAAATTTGAGATTTTTGCATTCACTATGCTATTTTTATAAAATACTAAATTATATACTAGAAAAAATACGACTCCACTAAAATTCAACATTTTCTTATGCGAATAGTGAGTGAGAAAAAGTAAATAAAGTGTAATGCTCATTTTATCAAAGTCATTAGTGTAATATCGGATCATGAATTTTTTACCAATTTTTCACACCATAATAGAAAAGGGCAACCACTTATTCCCACAAATATAAACTTCCACAATAATCAAATAACATTCTAATACGACAAACCAGAAAGGATAAAAAGTTAACAAAACACATTCTACGAAAAAACTTTCCGAAGTCACATAAAAACTTTAAAATACAAATTGACTTAAAACACGTAACAGCGAGGTTTTAGACACCTGCATGTTCTATGAATTTCTATGTTTTCAGTTTGTTTATTTTGTTTTAAATAATAGTGACAAAAATAGATATTAAGAGAGTTTCAACTAAAACATTCAACTAAAATAAGTAAGGATAAGGTAAAGGTAAACATAATTAAGTAATCTCGGTACTTGTCATATTCTTTTCATATTTTACGTTTATCATTTTGTAATGTTTCAAAGATTTGTGAATAAATTAATTAAAAAATTAGCGACATAAAAAAACAGACAGGGCTCTACGACTAATGTAATCGAGTCGACTTTTTTCTTGCATTTTTCATCCATTTCAAGCGTTCGTGACGTATCCAAGTTGTCCCTCCCCAAAAGTGTCAGTCAGCGATTCCCCTTTCCCGGTTTTATTGGACATATAAATAGCGTTGC
This sequence comes from Agriphila geniculea, assembly GCA_943789525.1. Taxonomy (NCBI): domain Eukaryota; kingdom Metazoa; phylum Arthropoda; class Insecta; order Lepidoptera; family Crambidae; genus Agriphila; species Agriphila geniculea. Next base: position 472,370 of record OX038879.1, on the reverse strand, counting down.
GTCACGCAGTTCGATTAATCACCGGTAACTGGGTGCTGACGGGCCAATTGAAAGCAACAGGCACTATTGTAGTGCAGGCTCATTGTTTACGTCACTGGTTTTCAACATCGCTTGCCACAATAGAATGTTTTTGGCAAAAAAATTGTTTAAAAAAACAAAAAACCGACTTCAAAAAACCTACCTCTAAAAAGCAAGAAATAATATTCGTAATAATAAAACACGTCTATTGAAGTCGGGTGGGGCTGGAGTACAAATCCCTTTTTTTTATTCTAAAAGCCCCACCCGACTTCAATAGACGTGTTTTATTATTACGAATATTATTTCTTGCTTTTTAGAGGTAGGTTTTTTGAAGTCGGTTTTTTGTTTTTTTAAACAATTTTTTATTTTTTTATTTTTAGTGTAGGTACTTTTTGTATTAGATAGTGTAGGATAATTAAGGTAGAAATTAAAATCGGCTCAGCCAAACGTGAGTTAATCGCGGAGAAACATACATACATGCGAGTCAAACTGAGAACCTCCTTTTTTAAGTCGGTTAAAGAACTAGACTTAAGATATAAAATAAGGTTTATTTATTTTTATATATATTATTTATCTATGTGTTATTTAAATACTTTTTAAGGTTCTGTAACTCCTTTGTATGTACCGCAAATTCATGAATGTCTTTTTATTGATGGTTGACTAGTATAGAATGCTTTTAGCATTAAGTCCGCCTTTGTACCTTACTTTGTGTATTGTTGTGCAATAAAGATTAATAAATAAAAAATAAATAAGATATCCCTTTTCTAACAAAAAAATAATTATCTTATTCAGTTCATAAACAAAGAAGTTATACGACTGATCATCGAGGTAGTTCACACAAAATCATACTATTTTCGTGCTTTTTTTAAGATTACTTGAAAAGTACTGAACCGATTTCAAAATTTTAAAAAATGGGACCAATCAGGAAGTTTACCAAATGTAATAACGTTTGAATCATTTCAATCGGTCCAGCCGTCTTCGAGTAATCGGTGTACATACAAAAAACAAAAAAAAAAAAAAAAAAAAAAAAACTGGTCGAATTGAGTACCTCCCTCCTTTTGAAGTCGGTAAAAATATAGTTTGATAGATTGACCTAAAAATCTTAAAACGATCCAAAAATGTGTAGGATATTCACAATCACAATATAAATAATTTATGGAAGATAATTTTTGATTAGAAAAAAATAGGTAGGTTATTAATAGCAGTATAATATTATTAATTTGTCATAGATATATCTTTGTAAAAAAATATTAAGTTAATTAAATAAGCAACGTTTTCTATAACGACCCGTCTGTCGCGAACTATTGATTGATAAAAAAGCGCCAATTGCTCATGTTCAGTGTTAACAAATGAATAGTCTAAAACCGGCATTGTAACTTTCAGGAGCCGCAATCGAGCACGGAACGTAGAGCACGAATCAATTATGAAAAAGTCAGCACGCATTACCGGTCGCGTGACCGGATCCGGCGAGTAGCCGCGCGGCGAACATGCCCGCACTCTGGCAGGCGTCACAGCGGCCCATGTACGTGCGGACCGTGTGGGTCGACGGGTTCCGGCACGCCATCCTCTCCCAAGACGACCCACACTACCTAAAACTAACGGCAAACAAGCGACGCCCGAATTCTTCAGCCAGTCTCATCAAAAAACCGAGCTCCCGGCTCAGCAACACCGACTGCCTAGAAGACTGCCTCAGGAAATTTAATTTAGTCGTCAAAAAAGACTTCACTTTACCCGATCGACGACGCCCAATAAGCTCCAAGGAGTACCAGATAGAGAAACTGAACTTAACCGATGTGGACGACGAGTCGGAGGACGGATTTTTACTACAAGCGACCCCGCAACCCTTGAACGAATACGAAACTTCACGATCGAACTTAAATAGCGGCGACATGAAGCATTTCAGAGTGAACAGGACTTCCAGACCCGAGGTCAAGGAGAACACTGAGTTGTCAGACAGAGTGCTGCAATGGCTAGACTTGGCTGGCAAAGTGGATTTGCTGGCGCCAGAGAACGGCGAACGCATGACCCAACCGAGACACAGCTGGCCGGAAATCCAAAGACGCAATCACAATTTGACGAAATCGAAAACTGCAATAGATGTGCGAGCGAAGGAGACAGTTAAGACGTTATCGCCGAAGATTTGCGACAGCGGGAAATCACAACAAAATGGGAGTATCGATCGGCATGACTTTTATTTGCCGACGTCGGCGAACACGATCGAGCACTACGCGCGACAGTCACGATATCCAAAGTGCACGCCACGGGAGACCACGAAAACAAAAGACAACGCCAAAACAAAGGTTAAAGAACCGAGGATGAGCGTCGCAGAAGCGCGACAAAAAATAGTCTCCGAACGAAGCGAAGTTCAAAAACAGTACGCTGATTTAGTGAGTAAGAAATTAATTCCGGACTTGAACGTTGGCTCTAAGAAGCAAGTCCACATATTCATGCCGGAAATGCCCAAGAGGTACAGCTCTAACCCCACAAGCAGAGCCGAGAGTCTTCTGTCGCAAAAATCTTCGAGTAAGAATTCTTTAAAAGTTTAAAGCTTTGTAAAATATAAATAAATTCATCGTGAAATTTGTTGTACGAGTTACTACTAATCTAGTATATATTTTGCATTTAGTTGATGCCACGGGTTTGGAAGCCACTTTGCACGCGATTGCTCGAACTAACGTTTAGTTATTTATTGCAAACAAATTTCATAATACCTGTTCTAGCCATTCACCATCTAATGTCCGACATTACATGCAAATAGCTTACAGTACTAAAAAATGATCAATGAAACTTCATTCAGATATCGTAAATCTTGCTAACGCTTACGTTCTCATTTACATCATAACTATTTCCCGCGCCTTCGTCAAAGTGGAAAAAAACCTACATGTTTCTGCGATTTATGCATGATAAACATAACCAGCAATTAATAGTCTAACTATTATGTATTTTGTGATAGAACTTTCATATTTAAGTATATAGTATAGTGATAAACTGATAATGTAACTCCATTCAGACATTTTCCATCAAATGTGTTTATCGTAAATCTCGCTCCAACTTTCTCATTTATACTGTTATCTAATCGGCAAATCACACGTCCAACTTCCCTATGCCGACGCTGCCTCGACCCCCGCTAGCGGGCAACGCAACCAACATCAACATCAGCTATATTAATGCCCACATTGCTGGGGCACAAACAGTCCTTCCAGAATGGTTAAGGCTCCGTTATGCGAAATCATTTGTCTCTGTCTTTTTCTTTATGTGTAAAGAGTATGGAAAATAACCTCACTTCTGCACTTTTTCGATGTTTTTCGTTGTTTTTTCATCATTATCTTTAGCACAAATATATTTCTTGAAAAAAAGTTATTGGAGCAACTGCACAGTACGTTAAAGTGTATTTTTTTGATGTAGAATTCAATACGTTTCCGCTATTATTTACGCCAAAAATATGGCACACGACAAACGCTTTTGATGATATTCTGATTCTTTTTTACAATTATCTGTGAGGTTCATACGCAATTTAATATTTGTAGCTACTAGATAATCTCTTTAGCTTGTCGTATGTTTTTTAGGGTTCCGTACCAAAATGGTAAAAAAGGAACCCTTATGGTGTGACTCAGTCTGTCTGTCTGTCACAGCTGGATATCTCGAGAACTACTAATGGTATCAACTTGAAATTTGGAATAGTTTAAGATGACATTTGCCCAACTATTTTGCAAATAAGAAAGAAATTTAAAAAAGAATATTTTTTTTACAACAGGGACTGAAAAGGGGTCTTAAAAATTTGAAGTGAAGTGACTAGGGCGTGTGGGGTATCATATGAAAGAGCGCTGTTTGCACATTTTAAAACATTTTTTTCTTTTTTCTTAGGCCGCATAGTTTTCGACTTATGATGAAAAATGTAAAAAAAAATACCGTTCCCCCCCCCTTATCTCCGAAGTTTGCAAAGAGAAAAATCTGAAATAATTCTATGTGATAGTAGTTTACGTAAAGATTACAGGAAAAATAAAACGAGGTCTCAATATAACCCCCTTTTTTAGAAATTCAAAAAACAAACAAGAATTCTTTAGTTTCACTACCCGTCAACAGATGGCGGTGACCTAAGAATGCTGACTTGCGAATTAAAATTTTTCCACTATCGGTCAAGAGATGGCGCAACCTAATACTACAGTAATAATTGGTGACTGGTTCTTATAACGGGTGGCGCAAAAGTACTGGCACTAAAGAAAATACTTTTATTTTTTTTATATGACATTTTCTGTCATTCTGTTGTTGAAAATTGTGTAGTGAACAAATATAAAATACACTGAAAATAAACATGGACCGTTTTACTCCCCAAGAACGTGGAATAATTGTGTCAATGTTCTTACGGAATAATTCATCAGTGATAAGAACACAACGTGAATTTCGTCGACGATTTCCCCACCGTCCGGCACCGATTGGTCGCACAATTCGACGCTTTGCCACACGCCTTGAAGCAACTGGCTCAACATTGGATAGACCTAAGTCTGGGAGACTCTCGCAGCTCTAAAAGAAAACATTCGTCAAGAAATAACGAACATATCGCAGGAAGTGTTACGGCAAGTTATGCAAAATGTCATAAATAGGGCTCAAATGTGTATCAACTCTGGAGGTCACCATTTAAAAGACATCATCTTTAAATCCTAATGGTACGAAATTTAATGGCACAAATATACATTTAAAAAAACCTAAATCTAGTTTTCTAATTTAGAAAAAATGTTATAGCTAAACCAAATAGGGTCTTTACTTTTGCGCCACCCGTTATAAATTACCTACTATTTGCCGTACGAATAAACGAAGAATAAGTTCCTACTTAGTAATATAAACAGTTTGCAATGTGGAGTGGCTGAAACGTTTTTCAGTCACCATAAGTAACTGTGGTTAAGATTTGTAAATTAACTGTCCGCCTGTTCGCCCTTCCACCTGTCTGCCGTTTATCCTATTTTTTTAAAGACTGTACTAAAGTAACATATCCAAATATATTTATGATTGTACGGAACCCTCGGTGCGCGAGTCCGACTCGCTCTTGACCGGTTTTTTTTTTTGTGGCTACAACTTTACGTTTTCTATATAAAAATATGGCCCGCGCAAACCATGTTTTCCTATTATGGCTCCTTAAGGGCCCTATCACATTTTTTCGTCGAAATTTCGATTTTGACGGATTTTAGCGCTACAACCTAGAGAAACCTTTGGGTCTACTAAATACATTTATATGTGTTCGTGACAAAAAGTAATACGATGATACACTGGAAAGATAAAGGGTTAGAAAGGAAAATTAAAGTTGGTGAACGATTTGTTAGAGTCAACTTCGAACATACACAGAAAGAAAAACAAGTACAAGCAACAAATAAAAGTATGAAATTTGATTTTCTTATGAAGTAAAGATTATTCTAATATAAATTTTACGTAATAATAATTATGAATCTAGGAGAAATTCACAGTTAATTCTGAGCGTTTTTAGTAGTTTTATGGTTTTTGACTGGGATTTTTTTTCACATATTCCATACATAATTTCAAAATTCCGAGGCCGCTATGAACTATTCGACTATATAAGAGATAATATTCAATTTTTTTTATTTCATTTGTTAAGCAAAGTAGTTCAATCCATGACCCCAAAAAAGTGCCTTCGCGCCTTTTATGAAAATCTTTCTCTGCAATTTCGGGTTTAATTATAAAGTTAAGCAAATTTTCAAAAAAGCGAGGCCGCTATGATCTATTCCAATAGCTATTCTACACTATTCAATAAGTCAAAACTGTTAATGTATTGTTGTTTCTGAGATCGAGAACCCCAAAATTGGCCATTTTACGCAAAAATCACAGTCGAACTCGAAACGTAATATGCCTCTTAAGGAGGATGAGCTAAATCAAATTGTTATAAGAAATAAGCACTTTTTACGTAAGTTATAATAATTTTAATGGAGAAAACAGTGTTATATTTTATAATAAACATATGCATAAAAATTGTTTACTCAGTGAGGGAGATTACATGATCAGTACGGCATCAGTCTATTCCATCAGTCTGTTTAGACTTTGAATTTTTTCTAGACTGATGATCCAAAATTTGTACCAGACTGATGGAATGGACTGATGTCAAACTGAATAAGTAATCAATACGATAAGTAAGAAGAAACCGGCCAAATGCGAGTCGGACTCGCGCACGACGGGTTCCGTACCAAAAAAACGGCAAAAAAACACGTTTGTTGTATACGAGCACTACTTAAGCAACAGAAATACATCATCTGTAAAATTTCAACTCACTAGCTATCACGGTTCATGAGATACAGTCTGGTGACAGACAGACAGACGGACAGTGGAGTCTTAGTAATAGGGTCCCGTTTTTACCCTTTGAGTAAGGGACCCTAAAAACAGACTTTACCAAGCTGTTACTCCCCCAAACCCGATGGTAGCGACGTCTCTGGCCAGGAACGAAACCTCTTAGCCAAAGTAACATTTGTAAATCTTAGTTATCGCTTCGTTTTCGAAACATATTGACATAATATTTCGTTAACAATTTCATAACGTCAAATCCATACATGAACTAAGTTGTTACTCACCCCAAACCCGATGGTGGCGACATCTCTGGCTTGGAACCGGGACCGCAGCGGCGGGTCCAGCGGCTGTCCCGTGTATCGCGGGACGGGGAGCCCTAGCGCTATCACTCTGAAGTTCTCGTCTACGCGTACTAATCTCCATTTCGATACTTCTTCGATTCCGTGCTCCTATGAAGTTTGGATAAAAGTAAGTTATTTATTTCCCATCCTTAACCCTCCCTTTCCCTTCTCTTAAAATAGGTCCATCATCATCATATCAGCCGCACGACACCCACTGCTGGGTATAGGCCTCCCCCAAGGATTTTCACGACGATCGGTCCTGCGCTTCCCACATCCAGTGGCTTCCGGCAACCTTCTCCCTCACGTCGGTCCACCTTGTCGGGGGCCTACGCACAGAGCGTCGTCCGGTGCGCGGTCGCCATTCAAGAACCGCTCCGCCTCAACGGCCATCGGTTCTTCTCGCTATGTGTCCAGCCCACTGCCACTTTAACTGAGCAATCCTTCGAGCGATGTCGGTTACTTTAGTTCGCCTGCGGATCTCCTCATTTCTGATTCGATCACGCAGGGAAACGCCGAGCATGGCTCTCTCCATTGCACGCTGGGTGACCTTGAGCCTCCTTATGAGACCCATACTTAAAATAGGTAGGTACAATAAAAGAAGAAAGTTTGAATTTTAAATAACGCTCGACACCATTTAACATTTTATTTTGGTACACTGTTATCTAATTTTCATTTAAGCAGTGAAATAGACACAACGAATAAAAAAACCGGCCAAGTGCGAGTCGGACTTGCGCACGAAGGGTTCTCCGTACCATTACCTGTTGCCGTTATTAATATCGAGCAAAAAACGGCAAAAAAATCACGTTTGTTGTATGGAAATATTTTATTCTGTTTTTAGTATTTGTTGTATAGCGGCAATAGAAATACATCATCTGTGAAAATTTCAACTAGCTATCACGGTTCATGAGATACAGCCTGGTGACAGACACACGTACAGGGGAGTCTTAATAATATGGTTCCCTTTTCTACCCTTTGAGTACGGAATCACAAAAAACAGACTTCTATCAAAAGCTACGTGACATCCGACGGCAGCGTGAACTTTTCATATGTAGGTATCTGTCTGTTGCCGACATCAGCGTGTGAAAGAGACCACAACAGTCAGTTAGTCAGTTTCTAGAATCAGGGGGCTAAGGCCGGCCACACACAGACGTAATCACGTAACGGAATTCCGAACGTAATTTCGACAATGTATGAAGATTCCGTACGGAAAAATCACGCATGTCTGTGGCAGCCCATAGATTTTGTATGCAGCTGCTGCGTTCGGTCGGAATCACGTACGTACGGAATTCCGTAACGAGATTCCGTCTGTGTGTGGCCGGCCTAATTGTCTAATTTTAAAAATCTATCGCAATCGCTTTCGTTTGACAGATGGATGTGACACATTGCTGCATTTCTTTGGTAAGTTTTTATTTGTGCCAAAAAGAAACTTCAATGGATTACATCCTGAAAGCGATTGCGATAGATTTTGAAGATAGACAATAGAAAGGCAGGTTACTTATTGTCTAATTTCAAAATTTATCACAATCGCTTTCATTTGACAGATAGATGTGATGTGACACATTGATACTTCTTTTTTGCACAACATAATGTGTCACATCCATCTGGCAAATGAAAGCAATTTTGAGATTTAGACAATAAGTATCCAGTTTATAGGAGATAGGAGACGAGACCACAGCCTATACCCACCTGTAATAACTTATCGTATCTAGCAGCAGGCACCAGGAACCGACCGTCTTCGAGATGCATCTCCCGGTTCTCGAGCAAGTTGTTAAGAACTGGCAACACATTCCTTTCTGCCTTCTCTATGCCTTCTATGACAAGCACTCGGCCTTCTACGGCGGCGCGGACAGCGCTCTAGGCAAAACAACAGTTTGATAATTTATTATCTTGTTCACATTTTGCTAATCTTCTTACATGAGCCTGGATGCGAATGACAAAGCCAAACTTGGACTTCAAACCACATCACAAGTCAGGATTAATAATATAATAATAATAAATGCTTGGATAATATCACACAGCTCCATCTAGCCCCAAACTAAGCAAAGCTTGTAATATACTGGACAACTGATATACTACTTTTATACTTTTTAAATATACAGAGTGGATTTTTGAGACGGTACATTAAGGGCGTACCTTATCCGTCATAGTTACAGAAAAACGTTCCTAGGAGACCATCCATAACTTTTTAAGATATTATGAACTGCATTCACAGATTTTGGAAAAAAAATATGGTTAGCAAAAACTATAATTTATAATAAATAGCAATAACTAGTATTTTTATCACAGTAAGAAATTCCTATTTCTTAGGTTAACTGAAATTCGAGTACAGAAACTGTTTTTTACCGACTTCAAAAGGAGGGAGGTACTCAATTCGACCCGTTTTTTTTTTGTATGTATGTCGCAGGTAAATAGTATGATTCCGCGTTTTACAAACGGCGTCGTCCGTTTACAAACACTCGCTGTTTTGCAAAATGCCGAAGGCAAATTGTAAATTGCCTTGTCATTATATAAAATGCCATAACATTTGATAGAAAATTCAATAACCGTTTACAAAATGACGCGGCAAATTGAAGTATATAGTTCTTTTTTTTACTACGCGCGGTGCTGTAAATCAGAACGATAAAAATGGTGTCTAGTAGTGGTTTTTGTGCCATAGGTATTCATAAATATTGCATTTGTTATCAGATTATAATTATAATATTACATAAATATAGTAAGTATATGTGATTGCTAAAGTCTGATTTGTCCAAACTATGTTTTATATAAATAATTGATCGAGTCGTCAATTTGTCTTCGGCATTTTGCAAAACAGCAAGCGTTTGTAAACGGACGACGCCGTTTGTAAAACGCGGAATCATACAATTTGCCTGCGACATGTACACCGATTACTCGAAGACGGCTGAACCGATTGAAATTATTCAAACGTTATTACATTAGGTAAACTCCCAAGTTGGTCCCATTTTATAAAATTTTGAAATCGGTTCAGTACTTTTCAAGTAATCTTGAAAAAAGCACGAAAATAGTATGATTTTTGTGTGAACTACCTCGATGATCAGTCGTATAACTTCTTTGTTTATGAACTGAATAAGATAATATTTTTTTTGTTTGAAAAGGGATATCTTATGTGTAGTTCTTTAACCGACTTAAAAAAGGGGTTCGTAGTTTGACCCGCATGTATGTATGTTTCTCCGCGATTAACTCACGTTTGGCTGAGCCGATTTTTCTACCTAAATAATATACCTACACTACTTAATACAAAAGGTACCTACACTAAAAATTAAAAAATTAAAAAATTGTTTAAAAAATCAAAAAACCTACCTCTAAAAAGCAAGAAATAATATTCGTAATAATAAAAACACGTCTATTGAAGTCGGGTGGGGCTTTTAGAATTAAAAAAAAAGGAATTTGTACTCCGGCTCCACCCGACTTCAATAGACGTGTTTTTATTATTACGAATATTATTTCTTGCTTTTTAGAGGTAGGTTTTTTGAAGTCGGTTTTTTGTTTTTTAGATCTAATATTGTAGAAGATTGTGCCTGCGTGTGAAGCCGGTGGTGACTTACTGTAGTTTCTGTACTCAAATTTCAGTTGGCCTTAAAGAGCATTTTGATCACAGTAAGAAAAAGTTCAGTACAAAATGTATGGGAAAAGTTTTTGGCGATTTCTGTCGTTTCTAGTACTCATACCTTAAATAGGTAGTCCCATGGAGTATTTTGATCCCCACATGGAATAGGATTGATTGGCATAAAAGAATGTTTTTTGGTATTTTAGCGTTTTTTTGCTAACCGTATTTTTTTCTAAAATCTGTGAATGCAGTTCATAATATCTTAAAAAGTTATGGATGGTCTCCTAGGAACGTTTTCCTGTAACTATAACGGTTAATGTACCGTCTTAAAAATCCACCCTGTATACTTATTATAAATAGTAACACCTAGACCCGTCACAGAAATTAAAATTCATAATTTCAATTTCTACCCGGCTGGGTATCGAACCCAGGACCTCTTGCGTGGAAGGCGGCTTGTTGACCACTGCACCACTCAGGTCGTCAGATTGTGTATCACCAACCACAATCGAATCAAAAAATTGGCCACTTTTCGCAAAAAAAACTCCATTAAAACGTCAGGCTAAAAAATATTGTTTAAAAACGATTAATAGTACCACGAGCTACTTCGGAGTGCACTACAGATAGTACAGTAGCCCGTAGAACATTTAAATCACCAAAAGGTTACCGTTTGCCGTTGTGATATAGTTATTTATTACGAAATTCTAGATACTTTAACCCAAGTTTTACAGATCGCAACCTATATTTGTATATATCAAGAATAAAATATTTTTCGAGGTTTACCACATAGTTTAGCTATTGTCGTGTTCTACAGCTTGGTTTGATTGCCACAGATAAGAGTAAGACTGTAAAAAGTAGCCATACACAGATTTAAGACCTGATGAAAATGGTTAGACTGTAGACTTTATCTGGTTTTAAATCTGTGTATGATCACTTTCCATAGTCTTACTATTATCAGTGGCAATCAAACAAAGCTGTAGAACACGACAATAGCTAAATCATGTGGTAAACCTTGAAAAATAAAAAATATAATTTTTGGAGATATACAAATATAGGTTACGGCGGTTTGCGATCTGTAAAACTTGAGTTAAAGTATCTATAATTTCGTAATAAATAACTATATCACAACGGCAAACGGTAACCTTTATGGTGATTTAAATGTTCTACGGGCTACTGTACTAAGAGAGATAATTCACAGTTTCGTCTTTATTTAAGCTTTCTCGTTTCAATGGCGGCGCTAGTGTGCAGACTACGCGCTCTTAACAGGACATTATAATTTTAAATAGCTGTTAAAAATTGTTTACTCAATAGTAATAAGACTTTACATATTGTGTATGTTAGAAAGTGGACTAGTCCATCTAGCTCAACTCAAGGAACATTACTTTACTGAGCTATAGAAGCTATATTAAAGTTACTATATCCTTACTAATATTATAAATGCGAAAGTCCGTTTGTTTGTTTGTTTATTTGTTTGTTTGTTTGTTACGCCTTCACGTCTCAACTACTGAACCGATCGTCATGAAATTTTGCATACAGTCAGGAGTGCAGAGAAGGACATAGGGTACCTTTCATCCAGAAAAAACGTATAGTTCCCGAGGGATAGCAAAAAAACTGTCCACGCAGACGAAGTCGCGGGCGGCCGCTAGTTATATTATATAGCTTCTAAAAAAAGTTGCTATATCATAGCCAGCTAAAACTAGGTGTAACTTATAGCTGTTGGCTAAAACTAAGTGTAGCCGATTTGCTCGCGGCTAATACTAGGTATAGCCGGCTATAACTAGGTGTAGCATGGGGTATTAAATAATAATAATAATAATAATAATATAGCTTTATTTCAGGTAATATACCCATATTACATAATAATACAAATACATAGTAAAAGTAAAAATAAAAGTAAAAGCAAAAATACATATAAAATTAAAATTATAAATTGTCATTATATCTTTAGCTAGGTCTTAAATAAATGCCCTACCTCAAGCAGCCGTTTCCCACAGTGTGTAATTTCGACCAATGACGAAAAAACACATTGTCTATATCTCTATTTATATTTTTAAGGATAGAATTATCACTTTCCCTGACTCTGGCCCAAAAAGACGCCGATCGTGACCGGAGAATGGCAAAGAAGTCGGCGATATTTGCATCAGCAAACATTTCTTTAGCACTGCAATGTCTCGGCAACCTCATCAGAATGCGGAAGGCGTCATTATACTGAACCCTAAGCACATTGAAAGAGCGTTTTGTATATTTCAACCAAAGTTGACATGTATAAAACGTCTGACAAAATGCCCTGAATAACATGACTTTGACGTCTCCCGTACTTCTGGCAAAGCGCCTCGCGAGCATATTACAGCGCACTGCGAGGGCCCTACGTTCTCTTTCCATATCATCCTCATCACTCAGCTTTTCATTCAGAACGTGCCCTAAATATTTAAATTTAGATACAACCTGAATTGGTGAACCATATAACCAGACCATAAAAAAGTTATTTCTGTCTGTTAAAAAAAATAACCTCAAAATTTCTAACCTATATTCGGGACCTACAGGGGTAAAGCAGATCGGTTCACCTAGTTTTAGCCAACAGCTATCGGCTACACCTAGTTTTAGCCGCACTTCGGGTATTAGCCGTAACATATATAAAAAATACTACTTTATGAAGTTATGGCCAACATATTTTTTTCTATCTAATGTACACAAGAAAACTCATTACCTGATCAAAGTATTTTGCAGTAGAACTCTGTATTTCACGTCTTTGTTTGAGGTCAGCCTCAGTGGTGTCACGAGACAGAGCTACATATTCCAATTCTCTTTGTGTCAACTCCAGGTATTGGAGAGCTATTTTTCTTCTGTTATAACAAAAATTGTATATTGGTAAGTTGAAATAGTCACATTGTCAGCAATCTAAAAGCGCCTACTCACGATACAATTTCTTTCTCAATTTGCTGAACCAATCTGCTGAGAGTTGACAGATTGAATCGTGAGTAGTCGAGTTGGGGGCGTGGCTCAACTTGCTGTGTGTTGAATCGCGTCCGCTAGCAATCTGCAAATTGTCTCAGCAGATTGCGTGCGAGTTGATCCGTGCGTAGTGCGATTGAAGCAATCTGAGCTTCAGTCGCACTCGTGGCGTTGCTTAGACCGCATCTTTATGGTAATTGCTAAATAGTGCTACTTTAAAAAAATAATAAAGAAAAAAGGGTGTCGGCCCAAATATTTGTATCAACTGTGGGAAAAAAATAATATTTAAATAATTTTAAAGAAATTGTCCCTGAAAGCAACAAATGAAGTTTTGGAAAACAAAATTACTCATATGAGGACCTCTTTTATAGGGAAATAAAAAGTAAGCGGGATAGACCTATTTAAATAATCTATATCTATACTAATATAATAAAGAGAAAAGATTTGTATGTATGTAGGGTTTGCCGAAACTTTCAAAATTTCAAATGAATAATAATAAATTAATAAAATATAGCCTATGGTACTCAGAAATAATGTAACATTCTAATGGTGAATGAATTTTTGAAATCGGTGTTGTAGTTTTTGAGTTTATTTGTACTATGTATGTATGTAACATACATACAAATCGTTTCTCTTTATTATATTAGTATAGATATAGATTATTTAAATAGGTCTATCCCGCTTACTTTTTATTTCCCTATAAAAGAAAATTACTCATATGAGGACCCTCATATGAGTAATTTTGTTTTCCAAAACTTCTTTTGTTGCTTTCAGGAACAATTTCTTTAAAATTATTTAAATATTATTTTTTTCCCACAGTTGAGACAAATATTTGGGCCGACACCTTTTTTTCTTTATTATGTTTTTAAAGTAGCACTATTTAGCAATTACCATAAAGATGCGTTCTAAGCAACGGCAACGCCACGAGTGCGACTGAAGCTCGGCACCTTGATTATCTAAAAAGAAACTATTTAGCGACCGGTTTCATTCCACATACATTGCTACTTTTCTTTGGTATGTTTTTTTTTAATCCAAAAAGAAGTAGCAATGGATCACTATCATCTATGAACTGCAACCGGTCGCTAGGTGGTTTCTAATTAGATAATCAGCCCGCAGATTGCTTCAATCGCACTACGCACGGTTCAACTCGCACGCAATCTGCTGAGACAATTTGCAGATTGCTAGCGGACGCGATTCAACACACAGCAAGTTGAGCCACGCCCCCAACTCGACTACTCACGATTCAATCTGTCAACTCTCAGCAGATTGGTTCAGCAAATTGAAAAAGAAATTGTGTCGTGAGTAGGCGCTTTTAATGTTGTTTTCAAATGTTCCTAACTATGAGATGTTTGTCTTAAAGCGCGTACTCACGATTCAACTCAACCACAACCTGCTGACACAATTTGTTGAAGTAGCGATTGGCTGTGCTCTACTCACGTTGCGTTGCGCCCCCAACTCGACTACTGACGATTCAATCTGTCAACTCTCAGCAGATTGGGTCAACAAGTTGGAGTAGGAGCTTAAAAGTTGTTATGACAAAGGATTGTACAAAAGTATGAAAATATGAAGATTCAATAAAGTACATTTATATGAGATACAGATACCTATAAGATTTTGTGATAAATGTTAAATGGCATCAACATGACATGTTGTACATTGTAGGCAATAAAATACTCATATTTTCTTTTCTAATTCAGATATAAGGGATTATATGAAACTTTCATATAAAAAAACTGCATCAAAATCAGTTCATTTGTTTGGGAGCTACGACTCCACAGACAGACAAACACACACGTCAAACTTACAACACCCCTCTTTTTACATGATGTTAAAAACCCGGCAGAATAAACAGTACATACACACTCAGTACAGTACAGTACTAACGGTTACAGTATATATATGTTACCGGCAATGTGTATAATCCGGTATTGTTTACAATGCCTAGGCATTGTATACAATGCCTAGGCATTGTATACAATGCCTGAAACGATCAGGCAATGTATGAAATATTATTCATTTTATACTTTGCCTAGGCATTGTATTCAATGCCTGCTGGTCCATATTTCTGTTGTCTGTTATAAAAAAATAACCTCGAAACTTAAGGCTCACGCTCCGCTGCACTTCGCGCTATATTTCGCGCTCGATTTAAATTTCTAACCTATACGCGGCACCTACAGGAGTAAAGCAGGTTCGATTCAAAACTCTCGAGCCCCCCTCCCCCCCTCGAGCCCATTCTCAAAAATCTTTTTATTTTACACATTGCCGGTGGACCAGCAGGCATTCTATACCATGCCTAGTCATTGTATACACTGCCTAGGTAATGTGTGAAATAGATATCAATATTCATTCTATTTCATACATTGCCTAAAAGGGCCAGGCATTGTATACAATTAGATTGTATACATTGTAGACAATGCCTGCATTTCATACATTGCCGCCTTGCCGGTGACATATACACTTTTTGAAGTACATTTTTATACTTACTCAATTTTATTTTCTAATAAATGATTGCTTACAAGGAGGTTGTGGCACAGTGTTTTAGCACCTGGCCCTGTGATTGCCATGAAGGGTCGGCCATGGGATGGGTGACTAAAAATATATTATATTGAGCTCCGACATGCTTCGGAAGGCACGTTAAGCAGTTGGTCCTGGGTTCATTTGCACACGTTAACACCCACCAATTCGCATTGGGCGCTCATGGTGGGTTATGGCCCATCCTCCATTCAACCTGAAGAAAGGCCTGTGGCGCAGCAGTGGGAACATAAAAATGGCTGATGCAATTGCTGACAAAATATAGTTACCTGCTAGGTCCTGGTCTTCCCAACAAGAACATGTCTTGCCCCAAGGCATCCTTTTGCATCATCCATCTCAAATTCCGGAGAGTACTTTGTGATAGTAATTTTATTTCAGAGCTTTCAATTGTTACTAAAACAAATAGTCTATTACTTAGAGCTCCATAATTTGAGAAATGACTAATGTTAGACCTAGTTCAAACTGATTCGGGCACTTTTGTTTTTTGTCAAACAGTGCCGGCGCTAGCCTATGCTAGCGCCGGCACTGTTTGAGCATTGCGTACTGCTATCAGTACGCAATGCTCTGATGCGGCGGAAAGACGCTTTGACGCCGAGTGTTGTATTTATTTACAAAATTTTGTTCTAGCGTCCGACTACATGTGTTGAAAATATTGCATGATGACTGAAAAGCTGATAGAATTAGTTCGAAAATACCCCTGCTTGTATAATATGAAGGATAGTTCTTATAAAACTTAACAATAAAGACGAAATTCTGGGAACAAATCTGAAATGAAACTCTCTGTGATCGCGATAAAGCATATAAAAGTAATAATTCTTCCTCATCTGAATCACTCGAAATCTTAATAGTGAATAAACTTTCCAAAGACTAGCGATCTGCACTGCACACTGGAAAATAGTACGTTGCGTAGGAGTGTAGCGCTAGAACGCGGCAATAGGTATGTGTTCTGTTTGGCGAGGCCATTAGATTTTATTGCACATTTTTAGCATAGCCAAAACTAGATTTCATAATCTGTTTAAACTTTCATAAAGCAGATAAATATCTCTCTGGTAGATTGAAATCTCTAAATAATACATACTAAACTAGTCTAAGTTAAGTAAGATTCAATCTTGATAAGAAAGAACTTTAAAACAAAATGTTTTTATAGGTTAAATATGGTACTACTTACAATACTTTCTAGGGACATATTCTATCTTTTTGGGGGCTAGGATTTCTTTAGTTACATCTCCAATAGTAACTTTGTCTTCGCTGGAGTAAGCTCTTACATAATTAGCACTCAAAATTGCTTTTCTTTTGCCTACAATACGAATCAAAACATCAATTCGTCGCACCGTAACTGCAGGGTTAAACATGGTGATAAACTCTTAGTAGTACTAAAATTATCACTTAGCGATAACGTATACTTCATTTAGTAAGACGTATGTATAAATCTCAGAACTATGTAAATTAAAATAACACTCTAAAATAAATCAAAATATTAATTCCCGAACTTCCGAGGTCCAAAGTACATCTGTATCAACAAAACACAGAACAAATATACTCAGCAACAAAACAAATGTCAATTTGACGTGAGCATGCGAATCTCCGTGCCACTGAATAATTCCATTCTAAAACTACCTAGAAGTAATGTACCGATGATATACGTTCTTATTTCAGATATCAAATCGATTGTACCGGCTTCCCGGCAGAATGATTGACAAAAGCATGTGGCACGGAGATTCGCATGGTTTGAGGTTATGTTTTTTGTTAAATCGTCGAATTCCAGATCAATCGGAGCCTGTACCGCTGGGTTGATGTATTTGTAGCCGTTACATATTCATTGTAACAGCTACAAACACATTTGTTGCTCATGTAACGCAACAGGGACAAAGATATGGCGATCTAAAGTTTTAAAAGCATGCGACTCTCCGGCCCACACGCTTAAGTCTAAAATACTGGTGAAAATTGTATTAAGATTAAAAATAAGCAAGTTTACGTAACCGTTTGATCACGATAAACGGCCCGAAAACATATTTTCACTATATCTTCATTCGTTTTAGAGAAATAAGTAAATTTATTTACTATGATTTATTATGAATAATCAGTGTGTAGGGTGACCATATCGTCGGTCCGTAGGAATCATTAGGCTGTTTCTAATAAAATTCAAGTTGAACTACATAATGTTGAGGGTTGATTTGCCTACATACTCGTACGTATCGTACCTACTATCATACTGTTACTGACTATGCAATATTGCAATATTTTTTAGGGGACGTAAAAAGGTGACTTTTATCCTAATCGAGATGACAAAATACAAACAAACAAATGAGAAAGTAGGTAACCTTATAAAAACGTGTTAAAAATGTGAACGTCATAATTGGTATAATAATTGCCCACTCAGTACCAGTCACCCATCATCATCAGTATCAGTCACCCATTAATTTAGGTCTCGGTTGAATGCAACCGAACTGAGAACTTCCTTCGTTTTTTGAAGTATTAGTCTTTCAAAATAGGTATCTAAAAACACTTCAACTTGCATTTTAGACCGATCGGGATAAGTTTTTAGCTTTTAAAAATATTAAAGTTTGTTTTTTTCGTATATAGTTTCTGCACCATTCACTTAGCCTAATACATGAAATTGTGTCATTTTGGTTTGATGCATAAGTAACAATTTAGGTTTTTGTCTTTTTTAACGCTATCGGACGAAAAGAAAATTAAAGTTGAAAATTTTACTTTCATGATGATTATGAAGTTGTAACCGATGTACTTACTTGAGCTTTTTGTGTCATCTTTGTCCACGGGAATACTGTTATTTGACTATTACCTAAAGCGTTACCTTAGTAACTCCAAAAGAATATTACAATTGGTTAAATAAGTGTTAAATGTTTTAGATCAATAGTATCTGTTGTACATAATGTTTTGTGCTAAATTCATCAATGGAATTTTCAGCTTTTTATTTTTTTCTTTTCAACACCCTGTAAAAGTCACAAAAGAAAATGGGGGGGGGGGAGCCGGGGCACCGCTGTTTGCTGCGTACTTCGAGCACCGCTGCTACGTACTTTGCCGTTCGAGCGACTTTGGGTAAAAGAATTTGTAAAAAGTAGCCTCTATTTCGTATTGAGCCAGCACAATATCCCACTTCAAATTAATTCGCCTAATTTAAAGTAAGTAAGTGACTTAAGTGACGCCTAAGCATAGGTACTGAAGTTCGGTGACACATTTGAAGTAACGAGTAGGTAGGTAGGTAAGAAGTATACGAACGAATATAAATACATTTGATGATACTGTGGCCGCGTTCCGAATCACGCTCACAGCGCTGTTAGCGCGTATCCGACCAAATTAAATAGTCACAAAATATTACACAGATAGGGTATTTGTGTACCTACTTCATTTAATGGATTATAGGCTAACAGTGCTGTTGGCGTGATTTGGAAGTAGGCATGTGTTATTATTGTCAATTACAGTCTCATTGATGAGATGACATCATTAACATTCTTGTACTCTACCTCTTGCAAAGTTTAAAAAGAAAGGATTACCTACCTACTGTAACAAAATATTTTTTGAGGGTAAGGAAATAAAAACCGGTCAAGTGCGAGTCGGACTCGCACACAAAGGGTTCCGTACCAAAAAACGGCTAAAAAATCACGTTTGTTGTATGGGAGCCCCCTCAAATATTTATTTTACTAGCTGACCCGACAGACGTTGTCCTGTCTTAGTTATAAATATTAAATTCGAATTGGTATAAATTATTGAAAAGTTTAGTTCAGAGATTAGTAGGTAAGTACCGTTCCCGTTTCCGTTTTCGTTCTCGTTCCCGTTCCCATTTACTTTAAAACCCAACAGCTTTATAAATAACCAAGTACCTATACATCACTTGTTATGTTAGTAACGTGTATGTTAGTCTATTCAAACTTACTAATAAGGCGTGATGGCTCTGAACTAACCGTGATGAGCACTAAGAAATTCAGTTTTCTTATAACCTCTTTGTAAGAAAAAAAAAAATTATTTTACATGTATTTTATTAATAAAATAACTCCGAACGAAGCATCTGTTTTATTACATCCTTAATTGTATGTTTTTTTTTATCGTTGTTCGCGCGTATCTTCGACATTTATGGACCGATTTTGATGATTCTTTTTTTGTTCGATTCAATTTTTTTGCGAAATGGTCCCATTTATTTTTTTTCAAATCGGTTCAGTAGTTTTCAAGGTATCCTGAAAACACTATGATTTTGCATCAACTAACTTGACTATTTTGTTATTTATGAACCGAATAAGATGA
Source organism: Agriphila geniculea (assembly GCA_943789525.1). Taxonomy (NCBI): domain Eukaryota; kingdom Metazoa; phylum Arthropoda; class Insecta; order Lepidoptera; family Crambidae; genus Agriphila; species Agriphila geniculea. The sequence continues at coordinate 452,420 of OX038879.1, read as the reverse complement.
TTCTTTTTGTTGGGTAAGAGGTACTTTTAGTCTTTTTAACCGACTTCAAAAAAAAGAAGGTTCTCTTTCAGTTTGACCTGTATGAATGTATGTTTCTCCGCGAATATCTCACGTTTGACTGAGCCGATTTTTCTACCAAATAATATACTTACACTACACTACCTAATAGAGAAGGTACTTACACTAAAAACAAAAAATAAAAATTGTTTTAAAAATAAAAAAAAATGTTTTAAAAAACAAAAAACCAACTTCAAATAACCTGCCTCTAAAAAGCAAGAAATAATATTCAAATCATTAGATATGCATTATCATTGTTATATAATAACAACACGTATATTGAAGTCGGGTAGGGCTTTTAGAATAAAAAAACGAAGTTGTACTCCAGCCCCACCCGACTTCAATAGACGTGTTGTTATTATATAACAATGATAATGCATATCTAATGATTTGAATATTATTTCTTGCTTTTTAGAGGCAGGTTTTTTGAAGTCGGTTTTTAGTTTTTTTTAAAAGGTAAGTAAATACTAAAGTTTAATTTTTCAAGTTTTGACTTATGTAGTAAGCATAAATTACTTTACAACCATTGAAACTTGTCCCAAGTAACAATACAAAAACTCACATACATACAAACGTAGAGCAGTGTGGAACAATGCAACACCAAAAGCTCTGAGTCTCATATTTCTCTCATTTTTAAAGATATGAATTCCGTTTTTAGAGGAACGGAATCTACTTAATTAGGTATAAAATGGCAGTTATAGTTTCATTAATAAATAGATACATAAACCAATAAGAAGACTTTTAAAAGAAAATGGGAATTGTTTCATTGTGTCCACCTAGGTGTACACAATGAAACATCCTCTGTCCAACAATGAAACACTGTAAATGAATGTAAATGAAACATTAATTTTGACATTTTCATATTTAGTGGAACAAGTAAGTGACAAAATCTGTTGAATTCCAACCGATAAAGGTTTTCTCAAGGTATTGCATAATTATTCAGACTTTAAAAGTACCTATAGGTTTATCTCAGGTACAATGATTTGTGTGTGACTTAAAGATAAATGAGTCTAAATTTTTTTAAATCGTAGTTATGTACCTTTTATAGGCAATAACGATTTAAAATCAACAATTACTTATAATAGGCATTAATCTCTCAGGTAAAATTCTACATACTAAAAGATTAATGAGTCTGAAAATCACAAATATTAGGTAGTAGTAGTGGAAACACTGTTACATTGTGTCCACCCTTGAGCTGTGACATTCTTGGACACCTGGGGTATTTTAGAATAACATCAAAAAATAATCTACCAAAATCGAACAATTTATTAGGTAGTATCAAAGTTATTCTGTGGTAATGTAGTCCACGTGAATCTACGATACATGTGCAAATATATTGATTAAAAAACACATTCGATGAGAAAGGCAACTGTCAAAAAAGCATTTTTTTTAAAAGCCCACGACTTAGGACAATTATTCTTAATGAAGGCTTTACAAAGTGACATTTAAAAAAAATTGTAACTATTTGCCTCTAGATGGCGTTGATGGAAAGAGAAGTGTAAAAATTGGCTTTTAAAAATAAACGGCCTGTACCAAAGAGGCAAATAAGCGTTCGCTGGCTGACATCTGGCCAAAGAGAAACATTTTAGGGTAACATCAGATTTGCCTGCCTACCTGAGTACTCTTCGAAGCTGAGTAAAAAAATCACATTGACACATACATTTTTATCAACGCCATCTTATCTATCGAGCATACAGTTTTTTGTCATTTTGAAAAACCCTAATTGAAAAACAGTTTAGTTAATATTTTTACAAAAATCCTCCGACTAAAAGTAATGAACATACTCTGTCTGTCAGCTTCATCATCAGACCCTGGACTTCGTCTCCCATTAGAGTACTCGTCAAAACAATAGGGATGACGACTACTGAATAAAATAACAAAATACTAATAAAAACCGTAAACATATTGAACTTTTAGAGTAGCTTGTATACCTCTTGGTTTTATATATTGCGTATTATTTGTTTTATTACCCTTCAAAGTTGGGCGGACAAGTCCATTTAAAAAGTTTAAAATATATTAAAATAAATAATACATTTAATTAATCCATAAAATTTATAGCAAATTTGTATAAGAAACAATTTTGATAAACACAATATTTAATATAGCTGCCAAACTTTCCTACGCGTTGCATACAAACACCTAGGCGTGACGTCATAACTAGGGTAGCCGTTAGTATGGAGCGTTTTCGGGTGAGTCCAATTTTGTGTGCATTTTAAACTGTGATATCTCGGGCAGTTTTCACGCTAGCGAAATAATTATTTTACCAATGTTTCCTTTTTTTGAGAGGTAATTTATGTAACATAAAATAAAAAAAAATTTCGTCATGCCTATTCTAACGAGCCCAAACACGATGGGGTTGTAGGTTTTATCATAGAATTCCTGTGGGCTTCTTCCGGTTTCATCATCAGATCAGCTCAATGACACCATAATATTGCATTGCCTTCCAGTTCTGACCTATTTTCAAAGTTTCAAGTCTCTAGGTCATCGGAAAGCTAGGATAAAATCGTTCGCAATATATATCTATAAATATTAGGTCTTTACTTATGAACTTGCCGATATTTTGTCACATACAGAGAAAATAATAACTTCTATGTTTTAAAACATTTAACAATATCTTGATTTACGTATGTCGAATTATGACCATGATAGTCAACTATCAGTAAAAATAAAGTCCTTTTTTTAAGCTTTCATAGCATTAAAAAAAGATCTTGAAAGTTACTCTTTTTTTGTGAGCCAAAAAAGGGTGACCGGAGGGGTTGTAACTTAGCCAAAACTTATTTTTTTCGCTTATCGTAAATGGAATAGGTTAGCATAGTGTTCAAACATTAGTACATAAAAGTTTTGTTACAAGAGTGTTAACGGTTGTTAAACTTGGATGAATTAACCACTGGATACGTAACGTAAGAAAAATGTATGAAATCACGATCAACCAATTTTTGCGGGGTGAGGGGGGATTACACTTGTCAAATAATGTCAATGTTATAGGGTGATGTAGCCGGTTTTCGGCCATAATTGCCGGCCAAATATTATGGATTGTGAAACTCATACATTAGTTTTCGGCCAGGCGGCCGAAAAGCAAATGACCTCCCAAAAACGCATTTAGTTACCAGGCCATCAAAGGTGAATGCGCAGGCTATATACAAAATTACCCGAACCCCGGTGCAAATTGAATCTATCTCAAGTTTAAGTACCTTTTATGTGTATAACAAAAAAAAAATATGGGACCTCTGTGATCGGTGAAAAACATAAAAAAAAACTGCAATATTTTTTTTCAGGCGTTAATATTTTACGTGGCTAAAGGTATATTTTCAAAAAATATTAGGTAATAATCACGCCCTACTAATCCGCATTGGGGCCTCTAATTTATTTATTATTATTATTAGTTAACGGGAGGCGCCCAATTACATAACTAACATAGTTAACTTACTTTAAGATAAACAGAAATGGGTAATAGCCGAACACCCTCTTGTATAGGTAACTCAAGACCTTTTGTACTTTTTGACCATTACCTTATATTTCGCTTCGTGTGGATTCCGCACATATGAACTCGTTTCTAATTTTTTATCTTAGTTATGGTCAGTCCTGTTTATTCACCCATAAGAAAAGCCTGTGCCCCAGCAGCGGGAACATTATAAAATTATAAAAATAGCTGATGTGCAATCACGTCTGATAGCTGGATGCGCAAATTCTTCTAGGTTATGTCAAGCTCAACCAAGAAAGTACAAAATGCTCATAACATGAGCGCAACATCCAAGCGTTCGGCGGCCATGAATGCACGAGCAATAATATTCATTTATGGCACTGCGACCCTGTGCTTCAGAATTATACAAAATGTAGGTATAATATGTTTTGCTCCGCACATGCCTCGATTGAATTTTACATCTTATTAGAACATTTTGTTCATTATTGATATTAATTCTTTCTGGATGTCGATAGTATTCAATTTCATATACTCCCATCCTTTGCATATGCCCACTGCAATAAGAACGCGCGCGCCAACTTTAGGTGGTACGTTCCTATTGCGATTAAAATTAATTGTTTGTGTGTGAGCTGTGTGTGTGGGGGAAAATCTATAATATGTTGGTCATTAGCATTTAATCTTTGAAATGTGACTCTTGGGCGATTAATATTATTTTCTTCAATATAATCCGCCAGAAGATTTGGTTTATTTAAATTCAACCGGATTGATTCTATGAATTCAGCTGTGTATTGGCTATCCTCATAAGGCTATTGGAAGCAGTTGATTAGAGCTCCCGCTATTTTAAAATCATTGAAGCTGCTTGGCGAGGCGCGGTTGAAAATTCTGTGCCTGAAGATTTTAAAATCTCTTTTGGACTTACCGTTTACGGCCTCAATGACCCATCTGCAGATTGTAACTAGTCTTGACTTGTTAGCTTCTATAGTCGTCAGTTGACTTTCGTTTCGCCGTTTCGTCAGCGGCATATGTGCAGCATATCCATAGGATTCTATGACAGTTTGATAATTTCGGCTCTATTACCAGTGTTAACAGCAGTTCCTCGCGCGAAATGACTTTCAAGACGAAAATTTACGGAAGTCAAACATGATTTTGAAAACGTTTTGTAAGAAAAATGTTGCTTTTTGTTGATTATTATTGGCTTTTGTGTAGGTATAAGTATCTCTTAATAATATTAACTACTAAAAAAAATGAGATATATTTTGTTTAAAATTATATTATGAAAATATTAATATTTAGAAAGTTTTTCGAAAATGTCAGCTCCTGGGGGCAGTAATAACTTTTATTATGCATAAATAATTATATTTTGTATACGTAATAAATAAGTGTATTGGCAACTTTTAATAACACCGCGAAAAAGAAATTTCACGAAAAATTTCTTTCATACATTCTTACATTTTCAGTAATGGCCGAAAACCAAAGGGGGCCGGCAAACCGGCTAAGTCACCCTACTTTGTTTACATACCAAATTTTATTTATTTTGCGAAAAATAGCTACTATAATAGGTTGAAATTGTGCTTACGCGTGAAAAGAAACATTTCTTGATTGCCCGCTATTTTTTTTGCTGAACAATACGAAGCATTTTGTCCATTTTTGTACCAATGTTTCGCCACGAGCTCTAGCATCACACTGACAACGCGATATCGTTTACTGAGGCTATCGGTCACAGTAAGTGGCAGAGGGGTAAAGGCGAATATGGCTGTCATTTCGCATCCAGTGGTTAATTCATCCAAGTTGTTAAATGAACAAAGAAAATGCTAGTATGAAAAATGCAACTTCTTGAAAATTCTCTATACAAATCGGCAATTTCATAGGTAAAGACCTATTATATACGGTTACGAAAACCTGCTTATTTTTAATCATAATACAATTTTCACCAATATTTTAGACTTAAGCGTGTGGGCCAGAGAGTCGCATGCTTTTAAAACTTTAGGTCGCTATTGCGTTACATGAGCAACGAATGTGTTTGTAGTTTGTAGCTGTTACAATAAAGCACGTTCCAGACGGATTTAATCACGCCTCCCAACCAAGGTCACCTTGGTGGAAGCTTGATGGGGGCGTGGTTTCCATCCGTGGATTGTGTTGCGGCTACACGAGTTTACATCCAAGCGCCGCCAACTAGGGCTGCCAACCATACTATAATAATATGTCGTATTATACTATGTTTCGGGTCTGCGTGCTATATACTATTGAAGAAATATATAGTACGCAAAAATACTATATTTTCAACATCGATCGCTAAGAAACAAATGTTTCTTTTTTTTTAATTTGTGATCGTGAATTTTGACTGATTCTATAGCGTGTAGTGTATAGTCACACCATATAACAAATACTATGTGTATAGTGTATTGTATCTGAATTCTGAACGTATCTATCTGTCTTATTGCGTTCCAAACTTGTCAATATAAAATTGACAACTTAATTAAATCTTAATCCATGGACGAAATATATCTTAATCTTAACCATGGACGAATTTCTTTCATGTCTTAACTTAATCAGTAATACTGATACAATCGTAAGTAAGTTAAAAACGAGTTTTTAATTTACTTATATTTAATTAATATTGATGGTAGAAAATAATATGAGACTTTTATTTTGATTCATGATTGTTTTATTTATGGTTTATGATTTTGACCAAAACATTGTTCAAAAATGCAAAAAGTTCAAAAAATATAGTTTTTATAAAAAGTAAAATATAATAATATATTTGCCTAATTTTTGCCTTTTCCATAAACTACTATATTATTTTAAAGTGTACTAATTTTTTTAGCCTTATTTGAAAAATACTGTATTTCGCCTTAGACATGTTGGCAACCCTAGCGCCGACACTCTTTCCCATTCCACGGTAAAGATATCTATCAGTACTGTAACTCGGCCCTGTCCTTGAAATAATTACCTAAATAAACCCGCGCTGGTTCAATCAATTAATTTTAAGGCAATAATATAACTAGATTAACAAAACTAATGGTAAAATAAAAATAAAAAAAATACATTATTGATGGGAGAAACAAATTATTTAATAATCCTTAGTACAATACCTACGTATTATATAATATTTTAAGTATACTTAATCTTAGCTTTCGGACTTTCCAGGTATTTAAAAATGTAAGGTATCTCTGGATTATTGGTTAATTATATTTATAATAAAAACAGCACAATCTGCACTTTGCAATAGTAAGAACTTATATTTCAATCAATAGTACCTATTGAATTTTTAGACTTTTGGCATTCAGAATGTTATTTCTATATTAAGGTAATAAATATAATAGAAAAAAACCCGGCCAAGTGCGTTTTGGGCAACACGCCGTACGGTTCCGTAGATACCTTATACCACACCATATTTAATACCATTATAATTTTTCGTCTGCAAAAATAACTTTGTTTTTCAGTGTTGTTATGAATGACAAAGTTATATTTGCGGTTATGGAAAATGTGCTATATCTGAAAAACTAATTACTATATCTCATTTAAACCAATTTTTATTGAAAGTAATTATTAAGACCTACATGCAGCATATATGTTTTTTAGATTTTTCACTTTCTTATTTCAAAAGTTAAAGGGGGGGGGGAGGATAAACATTTTACCACTTTGGAGGAGTATATCTTTCAAACCTTAGACTTTGAGAAAAAAATGTCTTAAAAACTTCAATGTCAATTTTAAAGACCTATCTATTGACACCTCACACGTTCGCAGTTTCAGTTCCATGTATGGAGAGCCCCCCCTTAATCTTTATTTTTGTTATTTTTGTGTTAAAATCGTTAAGCGGTTAACAGAATACATCTACCAACCAAGGTTCAATTGTGTAATATTAATACTTTTGGAATAAAATGGCTGTGACAGAAGGACAGATAGACAGACAGACATGACGAATCTATAAGGGTTCCGTTTTTTGCCATTTAGGCTACGGAACCCTAAAAATACTAGAAAAAATTGACTCACCCGTAACCCGTAGCAGCCGAGCCATTTGAGCCCGTCTGAACTGCGAGGGCTGAGTCGATATTTTATAGTATTTTTTCTATTATATTTATTACCTCAATAGTACCTGACCTACGTACATCTTTCGTTCATCACTGCGGCGCATTCGCGACTGTTTGTGTACCGAGTGCAGACTGCAGACTGAACTCGAGGGCCGAGGCGCGTAGGTACGACTCGCTTTTCGACTATTTGTACAGATGACACTTGCATATAAATTGGCAAGAGAAAGATGAGACAAAAGATGCGCAATAGCCACAAACACTAAAATTTGTGGCGCTGCACATCTTTTGTCTCGTTTTTATCTTGCCAATAAAATGCCGGGCAGTATATGAAGTTGGAGTACTGATAAATATCATTACCGTGCCTGTGTTGGAACTCGCGCCCTTCCACCAAGGACGTTGAAGGTCATTTGGATTGGTTGGAGAAATTTGGATTAAATCTGCCGTCTAGATGGATTAAATCAAGCAAGGTCACCTCTGTTGGGAGGCGTGATTTAATCCGTCTGGAACATGCTTAAATATGTAACGGCTACAAATACATCAACCCACCGCTACAGGCTCCGATTGATCTGGAATTCGACGATTTAACAAAAAACATAACCTCAAAGCATGCGACTCTCCGGCCCACATGTTTTTGTCAATCATTCTGCCGGGAAGCCGGTACAATCGATTTGATATCTGAAATAAGAATGTATATCGTCGGTACATTACTTCTAGGTTGTTTTAGAATGGAAACAGAACAGATATGTATGTACTATGGGCAACAGCTTCGCTTAAAAAGTTAGCAAAAAAATTGTGTGCGCATGTATCCCCCTGCACGAACTAAATATATTATGTTATGACGGCGGCGGCGCGGCGTGCAACCGATTTTAACCTTAAGAGTTGTGGTTAAGTGACGTTGTTGTCCATAGTACATCTGTATGAATTTCTAAAACAGGAGATGTAATTCTATAGAGTACCTACTTAACCAAACGAAAGGTGCGTGTTCGTTCGTATCGTGACGTGAGACTTATAGGTATGTACGTACTTAGTATCCAACCGAAACGGACGAGCTTCGTCGTCCCTCGCCACGCGCCCGCGCCTACTCGCTTCGACCGCAAACTTTTTGAATACCTACCTACCTAGGTATTATCCATGCATGAAAATGACACAAATTCATTCTGTCCATCACTCATGTATTTAAGATATTAAATATGTAAACTCTAATAATACTAATATTTTTTATAAGCATCAATGGCTCGGACAAACAAAAAAATTGAAAATATTAAAAGTCCATGCCTTAATTTGGCACAAATTTATTTCATAGGGATTTTTAAGTGATCTGAGGTATATGGTACTTGTTTTTCAAATTGTAATATTTTTTTGACGGTGTTATTAATGTACGGGTCCCACGTCTGTTTCCATGGACGAAAATGACACAAATTAGGTTTGTACACTACGCAGGCTATCTTAAATACAATACTATTGTTTCTTTTTACTTTAAAACAATTTTGACAGTTTAGACGGTTCTCACACTGGCGACGCGCGCGGTCGCGGCGCACCCACGCGCGTCTTTTACGTTGTATGCAAGTACATTAATTTGTACAGAAAACCGCCTCGTCCAACACACCAAGGCGCGCCACGGCGCGTGAGCGCGCACCGCCGCGTGCCGCCGGCGATCCGCGAGCAGTTTGCGCCAGCAGGCGCGTTACCGCGGGGTACAACACACTGCGACGCGCCCCGCGGCTGGTTTTCGATGATCGTTTCGTTACGATGGCGGGATTTCCTCTGGTTTTCAAATGTTTCGTGGCTTGGATATACGCCCATTTTAGTGCCATTTGGTAGGTACATTATGCAGCACATGAGGTTATACAAAACTGTAAAAAATCTGTTATTTATTTGATTGAATATCATTACGCTGTCGTGGAAGCCCAGCGTGCCGTTGACCGTACCTACCTACTCGTATGTTATTAAAATTCCGTCATTAATATCGAGATGGCAAATCTAAATGATTTGTCTGGACGTTTTAATCTCATGAGTGATTTTATATGTGTTCAGTTTTTTTTCCTTTTGAGGTACGGAACCCTAAAAACCTGGAAATTAAAACAAAACAACTTCAAAATTTAATGCCTCTAAAAAACAAGCGGCGGGGACGCGTCAGACGCCGAATGGCGCGGGGGCGCGGAGAAAACCGCCCGAACAGGCGTTGCGCTGCGCCGTCACCGCGCGCGTGAAACGCCAAACCGCGCCCCGCGACGACGGCGCGCGTTGGCAGTGGGAGAATCGCCTTAGAGTCCAATTATTTATAACCACCACAAATAATCGAATTTCTCAAGATGCATCGGCTAGATGTGACACAAAACGCAAAAATAAACTAATTATATGCCAATGTATCGACAGGCAAGAATTCATAAACTTTAGAATTCTTGAAGGTTATACCCTCAAAATAACGTATTCCGATCGGTCTATTTTCTAGAAACAGCCTAATGATTCTGACCGACCGACGATATGGTAACCCTACACTGTGATTGTTCATAGTAAATAAATTTGCAAATTTCTCTAAAACGAGTAAAGATATTCTGAAAATATGTTTTCGGGTCGTTTATCGTGATCAAACGATTACAAAAACCTGCTTATTTTTAATCTTAATGCAATTTTCATCAATATTTTAGACTTAAGTGTGTGGGCCGGAGAGTCGCATGCTTTTAAAACTTTAGATCGCGATATCTTTGACCCTGTTGCGTTACATGAGCAACGAAAGTGTTTGTAGCTGTTACAATGAATATGTAACGGCTACAAATACATCAACCCAGCGGTACAGGCTCCGATTGATCTGGAATTCGACGATTTAACAAAAAACATAACCTCGAACCATGCGAATCTCCGTGCCACATGCTTTTGTCAATCATTCTGCCGGGAAGCCGGTACAATCGATTTGATATCTGAAATAAGAACGTATATCATCGGTACATTACTTCTAGGTAGTTTTAGAATGGAATTATTCAGTGGCACGGAGATTCGCATGCTCACAATTTGACATTCGGTAACCGTTCATAATCTGCAGAAATCAGCTGATTTCCGTATCCGTTCCTGCTTGTTCACACGGGCGATTTTTTGAACGCGCGATTTTTCAAAGCGTCTTTTTTTACCGTCTTGTTCCGACGGTGTACACACGAGCATTATTTTAACGCCTGATTCTCCCAAAAGGCCAGAATAGATGATTAATCGCAAATTAGGCAATGACGAAGGAATAAGGCCGGCCACACACAGACGTAATCACGTAACGGAATCTCGCAACGGAATCCCGATTCGGAATTCCGAACGCACCGATTGCATACAAAATCGATGCCTGCCACACACAGACGTCAACGTTCCGTACGTTATTTTTTTCCGTGCGGAATTCCACATGAGGGCTCGTGCATTCGGAATCACGCACGGAAAAAAGTCATTCCGAACGCAAGCCTCCCATAGATTTTGTATTGGTCGCCACACACAACTTCCGTACGTACGGAATGCTAACTTTTTTATTACAGCTCTGGATACCAGACTTTTGGCCTACTTTTTAATTATTTTGTTAAGAGCGGGTCCATAGCGCATGTTTTGCTCTACACAATCAACAAAAACATCTACACAAAACATTGTTTCGCGAAACATGTTTCTCTACACACGCCGTCCACAGCGATTGCGTGGCTTGAGTAGACAAAACTTCAGTGTTGCCAATTTAGCATTTTATGTTAGCCTATTACTTATCATGACTCGAAAATGTATGAAATAAAATTTAAAGTGACGAAAGTTTTAGGTATAATATTTGAAAATGTAACTATCAAGGTCAGTTTGAGAGTGTCATTTTTTTTTGTTTCCATTGAGATTAGTAATACCGCCTCCAAACGTTATAGTTCGTTGATGTTTTTGGAAAGGTCCTCTTTGACACATTTGTTACAAAACTGGCAATGTACGCCACCGGCTTTAAAAAACACCCAACGTACTCCACATAATACATCAATTAAAATATTCGGTCAGGTGATCGATGACCTAGCGGCTTGTCTGGCAAAATGCGCCCATTATAACCACAGACAGGCCAGCCTCACACTTGCAATATTATTGGCAATAATTTGCATATTGACAATAATATTGTGTGTTTGCGGGCGATATTGAGAAGTGTTCAATATTATAGTTGCCAATATTATTGCGTGTGTGTGGCTGGCCCATGACAATATCCTGCCCCTCGACCCACGCAAAATGTTTTGTGTACGTGTTTTCCACCGGGCATGGAAAGCAGAAACATTGTTTCTCTACACAAAAATGTTTCGCGAAACAATGTTTTGTGTAGATCTTTTTGTTGATTGTGTAGAGTGAATTTTAGTATTTAGTAGTAACCAACTTTATTAGAGTTGATTGTATTTTGTTTTTGTGCCTAATAAATGAATAAATAAATAGAGCAAAACACGAGCTATGGACCCACCTTAAGTTATTAGTTCTATTTTAACAAAAAAAAAATCAAAAAACAATTGAATTGACCTAAGCGTAATATAAATAATAAATAGACCATAATTATTCATCTTAATTATTCATTAAAAGTCAAAATAATTCATCTTCGCTCAATGTTCACTCATCAAAGTCTGGCGCCTGACTGAGCCGTGATTCCGAACGAAAAAAAACGTCTGTGTGTGGTGGTACGTACGGAATCACGTTGCGTGATTCCGTTGCGAGATTCCGTTGCGTGATTACGTCTGTGTGTGGCCGGCCTAACATGGACCTGACATTACCAAAAAAGCGTGGATACCTACTTCATTGTTCTGCATTCAAACGCAACTAAACATGGCGGCTTAGCTTAATGTACATACATCTTATGTAAACTGCATAGAGTCGAAATTGTAACATGTAAACGCAACACAATATGGCGGACACGGCACGCGCCTTACGTCAAAAATCCTTTGTTATTGCAGTTTGTGCCACTTCCATAGGTTTCCTTTTTCTGAAAAATTAGGTTGTTGGTGTAAGAAGGCCAAAAAGGAAAACAAAGTTGAATTAAAATTAACGGTTAATAAAAAGAAAATGGTAAATGTTCTATTAATAATAATTTTCCATAGTTGTTATTGAGGTAAAATCATCTTTTTATTAATTATGAAACATAATCCTACCCCAATATACTACTATTGTACTATGGTGAATAGGCTTTATTTCATAATATTTTATGAAATAGGCCCCTGATTAAATACTGATAGATCACAGTATTTACCATTGCGTGTAGCCGTCGCCTTACCCCGGACCCGGTCACTGACAAGCGCGCAAAAGTTTGTACATTGTACACGAATGTTTGCACGTATGTGAAGGACAGTCAGAGGTTCATTCGCAAACTCAGCGGATATGCAAATAGGGAACTTATTGAATATGCCATATGAATATGCGAAATTGCGAACCCATATTTTCCACTTCCTCCTACCCTACACTTCACAAATGTTCATTTTTACTTGCGATTTTGTGAACCATGGACAGTGAAGGTGATTTAAGTAGAACGGGACTGTTTTACGTGTGTTCATTTACTTCGCTACTTATATTTTCTCTTCAACTGATCATTGAAGTCAAAATGTATTTTTAATTCTCTCCCATGCGTCATTTACCATCACCCGGTTTTCATGGGACTTCTTTTATGGATCCCTTAGATTAGAATATGGGATCTTTAAAATTTTCAGGGTTCACTCTGATTAAAGTTCAAGGAACTCCAATACGTTGTCATTATTACAACCCATTTTCAATACCTTTATAAAATATATGGTATGCTAGTAAACGCCACGAACTACAAAAAATTAAGACATTCGTCACATTTGCAGTCGTGTGCACAACTGCTTCAGTTAATGTTAACTGTAACTTGACAGATGAATGTGATACATTGCTACTTCATTTTGACACAGATAAAAACTTTCCAAAGAAACGTAGCAATGTATCACATCACATCCATCTGTCAAATTACATTCTAACATTAATTTCATTATTTTTAGCCGGTAGTCCCGCTGGTCGCACGAATGTGTGGGAGACTACGTGGAGGTTCAAGGTTCGCGCGCTTATGATGTGGATGTGCGACTAAAAACCGACACAGCTTGGAAAACCACGAATGCTTCGAAAACTTCCCACCGCACATAATCATTTGTGAAGGTCGTCCTCTGAGAAAAGTCGTCACACTTTGGGTTCGCGTATTTGCGCGAATGTGAGTGACCAGACCAGCATTAGAGATTCTGATTAATCATTTCTTGAAAGGTACAATATAATATTAATAATTATGCACAGGAATTTTACAGGACGTTATCTGTGCCATAACATAGACAAACTAGCATTCATTTTAAGCCCGGTTTACACATTCATAAGTAAGTAAGTAAGTAAGTAAAAACCACGTGTGTACACCGTCCGGCAAGTAGACAGATGCCGGCATATAAGTTGGCAAGAGAAAGATGAGACAAAAGATGCGCCGAGTTTAGTGTTTATGGCTACTGCGCATCTTTTGTCTCGTTTTTATCTTGCCAAGTTACGTGCCGGGCAGTATAAGTAGCAACTTGCCGCTGGATAGGATCGGGTTTTATTTTTTGGATAGGCAAGTAGGGTGCGACCCCCTCTGGCTTCGTTTGCCACTCCCCGCCAACTTACTTGCCGCCGCCGTGTAAATGGCACATTCGACAGGCATGTAAGTAAGTTCATAAGTTGACATCTGTCGCAGCGGAATGATATAATTGTTTCTAAGTTTCTAATACCAAAATCTAATATCGATGGTATTTGTTTATTATCGTAATTAGTTTTTTATTCCGAACGAATGTAATTCATAAACAAATCCTAATACAATTTAAATGAATAGATCTTGAACTTCATTGAAATATTTAACAATTATTTGGTATAGAAAATTTATTACACAATATGTATAGGTAGGTCCACTTTGGCTATTATTTTTAACCGACTTCAAAAATGTGAAATGTAGGCGGTTATCTATTCGTTGCGTATATTTTTTTTATATGTATGTATACCGATTACTCGAAGACAGCTGAACCAATTGAAAAGATTCAAACTTTATAATATCAAGTTTTTTCTCAAATTTGTCCCATTTTTTGAAATTTTGAAATCGGTTCAGTAGTTTTCAAGTAATCTTGAAAATACTGTCGTTGTCGTTACCATTTTATACGAATTCAGACGAATGTTCAACCATAACTTTTTTGTTTATGAACCGATTTAAATGGGTCTTTTTTTGTTTGAAAGAAGACACCTTAAGGATGATATCATATTAATTTCATTGGTATTATACTTTGAATTATACAATTATACAAATACAATAGACGTGTTTTAATTAATTAATCGATTTGAACATTATTTCTTGCTTTTTATAGAGCTGTTTTTAAGGTTTTTGAAGGAGGTCTTACTTTTTTTAAAAAGCTTTTTTTGGTAAGTATTAGTTTTTGGTATTAGGATGGAATAGATCTTACAACAAATGGCAGTTATCTATCAACAATTCATGAATTAATCGCTTATTACGTAATTAATTAAGGCTCACCCAAAAACATTAAATATTTAAAAATATGTAAAAAGGGAGTTTTATTTATTTCTAGATATTTAAGTAGTTGCCTCACAGACATTACATTAACCATAGGCTAAACAAAATGCGCAGTCGTATACATTTGATCGTCTACGGATCCGAAAAATTATTTGTTGCCTATGGCGTATTTTTGTTTTTTATTTATTTATTCACTGATTGTCCCAAGAGAAAATTATTTACAAGTTAGCAATGTCGTCGTCATTCAACGCGCGTGGTCGACTTATGGACTTACTAACTTACCGAAGTTAATTCACCGTTTGGACGCAACTTGCCGTTTCCCAATTAAGTAAGTAGAGGGACAGTTGAGCTTACTTACTTATGGATGTGTAAATGGGCCTTTAGTTGCAGTGTAGTCCATTTCACACAGAGAACATTGATATGTAACAAGCAAAATAATAATTTCACGTAAATAAATTATTTATTTATTCGATACTATAACTAATTGTAGGATATCAACCACTGACCTCTATTATACAAGTACTTGTATACCTACTAAAGGTCAGTGATCCAACTAACAATAACAATTTATAAAAAAAACATATAATGTAAAAGAACTAATGTCATTTGACATAAATTATTTATTTGATAAAATCAAGGAGGTTTATATAAGGAGTGAGTACTATACAAAAATTCTCACTATTCGTTTAAAAGAAATTCAACTTTATTGCCTTTGTCATAGAGTTGAAATTCTATCGATGACATTCACTGAAGACTCTACTGTGTGAATGAAACAACACCACGTGGAGGTCGGTGTCTCGTTCGCACAATTGCCAGTACTAAACAATAATACCACGATAGTAGGACAAAAAAAATTTACGTTACCAATCACGTAGTGTATCAAAGTTAAGGATTCGGAGTGGAATATTGAAAATATACTACTTAAATGTTAATTTAGAATAACACATAGTAATTGTAAAATAAAACTGAACTTACCCTTTTGATTTAATTAGATTTCTACAATAATGCTAATCAGCATTATTGTAGTTGTATAAATTAAAGTGTCAATCCTGGCAACTCCGATCCGATTTTGACTTTGGCGCCGAATTTCAATTTTAGAATTTCAATATTTAGGAAATATTCCTTTACAAAACTAGGGTGACCATAAATACTACACCATTTCAGATTTCCCAAAAACGAAATTGTTCTATCAATTGAAATAACTGGAAGTCGCAGGCTAGGGGTAAAGTAGATATTAATAATCAAATTCATGTTTATGCGCCGATTTCGATGAAACTCGGTTTATGGTACTATTTTGATAAGAAAATAATAACGCCATGTTAAAATATAAAAAAATCCAAGATGGCGGCTAACTTTTTTATTTATGGGCCGATTTCGATGAAACTCGGTTATTGGCACTATTTTGCTAATAAAATAACAACGCATATTTTAAATATTAAAAAGTTTAAGATGGCGGCCAACTTTTTTGTTTGTGGGCCGATTTCTATGAATTTCGGTTTTTGGTACTATTTTGATAAGAAAATAATAACGCTATGTTAAAATTATAAAAAATCCAAGATGGCTGCCAACTTTTTTGTTTATGGGCCGATTTTGATGAAACTCGGTTTTTGGCACTATTTTGATAAGAAAATAATAACGCCATGTTAAAATATTAAAAAAATCCAAGATGGCGGCTAACTTTTTTGTTTGTGGGCCGATTTCAATGAATTTCGGTTTTTGGTACTATTTTGAGAAGAAAATAACAACGCATTTTTTAAATATTAAAAAATTCAAGATGGCGGCCAACTTTTTTACTTGTGGGCCGATTTCGATGAAACTCGGTTTTTGGCACTATTTTGATAAGAAAATAACAATGCATTTTTTAAATATTAAAAAATTCAAGATGGCGCCCAACTTTTTTGTTTGTGGGCCGATTTCGATGAAACTCTGTTTTTGGAACTATTTTGATAAGAAAATAACAAAGCATTTTTTAAACATAAAAAAATTCAAGATGGCGACCAACTTTTTTGTTTATGGGCCGATTTCGATGAAATTCGGTTTTTGGCACTATTTTGACAAGACAATAACAACGCAATGTTAAAAATATTAAAAATCTAAGATGGCGGCCAACTTTTTTGTTTTAAGGCCGATTTCAATGAAACTCGGTTTTTGGAACTATTTTGATAAGAAAATAACAACGCAATTTTTTAAACATTAAAAAATTCAAGATGGCAGCCAACTTTTTTGTTTATGGGCCGATTTCGATGAAACTCGGTTTTCGGTACTATTTTGATAAGAAAATAACAACGCAATTTTTTAAACATTAAAAAATTCAAGATGGCAGCCAACTTTTTTGTTTGTGGACCGATTTTGATGAAACACGGTTTTTGGTACTATTTTCACATGAAAACAACAACGCAATGTTGAAAATATTAAAAAGTCTAAGATGGTTGCCAACTTTTTTGTTAGTGGGCACCGATTTCGATGAAACTCGGGTTTTGGTACTATTTTGACAAGAAAACAGCAACACAATGTTAAAAGTATTATAGTAGTAAATTCTTTTCTTGTTCTTCTTTTTTTTCAACCCAGTAATATCAAAATCAACCCAAAAACAAAATTAGCAGCTATATTGACCTTCTGACATTGTTTACGTTGTATATTTATCATTTTTATAAATCATAACAAAAAAATACTTAATAAAATCGCCATAAATAACTTGTTTATAAAAAGTATTTTTTTAATAAATAATTAGTTTCTGCTTTTTAGTTAACGAGCTAAACTGAAAATATACCACCTCTTATCAGAGCTCTCGTCAAGAGGAATCAAACGAGCTCAAACTCAATGGGGTTGCATGGTTTTATTACAGAATTCCAGTGGCCTTCTTTCGGCTTCATCATCATACCCTGGAAACTATTTCCTATTCTAACAAGCCCAAACTCGATGGGGTTGCATGATTTTATTTATAAAGTTCCAATGGCCTTCTTCCGGCTCCTTCATCAGCCCCTTGGATATTATTCCCCAACAGAGTACTTGCCAAGACGATTCTAACGAACCCAAACACGATGGGGTTGTATGGTTTCATCATAGTGTTCCTGTGGCGTTCTTCCGGCTCCATCGTCAGATCAGCTCAATGATACCATAATAATATATTAATAGGTCCATACTTATATAACCTTTTCAATAAAAAAACTCAAAACTTGCTGACTACATTATAATGTTAATAAGTATTACCAGGACTCTTTTACAAAGCTAACACAGTACACACACCCACAACCATTAACATACATTTTATATAGGTATTGTAGGTAAACACGCACACGCACACGCACGCGCACGCACACGCACGCGCACGCGCACGCACACGCACACACACATACACACACACACACACACACTTAATTCAACACTAGATGCTTTCACTTCACTTTTTCTTATTGTTTTTCTTTTATTTTGTATTGTCTTTGGATCGAAGTATATTGTGCTCATTTTTGTAAGACTTGCTTTGACTAGTTAAAATTGCTATGTCTGTGGAGGGTTATGGCGCTGAATGCCGAAATACTGGTTTTTTGCCTAGTTCGGCAGCAGAGGCTTATAATATTAGGAGTCTGTTATCTAGTCCTAAGTTGGTATTATTTAAACACCTGTCACTAACTGGTCAATAAAACAATTTTCATTATTATTTTATTATTATTACATTACCTTCTAGTTCTGTGTTCAAAGTTTCAAGTCTCTAGTTCATCGGGAAGTTAGTATAAAATCGTTTGCAAAATTTGTGCTCAAACAAACAAACGAAAACACAAACAAACGAGCAAGCAACCTTATAAAAACGTGGCAAAAGTATTAATTGTAAATATAGAACTACCTAAGTACCTAAGTTTATATTAAACAGTTTAAAGTAATAAGTATGTCTCCGACCAACCATACAGTTTGGTCACCCTAATGAAGAAAGAGATACATACATCTACTTGACCTCTTTGTCGGCTCGTTTTGGGGCGAAGAGCTCAATCTGGTTTATACCGAAGGGATGTGCTACGTCTATGGATAAAATGGAACGTAGAGTAAAATGTTTTCTCGCTCGTGGCAGCCATTTTATAGAAATGTTTTGTCTATGGTGGCCAAAGAAAGGCGAAGCTAAACAAAAGGTTGCATGTAGATAGCATTTACTAATTTTCTAGTAAAATATGCATAAATACTGACTTAACAAATATATTTCATCGGTTTAAACAAGTGAGATCATAAGTTATATGTTCTGTGTATCACACAAGTTCATAAAATGAAGCACAATGCTTCGTGTAATGGAGGCCATTAGGACTAACAATTATGTATATTGGCATACTTACTGTTCTTCAAACAATCCAATACACACCTGAAGAAGTGTTTCAGTGCATTTACTCCCTGTTTTATGAATGCAATATGTAGACCATGGATACTATGTGTAACGTGAACAGTGCGCAGTGTAAATAAACCATACGTGCAAATCATGGCACAGAACCAAGGGGAGGTTCAAGTGGGTACACCGAGCCAACCTGTGAAAGATAAAGATATTTACGCGTGTCTGCCGGACATACGGGTTAATGGTCCCCTCGGCCCTGACGAGGCTTGTCCGGGTGGTGAAGAATTACGGTGGCTTCCAGCGCAAGCCACCGACAGAGACTTGGTAATGTACTTGAGAGCAGCCAGATCCATGGCAGCCTTTGCCGGCATGTGCGACGGGGGCTCTCCCGACGATGGTTGTGTAGCTGCTAGCCGTGATGACACTACTATAAATGCTCTTGATGTATTACATGACTCGGGATACGACCCTGGGCGTGCTCTTCAAGCTCTAGTTAAATGCCCTGTGCCTAAGGGAATAGAGAAAAAGTGGTCAGAAGAGGAGACAAAGCGTTTTGTGAAAGGTATACGTCAATTTGGTAAAAACTTTTTTAAAATCCGTAAGGACTTATTGCCTCATAAAGACACTTCCGAACTAGTTGAGTTTTATTATTTGTGGAAAAAGACACCAGGTGCTAGTAGTAATAGACCGCATAGAAGACGGAGACAAGCATCGCTTAGACGTGTCCGGAACACTAGGAACTCCCGCGCCGGCACACCAAAGGAACAAACACCTGAAGCTACTCCTACAGTGCCAGATACCAATGGATCTAGACCGTCACCTAATCCAAAAGAAGGTGGCGAAATGAGCTCGGTCACAGAGGATGAAAATTCAGAAGAAGATAGTGACTCCCGTGATGCTGGTGACTTGGCTAAAGTAGATAATGGGAGAGCGGGAGATAATCCAGAGGACTCCCCGAGTAGAATGAGGACCAGAAATAAATCAAAAGAGCAGGTGACTCCAAATGGAAAGAAAGGTCAGGATGAAAGTGATAATGATTCTAAATCTAAAACGAAAGCTAATAAACCAAATGCCCAACCTACAAACAATAATGTTACTGAAAAGGTTTTATCATCACCTGTCAGCAAAGATGTGAAGAAGAAAGTAGTACCCGTAGCAAATGGTAAAGTAGATGTTTCAAAAGTTAAGAAGCGTCTTCCTGATGATTTGAAAATAGAAGGCATTATGGATGGTGATGTACAAATGAAGAAGAAAAAACAAGATGAACCTCCAGAAAGTCCTTCAGAGAGCTTCACTAATGATAGCTTTCCTGCAATCGATGAAACTGAAGCTACTGAACCAGAGCCAGAAGCTTGTGATTTCAGTTTTAATAAGACTGAAAAAGAAAATATAGAACAAAATAAAGACCCTGAGGCAGAACCACTTATCAAAGAAGCAGAGCCACAAGTCAAAGTGGAATCTAATATGGAACCAATAATTAAAACAGAAAAAGAACCTATTCCACCAGCATTTAAAATATCTTCAGAAAAAGATGACAGGAATGTGTTAGATTTAAAAACAGATTCTAACACACCAAAACACAATGATAACAATGATCAACCAAGGTCATTGACTATGCCAGGTACAATATTTCCAAAAACTGAACTTATTATTCCAAAGGTCACACCGATGGTTACAGAAGCTATAGAGAAAATAAAAATTAAAGAAGAAATTGACACAGAAGAACATTCTCTAAATTTACAGAAAGAAGAATTCCAAAAGGATCCTCTTGCACATAACTTCCCAAGCCACCCAGTTAATCAGACAAATAAACCCCTTAATTTGGAGAATACCAATTTCTTTGTGAAGGATAGCCATATTTACAATCCTAAATTAAGCCACAGCATAAAAATTGAAGGAGGGGTCACTAATAACATTTTTAATCCTGTTAATATCTCTAAGGAAAGTGCTATTATTAGAAGCGCAAAAGATTTTGCAAGTGGTATGCCATCTTTTGGATATGGCTCTAATATTAATTATTCCAATGACCCTAATAAACATAATCCACATATTAATCCCTTGAAAACTGTCATAAAATTAGAACCTAGGGATGAAACCAGTGAAATGAAAAATCAAAATACACCTGAAATATTTACAGCAACTATTTCAACAGCAAGTAAAGTGGACTCTCCTAATACTCCTCGTTTGGACTCATTACAAAGAATAAGTCCCTCCCCCACAAACACAAGAGGTTCATCACCACCGGCCATGGAACATCCGTCTACAACCAACACTGAACCAATATCACCTGCTAATTCTCAAGAGACAAAAGATTCTGATCATGATGATAAACAACCTACAGATCTAAAAACTTCTAATCAGAAACATGACAATCATAATACTGGTTTGAGGCCACCTGTTTTTCCATCACCTGTGCGTCCCGAAAGTATGGGAGTTAGATCTGTGGAGCCTACAAATGTTCCTGCAACAGGGCAAAATATGGCTCCACCAACTATGAGTCAACCTTCTATTGGTGGTTTGCTACCCCCTGGTCCATTAATATCAGTGGGAAGTGGATCTAATGTGGGACCCTATAGTTTTATGCCAGCACCATTATTTGGACATTCAAGCCATCCAGGATTAGATAAACCTGGCTCTCTGCCTCCTCTGATACAACAAATTCCATCATCTCATAGTCATCCGGGTAGTATTATTCCTCCACCATCCAATCAAAACGATTCATCAATGCCTCAAGATTTGAAAATAAAGCAAGAAGTTCCAGATAACATGCCTGCAAATCTCTCTACACAAAACAATGATCCTTTGCAGTCTTTAAAGGAGGTGAAGGTGCCCGGATATCCTATTGGAAGTGCTATAGCTCAACACCTAAGCACAGAAAGAGATAGAGAATCAATGTCAAGTGTGGAAAATAATAGTAGACCACCAAGTCAACCAACTAATGATACTCCAAATATGCCAAGTGCATTCCTTGGGCCAAGGATAGACAGTATAAAGAAAGAACCAGACTTTCTTCACCAACCGCATTTGCCACCCACGAGTCAGAGTGGTGGTTCGGAATCAGGAAGTACCTTACCGCCTGTAAAGAGCCCTCATACACCTACACCCATCAAGAGTCAACCAAGTCACAATGGAACACCTGGACATCCTCATCCTTCTGCGACCACATCTCCTTTCTCAAGACATTTAACGAGTCCATCCCAGCCTCGTCAGATATCAGCATCGCCAGTCCACACTCCTGTATCACATTCTGCACTGAACTTGATGAATCCAACACCCTTGTCTATACCCTCTACAATTCCTGGCCCAGTTATGCATTCAGGTCAGCAGCCTGGTCCGCCACACCCACATCCCTTCGCATCGCCTTTACATCATCCCCACCACCCATTACTACATCCATCCATCTTTCAACTCTCGGCTGCAGCAGCAGCGCATGCTATGCATCCTTATTACCCACATCCGCATCCTGGCTATTCAATGCCATATCCATATCCTTATGGGCCTCTACCACAACCTCATCCTATACCGCCTATGCACCCTGCATCAAGTACTCCAGGAAGGCATGACCCAGTGAAGCCATCTACCATAGAATCTACTACAATGCTTAGTTCTCATCACAGTACAAGTTCTTCAGTATCATTATCAACAAGATCATTAAGAGAAATATCTGAGAACACTGAAGATCCAAGGAATCCAAATTCAACAACTGAGAGACATCAACTTCATGAAACTACGATGACCCATCATCATTCTACGAGCCAACACAGTGCAGTTCATACAAGTACAGAGAAACTGCCCAGTCACATTGGTGGTGGAACAAACCACACTTTGTCAATTTCTCATTCAACCTCTAGTAGTTCATCACAATCGATACAACATAAAATTAATACACAACAGAAAGCAAGTTCCCATTCAAGTTCTCCGCATCATTTGTCGGCAAGTTTATCTCAGACAACGAGTTCTTCGTCGAGTGTTAATGTGACTAATAATCACACACATCACCATTCCCATCATCTGGCACATCATCCAGAGAGATTATCACCAGCAGATTCAATGCTACTTCGCCATCATCCAAAAATGATTCCAGGAAATCCAAATCACTTAATGATTCAACCGCCTTCAATGGGCCATCCTTTGGGTCTAGGATTAGGACCAGGGCCAGGACCAAGTTCTATTGAAAGTCTCCGACTGCACGCGCAAGCTGCAGCTGGCTTACAACAGTCACACGGAAGATCAGGCTCTCCACATCAATTACCACATGGTCATCCACATCTGCGTGGGCCTCCAAGACAGATTCCAGATGATAATGCAGAATTGAAACTAGAAACGCAATCTCAGCCTGAGGAGGAAGAAATCCCTAGTCCTGCACATATTCCACAGGGCCCCAGCCCTGAACCAAAAATAGAAGACACTGAATGTCACAGATCACAATCTGCTATATTCTTGAGGCATTGGAATCGCGGAGACTATAACTCTTGCACACGAACGGATCTTATTTTCAAACCAGTGCCAGAATCGAAATTAGCAAGAAAGCGCGAAGAACGTTTAAGGAAGCAAGCGGAACGCGACAGAGAGGAAAGGGAGAAAATAGCACAACAGGCGCACAGAAAGATAGCGACACCAGAAAAACCTGAAACAAAACCGCCTTCAAGGGGTGCGATAGAGACAATATCTTCCCCGTACGACCGGTTCCCGAGACCCCCTGGTTATCCAGAAACTCCAGCTCTGCGTCAATTATCAGAATATGCACGCCCTCATGCCGGTTTCAGTCCAGGCAATCTACCACGTCATTGTATGGATCCCATGCTTCAATATCAGCTCAGCTCTATGTATGGCGCCGCAGGCGCTAGGGAGCGGCTAGAACTAGAGCACCTAGAGAGAGAGAAAAGAGACCGAGAAATCAGAGAACTACGCGAGCGCGAGCTCAACGATAGACTCAAAGAGGAACTACTCAAAAACAACGTCGGGCCACGAGCGCTCGATCCGCATTGGCTCGAAATGCACAGAAGATACGGGATGCCGCCCCCGCCTCCGCAGGGAGCGATCCCGGTGCAGTTCGGGTTGTACCCGCCGGGGCACGGGCCCGCCGCGTTGTCGCAGCTGGAGCGCGAGCGCCTGGAGCGGCTCGGCATACCTCCTGCAGGCGCGGGCGGCGCGCCCCCCTCCGTGCCCGTGTCGGGCGCGGGGCCGCATCACCCGCACCACCCGCACCCGGGCGTCGCCGCCGCGCAGCTGGAGGCGGCCGAGAGGTTGGCGCTCGCCGCCGACCCGATGGTGCGACTGCAGATGGCCGGCATCAACCCGGAGTACCACGCGCACACGCACGCGCACACGCACGCGCACTCGCACACGCACCTGCACCTGCACCCGGGGCAGCAGGCGGCGGCGCAGGCGCAGCAGGAGGCGCT
The DNA here is from genome assembly GCA_943789525.1 of Agriphila geniculea. Lineage (NCBI taxonomy): Eukaryota > Metazoa > Arthropoda > Insecta > Lepidoptera > Crambidae > Agriphila > Agriphila geniculea. Next base: position 427,687 of record OX038879.1, on the reverse strand, counting down.
GGCGGGCCTGGGCCCGTACCGGCCGCTGCCGCACCCGGACCTGCTGGGCGGCGTGGGCCGGCCCTACGCGGAGCAGCTGGCGCAGCAGGCGGCGGCGCATGAGCAGCTGCAGCGGCAGCTGCTCATGGAGCGCGAGCGTGGCTTCCTGCACCCCGCGCATCACGAGGACTTCCTGCGGCAACAGCGTGAGCGCGAGCTTAAAGTTCGAGCGCTGGAAGAAGCAGCGCGCGCCTCGCGCCCCTAGTGTGCCGCCGCAGGCCCCTTCCGCGATCGTGACCTTGTAAAATATGATGACGATCCTAGTGTTCCCGCGAACATTTTAAACTCGTGAAAAAAGTTAAAGTACTTGTATGTGTGACGATATGATTATTGTAATTTATATTTATCTAACTTAAGTTTTTATAACAGTTTTTATAGCTGCATGGTCATGTAGTACGCTTATTTTCCATGCTCAAATTTATTTCTTAACTACTAGTCATAATTAAAATTTTACGTGGAGAATGACGTGATGTCACGTGTATCGTGTAATTTTATACCTACTTATTTTAAAGTTTAAATTATTTTTACAAAGAACTTGAAGGTGCCGCATTACATTAGTAAAAAACTTCATGACTTCAGACAGATTTGACCTTGCAGTATAAGTATATAAGTTTAGTTGCTTTTTCATGACACGACAATTTATATATTCGATGATAAATTTTAAAAATGTATAGAACAGAGTAGGGAGTGTGACTTGCCTTTCTAATCGACTTGCCTTTTATGTACTTGACCTGTAGTGACTTTCTTACTCTGTATAATTATAAGGATTAGGAAATGTTAATGTTTCCCTTAAATTATTTACAAAACTATATAATTTATTGTATCCCTGAATGTTTTACATTTGTACCAAAATGAAACAGGAAAAATTTCATTCAACTTTTAAAGTAACAATTATTAGATTCACATATCAAACATAAGATTGTGGTTTCACATTGAGTGTTGATTAAATGAATGTTGCCTTTCAAGCATTAACGATGGAAGTATGCAATAATTCTTGTAACTACTTGTTTATTGACAAACGTAAAATTAAATGTTTAATGCTAATACTACTGAAAATGTCGGTATAATGTTAGTAAACATTGAAGCGTATTTACTTTTGCAATAGGTAATTGGTGAATGAAAAGAGTTGTAATGGAATTGTTAAACAAATGACTGCTAATATTAATCTCAGTTGTACCGTATAACATTAGTTATTTTACTCATTTACAGTTTGTATGTCTAAAATCACTAACATGGGTGCAATGATTCAGCAATCACCTGTAGAATTGTCATTTGACAATCAACCTAACTGCTCAGGGAATAACTGTAAATATACGCTGAAACTATAATTAACTAGATTAGTTGTAGCCCTAAACAAGGAAGGCAGTAAATTTTATATTTTCCTTGTTATATTTATTGATTATATACCTCTTTATTTATATTTACGACTTACGATTTGTTTATGATTAATTTAAAGTATGTACTGGACTACTGGTGCTTATTTCTATTGCTTTGAAAGTCTTGTCATTTTGTGAAAAAACTGCAGATTATCATATTAATGAAATAGTTACAATACCTAATAATTAGCAGTCTTGTTGCAATATTTAGTCCATTTGTTTATACTCAATACTTTCTTCTAAGAGCAATTTCTGCAAATTCGCGTATAAATTTTGACCAAGTACAAAATATTTATTCCAACGCAATAAAATTATTTAAGACGCTAATTTGTAGAAATATTTTATAAGAATTGTTGGTAAAAATGAATATCCATGCCATCTAAGCACGAATGGTTAGATTTTAGGTACTTAAACAATATTCAGGTACTATTGCTATTGCTAAAAAAACATAATATATCAATTTCAGATGAAGTTTTTCCAAATTCCATTCGTGTCAGAGATAATAAAAAACAGTTTTCAACTACATCTTGTATTAAGTAAGTTGTAATTTTTGCCCAATGTACACATTCAAATTCTACTGCACTAAGTATATTGTAATATAAATTCCCTTTGTTATAAATAGAACTTATTATAGAGTCGAAATAAAGAAGTTAAAGATATTGTAGAGATAAAAGTTTCAAAAATGTCGCTTCGTAGGTGTTATGTTTGTAATGCCATAGAATTTGGTTATTTAAAGAGAGGAAATGAGTATTATTTTTAGAGACAAATTATATCTTAATTAAGAGGTTGCGTGTCGGTTTAAAAACTTCATTTATTTAGACGATAAGGTTAATGGATGTCTTAGTGCTTTTGTGTAAATTTTTTTGAATAATATATGTGAGAAAAATCATGCGGAGTTTCTATTTTTGTTAAGTGCTAAGCACATTATGATTAAACAATGCTATTAATATAATTATGTACAACAGAAGGGGCAACTTCACTCGAGAATGTTTCAATAATTCCCCTGGGTGAATAAAGTGTACCAATTAGTATACTTAATTAACCCAGGTGAATTAAGTCTACGACGGGTATAGTATAGCAAAGAGAAATACGGCGTCGTTTTGTACCTCCAAGCGCTCTGAGTTTGGTCACTTCTATTGTGCATAGTGAATTTAATGCATTGTACTATTACTTTCAGGACTAATTATTGTAAATATGCTAGGTACTGTGGTTACAGATAAACCATTAACCGCTAAGGTGGCTGGCTCACTGAGCCATTATCCACAACAAGGATAGAAACAAAATTCGAAACTTTTCAGATAGTCATGACCATCAGAGCCAGAGCCCATCGAAGTGACTGATAATCAACTGTCTAGAATCTTTTATTAGGTACAACAAGGGTAGGGAACAGGGTGACGAAAGCTACAAAATATATTAGTATTATACAATTTACAAAATATAGTCTGCTATATAATATAGAGTCAGCCTTATAATACTGTGGTAGAGCTTCGATCTGGGTATCTGATCGAAGTGGAAGAGAAGTCATTGTAAAGCTTGAAAAACAGGAAGATAGATTTCTATCGTAAACCTTTACGTATACTAGTACCTTAAGTCTGTGGTTAAGTAGTCGGTTATTTTCTATACCGACCCAACTATTCAAAGAGAATGTTACAACTGTTTTCCAGGTCATAGGTAACTGGCCTATCCTGTAAAAAATATGAAAAAAGCTTTACTTACTGACAGAATTTCTGTCAAAGCTGTCAAATTCTTAATTTAGAGAGTTTTACGAGAATTTTGTTATAAAGATAGATTTATACATAGTTATCGTTTGTTACTAGGCGATAGATTAATCGATATTTTACTGGGTAAACAAGAAATAGCCTTTGTTACGACAAAAGGATTATTATAACTAATGTAATAAGGAATAATCAATGGAGTGAAATGGGTTTAACAAGCAACACCGGTTTGTTAGCTAGTGTTGCGCCAAAACATCCCCTTGAGAAAGAGAAGGTTGGTGCCCACTATTTTTTAAGCTATGCAACTGGCCTATTGCCTAAGGGTAGGTAGTTAGGTACTCAAGTCAGGTCATGATTTCTATCCTAAGAACATTCCGGGATATATTAGTCAATTATGGGTCTGGAACCTGGAGCTGACCTAAAAGAATAGAAAAGTTGAGCACGTATTGAATTTGTGAAGTCCTTAAAGCAGGCACCTACTCTAAAATAATATCTTTTGCTTAGGTAAGTAAAGCTATTTATAGTTAATTAGTGTGACTTGGACGTCTGAATGAACTGAAACGTCGAGAGCTGTTGTGAAAGAAACATGTAAGTACCAAGATATACAATTTTTCTTGACTTCATACTGTATTCTTTAGTTGGAAATGTTTATATTTGTTTCCTATTAAATGTCTCTTTATTTTCAGGACAGCGTTGAGTTACGATGCGAGGTGACGCCAGCGCCGTTCATGCTGCGGCCGTACGCTGGCCTCTACAACCCCTTCCACCACTCGTGCTCCGTGCTGTGCAACCATCCCGCCGACACTGAGGCCAAGGAGTTCGTCAAGCGAGCCAAGGATAGCTGGGTATGCAAAATACGTGGGTTGTGAAGCTAGGAGCAAGTCGCCATTGTCTCAGCCCCTCTAGTCAGATTCATATTTGCAAATCTTCATGTCATGAGCACCTCTGGTAAGATTTGAATTTTGTGCCTCAAGACGTATTTCTAGGATAATAAGCGACCCTGGGAAGATTTGAATTTTGCGCCCCAATATTTATAGTAATTTTTCTAGCTATGGGTCAGCAAGGTGCCCCCCTGGCAGCCGCCCGCCTAACCAGCCCCAAGCTATGACGCTGTTTACAATGTGATTAATTTAACAATGAGATGTGACTAACTTCAGAGCGCTTGCGAAACGACGTACCTATTTTAATATTATTTAATCTGTAAAATTTACTCTTCCATTATATTCTCAAGTGAAGTTGCAGCGGATCACTGTCTATTGTCAATTTAATCTCATTGTACAACCCCTTTCACCACTCTGAACCCATAGAGTTGTCAAGCGGCAAGTCGCCACTACAGCTGGTCAGAATGGCGGCTAACTTCACAGCTGCCATATAATTACCATGCCTATTGTTATATACCATACCTTTGAGTGGCTTCTCAAATTCAAACCTTGATCTGACCGGGAATCGAACCGAAGCCATCAATCATTATCAGTTGTTGATGTCCTAGTTAATGTTAACGTAATGTCAAAACTTAAAACCACAACTTAAAGGTTGTTTAACAGTTTGTTAGTGGTGCCGAAACTTACTGAAATAATATTATTGAGCCAAGATAAAACAAGAAAGCGACCTAAAAACGTAAAAAATATGGGGCCAATTATTGGGACTTTTTAACTATCAATATCTCTTGTTTGTTTTCAGTTCCTTGAAGGAAAAGCTCACTACCTCCATGAAGATTTGTCCAAGGTTCAAGATCAAAATGCTACTGAGAAGAATAAAACACCACATGACATCGTCACTGAGGACATGTTTAGAAGGTAAAATATACTAACAATAAGGTGTATAATGTGGTGGCCATATAATTAAGGACGCCAGTCGATTGTCATACAAACGAGGTAACTTTGAAGCCTTGGTTCTCCGCTAGGGATTGACCGAGCTGTGATCTGATGATGGATATCCAGGGAGTGAATGGAGGATCCAGATCGCTATACACACCCAACTGGGGCCGTACCGGCTAACAAATCAAACTTCGGAAATTTTGCCAAGTTTCAAATTAAAACAGATAAATCGAAGTAAGGAATTTCGTATTGTACTATTTGTTGAAGTTATTTGGAAGATATGGATGTTTTTGTGACCTCATGAATTAGGGTTCGCCATTTTGGCTCAATTGGGGCTCGATTTAGCTGTTTTAATTTGAAACCCGGCAGACTTTTCGAAGTTCGATTCGTTAGCCGGTACGGCCCCTGATCTGATCAGCATTCTAAGATAGCTATGTAATGATCAGAGTTCTCGGTTTCAGGTTTTCCATGCATTTTAATGCTATTCTCACTCTCATAGAATTTTGATCAGATCAATTGGGTGTGTAAAGCGATCTGGATCTCCTCTATTTACTCCTCAGATCACAGCTCGGTCAATCGTTGGCGGAGAACCAAGGCTTCAAATTTACCTCGTTTGTATGAAAATTGATTGGCGTCTAGTCTAAAACCTCACCACGTCTTTGATACGTGGTGAGGTTAGCCACCCATTAACCACGGGAATCCCAAACCATTAAAAATAACGTGATGGTGCTGAGTAAGCGACTTTTATGGCGCTGTAAATACTTAAATTATTAAGGAATCAGACTTAACTCAATAAATAGTTGATGTTTAATGCTATCTAAATGACCAAGGTATAATGTTGTGTAGATACACGGAGACGGACTCGCGGCCGCACACGCCCGCGCCGACGCTGGCCAGCGGCAAGTCGCGGGGCTCGCGCCGCTGCCTCACGCCCGACCAGCCGCACCAGAGGACGGCCATCGTCCTAGACTTGCGCAGGAGTCACAGCCAGGTGGATATGACGACTATTTAATTTTTAAAAGCTACTAATTCTTTTTTATAGTTTTTTTTATAGAGGGTTTATACAGCACACTAGCGACGCGAAAAAACCGGTAAAACCGGTAACACGAAAAAACCGGTCAAGAGCGAGTCGGACTCGTGCACCGAGGGTTCCGTACAATCATAAATATATTTGGATATGTTACTTTCGTACAGTCTTTAAAAAAGTAGGATAAACGGCAGACAGGTGGAAGGGCGAATAGGCGGACAGTTAATTTACAAATCTTAACCACAGCTGCTTATGGTGACTGAAAAACGTTTCAGCCACTCAACATTGCAAACTGCTTATAATACTATGTAGGAACTTATTCTTCGTTTATTCGTACGGCAAATAGTAGGTAATTATATTAGAACCAGCCACCAATTTATTATTGTAGTATTAGGTTGCGCCATCTCTTGACCGATAGTGGAACAATTTTTTTCTTAAGTTAGCATTCTTAGGACAGCGCCATCTGTTGACTGGTAGTGAAACTAAAGAATTTTTGTTTGTTTTTTGAATTTCTAAAAAAGTGTGTTATATTGAGACATCGTTTTATTTTTCCTGTAATCTTTACATAAACTACTATCACATAGAATTATTTCAGATTTTTCTCTTTGCAAACTTCGGAGATAAGGGGGGGAACGGTATTTTTTTTTACATTTTTCATCATAAGTCGAAAACTATGCGGCCTAAGAAAAAAGGAAAAAAAGTTTTAAAATGTGCAAACAGCGCTCTTTAATATGATACCCCACATGCCCTACTCACCTCACTTCAAATTTTTAAGACCCCTTTTCAGTCCCTGTTGTAAAAAAAATTTTTTTAATTCTTTCTTATTTTCAAAATAGTTGGGCAAATGTCATCTTAAACTATTCCAAATTTCAAGTTGATACCATTAGTAGTTCTCGAGATATCCAGCTGTGAGAGACAGACAGACAGACTGAGTCACACCATAAGGGTTCCTTTTTTACCATTTTGGTACGGAACCCTAAAAATTACATCATATCGGGTCATTCTGAACTTACTATCCATTTTAAAGATGTGTCCAGTCCATGAAACTAAACCACTTTCTCTAAGAAACATGTGTCAATTTTCGCCACAAAATTTTGGTCATCCCATACTAAATTGATCACGTGATCTCTTTGATTTGTATGAATAGTCGGTTTTTTTTACATATTTGGCCATGTGTTCTTTAGAGAAAGTTGTTCAGTTTCATGGACTTCAGACATCCTCAAAATTTGGATGGTGAATCCAAAATGACCCTGTATTTATTTGTACCAAGGAAACCCTGTACTACCACGCGCCGTCCGACATGACCGCCGGCCCGGCGACCACCGCCACCAACGAGCGCTCCACGCTGCCCTCGCTGAACCTCTCGGAGGGCGCACACAACCGCCTCGCTAAAGGCCAGTGCGAACAACTGCCTCCGTTGGCGTCACCCCTTGTCCTGAGCCAGCGAGCACAGCCAGTGAAGGATGCTTCAACCGCGAGAACTGCTAAGAAGGTAAGGTTTTTATCCTGTAAATGTTACTTATGATTTATGGTACCACCGCCACCAACGAGCGCTCCACGCTGCCCTCGCTGAACCTCTCGGAGGGCGCACACAACCGCCTCGCTAAAGGCCAGTGCGAACAACTGCCTCCGTTGGCGTCACCCCTTGTCCTGAGCCAGCGAGCACAGCCAGTGAAGGATGCTTCAACCGCGAGAACTGCTAAGAAGGTAAGGTTTTTATCCTGTAAATGTTACTTATGATTTATGGTACCACCGCCACCAACGAGCGCTCCACGCTGCCCTCGCTGAACCTTTCGGAGGGCGCACACAACCGCCTCGCTAAAGGCCAGTGCGAACAACTGCCTCCGTTGGCGTCACCCCTTGTCCTGAGCCAGCGAGCACAGCCAGTGAAGGATGCTTCAACCGCGAGAACTGCTAAGAAGGTAAGGTTTTTATCCTGTAAATGTTACTTATGATTTATGGTACCACCGCCACCAACGAGCGCTCCACGCTGCCCTCGCTGAACCTCTCGGAGGGCGCACACAACCGCCTCGCTAAGGGCCAGTGCGAACAACTGCCTCCGTTGGCGTCACCCCTTGTCCTGAGCCAGCGAGCACAGCCAGTGAAGGATGCTTCAACCGCGAGAACTGCTAAGAAGGTAAGGTTTTTATCCTGTAAATGTTACTTATGATTTATGGTACCACCGCCACCAACGAGCGCTCCACGCTGCCCTCGCTGAACCTCTCGGAGGGCGCACACAACCGCCTCGCTAAGGGTGCGATTCGGTTGCCATAAAAACAGTTAATCTAATTTCAATGTCACTAACGTTGACTTCATCTAATTTTTATTTGACCTAAAAATAAATGACATAATTTTTATTTAACCTATTATTCATTTGTCATCATTATTATTTGCCATATTTACATTTGCTCTAACGTTTATATCCCATAAGTATCATTCGATATACATATAATTTGATCTAATTTTACATTTTATAATCAACTTTTACTATAAAATAGAAATAACTAGCTTTTGTTATTATGATGCCTGCTTAGTTATCAAATCCACTAATGTTTAATGTACTTACATCTATTAGCATACATATATTATAACATAACAATGACTAGACATGCAAGCAAGCATACAAGCATGCATGTAGCTTACCAGTAGGTTAGGTTAGGTAAGTGTTTTGACCACTCGCAGCGGAGTTCCACAACACTTGCATGCATGCTGCATGCTTGCTTGCATGCTGCATGCTTGCTTGCATGCAGCATGCTTGCTTACATGCTGCATGCTTGCTTGCTTGCAGGCTTGCTTGCTTGCAAAATGCTTGCCGGGGGGTGCAGGGGGGCTGGCCCCCCTGCTCGGGGGGGTCGGGGGGCCTGAGGCCCCCCGCTATAAAGAAACACTTTTAATGCACCTACCAGTAGGTTAGGTTAGGTTAGTGTTTTGACCACTCGCAGCGGAGCGAGCGAAGCGAGCGGAGCTCCACAATGCATGCATGCATGTTGCATGCTTGCTTGCATGCTGCATGCTTGCTTGCACGCTGCATGCTTGCTTGCATGCCTGCTTGCATGCTTGCTTACTGCATGGCTGTTTGCATGCTGCATGCTTGCTTGCTTGCTGCATGCTTGCTTGCTGCATGCTTGCTTGCATGCTTGCATGTTCGGTGCTTGCTTGCAAAATACTTGCTGGGGGGTGCAGGGCGGCTGGCCCCAGGCCCCCCGCTGTAATACACCAGGTAGGTTAGGTTAGTGTTTTGACCACTCGCAGCGGAGCGATACTGTAATTTTTGCAGTAAGCTAACTGTTTTAGAACCCTTTATGGAGGATTTAAAGCATGGGTGTGGATAAAAATATATAAGTAATGAAATCATATTTTTGGGCTATGCTTGTTTTTATAGCATTTAAATCATAGGTCAAATAAAATTATTTTTAATGTTGAATAGAGTAAATGAATGTTATATAAAATGTGCTTTATATCATCTGTTAATTAGATCAAATGATTATTGTGTCAAATAGTTTTTATATCACATGTATTTAGGTCAAGTGAAATTATATTAACCGTATGTTATATTATTTGATCGGTATGTCAAATGAAATTATATGAAATGTTTTTATATCCTCTGATCGTTAGTGCATGTAAATTTAGGTCATACATTACACACCCCCTCGCTAAAGGCCAGTGCGAACAACTGCCTCCGTTGGCGTCACCCCTTGTCCTGAGTCAGCGAGCACAGCCAGTGAGGGATGCTTCAACCGCGAGAACTGCTAAGAAGGTAAGGTTATCCATCTAATATAATCCTAAATATGCTAGTTATGATTTCTGGTAAACCTGATAAGATTCTTGCGCCAATTCTTGCCAGCTACGTCTTGGTTGGAAAATATTGACGTCTCGACAGCGCCGATTTTTTTAGCATACCTATTTTAATCTTTTTTTTTACTTTGACTTTAAGATGACTACGACCACTTGTTTTGTACTGACAGTTTGAAAGGCAGATTTGGACAGCCATGGCAGTCGAATGAAAATGAGTAGTAAAAAGCGCTCGACGCCTTTAAAAAAAACCCGGTCAAGAGCGAGTCGGACACGCGCACCGAGGGTTCCGTACAATCATAAATATATTTGGATATACTAAATAATATACTAGAAAAAATACGACTCGCACCAGATCAATACTCAGACGGGAATCGAACCCGCGACCTTTGGATATCCGGTCCAATGCTCTGACCGCTGAGCTACCGAGTCACTAGTGACATCGTCGAATTTTTCCTAGTATATCCTAAACTCTTACGCTGTAAGCCAGCGTTATTTCACCAATGTGAGGAATTACCTCGACATTCAATTGAAATATCTTTCCAGATATTTTAACAATTGATTAAGATGAAATAGCTATATAATTTTTAAATTTGAGATTTTTGCATTTACAATGCTATTTTTAAACAATACTAAATAATATACTAGAAAAAATACGACTCGCACCAGATCAATACTCAGACGGGAATCGAACCCGCGACCTTTGGATATCCGGTCCAATGCACTGACCGCTGAGCTACCGAGTCACTAGTGACATCGTCGAATTTTTCCTAGTATATCCTAAACTCTTACGCTGTAAGCCAGCGTTATTTCACCAATGTGAGGAATTACCTCGACATTCAATTGAAATATCTTTCCAGATATTTTAACAATTGATTAAGATGAAATAGCTATATTATTTTTAAATTTGAGATTTTTGCATTTACAATGCTATTTTTAAACAATACTAAATAATATACTAGAAAAAATACGACTCGCACCAGATCAATACTCAGACGGGAATCGAACCCGCGACCTTTGGATATCCGGTCCAATGCTCTGACCGCTGAGCTACCGAGTCACTAGTGACATCGTCGAATTTTTCCTAGTATATCCTAAACTCTTACGCTGTAAGCCAGCGTTATTTCACCAATGTGAGGAATTACCTCGACATTCAATTGAAATATCTTTCCAGATATTTTAACAATTGATTAAGATGAAATAGCTATATAATTTTTAAATTTGAGATTTTTGCATTTACAATGCTATTTTTAAACAATACTAAATAATATACTAGAAAAAATACGACTCGCACCAGATCAATACTCAGACGGGAATCGAACCCGCGACCTTTGGATATCCGGTCCAATGCTCTGACCGCTGAGCTACCGAGTCACTAGTGACATCGTCGAATTTTTCCTAGTATATCCTAAACTCTTACGCTGTAAGCCAGCGTTATTTCACCAATGTGAGGAATTACCTCGACATTCAATTGAAATATCTTTCCAGATATTTTAACAATTGATTAAGATGAAATAGCTATATAATTTTTAAATTTGAGATTTTTGCATTTACAATGCTATTTTTAAACAATACTAAATAATATACTAGAAAAAATACGACTCGCACCAGATCAATACTCAGACGGGAATCGAACCCGCGACCTTTGGATATCCGGTCCAATGCTCTGACCGCTGAGCTACCGAGTCACTAGTGACATCGTCGAATTTTTCCTAGTATATCCTAAACTCTTACGCTGTAGCTCAGCGGTCAGAGCATTGGACCGGATATCCAAAGGTCGCGGGTTCGATTCCCGTCTGAGTATTGATCTGGTGCAAGTCGTATTTTTTCTAGTATATTATTTAGTATTGTTTAAAAATAGCATTGTAAATGCAAAAATCTCAAATTTAAAAATTATATAGCTATTTCATCTTAATCAATTGTTAAAATATCTGGAAAGATATTTCAATTGAATGTCGAGGTAATTCCTCACATTGGTGAAATAACGCTGGCTTACAGCGTAAGAGTTTAGGATATACTAGGAAAAATTCGACGATGTCACTAGTGACTCGGTAGCTCAGCGGTCAGAGCATTGGACCGGATATCCAAAGGTCGCGGGTTCGATTCCCGTCTGAGTATTGATCTGGTGCGAGTCGTATTTTTTCTAGTATATTATTTAGTATTGTTTAAAAATAGCATTGTAAATGCAAAAATCTCAAATTTAAAAATTATATAGCTATTTCATCTTAATCAATTGTTAAAATATCTGGAAAGATATTTCAATTGAATGTCGAGGTAATTCCTCACATTGGTGAAATAACGCTGGCTTACAGCGTAAGAGTTTAGGATATACTAGGAAAAATTCGACGATGTCACTAGTGACTCGGTAGCTCAGCGGTCAGAGCATTGGACCGGATATCCAAAGGTCGCGGGTTCGATTCCCGTCTGAGTATTGATCTGGTGCGAGTCGTATTTTTTCTAGTATATTATTTAGTATTGTTTAAAAATAGCATTGTAAATGCAAAAATCTCAAATTTAAAAATAATATAGCTATTTCATCTTAATCAATTGTTAAAATATCTGGAAAGATATTTCAATTGAATGTCGAGGTAATTCCTCACATTGGTGAAATAACGCTGGCTTACAGCGTAAGAGTTTAGGATATACTAGGAAAAATTCGACGATGTCACTAGTGACTCGGTAGCTCAGCGGTCAGTGCATTGGACCGGATATCCAAAGGTCGCGGGTTCGATTCCCGTCTGAGTATTGATCTGGTGCGAGTCGTATTTTTTCTAGTATATTATTTAGTATTGTTTAAAAATAGCATTGTAAATGCAAAAATCTCAAATTTAAAAATTATATAGCTATTTCATCTTAATCAATTGTTAAAATATCTGGAAAGATATTTCAATTGAATGTCGAGGTAATTCCTCACATTGGTGAAATAACGCTGGCTTACAGCGTAAGAGTTTAGGATATACTAGGAAAAATTCGACGATGTCACTAGTGACTCGGTAGCTCAGCGGTCAGAGCATTGGACCGGATATCCAAAGGTCGCGGGTTCGATTCCCGTCTGAGTATTGATCTGGTGCGAGTCGTATTTTTTCTAGTATATTATTTAGTATTGTTTAAAAATAGCATTGTAAATGCAAAAATCTCAAATTTAAAAATATTTGGATATGTTACTTTAGTACAGTCTTTAAAAAAGTAGTATAAACGGCAGACAGGTGGAAGGGGGAACAGGCGGACAGTTAATTTACAAATCTTAACCACAGCTGCTTACGGTGACTGAAAAACACATTGCAAACTGTTTATATCACGAAGTAGGAACTTATTCTTCGTTTATTCGTACGGCAAATAGTAGGTAATAATATTAGAACCAGCCACCAATGGGGTTGGCAACGCAAAGCTAATTGTAGATGTCGCTGCGTACGCTTGTTCCTAAGACAGTAGACGTTCAGAACAAAATGTATGGGAAAATAGGTATTTATTTTGTGGTATTTTGTTAACGAAAAAGAGCCATTGACCCAAAATGGATATAAAAGACTATTCTACAATGCAAATGCCGGAATTTAAAGCCAAATTAAGACGTTTTTATTCTTACAGAATTTATAAATTTTTCGGAAATATGTAAGTGCCAACATTTTTAAAGCCTATTACACAAAATTTGAAAGAAAGAAAGAAAGAAAGAAAGAAAGAAAATTGATTTTATTTTTCCCCAATAGGTACATGTAAAACAGAAACTTAAAAAAAACAAAAGGATAAAACATAAAAAAATAAAACTTAAAAATAAGAATAACGAAACATTAGTTTAAAAACAAACAAAAAAAACAAGGCATAGATGGGGACCTTAGAGCAACGCTGCTCGGAAGCCGCGTTGCTCTAAGGTGGGGACTAATAAGGTCCCTGCCTCAGCGTGTGTTGCTGCGACGTTCAGAGAACGCCGCAGCACGCTGTTATTCTGACAGGGCCTAAAGTTAGGGAGCTGACGGTCACAAGAGAAAGAAAAATATAGATTTAATATTATTACATATATAGATATAATATAAGTTAGTTTGTTTGTATAAAGGAACCAGTATGATAATGTGGTGTGGTGTAAAATGACTTTAAGATAGGGATGGGATAATAACAACAAAAACAAAACAAAAAGTTAAAATGTCGATTTGACAGTGACACAGCAACCACGTCATCCGCCACGTTTCAAGACCCGTCATCACAAGAATGCCACGCAATCATCTCGCATCACCTTCCAACCGCGATACAATGTGGAAATGTGGGAAAAGTAATTGCTGCGATACAAACACCAGAACTGACCGGAGGTGCAGATCAATGCGAAACAGGTTCGACCCAGATGCTGGTAGACGTCCCCGCCACCACTCGTGTCGCGGTAAGTCATTGGGTGAGTAGAAACTGTGTATTTTGCTTTTGTAGTAGATGTTGCTTGTAGTGTTTTTTAAAGGTAATAATCTTTTTAAGGTCGCGCATTGGAGGCGGAATGTCGTTCCAACAGCGAGTGGCGGCAAATCTGAAAGAACCCCGAAATGCTACGGTACGGTGTGTATGAGTTGAGAGGACATGTGTGCAGGCACGCCTCGGAGGTCTGGAAGGATTTTGGGCCCATATCAGTTTGCTGTGAAGGTACTGTGGGTTTCCAGTGTTTACTATACCAAACATTAAAGTGGCCAAATGGAGTTTTCGGCGGGCTTCCATTTTCAAGGCATTAGCAGAGACAAGAAAAGGTGTTACATGTGATCTTGGTGGGATACGGAAGCAGAAACGAGCGCAGGCGTTCTGCACTCTTTGCACCATGTTGGCTGTTCTAGACAGCAGGCATGGTCCATAGACTATATCACAATAGTTGAGTTTAGACAAAATCAAAGTCTCACACAACTGTATCCTAAGCTTTTCACACAAATAAGGTCTAATTTTATATAGCAATTTTAAACAATAAAAGCAGCCTCGAACACATTCCATGATGTGATTTTCAAAATTAAGTTGACTATCGAAGACCAGCCCCAAGTTTCTGGCCACATCCACCCGTTCAATGTCATTACCTTCAATATTAATAGGCACGGGTGAGCTACTATTATTACTGTTCAGCCTGCGGAGTTTACGGTTTGAACCAATCAGCATGTATTTCGACTTTGATGGGTTGAGGACAAGGCAGTTTGACCGGCACCAAACAGAGATTCTATCTAGATCTTCATTTAATTTTGCTACTGCGCTAACCTGATCTTCTGGTGTAAATGACATATAGAGCTGCAGATCATCGGCGTATATATGATACTGACAGTACTTTATATTTGCTATTATGTCAGCACTGTACAAGGCGTAGAGGATCGGACCTAAAATTGAGCCCTGAGGCACGCCGCGTGTCACAGGGAGAGGGGCTGACCTGTTACTCTCACCACTCTTCATAAGTTCCACGCACTGCTGTCTGTGATTCAGATAACTATCGAACCATCTGATAGTTTGGGCATCGAGTCCATAATAAGCAAGCTTGGACAGTAAGAGTGTTGTATTGATGGAATCGAATGCCCTTGAGAAATCCAGCAGCACCAAAGTACTTATCTCTCCAAGGTCCCGGGCGGCAAGTAGGTTGTCAACCACGTCCGCCAGAGCTGTTGCCGTGCTGTACCCTCTCCGAAATCCAGATTGAAACTGGGGAAGGATGCCTTGCTCTTCAAGATACTGCGTAAGCTGGTCGCAGACCACTCTTTCCAGGATCTTGGAGACACAAGGTAAGATACTGATTGGTCTTAGATCTTTCATGGACACTGGATGACTGACCTTAGGTAGCGGTTTGACAACAGCTATCTTCCAGATCTCTGGAAACTTGCCTTCCTTTATGGACTTATTTACTAAGGTTGTGATGGTGGTCAGAGGTTGTGGCAGGGTTAACAGTATCATGTCCAAGGACACACCATCATCACCCTGAGCGTTGGATTTGAGCCCAGTGATTATTTTCATAACCATGTCTTCACTGACCTCATACAATGAGAAAGTCTCTGTACCATACCTATGATGTTCTAAATAGGTAAGGGCGGAAATGGAGACATAATTTGTACTGGGAATGTTCAGAAAATGACAATTTATAATATCGGGGTTATCAAAGAATACTGGAAGATTGTTAGTGTTTTTTTTTGTTCGGTAAAATAGTGTTTTTCAGATTACTCCATAACTTCTTTGGGTTTTTTATATTTTTATTGATATTTACTGTAAAGAAGCATTTTCTTTCGCTTTCAATAGCTGCTTTTTGAACTGAATTTAATCATTTTAAAGCTAAAAAACGATTTTGTTAAGTTAAAATCCTTTGTTTTCATAGTTCTCGTGGAACAAGCGTACGCAGCGCCATTTTGACAGTTGCCTTCCCCATTATTATTGTAGTATTAGGTTGCGCCATCTCTTGACCGATAGTGGAACTATTTTTTTTCTTAGGTCAGCTTTCTTACGACAGCGCCATCTGTTGACTGGTAGTGAAACTAAAGAATTTTTGTTTGTTTTTTGAATTTCTAAAAAAGTGTGTTATATTGAGACATCGTTTTATTTTTCCTGTAATCTTAACATAAACTACTATCACATAGAATTATTTCAGATTTTTCTCTTTGCAAACTTCAGAGATAAGGGGGGGGGAACGGTATTTTTTTTTACATTTTTCATCATAAGTCGAAAACTATGCGTCCTAAGAAAAAAGAAAAAAAATGTTTTAAAATGTGCAAACAGCGCTCTATCATATGATACCCCACATGCCCTAGTCACCTCACTTCAAATTTTTAAGACCCCTTTTCAGTCCCTGTTGTAAAAAATATTTTTTTTATTTCTTTCTTATTTGCAAAATAGTTGGGCAAATGTCATCTTAAACTGTTCCAAATTTCAAGTTGATACCATGAGTAGTTCTCGAGATATCCAGCTGTGACAGACAGACAGACTGAGTCACACCATAAGGTTCTTTTTTTACCATTTTGATACGGAACCCTAATGATACAAGTAGTCCATTCTGTGAACTTGACACAAGGAAGGTACGCTCATTGTCGACCTCCGTGGTCGAGTGGTTTGCACGCCGGTTTTCAAGGCGTCACTCACCAATCTCACCATCTCTTGATTGTCCCGGGTTCGATCCCCGGCTGGGTCAATGTAGAAAATGAACTTTTCTATATTGTGTCAGGTCTGGGTGTTTGTGATACCACCGTTGTCTCTGATTTCCAAAACACAAGTGCTTTAGCTACTCTCTTTGGAATCGAAGCAATATTATGTGATGTTGTCAAATATTTATTTATTGATTACTTCGGATGAGAGAGTGGGATAAAAAATATATCCACACCCAACTGGCCAAATATAACTAGTTGATCCTGAGTTAAAAACAAGGTAAGACAAAGAACATGACAATAATAATTAAACTAAAATTATTCTTAAATCCAAATTGAAACTCCGTCATTTGAGACAATTTCTTTCGGTTGGGTACCTCTATGATATTTGGAGTCTTTAACAAACAAAGTAGATGCGACTGATTTCTTATCATAGCATTTTGTTAATATAAACGTGTTTAAAATTTACTAAGTAATAGGTAATTTTATGGAAAACCTGTAATTGGCCTTACTTGTGGTTAGAATTAATAGTTAAAACAAAATTGTAACGCTGTTGGTTTTCATATAAATAAATTAGACACCAGAAAAACTTCCGATTTATCTCTAAGTGGACTTCATACAACAACATCCATCGTACATATTCCATTATCGATGTTAGTAAAACTTCCATCCCATTGAGTTATTACTAGAGCGTTTAAATCTCCTGATAAGAAACTAATAATCAATACGTGCTGCCGTTACAGTGATAATGCAGTCAGTTAACTGTGAACCGTAAAGTTGCCGCTACAGTTACAAATAAAAGCATAAAACTATGTTACCATTTCTAGTTTCCAAAACAAAACTGTTGACGATCAAGAAGGATGACAAACTGAAAATTAAGAAAAATAAAGAAAAGAGTTTTTATGTGACTGGAGATAATTTATTGACAGTGAAACCTCGCAGGGTTAAACGTATACCTTTGAATATACCTCCAATTGTACCTCCATCGCCTTGCGATTGTAGTTTGATGCATCTCACGAGGATTGTGATAAGCTACGCCCCAAAGACAAGGAAGAGGGGTGGCTCAACTATAGTTTTGTCTATGACGTCACTTGGTCCAACCGGTCAACGGAAAAGAATGAAGTTGCCGTTGCCGACGAACGTCCAAATGAGAAGAAAGAAACCTCCTCTTTATGATTGTGATGGGTTTTTTAAGAAACTAGAGGTAGTTTAGACCTTGAATTCAAGGGATTGTTTCTCCTAAAATTAATTAAGCAACGCACACATACACACCCATCACCGACACCCAGCATCGTAGCACAGTATAAAGAAGTACTACCAGTAAACCGACTCTTTTGTTGATAAACGCATGCCGCCACTGTGTAGGTATACGCACAGAAACTCCGTCAGGGGTCAGGGTTGTCACAACAAAAACTACTCAAATATATTACATAAAAGTTTGAATTTGTAATAACAAAAGAATAAAAATAGTCAATAAGGCCTTTTCAAGAATAACATAACACACAAAACAGAAACAGCAAACATGAAACTACTGATTGTTTTTTCGCGATTTCAAAGTGTGTCCCATAGTAAAAGTTGTTCAGTTTGATGATCCCTTATTAAACTATGACGTGGATTTACAATTAAACACGGAACAAACCCTGTGAACCATTATGACGTTTTGAAATTTCGTTACGTTTCTTAAAACGTACACCCCTTTAAGTAAGAGAGCGCAAACTGGAGGAGATTGCGCTCGCCGACTCTGCCGCTCACTTCCCCGCGTACTCATCGTTGCCCCACGCAAGTACATGAGTCGGACAACTGTTAGAAGTATTAAAACTGTGATCGTAGCTAGGGTCATGAGCGTCCCTGGCAAGATTTGAATTTTGGGCCCCAAGACTTATTTCTAGGATAATGAGCGCCCTTGGCAAGATTTGAATTTTGCACCTCAAGACATATTCCTAGGATCATGAGCGCCCCTGGCAAGATTTGAATTTTGCGCACCAAGACTTATAGACTTTTTTCTAGCTATGGGTCGACAAAATGCGCCCCCCTGAGGGTTGCGCCCCTGTCAGCTGCCCCCTTTGCCAGTCCTAGCTACGACGCTGCCGCCACACCGACACGGAATCTCTGCTAAGGTCAAAACAGTTCGAGCATTGGGGTATCTAGAGGTTTTTCCAGGGGGGCCTGGCTTCCAGTGGGCTCCTTTTGTGTTAATTTTTTGTTAATAAAAATCTGGGTTGGGCTTAGACTATTCTGGGGTGGGCATGGCCCACTCCCTCCCTTCCCCCTTCCTACGCCTATGAGTTTGAGCGCGTGACGCAGTGTCATCGGTTGGTAAGAGCTGTCTATATGTATGTGCGTTGCGCGCATAGTAGGCATTAAGCTTGACTTCCGTCCTCTCTATTTTGTGATCTAAAGCATTGTCTACACGAGGCCTTCGTTGGCTGCCAGTTCACTGGCTTGAAAAATAGACGGGCACTCTATTCTCGCCAGCGTCGCCTGGCTTGACTTGAAAAACTGTTTATACAAGGCCAATACCAGGCCATGGCTGAGACTGGCAGCCAGCAATGGCCTCTAAATAATGCTTTACTGCAGACTGTTCAATTTCAGAATTTTATTCAAGAAAAACGTTTCTTATGTTTGTAGGCTCAACTAAAGGCGCTCAACTTGGGCAAGGCGATAAAGAAGAGCAACAAAAATGAGACGCCGCCTTCTCAGCGATCTAAAGCTGAAAATGAGGGCAACGACGAGGGAGAGTCTGTCATGGTCAATGGTGATGATGATGGAGGTATGTATTTATCGCGTCACGTAAAAAGAGCGCTGAACAACAGGCAAATGATGGAGGAATCTATACTGTTTTCTAAAGACATACGATACATTTTTGCTCACCTTTGAGGCACTTATCAGCGCTCTTTTTACATGACGCCTGCGTATAGAACGTATACAGTTAAAATTTAAACAATAGACATCTTAGATTTCAACAATTCTTTTGTAAGTATTAGATTTACTTATCAGATGAGGTTTCAAATAATAGGAGTTAAAGTAAAGTAAGTATGAAATTGTCGCATTTTTCGCACACACAGAGGCTCTCATATCTTCTATGATATTACAGATGCTTCGGTTCCTTGTTATTATTTCGAATTAAGTATGATCATAAAATAAAAATATTTCAGATTTTTTTCCTGAACGTTAAAAAGTACTTATCTTATAAGTGACTCCTTTTTTCGTTTACAGAAATGACCACTTATTTCTTTATAATAACTTAGCCGATACTTATTTTTTTTCAATTAACAAGTGTGCCATTACCTAGTTAGCTGAGTATTTAAACATTTGTGCAAGTTTTAAAACATTAGCGTTCAATGCGTTCATGATTCTTAAATAAATCAAGAAAATGTTAGTATGGAATATGCGAATCCTTTAAAATTCTCCATACAAAACGGCAATTTCATACTTTAACCCCTAATATTTGGTCTATCAGCTATGAGTAGGATAGTTCTACTCTTTTTCCCTAAAAACAACAGCCCTTCTAACATGACCACTGAAACACGATATATATCGCGTAATATAGCATCTTATCGACACTCTACTGTCAAAAACCAATGTTTTTTTTGACAGTTAAAATTTATAATTTGCTATATTATCGCGTTTCGGTGGTCATGCGTAGTAGGGGGACAAGATATCTTACTGCAATTGTAGCAAGGTTCTATTGTGCTAGATGTAATTAATCTGCATATTTTCGTGACAAATAAGTTTACCACACCATTTGTCTGGCCAAACGGGCAATGTTCATGACATTGTTGATTGACAGGTGATGAGCGGCGACGAGGCAAGCGGCGCCGCAAGGGCAAGCAGGGCAGCGACCGCCTCACGTCCGCGGGGCTCGCCGCGCAGACGCAACAAGATCCAGAGACGCAAGTATGATTCGAAACTGGAAACTACAAAGCAAAAGCAACCTTCATGGGCGTATACCGCCCGGCACGTAACTTGGCAAGATAAAAACGAGATAAAAGATGCGCAGTAGCTACAAACACTAATGTCGGCGCATGTTTTGTCTCAACTTTATCTTGCCATGTTATATGCCGGCACCTATACGTGCCTATACCCAGGTTCTGAGCCAGGGGGAGCAAATCAGATTTTTCATAAGCACCTAGTCAAATAAATACCTATAAACAAATTAAAATAGATATTTTTTTAAATGAGCTTTATTTCCCAATTTTCCCATATATTCTTGAGTAGGGTTACCAGATCAGAAGTTCAAAATATCTGAAGAAGAAAATGTCGGGATTTTGGGGCAGTTGTTGGGAGGGAGAAAATGACCGCGCAGCGTGTTTTTTATTCAGTTTCGTCCACTAATATTATAATTTTGCCTGTCTACTGTAAAAAAACGGCCGCGCAGCGCGATTTATAGTCAGTCAGTTTTATCCACTAACCTTGTATTCTAATCCTGCCTGCCTGTTGCAAGAAAAAGGCCACGCAGCGCGATTTTTTTGACAGTTCTGTTGAGAATGGGTGCACGATTTTAAATAAAACCGACTTCAAAAAACCTACTTCTAAAAAGCAAGAAATAATATTCGTAATAATAAAAACACGTCTATTGAAGTCGGGTGGGGCTGGAGTACAAATTCGTTTTTTTATTCTAAAAGCCCCACCCGACTTCAATAGACGTGTTTTTATTATTACGAATATTATTTCTTGCTTTTTAGAGGTAGGTTTTTTGAAGTCGGTTTTTTGTTTTTTTTAAACAATTTTTTATTTTTTTATTTTTAGTGTAGTGTTTTGTATTAAGTAGTGTAGGTATATTATTTAGGTAAAAAATCGGCTCAGCCAAACGTGAGTTAATCGCGGAGAAACATACATACATGCGGGTCAAACTACGAACCTCCTTTTTAAGTCGGTTAAAGAACTACACTTAAGATATCCCTTTTCAAACAAAAAAATAATTATCTTATTCAGTTCATAAACAAAGAAGTTATACGACTGATCATCGAGGTAGTTCACACAAAATCATACTATTTTCGTGCTTTTTTCAAGATTACTTGAAAAGTACTGAACCGATTTCGAATTTAAAAAAATTGGACCAACTTGGAAGTTTACCTAATGTAATAACGTTTGAATCATTTCAATCGGTTCAGCCGTCTTCGAGTAATCGGTGTACATACAAATAACAAAAAAAAAAAAAAAACAAAACGGGTCGAATTGAGTACCTCCCTCCTTTTGAAGTCGGTAATAAACTGCTGTCACATAGAATTATTTCAGATTTTTCTCTTTGTAAACTTCGGAGATAAGGGTGGGAACGATATTTTTTTTACATTTTTCATCATAAGTCAAAAACTATGCGGTCTAAAACAAAAAGAAAAAATGATTGAAAACGTGCAAACGGCGCTCTTTCATATGATACCCCACATGCCTTAGTAGCCCCACTTCAAATTTTTAAGACCCCTTTTCAGTCCCTGTTGTACAAAAGATATTTTTTTTATTTATTTCTTATGTCATCTTAAACTATTTCAAGTTGATACCATTAGTAGTTCTCGAGATATCCAGCTGTGACAGACAGACAGACTAAGTCACACCATAAGGGTTCCTTTTCTACCATTTTGGTACGGAACCCTAAAAATTATAGTACTGCAAATGGCAAATAGGAACTTTTATCCACAACAGCATATAGTAGTTAGAGGTAAACAAAATCCAGGGGCACACCCCCCCCCCCCCCCCTCGGTAGCCGCCGATGGCAACCTTATATAAAATATTTCGATTGAAGATATAAGAGTTTTCCTCTGGCGATTGGAAGCAAGATCACAGATTCCGGCAAACATCATGAGTTGACGCATTTTGGACGGAGTGGGGAGTTCACGAATGTGCACTTGCGAGCAACCTCTCCCGCCGCCCGCGCCCCTCACCGCTCCGCATGCCCAAAATACGTGTTGCGCGCAATCCCCACCCGATTTCAAGATGTTTGCCGGCTATTGTAATGCACTGGATAATATTGATAGGTTTACCTACTAGACTCGTCTCGTCCTCAACTCCGTCCTCTAAATGTTTAATTTAGTTGCCTCGCCCCAAACGCGAATAAGCTTTTTTGTCCAACCTCCGTTAGCTAAATTACTAATTAACTTCGCTTTCTCCATGCTTTCATCCATCTCTCACATCCGTAAAAATGCAGCATAATAAGATAAAAGACTTGCATTTTAATTTCTATTTCTTCTTGGGGATCGTCCATTAATCACGTGATGTTTTAACAACGCCCCTCCTCCCTGGTGATATATGGTGAAGTTTTAAACTAACAACCCACGCCTTACGTTTTCACGTCTTAAAAAAAGGTTATTTCGGTTTCAAAATAGCGTTTAACGAAAAAATAAACACTTTCTATCTCACTATCGCTCCAGCGTCCAGCCCCCTTGTAGTATATTTCGTGATTTTTTCCGAACTCTCTCCCCTTTCGAGCCTTACGTATTAAAGTACGACCCTTTGTAAGTTCTAATTGTACCAGATCGCTGGCATCGGTACCGACTCGCACAACCCGAGCTCGCGCGGCTCCATCGCGGTGGCGCCGGACGATGACGTCATAGTGCTGCCGGCCGTCAAGCCGCCCGCGCGCCAGTCGGACTCGTTCCTCGGAGATGACCTCCTCAAGTACCTGCACAGGGAGGTGGACGAGGAGGCGATCGAAACTGAGTTCGATACTAAGGTATGATATCTTCATCTAGCTCCTGCTATATTCACCTCTCAAGCTTACGCGCTCACTAGACATGAAATAAAACACTTTTTACGGATACTAGCGCGGTTTTATTGAACGTACTTAGGTACAGTTCGAGAGTACGAGGCAAACATTCTTATATTTAAAAAAATTTCTTCGAACGTGCCATACTATGCATGAACCAGTGTTAGGCCGGCCACACACAGACGTAATCACGTAACGGAATTCCGAACGTAATTTCGACAATGTATGAAGATTCCGTACGGAAAAAACACGCTTGTGTGTGGCAGCCCATAGATTTTGTATGCAGCTGCTGCGTTCGGAATCACGTACGTACGGAATTCCGTAACGAGATTCCGCCTGTGTGTGGCCGGCCTTACTAAATGAGAATAAAAATTCGTATCATGCGTGTCACACTCACACCTGTTACTTGTATCGATTTTTTTCTCAACCAATCACAGTGTGACACGATTCAGTGTGACTTGTTGAAAATATATATTTTTTGCTACTTCTAAATTGCCATATTTGTTTTTCAATATTGACTAAAATTCTGATATGGCTACATGCTAGATTTTGTCGATATACCGGCGCTTAAGACAGTTTTTACGACTGCGACTACTGCACAAGTCACTTCATTACTATTGGTTGTGTCATGTAAAAATCGCGACTTTTTTCAGCATAATCTATTGAATGTTTCAGAGGCGTTACGTGTTAGAAGAGGCGCTGCGCACTCGCCCCGAGCGGCCGCACGGGCACGAGATGCAGGCGCTCGTGCGCGCGCTGCACGTGCCCGCCGTCAGCCTGGGCGACTGGCTGCACACGCCGCGGGTGTTCTCGCGACACAACGCGCAGTTCTCCCTGCCCATAGACACCAACGCGCTGGAGAGTAAGTCTAGGAGTATCAAGACCAGTGCCGGATTTGTTAATAGGCTGTATAGGCCGCGGCCTAGGGGCGGCTTTTTCTTCTTATCGAATGAGGAATAGTAGCCACCTCTGTTAGAGTTAGAGTTTATCAAGCCGCCTGTAAGGCCTATAACTTGGCTTAACGGCTGTTATCAGATGACAACAGCCGGGACCGACGGTTTAACGTGCCCTCCGAATCACGGAAGCGCTCAGTTGTAATGCCACTTAACGGCCACCCATCCGACACCTGGCCGGATCGAGCGTTGCTTAATAAACGTGATCGAGTACGATCAGTCTGCCAAGTTCCGCCATGAGCGCTTCAATGGGGGCTTCGCTTAGGGGCAGCAAGGACCTAAGGGGGCGGCAGACCAGCGACGCCATTCACCCGCCCGAGCGACTCGACAGGCCACGAACGACATGTGCTTGCACTGCTTGGCTGCCGATGCATGAGCTCGACACTAGTGTGATCGCAGTCGCCCGCTGCAGCCGCCCTATTCACGAATCCAGGACTGAAAGGCAAAATGATCTATGAAATTTTGTCGAAACCGTTATCGCCGCATGGCCCGGAGCGCGCGGCGCGCTTCGCACTGCGATTAGACTTCTGGATATACAACGTGTTAATGAATTAACGCAAAATGAGAAAACCGTTTCTTCGGACCATCAAACTGAACAATTTTTACTATTATGGGACCAACTCTGAAATCGCGGAAAAAAAATCTGCTGCTTCATACATTTTTATATTTTCGTTATTAATTTTTGTTTCCGTAACTTTTTTTTTAATTGAAAATGGTGGGAAAACACAACACAATTTCCCGTTTTTTCGGACAAAACGTAGATTCTTGTTTCAATAAGAGGTACCAAATTCTTAATATTGATTGTGGTGCAATAAAGTACCTTAGATTAAAAAAAATCTTGTATTTTTAATAAATTTCAACAGATTTCAACATTTTCAATTAAAAGACTCGAGACCCGAGAAAACTCGAGAATTTTGCCTCGAGAAATCAGAAACCCTACTCTACACCCATGATGTGTATCCTCTATAAAGGGTTTTGAAACAGTTGCTTATTGGTAACATTGTAACAGTCGTAACGTCCGAGCGAGGGCTTGTGGCGCCCGTCCTTCATAAAATCATCCTAACAAGTGTTATAATGTTGTACTGAATTTCATAATGTAACCGCGCGACAGGCTCTCGCTTGGATATTGTGGTTACTATGACCCTGGTAGTTATAATGTTGGCAGTAAGCTAACTGTTTTAAAACTTCAGAGGATTTGTATGGGTGTAGATCAATATAATAAAGTTTCTGATACGATATTTAATATTAATAAATTATTAAAGTATTTTTAAATTTACTTATATTTTTAGGACAAGAATATGTGTTGGTTAATTGTTTCGCTTTCCAGCCCTCACGCCGATGAATTACGCAGCGCGGTTCGTGACCATCAAGAAGTCTAAGCAACTACTTTACCTCACTGTTCTAAGGAAGTTCAGGGAGCGAGGTTATCGGATGCCGATCAAGGTAAATTAAATATATAAGGTCCTTCTTAAATAGTGCACAAAATTTTAAGGGGTCAATGTACTCATGCATACAAAAAACTTTTACTATGGGACCAACATTGAAATCGCGAAAAAAAATCATCTGTTCCATAAAAAAATTAAAATCGAATAGATCAAAATGTATGCGATTTTTTTCGCTATTTCAATGTTGGTACCATAGTAAAAGTTGTTTGTATGCATGAGTACATTGACCCCTTAAAATTTTGTGCACTATTTAAGAAGGACCTTATTTATATTTAAATCAAACAAATCGAAAAATTCTCTTCCCTATTTCACACATCTACTCTATCTATACTACTTTTAGTCTCTGTACATGGTCCGGAGCCGGAACAACAATCAGTACCTTTAGGACGAACAATATATTTGTTAGGTACTGTAAAAGCCCGTATATTGGTAAATCTGAGGTTTACGCAAACAATGACAATTGTTGAAGAGTTATTAAAAAAATATTAGAGACAAATTGAGAGATTATTACATGAGCTTTTCTTAAGGGGCGGTAATAGGAAAACATGGTTTGCGCGGGCCATATTTTTTAGAAAACGTAAACTTATAGCCACCAAAAAAATCATTTACAACAAGCTAAAGAGTTTATCTAGTTGCTACAAACATTAAATTGCGTATAAACTTCACAGATGATTGTAAAAAAATATCAGAATATCATCAAAAGCGCTTGTCGCGGGCCATATTTTTGGCGTAAATAATAGCGTAAACGTATTGAATTCTACATCAAAATATACTTTAACGTACTGTGCAGTTGCTCCAATAACTTTTTTCAAGAAAGATAATTGTGCTAAAGATAATGATGAAAAAACAACGAAAAACATCGAAAAAGTGCAGAAGTAAGGTAGTTTTCCATACTCTTTACACGTAAAGAAAAAGACAGACAAATGATTTCGCATAACGGAGCCTTAATATTGACTTGGTTTAAAATGTGTTAAGTCATGTTTTAAAATGTGTAGGACATCGAAGAAGGGCTGACGCTCATGATGGGGGGCGCCCTGAGCGCGGCGCAGGCGGCGCAGTTCAGGGCCGTCATGCAGTGGGAGGCGTACGTGGACGAGGAGCACAGCCCCGACGACATCAAGCTGACGCTGCTCGACACGGGCCACAGGAGGCATGCCAGCGCCAACGGGGATAATGGAGATGTAAGTACGGCCAGGCATCCGTCACTCGCCCATACCTACCGCGATAAGTACCTACAGCGCGCGACAACTCGGAGTTGCAAAATCAGTCAGGGTTGCCGCCGCGCTTGTGAGTACACGCGTGCGTTATTCTGTGCCTCTATGACGGTCAATCGATCATTATTTATTGCTCCCAGCACTGTACCGTACACTATTATAATTTATAAATAACTAGCGGCCGCCCGGCGCCCGCGACTTCGTCTGCGTGGAAATATTTTTTGCTATCCCTCGGGAATAATATTTTTTTCGGGATGAAAGGTATCCTATGTCCTTCTCTGTAACCCTAAGAACGTGTATGCAAAATTTCATGATGATCGGTTCAGTAGTTAAGACGTGAAGGCGTAACAAACAAACAAACAAATAAACAAACAAACAAACGGACTTTCACATTTATAATATTAGTAAGGATAGTAAGGATGGAGAATCGTTATACTTTATTGTTGCGTGGACGGCTGTCGCAATAAACAGAAGGATTCAAAGTTTTCATTTTTAGGGTTCCGTACCAAAATGGTAAAAAAGGAACCCTTATGGTGTGACTCGGTCTATCTGTCACAGCTGGATATCTCGAGAACTACTAATGGTATCAACTTGAAATTCGGAATAGTTTTAGATGACATTCGCCCAACTATTTTGTAAATAAGAAATTAATAAAAAATAAATATCTTTTTTACAACAGGGACTGAAAAAGGGTCTGAAAAATTTGAAGTGGGTTCTACTAGGGCATGTGGAATATCATATGATAGAACGTCGTTAGCACCTTGTTAATCATTTTTTTCTTTTTGTTTTAGGCCACATAGTTTTCAACTTATGATGAAAAATATAAAAAAAAATACCGTCCCCCCCCCTTATCTCCGAAGTTTGCAAAGAGAAAAATTAGAAATCATTCTATGTGATAGCAGTTTATAATTATAAAGATTACAGGAAAAATAAAACAATGTCTCAATATAGGCAGCACACTTTTTTAGAAATTATCAAATTTCTAAAAAAGTTAACATTAATAATAATAATAATAATAATAAAATTATTTATTTGTCTCAAATCAAAAGTATACATGCAATGGTTAAATATTTTACAATTTGACAAAAAGGTTTATGGCTCAGTGACCGCGGGAAACCCACAGCCTCTGGTATTCTGCCATAACCTAAACAATATCGTGTCCCCCAACAGAAAGACACTACTCATAATAATATTTTAGGACATCAAGTCTAATAGTAATAAGCGTCAATATAATATTATGTTTCCAAAATAACAAAATTATCAATATAAGGAAAGCTCCAGACAGTTCCTCAGACCAATCCGAGCGCGCGAGTCTGCTGTTCAAGCAGCCAGTTACGGCAATATCTCCTAAAAGTTGGCAGAGTGTGATTAAATGTAATTTCTCGCAAGGGCGGAGGCAAATCATTCCATATTTTAGCGGAAGCATGCTTAAAACAACCTCGCGCGCTCGCCAATCTATACATAGGCAAATGCAACAACGGACCTCTGTCTCTCAGTGATGAAATTCTTTTTAATATACTTAGTTTATCATACAGATAGTGGGGGCACTTAGCGTGTAACAATTTATAAAGTAAACATGCATATTTAAGCTTACAAGTGTACGACATATTGAGTAAATTTTTCTGTGACAAATGTGGTGAAATTCTGCTTCTTCTGGGTATCGTATAACAGAATCTCATACATGCATTTTGAACTCTTTGTACACGTTTTAATGTTTTTAGGGTTCCGTAGCCTAAATGGCAAAAAACAGAACCCTTATAGATTCGTCATGTCTGTCTGTCTGTCTGTCTGTCTGACTGTCTGACTGTCTGTCCGTATGTCACAGCCACTTTATTCCGAAAGTATTAAGACTACACAGTTGAAACTTGGTAGGTAGATGTATTCTGTTAACCGCTTAACGAATTCAATACAAAAATAAGAAAAATAAAAGATTAAGGGGGGGCTCCCCATACATGGAACTGAAACTGAAAAATTTTTTTTTCTTCAAACCAACACGTGTTGGGTATCTATAGATAGGCCTTTAAAAATGACATTGAGGTTTTTAAGACAACTTTTTCTCAAAGTCAACCGTTTGAAAGATATTCACCGCCAAAGTGGTAAAATGTGTGTCCCCCCCCCCTTTAACTTTTGAAATAAGAGTGTGAAAAATCTAAAAAAAATATATGCTGTAGATCTTAATAAACACTATCAACCAAAATTGGTTTGAACGAGATATAGTAATTAGTTTTTGAGATATAGCACATTTTCCAAAACCGCAAATATAACTTTGTCATTCATACCAACACTGTGAAAAACAAAGTTATTTTTGCAAACGAAAAATGATAGGTGGTATTAAATATGGTATGGTATAAGGTAACAACGGAACCCTATGGCGCGTGGCCCGACACGCACTTGGCCGGTTTTTTTTTATGTAAGCAGGGAATATATACAATGTCGGCATAGCTCAAATGAGACAGTACAAGAGCATTACATAATACAAGGCGGGTTTTCTCCTTCAGTAAGGGTCGAATTTTATAGAGAGTTCTTAGAGATGCAAAACACTTAGCAACTTTGTTGCGAACATGGGGTTCAAATCTTAAACATTCATCTATCAAGAGCCCCAGGTTATTTACGCATTGCTCATGAGGAACAGGTGAGTTAGAAACAAGAATAGGTGGTTTATACTGATTTATCAATTCAGCTTGATTTTTAGTTCCTAATGTGATGGAGACACTTTTGGCAGAGTTAAGTACTAATCCATGTTCCTTAGACCATACAGCGATTGCTTCGATATCCGCGTTTAAATTAGAAACTGCAAGTTGAACTTCATTGTATGACGGTAGTGTGTGCACATACAGTTGACTGTCATCGGCATATAAGTGGAGTCGTCGCGAATGAGCCAACACATTACTTATGGTCGCAGTATATATGGCAAATAATAGGACCTAGTATTGAGCCCTGAATTACTCCTTTATCAACCCCAAGACTACCCGAAAATCTCGCCCTTCCCGCAGCATCCGTGGTGCGGACCTTTTGACAGCGGTTTTCGAAGTACGATTGGAACCAGGCGCATGTTCTATCCGAGAATCCGTAGTATTGAAGTTTTGCTAACAAGAGCGGAATATTCACACAATCAAAAGCCCGACTAAAATCGAGCAGTGTCATCAAAGTTCCCCTTCCCTCATTTGAGGCGGTGAGTATGTCGTCTGTTATATTCAAGAGAGCGGTAACCGTGCTATGCTTACCACGGAAGCCCGACTGTACTACTGGGAGTATTTTGTTATTTTCCAAATAGGGTGCTATCTGTAATAGAGCACATTTCTCCACAATTTTTGACAAGGCGGGTAAAACACTGATAGGTCTGAGATCAGAATAGTTAGTAATTTCAGATTTTTTTGGTAAAGGTGTAACAATCGCACATTTCCAAGCCTCAGGAAAGACTCCATCCAATAGTGACTTATTCACAATCTCGAGAACAGCATCCAAAGAGAATGGAAGGGTTAATTTTATCATCAACATTGAAATACCGTCGGCACCTTTAGAGTTTGAGGCGGTTTCATTAATAATTTTTTCAATTGTTTTTTTTGACACCGGTGCGAAATTAAATGTTGCTCCAGAATGTTTTTTACCCTCCAGCCCTCTCAGGACGCTGTCCTCGATCCGGTTACTAGGGACGCTATTAATAAAGTAGTTATTGATGGCATCGGGATCGGCCAAGTGCTCGGGGACGATGAATCCTTTTTGTGGCGCTACCAAGCTGTTGATATGTCGCCACATTACCGCAGAGTTAGCTTTATTATCATTTACAAACTTATCATAGTACGCCTTTCTTTCACGAGTCAGCGCTTCATTATAGTGATTACGTTCCACTATCGGTCAAGAGATGGCGCTGACCTAAAGCTGCAATACTAATTTGATTATTCTACTCTGCAGTGTGGTTTGATGGTGCAATTATGATGGTACGGAACCCTCGGTGCGCGAGTCCGACTCGATCTTGACCGGTTTATTCACTTTACCGAAAGATTCTAAAATGTATAAGAAAAATTTATATTTTGTTTATTTTTCTCGTAATTTTTATGAGCAGGTACATACCTATTTTTGATAAGTAGGTGTAACCTATACTATAGGTAGGAAAGCGTGTAGTTATAGGTACTTATATTCAGAGGCGGGTCGTGACTATTTTTCTCGATCAAATTTCCTAAGGTACCCACCTACCTAATTCTTTTTTTTTTTGAGCGAATTATACCTACTTAACTAAATACCTACATTTCTGGATTTAAGGATTTCGTAACCGGCAACAGTATGGTGGCGGTGGCATAAAGACTGCCTCAAATTTAACACATAGTCTAATGTGGCGTTAACTGTACATCTAGCCTAGGTTTATTTGAAACGTAATTTTTTTCACATTTAAGTAGGTAGGTACACATTATCAACACAAAACTTGTAATAAAGTATTTAATCCTTCAAGCACAGAAAATGAGACAATAGATTTTCCATTGTTGTGTTGTGCGGCCCGATGGGGCCGCTCGAGCGTTGAAGGATTAGAAAGACAACCCTAAAGTTGTTAGAAGAGCTAAGAGCTACGCGATAGAAAGAGAGGCAACCTGTAGGTGAATATAACTGTACGCAAGGAAGCGGTGTGCGACCTGAATTGCACTTTATTGTGTCTGAGCAAGAGTCGCTATTTATTTAAATGACCATGCGGAGTGAATGTTCTGTACTTTGTACTATTATATATTCTGTGGTACGGCTCGCGCAATATAACTTGACCCAATTTTTAGTACCACGTGACCTGCGCACTACAATAGGCTAGTTGACAAAATTTGGAAAATAGTTTAAAAATAAAGTTTGGTATCTATTTTACCCCAAAAATATATTATTTTAAGAAAAATAAGTCATTTTACCTATGAATTTTGTGTTTTAAGAAATGAACTCAAAATGACATCGAAAAACGCCAAAACTGTCATGGCGTCTTGAATGACGTCACGCCTCGCGAAACATTCGTGTTTGTTTATGACCGTCAATTGTTTTTATTCGAAAACGTCGTCGTCGACGTTGTCGAAAATGTTCTACAGTACGAGGCATATCTCTTGAAATAGGGTGGGGATTGCGCGGAACGCGTATTTTGGACATGCGTAGCGGTGAGGCGCGCGCTATTGGTCGCTCACAAGAGCACATGCGCGAACTTATCCCCACTACGCCGAAAAAATTTCAAGATATATGCCTCGTACTGTACCAAACTTTGTAAATGCATTTCACTTTACCGTCGGAAAGTGAATCGAATGTCAGTCGAATGTATTTGTGAATCAAATGCTTTCGAGTAGATTTCCGACAATCGTGAATCACCCTACAGATAGGTGCATTTTTATCATTATTAATACCTCATTTCTGACTTTTCCCCCAGTCCAATGAAAACGCGCTCAAGTTCCGTACGTGGTGCGGCCTGTGCGCCGTCTGCGAGAGGATGTACGGGAGATTCCCGCCGCGAGACAAGGACCCACCTGACGGGGTAATGGCGGTGTTATTATTTATTAGTTATAGAATATTTAATGCGATTAATTTACCAATGTACAACAGAAGTGGCTAACTTCAGAGCGCTTGCGGTACAAAACAACGTTCTGTAAAATTTTCTCTTTGCCATACGTTCTCGAGTGAAGTTTCAGACCACTGTCTATTGTAAATTAAGGCTGGCCACATACAGACGGAATCCAGATTCGGAATTCCGTACGTACGTGATTCCGTAAGTACCACCACACACAGATTTTTTTTTCGTTCGGCATCACGGCTTAGTCAGCCGCTAGCCTTTGATGAGTAAACATTGAGCGAAGATGAATTATTTTGACGACGATGTACTAATAGCGATTTCGCTTTTACTTTACCTGTGCAAAAAAAAGCTGTGCATGAGAATTTTAATCATAATATGCAAGGGTAGCCTTCAACAGCTATTATTAAATGTTCGATATCAGAATTATTATCAGACATCGCAAACATCGCGCATAAATTAAAATTCAGTATCCTTATAATCAATATTATCCCCGTCAATTGGTAATGCGCTGGAACTAGGGATTGCAAAATCCGGATTTTTTTCAAATCCGGATTTAAGAGTTTTAGTCACATAGAAATCCGGATTATCCGGATTTTTCGAAGTTTTGCTCAAAATTTTCAAAAATTTGTCTTTTACTCTTATTTCATGCTAAATGTAAGTGGTTGAAGTCATGTGTTTTATTTTATGGGTTCGTAATGAAAAAAAACCTGTGTTTCTTAAACAATTATAATACTTATTAAGTTATCACATGCATAATCAGTCAGATCAAAAGCAATATTTGCTTAGTAATTAATAATTTAAATTAATTAAATAAAAAACCATAGAGGTGCTGATAAAGACAGCAACCACCATATGGTTGTCGCTGAATTGCGTCTCAAGGTCGCGGTAGCATGGCCAGCCAGAAGACCTGGCAAGGTTGGAAGAAGGTATGACGTATCTAAACACAGTGAACCGAACACCGGCAACGAGGTTAAAATCGTACTCCGTAATTGTTTCTCTGGACTCAGAACAAATGGCAACTCGTTAGATGAGGAGTGAAACCAAATTAAAGTGGCTTATACAGACAGAAGCCAGCTCCATCGTTCTAGGGTACAGATCTCACAACCTAGAAGACTGGATGTCAACTTCAACTTGGGAGCTCGTCAACAACAAAAGAGCGCTTCAATTAAAACTGCTAGAGACACCCAAAGAATCACTCCGATTTTACCTCAGACAGCACTACTGTCAGACTTACAAAAAATCTATTGCAGCACGCTAAAAGGTAAGAAAATGTGGGCTGACGGTATTGCCGATAATGCCCAACTCGCTGCTAATTCTGGTATTCTGAGAGAGCTATATATAGCCACTAAAACCTTAGCAGCCACGTAAGGAAGTCTCTAAAATCCAAAGACGACCAGCTCACTAACAGGACATCAACGTGAACCCACCATCACACGAAGAAATGGCCAAGGCCACATTAGCTCTCTCAAAATTGGCAAAACCCCAGGTCTCGAACTTATCACTGCGGAAATGCAAATAGCTGACTTAACCTCCGCCGTTGAAGTACTTTAATGAGAAGATCTGGTGACGCGGGGAGATTCCAGATGACTGGCATAAAGGGTAGCTTATAACTGTGCCCATAAAAGGTGACTTAAGCCAATGTGGTAAATAAAGAAGCATCACCTTGCTTTCGGTACCATCCAAGGTCTTTTGTAAGATTATCCTGGACAGGTTATCGAGGGCTGTAGGATCTCTCTTACGCAATGAGCAAGCTGGCTTCCACCCGAATCGTTCGTGTACTGGTCAGTACACGAACGATTAACACTCATCGTATCATAATCGTGCAGGCATCTGAATGGCAAAGGGAACTATATCGCATCTTTGTAGACTTCGAAAAAGCCTTTGATACGCATTTGGTCTCGCTCATCCGAAATGGGCGTCCCGCCGAAAATCACCCACCTATTAAAGGCCATCTACAAGAAATATCCTTGTAGAGTTACACACGACAGCCTCTATTCAGAAGACACTGCAGTACATGCGTGTGTGTGCCACGGCTGTTTACTCTCGCCTCTTCTCTTCCTGGTAGTGCTCGACAGGGTATGTATCGGACCTATCACAACAAACTTCGCGGATAGAGCTGGGAATATCCAACGTTCTAGAAGATCTGGATTATGCCGATGACCTATGACTGCTGAGTCACACGCACGACCCGCGATGGGAGGCGGAGATTACAGGGTTAAAAATCAACACTCGAAAGACCTAAGAGATGAGATCTGGAGCAGGAAACAACAGTACAGGATGTGTGGAACACGTCCACAAATTCTCATATCTCGGAAGTGTCGTGTCAAACATAAATTATATATACATCGAAGAAAAGTTAAGGACTCACATCAATTATCGTGTGTACGATGCGAATCGGTGCAGACGCAAACTAAAAAAAAATAGAAAACGCGTAACGCGGCCAAGTGCCGCTGTTTGTATAGAGCCATTAGCGACAAACTTGTAGCAAATGAACTCCTGGCGTTTTTACAACAAAAGCTGTACGTCATGGATGAGGTGAGCGCACTGCAAATTTGCAAGTCCAACTTCAGTGAGGACGATGTGGCTACGGTGAAAAAAACATTTGTACGACTCTCGGCAAGGGTGACCAGATGGTGTCCCGGAGACACGGGACACAGAAGAGCCTGCAGGAGATCATCACCCTGTTCAAGGAAACCGACACCGATGACAAGCCGACGTTCGTAGTGAGGGACCTCAACAAGCTGCCTCCCGTCACCTTCGATCACGTCGATGTGACCTGCCTCCTTAAGGATATCGTGTCCCTAAAGGCGAGTTTGGCTGAGACGCGTGCGCCCGTCAGCTGTCAACGGAATGTTGCTGCCGCCAACAACTCAGTCGCCGCAGTCGCAGCAGACAGCTCTCGTCAAGCTCCTTCGCAGAATGTCGTCTGACCGGGATAAGATGAAGACGGTTTCCTCGTGGTTCGGAACATAAAGCTACAGCTTCAGCGAACGAGGCAGAATCACCATGGCACTGCAGTGATAGGGCCCAACGCATCAGGAAGTTGACCTGCTGCGAGCTGCCATTAACCACGGCCGTGTACCTGTCTGGCTTGCACCACACCACCACTACGCAGGACGTGATAGACTACATTAAGAAGAAAAGCAAATTTTTTTTTGAGAGTTCATCCTCTGGTGTGGCTCCATAATACCAAATTGGCGTTTGTGGTGCGTATCCCGACAGTAAAGCTAGACTTTTCGTGAAGGAGGACTTCTGGCCGCAGGGCGTGGTGTACAGGCACTTCCGAGGGACATTAATTGCCCTGTGCCTCCGATTCGACACAGAAAATAGTGTCAAATTAATTCTTTGCTAACATTACTATTAATTTATTAACTAAAAACATTGTTCTATAGTTTAATATATGTTTAGTTTTTAAGGTATATATCTATGGGCCATTGTTGCCTGATTATAAATAAATAAAATAAAAATAAATTCATTGTCGTCAAAATCCGAAAAAACCGGATTTGAATCTTTAAATCCGGATTTATCAGAAATTCGAAAATCCGGATTTTTCAGTCATTTTCGAATTTCGAAGTATCCGGATTGCAATCCCTAGCTGGAACCTTGTCACATTAACATCCACGTTGACGTGATCCGCAACAAAAAATGTCATGAAACAAGAAAATTCTAATAGGTAATCTAATATATTAATTATTGAATTATTGTTTGCAATAAGATAGGGTCTAAAAAACAATTGTTTTTCATTTTTGAGGTTGAAATCATGGCAGCCAGGCGCATTAGCAATTGACGGGGATAGTAGCACAAATATAAACTTGGCTTCAAGTCTTTTGGCCAAATGCATATGTTCAACTAAAATCATCTTCTAAAAAAATGTATAATTATAGACTATTTATTAGCTTAGGTTAGCTTAGGTCAATTCTATTGTATTTTTTGGTAAAATAACTTAGCAAAATAATAAAAAAATATGGCCAAAAGTATCCAGAGTTGTAATAAAAAATGTCGCATTCCGTACGGAATGAAAACGGTTGTGTGTGGCGACCAAGGCCGGCCACACACAGACGGAATCACGTAACGGAATTTCGACCATGTATGAAGATTCCGTACGGAAAAATCCCGCATGTGTTTGACAGGCCCATAGATTTTATATGCAGTTGCTGCGTTCGGAATCACGTATGTACGGAATTCGATGTCTCTGGTCATTCGATTTATTTGCGACTTTGTTTTTTCAGATCGAGCTAAGCGACTTCACCATGTTGGAAACGAAGCTGATTTTACTAAAAGTTCACAAAGGACTTGTTGAAATTTTAAACGTTATAAGGGAAAGATAGTTTTGTTAGAGCTAATTTTTATCTTAGAATATATTTTTAATTATTTTCTTGGGTTTTATTTGGTGATCGGCACGACAATAATAATCACTAGGTAGTTACAAAGTACGAGGCATATATTTTGAAATCGGGCGGGGATTGCGCGGAACGCGTATTTTGGGCATGCGGAGCGGTGAGGGGCACGGGCGGCGGGAGAAGGGCGCGCGCTATTGGTCGCTCACAGGAGCACATGCGCGAACTTATCCCCACTCCGGCGAAAAAAATTCAAGATATATGCCTACTAGTTTTGGTGCTGCCAGGTGCAAAATAACAATTTGTTATCTTTACTGCTTACTAATGAAATCAAACCATATTTTATACAACAGCGAGCGGCATAAATGATTTTAATGCATTTTGTTGGATTTATGAGTCTGAAACTCTGAAACAAGTTGTTAAATCTGAAAAAAAAAGACTCCTTGGATCTGAATAATAGCAAGGCCATAAGGTAACTTTTCCCGTGGAACGTCGTCATCGTGCGAACACAACTGAGAAATCATGTGATGTTCCACGGCAAAAGGTACCTTATGGCCAGAGGCCGTACTGACTATCGCATCGAACTTCGGCAAGCCTGCCGGGCTTCATATTAAAACATAAATCGGGCCCCAATCAGGCCAAAATGGCGAACGGCGAACCGCAATTTATATGTCACACGAACATCCATATCTTTCAAATAACTTCGGCAAATAGTACAATACGAAATTCCTTACTTCGATTTATCTGTTTTAAGTTGAAACTCGGCAAACCCGCCAATGTTCGAAAAGTTAGCCAGTAGGGCCCCAGGCCAGGTAAGGTAGGTACCTTTACCCGTGGAACGTCGTCGGCTGTAAAAATAAAAGCGTTGAAAAAAGCGGTCGTGTGAACTATCCATTTCTGTCCCCTACCCTACTCCGTTGTAGATTCTAAAAAGTGACAAACAAAAGGTGATTCCTTTCCACACAATATATTTGTAAAATTACGACCAAGATTGTAATAGTACACAATTACACACGTATTCCTATTACACACGGATTGGATTACACACAAAACGGCAACGCTGGTTACGATCCGTAAAATCGTATCGACAACCCCGGATCGCGCATCCCAGGCCAGGCCTCCTTCACTCGCTCACTCAAGGTCGCGCGATAAGCACCTACCGCTAGCCGTTCGTTCGAACGAACAAGTGAGCAGCGGGCCGCCACACGCCCGCCTGCGTAGTCGCGCGGCATCTTAATCCCTGCGTAGATATTGCCTCTTTATAACAGTAACAATGTCAAATCAACATTACTGTGCCGTGTACAGATGTCTAAATCAAAAAACCAATAAAGAATTGTCGTTTATTTATCACATTATGATATATGCTACGCAGTTCATTTAAAATAAGACAACCCTAACGTTGCGTCGTCAGAAAAGGTAAGAGCGCGCAATAGAAAGAGAGGCAACTACTAGGTGAACTACGCGACCTGAATTGCACTTTATTGTGTTGCAGATAAAGTCGCTATTTATTTAAATGACTTTGTCGAGTGCTGCTTCTGTACTTGTACTATTAGTTATTCTTCTTCTTCTTCTTGTTATGGCAATCTACTTTCCTCTTGGAAGTAATTTTTGCCAGTGTCATGTTTTGAATAGTTCAGTATTTCTAGATTTTCAAGTAGATTGTTTCAGTTTACATTAAAATGCGGGTGCATCACATTCCAATGCTGCTTGGAGCATTTGGCAGCAAGTATGTCAAGACAGTTTACTCGGTAAGTTTTGCTGAGGTAGCGACCACTACAATAAAAGTCTCAGCTTCACACAACCAAGATCGCGCCTATTTCCATTATCCCACATATTGTTCAGTTGCGTAGACACTTGTACCACAAAACTGCACCAATTTTAAGACACAATATCCACTATGAATCAATTTGCGAATAATTAAAACAGTCACCGAACTGAACTAGACAAAATCCCGCCAAAAACTCTATTAGTTATTCTGTGGGGAGTGAGTACTATACAAAAATTTTCACAATTCGTTCAAAAGAAATTCAACTGTATTGCCTTCGTCATAGAGTTGAAATTCTATCGATGACATTGACTGAAGACTCTACTGTGTGAATGAAACAACACTAGGTGGAGGTCGGTGTCTCGTTCGCACAATTGCCATTACAAAACAATAATACCACGATAGTAGGAAAAAAAAATGTACGTTACCAATCACGTAGTGTGTCAAAGTTAAGGATTCGGAGTGGAATATTGAAAATATACTACTTAAATATTAATTTAGAATAACACATAGTAATTGTAAAATAAAACTAAACTTACTCTTTTGATTTAATTAGATTTCTACAATAATGCTAATCAGCAATATTGTAGTTGTATAAATTCAAGTGTCAATCCTGGCAACTCCGATCTGATTTTGACTTTGGCGCCAAATTTCAATTTTAGAATTTCAATATTCGGGAAATATTCCTTTACAAAACTAGAGTGACCATAAATACTACACCATTTCTGATTTCCCAAAAACGAAATTGTTCTATCAATGGAAATAACTGGAAGTCGCAGGCGAGGGGTAAAGTTTATATTAATAATCAAATTCATGTTTATGCGCCGATTTCGATGAAACTCGGTTTTTGGCACTATTTTGATAAGAAAATAACAACGCATTTTTTAAATATTAAAAAATTCAAGATGGCGGCCAACTTTTTTGTTTATGGGCCGATTTCGATGAAACTCGGTTTTTGGCACTATTTTGATAAGAAAATAACAAAGCATTTTTAAAATATTAAAAATTCAAGATGGCGGCCAACTTTTTTGTTTATGGGCCGATTTCGATGAAACTCGGTTTTTGGCACTATTTTGATAAGAAAATAACAACGCATTTTTTAAATATTAAAAAATTCAAGATGGTGGCCAACTTTTTTGTTTATGGACCGATTTCGATGAAACTCGGTTTTTGGCACTATTTTGATAAGAAAATAACAAAGCATTTTTAAAATATTAAAAATTCAAGATGGCGGCCAACTTTTTTGTTTATGGTCTGATTTCGATGAAACTTGGTTTTCGGAACTATTTTGACAAGAAAATAACAACGCAATTTTTAAAAAACTAAAAATCCAAGACGGCGGCCAACTTTTTTGTTTTTGGGCCGATTTCGATGAAACTTGGTTTGGCACTATTTTGACAAGAAAATAACAACGCAATTTTTAAAAAACTAAAAATCCAAGATGGCGGCCAACTTTTTTGTTTTTGGGCCGATTTTAATGAAACTCGGTTTTTGGTACGATTTTGACAAGAAAATAACAACGCAATGTTGAAAATTTAAAAATCCAAAATGGCGGTCAACTTTTTTGTTTTTGGGCCGATTTTGATGAAACTCGGTTTTTGGTACGATTTTGACAAGAAAGTAACAACGCAATGTTGAAAATTTTAAAAATCCAAGATGCCGGTCAACTTTTTTGTTTTTGGGCCGATTTCGATGAAACTTGGTTTTTCTTGTCAAAATCGTACCCAAAAACCGAGTTTCATCGAAATCGGCCCAAAAAAAACAAAAAAGTTGGCCGCCATCTTAGATTTTTAGTATTTTAAAAATTGCGTTGTTAGTTTCTTGTCAAAATATTACCAAAAACCGAGTTTCATCGAAATCGGCCCAAAAACAAACAAGTTGGCTGCCATCTTAGATTTTTTAATTTTTTCAATACATATTGTGTTATTATTTTCTTGTCAAATTAGTACTAAAAACCGAGTTTCATTCAAATCAGCCCACAAATAAAAGAGTTGGCTGCCATATTTTTTTATATTTTTAACATTTCTTTGTTATATTTTGATCAAAATAGTAACAAAATCGAGTTTCATAAAATCGGCCCACGAACAATATAGTTGGCCGCCATTTTGTTTTTTTTTTTATATTTTTAACATTGTGTCTTCGTAAATCTCTTGCACCCATTTTATTAATTTCACAAGTAAAGAAATTGTGGCAAGTATTTTTGACCTTATTGACAACTTTACCAAAATAACAGTTTTTAATGAAACAGCAAAGTAAATGTACAAGTATAATTATGGGATCGAATTATACAATCGAATTTCAAACGTCAATAAAGTCGAAAATCGTTTCCATCTTTTTTTAACTACAGATCACTAAACAATGTTTTCCTACTTTTACTTGTTTTTCCAACATTTATTTGGTTTTCCAAAGTTCACGCACATTGCATTTTTATAAAAAATTGGAATAAACTTTAAAGTTGCGTAATTATTTACACTTGAAATTAAATTGGATTGAATAAACTAGATTTTGATTGGTTGAATTACCATATTTAAAAAATAAAAACAAAAAAGCAACTTAATAAAAACGTGATAAATAATTTGTTCTTAAAAAATGTTTTTTTAAAATAAATATTAATTTTCTTTTTTTTAGTTAACGAGCTAAACTAAAAATATACCACCGCCTATCAGAGTACTCGTCAAGACCATTCAAACGAATCCAAACTCGATGGGGTTGAAAGGTTTTATTGCAGAGTTCCTGTGGCCTTCTTCCGGCTCCATCATCAGACTCTTGGATACTATTACCCAACAGAGCACTCGTCAAGACGATTCAAACGAGCCCAAAATCGATGGGGTTGCATGATTTCAATATTGAGTTCCTATGGCATGGAATCCAGACTTCATCATCCGACCCTGAACCTCATCTCCCGTCAGAGTACTTGTCAAGACAATTCTAATAAGCCCAAACACGATGGGGTTGTATAGTTTTATTCATCATAGAGTTCCTGTGGCGTTCTTCCGGCTCCATTATCAGATCACCTCAATGACACTGTAATATTGCATTTCCTTCCATTTCTGACCTGTGTTCAAAGTTTCAAGTCTCTAGCTCATCGGGAATTTGGTATAAAATCGTTTGCAAAATTTGTGCTCAAACAAACAAAAGAGCAAGCAACCTAATAAAAACGCGGTAAAAGTGTTAATTATAAATAAAGAACTTCCTAGGTATTTAAGTTTATATTAAACAGTTTAAAGTATTATGTATGTCTCCGGCCAACCATACGGTTTGGTCACCCTAATGAAGAAAAGGACACATACATCTACTTGACCTCTCTGTCGGCTCGTTTTGGGGCGAAGCGCTCATTCCTATTTCCATGTTCTGTGCCCAGGCCGGCCAGCCCATCACTACTCCCATTCAGTGTTGCCAACTTAACGTGTTTCCAAATCAAATCAAATCAAACATGTTTATTCGAAGTAAACCTTTACAGGCGCTTTTCGATGTCATGACAAGATAAATAACAAACAATTTATATAAACATTAGGTACAATTTATTTATTCTAGCTAGTGGGTGTAAATCACCAGCACAGAGCAATAATTCTATTTCCACGCGGATTTATCTGCAATGTAATCGGCAACTTTATAGTAGGCCTTCTTTATTAAAGCTTTCTTTATGAAAATTTTGAATTTAGAGTCTGTCAGAGCTGTGACATCGTCGGGTATTTTGTTATAAAAACGAACCCCGCAGCCTAAAAAGGACTTGCTGCTTTTTTTGAGTCTGAATAAGGGAATCGTTAATTTATTCTTATTCCTAGTATTAAAGCGATGAACAGCATTTTGTTTTTTAAAGAGGTATAGATTTTTCCGGACATGCATTATGTTAACAAATATGAACAAGGAAGGTAATGTTAATATATTGATACTTTTAAATTTATCTCTTAATGAGTCGCGTCGTTTCATATTATAAATAAATCTCACAGCCCTCTTTTTTAGTATAAATATCGAATCCACATCAGCTGCTGACCCCCAGAGTAAAATACCGTAAGACATTATATCCCGTCAGATTTAACGGATTAGGGTCAGGCACTAACGGAAGAAAATTTATGTATGACGGTTGACGGATTTATTGACGGGACACATTAATTTTAGTTAACTCGTCGATTAATCTTCCTGCATTAACATCAATTAACAACTTATAATACGACACAAAATCTGCGCCCAAAACTGGCTGACTGACATCCGCGATAATAAAAGACCATTGAAAAATGTCTTCGCAAACTTGCGTACCATTCGCCGCGTTTAAACTATAGTCTGTATTTAAGCACTGTTTATTAAAAGTTTTAATTTACAATTTTGTTACGCGACAAAACTGATACGTTTGCGCCAGTGTCCATTAAAAATCTTAAACCACTAGACTTCTGCAACACATCATCGGAGATTGGCGTTCCCAATGCAGCTGCCCACCGCTGCTTGCTGCACGGCGTATTGTTGATTGTTTGTTGTTGATGAGCTGGTGGTCCCGAAAGAGGAGCACCTTTCCAGGCACATGGCTGAAGACATCCATGCGCGTTTTCTTTATATTTATAATGGTAAAAACATAACCAATATTCG
This sequence comes from Agriphila geniculea, assembly GCA_943789525.1. Classification (NCBI taxonomy): domain Eukaryota; kingdom Metazoa; phylum Arthropoda; class Insecta; order Lepidoptera; family Crambidae; genus Agriphila; species Agriphila geniculea. The sequence goes on along the minus strand of OX038879.1, from coordinate 384,338 downwards.
CGCTTAGGAGTGTTGCTACGGTGACTACGGGAATGGGATGGTTCTTGGTTTTTTATACGACCTCTAGTTTTTTATCTTTTTTTTTTTTTTATTTATTTATTTTGGCACATACAGTCATTACAAATAAATAATTAAAATAAAAAGAGTTAATGCTATAGACAACGAGTGCCCAAAATTAAACATAATGCAATGTTGGTTAGACTTATAGCTACAAAATGTTTATGTTAATAGTAACATGCTATTTACGTAAGCTTTTGGTAATATATAACAAAAATGTAGCAAGGTACTGTCAACGGCACGCCGGGCCACCGCGAAAGGGTACTGCCTGACGTGCTGACGACTGCCCACAATAACAGTAACAGGTACAGACTTTTGAGACGGAGCTACAGTAAACTTAAACAGAACAAAACAAAACAATACAAAACAATACAAAACAATACAAAACAATACAAAACAATACAAAACAATACAAAACAAAACAAAGGATTCACTTTAACATATTGATGATTTCCGATTTAATACCAGTTAAAGTGTTGGAAAACAGATCTAAATTTAAAAATTGGTTATTGTACATTCTTAGACAGCGAGAAAAGTAGCTATTGCGGGTATATTTTTTTTGATAGGATGGTGGTACAAATATTTTTATTGGGCGTGAGGGGCGTGCGGGTAGTCGCGCTTATTATAAGGTTTACCTTTGATAAAAGGACCGGGCAATCAATTTTGTTGTTTATTAATTTAAAAAGAAAAACTAAATCAAACATCTTTCGGCGATTTTCCAAGGACAATAGATTGTATTTTTTCAAAGAATCTGCGTATTCTGTATTTGAAACATTAGCACGGAAGTTAAGCATTTTTATGAATATTTGTTGTACTTTTTCTAGAAGAGCTATGTCTTTCTTATAAAATGGGTTCCAAATAACACTACCGAAATCCAGAATAGAGCGAACAAAACTGAAGAAAAGTATTTTTAAAGTTAAAGTGTTACTAAACGGTTTTGAAACTCTGTTTATGAAACCTAAACTGCGAAAAGCTCTTTTTTTAATGTGTTCAAAATGCGAATTGAAAGTAAGTCCACTGTCCATTATTATTCCTAAATCTCTAATAATATCTACACGTTTTAACATCATATCATCAATTTTGTATATATGCTTAATTGGAGCTTGTTTTCTCGTGAATGTTATTATATGACACTTTTCTGCATTAAGGAACAATTGATTATCGTTGCAGTACACCTGGAGAGAATCTAAATCCTCCTGCAATCGCAAACAGTCCTCTACGTCATCAATTACTCTGTAAATTTTGGTGTCGTCTGCATATTGAAGGTGACTACTATAACACTGGGCTTTGCTGATATCATATATGTAAATAGAAAATAGGATTGGCCCAAGATGAGACCCCTGTGGTACTCCAGATGATATTGGTAGGAATGTGGAACAGTAGCCCTTCAAACAAACAGCCTGGCTGCGATTACGAATGTAGGATTCAATCCACCGAAGCAGATTACCATGAACACCAAACCTCCAAAGCTTCTGTAAAAGTAAACTGTGGGAAATTTTATCGAAGGCTTTAGAAAAATCGGTGTAAATAGCATCTACTTGTTTTCCCCGCTCCATGGCTTGCTGAAGAAACTCTGTAAAAGTGACCATGTTGGTGTCAACACTGCGAGACTTAAAGAAACCATGCTGCTCCTGAGGTAAGTGATGACGGATAAGGTACGACAACTGAAACGCTACCAATTTCTCCAATAGTTTCCCAAACACACACAACTTCGAAATGGGGCGATACTGTGTTATTTGTTCTCTTTTTTTATTTTTAGGAATAGGTGTGATAAGAGCTTTTTTCCAGAGATCAGGAAACACGCCAGAGCTCAGAGACTTAAGAAAAATTGTGTATAAAGGTTTTGTTAACTGACGTGCACAGTTAGATATAAAGAGAGGATGTATATCATCCGAACCAGCTCCCTTGTGAATGTTTAGATGTTTTAAGTGTTGAAATATTTCTTGTTCATTTATTTGTACATGATTTAGATCTATAGGCGCACCATGTGATGATGTAGCATGAAATTGAGTATCACAATTCGAAGATTCTATAAATACTGAGTGAAAGTAATCATTAAAGGCCTGACAGATATCTTGACCATTTGAAATAGTAGTATTCTCATCACTCATCACTATTCACAGTCTCGTTCTGAGCACCTTCTAGGTTGGACGCATGTCGCATTGTTGTCCGATCATAATAACGAGTACATAGCAATTTTGTGCTTTCTGAAGTCGTGCACTTTGGGTGAAATTCGCTTGAGGCCCTATCGCGTGTGACGTGTGTGAGGTCCGATCCTCCGTCCTTATTATTGCTCGGTCGGAAGTTTTCGATCATCTTCGAAACACCTCGCGCGCAACAGGAGCGAGACGTGTGTGCATACTTTTCACTCACACCTATAGCGTTTTTTCCGCATTCCTCACCTGGCTATATATCGTTTTTTGCTCATCCGCTGTGATTGCTGCATACCTACCTTCTTACTCGCAATATCCGATAAAATGAGCGTACGAAGAAGCCCCACCAAAACTAACTCACAGCCTGATTTATCGAAAGTACGCGATGATGACTTCCTAAATATAGCCGCAAGAAAAAGAAAAACTCCAGATTGTCACTGCAACCATCAAGAGCTCATGGATGATTTTTACAAGAAAATGATGACCTCGCTCACTGCAGCACTCGATTCCCAAAACAGTAATATAAAATGCGTTTTGGACGGCGTTCGCGAGGACTTTAACTCATTTAAGAAGCAAATGAATGATGTAAACTCCACAATTCAAAAACTAACAGACGATCAAGCTATTGTAAAAAAGGATATCTGCGAGCTGAGATCTACAACAAATTTAAATACCCAGCGTGTTGACTTAGTGTCGAGCGAGATTTCCGAGCTACGATCCATAACAAGTAATCTTACTGACCAACTGAAAGCGAAGGAGCAGTTGGGTAGGATTAATAACGTGGAAATTTCCGGGATACCGCTTTCTAAGAGCGAAAATCTGAACAACATCATACATAATATTGCTACAAAAGTAGGTTTTACGTTATTACCTACAGACATCGATTATATACACCGTGTCCGTCGTTTTAACACGATAAGGAACGATATCCCAACCAAAGACGATGGCAAATCCTCTACAGACTCGGACTCATCCTCGATACCGAACATCATCGTTAGATTTTCACAAAGATATCGCAAGAACGAGTTGTTAGCTGCCGTGCGCGCGCGACGAGGATTGACAACAGCCGACGCAGGCCTAAATGGGCCCGCTAAACCTATCTATGTCAGCGATCACCTCGCGCCGCACAACAAACTGTTATATAAACAAACCCGCCTTCTTGCCAAACAGAAAGAATATAAATACGTGTGGTTGTCCGACTGTAAGATTCTTTTGCGTAAAAATGATACGTCTAAAGTTCAACTTATTTCATGTGATGCGGATCTTAGTAAAATTAAATGACTTTATACCGTTATTTGTGTCGTTGTTGTTATCCGTTTATATTTTTTAAAAGAAAAAATTGAAATTTGTAACAATCACTTGCATATTAAAATAACATTGCATGCTAAAAACTACTGTAAAATAAAAAAAATATCGTGCTATAAAAAAAATATCTATTACTGGTACTTTTTAATCTTTGAAAATGTTAGTGGAACCGTAAGTTTTTCATTTTATAATATTACTTTGTTTGGTGTGTCATACTGCCGTGGTTTATGACAATAACTTATCTATTTACTACCAAAACGTAAGGGGCTTACGCACAAAATCACACGAGTTTCTGAGGAATGTTCTGTGTAGCAATTATGATGTGGTGTGTGTCACTGAGTCATGGCTTAATAGTAATTTTTATGACAGTGAATATCTTGATAGTCGATACGAGGTGTTCCGATGTGATCGCAACCTCACGGTAAGTGGTCACGAATTTGGCGGCGGCATAATGCTCGCAGCTCGGCGCGACTTGTGCCCGACACGGCTTCCTGACGTGCGGCCGTCGATGCACACAGAAGAGGTATGGCTATCTATTCCATTAGTTCCCCCAGTGCAGCACGCGGGGCGTGTGACGTCATTGCCTACGTCGCCCGCCGCTCGTTCGCAGGCCGAGCGCCGCTTACACATTATAGCAACTTATATACCCCACGGTAATAACCACGAATCACAGTTGACTTCATTCTACACCAGAGTAAGCGAGTTTATAATATCCAATCCTGACGATACTTATCTAATACTTGGCGACTTTAACGTCACCTACGCTGACTGGTATTATAATACATCAACCGATTGCATGGAAATACAAACAACCAGTAATAATCTCGCTTGTCTCACTACCGATTTTATGAACATGTCGTCATTATTACAATACAACGATCAGTTTAATATAAACAATAGATTATTAGACTTAATCTTCAGTGATCAGACATGTAGTGTTACGCGACCGGAATGCCCTTTAGTACCCGAGGATGCGCACCACAAATCCTTAGAAATTAGTTTAAACTTGAAATACCCAGCCTCACTGCCTTCCGCCAATATAAAAAAAAAAATATTTCATAAAGCTGATTTTGAGTCAATAAAAATTGGACTTAACGCTATAAACTGGGAGGAAGTTTTTAATACCATGACGGATATTGAATCAATGACAAGTTACTTTTACAAAATTTTAAACAATTTGATAGATAAACACGTTCCTACTCATAATCTGTGCAGCAAAAACAAACGTCCGCCATGGTTTACTACTTGTCTCATAAAATTAGAAAACGAAAAGCTTAAATATCATAAGAAATGGAAACTTAATAGCAACTTACGAGACTACCAGGCCTTTTCTCGTCTTCGAAAGAGATTTAAGAAAATGGAGGCAGAATGTTATAATAAATTCATTGACCTTTCTGAAGATAAGATTAAAGCTCATCCAAAGTTATTTTGGTCTTTTGTTAAGTCCAAAAAATCTTCTAGTTCTAGTTCCATCCCTGAAAACATGATATATAAAGGTAAAATTCTATCTAGTGGTGGTGATATCTGCGAGGCTTTTAATGATTATTTTCATTCAGTTTTCATTCCTTCCAGCAGTCATAGTTCTGATTATACAGTCAATTGTGATTCGGGTGGTTCAACCGTGGACATAAGTTCTATTAACATCTATCACGATAATGTTTTTAAAGAATTAAAACACGTAAATGTTCACAAAGGGGCGGGGTCTGACGGGATCCATCCTCTTCTCATATCCAACTGTGCCAAAGAACTCGCAACACCTATAACAATTATTTTCCGTTTCTCTGTCCAGACCGGGACGTTTCCGAGTTTATGGAAAGAGTCTTTAGTAACCCCCATTCCGAAAAATAAGAGACGAGAATGTATAGATGAATACAGACCCATTTCAAAACTTTGTATCTTCGGAAAAATCTTAGAAAAAATTGTAACCGCCCAATTGTCGCACTCGTTTCGTAGTTACATTTCCGAGGAACAACACGGTTTCTTTAAGCATCGCAGCGTTGACACTAATATGGTTACTTTTAATGATTTTCTGCTGCGTGCTATGGACGATAACCTACAGGTGGATGCCGTGTACACCGACTTCTCCAAGGCGTTCGATAAAATAAATCATGATCTGCTAATAAAAAAGCTTGCGAGGGCCGGTGTACATGGCAGCCTCCTTAGATGGATCCAATCCTACATAAGTAACAGAAGTCAGGCAGTCTTTGTTAAGGGTTATTCTTCACGATTTCTCCCAGTGCCTTCGGGCGTTCCTCAAGGGTCCCATATTGGACCCTTGCTATTCACAATTTACATAAATGACATAGGTAATTTTCTAAAACATAGTAACCATCTCTTGTATGCTGATGACACTAAGTTGTATCGAATCATTGGATCAGTTAGTGATTGCTATAAACTCCAAGAAGATTTAAATGGATTACATGCCTACTGTGAGTCTAACCAACTATTTCTTAACAGTGACAAATGCTACACAATATCTTATACTCGCAAAAAAAACCAAGTTACTTACGACTACCACATAAATCAAAAGGCATTAAAGAGAGTAACCACAATTAGGGACCTAGGTATAATTATGGATTCGACCTTATCATTTATTCCACATATCGATCACATACTGGCTTCGGCTTTTCGAAATTTAGGTTTCATACTACGCATAAGTAAACCCTTCAAACGACCAGAAACACTAAAAATCTTGTACTACTCCTTTGTCAGATCTTTTCTAGACTTTTGTAGCACTGTATGGAGTCCTTGCTATGAGGTTCATATTAAAAGAATAGAAAGAGTCCAAAAAATTTTTATTAAATCCTTAAATTACCGTCAATATATTTTAAATCAGTCATACACTGATTCGTTAAAAAAGAACAATTTACTATCTCTACGTCATAGACGCAAAATGTTTGACATAGTATTTATTTATAAAATTCTAAATAACTTGGTCGACTCCTCGTCATTGCTGAGCAGATTGTCCTTTGTTTCTCGTGTCCGTCTCCCAGTGCGCTCCTCACGTTCAAAACCACTTTTCGTTACTCCACGATATCGAAAGAATTATACACGTAACTCGTTTATGTATCGTTCCACTAACGTTTACAATAATGAATTTACAGATATTGATTTATTTAATATATCATTGCCAAAGCTCAAATCCGCTCTTTTTCAGAGATTGTGTTGTGAGTAATGTATTATTGAAAAATTTAAAAATGTCGTATGCAGCACTCAACTTGCTATTTGAATTTGTTATTGTTATATTTTTTCAATTATTGTACATCAAGTTGTTAGCTAGTTATCGTTCATACTTAGTTTAATATAAGTATTAGATTAGGACCTGTTTCACAGAATCCGATTAAGTTAAAATTAAAATTAGTACGAATAATTCTTAAAAATGTTATTCCATCTTAAAATTAAACCAGAAGTTATTAGTGCCTAACCACAGACTGTGAAACAGAATATCAATGTAATATCGTCTAGTCCTGAGAGTGGCTCATTAAGTAACAAAATATGATATAATAGATTATTTACAGGCACTATAGGTCTATTTCTGTAATCACATTTACAATGTTATTATCTTGTATACATGACTGTTTGTTGCCTTGAATAAATTAAAAAAAAAAAAAAAAAAAAAAGTCATTTTATGCGGGATATCGCCGGCTGCTTTTTTAGATTTAACATAAGTCCAGAATAATTTGGGATTCTCCTTGATCTTTTCCTCAATGAAAACCATGTACCTCCTATATGTGCTTGACTCTAATTTACGCAAACGAGATCTAAGTCGTGAAAATGTATTGTAATCGCTCTGACTACCATATATTTTCCATTTTGTGTGATATTTTCTTTTCTCGTTATCCAACTTTATTAAGGGATGTGTATACCAAGGGGGGTATTTTTGTGTATTAATTAATTTACGTTTAGGTACATACTTTTGTATGATGTCATTTAGAATATTATAGAAAATCACTAACATTGAGTCAACATCGTTACTATTTGAAAAGACAATATCCCAGTTAATAGATTCTAAATCACGTTTAATTGAGTCATAATCAGCTCTAAAATAATTGTTTTTCAATGTATTTTTAGATTGTAAAGAAGGAGGAAGGTAAGTTGACAAATTGATATCTAATGCTTTGTGATGGGGATCTTCACTTACAAATGGCATGTTCGGTGCAGTGACACGACATGGTTCAGAACATAAGACAAGATCAAGCAGGCGGTTGTTAACGTTTTATAGATGGTTATATTGTTGTAGCAATGAGAGACTCAAAAAATCGGACGTCATAGACACCAAATTATCATTACCGGAGCAAATCTTCATACCATCTTCCTCTGAAAGACATTTTGTTCAGCCTCTTGTTAATTTTAGCAATTTCTGCTATTATGGAAGTGTTATCTGTTTGTGAATTATTTACTTCCGCTTCAGTGATGGGCCTGATGGTTTCCATCACTTTGTCTGCGATTTGTTGATCTTTCCAAAAATCTGGAATACGGGACGAAAACGAGACTTGTCTCTCTCAACTCAAAATTTTCTAGAACCGGCGAACTCTCTGCGGTTGCCATTTTAACACATAATTACAGTTCACAGTAACACGGCACTCAAGTATTCAATAAATTGTCGGAAAGTCACCACTTTAAGATTTGTTATCACATCAACTTTTCACTATAATGCATAGACTTATTATATTACTAGCGTCCTTTTGAAATCATTGCTATAATGTCACTCAAATTAAAATACGATGTTCTGACAAAAGAGTTTATTGTTGCGAGTTTTACAAATGTGCCGGTCGTACGATCTAACCTTATACAATGGCTGAGTGAGTAAATACAACTGACTGAATCTTATTTTATTTCATAACTCAGCTATTTAAGGGCTACAGAAAGGTACTTGTGTGTGTACGCAGTTACAGTTTTTTAAATATTGCCGTTGCCGGGAATATTGCCTTAGAGTCGTGAATATTCCCAATATTGCTGGAAATATTTCCAATATTGCCGGGAATATTCCCACCCTAAGGCAATATTTCCAGCAACGGCACATCTTTAGACTTTTTACAAAAATTAAACGTTTTTTGACATATTTGTGTACTAATCATGTCGGTCAGCATGTTTTCAGTAAGATGAATGAGAAAAAAGTGAAGAAAATATGGTCAAATAGCGGCCGCCCGCAGTTTCACCCACGTGGTTCCCGTTCCCGTAAGAATATCGGGATAAAACGTATCTTTTGTTTTAATCTAGGCTATCTACTATCTGTGTGCCAAACTTCAACCAAATCCGTTTTGTAGTTTTTGCATGATTGAGGAACAAACATCCAAACCCACAAACTTACATTTATAATATTAGTAGGATAGTAGGATATACCATTTAAAAAAGATATTATTGCCTGAAAAAAATGGTAAAGCATGTTACACGTACAATAAGGGCTTTAAAAAAATAAGAATAGTAATTATTTGCCTTACTAGATGGCGTTGATGGAAAGAGAAGTGTCAAAATTGGTTTTTAAAAATAAATGGCCTGCACCAAAGAGGCAAGTAAGCGCTCGCTGGTTGGCATCTGCCCAAAGAGAAACATTTTATGGTTACATCTGCCTGCCAACCTAAATACTCTTCGAAGCTTAGTAAAAAAACATGGAAATAGTACTATAAACCGGAATGAGCGCTTCGCCCCAAAACGAGCCGACAGAGAGGTCAAGTAGATGTATGTGTCCTTTTCTTCATTAGGGTGACCAAACCGTATGGTTGGCCGGAGACATACATAATACTTTAAACTGTTTAACATAAACTTAAATACCTAGGTAGTTCTTTATTTATAATTAACACTTTTTACCGCGTTTTTATTAGGTTGCTTGCTCTTTTGTTTGTTTGAGCACAAATTTTGCAAACGATTTTATACCAAATTCCCGATGAGCTAGAGACTTGAAACTTTGAACACAGGTCAGAAATGGAAGGAAATGCAATATTACAGTGTCATTGAGGTGATCTGATAATGGAGCCGGAAGAACGCCACAGGAACTCTATGATGAATGAAACTATACAACCCCATCGTGTTTGGGCTTATTAGAATTGTCTTGACAAGTACTCTGACGGGAGACGAGGTTCAGGGTCGGATGATGAAGTCTGGATTCCATGCCATAGGAACTCAATATTGAAATCATGCAACCCCATCGAGTTTGGGCTCGTTTGAATCGTCTTGACGAGTGCTCTGTTGGGTAATAGTATCCAAGAGTCTGATGATAGAGCCGGAAGAAGGCCACAGGAACTCTGCAATAAAACCTTTCAACCCCATCGAGTTTGGACTCGTTTGAATGGTCTTGACGAGTACTCTGATAGGCGGTGGTATATTTTTAGTTTAGCTCATTAACTAAAAAAAAGAAAATTAATATTTATTTAAAAAAAAATATTTTTTAAGAACAAATTATTTATCACGTTTTTATTAAGTTGCTTTTTTGTTTTTATTTTTTAAATATGGTAATTCAACCAATTGAAATCTAGTTTATTCAATTCAATTTAATTTCAAGTGTAAATAATTACGCAACTTTAAAGTTTATTCCTATTTTTAATAAAAATGCAATGTGCGTGAACTTCGGAAAAACAAATAAATGTTGGAAAAACAAGTAAAAGTAGGAAAACATTGTCTAGTGATCTGTATTTTTTTAGTACTAGGGTTTTTAGTACTAATTTGACAAGAAAATAATGACACAATATGTATTGAAAAAATTAAAAAATCCAAGATGGCAGCCAACTTGTTTGTTTTAGGGCCGATTTCGATGAAACTCGGTTTTTGGTAATATTTTGACAAGAAAATAACAACGCAATTTATAAAATACTAAAAATCTAAGATGGCGGCCAACTTTTTTGTTTTTTGGGCCGATTTGGATGAAACTCGGTTTTTGGTACTAATTAGACAAGAAAATAACAACTCAATGTAAACTGATGGAAAAACCAAAAAAGATCAAAATGGCTGCTAATTTGTTTTTGGGTTGATTTTGATGTGACTCGGTTGATAAAACAAATAAATAATTTGGCTGCCATCTTAGATTTTTTTATGACATTCCGTTGCTGTTTTCTTGTCAAAATAGTACCAAAACCCGAGTTTCATCAAAATCAGCCCACAAGCAAAACAGTTGGCCGCCATCTTGGATTTTTTTAATTTTTAACATTGCGTTGTTATTTTCTTGTCAAAATCGTACCAAAAACCAAGTTTAATCGAAATCGGCCCAAAAACAAAAACGTTGACCGCCATCTTGGATTTTTTAAATTTTCAACATTGCGTTGTTATTTTCTTGTCAAAATCGTACCAAAAACCGAGTTTCATCAAAATCGGCCCAAAAACAAAAAAGTTGACCGCCATCTTGGATTTTTTGTATTTATAAAATTGCATTGTTATTTTCTTGTCAAAATAGTACCAAAAACTAAGTTTCATCGAAATCGGCCCAAAAACAAAAAAGTTGGCCGCCATCTTGGATTTTTTAAATTTTCAACATTGCGTTGTTATTTTCTTGTCAAAATCGTACCAAAAACCAAGTTTCATCGAAATCGGCCCAAAAACAAAAAAGTTGACCGCCATCTTGGATTTTTTAAATTTTCAACATTGCGTTGTTATTTTCTTGTCAAAATCGTACCAAAAACCAAGTTTCATCGAAATCGGCCCAAAAACAAAAAAGTTGACCGCCATCTTGGATTTTTAAATTTTCAACATTGCGTTGTTATTTTCTTGTCAAAATCGTACCAAAAACCAAGTTTCATCGAAATCGGCCCAAAAACAAACAAGTTGGCCGCCATCTTGGATTTTTAGTTTTTTAAAAATTGCGTTGTCATTTTCTTGTCAAAATCGTACCAAAAACCGAGTTTCATCAAAATCGGCCCAAAAACAAAAAAGTTGGCCGCCATCTTGGATTTTTAGTTTTTTAAAAATTGCGTTGTTATTTTCTTGTCAAAATAGTTCCAAAAACCAAGTTTCATCGAAATCGGCCCAAAAACAAAAAAGTTGGCCGCCGTCTTGGATTTTTAGTTTTTTAAATATTGCGTTGTTATTTTCTTGTCAAAATAGTTCCAAAAACCGAGTTTCATCGAAATCGGCCCAAAAACAAAAAAGATGGCCGCCATCTTGGATTTTTTTAATTTTCAACATTGCGTTGTTATTTTCATGTTGAAATAGTACCAAAAACCGAGTTTCATCGAAATAGGCGCACAAACATGAATTTGATTATTATTATTAATTTTACCGTCTCGCCTGCGACCTCTAGTCATTTCAATAGAACGTTTTTTCGTTTTTTTTGGAAATCTGAAATGGTGCAGTATTTATGGTCACACTAGTTTTGTAAAGTAACATTTCCTATAGATTGAAATTCTTAAATTGATATTCGGCGCCAAGGTCAAAATCGGAGTTGCCAAGATTGAAACTTCTATTTATTACCACCTCACCGATGATAGCTGATTAGCATTATTTTAGATATTTAATTAAATCAAAAGAGTAAGTTCTGTTTTATATTACAATTATTATGAGTCATTCTAAATTAATATTTAAATAGTTCGACTTCCCATTCCGAATCCTTTATTTTGATACACTACTTGATTGGTAACGTACATATATTTAGTCCTACTATCGTGGTATTATTGTTTAGTAATGGCAATTGTGCGAACGAGACACCGACCTCCACCTGGTGTTGTCTCATTCACACAGTAGTGCCTTCAGTCAATGTCGTCGATAGAATTTCAACTCCATGACCAATGTAATAAAGTTGAATTTCTTTTAAACGATAGGTGAAAATTTTTGTAGAGTACTCACTCCCTATTATAAACCTCCTTGTAAAAAAAACATATTGACAAATACATTTTTCACTTCTCATGCTCGTAAAGTTCGTCTTTATGTTGGGTATAGGCTGCATAAAATCGCTTTTTATGCTCTAGTGCATAAAGTAAAATCTTCGTCTAAGTCTCAGACATTAAGACAAAGGTCGTCAGGTAAACAGCCACACACGCAATTTAACTTCGTTAAATTAACTTGTTATTTCATTGTTTCTTCATTTTTTGTTGTGTTATACTTAATACTTTTTTTATTTTTGAAAATGGGTATCAATTTTATTGAAAGACCTTAATAAAAAAAAAAAAAAAATTTTGGATATGGGTATCAAATGAAAGGCCTTGATGAGCACATTCCAAAATTATATTTTTTAAATAAAAAAATGAGTTTTAATTTTCAATTTTTGAATATGGGTATCAAATGAAAGGCCTTGATGAGCACATTCCAAAATTATATTTTTTATATAAAAAAAAAGAGTTTTTTTTTTCAATTTTTGAATATGGGTTTCAAATGAAAGGCTGAAAAAATGAGATGAGCACATTCCAAAAATAGATATTTTGTCACAAAAAATTAAGATAAAACCTGCGCTCAAACCTCGCCTGCGGCTCGGGTGGATATATACGTCTCGGGTAAAATGATGTGTTTTATGCACTTGTTGTACAATCTACTATTTATCAACGCCATCTATCGAGCTTACAGTTTTTTTGTCATTTTGAAAAGCCCTCATTAAACCGATGAAGTAATCGGTATTTTATTTGACGGATTTCATTGACGAAGAAATCAATTAGACGGAAAATACCAATTTGCTTAGCGGAATTCAAAATATCTTGTTGGCATGGCAACACCTGCTCCCATTTCCAGTGATACCATTTTGGGGGATTTTCCCTTAGATTTAGGGGGGGGCAAATGACAAAAGGGGATTTTTTAGGGGCAGAAATATTTCAGCGTTTTTTAGGGGTTTCAAAGAAAATTTTCGTAACAATAGGAAATTCCTTGTGATCACTCGGATTTCACTCATTCAAAACTCTACATATACTCCCGCAGTCTGTGAATTAGTAATTTACAAGCAGAGATTTGAGTTTGATTCTAGGTATTATACAATTAATATGCAAGCGTTTTATTTGGTTAGTCACAAGTTGACGACCTACTTTATAGTAAGAATTAAAATTTGGGGGATTTTAGGGGAATTTTGAAAATTTCTTGGAGGAAAATCTTGGCAGAATTTGGCAACACTGCCCATTTCCTCCGTTCTAGGCATATCGAATTTATTTATTCTAGCTAATGAAAATAAATAAAAATTTTCGGCCGTTACGTTAACTGACGCTCATATTAATGACACACGTACGACTATTATAATATTACTAACTTTTAGATTTTTATCAAGTCAAGGATAACAAACAAACAAAATGACCACGGACACGGAGACTGCAAAGACCGATGGTAAGCACGATTATTTTAAAAATATACAACCCGTTGGTATGTGAACTAATTCTAAAATTACTTACTAATTACAGTGCAAGCTAAGCTATATTTGTTTTACAGAATATTACGTGACTGCACTACAAATATTTGACTATTGCCGCGCTGAAGGCTCCGGTTCTTTACGTGTGGACACGCTGATGGATAAATTCGCACCTTTCGTGAAAACTAACAAGTAAGTCGGTATCAATTTCACTCATAAACAAACATTTATTTAGGGCTTACTGAGAGAAATAAATATAGACAGTTTAAACATGAAACCACTTCATAGATAATAATCTTACTGCCGCACTGTCTTTCAACAAAAATACCAGTATGTTTTATTTTATTTTTTGTTTGCTAGGGATGAATATAGTTTCCTGAAATCCCTTTTGGACCCGCACCAGGAGAACCCAGAGATAAGTGTAACGAAGCTAGCTAAAGCCCTGCACAAGTACAGTGAAACACAGAAGTCTAAAGTTGATCTTGATGAAAGGTTTTTATTTACTTTATCGTATTTTGTTTGCAATAATTTATTTTTTCTTAATGATTTCTTTGTATCTGTGTTCTATTACTTAGGCGGTGAAACTGGTGAATCAAGTTACCAAAACGTCTGTTTTAGTACTTATCTAAAGTTCAATGACCTTCTTTGAGGTAGACTAATAATAATTGTTTTTACAAATTGGGACCATGAATATTATGATGTCATTTAGGCTATGTCAACTTGTTCATTACCTACTGTTTGTTAGTAACAAGTTAATTGAAATTAGCTTTATAAAAAATTTCTTTAGGATTTTACTTATTTTATCTACACACATGCTTTAAATCCTCTATAAAAAGTTCCGAAATGCTTAGCTTATAGCCAACATTAAAACAACCAATGTCATAAGTAATCACAATATCCGAACAGAAGACTGTTGCGCTCTCCGTGCCCACGCCCGAAGGAATTATAGTATGAAATTCAGTACAACATTAAAATACTCGCTTGGATGATTTTATGACGGAGGCGCGCGCGACGCGACCAGCCCTCCCTCGGACATCAGTTGTTTCAATGTTGCCAATAAGCCACATATATTCAAATCATGGGTAAAGTCTTGTATGCAACTCTACATAATTATGTATTAAAACTTGATATTATTATCACATGAGGCAAAATACCCCTCATTATGCTACAGTTGCATAAATAACTATAAGTAGTAGGTATGAACCTCTATACTAAAAAAAGTTGGGAGTTACAAGTCGTGATAAAGTTTGGCCACATGATAGAAACTGATCTGTAGGCTGTTCCTAACTAATATTGAGCTGGGCCAAACTATCCTTACATACAGTTCCATACGGCGGCGGGTTGAATAGCGCACTTTTCCCGGCTTCATTCTAAAAACTATAACAATTCAGGTTTAGCTAATAGGTCAAATATGGTATCATTTTCGGATAAATCAATAACGTAGAACTTATGTCTGATATAAAAAAAATCAATTTATTAAGCAGTTTCTGAAAAATTACACAATAACCAACATTTTTAAACTTCATTTTTTTAGTTTAGGTATTGGAACTTGTTTCAGTATTTTCAAAAAAACTACTTTAAAGAAGCGTTTTCAGGTTAATTTGTTATATGCTTTTGTTATGCTAACTATATTTTATACAATTTGCACCTAACCCAAGTAGTTGAGGTCCATTGTTTGCGGAGACACAGCTAGTCAAAAATATGCATTTTTTCACGAAATAAAAAAGGTTTCCGTTTCGTTCAGAAACATTTTTCAGGTTTTTTGTATATATTTTTGTAAAGTTAATTAAATTTTCTACAATTTGAGCTTAATTTGAGTAGTCTAGGTCTATTGGTTGCAGAGCCATAGCTGGTTAAAAATGGGCTTTTTATTGAAATTAATTGAAAAAATCTTATCTTTGACTAGCTGTGTCTTTGAAACTAGTAAACCTAGACTACTCAAGTTAGGCTCAAATTGTATAAAATTTAATTAAGTTTACAGAAATATGAACAAAAAAACTGAGAAATGCTTCCGAACGAAACGGAAACCCAAATGTGGCCAAACTTTATCACGACTTGTAACTCCCAACTTTTTTTTGTATAGAGGTTCATACCTACTATAAGAGATGATAGTACCAAACCCTAACCGATGTAAATGATCTTCTAGCTTCAACCTGAGGTGTGGTCATGCCCCGCAAGATTCAGATTCTGGAATATCAACTGACGGTATGTATTTATACACTTATTTATGGGTTGCATAATTCTTTTGTTTGATGTTTTCCAAGTTTGTTTTCTTACTAAGTTGTACTCTTCATTTGTATCTTTTTGTATTGTAGTTGAGATCTTCTTTACTAAATTGTACAGTACGAGGCAAACCTCTTGAAATCGGGTGGGGATTGTGCAGAACGCATATTTTGGGTATGTTTAAGCGGTGAGGTATGCGGGCGGCGGAAGAGGGGCTTGCACTACACCTTTTCCCAAGCGCTTAATATCCATGCTAGCTGGTATAGATGTTACCGGCAATGTGTATAATCCGGCATTGTATACAATGCCTGAAATGATCAGGCAATGTATGAAATATGATTCATTTTATACCGCATTGTATACAATGCCTGCTGGTCCACCGGCAATGTGTAAAAGAAGTATATTTCTGTTGTCTGTTATAAAAAAATTAATTCTAACCTATACGCGGGACCTACAGAAGTAAAGCAGGTTCGATTCCAAACTCAATGACCCCCCCTCGAGCCCCCCAAGCACTCCTCGAGCCCCCTCGAGCTCCTTCGAGCCCCCCTCGAGACACCCCTCGAGCCCCCCTCGCGAGCTCCCTCGAGCCCCCTCGGGCCCCGTCGAGCCACTCTCGGGCCCGCCTCCAGCCCCTCCCGGGCCCCCCCAGAGCTTTTGTGTCTTACCCTCTACCAACTAAGATCAAAATCTTTTTATTTTACACATTGCCGGTGGACCAGGGTCTCTAGCGGTTAACTTAAACTTCGGCGGGTCTGCCGAGCTTCAACTTAAAACTGAGAAATCAAAGTGATCAATTTCATATCTTACTATTTGTCAAAGTTATTTGGAAGATATCGATGTTCGTATGACATCATGAATTGGGGTTCGCCATTTTGGCCCAATTGGGCCCCAGGGGCCGAACCGGCTAACGCATCGAACTTCGAAAAGTCTGCCGGGTTTCAAATTAAAACAGATATATCGAGTCCCAATTGGCTTTGATAACTTTTTGAACATGACTGGAAATCTCAAAACCATTTCGAGGAATAAGCTTTCGGTACAGTGTCTACTAATTAAATTAAAAAATAATTCTATATTTTTAAAGATATTTATAATATTCAATAAAAAGCTTTAACCTTCAAATGACCTTCATATGACGTCATCACATACAGATCCCCCAGCCATAATAAATAAAAAGAAAAAAGGGCAAATACAATTTTGACAATGAACTTGGCATTAGGGATGGTGGAAGGTAGAAGTGAAAAAATATCGATATAGGTAATATTTCACAGAAAAAAATGAGATGAAATGGGATGATGACTAAGTAATGGATTCTAATTTTAAGGTATTGTAAAATAGAAAAAAATAGCAAAATAAACCCCTACGCGAAATTTTGGCTCGATTTGACGAATTTTACGATGATTTTTAAGACTCAAAAGTAGGAAAAAATCATGCTCCAGTGACAAAATAGTGTCGACTATTAGAATCCATACGTAATTACAAAAAAAATTTTTTGGAAAAAATATTGTAAAAACATCTATCGATATATCAGAGTATATCGATGAACTTATCTCGTATTTTTTTCCACATCCCTACTATTAAATGTTTGGAAATAGAAATAAAGTATGCACATATTTTCACAATGTTTATTATGTTATCCTGCAAATTTATCAGTCCACAAGCAATCGTTACAATTTTATCCATGTAGCCTACATCCAAAATAGACACAATACATACAATACATTTCGCAAGGATTAAATGAATAAAATAGAAGAAATATTAACTATAACTTATCTGTTTACAAACAACCATAAAGTCTTTATGACAGGTAATGACACTTGGCCGTCCTTTTTCTATAAGTAGATGGCAAAGGTTTTCCTTCTTAAACTTTCATGCCACTAATGACGTCATTCCGGTTGACCATATGCGCTCGACAAATATATTTATAAAAAAATAAATACGGGACCAAATGTTAAAATATTCAAATTAGTTTCTTAAATTGGCCTAATCTGTAGTAAAAAATATAAAAAAAATACCTTTTATTTTTTAACCAAAGCCAATTGGGCTAAAATGACGAACCCCAATTCATGATGTCATACGAACATCGATATCTCAAACAAATAACTTCGACAAATAGTAGGATATGAAATTGCTTACTTTGATTTCTCAGTTTGAAGTTGAAGCTCGGCATACTCGCCGAAGTTCGATAAGTTAGCAGGCATTCTATACAATGCCTAGTCATTGTATACACTGCCTAGATAATGTGTGAAATAATATTAATTCTATTTCATACATTGCCTAAAAGGGCCGGGCATTGTATACAATACCTAGGCATTGTGTACAATGTCTGCATTTCATACATTGCCGGTAACATAGATATTGATAATCACCCTTTTCCAGGTTACCAGTTATTGGAAGAACTTCAGAGCGAGTTGCGTGAGAAGTCTCATGCGGTGTCTCAACTCCGCAGCCAGCTCGAGTTCACCGACCGACAGCACGAGGAGGCTTTAGCCGCGCTAGTCGCCGAGCGGGACTCTCTGAGGGTGCACCTCAATATGTAAGTTAAATTGTTGATCGTCTAGTCTTTGGTTGGTTCACTGATTCATTGTATCGTTTATTGTTAAATTTTTCGGGTTTTATGTAAAACTATTTGGCTTTTTGCGTTAACAAAATAGTAAATCATGGGTGTCTTTCAGATACCCCGCCCAAGTAAAGTCCATTCGCTTAGATAGTGTCGCCCTTTTATCGCGCCGCCTTTGCACGTGCCGCTTCTTGTCAAAGGATGCCGCCGCATAAACAAAGGATACCGCGTGCGGCGTACACCCGCAAGTCAATTTGGATTTTGGCAGTTTACATAGAAAAGCCGTGGTGAAAGGTTGTGTTTGTTACTGGTATTCCTGTCTCTGAACGCATGTGCTTGCAGGTGTACCGACACTATCTAAGCGAATGGACTTTAACACAAACGTGCTGAATATAAGTGGAGTAAGAGCTATCGTTAAGAATATAAGTTGAATACTAAGCTGAATAACGTCTGAGTACCATCTATTCAGATTTTATTTAAACAAAATAGGCCCCAAATTAGAATGCTTAAAGCTTTATAATGTCAGAGAAACATCTGACTAGGAACTTAGTAATGGTACTATTATCTTAATAACTTCTGAATAACAGCTGATATTGCTTTTATTAAGCTCTTACACCTCAAATATTCAGCTATGTCGAATTGGTTATTGTATTCAGAATTTACTCAGCATTAATTTCATGATAACAATAATACAGATATTTTTCATACAAATTGTGGAATAAGATGACAATCAGACATTCAGACATAATATATAATGTCAGTGAATGATTATTGACATGCATGGTGAATTTATTAAAACGGTACTTTCAATAATTAGGTTTGCTAATAGTCATGTTAATTCTTAGTGCGCAAATTATTTTGTCGTAAATAGTGTATGATTCTTTCGATTATTCTTTCAAACGCTACTAGCTTAGTAATTATTGTATAATAGCAATACAGATTATGATTATTCATACAAACGCTTCCACAGGGACCTTTTTTCAGCTTTAAGGTACCTAGAATGCGTAATGCTTAATAAAGCTTGTATAATAGTAGACTATTATACAAGTATTGTTTATTAAGTTTAAAGAAATCAGAATTTTAAAAGCCCGATCTCAAATGAATTCAGCATTTAGCTATTTCTAAGGCTCTTATACAAAAGATATTCATCTTTAAACTGTAAAGCTTTCTATATGTGTATTGTTATCTTGCTTGTGTGTTACTTGGGCGTCAATCAAAAAATATTAAACAATACTAAATAATATACTAGAAAAAATACGACTCGCACCAGATCAATACTCAGACGGGAATCGAACCCGCGACCTTTGGATATCCGGTCCAATGCTCTGACCGCTGAGCTACCGAGTCACTTAGTGACCGCTGAGCTACCGAGTCACTTAGTGACTCGGTAGCTCAGCGGTCAGAGCATTGGACCGGATATCCAAAGGTCGCGGGTTCGATTCCCGTCTGAGTATTGATCTGGTGCGAGTCGTATTTTTTCTAGTATATTATTTAGTATTGTTTAAAAATAGCATTGTAAATGCAAAAATCTCAAATTTAAAAAAAATATTAAGTCGCAACTGGTGACAAAAAATTCTTAGCCCTCGTTCGCACTGGCGACTGGCGGTCGAGCGGGGGGTGGCTGGCCGCTATTAGCTTTTTAATTTTAATATGCGATTGCTCGTGACGGAAGGCACATTAGGCCGTCGGTCCCGGCTGCATTTGCAGTCGTTAACGCCCGCCAATCCACATCGGGCTTGCGTGGTGGGTTATGGCCCATCCTCCTTATCCACCCATAAGAAAGACCTGTGTCCTAGCAGTATCCACCCATAAGAAAGACTTGTGTCCTAGCAGAGGGGACATAAAAAATGGCTGATGGTCATAACATAAAAGTTGTTTTTCTTCACATGTTCAGGCTCCGCGAAGAGAACTCGTCTCTAACCCACCTCCGCCACGACTACGAAGAAGCGTGCGAGCGACTGTGCGCCAGCGACGGCGAGCTGTGCGCCGCGCGCCGGGAGCTCGACGCCGCGCGACGCCGCGAGAGGGCACAGGCCGACGAGGTCGCTGCGCTACAGGCACAGGTAATAGTGCGAGCGGCTGTGCGCCAGCGACGGCGAGCTGTGCGCCGCGCGCCGGGAGCTCGACGCCGCGCGACGCCGCGAGAGGGCACAGGCCGACGAGGTCGCTGCGCTACAGGCACAGGTAATAGTGCGAGCGGCTGTGCGCCAGCGACGGCGAGCTGTGCGCCGCGCGCCGGGAGCTCGACGCCGCGCGACGCCGCGAGAGGGCACAGGCCGACGAGGTCGCCGCGCTACACGCACAGGTAATAGTGCGAGCGGCTGTGCGCCAGCGACGGCGAGCTGTGCGCCGCGCGCCGGGAGCTCGACGCCGCGCGACGCCGCGAGAGGGCACAGGCCGACGAGGTCGCCGCGCTACACGCACAGGTAATAGTGCGAGCGGCTGTGCGCCAGCGACGGCGAGCTGTGCGCCGCGCGCCGGGAGCTCGACGCCGCGCGACGCCGCGAGAGGGCACAGGCCGACGAGGTCGCCGCGCTACACGCACAGGTAATAGCGAAGGGAACTCGATTCTGACGCACCTCCGGCACGACTACGAGGAGGCGTACGTTGATTCCAAAGAGTTTGATCTGTAATGGGAATACGACACCTGTCAGACAACGCTGCCGCAGCGACGAACTCGACGTTGCTAATTTAGAGAATATCATAGCTGGACGACGAAGACGTGAGAAGATCAATGCTGACGAGTCTGCCGCGTTACAAGCATAGGATGATTATAATCGCCAAGATTTAAAAAGCGCGGTTTGACAACTACCTTATGGCAATGTAATTTAACTTTTTTCACGTCATTTCCGAAGTGAATTTTGCTACGAAATGTCTCAAAAATAAAAAGATTTAGGGCCGGTTTTTCAATCCTCAGATAAACAGACAGGGTTTATATACAGGGTGGATTTTTGAGACGGTACATTAAGGGCAGGTACCTTAACCGTTATAGTTACAGGAAAACGTTCCTAGGAGACCATCCATAACTTTTTAAGATATTTTGAACTGCATTCACAGATTTTGGAAAAAAATTACAGTTAGCAAAAAAAAATGCTAAAATACCAAAAACATTTTTTTTATGCCAATCGATCCTATTTCGTGTGGGGATCAAAAAACTCTATGGGATCATTTAAGGTATGAGTACTAGAAACGACAGAAATCCCCAAAAACTTTTCCCATACATTTTGTACTGAAAAACGATAAATCAACTCGAAATATTTTTTACTGCCAAACGATCCTATTTCTTACTGTGATCAAAATACTCTTTAATGATAACTGAATTTTGAGTACAGAAACTGTTTTTTTTAAATCTAATGTTGTAGAAGATTGTGCCTGAGTGTGAAGCCGGTGTTATCACTTACTGTAGTTTATGTACTTAAATTTCAGCTGGCCTTAAAGAGCATTTTGATCACAGTACGAATCATTTGGCAATAAAAAATATTTCGAGTTGGTTTACCGTGTTTCAGTACAAAATGTATGGAAAAAGTTTTTGGCGATTTCTGGCGTTTCTAGTACTCATACCTTAAATGATCCCATAGAGTCTTTTGACCCCCACACGAAATAGGATCGATTGGCATAAAAGAAATTATGGTATTTTAGCATTATTTTTTTTGCGAACGGTATTTTTTTTCCAAAATCTGTGAATGCAGTTCAGAATATCTTAAAAAGTTATGGATGGTCTCCTAGGTACCTTTTCCTGTAACTATAACGGTTAAGGTGCCCATCAAAATGTATGGAACAGCTGATTTTTTTTTCGCTATTTCAATGTTGGTACCATTGTAAAAGTTGTTTGTATGCATGAGTTCATTGACCCCTTAAATTTTTGTGCACTATTTAAGGAGGACCTTATATAACAAAAACATTTGTTCAATCGTCAAATAGGCTTTATTCGACGAATAACTCACTTATTTGAGAAATTATTCTATCTGACTCTTTAGGAGCCAGATAACTCCTTATTCCTCAGATAAACAGTAAGTTTGAGGCATAAGAATAAATGAAACTTATTCTTTTGTTTGAGGTTAGGTAGTTTTTATATTTTTGAGTAGCAGCAGTTACGGGATACGGCGAAGCCTCCTATAAAAATAAACTCAATTCATAACTTCATCACTATATTTTATTTTCCACTATCACATCAATCACCAAGACAAGTTCATTTTTCTTGACAATCTTCGATTCTCAAAAAAGCAAGACCTCTTTCAGAAACCTTAAAAAAGAGCTCTATAAAAAGCAAGAAATAATGTTAAAATCGATTAATTAAAACACGTCTATTGAAGACATACATTTTATAACTACAGAATAAAAAATAGTATTAGACTAAACTCACGACGACGCTCCGTGGGTAGGCCCCCGACAAGGTGGACCGACGATCTGGTGAAGGTTGCCGGAAGCCACTGTATGTGGGAAGCGCAGGACCGATCGTCGTGGAAATCCTTGGGGGAGGCCTATACCCAGCAGTAGGTGTCGTGCGGCTGATATGATGATGATGATGATGAGACTAAACTCACAAGCAGTTGAATTTGTTTCACCTTCGTGAAGTTAGCGTTTCCACAGGAGAAATTCCGTCAGTTAGTTATCCATAGAATAAATATTACTTGAAAGTAAATAATAAAGAGACTAATAACTTTATTCTTTAGTTAGCTATTGGTCCCTTTATCCGAAGATTGAAAAATTGGCCCTTAGAAGTCTTATAATTTAAAATTGAATTGTTCTTTTCGGCATCTGCAGTTCAGTGAGGCGCGGTCAGACGAACTGAAACATTTTTTGCTGGCCGTCGATGACCATACTAGATGTAATACAACTGTTATAACTCTTTTACATCTCACTTACATCTTACATCTGTAAGTAGGTCCTTGTAACCCCCAATAGGGGCTTGTAGGTAGCGCTCTAAGGTAATAATGTAGCTAGAAAAGCCCTAGGGCGGTAAGTAATTAAAAAAAAATCCTGTAAGTAAGTAAAAATCCGGTAAGTAATTAAAAAAAACCCTAGGGCGGTAAGTAATTAAAAAAAATCAGCAAGGTGGCTGAAGGTTACATTGAAGATTCCATACAAAATAAAAGTAAAATTACCAACAAAATAACGGAAATTATTCAGCTTTTAAAAAATGAAACATCTTTCTCAAGAGATGATCCGCAACCATCAACTTCTACTGAAGAAAGCTTCATCCCGTCAGATTTTGTTCATGACCAACAAATATCACAATCTCAAACTATTAACATACCCAAAAAACACCTGTCTCTAAAATATTAAAATTGTTCTCATTTCACTATAAATTTTAACTAATAAAATGTTTTATTCTTGTAATGCCGGTTTTTTTCTACTTACCTTACCATCGAGATGTAAAGCAGAGTAGTTAGCTCGGGTGTAAGCATCAATTGCACCCTTAAACTATAGGCGCACGAGCGCAGCGAGGGCGCCTAAATATCTCGGGCTGCAATTGGCCCTTGGCTACTAATCTACTATTATTAGCTATACAGCGAGAAAGAGATGTAATTATAGCAATAGCAAGTCATAAAACTTGGTAAGTTTTAAGAGCTTGTAATACCTTCCTAATTTTTTAAATTAAAAGACATTCTTTGATTGTCTTATAGATAAATAGATACCAATAAACAGTGAGACACTTGTAATTATATTATTTTTTGATGCCCATGATACAAAGTGACATTCTCACTATGTATCATGGGAACCAGAAAATAATTTGTCGATTAACTACTCTCGATCTATAGTTGTGTTTTTTTATAATTAATGGGTTCGCTCTTGACCCAGTCTACCCCGAAAGCAAAGACAGGGTCTACGATGGAGCGAGCTCGTCCAGAAGCTGTCTATTCACTCTGGCCTCGAAAAGAGTCAAGTGGTATGCGCTCGGTATCACAGACGCCGGCAGGGAATTCCATTCGTGCATTAATATCTTACATTTTGTCTAGAAACAAACACTGCAAGATCTCCTAAGCAAGTCCAAGGAGGAGTGCCACCGCGTGAACGAGATGTACGCGAGCCGGCAGAGCGCGCTGCTGGAGGAGAACGAGACCATCAAGGGCGCGCACGCCGACCTCGCCGCGCGCGCCGCCGACCAGGAGGAGCTCCTGCAGCAAATCATAAAGGAGAAGGTCACTTTCAATTTAAGACTAAATCATAGAATAACAGGTGTCACAAGACCCTTAACGAAGCCGAAATCCACGCATTCCGCCCATCATCAGGAACATTTTTGCCTTTTAGACTATACCTGGGAAACCAATAAACAAAGTTATTGAAGGTCAAAGTAATTTTTTTTTAATGAAATCTTATTTTATTCGTTATTTTATGATTTGTGTCCAAAGAAACATTAAGTATAATTTTTTTTTGTATTTTGTTACAAACAATGGCTTTAAAACGTCATCACTCATGAGCACGCACATAAACGTTGCCTTTCAACTCGGCCGCACGCTCGCATACGCTCGCAGGCGTGGTCTGTTGTACGCATTACATTGCGTGGTAATGTACGCAATTCTTTTTTAACACCAATTTAAATGTTTCCCAGCAATAGTTTTGAACAGAAATGATCCTGACGATGGGCAGAATACGTAGACCCTGTTGTGGGTATACTTGTATTGTATATGTAGGTAGGTCAACAGTTAAAATAAATCAGTCTTTGTTAGCACATCATC
Organism: Agriphila geniculea; assembly: GCA_943789525.1. Lineage (NCBI taxonomy): Eukaryota > Metazoa > Arthropoda > Insecta > Lepidoptera > Crambidae > Agriphila > Agriphila geniculea. Next base: position 359,117 of record OX038879.1, on the reverse strand, counting down.
GTTATTTGACTGTCTCCCTAATCCGAACACACCACAGACCCCGGCTTCGTTGAGGGTCTTGTTACACCCTGGGGCCGTACCGGCTAACTTACATGGCTATCATAATCGCTTTCATTTGACAGATGGATGTGATACATTGCTACTTTTCTATGGTAATTTTTATTTATGCCAAATAAAAGTAGCAATGTGTCACATCCATCTGTCAAATGAAAGCGATTACGATAGCCATGTAAGTTAATAGTACTAAACAAACGTACAGAAGCCCATGTGTTCGAGGACCATCAAATAATAATCTACTCTCGTTGCACGGCAATAAAGTACAATTTCTAATTGCACAGCGCTGCGTGCTTACTTTTTATAAGCGCCTCAGAAGCGGTGCTCTTTCTGGTGCGTAGCTCTGTCTCAACCGACATATCGTCAGTGAAGTTCTAACAGTGCGTAAGCCATTTTTGGCGATCTAAACATTCTGATGCCATTCGATGAAGTAAGCCCGCGTGTTTTTTCCGACCATTCAGAATGGAGATAGCCAGCCAATAGCGCTGCGTATTTCCACAATATAGAGAGAGTACAGTAGTTGAGCTTAGCACTTGCGCGCTCGAGCAACGCACACATAGATATCTCTCACCGACACTGTATAACTGTAATCTTATACCACTCTCAAAACAGTTCGAGTACGTGACGCAGCGGCTAGAGCTGTCCTTGTGTGTGCGCGATGCTCGAGCGCCCGTAGTACTTAGCTAAACTTCTGTTAGTCTCTCTATTTTGTGGTATTTCGATGAAAGTGACACTGCGTAAGTAAATCTGAAGAGCCAACACAACTAAAATTTTACGCAGTTATTTTGCTCTCCTGTAAAATACTAATTTTTGACTTACGCACTGTTAGAACTTCACTGACGATATGGCATCCCTCGTGCGCTGGCTCGACTGAGTCAGCCGCGAGCAGTAAGTTATTATAAAAGTTTAAGTGCAGAGTGAGACCCTCAGTCTAAAGAATATAAGGTTCTAAATAAAAACTTAGAAAGCTAAGTATGTCAAACAACAGACAAATCGGAGTAAATCTAAATTAGTGTTTATTTACTTTCACTTCGTTTAACACTAAAAATGTGACATATTGCTAGAGATGGGCAAAAGACCCGGTTTAAACCCGACCACTGGGTTTAAACCCAATAAAATCCGACATTGTATGGTAAAGAAACCAAACACTATTAAAGAAGCTAGAACATTATGGTGTCTCTGATAAATCAGTTAGCCTTATGAAATCGTATTTGTTCAATAGAACTCAGAAAGTAGTGATAAATAAAACTGAATCTACTGGAGCCCCCATCAATATGGGTGTGCCGCAGGGATCAATATTGGGCCCATTGCTGTTTCTAATTTATATAAATGACCTTCCCAACTACGCGAATAATTTATGTGAGACAGTACTATTTGCGGATGATACTTCTTTAGTTTTCAAAGTAAACAGAGGTAATAACTGTTCGGACGAAGTAAATAGTGCCCTCTCTAAAGTTTCATACTGGTTTAATAGTAATAATTTAGTACTTAACCCCAAAAAAACTAAATGTGTAAAATTTTCATTGCCTAATGTTGAGCAGACAGAATTAAATATTAATTTGAATGACGATGAAGTCGAGTTTATTGAAAGTACAAAATTTCTGGGTATTACACTAGATTCTCGACTTCAATGGGATCCACATATCGAAGCCTTGTCAAGTAGACTTAGTTCAGCGGCATTCGCTGTTAAGAAAATAAGGCTTTTAACTGATATTGAAACGGCAAGGTTAGTATATTTTAGTTATTTTCATAGTGTAATGTCTTATGGACTGCTATTGTGGGGCTCAGCTGCCAGTATTGAAAATATTTTTGTACTCCAAAAAAGAGCTGTTCGCGGCATATACAATCTTCGGCGGAGAGATACCTTGAGAGAACTGTTTAAAGAAATAAATATTTTAACTTTGGCAGGCCAATACATATATGAAAATTTAGTTTATGTAAGAAAACACTATGATTCATTTGCTAAGAACAGCAATAATCACCAGTTTAATACAAGAAATAAAGATAAACTTGCCGTTCCAAGATTTAGGCTTGCAAAAACTAGAGGTTCATTTATGGGGAAAGGCATAGCCTTTATTAATAAAGTTCCACAACAAGTAATTGTCTTCCTTTGCATGAATTTAAAAACCATGTTAAAAAAACGCTCATGGGTAAAGGTTATTATAAAGTAGACGATTATCTTAAAGATCAAAATGCGTGGAAATGATGTAACACATAACTACTATAAGTACTTTGTTGCCAATATAACAAGTCTATGTTTGTTGCCAATAATCCTGTCACCCTGTTGTAATTATCTGGTAACGATATATTTAAGTTTGTAAATATAGTTACTTATTGCTATTAAAACTGATAAGTTTCTTGCGCCCGTTCTTCTTGTCAGTTAAAAAAGTCTTGAACGGGTGGTAGGAAAATATAGACGATTCAAAAGTACTTAATAATTAAGTTTATTTGAATAAAGCTATTTTTGACTTGACTTTGACTTTGAGTTCTTTTATTTCTATTGATATCAAATGAGACGTTGCTACGAAAACAATTTCTTGTTATATCAATACAGAAAAATATTCAAAGGACGAAACATCTCTTATTTCTAAAGATTTTATTTAGTTGAACAAAATTGTACCGGACCACCACCGTAATGACGAATGACAATTGGTGGTATGGCCCGTTTGTGTACGTAGCAACGAAACGATGAGGGTTCCAGATAAGCGAATGGTCCAAGAAATAAAACTCTTCTTAGTTGTTAAGTCGGAGACGGCTGCGTCACAGAGAAAGCAATAACTACGTAAGAAGAGACGGGACTTCATAGAGGAAAAAAAATCTATGAAATGTCAAATCAAACATACCTCATCGTTGCCAACCTAACGACTGTAAAACAATATTTTGCCAACCTACAGGAAAAAAAATAGAGATGGGCGACCTAGTACTAAAATTTTTATCGATATCGATGTATGCACTGAACTGCGCTTACTTAAGAAATAATTTTAAAATTTCCACTAACATGGCACAATGCTCCGTTTTTTAACTAGTACTGAGTCACATAAGTATGTTAGAATTAATTATGAAGCATTTAACCGTTGGGCAGTACTTTAAAAAACAGAGCATGTGTTCAGTTTCATATTTGAAATAAAGCAATTAAAAATTAAAAGTATTTATTTCTAAAAAAAATCTTCATTGCACTTCTTCAATTATTTCCACGGTTGATGGTAATCACCTGAAATAAAAATTATATGAAAACATTTTTACACTTAAATGCAAAGATATTGAGGTTCAGAATGAATTTTGACAGTTTTATATAATTAACCTCATGTGCCTGCTGACTGTACAATGCAACGGGAAAGTTATAAAGTGTATATGGTACATTTCTTACATTACAACTAAAATTAAAAACATCGATATCGATATTTATAGATGTAGGTACTCTATTTCCCATCAGATTATTTTCTGACTAAAATTATTATTTACATTCAAATACCTACCAAAAAGTTTAAAAGAATGTTAAGTTGATTAATGTATTACTCACCGTCCTCACTGAAGCTCATCAAAAGGAAATTTGGCCATAAAAAACCATTTTGTGTCGTCCTTTCGCGCCGATTTCAAACCACAAATTTCACATATGCTTCATTATGATTTGATTAGAAACGCACTTAAAATTCGCAACAACTTGACCATTAACCACTGACTTATTATATTACTAGCGTACTATTAACACAAATTGATAATTTTATTTGTTATAATTTTATTAATACTAAGAACTTCCCAAAGATCTTTAAATGTACCGCCGATAGTTGCTCTGACTGACAAATGAATGACGTATCATCAAAGAACGAGAAAGAATGAGGAAGAGTGAGACAAATATAGTCGCCATCAAAATTCGTGTCTGTTTCATAGAATTATTTTTTCTATGAAAGTTGCGACAGACTGGGCTGCGTATCGAATGCGTGCCGCACACATCGGTGCTTTCTTCACGCGCGCCGCAGGCGCGCGGGTAAATGGCCTGAGGCCGGGGCCTTTTGCCATCGTGGCATTTTACGCGGGCCGTTTACAAACGGCCCGGTCATCGGATTCGCCCCTCTCCGCTTCCCCGCCACCCTCCGCGGTCAGCCCTACCGGGTGAGACCCATGGGGGAGGCCCAGCAGAAGCGACCAGCGAGCAGGCGGCAGTTTATCGCGGGAGGGGAGAAGCTATTTGTTATTTGGTTAGTTGAGGCTTGAGTGTTTTGTTTTTCTATGATTTTCTTCATTTCAGTGTGGGGGGCCCCTCCGCGGCGGCGGAGGGGGCCGATGTCAGTCCATGTGGGGGCGGGCTGCGACCGCGCGCGAAGTATGCGGGCGGGAGCCGGGCGTCTGGTTGGGTGCGGGGGCGTCGTTGGGCTGCGTGGGCGGCAGAAGCTCCCTGGGCAGGGGCCTACCGTGCTGCGGACGTTGATAGGTAGGGGCGATGCCGACGAGGTGCGCGTGCGACGATGCGTCGCTGCGCGCAAACATCCCTTCTGCCAGGCGGGAAACAAAGGCGTCGAGCGGCTCCATCTTGAGGTCGCGCTGGAGTGTGGCGTTCCTCACGTAGCGGCCGGCCTTGGTGACGGTGCGCAGAATCAGGTTTTGTTGGGCGCGGAGGCGCTTTTTCTGACTCTCCGCGACGAGCGCGTACCAGGCAGGCGCCGCATACGTGAGGATTGGGCGGATGTAGCATTTATAAATGTTCACCTTTGTTCGTAGTGGAAGGCGGCTAGTGAGGACGGATTGGAGTCTTGCGCGAGCGGTCTTGGTGCGCGCTATCACGCCGTCCACGTGCGCGCGCATGGTCATTTTGCGGTCTATGGTGACGCCGAGATATTTCGCCGACTTCATCCATGGAATCTGCTCTCCAGCGATGTTGAGTGACGGCGGGGGCTTCTTGGTCAGGCGACCGACCATAATTGCCTGGGTTTTTTTGACATTAAGGGCCATACGCCACTTACCCAGCCAGTCGGGGAGGGCATCGAGCGTAGGCTGGAGCTTCTTTACTGCGTGGGCGGCGTTGACCGATGAGGTGATGTAGGCTGTGTCATCGGCGTACAGCGCCAGACTCGCCTGGCCTACGACCGGGATGTCATCGGTGTAGGCCTGGTATAGTACGGGCGAAAGGCAGCTGCCCTGTGGTACGCCGGCTTTGACGGGGCGCGGGGATGAGAGGTGGCCCTCAATCACCACCTGCACGCTGCGGTCGCGGAGGAATGAAGCGATGATGCGGACGAGTCGGAGCGGGGCGTTCGACCGGAGAAGCTTGTATAGCAGGCCCTCATGCCATACTCGGTCGAACGCTTTTTCCATGTCCAGCATTACCACCGCGCTGTACTCCCGTTTGTTGGCGCAGGTGGCGAGCTGGTGCAGCACTCTGGTGAGCTGGAGCGTGGTGGAGTGTTCGGGCCGAAACCCGAACTGCTCTGGACGAGGTCTTACGTGTTGGGTGAGATGCGGCAGCAGCAGTCTCTCGAACACTTTCGATAGACAGGACAGCAGAGTTATAGGGCGGTGGCTGTCAGGGCGGGCGGGATTTTTCCCCGGTTTGGGGATCATCACCACTTTGCCTTTTTTCCACTCGGCGGGGTAATGGCCGGTGCGTGCGATGCCGTTGCACAGCCGCGTTACGGCTGCGATGGTGTTGCGAGGCAGGCGGCGGAGTGCGGCGTTAGGTATGGAGTCGAGCCCCGGAGCTTTCCGGGGCTTTACCCGGGCCAGCTCACGGCGCACCTGATGCGGTGAAAAGATGATGGGGTCATCGGTGGAGGCGGGCTCGGCGGCCAGACAACTAATCACGTGCGACTTCGCAGCCGCGTTGTGCTCGTTGTCGGCCACCGGGTTGGGTGTGAATTGCCACTCCAAGTGTGTGGCGAGGAGCTCCGCTCGGTCCTCAGCCTTGTATCTGGGTTGCCCGGCGTCATCTAACAGAGGGCGCTGCGTCGGTGGGGCCTGGGAGAGTTGCTTACAGAGGCGGTGAACAGAGGGCATGTCATCGCCCACTGCAGCTATGTGTCGCTCCCAGGTGCTCGCAGCGTGGTCATCCAGGGCCTTCTTGACCTTTGTGATAAGGTCATTCAGGCGGGCCTTGGTGGTGGGGCAGCGTGTCTGCTGCCACAGGCGCTGTGTGCGGCGCTTATCGGCGATAAGATCGCTCACCCAGCGGGGGAGGGCAGATTGCCGCTCGGTGCCGGGGAGCGTGTGCGTGGCTGTGGTTAGCGCCGCACGAATCGCCGCGGTGAGCTCGGCTGCTGTAGCTTCGACGTCAGCCGCGTTGTTGATAGGACGTGTGGTAGTCGTGCTCTCGAGCTCGCTCACGAACGCCTCCCAATTCACGCGTGACCGCGGGGTGGGGGGGGCGACACGTGAGGGTAGGTCGCCGAAAGTACAAACTACTGGTCGGTGGTCGGAGGGTAGGTCCGGAAAAACCTGCTGGGTGATAGTGGTGGGGATGGCACGGTGCACCACTATGTCCAAAACTTCGCCGTTTCCGTCGGCGTCGTAACGAGTGGGCTCGTCCGGGGCTTCGACTGTGTATCCATGATGCACGGAGTCTTGGTGGAGCGCAGTACCCGCCTGGTTAAAGGTGGTAGAATTCCAGTACGGGTTCTTGGAGTTGAGGTCACCCGCTATGATAGTTGGTAGCGGGCGGAGTAAGCTTCTTACCTCGGCGACATTCAACGGGGTGTTTGGCGGCTTGTATGTGGCGTACATACGTATGTCTGTATCGCCCAGACGTAGGTCGATGCCTAGCGCGTAGAAGGTGGTAGCGGCGCTAGGCGGTGCAGGTTGGTGGAGTATGCGGCGATGGACCAATACAAGTAGGCCGCGATAGGGCTGCCCGCTGGTGGGCGAGATTTCATCCTTGCGGTACGCGGTGTAGTTCGGTACACGGAAGGCGGCGCTGGGCTGGAGACGCGTTTCGCTCACTAGGGCCACGTCGATGTCGTGCTCACGTAGAAATTGTGTGAGCATGCGACGCTTCCCCGTGAGCGTTTGCGCGTTCCAGTGGACTACCTTTAATGGCCGGAATGTTGGGCCAGTATGGTCGTGCAGCAGGTTTGGAGTTGGTCCGCTAGGGTTTGTGCCATCCTAGCGAACCATTGCTGTAGCTCCGGCGGTAGTTGTGCGGCCGGAGGTGCGGGTGGTTGTGCCGCGGTTGCGGCCGTAGGTGGCGCTGGAATCGCGCCGTCGGGTTGCGGAGGGGCGGGGCGGGTGCCTCGCTTTTTCTTTTTCTTTTGGCGGAGGGTGGGCGCAGGTGCCGCGCCACGGGTGGTCGGCGGGTTCGCCGGGGCCATGAGAGTGGCGGGTGCCGTCTCGCTCACCTGGGTGTCAGGCACGGATGCCCGGGTGATTGGGCCGGTTTTGGCCAGTGGACCGGCCTTTTTGTTACGGCCTTCGCGCTTGTGGGCCGGGCAGCTGGTGTAATTGGCCGGGTGTGGGCCACCGCAGTTCACGCAGGTGGCTGGGTCAGTTACTGGTCGAGGGCAGTCAGTGGCGGTGTGTGGGCCGCCGCAACGCACGCAGGCAAGCGCGCGGTGGCAGCCCTTGGATGAGTGGCGGAAGCCCTGGCAGCGATGGCACTGCGCAGGGCCTTTCCTGCCACGCCAGGCCTCAATGAGGACGCCCGGGAGGCTCATTAGTTCGTTTACCTCGAAGATGGTAGAGGTAGAGGCTGCGTCTGGAGGTTTGATGGCGGCAAAGAAGATACAGCCGGGGCGGCCGGCGCGCGCACGAATCTGCTTTGTGTGCTCCACCACAAAGCCGAGCTCGCCGAGCGCCGTCTTGATGTCGTCGGGCTGGGTGTTGTAAGGGAGGCCGCGGATTGCGACCTTCAGGCTGCGTTCCTCGGGTAGCGCGTACGAGTACCAGCTCAGGCTCTCCTTCCTCTCTAAGTCGGAGAGGTAGGCTTGCACAAGCCGGTACTCGTTCCCGTCCGCCGGTGAAAAGCGCACGCCCTGACCAAAGGGCCGCGCGTTGGGTGGATGGCCGAGCGATGCATGCAGGGCCTTGAGATGTGTGGGCCAGTTAGGCAGACTTTCCACAATAAGTGGAGGGTACCTCTGCTCTTTCGGTGCTGCACTGTGGGTAGTTTTGGATTTCTCGGAGGTGGTGGGGATGGCTGCTAGTGCTGTCCCGGTGGTGGGGGCAGTCGGCTGGGTATGTCGCGCTGAGGCATCTACGGCCGATTGGGCGGATGCGGCCTGCGCAAAAGTGCGCGGCGAAGGCGTGGGCGGCGTCGGTGTTACCTTTGCCGGGTCTGGTAGGACTCGGCGCGGGCGCTGCTCCCGTTGTGGTTGTGGCGCAGGGGTTTGCAACTGCGCCGGTGAGGGCGTGGGTTGCGTGTGCCCTGCTGCGGGCGTCAGTGATGGGGGCGGCGATGGTCTGTCGCCCGCGCTCAGCGATCGGTGGATGCGCGGGTCGCGAGCGTTCGGGACGTACGGCGTCGCACATAGTCGCTTTCCCTCGGGTAGAGGGGTGGCGGGGGGGCGGCTTTTCTTCCTCTTCGCTCTCGGAGGCTCGAGTATTAGAGGGAGGTCCTCCATGGCCCTCAGTGCCTCTAATGCGAGCTCGTCCGATGGGGTTAGAGCCGGGGTGTCACCCAGCTCGAACTCCGCGAGCCTTACGTAGGCCGCCAGCCAACGGATCATGCGGTCCGACAGGTAGCCGGACTCGGCGAGCCTAGCCACCATCACCGAGTCAGATTCAAATCTGACTCTTGGGGATGGAGAATTGGCTGCCTGCATCACCTTGTTGGCTGTCGACCCAGTGCCTGGCGGAGTTGGAGCGGTCGGGGTCTTCCCAGCTGCTACGCTACTTACTGCAGCGGTCGGCGTTGCGGCAATTGTGGGCGGCTGTACTGGCCGTTGAGGTGTGTGTCGGGGCGCAACACTGGGCGGCGATGACTCAGCCTGCACACCAGTGCTGCGGTCTCGAACGGGTGAGGGCATGCTCAAGGGGGGGTCTTACCACGCGCAGTCCTCCTGAGCACTGAGTGCCCTGCGGCGAGTTGGGGGGCGGATTACGATCCCCGCTAGCCCTGAAAAGGGCTGTATGGCCGATCTCCAACCAGCTATTGCAATAATAGCGGCGGAGATCGTATGTGGTTGTGGAACAACTTGGGTAGGACTCGTGCGCAGTGTGGTTAGCTCTGCAGTCCGAATGCGTGCCGCAGCGAGTTGGCGCCGCTTTATATATACTTTTGCCCCGCCCACTACTAGCGCTATCGCGCGTAGGACAATTGCGCGCGTTCTCTAATCGAATTCTGTTTGGGCGAGGCAATTTTCTACATGAAACGAACCAAACTGCTAAACTTTATTTATCAAACTTATTTACAAACAATATACAAACAATAATAAAACGATACACAAACGAGAACTTAAAACTATAACGAAGTACAAAACGAAATGCGAAATAATACGAACGAAATACGAAACGAATACAAACAAATAAGTACCTAAGCCTACCTAATTATCAAAGGTAATAAAAGAACAAAAAATAAAGCATTTATTTACAACAACATTATCTTATCTATAACTATCTATTTACAATCTGTCGTTTTGTCCCGCACATATCTCCCGCCGTACGGACGCCGCGGTGTCCGTAGTAGTCTCCGGTGCGGGCACGTCAGTCGGAGGTAGCACGACGATCTTCTTGGTCGGTCGCCGGAGCACGCCGTTGCGCGTTCGCACGTCCACCACGCGCGTTGTGCCGTCGGGGCCCGGGTGTAAGGCGGTTACGATGCCCCGGGGCCATATGTTGCGGGGTAGGTTGCCGTCGGCGATGAGCACGATGTCGCCGATAGCGAGCGGCTTCCCGCTTCCATGGGGCTCCCGCCGGTGTTGCAGCTCAGGCAGGTATTCGCGCACCCAGCGCGCCCAGAAGTGGTCAGCGAGGCGCTGCGCGCGGCGCCAGTCGGCTTTGCTGCTCAGGTCGGTGTCGGTGAACGTGCCAGATGGTGGCGTGCGCGCTGAGCCCCCGATGAGGAAGTGGTTCGGTGTCAGCGCCTCCTCGTCAGCCGGGTCCACGGAGACGTGAGTGAGCGGACGGCTGTTCACGATGTATTCAGCTTCAGCCAGGAGGGTGTGGAGACATTCTTCATGAGGGTGCCGCTCGTGCAGCACGCGTTGCAGGACGGTTTTGACGGATTTGACGAGACGTTCCCAGCATCCGCCCATGAACGGGCTAGACGGGCAGATGAAGCGCCATCGTATGGCGCGCTTCGATGATTCTTCTTGAAGCGCCTCCCGGAGCTCCTTGTCGGCACCGTGCATGTTGGTGCCGTTGTCCGAGTAGATTTCGGCGGGGCAGCCGCGCCGCGCGATGAAGCGGCGCAGCGCCATCACCGCGGAGTCGCTGCTCAGGCTGGCTGCGATTTCTAGGTGTAGCGCCCTCGTCGTCAGGCACGTGAAGAGGGCCACGTAGCGCTTCTCGTGGCGGCGCCCGACGGTGACAGTTAGAGGCCCGAAATAGTCGAGGCCGACGAAGGTGAATGCCCTTTGGTGGTGTCCCAATCGATTGTACGGATGATCGCCGGTAGGGGGCGCGGCGGGTCGCGCTCTTCGGATCCGGCAGGGCAGGCAGCTGTTGACGATTTGCTTGACGGTCGGTCGGAGGCGCAGCACCCAATGTTGTTGACGAACTTCGTTTACCACCGCCTCGGTGCTGCTGTGGGCTAGTTGACGATGAACCCACGCGATGTACAGCTTGGTGAACGGGTGATCGCCGTCGATGACGTTCGGCTCCTTTTGTGATGTCGGGACGTCGGCGCCGGCGGCGATTCTTGATTTCAGGCGGAGTGCTTGCGCGTCGTCGATGTACACGGCCAGCGGTTTCAGTCGGCTGTCGGCCGGCAGCGGTCGGTTGGCGCGCAGTGCTGCGATTTCGGCCGGGAACGATTGTTGTTGTAAATTGCGTATCCACAGCTGTTCGGCTCGTCGCGTGTAATCTGCGTCCAGTTCGATGAAGGTGGGCGTGGCACCGGGCGTGCGACACGGAGCGGTGGGCGTGGCTATCTTCTTACTGCTTGTAGTCGCTAGATGGCGCCATTGCGGATCTTTTTCAGGCCGATGTTTCGTTCGCTTGTAGTTGACTTGGTGTTTCGCTGTCTTGACGAGGTCGATGAACTGTAGTACGCGCGCCGTTGTTCGTATGAGGCGCAGCCACGATGATAAACGTTCTATCTTCGGTAATGCTTCGAATAACGAGTTGTTTGCGATCGATGTGACGATAGCGTGCACCTTTTCTTCGCCGGTGTTTGTTTCGATTTTGCTCGCTTTTTCTTGTGGCCACGCGTCCTCTTCTTGATATAGGAAGGCGGGGCCGATGAACCATCGATGCGTAGCGGCGAAGTTGGGTGGGACGTTGCGGGTGGCGTCGTCGGCGACGTTCTGTTGGCTCGGTACCCAGTGCCATTGAGTAACTGTCGTTTCTTCTTCGATTTCAGCCACTCGGTGGGCGACGTAGGGTTTGAAGGCGCGCGGTCCCGCGCGCAGCCAGGCGAGTACGGTCTTTGAATCGCTCCAGTAGTATTTGCGGCTCGGTGTGACTTGATATTCTTCGATGATTGTTCTGCCCAGGCGGCTTCCCAGCACCGCGGATTGCAGCTCCAATCTTGGTATTGAGGTGACTTTGAGCGGGGCCACCTTGGCTTTAGCTGCCGCCAGCGACACGTGGATGCTTCCATCAAGGGATACGACGCGCCAGTAGGCAGCTGCGGCGTACGATGATTCGCTGGCGTCGACGAAAACGTGCAGCTGTCGGTCCACGGCGTCGGTCAGGTGTGGGTGGCAACGGGGAAGGTTCACCTCTTCAAGCTTCTTCAGGTCGATGATCCATTGATGCCAGCGTTCTTGGAGTGATTCGTGCAGCGGTTCATCCCAGTCAGTGCCCGTCCGCCAGGTATCTTGCAGCAGTCGCTTCGCTTGTATAGTGATGGGCGAGGCGAATCCCAGCGGGTCGAACAACGACATCACTGTCGTCAGGGCTTCTCGCTTGGTCGGAGTTCGTTGGCCGTCGATGATGTCGGGTGACGTGCGCGCGAAGTTGAGATTGAAGCCAAGCGTGTCGGTCTCGGGCCGCCACGTGAGGCCGAGTACCTTTTCTTCTTTGACATCGGCGAGTGTGACGTCACTGCGTGTCGGTTGCGGCCGTTGCTCGGTAGAGGTCGCTTCGATGATTTCCGCTCGGTTCGATGCCCATTTGCATAGGTTGAAATTGGCTTCTCGGTGGATGCGTTGCACGTCGGTAGCGGTCTGGACGGCTTCTTCTACGGTGGGGAAACTCTGGAGGTAGTCGTCCATGTAGTGATGTTTCACGATTGCTTCGGCTGCTTCGGGGTATTTTTCACGATGTTTCTCGGCGTTGTGGTTTTTGACGAATAACGCGATGCACGGTGAACAGGCGGCGCCGAAGATGACTGACTTCATGCGATATTCTTGCGGGGGTCCCTCCCGCCGGTGATTGCGCCACAGGAAGCGAAGCGCGTCGCGGTCTTCAGTTTTGATGCCGATGCGCAGGAACATTTCTTCTATGTCGGCGGCCACCGCCACTGGATGCTGTCTGAATCGCATGAGCACCCCTGGTAGCGACTGTAGCAGGTCGGGGCCGCTTAGCAGGTGGTCATTGAGCGATGTGCCGGCGTAGCGGGCTGCGGCGTCGAAAACCACACGAACTTTTTCTGGCTTCGCTGGATGTAGCACGGCGAAATGAGGCAGGTACCATGTTCGGCCGGGCGTCGATTGCTTCGGTGCTTCCTCGGCGTAACCTTTTTCTATAAGCGCTTCGATATTTTTCTCGTATTTTTCTTGAAGTTGCGGTTCGCGATCGATTTCCTTCTCTGTGGCGATCATTCGTTTCAGTGCGCATTCGTAGTTGTTCGGCAGCGCTACGTCATTCTTCCACAGGAGCGATGTTTCGTAGCCCCCCTCCCCCCTCTCGACGGTGTTTTTCTCCAGCTGATGTAGCGCGAGCTCATCGGGATCGGCTCGTGTCTTCCTTGGCTGGATGCAGAGTGATTCGAGAGAGAAGAAGTGCTTCATCTGGTCATCTATGCTGTCGACTGCTGGCTGGTCGATCACGTGGGCGACGTAGTGTACTTGTCGACCGAGGCTTCGTGTCGTAGCTCCATGCAGCACCCAGCCCAGCGGCGTGAGAGAGGCCGCCGGCTGATTTTCATTGCCGCGTCGAAATTCCTCGGCGATTAGTAGTTGCCAGTTGTCTTGACCGATGAGTAGAGAGGGCTTCGCTTCTTCATAAGAAATGCATCTTTCGAGGTCCCGGAGGTGCGCGGCATTGATGACGTCAGTCTTCGAAATAGTTTGCGATGAAAGGTGCAAACGATCTATCGTTCTCGCTCGCACGTCGAAAGTCTTGCTGTTGTGGCCACGTAGCTGTAGTGTGACACGACGCGACGATATATCTTTCTCTTTCCCGGATACTGTTTCTATGGAGAGCGGGTCGGCGGGTCCGTCGGCGCCTATCTTCGATGCGATGTGAGCGTCGACCAATGTCACGGTGGACCCGTCGTCGAGGAGAGCGTGCGTGTCTATGTGGCCCGTAGCGCCGGAGATTCGAACTGGAACGATCTTCAGGTACGTGCTTGAGATGTGTTTCGTTGTGTGCGCGACTGTTTCTGTCTCGCTCTTTTCTTCGGTGTTCGGAGCTTGTTTCGGTTCGTAGTGCAGCATGCGATGATGTGTCTTGATGCATCCGTTTTCATTGCAGCTCTTCGTTTTGCAGCGATGTGAAAATGATTTGTGTCCCAGGCAGCGAAAGCAGAGCCTCTTTTCTTTAGCTAGCTCCCATCTTCCGTTGCTGTCGGCATTCTTGAACACGTTGCACTCGTAGGCGGGATGCGACGATTGTTCGCACATAGTGCATGCGGCTGGCTTCTTATTTTCAAACGATTTCTTCTCGATGGTGGCATTAGCTCGGTGGATCGGACGCTGGCGCGGTGGTGGTGGTGTATCTTCAGACAGGATGTTCTCAGGCGGTGCGAATTCTCGGCAGCTTTCGGCTTCTTCGATGATGAAATTCTTGAACATGTCGAGATTTGCTTTCTTGTCCGTCTTCTTGCGGTAATCGTACCACCGGTACCGCAGCGCCGGCGTTAGCTTTTCCACGAGGCCCTTGAGTATCTTCGGATGATGGCAGTAATTCTCTTCCCCCAGAGCGTAGAGTACCGCAACGGTGTTCTGAATTTTGTTCGCAAACGCGCATACGTCTTTTGCTGCGTCGGTGGGCCGCTGAATGTTTTCTAACTTCTCGTACTCCAGCTGCGCGATGGTGTGCGGTCGTCCGAAGCGGTTCTCCAGCGCGCGCATGATTTCTTCTGGTTTGGCGGCCACGATGAGGAGGCTGTTGACTTCTTCCTTGGCGCGTCCCTTCAGCGCCCGTCGCAGTCTGGCTGTGTTCTCCCTTGCGCTGCCATGCGGTGAGAGGTCTTCGTATGCCATTTTGAAATTGAGCCATTCCGTGTGCGCCCCGTTGAATGTCGGCAGGTCTGCGCTCGGTAGCTGTCGTATCACCGGGGCAGGTGCGGTTCTTGGGGTTAGGGCTTGAGCGGCGGCCAGCAGTGCAGCGGTTAGCTCCGATACTTCGATTTTTTCGGATTTTGTCTTCTTTACTGGAGGCGTAGGTATTGGAGCCGATGTCGGAATCTTCTGAACTTCATCTTCTATACGCGGAGAATTCTTCACGGCGAGTGGTTCGACGGCGTCCATCCACTTTTCGACGCGGGCCCGTGAAGTCTCGACGGCGACGGTGTCTTGTTCGATATCTGACATTTCGGAATCTTCGGTCTCCTCGGCTTGGATTTTTTCTAACCGCGCCTCCGCCAATTCCAGCTTCCTTTTCGCTATATCTTCCTTTGCTTCCGCGATACGCTGCGCACGTAGAGTTTTCGATGTGGAGGCGCGCGACGTTTTCTTCGATTTTTGCTGCTCGATAGGCGGCATAGCCGGTGACTCGGGGGGGTCTTCATGAACGATTGGCCTGGCCGGCCCTTGCTCCCCCGAGGTGCTTGCTGCTTTCTGCTTCTCCGCTTCCTTTCTTGTTAGAACCATTTTCTTCTTTTATCCGGCTCGAAGGACCAGCATGTACCGGACCACCACCGTAATGACGAATGACGAATGACGATTGGTGGTATGGCCCGTTTGTGTACGTAGCAACGAAACGATGAGGGTTCCAGATAAGCGAATGGTCCAAGAAATAAAACTCTTCTTAGTTGTTAAGTCGGAGACGGCTGCGTATCGAATGCGTGCCGCAGCGAGTTGGCGCCGCTTTATATATACTTTTGCCCCGCCCACTACTAGCGCTATCGCGCGTAGGACAATTGCGCGCGTTCTCTAATCGAATTCTGTTTGGGCGAGGCAATTTTCTACATGAAACGAACCAAACTGCTAAACTTTATTTATCAAACTTATTTACAAACAATATACAAACAATAATAAAACGATACACAAACGAGAACTTAAAACTATAACGAAGTACAAAACGAAATGCGAAATAATACGAACGAAATACGAAACGAATACAAACAAATAAGTACCTAAGCCTACCTAATTATCAAAGGTAATAAAAGAACAAAAAATAAAGCATTTATTTACAACAACATTATCTTATCTATAACTATCTATTTACAATCTGTCGTTTTGTCCCGCACAAAATGTTCTATGGGCGATAACTGGGTTTAAACCCAGAAGTCGAGTCAAAATCGGGTCCTTTGCTCATCTCTATATGTTGCATTACAAAGTTATCTAAAAAGGAACTAGGTATGTTGCCAGTTAAAGCCATACATTGCCTAGCTACATTTTTAGGGACTAGCTAAAAGCCTTGAATACTAAGGTAGGTCGTCACGAATAACGAAAATATCGCAAAAGATAAACAGATCCAAATCATTATATTCGTATTCCAATGTCAGGCCAGGCGCACCTCGCGTTTTAGATATGAAGCTACAAGCAGCCGGACCGATATCATACCTCAGAAAAGATAAGAGCTACGCGATAGAAAGAGAAGCAACTATAGGTAAATATAATCGTAGGGAAGGGAGTGCTGGGCGACCTGAATTGTACTTTATTGTGTCAGAGCAAGAGGCAGTATTTATTTAAATGATTTTGAGGAATGTGTCTTCTGTACTTGTGCTATTATGTATTCTGTGCCAATGTGTTAATTTGTTCTAATAACTTTGACAGGTATTACTAGAAATGGAGTTGAAAGACGTGTTGAACAAATCCAACCAGCCGCAGCTGCGCCTCGCGCGCTCCGTGGACGTGAGCTACACCGAGGACCAGATGCTCTCGGCGCTGGACAGCCTCAATGCCGACGCGCGCTTCGAACAAGGTAAATTTTGAACTTCAGCCATTTTGTATGTCCCCCCTGCTGGGGCATAGGTACGGTGGCCAACTGGCCTATATTACGGGACGTCCCGTTTTTCAGCTATCATTTTGGCCATAAATTTTATTTATACTGTCTGTCATATATTTTCCTTAAATCCTGTAATTTTAGATCACTTGTACTGTAAAATTAGCACACAGGGTTGGTCACCCTAGGCACAGGCCTACCTTATGGGTGGATAAGGAGAATGGGCCATAACCCACCACGCAGGCCCAATGCGGATTGATGGGTGTTAACGACCGCAAATGCAGCGGTGACGGCTTAACGTTGCCTTCCGGAGCACGAAGAAACTCGAGATTATAAATTTTTGGTCACCCATCCCATTACCGATCCTTGCAAAAGTTGCTTAACCTCCGCAATCGCAGGGCCAAGCGCTAAACCACTGCGCTATCGAGCTTCTTTTGAACTTTAACTATTAGGAATCAGGTCCAGTTTCATTTACCAATTTAAAATCAAATTACCGAGTTTATGCTACACTGACGAAGTTTTATATCTATTATTTAGGCCAACTTATGCGTTCATTGCTGACGATACGTGTAGTTTTTGCAGACAATATTTTTTTAAATAAAGACTTCAGTCATTTTAAACAGATAATCTTTCGTATTAGAATCTGAGATAACTTACAATTTATTAACTGATACATTATGTTAGTTTAAAGAATTAGTGAAGTTATCGAAAGACCAAAAAGATAAATCCATTATTTACAAAACGTTTCCTTATTATCAAATTTTTCATTCCGATGCAAGTTCGTCATCATAAAACATGCGTTTGTTCCTTAGACAACCAGCTGTTAGACGAAGATTCCTTTTTAAAAGCCCTAAAAGAAGACCAAGGTCGCGCAACCAACATGTCACTGTATGACGAGATACGGCTAAGTTTTAGCACGAACATGTCCCGACAAACCATCGACCCGCCGCGACAAACCGCCGACACGCCGCGACAAACCGCCGACACGCCGCGACAAACCGCCGACACGCCGCGACAAACCGCCGACACGCCGCGACAAACCGCCGACACGCCGCGACACACCGCCGACACATCCCGACAAGGCAGGTTTCAGTACCTAGACAAGTCATTCAATATCTTCGGCAAGCTAATCGACGAAAGCGATTGTGAACTTTACGCCACTATAAATAACTTAGATATTTGTACAACTGCAGCAACACAAACTGAGTATGTAATCGAAAACCAACCATATGACACTCGGAATAAGGAATACATTTCAACCGGAACACAAAGTGATGAAACCGAGTGCATTTGTAGACATGTTGAATCACAAACAGAAGATTTGAGTAATAATAATATTGTGGACACTTGTTTAGATTGTTTGAAATGTTTTGAATGTGAAAAGTTTAAAAAATATATAGAACAGTTGGAACTGAATGTTGAGCGATCACAAAAAGTTGCCAAAGATGCAGAAATGGATCTTTCAATATATGAGAATAATTTGGTTATACTTCAGAAGATGGTGAAAGATGGTAATGAGAGAAACAGCTTGTTGCAAGCCGCCGTAGACAGCTTGCAGTCAAAGATCATTTTGCTGGAAACGGCTTGCGCTAAACAGGGAGATGTAATAGACAGCTTGAACTGTGAAGTGTGTAGTGTGCAGATGCAGACACAAACTGAGAGTGGTAATTTGGTTTGCAATATTTGAGTAGTTTTGTAGTGAAGTAGATATGTTATGTGTAGTTTATTTTCTACTATGACAGATAAGTGGTACTCAAATATGGAAATATGAATATGGTTAGGCTGGATTAATTATTTGTGGTCTCATATCAAGGGTTTATATTGTGTTTGTCCTCTATTTAAAAATGTGTACAGTTGGTCGTATCTTACAAGCTTCCATTTACTTTGTATTTGGAAGTAACAGTACTTAGGAATAAATTAGAGTCAAGTAGAAGTGTGGTCAACTGTATATTTATGTTGGTGAGGGTCATAATTGGAGTTTGTTTGTTTTGTTTTTAATCATAATGTGTTGTTACCTTAATGTTCAGGGTGTACTTATAAAAATGTTTTATTAAAAAGTTGATATGCTATTGGTTGGTCAGTGATTAAACAACCGTTTTCATTGTCATTTAATATTTATAAATCTTATGGAAAATATAAATAGGTTTTTATACTAGTTCTCATGTGTGTAGATTGATATTTGTATGTAGTTTTGTAAAGTGTAATTCGACAAAAGGCGGTTCTCACACTGTTGCATAATGCTGCGAAAACACGGATTTTAAAGTCGTTCCTACCTAAAGTACCATGTTTGTTTACAAAACGCAGTACTACACACTGACGCCTTGTCCCTCTCGGCACTGTATCATGAAAAGCTATACAGCCATAGACATAGAAAAATTTTCGCTGCGGTATACAGCGGTTTTGTCTACGTCGTAATGTCAAAAGTGACATTTCGATGTAGAAAAACGGTTTGTTGTCACAAGTGACATTTGACTTGATTTGACAAGATAAAAAATTGTCGGGTTTTTTATGCTACGCCTGCTGAATTAGCTCGCCGCTGCAGTGTGCGGGGTAGTTTGAGAACCGCCTAAGCACGCGCTCTGGGTGGCGGCGAAAGCTCTTAAGCGGATCGCGGAGCCATAGTAGAACCAAATAAGTAAGTCATCTTACTCATTATACGCACGAACGCGGTTTGTATGTGAGCGCGCCCGTACGTATGCGTCGTCGCACGCACACACTGACAAAATTTAAAGGTGATAAAGGTGCAACAGTCGTGGCTGCACCGTACGTAATCCCGCCCGCGCTCACGCACGCTTCACGCCGCTGTACTGCCGCTCGTAATAATTTGAACGTTTACCTACTTACAGTACATATCATGCTTTCCAAAGATATTATTGCAAAAAAGATTTGTAAGAATGAGGATATATTTTACATTAACTTTAAATAATAAGGCATTTCGTACTTGTCGAAACAGATGAAATTTTATTTATGTCAATTGTTTAATTTCGTTAAAAAATCACAAATTCCTACATGAAAAGGTACTTTTAATGCCTATTATTTAAGGTTATGGAAAGTATTCAATTTCAGAATTTAAAGATTATTATTTTGAGAAGTGTAGGTAAATAAAAAAGAAAAAAACAGTTAATAGTGTAAAAAATATTTTTTAATAATATGAAATTAAAACACTTTTTAACGGATACTAGCGCGGTTTTATTGAATGTACTTTGGTATTTAGTTGGTATTTGGTTTGATTTTTTTTTATTTTTTTTATTTTTATAATATTTTTTTTATTATAATAAATACATTATTTAGTAAAGCCACATTTTAATTAATCCTATTTCGACCGTAAGTTTTCAAATCACATAACATGACGTACGCAATAAAAAATTCTAGTCAATTCCTGAAAACAGTTAGGTTAATGTAAACTGTAATTTGACAGATAGATGTGATACCTACATTGCTACTTTTCTTTAGTAAGTTTTTATTGGTGTCAAAACGAAAGTGCCAATGTATCACCTACATCAAATTACAATTAACATTAACTTCATTATTTTAGTCGATAGACGCGCTGGTCTACCTACAAAAAAATATTTAAAAAAAACTTTGTATCATAGATCCCTGATGCTAACCCTACAAGGAAAAAATATTTTGTATAGAGATTGACTATGCATTTTTTGACGACCGAATAAACTAGCGATGTGACAGCCCTTCGTGTTTAAGCTGTATCGCTCGCTCAAGGCTCGAGTTGGCCTACTTATTTGGTTCTACTATGGCGGAGCGGAGGAACTTGCGGATGATTGTTTGATTGTTGTTAGTGCTCGCACGCTAGAGGCGCCGCCATGCCAGTGCGCCGCGCCCACACCGGACGCGTTATATACATCAACCTTTTGTTTCGTCCGCGGGGGATTTTGCATGTACGATGCGCCGCCACTCAGGACGCACACTAACGCCTTTAGCACACCTCCGCCGTGAAACAATACCAGCGACACTGACGCCATGACTTGTCCGTTGTAAGCGAAACAGCCTGTTGTAACGCATAGATACTATGATGCTGTTTCTTTCTCCTCGGGATTTGACTCCCAATCACATCCACGTAGCGGTTTTTCCGTCATTATTTTCGCGGTGGAGCGGAGGTGTGCCTATGGCCCGAGCTGATCGGCGAAATCGCGCGTGAAAGAGAGCATCATCAACATCATAGTTAAATATATGCGTTAGAACGGCTGTTTCGATTGTCGTACAACGGACAAGTCATAGCGGAATTATTGCGGTTCGCTGGTATTGTTTCGCGGCGGAGGTGTGCTCCCGGCCTATGGAGCAGTAATAAAATGAGATGTATGTAGAGTATTTAGTTGGTAGCACAGTAGTATGTGTGACTGAATATAACGGGAAGTAAAATAGCAGTCCTTTTGCAGATGTGATCTCCGTGTCCACTCAGGTGGAGGTGCCGTGCGCGGACTGCATCAATCGGAAGATCGCTGCTCCGAGCCGCGGGCTACGATCGTATTTTTGGTGGGTATTTTTGTATGTTTTCCTATACCTATTTTACAGTGGCGAAGGGTCCATACAAACTGATTCCCATCGGCTTACTTTTTAGAAATCCCACCTCACTGATCCACTATGCAGATCACAACATTTTTGTAGAATGGCTTACCTTTGCCATAATTTTACCCCTCGCCACTGCTATTTTATAATCAAACGTATATGACAGTCGATTTCCGCGATCACAACTTAATTCCGCCATCTCCCTTCTTCCAACTAGACATACGAATGTGCGCCACCGTTTTTTGGTGGATCTCCTAAAGACTAATCGTTTTGCTTCTAATTTCATCATCCGTACCGCTAGAGAGTGGAACTCCTTGCCCGAGTCTGTGTTTGCCGATATGTACTATTGGCTCCGTGCACGCTTTTAGCGCCATCTAGCGTGTTGCAACTTTGTTGGCTCTGACCTGACCGTTTTGACGTTTTTATATGTAATGGCGGCATTGTGACAAAATGTTAAAAAATACAATACATTTTGTATTATTAATGTAAATTTCAAAATTACTATGATTTGGGTGGACAAAGTGTTGTGAAATCATTTTTGGTCATTTAAATTAAATATGGCAAGCAAGATCTATTCGAAATAAGTGTTTTATTTTGGTTATATCAGGGTTTGTTTACTTCTTTTTTAGTTGTAGATTTTGTAAAACAAGAGGATAAAGCTACTTTAATAATTTTACTAAGTGATAATAAACATATATAATTATTCCTGTATCGCTAGTAATAAATTAAATAAAATTTTCAAGCAGATTACAGAGCCTTCTTTATTTCTACTTTTTGCCACCATGAGCGCTGAGATCGATTATTATACCTTCGCACCCTCCCAATAGGCAACAGCGTCGCTTAACCACTGCTAAGGTTAAAATCGCTTGCACGCCGCGCCCGCTGTCACATACGTTTAGTTCGTGCAGGGGCGATACGCGCGCACACGAATTTTGTTGAAAACTGGTTAAGCGACGCTGTTGCCCATAGCACAATCTTTCAGTAAGCTAGTTTCACCGTAGATAGCATCACCGTCTACCATCAGGCGTGTTAGCGGGCAAGCTTTTGCCTATCTCTCATTAAAAAATATTTTGGCTAGTTTGATGGTGAACTGTAGACTCTTATTGTCTACAGTTCACCATCAAATTAGCCAAAATATTTATTACTGCCACACCTCGAAGAGGATTAAAAAAACGTTAGAATCAAAATCGACATAAAAATATTAATGATAATGACTAGTCATAAGTTACGAAATAAATTGTGTAAGTTCCTATTACCGTTATGTTAGAGTTATGGTAAGTATGATGAAGTTATTTGGTAATGTAGGTTTGACATCAGTATCCCTAGTACGAACATTTATTGAGAAAAAAACGCGCGTAAGAGTATTCGATGAAGTAGATGTCTATGAAAAGTTTCATTACGATTTTCAGCGGTAGATGGCTTTGTGTAAAGTTTTCATACAAAATTATGTTGTTTTTCAAAGTTCGATTTATCTCAATCTTTATCAGAATTGGTTTAGTGGTTTCTGAAAAAAACCATAATAATCGAATAGGCAGAGTAATTTTTGGACCGAGTGAGCTCGAAGCGTCTTTGCTTTAGTTTGGGCAAAAGTGCGTCGCATTTTTCAACCGATTCTCGTGAAATTTTGTGAGCAGTTTTAATAATTATATATATTTTTTGACGAGTCCAATTTCCTAAATTTTTTGAAAAAAATTAATCTATTTCGAAATATGTTTAAAATTAGAAGTGCTACCTAGCCTTATCTAAATCTATATTGCCTTAAAAAGATATTAAGAAAATATCTACCAAACGGCGCTCAGTATTTTGGAAAACTCGTGGCGAAATCTATTAGATAGGTACAATTTTAAACAACATACAATTTGAGCTACTTTTTAACCACACAAACGCGAGGTCTGCTCTGCAGGTCACTGAGCCACTAGGAATAGTATATACCACTATTAGATCGTCCCCAAAGTCATTATCCCACAGCGTCTCTCATTTCCACAGTATGTGATTGCAGGGAGGGTGTAAAGGTCCTGTTCCAAGTGTTCGCGGTGGTGTGCTTCCTGTGCGCGGTGTCGGCGCTGTACGGCGTCCCTCGGCGGCCGGCGGGCGCGCGCTGCCGGCCCGTGCCGTGGCGCTGGCTGCACGCGCAGGACCTGCTCGACCTGCTGCTCAGGATCGACTATGTCGCCGAAGTTCCTATGTAACGGCTCGCAGAACATAGTGCTACTAATGAACCGTGTTAGCGTGCGTCCTGAGTGACGGCGCAACGCGTCTGTGGAATGCGGTTCGGAAGAAAACGCCCTTAGTGCACGCTAGGGAACGCCTTATCACAGATTAACTAACAGAACGAGTACAGAAGCCGCCCACCGCAAAGACGTTTAAATAATTAGCGACTTTTGCCCCGACACAATAAAGTGCAATTCAGATCATAGTATTCATCTAGTAGTTGCATCTCTTTCTATCGCGTGCTCCTACCCTTTCTGACATCGCAACTTTAGGGTTGTCCTCTTTTAAGTGAACTGTGTAGCATATATATACCATAATTCATAATGTGAAAAACGTCAATTGTTTATTGGTTTTTTTGATTTTGACATCCGTACAGCACAGTAATGTCGATTCGAAATTGTTACTATTATGAAGAGACAACACCTACTTTTACTTGTGCAGTAAGATGCCACGCTTGTACGGCGGCGGGCGCAGACCGAAAACTGTTAGTTTAGCTTAGTTTTACATAACTGGCTCCCTAGCATGACCACTGAAGATATTGCGATAATATGAAATAGCGATTTATCACATTTCACTGTCAAAAGACGATAGATTTTGACAGTTCAGAATAAAATGCTATATTACATCGTTTTTAAGTGGTTATGCTAGGAGGCTGAAATAGATAATTCACTAAAACATGAGAATGAATTTCTCACTTAAAATTACTCATTACTGCTACTTGTTTCTTCCGCTGCGAATTCCACATACCATACACGATGCGCACTCAAAACGCACACTAACAGGGCTCACTGTAGACAGTGATAGTGGAACATCTGTGGCACCCTGTGTTAGTTTAATGATCCGTTTCAAAAGTTTCTCTCTTTTAAAACAGTAAAATTAAAATTGTTTTAAATCCGTAAAAAACAACGATTGCAGTGATGTATGTAAACTGCCAGCAGCTAAAGTTCGTTATTCTTGTTTTCTAATAATATGATAATTGTAAACATATTTACCATAATTTAATTAAAGATAGATGAATATAAAATGCATGCTCATTGTGGTAAAAGAAATCTCAAAAAGTAATCTTATAATTTACGATTGTTACTTATTAATTTTAGGCTAAGTTCACTTCAGATAACCTTTTAAGCCGAAGAATCGATGTAATTTCGATCTTACTGTCTAGGTGATAAAGAACTCGAATCCTTGGATGATCTTTACTTATGGCTGGCCACATTATGGCCAGAATCTCGAGCCAAATATTCCCAAGGAATGTGGCTGAACGATATGTCTATAGTCCATTTATTTAATGGATTAAGAGCTAGCCCCGGAAATAGCTATACAATTTACAGAGCGACGAAACCCCTTTTGTTAGTGTGCCATACTATCATTATTAACAGATCCGGGCACCTCGCAGATTTTCAGTGATGGGGGTGGGAGTGGTTGGGCAACAAAGGGGCTGAAAACCGATTGAAGGTATATAATTTACAGAGCTCCGGATTTGGTGTGGTATAATAGCAAGCTAATCATGTATCTAAATCGAATATAACATTGCCAGGCATTTTGGCTGGTGGGAAAGTAGTGCCAGGCGGCATCAAAGGTGCGCGAAAAAGTGGTAAAGTTTACTCCCACCCCCACCACTGAAAATCTGCGAGGTGCCCGGATCTGTTAATAATGATAGTATGGCACACTAACAAAAGGGGTTTCGTCGCTCTGTAAATTGTATAGTTATTTCCGGGGTTAGCTCTTAATCCATAAGAGATTCTTGTTTTTTTTTAATAACAAATCGACATGCTCCCTACTCTCGACGGGATCGAGTTCGCATCAGGATCGAATAAACATCAAAAATCTGTTATTTTGGTACATTGAAAACGTTTTACATAGTACTGTTTTGACGTTTACTCGATTCGAACTTGATCTCGATTGCATCGAGAGTAACCACCTTTCGATACTGAAGTTAAGAACTATTGATCTATTTAATTCACTTATATGAGTATACATAGAGTCTGGTCATCGAAAGACCAGATTGAAATGGCGGCGCCACTTTCCCTGTTAAATTAACGTTTAGAGGTTAAGTTATTGGAAATTGAACCTTAAAATAAGGCGCAAAATTAGTTCCATTTCCAACCGAGTCTTATCTTTCGTTGACCAATCTCTTTCACTTATTTTAAGCTTTTACAGAATAATGTTATTCTCCGAGATTCTCTCGACGCCATTTTCGATTTCAAAATACTATACAAAAAAAGCTCTTAAATATATGGACTGTAGCTGCAATTCAGAACATAATATTTTTTTAACACATTACAATTTAAAACGAGTTTGTTGAATATAAATTTTATTAGAAATAGTAACTCGAGCATTTATTTTAATGTTTTTATTGCATTTTTATATTATAATTTTTTAAATATTTAAGATTTTGTTTGCATAACTTTTAAACTAAATAAACATTGAAAGGAAACAAAATATTTTGAACTGTAATAATTTTAATAATAATTGTAATTAATGATTGATGTTTATCCAAAAACTGATATAATATGGCTTTTATAATGTGAATAATATAACGTTTGTGCTCGTAAAGTTCTTATATGTTTAAAATCACATAAAAGCAAAAGTAATATTAAACACTTCTGTGATAGATCAGTGCCAGTGAATTAGACATAGAATTATACAACCTAAGATTATAATCGAAGCGAGTAAGTAGATTTGATAAGGTTATTTGTGAGAAAAATAACAGTTTTCCAAAAGTGTGTTGTGATTAACTGAATTTATATTATAGAAAAGAACCAAAAATTATATTTAATTAGATTCGTGTATCTTAATCTTAAATTCTATTGTGTGTGTGTGCGTGAAGTAAGAACTTCAAACTGTGTTTACTTCACGAGTCGGTTTTCTTTTACGGAAATTCAATTTTGTTTATCACTATAGGAAGTTGTTCAATAGAAAATTTTGATAACCAGATTGAGCAAAACTTTCGCACTAGTTATCCTGATATATTGTAGGTTAGTGACTAACATGACATTTATAAATGCATTTATATGTTAAGATATATTGCGTAAAATGAAGAGTACTATCGGCAACACTTCCACTTTACCACTTGTAAGGTCAAAATCGCTTGCATGCCGCGCCGTCACAACGTACGTTTGATTCGTGCCGGGGCGATACGCGCGCACACGGATTTTTCTGCAAAGTGTTAGCATGCAAGTTGGCGATCGTACATAGTTAATAGAAATGCCCTATTTCATAAATATTATTATCAAATTATTCCTAATTTACAATATTTTGTTATAAAATATTAAAATATTTGCATTTTATCACTTAAATTTATAATTTTGAAGTAGGCTGTATGCTCACTAACCCTTGTTCGCAAAATATTCTTGCATTGGGCGTGTGAAAAAAACAAAAAAAAAACCTGCGCGCCTTTTCTCACCATGATTATCATTTTGTTTTTGTCGTATTTGTTGCTGTGTGGTAAATTACTTTGTTTTTCCTCGCAAATGTGTTGAAAAACGTCGTATGAAACTCGTGAGCTCTTACTTATTGCACACTCGGCTGAGTTACGCCCTCGCCTGCGGCTCGGGCTGCAACCCACAGCCTTGTGTGCAATAAACAACCTAAGCTAACTTGTATCATAATGTACTATATTATATTTATTATAATAATATTATCTTTCTCGCAAATGTTAAGTCTTTTAAAATTGACATATAGAGGAATATTTTTAGAAAACATAAAGTTTATAAATGTTACAGACAGTGTAGTTAGTTGAACTGGGGGCGCGACGAGCGCAAAACCTCGTTTCAGTAAATAAGTCGCCTCATGGTTGTATTGTATAGCGCATGTATAGTTAAAACACCGGTAAATCTCTATTAAACTACGTAGATTCGACATTAAAAAAAGGGTCAAATCTACGTAGATACATAGATTTATTAGGAGATTATATATTATAATAATATAATGTTTTATAATACTGAATATGCCCGTGTATTACGAATATGATTAATAAATAGAAATATAAAAAAAACTTTGTCTTTTATTAAAAGTCCTAGAAATTAACTATGAATAACATTTGAGGGGCAGTGGACGAAGGTGTTAACTGAGTTCAAATGAGTTACGTATGAATGTTTGAAAATTATTTTATTTTAAAGCCTGAATTGAAATGTATGCATTTTCGTCAGTTAATACCTTTGCTAGGGTCTGTATTTGTGACACGAATAAAAATTTGCGTGTTTTGAGCTCATCAGTCGATTTATCATCATCCATGTTCATGCAAAAAGTATTTTTTTCAGTTTTTCAGATTACATCTTTGTCCATTCACCCCTTCATTTGTGTAGACAGTTACAGAAAGTTCCATGTTTCTGTAATTGTTGTAAAATAATTATACTTTCTACAATTTGTACAGAAGTTGATCGTACTTTTTTCCTAAAGGATTTTTTACAAAGCCAAAAGAAACAAACGCCACTTCAAAATCTGACTCCCACCACAACCTTCATTCATTTAATAGTGTAGTTTTACAAAGCAACCCGTAATCTTTTCTTTCATGGGGTTTAACAAAGGGCCCCCTGTCAAGGTGCCACACAACAATGGGATATCGGCCGGGTAACTGAGAAATCGGCTCTGATAAACTTCCCACAAGACGGACAACTTTTTTTGCGAATCCTTGTCAATGAGATCTGCAAAAAACCGGCCAAGTGCGTGTCGGGCCACGCGCAGTAGGGTTCCGTAGGTACATTATACCATACCATATTTTAATACCGCTATCATTTTTCGTCTGATAAAATAACTTTGTTTTTCACAGTGTTTGTATGAATGACAAAGTTATATTTGCGGTTTTGGAAAATGTACTATATCTTGAAAACTAATTACTATATCTCGTTCAAACCAATTTTCGTTGAAAGTGTTTATTAAGATCTATAGCTTATATTTTTTTTAGATTTTTCACCCTCTTACTTTAAAAGTTAAAGGGGGGGGGGACACACATTTTACCACTTTGGCGGCATATATCTTTAAGACGGTTGACTTTGAAAAAAAATAGTCTTAGGAACCTCAATGTCATTTTTAAAGACCTATCTATAGACACCCCACAAGTATTGGTTTGATGAAAAAAAATATTTTCAGTTTCAGTTCCATGAAGTGGGGGGGAGCCCCCCCTTAATCTTTTATTTTTTTTATTTTTGTGTAAAAATCCTAAAGCGGTTCACAGAATACATCTACCTACCAAGTTTCAACTATGTAGTCCTAATACTTTTGGAATAAAGTGGCTGTGACATACGGACGGACAGACAGACAGACAGACAGACAGACAGACAGACATGACGAATCTATAAGGGTTCCGTTTTTTGCCATTTTGGCTACGGAACCCTAAAAATGATTGGTCATTTCGGTGGCCCTTTCATTGTGTTCACGGAGGCAATTATCGTTTTTAATTGGCTCGACGTAGTGAAGATTTATTTGGTGCTAAAGATAGATTATGGTTATGTGAGAAAACATTTTTCTCCATAAAATACTTTGGTCTTAAAGCTGTTCTATGTATTATATCTCACGAAGTCTGTTCGGCCATGAATATTCTTAGGCGTGCACATACATATTGTTTTTAGTGTGCGTCTGCTTGCACGCTGACCATCAGCCGTTTTAATGCCCCACTGCTGGGGCACAGGCCTTCCTAAGGCAGCCTGATGAAAGCCTTAAAAATTCAAAAATATTCATTAAGTTTTTATTTACTTAATAAAAACAAAATACCTTGTCTAAAAAGTAAACTTTGTTGTTTTGTAATGTGTAGGATTCAAATTAGAAACTAAGAGGTACTTAGCTACCTACTTAATTTTCTTTTTAGGGTTCCGTAGCCAAAATGGCAAAAAACGGAACCCTTATAGATTCGTCATGTCTGTCTGTCTGTCTGTCTGTCTGTCTGTCCGTCCGTATGTCACAGCCACTTTATTCCAAAAGTATTAGGACTACATAGTTGAAACTTAGTAGGCAGGTGTATTCTGTGAACCGCTTTACGATTTTTATACAAAAATAAAAAAAATAAAAGATTAAGGGGGGCTCCCCATACATGGAACTGAAACTGAAAATATTTTTTTTCATCAAACCAATACTTGTGGGGTGTCTATAGATAGGTCTTTAAAAATGACATTGAGATTCCTAAGACTATTTTTTTTTAAAGTCAACCGTTTGAAAAATATATGCCGCCAAAGTGGTAAAATGTGTGTCCCCCCCCCTTTAACTTTTAAAGTAAGAGGGTGAAAAATCTAAAAAAAATATAAACTATAGATCTTAATAAACACTTTCAACGAAAATTGTTTTGAACGAGATACAGTAATTAGTTTTCGAGATATAGTACATTTTCCAAAACCGCAAATATAACTTTGTCATTCATACAAACACTGTGAAAAACAAAGTTATTTTTTCAGACGAAAAATGATAGCGGTATTAAAATATGGTATGGTATAATGTACCTACGGAACCCTACTGCGCGTGGCCCGACACGCACTTGGCCGGTTTTTTATATTTTGATTTAAAATTATGTGTCGAGTACATACTTTTTACCACTTATGCGAATTTTATCCAGTCTGATAACCGACATTAAGATCATAACTACTACACGAATATGAACTCTATCCGTCATTAATAGCGACTATAAAACCCGTCGCTACGCGCACCGAGGCAGGGCACCACCTGTCGACAGAGCGTGGGAATTTGACGGGGGAAGTGCGCAAGCGCATAACTATAGTCAACCCCGTATTAACTGGGGTCCGGCTGATAAACTCTGTGAACTTTGGTCGTGGTCAACGGAAATGCAATATGGGAAGCTGAGTTCATTTGTTTATTAACCAATATAGTTGAACGTTTTTTTACTGTTTCGTTATTAATTCTTACTTTGTTCCAAGTTTGTTCCCCTGGAGATTTTATTATACAGACTAGTTTTGTTGGATATAAATTATTCAAGATAAAAAGTAACTTAATTTTCCTAGCATTAGAAATGTTTACGTGCCGGACTACAGCTGCGCCACAAAAATAAAAGTTGGAAATCTGACTTTTTGACTATGCCATGATGAAGTCTATAGTTTGTCGGAGTTTGTCGCCAAAAACCAGAGTTTGTCGGTCTTCCGTTTAGGAGATACGTGTGGCGCAGCTGTAGAGACGTCTCTACAGCTGAGCCACACAGATCTCGAAAACGGAAATTCGTAACAGAAATCTGATTACTCGGTGTGTGTAGCCGCACCTTGATTATCTAAAAAGAAACTATTTAGCGACCGGTTTCATTCCACATACATTGCTACTTTTCTTTGGTATGTTTTTTTTTTAATCCAAAAACAAGTAGCAATGGATCACTATCATCTATGAACTGCAACCGGTCGCTAGGTGGTTTCTAATTAGATAATCAGCCCGCCGGTAGTTTGTCGGAGTTTGTCACCAAGAACCAGAGTTTGTCGGTTTTGCGTTTAGGAGATATGTGAGGATACGCTGTGGAGACCTTTCTACCTGGATCTTGAGAACGGAAGGTCGTAGCAAAAATCTGATAACTCGAGTGTGTAGCCATTAGTTTGTCGGAGTTTGTCACCAAAAATCAGAGTTTGTCAATCTTACGTTTAGAAGATATGTGGGGATATGCTATAGAGATATTTCTACCTGGATCTCGAGAACGGAAGGTCGATTATGTCATAAAATATAACAATTTAACCCAGTTATAAAATATGTTCTGTTATAATATACCTAGTAGGATGGCCCATTGGAAGCAGTTTTCTTATCATCATATCAGCCGCACGACACCCACTGCTGGGTATAGGCCTCCCCCAAGGATTTCCACGACGACGATCGGTCCTGCGCTGCCCGCATCCAGCGGCGCATCGCGACCGGTGCGCGCGAGCCATTCCAGAACCTTTCCGCCCCAAAGGCCATCAGTTCTTCTCGCTATGTGTACTATACTGCCACTTTAGCTGAGCAATCCTACGAGCGATGTCACTTACTTTCGTTCTTCTACGGCGGGCTGATTATCTAATTAGAAACCACCTAGCGACCGGTTGCAGTTCATAGATGATAGTGATCCATTGCTACTTCTTTTTGAATTAAAAAAAAAAACACCAAAGAAAAGTAGCAATGTATGTGGAATGAAACCGGTCGCTAAATAGTTTCTTTTTAGATAATCAGGGTGCGGATCTCCTCATTTTCGATTCGATCACGCAGGGAAACGCCGAGCATGGCTCTCCATTGCACACTCGGTGACCTTTCTTATCGTAATCCTATAATTTGTGCATAATACCTACCCATCTTAATTTTATTGCTGCCTTATTGGTCAGCCACGATCTTATTATATTAAATCAAACTCAGGAAGCATCTCTCAAATATTTCTCACGTTATAAAGTGAACATTTACAAATATTTAACCATCAATCAGGAATACAATATTTTTTGTGAGCTCGTCCGGCGCGACCCGGAAACCATCCGCCGGATACTAACTTTTTTTTTCTTTAGTTCTCTTAATAAAAACGAGTTGATAGGCAAAGGGCGCGCGTTTTTGTGCCCACCTGTTTCCATGGGAAATTTCATGTAAGTGATGAGAAAAAATGGTACACTTTTTAAAAGTAAGGCTAAACACATTTATTTTACTTTTCTTTGTAATTTTGAAGATGATAGTAGTCCGTTTTCCTGTTTTTAGTGTCACTGATTATCTTATTACTTTATTTTCTATTCATCCGATATAATGTCAAATCTTTATGTCTGAAATAACAAGGAACAGGTACCTACTTAAAATCTTAGTTATATTTCATGATTTGTTCTTTATATAGGAGAAATGCATTTACTTTTTGAAGTATGGGTTTTATTTTAACTAACAAAAATCGCTTTAGATAAAAAAAGTTAGTCAATACCAGTAAAGTAGGTATCAAATTTCTATGTTTACAAACTGACCTGTGAGAAAGCTACACACTACTCGAATCCCTGATCCCCGAGTTTTTGTGCGACAATAAATTACATCCCTTGATCTCCGAGGAAGGAAACCGGCCCGTTATCTATATATATAAAAGCGTAAATCACTCACTGACTCATCACGAAATCTCAGAAACTACAAGTGCTAGGAGTCTCAAATTTTGCATGGGGGTCCCTTTTAGGATGTAGGTGCTCACTAAGACGGGATTTTGCGAAATTCAATCCCTAAGAGGGTGAAACAGGGTGGCAAAGTTTGTATGGGAGAACGCGATTCCTTGGCCCGATTGACTTGAAATTTGGCATAGACATTCTTTTACAAAATTAATTGAACACGTGTTTCGTATTTTTTTGAAATGTATCCCTTAACAGGGTTGAAAAGGGGTAGAAAGCTATTTTTAGGGTGGTTGACTCCGATATCGGAATCAAAACTTCTTAGTGCATTTGAATGATTAAGAAAAATATATGTCAGTTGTCACTGCACGGGCTGACGTTTAATCTCTAATTTTCCCGATTTTCAAGACAAACTTTGACTATTTTCACTACTTCACGAAATATTAGTCAAATAAAACGACAACATCTGGCAAATATCAGATAACGTGACAAGGAATGTGGTATTTAGAGAAGTGTTTCAATGGAGAGCCTGATTATAATGCACAACATTAGTTGCACCCGACATAAATCTTTGCCCGGCATGCGTTGCAATGTCACGTTTTTTTAGCCAGAAACCTTTTCAGTAGTAAGCAGAACAATTCACCAAATATTCACCAAAGTTTCATCATAATCGGATGTGGATGAATGGTTTAGGAGTGCAAAGGAAACAAATACACATACATCGATTTTTATTTATAAAGAAGATAACTATTAAGCAAAGATATTAGAATTTTTAACTATAAGGTAAGTATTAAATGTAACATAATATTATTATACTTATTTTGTTAAATTACCGCTAATAAATTATATTAAGTAGGTACCTACCTAACTAATACAGAATCGTTAACAGGGCGTCGATTCTGTAACCAAACTCGAACCCCACTTCGAATCTCACTTCACGGCACGGGAATTTTAAATCATAAATAAGATAATGATAAGAAAATTTTTTTATCACAAAAGATTTTAGATAGCTACGCAGGCTTCCTAAATTTTTTGCAATCAGTAAAATAGCTCATTTAGTAAACAAATGTCTAATAACAAATTCACGCGAAGTGAAGTGAGATGCGAGTTTGGTTACAGAATCGACAGACTGCGCGGGTAAAACCGCGGGGTGCAGCTATTACCTATATAATCACAAAATTGTGTAAATGTGAAAGTTTTGATGTTTGGATGTTGTTCTGTTAGGTACCTACTCAATCATATCATACTCAATCACGTCTGAACGGGTGAACGGATTTAGGAGAAATTTGGCACAGATATAGATTAAGTCTGGAATACTTAAAGCCCGCCGGTAACGATCAATTGCGATTGTCAATTTTTCCGTCAATGCCATTGTTGGAGCAATTGACAATCGCTTCAATTGCACGCGTAAACGATAAATTTTTCCGTCAATGGGCGTCAATTGCGGAAAAATTGACAATCGCAATTGATCGTTACCGGTGGGCTTAACACAGGCTTCTTTTCATCCCGATCCAAATGTTTCCAAGGGAAGACTTACAATGATTACCGACTGCCACGCGGGCGTAACCACGGGCAAAAGCTATACATAGTATAAAACAAAGTCGCTTCCCGCCGTCTATACGCTTCTCTTAAACTATGCATAAAAACCTCATTAAAATCGATCCATAAGTTTGGGAGCTAGGTTGGTTGCCTCAGACAGACAGACACACACACACGTCAATTATATTATAACACCCCTTGCGTACGTCGTATAGGTATATGTCGTCCTCCTAGGTATATGTATCCTGTAGTATAATCTAATAACTTTACACTGACACCACATTAGCACAGTTTTACATTTAGTAACTACATTACACCCGTGCGAAGCCGGGGCGGGCCACTAGTTCACTATATTTATCATTATCAATCGTTCACACGCTCGGTCACATGCGGAAGGAATATTACTTTTTTTACTCTCATTTTTAAGTAAAACCCGCTTTTTTGTCTTAAAAAGGAACTCTCACTTGAGCAACGTTTTTTGTACGTAGGTACCTATTTAATTCTGTTGGAGTAGTAACTTTATGGATTCCTAAAATGGATAAATTTTAGGTAAGTATACCAAGAGCAAATTTGGAACTTATACCTTTATTTTATATACCCGTATTTTTTATTTATCACACACATTCTTTTTTTTTTCATACATTGAATGAAAAGAAGCAAACGTATTAATACTGTCCATTGCGAGTTTTTAAGATTTCCATTCAGTTTTGATTAATTTAAAATCCATTAATTCAGAAACTGTCCATATCAAAAGGCTTAAAGCGCCACTTGGGAATTCTCGGTACTTACCGTGCGCGGTGTTCCGTGAAGGGTGGCCTATGAAGTTGCGGGTTTTTTTTATCAGTTAACCTGGTTCTTTATGGGCGGGGACAGGGGTGTCGCGCGATTCTCACGGTGTGTGAGAATGCGCCAAGGTGCAAGGGTATGGATGTATGGGTATTTATTTATTGAACACTTATGTTCGGCGAATTATGAGTTTGTGCGACGCAAAAGATTGTTTTGTTTAAGTTTTAAATTAATTATCTTAGGTAACTGTATTGAATTATGTTAAAGAAAAAATAAGTAAATGAGTTGTTTAGTTTTGAATTAAATATCTTGCACCATCGAGATCTTGCACAATGTTGCGTTAACTAGATATTTCGTTTTGAGTACTTATGTATAAGTAAGTAGGACAGTGGCGAGGGGTGATATTATGGCGTAGGTAAGCCGTTGTACAAAAAAAATATGGGATGGTATTCGGGCCTTCGCTACTGGTATGTAGACTGACATGTAACAAAGTATAAACACGTATATTTTCTGTTACACGTAGATATACTTATTATAGACCAACTATTTTGAAAAAGCAAACATTAAAAATTAATCGCATATCATCTTTACCGTGACTATCTTATCCTTATCAACGATAGATACAACTCATACAACCCCAAGTGGTATATTAATCCTATATCTCATCCAGGTGTACGCGATGACCTTTGCAACCCACATTACCTTTATACGTCATGCATTAAATAAATATTTAATTACCCCGTCAACTTTCTCCCACGGTCCCCGTAAAAATTACCACTGAATTATAAGTCTATTTTAAACTTTAGATTAATGAAAATAAAGTTCATTAAAAATATCTGTCAGGATAATAATTTTCATACTTGTGTTTTATTTCAATAGCAGTAAGGTTCAAGTTTAACGATACTTATGTGATAGTAAGTATCCAAGTGTGACGGTATTGCATGTTTTCAGGTATCGCGTGATGCGCCTAATGAGAAGTGAATAACGTTATGTCACATGTCGCCGATGTGTTAAATAGGGGATGGACGGTGGGAAAAAGTTTCGACTATTATTGAAATTTAAATTAATAATGTATCTCATTAATTAAGCTGACTGTCGGATCCCTCAACACGCATGGTATTCTCTATTTTATGATAATAAATATATATAATAAATAAATAATTATGGTTGTATGTCAATAACCTACCTAATACTACCATTGAAACTAAGCGCCAATTTTCTTCCTTAAAATCTTGCAAAAAAATATTTTCTGGTCACTTTTTTTATTAAATGGGGCGAGTGACCTGTTGTTGACTGTAGGTAGTTATTTTAAATAATAGAAGCGGTCGTGGTATTGTCCGGTCCCAAATTCCCATACAAAACGGAATAAGGGAATGAAGTTGGTAACTTCACTCCTGGTTATTTTTTAGTATAATCAAATAAAATATTGAGAAAAAATAGCTCCAATTTGCTGTGACATTTGGTTCATAATATTAAATAATGGTGCAATAAATAAAAGCAGTATTTGTATAATACAATAATATGGCATATAACTTATTTGTTTAGAACACGACAGCAAAAATATAATAAATTACCTACCTATTTTTTTTATTTTATTTATTGGGCAGTCAACAAAACTTACACGAATAAATAAAATAAAATAAAATATTGTTAAGTAGGTGCTTACTTATCGAAAAAAATGGTTCGTATTAATTATCTGGTGTAGGCAACTTTAATAAAATTGTGACAGTAAAAAACGACATCTATAAAAAGTTGTCATTCTTAACGCGAAATCGAACTGCAACCACCTCCGCATAACCACCACTAAACCTACATGCGATAATTTCAACAGGTTCCCCTAAAGAGCGAGACGGGACGAAAACAAAACATTCCGACACAGTTCCCAGCGTATAAACGCACAGGTGCGAAAGTGACGGTGATAGTGGCCTGTTGCGATTCACAAATAGGAGGAAACGGGAACCGGGGCAATTTGAATTTTGCTCTGCGCGTACGCACATTAGTTGAACATTACGAATCGAGGGCTCGTGGAGGTTGGATGTGTGTGCTCGCTGTGACAAAGTGAGTGAAAATGCCGTGTAGTGAGGACGATGATTCCCAAACAGGGTTTAGTGAAACCAGCCGAGGATTGTCTAAAGCGGAGTTGAGAAAGGTGAGGATTTAAAGTGAAGTGATATTCTTATAAGTGAAATTTCTTGGAACGCGAATTGGTCCTTTTCAGAATTAGCCGTTTTTTCGCGTATTAGTCTTTAAGAATTAGTCCATTCCATAGAGTAAGATAAAGGTCCATTCGCGAATTAGTCCTGACCGGACTCGGGTGCCATTTCGCGAATTAGGCATAATGCGACTAAACGAAGGAAAATAATATTAGTTTAGTGGCCATAGTGAATTAATTACGGTTACTGTGATTTGCGGACAATATTTTTTCGTAGTCGCAACTTTTTAAAACAAAGTCATGTTGTTTTCAGACAAATAAACCGATTATGGAGAAAAAGCGTCGCGCGCGCATCAACCAGTGCCTCAACGAGCTCAAGGACCTCCTCATGGACTCCACCAATGCAGATGTAAGTATTACTAAGTATAGTTACGCGATAGTCTCTTATCACAGCATCACCATCATATCAGCCGCACGACACTCACTGCTGGGTACAGGCTTTCCCCAAGGATCTCCACGACGAGTCTTTTATCACAGCTCTATCTAAATTCTTCCCTGTTTTGAAAAGTATAGAAAACTGATGACCATATTTGAAAGAAAGAAAATACTTACGTTTATATAAAGACTTAATTAACTTGTATGTTAAAATTGTATCGTTTAGTTGTGAGTGTAGAATGTAGAAACAGACTCCAATAAGAATCTTGTTAGACTATACTAACTTTTAATTTCTCTTAACAGCCGTCCCGACACTCCAAGTTAGAGAAAGCCGACATCCTAGAGCTAACCGTGAAGCACCTCCAAACCCTCCAGCGGCGGCAGCTGGCGGCGGCCATCGCGGCCGACCCCGCGGTGCTGCACCGGTTCAAGGCCGGCTTCGGCGACTGCGCCGTCGAGGTGCGCCGGTACCTGTCCCGGCTCGCCAGCGTGCCCACCGGCCTCCGACACCGTCTCGGAAACCACCTCAACACCTGCATCAGCGGCATCGAGCGACTGCACCCTCCAGACTATCCTTTAGTCCCCGACCCACTAAGGTTAGAAGACGAAAGACCGAGCGCGTTCCATTTCGTCAGATCGACCAAACCGACTAGCCCTCCACTGAGCCCCTTATCATGTGACTCGGCCTGCGACTCCTCGACGGAATTAGAAACTCCCCCCAGACCGGTCCAAACGTTCCCTTTCCCCACCCCACCCAGTAGATCCGCATCAGATCAAGACTCGAGTCCAGAAACACAAAAACCAACAGTGTCCTCGACGACGATATCTCCTGAGACGTTAAAACAGGAGGCTTTGAAGAACAAAAAATATATGGAGCCTCTTTCTATTATTATAGACGTGGAGAACTACAAAATAGGGATAGACGCCTCACCCAAAAGAGCTGTCGACTACTCCATGAGGAATAAACTGAAAAGACCTGTAGTGGACGCAATGGGACCTGCACCGAAAGTGATAAGATTGGAGCCGGAAGCAATAGTAAATATTTCGGAAAATTTACAAGACAAAGTGTCTTGTGTCAGAAAATCTCCAGAAAGGTCAGCTTTTAGAAGGGTTCCTGAAAAACATGTGACATACAGCGAAAAGAAGTTGACCATTCCTGAAAGTATACCCACCCCTGTGGAAAGACCTGTGATAGAAAGCAGAATCATGATAAATCACGAAGTTCCCTTATCTTTGCCAAGATCAGTGATCAGTCATACTGCGGCGTCTCTGGCCCAGTCTTCAGCTAGAGCTAGTCATAGTTTGGAAGTTAAGGAAAATGCTGAATCAGACTCGAATTCGAGAAATTCGAGATCACCAGAACAAGGGACAAGTAGCGTTGGAATGTGGAGGCCTTGGTAGTGTTATGTTGTGTTGTTGTTGTATATTTAGTTAAATAATTGAAGCTTTAAACTTTACCTGTGCGGTATGGATTTATTATACAGAAAAGAATTAGTATATTAAAGAATTATTTTTAAGTCTTTTATTACTAGTTTGTTTTATTTTTAAGTTATCAATTAAAAATAACTTATCAAATTAGTTTTGATCACCTCATCCAAGAAATAGGAAATTATTTTGGGATACATAATAACAACCAAACTTAAAAATAAGCATATTTATTGGCAAATTCGTTACATAATGTAATTAATAAATAATTATAATTTATTTGGACGGATTACAATTTATAACTAACCACATAATTGTATTACTAAATATAAATTAACAAGCTTAGTTAAAAATGGCCTCTGAAGGCAAGCTTTGTGAAGAACACGACTCTCTTATATAAAATAAAATAAAAATCACATTCATGTGCAAAACCATTCTCATAGTATTTAAACCTTTATGGCATATCGTAGGTATATTTGGAATTGTATAAATCTACTCTAGCATAATGACCTTCCGTCTCCCCTAGTTTAGCTAAGTAGATGATCCCTTTTAATGTTTGTCTTGACTTAACTCTAGAACATACTATTGTGTTGTGTTGTGTCGTGTCGCAATCTGTCGCGTATCGGTTTCATACATTTAGTATGGTTAGAATCACATTACTACAGTGTGTCGTGTCGACACAACACAACACAATAGTGTGTCTCTAGTCATACTAAATGTATGAAACCGATACGCAGCAGAACGCGACACGACACAACACAACACAATAGTATGTTTCTAGCGTTACTTTAAGTTGCGATATTTTAAAAGGAAGATCCCCTTTATCGTCGCGCAATGCGAATAAAAAATAAAGTCACAGACTAGCTAATGACTAGACAAGACTTCATAAATTATCTTGAGTATTTCATAGTTTTCTAAAATATAAAATTAGAACTCTGCGAGATATCATTTCACATATTCAAGTCAAGTCAAAATATCTGCATACAAATAAACTTAAAAATTAAGCGCTTTTGAGTCGTCTATCAAGGTTCGTATAGTATAGATAGCATTTTCTTACAATTAATATTAGTTACTAAAAAATAATAAAGATACCATATAGCGAGGAACATCTAATTTTAACATCAAAATTACCTGAAGCTGCTGAACCATTTTTTGCAGTAGTATTTGACAAAGCATCTTCTCCATTAATATTACAAATCTGTCATTGAGCACTAGCAGCATTAATTTTTTTTTTTAAGGGTATGAACCCTTATCGAAAAAAAAATTGCAAAATTTATCCAATAAAATTATTAAAAATATGAAAAACTGGGGGAAGCAGAGTATGTGTTATACCTGAGGATACACTGGCCTTGGAATAAAAACATTGGGTTATACAGGATGTCCCAAAACTGCCACACGGAGGAAAAGTACCTTAAATATTAAAGGTATGAAATTTTAGTGAAAGAAAACTTCACTTCGATTGTAAAAATAATAGGAACAGCATTCAAAGATTTTTGAAAAATCGCTTGCCTTAAACAGAAATCGAACCCATCAAGACGGGAACGTTTTGGGGCAATGTGCTATGGTTTTTTTTTATTTTGTGTGTGTTATCTCAAATAAATATTATTGCTTTCTTCTTTCTTGCTTTCAAAAAAAGCAAAAAAAAATTTGTTTATTTTTATGATACCCATCGAAAGGGTTCAAGGAGATACAGCATCTTAAACAAAATGAAGACCTTGTAATTTAAATTATAATTATTACGGGGGAGAAACAATGGCTTTGAACGTGTGTGTTGTGTTTTTTTTCTAGTCGTAGCCACTTAAAAGAAACTAAAGAGTGCAGGGAGTGTTTTGAACTCGGTACTCGGTCACTTGTGCTTGAGGAAGTCCTTCCGCTGCTGCTGCAGCTTCTGCTCCAAGAGTACGACCTTCTCCTGGTACTTGGCGGCCTCGCGTGTCACCGCCTGGATGGCGCCGTCCTTGCGGGCCACCGCCACCTTCACCCTGACGCACCACACGTGCAAAAGGAACATTATAGACAGAGCTAGTGACAAAAAATACTGCAAGAGGTATCTTAAAGCCCATCATTCAATATGATATAGTGTTTAGGGTGTACATGAGTCAGCACCTATTCCCAGCGCCAGAAAGTGGAACACCTGGCGCCATACTCGAGACGAGAGTTATCTCAAGGTTCAAATTTGGCAGTATACTAGAGAATAGTACAAAAAAAGAAAAACCGCCTTCAAAATCCTAAAAATAAAACGAAAACAGCTTCAAAATTAAAATTCACTAAAAAGCAATAAATAATATTCAAATCACCAATACGCATATCAATTTTAATAAAAACCGTTTTTTGAAGTCGGGTGGGGCTGGAGGACAACTTTTTTTAATTCTAAAAACCCCACCCGATTTCATTAGACGTTTTTTATTAAAATTGATATGCGTATTGGTGATTTGAATATTATTTATTGCTTTTTATTACATTTTAATTTTGAAGCTGTTTTCGTTTTTATTTTTAGGTTTATGAAGGCGGTTTTTCTTTTTTTTTAAAAAGCCTTTTTATTTTCAATTTTTTTGTGGTATGTAAGCGTGTTATATTCTTTAACTTTATATTTTTTTAAAAATGCCCATTACTCAATTTTCAAAGGAGTTCCGTTGTGCCTTCTTAGTCCAAGTCTAGTCCAAAACGTACGTAGCAATAGCAAACAGACCATAGCTCGGTTTTGTTTTGGATTTTCATAAGCCTACCAATATCTCAATTACAATACATATCCTATTTGAGTTTGAAGAGTTCCCTTGGATATCTTCGAGGTCCAAGGTTTAATGTGTGGAAATAGGTCGCATGTAATATGCTTATTGATTTAAGAAAAATTGATGTCAAGAATAATAATAATAGAACCTGAGATAATAGCAGGACCATCACATCTTGATCATCAGGAAAGCGATGTTCACGATAATGGTAGGGGAGGAATGAAGAAAGGTCCAGGTCGACCACGTATAGAGCGAGGTCACGTTGGGCGTCCAAGAAAAATCTACCAGATGGTACCAAACATACAACCAGAACGAATTACAACTGTAGAGGATAGTAGTGAATCCATTGAGGAGTTTACAGACTGTCAAGACTTTGCTGGGGTTGCGGAAGTGACATTAAAACAGGCTTTGTCAAGCAGTGAATGTAAAGGATGGAAAGATGCTATCTTATCGGAAGTAAGAAGCCTAGTCAAGAATGACACATGGGAAATAGTAAACAAACCCATGAATTGTAACGTCGTAGGCTGTCGATATGTTTTAACAACTAAGCTAAATGTCGACAAAACTGAGAAGAAAAAGGCGAAACTTGTAGCAAGAGGCTTTAGCCAGCGGTATGGTATTGACTACCACGATACTTTTGCTCCTGTCGTCAGGCTTGACACAGTCAGACTGTTAGCTGCACTTGCAGTTGAGCTAGACCTAGAGATTCACCAGTTGGACATTAACACGGCTTATTTGAATGGATATTTAGAAGAGAATATCTACATGAAGGTGCCAGAACTTTTAGAAGAATGCTTACTTAAATTGATAGAGACAGAAACAGAAGGTCCTGATATTTATGAACGAGCAAAGAAAATGTTGGACGATTTAAAGGCTGGAGGCGACGTATGCCGACTGAAAAGGTCGTTATACGGGCTCAAACAAGCTGGACGTCAGTGGAACATACGACTCGACGAGCAACTAAAACGTATGGGGTTGCGACAATCGCTGAATGAACCGTGTCTTTATTTTAAGGACATAAATTTCTGATTTTTCTGATTTAAAACTCTTTGTTTTAGTCTATGTTGATGATATTCAAATCGCATGTCAGAAAAGAGATTATATTGAGGATTTTATAAAGTCACTGGCCACCGAGTTTGAATTAAAAGACTATGGAGTTGTCAAATATATGTTGGGAATAGAGTTTGACAAATGTGACGATGGCATCAAATTGTCACAGCGAAAATATATCTCAGATTTGTTGATAAAATATGGCATGGATAACTGTCGTTCAATTTCTACGCCTATGGAAACCAAAGTAAAATTTTGCCAAGACAAATGTAGTGAGGGCGAACAGTACCCATACAGGGAAGTTATAGGTTCCTTGATGTATCTGTCAACAGGGACAAGGCCCGATATTACCAATAGTGTTGCAAAATTGGCACAATTCGTTAATTGCCCAAATGACGAATGTTGGAAGGCCGCTAAACGAGTGCTGCGTTACTTGAAAAGAACGATAGAATACGGACTTGTATTTAAGAAAACAGGCAAGTTATTGCAAGGGTATTCTGATTCGGATTGGGGAGGATGTTTGATAGATAGACGTTCTTATTCTGGTTATGTTTTTGTGTTAGGAGGCAGCTGCATATCGTGGAAATCGCAAAAACAGAAATGTGTCGCGACGTCCACGTGCGAGGCCGAGTATGTGAGCTTGTCATCAGCCATGAAAGAAGCTGTTTATCTCAATAGCTTATTAACTGAAATTGGGTTAGGTAAGTTTTCACAGCTAACATTACATGTAGACAATCAGGGGGCGATATGTCTTGCAAATGATCCGATGTTCCATTCTCGTAGCAAGCACATAGATATAAGGCACCATTTTATAAGGAGTATTTTAAAGGACAACAAGAGCATAGAATTATCTTACCTGTCTACTGATTCTATGCTTGCTGATATTTTAACCAAGGCTTTGCCTAAAGCTAAGCACTACAAGTGCATGTCTGGTTTAGGTATTACCTGTTGATTGTTTAATTTTGCTAAATTTGTTGTTCCTTTGTAATATTTTCTTTTTGTTTTTAAGATGTGTTTAATTTCTATAAATATGCATATTAAGGGGGCGTGTGGAAATAGGTCGCATGTAATATGCTTATTGGTTTAAGAAAAATTGATGTCAAGAATATTCAAATGTGACTGTTGTTTTTGGCTGTCACAAAAAGGCTTCTGTCCTGATAAAACCTGAAGAAATGTTGTGCTAAAATAATAAACGGTTGACGAAGAAAAACCTATTTTTCTGTTCCACTGGAGCTCTGCTTCCTGCCCCCCTACATAATGTGTATGAAATTAAAAAAACTACAGTTAAGGAATTCCTTTTCCAACAAAAAAATCAGCTAATTCGGTTCATAAATAACAGTCGTCAAGGTAATTAATGCAAAATCATAGTATTTTCAGGATTACTTGAAAACTACTGAACCGATCTGAAAAAAAATGAATGGGACCATTTTGCAAGAAATTTTTATCAAACAAAGAAAGAATCATCAAAATCGGTCTATAAATAACGAAGATATGCGCGAACAACGATAAAAAAGTCGTCAAGATAGTAATGCAAAATCATAGTATTTTCAGGATTACTTAAAAACTTCTGAACCGATCTGAAAAAAAAATGGAACCATCTCGCAAGAAAACTCAATCAAACAAAAAAGAATCATCAAAATCAATCCATCAATGAGGAAAATATGCGCGAACAACGATAAAAAAACATACAATCGAATTGAGAACCTCCTCCTGTTTTTGAAGTCGGTTAAAAAATGATAAGGTAATCAGACCACATTGTCATGGAACAAGCCGAGTCAGCACCGGTACGAGAGCTTTCACAAGGCTGAAAATTTGATACTGCTTAATTATCATGCATAATTTATGAAAACAATATAGTCAAACCACAGTGTCATGGAACATAGGCAATCAACAGTCGCTCAAAACGTTTGAAAGCATGCTCACGCCAAGTGTTCTGATACCTCTTACAGTATTTTGTCACTAGCTCACTATTACAATGCGATTAAGGTCCGTAATCATAAACCGCTCTCAAC
This sequence comes from Agriphila geniculea, assembly GCA_943789525.1. Classification (NCBI taxonomy): domain Eukaryota; kingdom Metazoa; phylum Arthropoda; class Insecta; order Lepidoptera; family Crambidae; genus Agriphila; species Agriphila geniculea. The sequence continues at coordinate 314,836 of OX038879.1, read as the reverse complement.
GCTGAGAGCTATCTTGAGATCATGCTTGATATGCTCTTATTGGAACAGCATCTCGGAAATGATCTTAAGATAGCAGTCGACATTGAAAGCGGTTTATAAATACGGGCCTAAGAGCGTGTAGTCTGCACACTAGCGTCGTTACTGAAAAAAAAAAACATTTCCTAGGCTGATGTAGTTTAGTTTAATGGCTTTTAAGAACTCCATTAAACTAAACGACAGGTTAAAATATTGTTAAACGAGAAAAAGTAACACACACACTTCGGAGTGCACTACAGAAAGATAATTCACAATTTCGTCTTTATATATGCACTGTTTCTTTTTTTTCAAATGGCGGCACTGTTGTGCAGACTACGCTACACGCTCTTTAATGATCCGCGGCAACTTCACTCAATAATGTATTATGATTGTGCGCACAGTTTGCAACAAATTAAAATACATAGTTTTGTACCGCAAGGGGTCATCCATAAAATACGTCACACGAATTTCATGATTTTTGACCCCCTCCCCCCGTCCTTGTCACAGCTGGTCACATTTGTGAGGACCCTCCCTCCCCTAGTGTGACGTCACATATTTCACAATTTTACATTTAGCAATATTTATTTAATTAAAAGAGCAGTTCGAAAATTTGTTTTATTTCAATTTAAATAATTTTGAAATGTGATGTCACAAAATTTAGGACCCCTCCCACCCCCTTGTCACACAATGTCACACTTCGTCAACCCCCACCCTCCCCCTTAACGTGTGACGTAATTTATGGATGGCCCCCAAGCGCTCTGAAGTCAGTCACTTCTGTTGTAAAAAGTGAAAATCTCTGCAGCGGAGTGGTTAGCTTTCGTGTAGATGGAGCCCTGGAGTTTAACCAAAGCCCGACCGGAGATAAACCGACACAAATAAACAACCGAGATTTTAGAATTAAGCCTTATTTTATCTGCACCGCCCCGCCAGTACAGTGACCCTACCGGAGTGGATGAAATTTTTTACGCTACCGTAAACAATCAGATATACCGCTCACACTCACTGAGAGTAAAAGAGAGAAAAAGATAGGATCTTAAGAAAAAATACAGCAATATGTTGGTGACTCACTTGGCGTAGAGCTGGTGCATCTGTTCCTCGTGCGTCTTCCTCATGGCGCCCATCTCCCGACGTAGATCCTCCACCTAGTTCCGCAATATGTTGGTGACTCACTTGGCGTAGAGCTGGTGCATCTGTTCCTCGTGCGTCTTCCTCATGGCGCCCATCTCCCGACGTAGATCCTCCACCTAGTTCCGCAATATGTTGGTGACTCACTTGGCGTAGAGCTGGTGCATCTGTTCCTCGTGCGTCTTCCTCATGGCGCCCATCTCCCGACGTAGATCCTCCACCTAGTTCCGCAATATGTTGGTGACTCACTTGGCGTAGAGCTGGTGCATCTGTTCCTCGTGCGTCTTCCTCATGGCGCCCATCTCCCGACGTAGATCCTCCACCTAGTTCCGCAATATGTTGGTGACTCACTTGGCGTAGAGCTGGTGCATCTGTTCCTCGTGCGTCTTCCTCATGGCGCCCATCTCCCGACGTAGATCCTCCACCTAGTTCCGCAATATGTTGGTGACTCACTTGGCGTAGAGCTGGTGCATCTGTTCCTCGTGCGTCTTCCTCATGGCGCCCATCTCCCGACGTAGATCCTCCACCTAGTTCCGCAATATGTTGGTGACTCACTTGGCGTAGAGCTGGTGCATCTGTTCCTCGTGCGTCTTCCTCATGGCGCCCATCTCCCGCCGTAGATCCTCCACCTTGTTCCGCCACGCCTCCTCGCAGCTGGCGCGGATCTCCTCGGCACGCGACTCCAGTTGAGAGTTTTTCTAAACGATCAACAGTTTACAATCAGCATTACGGTACCATCTAGCTAGCACATGCCGGACTACAGCTGCGCCACACAGATCTCGAAAACGGAAGGTCGTAGCGAAAATCCAGTCTTCCTTTAGGAGATATAATATCACGATTTCACAAATTCTGGTTTTTGTCTATCGTCGTCGTCCATCTAACTATCTCCAGTTACAGATTGGTCCAGTGTTTTCCAATTAGTGGTACGCGTACCCCAGGGGTACGCGTGGTTGCATCAAGGGGTACATGCAGCAATCTAGCTTAAATATAGAGTCAAAGTCAAAGTCAAAATTAGCTTTATTCAAATAAACTTAATTATTAAGTACTTTTGAATCGTCTATATTTTCCTACAACCCGTTCAAGACTTTTTTAACTGACAAGAAGAACGGGCGCAAGAAACTTATCAGCTTTAATAGCAATAAGTAACGATATTTACAAACTTAAATATATCGTTACCAGATAATTACAACAGGGTGACAGGATTATTGGCAACAAACATAGACTTATTATATTACTATCATCGGCAACAAAGTACTTATAGTAGTTATGTGTTACATCATTTCCACGCATTTTGATCTTTAAGATAATCGTCTACTTTATAATAACCTTTACCCATGAGCGTTTTTTTAACATGGTTTTTAAATTCATGCAAAGGAAGATCAATTACTTGTTGTGGAACTTTATTAATAAAGGCTATGCCTTTCCCCATAAATGAACCTCTAGTTTTTGCAAGCCTAAATCTTGGAACGGCAAGTTTATCTTTATTTCTTGTATTAAACTGGTGATTATTGCTGTTCTTAGCAAATGAATCATAGTGTTTTCTTACATAAACTAAATTTTCATATATAAGGAGCCCCTTAATTAGTGTCAAATATTTTCAGGGCTAAACATACAAGTCATAATGCATAGGTCAGCAAAAAATGAGGTACTATTTGCAGGTTAGTTTGCGAGATAATAAGGTAAACAACTTGGTTACATAATCACAAAAAACATCAGCCTTTACAGCTGGGAAACAACTACATTCAAACAATTTACACACACTAGCCTACTGAACACATGCGCCGGGCCATCGACCGCGGACGCGGGCGCCGGCCGCCGGGTGGGTATCCATTATAATGCCGAAAATTCTACGACCGAAATATCGATGCATAAAACACCTATTTTCAAAATACCGAACATACTAAAAAATGTTGAAATCCGATAGACCGAAACTTAAAAGATCGATTGTCAAATGACCGAAAGTTCGAAATCCCGAAAGTTTAAAACCACGTAAGTTAAAATGTTGATACTTATCACTGTTACTCTACCTACACAAACACATACATTTATGAAAGTAGGCGATGCTGTTAATTTGTTTTACTCAAAAATGTTTGTAAAATGGGCATTATTTTGACAAAATCCACCAATCGAGTTTGAAATAGTTTTTTTCTGGCGCTTCGCTGGCCGCTGCCACGGCACGCTCGCTTCGCTCGCTCGACTTGCGCGCTGGGTTCATGTCAACCTAACATGCTCGTCGCTACGCTCCTCGCACAGTCGCACCTACCTCGTGAACTACGGTCTACGGTTTAGACTCATTTCCGGCAGCTAAATTTGCTATAAGCATTTCAAGTGAAGCCCAAAGACACCTCCACAGCCTCAATTAACCTCAAAGAAGGCGACTCGTTTTAAGATCCAACCCAATTCAAATAAATAATTGTGAATTTATTTGAATTTTTACCCCTTTTGTAATTATTTACAGCTTGTTGTTTTTGACTAACTCGTTAATTCGGTATTAAATAGTTCGGGGTATAAAACGTTGGTATTTAACTTAGGTTTTTTAAGCTTCGGGATTTAGTATTTTCGGTAAAATGTCATTTCATGATTTTAAACGTATGGCCAAACAACCATTTGACCTTTTGATTTTCGGTTTTTCGTCCATGATGGGTCTTGTAAAATTCGGTCTTTCCTACTTCGGCATTGTAACACATCCCCGCCGGGCAGCGCGGCGCTTTCAAAGCAGCGCGCTGCCACGCGCCTGTTGTCTACACACCAACCCACACGCACACACAAACGTCGAAGCGCGGGTTATTCCTGATTCACTAAAATTTTATGTCGTAGGTTTGTTAAAAAGTATTAAATTGGTATCAATAAACTTTGAGTTTAACTTGGATTTTTTTATATCAAAAACTATGCCCATTTAAAATTAAGCTACTTATTAGAAAAAGCGCCTTTGTTTAGAATAAGACTAGCTTTTTACAACATGGCTTAGTAGGCTTAATTAAGATCAACAGTGGACTTATTAAATTTGGACTTTGCCCGACAGTGAATACGAAAAGCGCTTCCGTAGTTGGTAGGTACTGTGATGCTCGATTGCATCTATTACAAACTTTTTAGTCGTTTCGCAAGAAGTAAGTCAAATAGAGAACATTTGTTTCTTTATTATCTTTGAAAGCTCATTCTGCTTTTGTTCCGAAAAAACATGTCGGTTCAATGAAAAGTTGTATTCGTGAAAAGATTGAAAAAATACATATAATCACGCAAATCTGTGTTTAATTATAGTAGCTTGTAACGTTGTGTTCTGACAATCCACAAGTTTAAATCTTGGCGCGGAAGCGCAATGGTAGTTTTCAGTATTTTGCAGGAATTGGCACCTCCCCTTTAACGTCATTGGTTGTTTTTTGTAGCAGTCGCAACTTTAATAAATGTCTTTTCAAATTTTTTATTATTTGCATAAGGCTTTGAAAATAATAAACATTGAGAATCAGAGCAAAGTCTCTCAAATTTCGCTTCAGTTTAGCAAGGAATTAGACGATAGAAGATGGCGCGTGCCGCGCGTGATGATTCTGACCAATAGCAACAACGCCCAATAGGAAGGCAGATTTCGGAGCTACGGTGTTGCCATCTCGTGTCACGCTCTTCCATCTGACACTTTTGTTGAAGTTATGCGCGAACACCCTTTTGCTAGCTGAAGCGTCGATTGACAGTTCTTTGCGTTTTGTCCAAAAGTTTTATAGTCAGGAGACGCACAGATGTTTATTTCTGTAGGTTAAATTTTGTTTGCAAAATATTTGGTAATTTTATTTCATTTCCAATTGTGTTCGAATTTCGGAAAACGGAACGTTTTGGAAGGAGTATCGAAGCGGGTTAGGGCAACACCAAGCGAGCCTTCAGTTTTCAGGAAAAAAAGATGACATGTGTGTTGAGAAAGAATTTTGATTATTTTATTTAACGCGGCCGAAGTCGGTCGAATAATTTAGAGAGAGAAAAACGCTACTGAGGTAAAACCTCAAGTTGCAGACCATCGTTTGTTTCTGGTCGCTGGCCTGAAGGTTTGCCAGGATCTTCGAAGGTTACTTGCCGTGGCTTGAGGAGTCAGCCAGGCAAAATTTCAAACGGGTGGAGGGAGCAGGCGGTTTGAAATCCTGCTAATCAGGATTGCTGCTTTAGCAAGACCTGGTAAGAAGTTGAAAACATTTTCCCCACGCCACGCCGCCATGTTGCATAGCCACAACGTGTTCAAAGTCTAATTTTCAGTTTGGTTAATCCTACACGTTTGTTTCAGCTATGGGAAATTAATTTCATTGATAGTCTTTGGGTCTACCACGTGCCACGTCATGTGCTGATGAGTTGCTGTCCACAACTACATGATAATCCTCCAGGGAGTTCAGAGGTCTAAATAATCCCTCATTAGTAAATACAGGACACACGAGGTCGGTGCTTTTTTACCCTTTAAATATTGTGAACCGTGGTATTTTCCAATTAGGGATGATAATTTAATATAAACTGTAACTTTTACTCTTTTTGCGACCCGACACACACCAACCAATAGAATCCATGTAGCGACCCCTGTCGCTGAGCTAGATTTGTGAATTTTTTCTCATGTAAGGTGTAAACCAATATTAGTAATATAGACTGTTTCAACCCATACCATTTTTTATTTTTTTTACCTTAACTTTATTCTTTTTGTCTCGTGGGTCCCAGCGGGCAATATTCAAAGGGAACCACGTGGCAAATGGCGCCCACATTTATTTAAAGTTATTGTTTGGTGTGTTTTGGTCAGCAACATCCCCAACTTTCTCATATCAGGGCCCGGACCGCAGGGTATATTGAGTGTGTAACAACTGTCCTGGCCCACCCCTTTGGCTTACTTATGGAATGATTTTAGTACTGATTGAGAGAGGGTAGGAGAGAGTAGGGGAGTGTTTTTGTGTTTTGGTAAAAGTTTACAGTCGAGTCATTATATATTTTTGCTTAACTTAGAATCATATTTTGAAAGTATTTACTAGAGTCATTTATGTATTTTGTGTAACTTAGAGTCATATATTTTTCAAATAAGAATATTTAGCTTCATTTTTATTGTGTGAACAACATTTAAAAGTCATTTTTTGTGCTTGAACAACATAACCACAGTAAAGATTTTTTTTTTTCAATTTAATACTTTTCTTTGGAACATTTTGCTTAGAATTTGTCTTTTTGGTAAGCAACAGTAGCGGCATAGATGGAAATTGTTTTTAGGTTGGAATACCACAGGTTCTAGTTTGTAATTTTATGTTGTGGTGTGCTGCTATTGTGAATGTTATAAAGTGAAAAAAAAACACAAGTGTGGTTGTTTTATTTCCTTTAAATTTTTAAGTGTTAAGCTTTGTTCTATGTTTTATGTTATGTGTTATATGTTTTTATAAAACTAGGGTTATCATAAGATTTATATGTTCAGGTACCTACATGTTTCATGTTTTAAAGTTAACTTCAAGTTATATTGTTTTCATGATAAACTGTAACTAAACAGACATAAATATCAGATTTTACATTTGGTAACAATCTAGTATTGTGTACACATTCATACTTTCAAAGAAAGATTTCAGTTTTCAACTTAAAAATTTATTTTGTTTTTACAAAGAATACATTTTGTTAAATTTAAAGTCCATACAGTGATTTATAAATTTGATACATTTTGTTAAAATTACATTTTATACAATTGGGTGAATATTACAATATTGTTACAAGCGGTGTGTCGTTGTGGTCAATACAATTACAAATAATTTTCTTGAATACTGTGTTTTCTCTGATTTAGTGTTGGATAATTTAACATTACCCTTTATTTAAATTGATTGTGAAGGAAATACCACCAGTTCTTAACAATGGATTTAGAAATTTTAGTACATTCACTCTTAAAAGATGAACTTACTTATGAAGTGACAATTAGGTCTGAAACACCGACATCTACAGTGCCTTTGTTGAGAAAGCAACTAAAACAACTTCTTATTGAGTGTCCCTCTGAGGTAATCATGGAAACAGAATTTGAAAGTAGTTCAGAACTTAAAATTATTTCAGATAAAATTAAAGAATTAAAAGCAAAACTTAGTGAAAAATCTGTTACAGCACATTGTTTGAGCAGATGCCGTGGTTTGGTACGACACTTACATCATAGGCTATTGCGAGTTGTGTCGGATGACCCTGCTGTTTTGTCACAAAAGGCAGAGTTGTCTAGCGCAATCGAGTTTTTATTGTCAGTTTCTGAAAAGTTTTTCTTGTCAACAAGAGCACAGCATCCTGAACAGTGCGACACACAGGTGGAACCGGTGCCAGTAGTAGCAGTTGCGGAATGTTCTGGTGATAGGAATGTGGCAAAGTGGAACTTGAGATTCAACGGGACCACAGACCCTCGTTCATTTTTGGAACGTGTCGACGAGCTCCAAGTTTCATATGGTGTTTCTGACGGCAAGTTGTTCAACTCAGCTGCTCAATTATTTTCAGAACAGGGTTTGCTGTGGTATCGTGGCATTAAAGGTCAGGTTGACAGTTGGGCAGAATTAAAATCTTTGTTGCTCGAAGAATTCGACCCGGTTGATTATGATTACAGGTTACTGGGTGAGATCCGTTCACGAACACAAGGAATGGAGGAGCCAACACACATTTATTTTTCAGTAATGGCATGCCTATTCAACAGACTGAAATCACCACTGCCGGAGGAGAAGCAGCTTGAAATCCTTTTGCACAACATCAGACCATATTTTTCCCAACAGTTAGCTTTGTTAGATATTACTACAATTTCCGATTTGAAGACAAAATGTCGTAAGCTTGAATCTGCTCGCCAACGTTCAGATTTTTTTGTGGAACCGACCAAGTCGAATTTTCTGAGTCAGGAGTTTTGCTACAAGGGTAAAGCAAAACAAGTTAATTATGTAGCAACACACAACACTAGTAGACCGCCAACAACATCACAACAGTTTAATTCTAATTCCATGCCTTCTGCAAACCAACGAGTGTGTTATAAATGTGGCAAGGGTAACCACAATTTTAGGTTATGTAAAGTGACACCCCAAAATATAAAATGTTTCAAATGTGGCAAAGTAGGTTTTACTGTCACTTCGTGTCCGAATTGCAGTAAGGGCACAAGTTTTAAAGGTTTACCACAGACAAAAAACTAGTTGGTGAGAACCGAGGTACAAATTTATTGGATAGTGAGGGTAAATTTAAATCTTTTCGTAGCATCGCTTCGGTTCTCTTCGCACCTAGTGAAAATGATGTTAGGCCTTACTTAAAATTTAAAGTAAATGATTTTGAAATTATTGGTTTATTAGATTCAGGTGCTTGTATCTCAATTTTAGGGAACAATGCACACAAACAATTTATAAAGTTTGGGTTTGAACTACAGGAGCGTGTAGACAGGTCGTGTAGTGTTGCAAATGGGGTTCAACTAGAATCTTTAGGGTTTATTTTTGTACCGGTTACTTTTGGTAAAATTAGCCGGGTAGTGAAATTTTTTGTGATTCCTAGTATAGTCACGGAGGTGATACTAGGTTGTGATTTTTGGAGATGTTTCGATTTAGGGAAGAACATTTTTGATCAGATAGATTATAGGAACGCTCCTAAACCATTTTTTAATAATTGTAGTTCAATTCACTCGGAACAAATAAATAGTATTCAGTCGTATAATAGTTTGTCTTTTAGTCAAAGAGAATTGGCTGATTCAATGGTGAAAGACTTTGAATCAATTTCTTCGGAAAGGATTGGGTTAGGAAGGACCTCTTTAACTGAGCATGTAATTGATACGGGAGAGGCCACACCTATTAGGATAGGACAGTATCCGTTGTCTCCGGAAAAGAAAAAAGCCTTAAACGACGAATTGGATAGAATGCTGGAATTAGACGTTGTAACACCTAGTGAAAGTCCGTGGAATAATCCCGTTCTATTAGTCAAGAAAGCGAATGGCGATTGGAGATTCTGTCTTGATTGTAGGAAGCTTAACGCCGTTACCAAGGGCGATGCATATGCTATTCCGTACATGCCTCAGATACTTGACAGCCTTAAGGAGGCTAGGTACTTATCCTCGATAGATTTAAGCTCCAGTTTTTGGCAAATTCCACTCCAAGCTGAGTCGCAGGATAAGACTAGTTTTACCGTTCCCGGAAGAGGTATCTTTAAATTTAAGGTGATGCCGTTTGGACTGTGCGGAGCTCCGGCTAGACAGCAACGTTTGATGGATAGGTTGTTGGGTCACGGGTTCTGCAGTGATATTGACAACGGAACAGTTTACTGTTACGTTGATGACATTATTATCTGTAGTTCTGATTTCCAAACGCATTTACTACTTTTAAAACGGGTGTTTGACAAGCTTAAAGAAGCCAATTTATCTATCAATTTTACAAAATCTAAATTTTTCCGAAGTTCTATTAAATATTTAGGTTACGTTGTAGACGAATTCGGTCTGAGAACTGATCCGGAGAAGGTTTCCGCAATTTTGAACTTTCCTACGCCAACTTCAAGTCGTGAGGTCAAAATGTTCCTTGGAACATGTTCCTGGTATAGACGGTTTATCCGTAACTTTTCGACTATTGCTGCACCACTTAATAAGTTGACGTGTAGTGGGAAGAATGCGCCACCTTTTTCTTGGTCGGAGGAAGCCGAAGAGTCCTTTAATACTTTAAAAAATGCCCTGGTTACAGCACCAGTTTTAGCTGTACCAGATTTTGAGAAACCTTTTACTGTGCATTGTGATGCATCTTCATATGGGTTAGGAGGAATGTTATCTCAGGAAATTGACGGACATGATCACCCTATTGCATTTGTTAGTCGTTCTTTAAATAAAGCAGAGAGAAATTACAGTGCTACAGAAAGGGAAGCCTTAGCTGTTTTGTTTTCGGTCGAGAAATTTGAACCTTATTTGGGATCTCGTCCTTTTAAAGTTGTCACGGATCATTCATCTCTAAAATGGTTTACTAAGCTGGAGAACCCTTCAGGTAGACTGGCACGTTGGTTTTGTCGACTGTCTCAATTCGATTTTCAGGTTGAGCACAGAAAAGGCACGGACAATGTGGTTCCAGACGCGTTATCCAGACTTATGGACGCTAACACCTTAAACGTGATCAACTCTGTGGAGGACGAGTGGTTTGATAAAATTTTCAATGGTTGTAAGTCGCATCCACTTAATTTTCCTAATTTTTGTGTAAAGGATGGTAATTTGTATCGTTTTTCAAAGTGTAAATTTAATTTATTGAGTGAATTTGATTGGAAGCTGGTAGTACGAAGGGACCAGAGAGTGGCCATTATTAAGGAGAACCACTGTGAACCAACAGCGGCTCATTTGGGGGTTTTCAAAACCCATAGACGCCTTTGTCTACGGTATTATTGGCCAGGAATGTACAAAGACATTGTTGATTTCATTAAACACTGTGACACTTGCGCCGCATACAAACCATCACAAAAGGCAACTCCAGGCTTAATGGGTAAACCGAAAGTCTGCCATAGACCATTCCAGGTTTTATCCGTAGACATCGTTGGGCCAATGCCAAGGTCTCGTTCTGGGTTTGTTTATCTTTTGGTAGTTACCTGTTGCTTTTCTAAATATTGTTTAATTTTTCCTATGAGACGTGCTACTTGTGCGGAAGTGGTGAAAAACTTGGAACAACGCGTAATATTAGTACACGGCGTCCCAGAAACTGTAATTGCTGATAACGGAGTGCAATTCACAGGATCTGAGTTCCGCCAAATGCTCGAACGTTATAAAGTTCCGAAACTCCATTTTACCCCGCGTTACACACCTCAAGTAAATTTGGTTGAAAGATACAACAAAACCATAATGACAGCTGTTTCTTCTTATGTTAAAGATAATCATCGTACATGGGATGAACAATTGCCGAAAATTCAGTTAGCAATAAATAGTGCCGTGAACGAGTCCACTGGATTTTCACCATTTTTTCTCGTACATGCTAGGGAACCCGTCATCAGTGGTACCTTTTATAAAGACACAGATAAGGAATACGAACCTGGGGTACCTAGGGACGAATACGCCGGTGAATTTCACGTCTTAAAGACGATTTTCGAAAAGGTACGCGAGCACTTATTAAAAGCCCATGCTGAGAACACCACTCACTATAACTTAAGAAGAAGAGCGGAAACATTTTCTGTAGGTGATGTTGTGTGGAAGAGAACATTTACTCAGAGTGATGCGCAGAAATTTAAAATGGCCAAATTGGCACCTAAATTTGAGAAATGTAGGGTAAAGAAAGTTTTATCGCCTTTGGTGTATGATTTGGAAAGAGTTTCTGATGGTCAATCTATAGGTTCTTGGCATATTAAGGATTTAAAAGCTTAGGGCACTTATTACATCTTCTCTAGTAGTGTGTCAAATACACAAAAATTTGGCACACGAAGCGTGTGTCTCTGTGTGGTGTTTACAGTTATTTTCAGTGTGACACTATTAGTTTGCACGGTGAAGTATGAATGGACAAATGGTGATGAATGAATGTATGACGATTGCATGCGGAGGAATTTGGGTGTGAAAGAGCAGGGAATTGCCGGTAGCCAAGCTATAGGTAGATGGAGGCCTGGTTTAGTTTTTTGTGTGGTTCGAATCTCTAATGAGTTAGAATTCACCTTTTGTTACAAGTGTCGAATCTATTTTTTTTACCATGGTGTAGATTCGGGTAAATCTTGATATTTTTTTTTGTTTGCTCTTGTCAGGGAGGTAGTGAAACTTATTTTCTTTTCAATTCATATTCCAATGTTGCGACGAGTTGTTACTAAAAGATAATTTTCTATTTGGTTGACTGAAGATTTTTTTCTATTTGGGTGACTGAAATTTATGTCACGAACTTGTTTTTTTTATTTTTTTGAATATTTAGTCGTTGTACAGTCTGTAACGTTGTGTTCTGACAATCCACAAGTTTAAATCTTGGCGCGGAAGCGCAATGGTAGTTTTCAGTATTTTGCAGGAATTGGCACCTCCCCTTTAACGTCATTGGTTGTTTTTTGTAGCAGTCGCAACTTTAATAAATGTCTTTTCAAATTTTTTATTATTTGCATAAGGCTTTGAAAATAATAAACATTGAGAATCAGAGCAAAGTCTCTCAAATTTCGCTTCAGTTTAGCAAGGAATTAGACGATAGAAGATGGCGCGTGCCGCGCGTGATGATTCTGACCAATAGCAACAACGCCCAATAGGAAGGCAGATTTCGGAGCTACGGTGTTGCCATCTCGTGTCACGCTCTTCCATCTGACACTTTTGTTGAAGTTATGCGCGAACACCCTTTTGCTAGCTGAAGCGTCGATTGACAGTTCTTTGCGTTTTGTCCAAAAGTTTTATAGTCAGGAGACGCACAGATGTTTATTTCTGTAGGTTAAATTTTGTTTGCAAAATATTTGGTAATTTTATTTCATTTCCAATTGTGTTCGAATTTCGGAAAACGGAACGTTTTGGAAGGAGTATCGAAGCGGGTTAGGGCAACACCAAGCGAGCCTTCAGTTTTCAGGAAAAAAAGATGACATGTGTGTTGAGAAAGAATTTTGATTATTTTATTTAACGCGGCCGAAGTCGGTCGAATAATTTAGAGAGAGAAAAACGCTACTGAGGTAAAACCTCAAGTTGCAGACCATCGTTTGTTTCTGGTCGCTGGCCTGAAGGTTTGCCAGGATCTTCGAAGGTTACTTGCCGTGGCTTGAGGAGTCAGCCAGGCAAAATTTCAAACGGGTGGAGGGAGCAGGCGGTTTGAAATCCTGCTAATCAGGATTGCTGCTTTAGCAAGACCTGGTAAGAAGTTGAAAACATTTTCCCCACGCCACGCCGCCATGTTGCATAGCCACAACGTGTTCAAAGTCTAATTTTCAGTTTGGTTAATCCTACACGTTTGTTTCAGCTATGGGAAATTAATTTCATTGATAGTCTTTGGGTCTACCACGTGCCACGTCATGTGCTGATGAGTTGCTGTCCACAACTACATGATAATCCTCCAGGGAGTTCAGAGGTCTAAATAATCCCTCATTAGTAAATACAGGACACACGAGGTCGGTGCTTTTTTACCCTTTAAATATTGTGAACCGTGGTATTTTCCAATTAGGGATGATAATTTAATATAAACTGTAACTTTTACTCTTTTTGCGACCCGACACACACCAACCAATAGAATCCATGTAGCGACCCCTGTCGCTGAGCTAGATTTGTGAATTTTTTCTCATGTAAGGTGTAAACCAATATTAGTAATATAGACTGTTTCAACCCATACCATTTTTTATTTTTTTTACCTTAACTTTATTCTTTTTGTCTCGTGGGTCCCAGCGGGCAATATTCAAAGGGAACCACGTGGCAAGCTACGCCACCCATGTGTGACATGGTGGAGGCGCGACGGCCGTAAAGTTACGCGTGTGTGTGTGATTTCTATGTTTTAGGTGCTGTACAAGATGAAGAAGTTCAACGGCATTGATCAAGATATTAATGAGTTATTCGACGAATTTGAGATCACAGCGGCCGTGAACAAATACGACGATAATGCAAAGAAGATTATTCTGAGTGCTCACCTGGAGGGGGCAGCGCTCTACTTCTACAAGAAGATTGTTTCGAGCTGTAGTTCCTACAAGGAGTTGCGGGACAAGATAACGGAGGAATTCGCTCCGACTACGAATCCACTAGCAGCTTTCTTTGAACGCTGTCAGGGCCCACATGAGGACCCACTTGATTATTTTTATTCTTTAGATAGCTTAGCTTCAAAAACAGGGTCGGTCATAGACGACCAATGTTTTGTCCAACAATATTTAAGAAAAGCTAATTTTGTTACAAAGCAGAATCTGGTTACACATATTTATTTCAGCAAGGATCACTTAAAACAAGTTTTGTGGCAGATGAAAAAACTATTGTCTGGAGAAAAGCCAGAAACTAAATTAATTCTGCCTGTCCAGTCGACTAGTGTAGGCGATACCGTGGCTGATACTGCACCAGCACCAGCTGTGCGCGCGTACTACGAGCCGGCGCGATCCCAAATCCTGTGCTCTACCCCAAACCAATCCCAACAAACCCCAACTTTTTCCAAAGATTCTTCACATCCTTTAAATTTCAGACAAAGAAAACCAATAAGAAACGATTTGGAAACGGACAATATTAAGGCAATCGATGAACATGTTCAATCGGCGGAAACATCCGAAGAAGAACAGCATAAACGTGAGTTAGCTCCATGTATTCATGTAACTTGGCGCGATCACAAAATCATTTCTCTAATAGACACTGGTGCTTCTGTATCTGTCATTTCAAGTGATTTAGCACAAAGGATTTCTAAAGAAATTACGCCATGTGACTTATTACTGAAAGCTATCAACGGTAATCGTTTAAATATTTTAGGTAAAGTTAATTTAAAATTGTTGATCGACAATGTTTTGTTTATTAATGATTTCCTGGTTGTTGAAAATATTGGCCAAGAAATGATAATAGGTCAAGATTTTCTCTTTGCCAATCAAAATGCTATGATAGATTTTTGCAATCAACAATTTATAGTAAAGAACGTTAGATGCAGGTTATTGTCCAAAAGTGAAATAACTAGCATGAAGAATAGAATTGACATAGGGCAATGTCAATATCTAGATTCTTATGAAGTCAATGCCAATAAACATACGAGTGAAGCGAATGAAGATAAGAATATAGGAAAAGAGAAGAAAAATGAATTCAAACATAGCACTACAAAAGTTAGTGATAGCATTAATCATAGTTTCTTACAGAAGTATTTATGTAAATGTGATCGTCCTTCGCGAGGTAACCTTTCAGATTATAATTTACCTCACTTACATCTTGTTAAAAGTAATCGCAGCTGTAATAATCATAATTTGAATTCTAATCGTGTAGATAGGTTAGGGAAATATGCATTCCAAAGTACTGAAGAATCATTTTACTTTCATAATCCTAAGAAAAAATATTTTTGACTAAACTATCTAAATGTAATGTAAACAATTGATGTAGGTCAAGTGGTAATAGTTTTGTTGAGAAATGTGTATAGAGAAAGATTGTGGTTGTTTTTATTTCATGTATAATTAGTATAGGTAGATTAAAAGTTATGATAGTTGAAAGATGTTTGAAAATAATGTTACTAATGCATTTTATGATTGTTTCATATTCCGGACGACGCTGCTGAGCAACGGCGGCGCTGTCGTGGAAATGAGGGAGCCTGGAACCGACCAAGTTTATTCATCCGGCAAATTTAGTTTAAGGTTGGTGAAATCGATGCAGTTCTTCAATGGACGAGGGGGAGGATCCCACATAGTTCCATAAGAACCAGGTGATATTTCGTTGGCTGCGAAATTCCTCCAATTTTCTTCAGAACTCCATCGATCTCACATGATGTGGCCGGATCCGTTATCATTATTCAAATCGTCATAGAGTTTGTCTAATGCCATCGGTTCCATGACTCATCAATGACAATATGCCAAGTGTCAGAATTTTCGTGTCTTTGGCATGTGCTATCTTTGGTATGTGCCACAGCCTAAATACATTTCGTAGGGCAGACGACATATACTTTTTCTGGTAAACTTATGTTGTTGAATTTTTACTCTGTGGTGTTTGTTGACCATTATTTTCTTATTGTCTCGGTCTATGACTTGTTGACAAGTCAGTGATTATCTTTGGATAACTTGTCAATGTCTTTGAAAATAGTTTTGACTTTGAGGTTTATTTAGATTCTGACACTTATCTATTGTAAATAGAGTAGGTTTAGCTTTGAAGTTTTGGTTCGAGCAAGTGGTTAAAGTTAAGGCTAGGGATGTGCTGTGTGTTTGGCTTTTTTGTGGGTTTTTGCCAACATAAAACCAACACACGGGTATGATGAAGGCTAGTGCCGACTAAAGGAATAAACAACGACCTGTGTGCAGGTTCGCCTGTAGTAAAGGCCAGCATAATTGTGAAATCCCACGCTAGGCAGGGCTGTCTCTTAGGTTTTAAGGATGAGCTTTGGGAAATTTATTTCTTTGCCTTACCGCAAATAAATAAATTTAAGAGGTACCGGCGGAGTGTGATGCTCGATTGCATCTATTACAAACTTTTTAGTCGTTTCGCAAGAAGTAAGTCAAATAGAGAACATTTGTTTCTTTATTATCTTTGAAAGCTCATTCTGCTTTTGTTCCGAAAAAACATGTCGGTTCAATGAAAAGTTGTATTCGTGAAAAGATTGAAAAAATACATATAATCACGCAAATCTGTGTTTAATTATAGTAGCTACGCCACCCATGCGTGACAGTACCTACTCAATACTTGACCTGATGTTCAGCAGTGGATTAACTTTTTAATAAATGTCTAACTCAACCTTCTTTTAACAACTAAAACAAAAAGGAAGGTAAATAACTAGGTCTAGACTTTTTAAATTTAAGCCTATGCCCAGCTGTGAATTTAATGAGTGTACTTTTATGTAAAACATGACCTGAACATCATCATAATCATATTATGACTTCATTTATTGCACGCTTCGTTTATCAAAAC
The DNA here is from genome assembly GCA_943789525.1 of Agriphila geniculea. Lineage (NCBI taxonomy): Eukaryota > Metazoa > Arthropoda > Insecta > Lepidoptera > Crambidae > Agriphila > Agriphila geniculea. Next base: position 298,269 of record OX038879.1, on the reverse strand, counting down.
AAAAGTGTTAGTAGGGAATAACCCTTCAAATACCCAGGAAAGATTTCGCCGAAATGCCAGCGCGCGCGATCTATCAGCGGCCAGCGCCCCGCCGTAGGGTTGGCACCTCTTGGCCGTTTGAATCCGGAAGATGGAAAACTTCAAAATAAAATAAGTAAATTTTTAATAACACATTTTATTATTTTTTGAAGTTATATTTTTCGTTTTTGCTATAGATTTCAAAATTACTGGTTTAGAATAGAACTCACAACTCGAAAAAAGACTAAGTACATTCCATTTGAAAATTGACGAATGTCTGGACTGTCTGCTTTGAAATGTTTTTCATTTAGCCCGGCCAAGGGCTTGGCCGCACACAGACGGAATCCCGTTATGGAATTCCGTACATACGTAATTCCGAACGAAAAGTTGTGACTTTAAGATAATCCAAATTATCCCGGAATTTAAAATTCATCAATATTCGAATGGAATGTAGAGTTTTTAGATTCACAAATCTAGATTCACAAATCTAGATTCACAAATCTAGATTCACAAATCTAAAAAACTCTACATTCCATTCGAATATTGATGAATTTTAAATTCCGCGATAATTTGGATTATCTTGAAATAATTCCTGGAGACGGGAGATATTTATTTTCTGGTCACGATTCCGGGAGACTCCCGGAAATCCGGGAGAGGTGGCAACCCTACCCGCTGCGCCGCTCCGCGGCCGGCTCGCACTGACTCAATGAAAGCCGACCTAGTGCTGTAATTATCGATAAATTTAAAGATTCTTGATTGATTCTTATTAATAAAATCAAGTGCACATCAGACGTAATTTTTTCAGGTTAGCAGCTTAGGATTTGTTGCAAAAGCAATATCTACTTGATGTACAGTAATTAATTATAGGATTGATTAAATTACCTATTAGTAATATGCAGCAGATAAAAAATTATTACCTACTCTTATTTTTTCTGAGTTCATTTGATTCACTAGTTTCAATTTACGAATAAAGTAAAAGCTATCGGGCATTTACAGAAAAAAACGATCACATTACAGAATTTTGTTTTTGTACAATAGTTTTTATAATCTGGAATTAGATTAGCGAATGTTTATTTGGCTGTTATAATTTTTGAAGTGAAAACTTCTTTAGCGGCGTTGTACGCTTTTTTGTGATGGGGAAAAAATGTTGAACTCGCGTCAGTCAGTCAGGATCACGTGACCCTAATCGAAAATTCGTAAGACGGATGTGACGGATGGAGAGTAGACAGCCGGTGGCGGAAGTATCCCTCTCTCTTTCTACGGGGTGCGGCGAAAATAGCGGCACGTCATTTCAAGACGTAAACACTTGTGTCACCATAGCAACGGGCAAATTTTTTAATTCAATGTCAAAACTCTAGATTTTCTGTCAAGCTATGGATAAGACTTTCGTACAATTACTGTTCTGTATTCGTAAATTCAAATTTAGAGTAAATTCGTAACCGTAAGACAGCAATTCGTGCAAAATTACTCCCTAACCATTCCAAAATATCAAAAATGCACAACGTTAATATTCAAGTTTTCACTTCTGCCGGCACTCCCGGAGTGCACCACGATTTTTAGGGTTCCGTACCCAAAGGGTAAAAACGGGAGGGACCCTATTCTCTGTAGTCTGTCTGTCTGTCACCATGCTGTATCTCATGAACCGTGATAGCTAGAAAGTTGAAATTTTTCTGTTGCCGCTATAACAACAAATACTAAAAACAGAATAAAATTAATATTTAAGGGGGGCTCCCATACAACAAACGTTATTCTTTTGCAATTTTTTGGTACGGAACCCTTCGTGCGCGAGTCCGACTCGCACTTGGCTGATTTTTTATTTTACCATAACTTGCCATTTAGCAGATTTTTTTATTTAATCTCTTTATTGTACTACAATAAATTAATGTACATAAGGCGGACTTAATGCTAAAAGCATTAAGTCCGCCTTTTTTATACTCCGCCGATTTAAAAAAAATAATGAGAAAATGAAATTGTAAATTGATAATAAATGACGACAGTGATTCTGAATACCTAATTTGGTCTGAGCTAGTAAGTATTAGGTGACTCTATTTGCATGTTAGTTTCTCAAAGGGAGGCATCCCTTTAAGATAAAACTAAAATAAATTAATGTAATCGTTGAATCAAATCAATTGTGTACGTCATGTCATGTGATGCCACATCTCTAGTGTGCGGGGCACGCGCCGCGCTTCGCTTCCTTCGCGCTTGTCCGTCAGTTGCGGTTATTCTTTCGTTCGGTCGGGTGTATTGTTGTGCGTGCGCGTGAGTGCGTAAGGCCGTAAGCCACAAAATGCCGAACTATCGCTATAATAATGCGGATTATTTAAACATGGTGTTGTTGACGTTGTTGTGCTATTATGACGCCACCCCTGCTCTCAGCTTTCAGAGGATTTAGGGAAATGGTTTCGATCAAGGTGACTGATCACCCGTCCGGCTTCGCTGACGTCCCCCCTTCGCTGGCGTCCCCCCTTCTAAATAATAATCATGACGCCAACTACAGGCTACCAGAAGCCGTAGACTGTTTCGTGAGACTGAGGTTCATGGAATCCAAGTGAGTTTTATTGTGTGCAGTGACTGACACATTGTGCATTAACTGTCAGATACAGTGGATTTTTTCAAGTTCAGTGTCATTCAGTGTCTGCTCAGTGTCATCATATCGTATCGCAGTGTTCGTGTTCGTGCAGGATGTGCAGTGCAGGGGGCAGCAAGACGCATCCGAACGATATTTTCGCATCGTCAGATAAAAACACGCCTGTGGGTGAGTGTCTTTAAGTTCATTCACGCACACAACGACAATTGTGTAATTGTGTGAAATGAATGCTATGCGTGCGTAGTCTTAAGATAGTGTGAGTGTACATGTACAGCATGAGCTTATTTTATAAAAATAAGGGCATTATTTTTTTGTTTGAAAAATTAAATTCTGAACCAACGTGTAGATTTTCGGAATATTTTTTATATGTGATCCATATGACTTATATGTTCAGCCCTGAAAATATTTGACACTAATTACAAGGCATCTTATATGTATTGGCCTGCCAAAGTTAAAATATTTATTTCTTTAAACAGTTCTCTCAAGGTATCTCTCCGCCGAAGATTGTATATGCCGCGAACAGCTCTTTTTTGGAGTACAAAAATATCTTCAATACTGGCAGCTGAGCCCCACAATGGATACATTTGATTTCATTTATCATTCTAAAAAACAAGTAGGTACAGTACAAGGCAAACATCTTGCCACTCTTTGGACGGAATAGGGATAAGTTTGCGCATGTGTACTTGCGAGCGACCAATAGCGCGCGCCCCTCTCCCGCCGCCCGCGCCCCTCACCGCTCCGCATGCCCATAATGCCGGGATTACACACTCGGCGAGACCTCTCGCCGAGACGTCTCGCCGAGGCTCTCGCACGAGAGGCCCATCACGAGACCGACCGTTTACACACTCGTGTAGTCAGTTACGGCTGTGCATTCTGAGAGGGAGGACGGCGTATGAGGTAGAGCTTGCTTCGGCTGTAGCGGTGTGTGCAGTTATTTATTATGCATATTTAAACGCATATCATACGCAAATAAATAAAAAAGAGTATAAACGAAGATGATGGATGGTATCCAATATCCATACATAGAAATAGAACAAGTTATTTTTCTGCTTTGTAAAAAAAATACCGAGAATAGAAAACGGGACGTAGGTAATTATACGTTTAACGTGCGAAGTGATTTCCACTGAATTCAGCTCAGATTATTGTAAAATAGATTTCATAAAATACATTTTTGTAAGATTTTCTTAGACACAAACTCAAACACGAAACTGTTGCTTTTTGACAAACAATTAAACACCTATTGATTAAAAAATATATCCATTGTTGCTCCCTTAATGAAGAGAGCGCGCGAATGTGTAAACGAATGCTTGGCGTTCCTCGCGAGACCCTTTGACTCGTGCACGAAAAACCGACACCGGAGCCGAGAGCGGACGAGGCGAGGCGAGACACCCGAGGCGAGGCGAGAGCTACCATTTACACACTCGGCCTCGGCATGTCTCGTGGTGTCTCGCCGAGTGTGTAATCGCGGCATTATACGCGTTCCGCGCAATCCCCACCCGATTTCAAGATTTTTGCCGGCTACTGTATGTGAGATCTTTCTTGGAGTGGTACGAAGGAAAAAACGATTGAGAACCACTGGTATTTGTATGGGAGAATGGTTGTATTGGGTTGAGAAGCTAGTAGGTATAAATCGTTTACAGCCATTCCCAATAACCCTTTTCTCAAATTCTACTTACTAAAGATTTGCCAACTAATAACAGCAGCGACCTAGTAACTGATCCGAATAGCTGATCTCTGTATGAGGATATTGGAAACAGCGGCATAAGAATAAATATCTGTTTATTCTTATGACAGTGGTGACTGGTGACAGTTTTTACTTTGGCCTATTTCCGTTATCCTTATCTCCCACTTTTGTCTCCACTAGGGGATATCAAAAAAGATTTTTTAATATATTTTTTCTTTTTTCCCGATATCCCACTGGGGGACAACGGGAATAAGCTGTTATTTCTAATCATTTAACAGAAATATCTACAACTCAAAACTTACCTCAACCAAAATCTTGTTACGTGTTTCCAGCTGATTAACAGAAACTTCAAGCTCGGCACCTAAAACAATATGATCTTTGTTATTACATAATTATTTAATGCATTGCGGGATATTTAATAAGACTATCTAGTTCAGCCCCCTTAGCATGACCACCGAAACACGATAAATATCGCGCGATGTAGCGTTTTATCGACATTCAACTCGTACGGTTTAGCAACCGCACAGTATGGGTTGTGTAACGAGTTGAATGAATGTTCCCAATCTTGCGTATCAGGAGATTCCGTGACAATGTAAATTTATTTAATTGATATTATAGCCAGTTAAGCGTTAGCCACCGGCAAACAAACATTTATATTATAACTTTAACTTTGTGGACGTAAATAAAACTATAACTAAAACCACGACGTCGTTTAACTCAAACATTAACTTTCTCTGAGTATGTGTTACAATGCCGAAGTAGAAAAGACCGAATTTTACAATACCTATGGACGAAATCCTGAAAATTAAAAGGCCGAATGGTTGTTTGGCCGTACGTTTAAAATCACGAAAAGACATTTTACCTAAAAGACTAAATCCCGAAGCTTAAAATACCGAAGGTATTTAATTTTTTTAAATATACCTTTAGTTCTATACCCCAAACTACTTAATACCGAATTGGCTGTGGAGGTGTCTTTGGGCTTCGCCTGAAATGATTTATAGTAAATTTAGCTGCCGAAAATTAGTCTAAACTAGTCTACTGGGACTTAGAAATCGTAGACCGTAGGTCACGACACGATATAGGTGCGAGGAGCGTAGCGACGAGCATGTTAGGTTGACATGAAGCCAGCGCGCGAGCCGAGCGAGCGAAGCGAGCGTGCTGCGGCAGCGGCCGGCGAAGCGCCAGAAAAAAAACAATTTCAAACTCGATTGGTGGATTTTGTCAAAATAATTACCATTTTACAAGCATTTTTGAGTAAAACAAATTAACCGCGACGCCTACCTTCATAAATGTATGTGTAGGTGAAGTAAGTTTCGACATTTTATCTGTCGGGATTTTGACCTTTCGGGATTTCGACCTTTCCGGATTTCGAAGTTTTGGTCATTTGATAATCGATCTTTCAAGTTTCGGTCTATCGGATATCGATATTTGGAATGTTCGGTATTTTGAAAATGGTGTTTTGTGTCGATATTTCGGTCGTATGTATTATGAATTGTCGGCATTGTAATACATAGGTACAGTCAGCAAAGTTATGACCTTAACAGTTTGAAAATAATTCGCTTGCAAGGATGGAACTAAAAGTTCGTCTTTACCTGCCTCCATTGTTTTTATACAAAAGACGCTTTTGTGACTTTTGGGTAAATGCAAGACAATACAGACTACTCAATCTAGAAATGAACCTTAAGGTGTTCAGCTCATAGCTTTGCTGACAGTACCTACTCCTTTCTCTATAGGTGTAGGATAATCCTACACAACTGTTAAATCCATTGTCTTTTGATGGTTAAGTAAATGTGATAAATTGCTATATCTGCTAAGCCGAAGAACATCACCCATAATTGTATCGGTAGGTAGTAGGTACTAGCACATCTCTAGGTACTACTAGAAAATAACTCTCCAACTAGGTACTCATGTGTAGTTAAATTTTTAACATTGAAAATGTTTTTTCGATCGCTTCGGTAGGGCCCCATTTTCGCTGAAAGTGTGTTTGCCCCGTGGTATATAGTGGTTTAGGGCCATGAGGACGTATGAGGGCTCAAAAGACGCAGAATTTGGATGGCTTTCAGATAGTGAAAAATTTTTTTGTAAAAGTCTAAAACTTTTATCGAAAATTGAAGAAAACCTAAAAAAAACCTTTATTTTTTAACACCTTCCTTCGATATTTCGTGAACGAGGTCGAAAATCGAAAAACTGAGAATGTGGCCTAGAGATATTGAAGCGGGGAACATTTCATGTTTTATACTTTTTTTTGTGGGAGTGATAAGGGGGGCATGGAGTCCCTTAGCGGCGCGTGGAGCGTCACCATGCGGTATTACTCGGGCGTCATAGCCCTGTGAAACTTCGCAGCTTTGAGATACGAAGATCTATTCGGATTCAAAAAATTAAGGGCTTTAGGATAGTATAAACAAATTTTGGAAAATTCGATTATATCTTTTAAAAATAAAATAAAAATAAACAAATCCATGTTTTATACGAAGATCTATTAGGACTTAATAGACGCGGAAAATTAAGGGCTTTAAAAAATTTTGGAAAAGTCGATTATTTCTTTTAAAAATAAAAAAAATCCAAAAAATCTATGTTTTATACGAAGATCTATTAGGACTTAATAGGCGCGGAAAGTTAAGGGCTTTAGGATAGTATAAACAAATTTTTCAGAAACAGGGATTTTCCGAATGTCCACGCGGACGAAGTCACGGGCTGACGCTAGTCAATAATACTTACAGCGGTCCTCGGTGCGCCGGACCCGCGCCTGCGCGTCCTGGGCGCGGCGCAGCGTCGCCTGCTCCGTCTCCGCTAACTCTTTTAGTTCCGCCTCGTACTGCTCTTTGTTCCTTCTGTAACAACCAAGAAATAAAACCAGTCAAAAGCGAGTCAGACTCGCGCACCGAGGGTTCCTCCAACCAAGAAATATATTTGGATATGTTACTTTAGAAAAGTACAGACTTTAAAAAAGTAGGATAAACGGCAGACAGGTGGAAGGGCGAACAGGCGGACAGTTAATTTACAAATCTTAGCCACAGCTGCTTATGGTGACTGAAAAATGTTTCAGCCACTTCACATTGCAAACTGTTTATATTATATGCGACGTCCCTCCAATGACGTCCTGCAGGGAATTATTTCCTAAACTAAATTTGCTTACCCTCCCCTCTATCTATATATTAGAATGTTGCATTTTTGTTAAAACACACCCCCATATATTCAGTTTTAAAAATACAGACAACTGTAGATTAGCGAGACACCATGGTAAGTTGATGTTACCCACAACGCATACAAAGTATTATAGAAGGAATTGTTATCCTAACTGCATAAAAATTTATAACAAACTACCAAAGACCTTAAAGGAGCTTAGTTTACCTATATTAAAAAAAAAGTTACAAACATGGTTAAAAAATAAATGTTTCTATACAATTGAAGAATTTCTAAATTCAAAAATTGACATAAAATGAATTATTCTCATCGCATGTAATTTTAATTTGTTTATTTAATCGTATTTAATTTACTACTCTAAATTGACATTTCACATGCCTTTTTATGGCAAGGCAGAGAACCGGAATGTAACCAATAACCACTGTATGCACTCTGTTTTTTGTGAATAAAATGATTTGATTTGATTTGATACCAAGTAGGAACTTATTCTTCGTTTATTCGTACGGAAAATAGCAAGTAATAATTATATTAGAACCAGCCACCAATTATTATTGTAGTATTAGGTTGCGCCATCTCTTGACCGATAGTGAAACTATTTTTTTTTCTTAGGTTAGCATTCTTAGGTCAGCGCCATCTGTTAACTGGTAGTGCAACTAAAGTATTTTTGTTTGTTTTTTGAATTTCTAAAAAAGTGTGTTATACTGAGATATCGTTTTATTTTTCCTGAAATCTTTACATAAACTACTATCTAGGTATAGGTATTTTTTTTACATTTTTCATCATAAGCCGAAAACTATGCGGCCTAAGAAAAGAAAAAAAAATGTTTTAAAATGTGCAAACAGCGCTCTTTCACATGATACCCCACATGCCCTAGTTACCTCACTTCAAATTTTTAAGACCCCTTTTCAGTCCCTGTTGTAAAAAAAATTTTTTTTTTATTTCTTTCTTATTTGCAAAATAGTTGGGCAAATGTCATCTTAAACTATTCCAAATTTCAAGTTGATACCATTAGTAGTTCTCGAAATATCCAGCTGTGACAGACAGACAGATAGACTGAGTCACACCATAAGGGTTCCTTTTATTTATTTTTATTTATTGCAAAAGATTCACCAACAACATATCATTACACATTACAATAAATATACAAAAGGCCCGAACTAAAAGATATGCCTTTACAGGTAAATACAGCTTTTTCGAAGAATTAAAAATAATAGTTAAGTTTACCAGTAAGTTATAATAAATAAAGTTAGTTTAATTTAGGATGTATTTAAGAACACAATATTAGAAGTATGAGTTTCAATTAATTTTAATTAAATTATAAGTTTAAATTTAACATTATTTTAAAGTTTTGCCACACACATTCGCTTGAATTCACGGTCAGAAGCGTGAAAGATGTCGATATTGCAGTTCCCCATATCGTTGTAAGTATGCATGCATCGGTATAACGGTTCGCTCTTACCAAGGTTAGTTCTACAATGAGGCAATCTGAAGCTGTTTGACAAAGGGTGCCTGGGGATACGATGAGGGACAGAGAGATCAATTTTCTGGAGCAGATTTTGACAATCTAGCTTGCCGTGAATTATCTTATGCAATGTCATAAGATCGAAAAGTTTACGACGGTTAGCTAAAGAAGTTATTTTAAAGAGTGAAAGGCGAGTATCGTAGTCAGCGTCACGTGGACAGAACCGGCTACGATAGACAAGGTAACGGGTGAAGTTCTTTTGGATTCGTTCTATTCTGTCGGAGTGAACTTTGTAGAAGGGATTCCATATATTTGAAGCGTACTCAAGGTGACTGCGAATAAGAGCATTAAATATTATTATAAGGGTGTGGATATTTTTGAAGTGATTACCTAAGCGTTTCACCAACCCTAAAAGTTTCCATGAGCGACTTACGATATTATCGATATGATCAATGAAATTCAATTTACTGTTAAGTATCACACCAAGATCACGAGTAGTCGATGATTCTGTTAAATTCTGCCCAGATATGTTATAAGAAGATGGAAAATAGTTAATTTTTCTAGTGAATTTTATATGAGTACATTTTTGGGGGTTGAGTATCATCTTATTCACAGCACACCACTCGTGGATAGCATCGGTATCCTTTTGCAATAGGGCAGCATCAGTATGATTATTTACCGTTTTGTACAACTTTAAGTCATCGGCGAAAATAGAGATATTGCTATGATTGATCAAGTCAGAGATATCATTGATGAATGCCAAAAAGAAAATAGGCCCAAGATGAGAACCTTGAGGCACACCTAAGAGGGAAATGTAATCATATGACTTGAAACCATGCACAATTACACTTTGAATTCGTTCCCTCAAATACGAGCTTAACCAACGTAGAAGATCCCCGTGAATTCCGTAAGCTTTGAGTTTTGATAGCAGGATTCCATGATCAACTCTGTCAAATGCGCTGGAAAAATCGGTATATATAGAATCTACTTGAAGTTGTCTGTCCACAGAATTTATTAAGTTAGTGACATAGTCCATCAAATTGCTAACTGTAGATTTTCCTTTAGTAAAACCATGTTGAGCCTCAACCAAAACATTATTTAGATAGTTTGTCAATATGGGATAAACAATTTTTTCAAATATTTTTGCGAACTGACACTGGCCGGTAATTTGTTATGTCATCTTTTTTACCTTTTTTAAATATTGGTATGACATTTGAACGCTTCCATTCAGAGGGAAAAATGCCCGTGTTAAGAGATTTCTCAAATATTATCTTTAGAGGAAGTGTCAAGAACCTGAATGTCTTTTTGATAAAAAAGGGTGGAATGCCGTCAGGTCCGGCCCCCTTGCTAGCGTCTATAGATTTGATTATCTTTTCAATTTGATGTTCTGTAAATGTTACGTTATTAAGGGAACTTTGCGGATAGCGGTCGCCGAAGTCGGGAGGCACAGAATTATCTGGCTGAGTAAAAACAGAAGAGAAATGCGTTGCGAAAAGATTACATATTTCCCCACCTCTACTTGCTTGTGTATCGTTTAAGTGCATCTGATCAGGAATACCAGAGGAACCACCCCTATTCTGACGAACGAAAGACCAAAACTTTTTAGGATGACGCTGGATGGATAACTCTGTTCCCGTGATATAATTAGAGTAGCATGTTGATATCAATGAGCCAATTCGGTTATTGCAGAGTCTAACTTCTAAACCATCCCTAGTTCTAGTTCCTGTAAATTTTGTATTTACTGCGAATTCTTTCTTTTTCATTTATCATTTTTATCAGACCACGAGTAAACCACACAGGATGCTTGAAATTGCGAACTTGTGTCTTAGCTATAGTTTCATCTATAATCGAACCAATAATTTTATAAAATTTAGAGACTGCAATATTGACGTCCTGTATATTTTCCAATTCAGAAGACCAATCAATTTTACTTAATCTTGAATTAACTTTTGAATAATTAGCTTTTTTAAAATTGTGTGTAGCAAACATTTTATTCTTAAGAAAATTTTGAGAAGGTAGATCAATATATATTTCTAGGGCAGGATGATGTTTATCAAGATTACTTATAGGACAAAGACATTCTGTAACACTTATATCATAAAAGTTACTTAAAACTAGATCAAGAACTCTGCTGTTATTATTTTTTACACGGAACCGGTTCCATTTTGGTACGGAACCCTAAAAAAGGTATACATGTTGCTATGTAAATCTATCTTCTATCTTAGTTTTAGATGCAGTACCACCAGAACGGGAAAATGTCCGAAAAAAATCAAATTAGCTAAATATTTTTTCATAAGTAGGAATAAGCGTAATAGAAAAAAGTTTCAGAATTTTCAGTTGCGTATTTTTCTTTTTCAAAAATTAAAATATCTGACTTCACAAATATACGAAAGTAACAACAAAATGGAGATTATACCTTTGCCTCCACCTGCCACAACCACAACATAGTATTAAAAAAGTTCCAATACAAAATGTCAAAACTTTTTGCTTTGTTGTGGCAATACAAAGGTATGACTTTCATTCTGGGTACTTCGTAAAGTCGAAAAAGCTTAAATATTTAAAAAAAAATTCACGCATCCCAATTACTAAGGGAGCTTATTACCTATTAAAAAAACATTCAGCCAATTTGATTTTGCACGTTCCCCATTTAGAAAGGAAACGAACATCTGAACCACTTATGCGCAGTCTGTGAGCTACTTATCGTTCGTTTAACTTTATCGGAGGGGTCCATATAATCTGGTTCAAAGTAATAAAATTACCTTTAATACAGATAATATGGACCTCTTCGATAAAGTATGTACCTCAGAAACCGGCGGCCTGATTATCTAATTAGAAACCACCTAGCGACCGGTTGCAGTTCATAGATGATAGTGATCCATTGCTACTTCTTTTTGGATTAAAAAAAACATACCAAAGAAAAGTAGCAATGTATGTGGAATGAAACCGGTCGCTAAATAGTTTCTTTTTAGATAATTAGGGTGCGGGAATGAAAATACGCGCTGTCAGGTAGAAGAACATTGTTAGAATTCATATTTTTTTATTGCTCTCTCTTTTGTATTGCTTTCTCAATTCTCTTGAGTCCTCTCGTCACCATCACAATTTTAGCTTTTATGTGATGGCGACTAGACAGGACAGGGGCTGTATTATGACCTCTTATTTCCAGTCAGTTTTCTGACTGGCTATAAATCTATCTCTTTTATTTGCTATACAGCGAGCAAGAGATGTCACTACAGCTATTTATAAACCTGGCAGGTTTTAAGAGCTTGTAATACGGCCTCAGTATATAAATAAAGTCACTTAACATCAAGTGAAGTGAAGGCCAAGCACTACTCAGTTATGCATAAAAAAATATTATTTTTTTATCATTAAGTTGGTTGCGGCGTATAGGGTAGAAGGTTGAGAACCCCTGCTCTATCTACGGCATCTATGGACTAGAAACTAGAGTATATTTCTGATACGAAGACCCTTTTGACAGCTGCTAAACAAGAAGAATCGCATTGGCGTCGCAAGGGGTGGGCAGGGGGGGGGGGGGCGCTGCCCCCCCCCCCCCCCCCCCTAGAGGTTAAAAAATGTAGCCAACTGCAAATAACCAAAGTCCTAAGGCCGTGCAATTGACTTGCTTTTCCGATAAATCCTGCCCCATCTCAAAAGTTAAATAAATTCACTAGGTGCTCTTGACTGCACCTACAATTCATATTTTTCTCATCCTCTTTAATATTAACTTGCCCCCTGGGCCCCCTGGGCCATGAGCTGGCGACGCCCTTGATTGGAACATTAAATTAATTAATTGTTAAACTCTCTTATCCTCTACTATAGGCAATATTTTGCTTTGCAGAAGTTACGTTCTACTTCATAATATCTGGAACAACCTATCGTGTCGCGGTACTAAAAAAAGTTGTAGGCATATATTTACGTACTTTAAATAAAAGCTATATTATTTATGATTTAATTACAAATGTATAGTTTTCAGATTTTTCCCTGTACTTGTAGGTAGTATAAGACGATATTTTGCCAATTTTCATAGTTCTAGGCCAACGGAAAGTACCTACCCAATAAATTTTGATTCCCTTGAGTGTCCAAATATACGTTTGTTGCGGCATAAACGGCCTTATCTTTTTTTTACGTAAACTTAGAAGATTGATTTCTTCCACAGCTTCAAGGGACTGTATATGTGGTTTTAATTTCGACTCGATACGTCCACGCGTTTCCGAGATAAAGGGTCTTGACAGACAGACGAACAACCAAGTGATCATATAAGGGTTCCGTTTTTCATTTTGAAGTGCGGAGCTCTAATTTTATAAACGCTGATTTTTTCATCAATAAACTAATACCTCAGAGCTTCCTGCAGTTCCTTCCTGCCGGCCTGCGCCTCCGCGTCCATGCTGTCGATGGCGCGCTCGATCTCCCTGTCCCGCTCCAGCTTGTGCTGGGCGGACATCTCCGCCACCTTCCGCTTCAGAATCAACTGTTGTTCCGCTTCGAAGTCTTTCTTAAATTGCTCGAAGCGTTCTTCTAGTTCCTTTTCTTTTGCTTTTAATTGTTCCTGTGTCATTTGATTAATCATAATATAATGAGGGCTTTTCTAAGTGACATTTAAAAAAAAAAATATCTATTTGCCTCACTAGATGGCGTTGATGGAAAAAGAAGTGTCAAAATTGGCTTTTAAAAATAAACGGCTTGTACCAAAGAAGCAAGTACGCGCTCGCTGGCTGACATCTGCCCAAAAAGGAACATTAGGGTTACATCTGCCCGCCTACCTGAGTACTCTTCGAAGCTGAGTAAAAAAAATACATTGACACATTTTTATCAACGCCATCTATCGAGTCTACAGCTTTTTGTCATTTTGAAAAGCCCTCATTGTAAATCCGGCCACATACGGACGAAATCCCGATTCAGAATTCCGAACGGACTATCGATAATGTATGAAAATTCGATACGGAAAAATCCCGCCTGTGTGTGGTAGGTCCATAGATTGGTATGTATGGATTAGCTGCGTTCGGAATGATTCCGTTCGGAATTCTGTCTGACGTGGCTACTCTAAATTGTTAAACGTATTATTACTTCTGACTCTTCATTGCAATACGCTTCACGAACTAAAACAGCACACAAATGTGTCACAAACCATAAAGTTAATATTACCTATGACACAGACTGACAAAACAAAAAGCGAATCGAAATTTTGAAATTCGAGTCCACACATGATTTTTATCTGGATACAAATTAGGTACTACTACTCTTTCCAAATTCGAAACAAAGAAGAGAATACTTTGTACAAAATAAGCGCCCAGTTTGAAAGAGGGCCGCTATTTCATGTTGCCGTTTCAGAAAATTTGGAACGGGTGATGGTAGGAAAATATAGACGATTCAAAAGTGCTTAATCATTAAGTTTATTTGAATAAAGATATTTTGACTTGATCAACATCATCTAACTCTAAGGTACTCTTGATCGAAGAGTAGAGGCATTTACATACAACCCATCAAACTCTAGGTGTCTATGCTTATTTTGTGCAATGTAGTAGGATAATTGGAGGATGTATTACCGCGTGCTTTTCCTTCTCCAGTCTAATTTCTTCTTCTAGTTGTTGTCGCTTCTCCTCTAACAGCTTTTCTTGTTCTTCTTTCCACTTTTCTGAAGAAAAATTAGCAAAAATTGTGACCGTTATTCTTAGTATACTATACGGGATGTTCCAAAACATTGCCATACGGTGGTAAAGCAAAAAGTGGCCACTTTAGGCACTTTTGGCTACTACTAGTACAACGAACTATACAGGGTGGATTTTTGAGACGGTACAGTAAGTATTTTACTGAGGTTATTGTTTGTAACGGCCGATTACAATAATCTTTCTTCAGTAAGATATAGGCCTACTACGGATCTGTTACTAGGCAACTGTTGTTATTTCAAGAAATACCTACCTAGGCACGGACCAAACCTAGGCAACAAATCTTTAGTAAGCCTTTCTTTTACTGAGGAGAGGTTATTGAAATTGGTCGAAAATGAATCTTAGTTTCAATCTGCACATGTGAATTTTGAACACATGTACATAGCGAGCAAGAAATTTGATTAAGATGAGGGCGTCACTTGAGGTATATAGGAGCCTTAAGAGACTATTATCTAAATATCACGAAATGTACTTAACGCGCTCCAATAATTTTATGTCATCTAGTTGTTAATTAAATAAACAAAATACTTACATTAGCATTGTTATAAATATTCGTTATTTTATTATGTTATTATTAATTAAGTAATAAAAATTGTTTAGTTTTAAGTGGTAATAAATTAATCCTTACTAATATTATAAATGAACAAGTCCGTTTGTTTGTTTGTTACGCCTTCACGTCTTAACTTCTGAACCAATCATCATGAAATTTTGCATACACGTTCTCAGGGGTACAGAGAAGGACATAGGGTACTTTTCATCCTGAAAAACAGTATTGTTCCCGATGGATAGCAAAAAATCTTTCCACGCAGACGAAGTCGCGGGCGGCCGCTAGTAATATTATAAATGTGAAACTTGGATGGTTGTTACTCAATCACGCAAAAACGGCTCAACGGATTTGAATGAAATTTGAAACATAGATAGTTTATAGAGTTGTTTTTATCCAGTTCAAAAGTTTCCTAGGGATTTTTTGGAGTGTCCACGCGGATCAAGTCGCGGGCGAAAGCTAGTTAAATATATTCATTATCATATCAGCCGCACGACACCCACAGCTAGGTATAGGCTTCCCCCAAGGATTTTCACGACGATCGGTCCTGCGCTTCCCACATCCAGTGGCTTCCGGCAACCTTCACCCTCACGTCGGTCCACCTTGTCGGGGGCCTACCCACGGAG
This sequence comes from Agriphila geniculea, assembly GCA_943789525.1. Taxonomy (NCBI): domain Eukaryota; kingdom Metazoa; phylum Arthropoda; class Insecta; order Lepidoptera; family Crambidae; genus Agriphila; species Agriphila geniculea. The sequence continues at coordinate 282,544 of OX038879.1, read as the reverse complement.
CGTCGTCCGGTGCGCGCGAGTCATTCCAGAACCTTTCCGCCTCAACGGCCATCGGTTCTTCTCGCTATGTGTCCCGACCACTGCCACTTTAGCTGAGCAATCCTGCGAGTGATGTCGGTTACTTTAGTTTGCCTGCGGATCTCGTCATTTCTGATTCGATCACGCAGGGAAACACCGAGCATGGCTCTCTCCATTGCACGCTGGGTGACCTTGAGTCTCCTTATGAGATCCATAGTTAGCGAGTTAGCGAAATATATTATGAATTAAAAAATAATTGACCCAGAGTATATCACCACAGATTTATAATCCATACAGTTGGTAAACGAATGTACTTACGCAGAGCAATGGCGGGATGTCACAAAATTTATCCCGCTTGGTGGCGCTACTGCTGCTGGAGACCTTTGTATGGGCGTTTATCCCCGATTTTCCTATTTACTTTAAATAATATCTAAAAATAGTCGGTACCTACAAATTAATTATTGGGGTAGTCGGACAGTACACTTATTAAATATTGAAGAAAATTAAAATGTGTTGGAAGAAAAATTTATATTTATGATTTTTTTTTTCCAATATCCCAAACTTGATAGCAAACACATAGAAAACAACGAAATGACAGGTTTAACTCTACACTAGCGCCAAGTCAGCGGTAGGGCGCCGACTGGTGGACCATTTGTGAGTCAGCAAAATTATCCTGCCATCGAGGGGACCTCGCGGGGGCGGCGCGGCTCGCGGCCCCGCACTCCAGCGCTGCTGGGGCCCACGCGACCGCGTCAAACGACAACGTGCGGTACAGTATCTACTTCACTGACGTCCATTATACAAAGTACGCTGGACATGCTAATGTCATGAAATGAGAGCAATTTTTTGTGCCGATTTGAAAATCGCCATATTGGCGTTGAGAGCAGTAGACTCTATTATATTATGACAGTAGTGAGTGTACTTGGAACTGATTAGTTCCAAGTACACTCCCTACGGCCATAGTACAATCTACTGCTCTCAGCGCCGATATGGCGATTTTCAAATCGGAACAAACGACTGGTGACGTTCGCCTGTCCAGCGTACTTGTATAATGGACGTCAGTGACCTACTTCGTGAGATTCTTTTGGCGGGCTACAGTTACCTTCAGGGGCTGATTTTATTGACTACTGTAATGAAGTAGAAAACTATTTTAGGTAGAACTTCCGATTAGTTCGAAACGATTTAGAGAAATTATTTAACGTATTAAGTAAAGTAGAATACTCATGCTCATGAATAATCATAATCATGTTTCCTTCAAACTTTAATGATTAGATCGTTCATGCGAATATGGATATATTACATAATTAAATCAAATAATAGAAAATTGAAAACATCTAAAAAATTCAGTGACACATATATCGTATATATCTGGCAGTGCAACACGTATTTAAATGTAATTAGCTAGTACATACAGATTACTCGTTGTAAATAAATGATTACAGAGTAACGATATTTATTTTCATTTTTGAGCACCCATTTCGGTCAAGTACATACACGGGCGGCGGCTTCGACGTTGCACAACTGTATGGATTGTAAAACTGTGTTGACCTGCGTCTATCTTGTGGCCGTGCGCCTGCGCGGCCAGCGCGGCGGCGGCGCGCTCGTTCTCGGCGCGCATGTCCGCCACCAGGCGCGACCGCTGCTCCTGGTACGTCAGCTCCAACTCCAGGATTTGCTTCTCTAACCTAGGGGAAAACCACTAATTAGGGGCCATCCATAAATTACGTCACACAAATTTCATGATTTTCGACCCCCCCCCCCCCTCCCTAGTGTGACGTCACATATTTTACAATTTTACATCTAAATATAATTATTGAATTAAAATGCAGTTCAGAAATTTGTTTTATTTCATTTAAAATGATTTTGAAATGTGACGTCACATAATTTAGAACCCCTCCCGCCCCCTTGTCACACAATGTCGACCCCTCCCTCCCCCTTGACGTGTGAGGTAATTTATGGATGGCCCCTTAGGATGCCGGCTAATAGTGAATTTCGTATACTCGTACAATTTAATCGGATTAAACTAAATACAAGGCTCTAAAGCACAGAATATCTAAGGACAAAAACTAATCAACTATATTCTGAAAATACTAGAGTTTATTTTTCAATATTTCTTAATTTACCTCGGACTTGCCAGCTGTCTCTCTTTAACCAGTGCTCGCTCCTTTGCTTTCGCTAAAGTCTCCATATCGGTGCCATGTTTCGCCTGCATCCTACCGCCTTGTTCCTCGTGCGGTATCTTCATACATACTGATACAATATTCATACAAACACATACAGCTGGAAGGACCAACTAATCGATTTGTTCCAAGGAACCTAGTGCGTAATTTGCTCGACAGCTGTCTCTTTTTAATCAATGTTTGTTTCTTTTTCTCTAAAGTCCTCTTAAAAGCCTCCATATCGGCGGCATGTTTCGTCTGCATCTTACCGCACTGTTCACGTGACATTTCCATACATATTGAACCAAATACGTCTCGAAGGACTAAATCTAACCAATTATATTCCAAAAAAACTATTTCTTATTTTTAAATATTGCTTAACTTACCTGGAGCTCGCCAGCTGTCTCTCTTTGACCAACGCCTGTTCCTTCTCCTCCTCTAAAGTCCTCCGGAGAGCCTCCATGTCGGCGGCATGCTTGGCCTGCATTCTGCCGCACTGCTCCGCGTGCGACATCTTCAGGTCTGACACCTCCTTCTGCTGACGCTCCGCCATCTCTCGCAACTCCCCTTCTAAGCCTTTCACAGTTAGTTCCTAGAAAGGTGTAACCAAATTAATGGATGATTTTCTGATAGCTCAAATCAAAGAAAAATACAGTTAATTAAAATCGATAGATAGCGTTTTATGAAAGCCGAGCTGTAAAGTCATCATCATCATATCAGCCGCACGACACCAACTGCTGGGTATAGGCCTCCCCCGCGGATCTCCACTCGGCTCGGTGCTGCTTGGCCCGCATCCAGCGGCGCACCGCGACCGCGCACCCTCCCGTCGGTCCCTCTTGTAAGAGGCCCACGGAGCCGAGTCCGGTGCGCGCGAGCCATTCCAGAACCGCTCCGCCCCAACGGCCATCGGTTCTTCTCGCTATGTGTCCGGCCCACTGCCACTTCAGCTGAGCAATCCTTCGAGCGATGTCGGTTACTTTAGTTTGCCTCCGGATCTCCTCATTTCTGATTCGATCACGTAGAGAAACGCCGAGCATGGCTCTCTCTAACACACCTTCGTTTTGCCGATGACATAGTTCTTATGGCTGAAACCTTCGAAGACCTGTACCCTTGGCACGAACAGCTATCGAGAAAAAAAACGCACGTAAAATTACTCGATAGAGAATTATCTATGGAAATTTTAATTTTGCTATTCGGCGGTAAATGGCGTTGTACAAATTTCCAATACAAAATTGCACTACCGAATGATTTTACGCGCGTTATTTTTTCCGATAGCTGTTCGTGCTACGGGTACTGATCACAATGCTCGAAGATCTCCGTAGTGCTTCCCAAAGAGTGGGTCTCAGGATGAACATGGATAAGACGAAAATCATGTCGAATGCCCATGTTGTGCCCGCTCCAGTTCATGTTGGGAACACTGCACTTGAAGTTGTCGACCATTACGTATACCTAGGACAGCCAGTCCAGTTAAGTAAGTCTAACTTTGTGAAAGAGAAGCTTCGAAAAATCTGCGCGTCCGATTTACCTCAGTGTCTCAAGACGAAAGTCTATGACCAGTGTGTTGCCAGTGATGACTTACGGCAGTGAAACGTGGTCACTAACTATGGGTCTCATAAGGAGGCTCAAGGTCACCCAGCGCGCAATGGAAACAAACTAATCAAATTATGGCATGCAATTTTTTGAAATTTTGATCGCAGATGCTGTAGGTGTAGGTAGGCATTTCTCCGCCTTGGAGAGTGATAAATGAGGCGGGGGGACTTTCATAAACTTATTTCTTTTAATTATAAATTAACTTGTTTTATTTTATTTTTAGAAGATTAGAGTAAGGCAAAGCTTCTAACAAAACAAATAAAAATGTTATATTTTGTGCAATTAAAGAAACGCATCTAAAACTACGAGCTTTATCATAGATTTTTAATTGTATGGCTGAGACAGCACGATGACTGCTGCCCTATATTACCGCCATTTTAGATTCGTTTCTTTAATAACGTGAATAATAATTATAACATTTTAGGCGCTGTCAAAGTAAAGGAAGATTTTTCCTAACAATTACTATAGAGAGAAAATTTACACGTAAGTAGATATAGCGAGTAAGCCTGAATGATTTGTCTTACTTTTATTTTTTCTGCTTTCTGTCGCACCCAGCGTTGTCTGGCCACCTGAAAAGAGACGTTTAATACTGGGTGTAAAAAGACCTTCAACGAAGCCGAGGTCGTATTCTGCCCATCATCAGGACCATTTCTGTTTAAAATTATTGCTGGGAAACTATTTTCATTTTTAGTGTTAAAAAAGCAATGCAGTACCACGCAATGTAACGCGTACAACAGACCGCGCCTGCGAGTGTATGCTACACAGCTGCGTGCGGCCGAGTTGAAATGCAGCGGTTGTGTGCGCGTGCGCATGAGATACATTGGAGTGATGATTTCACATTACATAGCTAGAATTATATGACTATTAATATAAGAAAGAACTAAATATTATTTCAAGATATCTAATTTTTTTTAAACACTAGTATACCTGCTGCGCGGCGGCCATCTTGTCGTGCGTGTTCCGCAGCTCGAGCTTGTACCGCTCCTCGAGCGCTTGCGCCGACCGCTTCCAGCGCTCCTCCAGCGAGCGCCGCTCGTCCACCAACTGCTCTATGCGGTGATTCAGGGTCTTCTTGTCGTTTATCAGCTGTTGCATTAGAAAAAACGGAGTTACTAGTCGTCACTACGACTAGTCTTTTCTCGTTCGGCATTAGAATTGGAAAAAAAAATTAATAGTCAACAATAAACATCTACTGTCTTATTCAGAGTGCGTTCGTTAAACTAGGGTCAAATTTAACATGGCGTTAGACTGCGGACTAATGCCATTTTAGCGCAAACCGTATTCAGAGTGACAGTTTAGCTTTTAGTCCCACCGTTTAAGGATTAAAAGGTACATTTTGATTGGTTTACAAGCATTAAACCAGGTTTTGTTAGAACAGTCTTGCACCCCAGTTTTGTGAAACATCTCTGAATAACTTACAGTTTAAATACTAACATAAAATAACAGCTTTAGATTGCTTATTAACTGATCCATAGTGCTTTATCCCACTAATAAGGATAGGTTATTAGGAGCGGTTGTAAGAGCCTAATGGCCGAATACTCAGGGGCTTCTTAGTTAAGATCTTAAGTTAAGGTCTCCTTAGACCTTAAAAGAAACCGAAAATTTCATAGTTTCTGTCAAGTCTGACAACTTTTTTGAATTTAAGGTGGCCTTAACCACAGCTTAACTGTGCCTTAACTTTAAGATTAATTTAGGTATTTGGCCGTAAAGGTTGAACTTATTGATCCGCCATTATTAATGCGGACATTAATAATGGCGCAAATAAGTTTTACTTTATTATCTAAGCAACTAGTGGTTCGGTTTGTGACATTTTCAACATTTTTCGAAATAGCTGAGATGAGATGTTTTTTTTTCTAAAAATTGGCTCGACAATAAATAAAATCTTTATAATTATCAAACCTGCTCACAAAATTGCACGAAAATCGGTTGAGAAATGCTACCGTGTCGTTACGTGACTGCTGACTGGTTGGCAATAAGAGATCATAGCACTATAACGCAAGGCAGTTCATTTTCAGGCTGAAAATATGAGGTTGTAATACCCCCCTCTAGGAGAATAAACGGACAGATATACGAAAGCATTTTTGCCTAAGTTCAAGCAGAGACGCTTCGCTCTTCGCCTTAATCTGAGCGAGTTGCGTGCAAAAACAGTAATATTTAAGTAGTACCTGGTCAATGAAGGTCTGATGCCTCTTTATGGTTTCCTCGCACTCCTGCTTCACCTTGGCGATGTTCCGCAGCGACTGTTTCTCCAAGTTGCTCACTTTGGTCACCATCTGAGAAACACTGATTATTAAATTCTTTTTTACAAATAGATCATGCAGGCGGGATCTTGAGTATACTATCTCTTTCAACCTTTACACACTTAAGTATCATAATTTGTCATTAAACCTGGTAAAGTGGTCGTCATCCCATGATGGGATAATGCAGCATTTACGGCGACTCAGGTCTTAGGATAATGCTGATTTGGTAGTTAATTAAACTTGTTGGTAGGACTTATTTCAAGCCCCCCTGGCTAGCTTAGCTACCACCATGTTACCTAAGTCTGACGCCATAACAACAATTTCAAATAAAATGTTGTGTTCCGGCAGTTAGAGGTAAAATAGCCAGTTCCTCAGTGATGAGGATTCTGGGCGTAGTGCGCTTCCACGTTCGGCCTTATCGTCACTTAACATCAGGTGAGGTGAAGGGCAAGTACTATCCTGTTGTGCATAAAAAGAACTAAATGAGTTAGTAGGTAAGGCAGTTGGCACCTGTTCCTTGTGGTTGGTGAGGCTCTCCTGCAGCAGCGCGATGCAGCACGAGCGCTCCTCCAGCTGCAGCGACGCCGTCACCAGCCGCTGCGCCAGTTCCGTTTGCGGCAACTTCAGCAGGGTTTCTAATCTGTCACCACAAGCCCACAGAATACATAATAGTACAAGTACAGAAGATGCACTCCGCAAAATCATTTAAATAAATACTGACTCTTGCTCCAACACAATAAAGTGCAGTTCAGGTCGCACAGCGCTCTCTTCCCTACAATTATATTCACCTATAGTTGCCTCTTTCTATCCCGTAGCTCGTATCTTTTCTGACGTATGATATTGGTCCGTCTGGACGGACCTGTCGGCTACTTGTAGCTTCATACCTAAAGCACGGAGTGTGCCTGGTCTGACAAACAAGGCTAGGGTCAAATTGAAAACCTTTGAAACAAAAATTGTAGTGCGCAGGTCACGTGGTACTAAAAATTGGGTCAAGTTAATTTGCGCGAGCTGTATGTCAAGTAACATGCAGGTCAAACATTGGAATATAACATCTTATGCTTAAATATTTGATTTTATTGACTAGTGGTTACAGAGACTACCAAGTCGAAGAAATCAAACAATTCCCCTTGATCCACTAAAATCCATTGTAGAGATCCATTGATGGATCTTTTTGTACTCTTTATTGTCCACTTGTCCACTTTATTCCATGATCTAGGTACTAAGATAAACTCAAAAATTAAGTGCCTTAGAAACGTATGTATTTTCCTAGTCTTCTGAAGCTAAACATGAAGGGAAATCGGGTTCCAAAATTAATCGAACCTCACAATAATATGTAGTATTTAGTTCACAATGCGAAACAAAAGTAACTTACTTGGGAATAGTTTGTGGAGTGCTGCTGGTGACTACTGATAGGGCGTCATTCGCGCTTTGTTCTACTTTTTCCAAAAAATCAAAAATCTCCCTGAAATCATAATAAACACAATGTTTTTTTTTCTATATTGACTAAGACTGGTAAAGAAATTTTCTAATATTCAAAAATTTTTCTTACAAAAAGTTATCCTTAGGTTGCGGACTTTCGTCTTTTTTAGGTTCTATGATCGTACTAACGGTACTAGATACTGCTATGCTTGCTACTGCCGTCACTGGGTTGTCACCGTAACTCTCGATTTCTTTTAACATTGAATATATATCAAATACAGTTGACTTAGCATTTAATTCCTTAGCTCTAGGTGTTTCATCCATTTTGTCTTTAGGAGACGATTGCGCAGTTTCATTTTCACGGCGCTCTTCATTTGGTTTTTTCTCAGATTTGTCTGCTACTTCTGGAGAAGGTTCAGTCTCTTCGATGTCAAGAAGTCTTGGAGATGGTGCTGACAGAGATATCCAGGAGTCAATATCTTTATCGTTTTGCACACTTTCTATCCTAGCACTCAAAGGAGTTCGAGCTGTGTACACGTGTCTCTGAGTTTGATTTCTTATATTAACTGGTATAGTCGTTTTGCTATTGCTACTTTTCACATTCTTATTATTCCAATTTTGTTTGGGTGGTATTGAACTTCCTTCAAACTTGGAGCTGCTATTAGTTAAAATTTCATTTGTTTGCTTTTTTTCAAACTTTCTTAGATTTTTAGGCGTATATTCTTTACCATAATCTCCCTCTTTGACTTTGAAATAATTTTGAATCAGTTCTTTAGTCGATATTTTTGAAATATCTCTTTTATCGTTATCCTCGGTATTATTGATATTATGTGGAGATTCACATAGGTTTATATTTTCTACAGTTTCGCTTGCTAGTTTATTATCACCATCTAAGAAGTATGAGTTTTCTTCAAACATTTTATCAATATTTAGAGGAGTGGGAGATATTGCATCAGTTTTCAAATCTTTCAATGTCAGCTCGTGCAAGTTATTAATTGCTTCTAATTCTTTTTTGTAGTCTTCGATTACTTTAGAAGTGTATGCTTTAGTAGTACTGTTAACTAAGTAAGGGGGATAATCCAAATCAGATTTTACATTATGATTATTTTTATCATCTACTGCTTGACTACCGCCTGGTATACTATCACTTTCCTGCTTTTTTGGTGAATTTTGTGGCGGCAAAGCTATATGCCCCTCTTTCTTTATGAAAAAGTCTTTATACAACAACCGACTGTGGTTTAATGGTTCCGCCCATTTTTTATCTAAAGGAAAAGTTTTATGATAATATTTATCATTGCTGCCCGTGGAAGCACTATCCAAGCTTTTTGGTTGGTCTTCAATAGAAGTGTGTGAACTTGATTTCTTCAAAACCAAAGATGTTGTAGGAGGTAAAGAATAATTCTGACGAAACAGCTTATCGTCATTAGCACCGCTGTCAGGGTAACCTGAATCTTTTGAGGAAGAATCCGTGTGTACTACAGTACTGGACATTTTTGTTTTATATGAACCAAAATTGCTGGAACGAAAGTCATCATAGAAGCTGTTGTAAGTTCTAGGTTCATTAGTGAAATTTTGAGCTTTAGGATATTCGTCATCTTTTAATTGGACTACGTAAGTGTTACGTCCAGTAAAATTTTCATCTACATTTGGCCTTGCATTGTTGTCGTTCAGAGAATTTTCTGGGGATAAACTTGATAAATTTTGGGAAGGCACACTTTCAAAATCTTGAGTGGATTCCTCTTCAACCAGAGATAGCTGCTGTTTTGTGAGTGTTAGTCTCTTGGTGTAAGTATCTATTGCCTGCTCAACTTCAGCCTGTGCGTTTGGTTCGCCAAAAACCATATTATTACTGTCACTTATCTTCCTATCCATTTCCAGGGGTAGAAAATATGACTCATATGACTTATTTTTAAAAGAAGGAGAACTACTTTGCTCATAAGAGATACTATTTTTTTCTGGAGACTGAGCTGTAGATGGTCTTTCAGTTATTTTTACTTCTAAACCAAAGCCATTTTCAGGTTTATCTTCATGTTCATTCTCCATTGGCTTACGGCTCTTCCTTGCTATATTTCTGTACTTCAAATGATTTTTTGCACTCGTACTTTTATTTTTCGGGGTAACTTGGGCCTTAGCTTTTATTTTAGTACCTAAACTAATGAAAGTATCCTCAGATCCATAATCAGAAGCATTGCTGCATAAATCTCTATCTCTTCTTACAGATTCCCTTTTAGGCGACCTCGGTTCTCCAAGAATGTCTCTTGTAGGCGGTACTACTTTAACATTAAGTGGAGAATCTGAAATAGGAATCTTAATTTATTACATTACAACTCATAAGTAAACCTGTATTTAAAATTTTATTGATATTAGAGTACCTACTTAGTCTTTAGATGAAACATAATAAATACAGCCAATTTCATGCTGGTACTAGAAATTCGCCAAGCATAGGCACAATTCATTGTATGTTGCCGGTTTTGTAACAAATGCTTCAAAGAGGTTCTTTCAAAAGCATCAAAGTACGATAAATTGTGGCGATGCTTGGCGAATAGGTAGTGCCGGCATTAGAAAACTATATGTTTCAAATAAAATTGCTGTAATTCTTATGAAAAATGTTTTAGTAATAAGCAGACATTGGAAATCTCCCGGTCATTCCAGGTTCGCCTTTAAGTGATATGATTCGGGCCCTCTTTTTATTGACTTCAAAAAAACTGGAGGTTCTGTATTTGGTGTGTATTTTTTAATGAATCTTCTTTGACTTGACTATATTTACACTCTTTTCGGTGTGACAATCAGAAATAAACAAATTATACTTTAAAAAAAGTCAATACAGACCTGGAAGGACTGGCAGATTCTGGTCTTTGGTATTATTACGGGTTAATTAAATTTATGGTCAGGAGTGAAGGTACAATCCGTAATGGATTGTAAGTTGTACAATGAGATTAGGAAAACATTAGATTACTATTATATGATTGCAGTAACTCAGCACTAAAGGCTTTCAAGAAGGTCCTAGTTGATGGCCCTCTTTCTTTGGCATCTGCTGAAAATGGCCGCTTGTATTTTTCTTGCAGCTCCTGTAAAAAGGAAAATTAGTTGCAACATCTGTACTGACTGTGTCTGTACTTCCTCATATGCAAGGAATTCTCATAGATTTAGATTGATGATGACCAATTATATGCTTCTCTGTTTGTTATTATTATTACGCATTTATTATGAATGGTTGGCTCTAAATAATAAATATTCAGGAAAAATAACAGACCATTCATACTTTGTATGTGCATCTGCCTTGTCGGCGTTAAAATTATGTTTATGTTTTAATAACTAATAAGCACTGTTGCCGATTTCCTTCATGATTAGTACACGTGTTTTCCTGTGATTTAAAATATAATTTACTAGAGGGATTAAATGAAACAGTTTACCGGAGTAAAACAAGAATTCTGCAACGCTGAACGCGGTCGGTTTCGTATGTTCTTCTTGTCGTCTTTCTTCTTGCTCCTATATGTCAAGTTCACAGGTGAGCCAAGTAGCCGCAAGTTTGTATTTTCTTTCGACATTTCACACTCATTCCAACACAAATCTTAGAACAACAACAAGACAACAAAACGCTTATTTTATTTTATATTAGTCGCTCCCTCCATTCCATATTTTTTTGTTTGTTTACTGTCAAAATTTTGGTTGCTAGGTTACAGGGATCAATGTCAATAAACCGACTTTTAATACAAAAAATAATAAAAGCGCAAACATAATATACATAAATAAAATAATATGAGATAATAATAATAAAAAAATTATTTATTTAAATCTTAATATTCTATGTCAATGCTAAAGAACTTATATTTAACGTATTCTTAAATCAAAGGGTAGGTATTTTGTATGCGAAGCGGAAGTGCTGCAAAATAATCTACGTTATCTGTGCAAGAAAATGTTGCCATTAATAGAAAGTACAAAAACAAAACTACATGGTATTCTGTAACTGTGACTGTACAATATGTTCCAAGTAGTCCAACTACTTGGTTGATATTTTACTATTGATTCTTTTAATTAAATGGCGATATTAATTAAAAAATTGTGATCTGTGTTGTCTAATAAATAGAAAGATAGAAATGAATGGTGTCTTCAAATACGTGGTCATTTTAAAGCAATAACAAAACGCTTTGAAGATGAAAAATTACGTCATCGATAAAAATACTGCGGTTCTTTATTATAGCTGTACAGCAGCCGCTCGGTTACGTGTGTTCGTTCTGCAACTTTGAGGACTGTGTAGTGTAGCAGTTGGCCAGTTGTGAACCTTGAAGGTATTTCGATCGGTTCGTGTGACGACGCAGTGGCATATATCGCGATAGCCGTATTGTTCAGTGGAAATTTTATACCGTGTGCGTTAATCTGTGATTTACTGGAAAGTTTTGTGTAAAAGTGATTTCAATAAACAGGAAAAATGTTCAGTGGAATCGCAGGTGAGGCTTTTGCATAAAAAAAATTAGCGCTTAAACTACTTTATACTACTAAAAATATTTTGTAAGTTGAAACTTTTAAGTTTATAATGCACGTTCGTAATTTTAGTCATTACAACTTTGCTGTAGTTAATATTAACTAGGCATTTATGTAGTTAGAAACTGTAGATTTATAAACCATATATCGCACAAAAAAATATATTAACGATTTAAATAGGTAAGACATTGTGTTAATGCGAAAAAAAATACTTTCCGTCCATTGTTTCAAAGGTCGCGGGTTCAATTCTCGCTCTGGGAAATTTTCTAGGCTAAGACGTTTATAAATTAACGATAAATACATGCTTGATTTAGGTAAGTAAGCAAGTAGAATACACTTTTCAGTGTTTAAAAAAATATAAGTAAATAAATCAACAAGATGAACGTTATAAAAACCGATTTAAAAATAACCTGATCTTGAATTAGGATTAATAATTGAAAAATTAAAGTTTTATTCAATATTCCTAAACTTTACGTTTTCGGTTAGTAAAAATATTTATTGCAACATACAAGTAATAATAAACTTTTCATAGGCGACAGCTACACGCGTGTTAAATACTGTGATCCATCAGTATTTAATCAGGGGCCTATTTCACAACAGATTAGTAAAACTACAAAAAAAATGTAGTAAATTTGCTAATCTTTTATAAAATAGGTATGCTAATGGTATGGTAAATACCATTGCGGTACGACTTTCCATTAGTTGACGTGGAATTTAAGGGTGGGAGGGGTGGGAGAGGGGAGGGGGGGTCCTCCCTAACCTCCCCTTAAATTTTGGAGTGCGGAAATGTATACTTTTTTTTAATCAATTTTTAATCTCGCACAAAAAACTTACGATAACAGCCAAATTACTGTTATTTTTCGGCAATTAAAAGAGAGGAGAAGGAGGGGAAGGGAAACAAGTTGAAACAACAACCTCCTCCAATCCCCATCTGCCGGCGATGCGTAGTTTTCGAGAATTTTTTTTTGTGTAAACATAACCTCAAAACAAAAAATATGGGACTTAAGCAAGGGAGGCTAAAAAGAGGTAGGAAGAGGGGAGGGGACGTACGTACAAGATTTTGCACGTAAAAAAAGTAGTTTCTGGCGCTTCGCCGGCCGCTGCCGCGGCCGGCGAAGACATTTTTAACCTAGAAAATCTTCATTTTTAGAACTTTTTTTTGTTTTTTCGTCCTATTTGTTTCCGCACCTTAATATTTCGTATTCATGATCTAAATTATGAGTTCTTTACACAAAATAAATATGAACTCTAAACTCCACGTCAACTAAAGGAAAGACGGGCCCTCTCGTAGCTCGTAAGTAACCGCCGAAAGATTAGTATTTTTCATAGATTTTACGTTAACGATACGATAGTACCTACCAATACTGATATAAAAATAATACACTCATTAATATAAGTATAAGTGAAAGCAGACTAACCGGTAGCATCGAATGTCGCAAAACAAAATTGTCCAGTGCCGTGAAGTAGTCGATACTATTCTTATTTGGCGCGCATAGTATACACAAACACATAACTTTGTCTAGGGATACAGGTGTTATTTTCATACAAACGAGGTAACTTCGAAGCCTTGGGATTGATGCTGATCAGATCAGTTGGGTGTGTATGGCGATCTGAATCTCCTACATTCACTCCCTGGATAGCCGTCATCAGATTACAGCACAGTACATCCTTGGCAGGAAGGAAACCAAGGCTTCAAAGTTACCTCGTTTGTATGAAAATAACACCTGGTATCCCTAGACAAAGTTGATGTGTGTACTTTGTCGCTTACGTATATATTTTTTTGTAAAGTATTCAACTTCTTTTATTGTTGACTATAACTAAGTTTTTTTTTTAATTCACGCAATGCAAGCAGGCACAGAAGTCAGAGGGCACTTCAAATGAATCAAGCAGGTGATGGTGGTGGTCGAGGTGGAATACCTTGACCATTATGTAATGTGTAGGTGCACCTTTTACAGCATCGTTGCTATTTTTTTGGTACCTACCTACTTAAAAGTTTCGCAACGAATTCATATTTTTACTTATTCCCGTTTCTTTCTTTAATTTTTTTAAATGGTTAGTGATAAAATTAGTTAACTTTTTACTCACCACCTATTTTCGAATTTTATGATGTCGATAACAATTTATTGATGTAGGTAACAGACAAGAGATTCGTTCCCGTATTCTTTGTGTAAGTAGGTCAGGATAACCCTCTTAAGATGAATCGCAAAAGCTTACAAAGATCCTTGGTCCATGCAAAGGTGAAATAACTGCGCAGCATTTCGTAGAAGCTTGATCAATCATGAAACAAACATTTTGTGCGTTAAATATTTAAGCCGACTAGCCGTATAATGCTAGTCACGTTTCTGTTTTGGTATACCTACTATACTAATTTACGCGAGCGTCGACAGTTTAAACTAGTAATTTGCGTTGTAAAATACGTGCTACCTACTTTGTATGTAAGTAATATTGGTCGCACAAACTTACATGGGTACCTATGCTATCGACTTTCCATGTCTCTCCACACTGCAATGAAAATGCTTTGTGATTGCGCGGCGGAATAACCGAAGTAAAAAAGTCTATCTATCTATTAGAATTAGAGAAGCTTTCTTGCGAGACCGACTAGGTAGGTACCGAAAGACAGTCATACAAAAGAAAAACTAAACCCGATCTAGAAATGAGCTCTAAATATTTCAGGTGTAGTGTATCGTGCGTATCCCAAAGACGATAAGAAATTAGGGCCTTTTTTACCCTACGTTATTTTCATACTGCTTTCACAGAATAAAATATGTGTCATTGAAGTTCCATTGTTTGAAATTTGCTGCAATATTACGTCATTCCTAACTTAAGATCGTAGCGCAGCGCAGTCTTTAGTCATGTGGCGCAATACTGGAGGCGCAGTAATAACCGCGCTTGCTAATGCATTACTTGGATTATTAAATAATCCAATGGCAAATTTTGCCATTGCCATTCTTTCACATTTTCACACACGACATTGGATTATGTTAAGTTATTAGCTACAATACAATAATTAAAAAAAAGAACAACGATCGATCGACCTACGAAACTTTTATCGAGAAAAAATTAATAGTCTCTATATTTTGCTCTTTCTCTAGTTCGTTGGTTTGGCTCTATCGTAGAAACCCGTAGCGTAGCGTCTACGAATTTAACACGCACGATGATGCATTCATATAAAAGGAGATTATTCTTTCGATCTGAAATAGTTTTTTGTAAATAACATAAAGTTGAAAAAAAATACTGCAATATTGTTTTGTTATTAATTGACAATCTTCATTAGCATTTTCGTCAAAAATTTCGATCCATATAGTTCTATCGTTCAGTTCTACTAGTAGTTTCTACGCCACCCCCGGTTTCTGAGGTACCTACCTACTTTATTGCAGGTTTAACTTTATCGAAGAGGTCCGCATTATCTGGTTTAAAATAATTAAATTAAATTTAAACCAGATAATGGACCCTCCGATAAAGTTATACCTCTGGTAAACCACCGATGATAATAAGTAGGTAGGTACCTCAGAAACCGGGGGAAGCATCACAGTCTCTGGTTCGGATGTATTTACTTCTGTGATGGATTGTATTGCCTTCGTTTCCATGTCTGTTTTTATTATTTTCGTCAGTTGTAAAAGAGGTACAGCCGAGCAGGTAGCATTTAATTCGGGAGTAGATCAGTCCACATAGTGTGCCGGTCGTGTCCCTTGCATAGTTGGCGGGTGCCCAGCGCGGGCCACAGACCTCCCTGCTGACTGCTCATAACGGGCCGTTACCCTCCCCACTTCCTGCATCAACACTTCAACAGAAACTATTGATTGGTATCTTAGATTTTTCTTACCCTGTGCTTAAGTGATGAAGATTTTTATTTAAGTACCTACGTGGCTGTTTGTAAAATTCTCAACACTTACTTAATTCAAGTTTTAACATCTTTGTTCGTTTAAAGTTTTTTTCCGAAAAGTTAATCAATGATATTCATTTTAAATCCCTAAAGATACCAAAGTTATCTACATAAGAAAGCTTTCTAAAGTTGTAATTTTTTTGTTCTTACGATAGTCGTTATCTACTTATTAGGTTGAATATGATATTATGTTGATTTATTACACTTGGGATCAAAGCATAAAACATAATTATCAGGTGGATCGGTAATTAATTTGTAATCCATTGATAAAATTACTTTGATAAAATCGCCTTGTCGACAAAGAAGTACGTAGTCCGTAGCCAACACAGATACCTGCATTATACCATAAGAATATGATTATACCACAGTTGATTTATTTACTGGATGAATTAATCTCTAACGTTAAAATCAATAGCAACATGATTACAGCATTACATAGTCACAATGTCAACTAAATTATAAATACATAGAGAGAGATAAGGAGACCAAAATAGCCACCGCGTAGAGTCGTAGTCGCACTATGGCGGTAGATCATCAATTAAGTTTAGTGGTACGCGTGCGTACCCGTGGTACCCTCTAGGGTACGCGAGGTTGCAATAAGGGGTTCACGGAGCCATTTCATCTACTTAAATCTGATTTCATACATCTGATTTAAATAAATTAATTAAATAAGTAAATAAAAAAAAAGATATTTATATTATCATTTCTACAGTAAAGGGTAGGTATGCGAGTTTAAGGTCTTGAGAAAAACTAATTGGGAACCAACTTCAAAATCAACTTTTTTGCTTGGAATTTGGTCAACGTTCACACGGAAGACTTATAGCTACCTACTATTAGTTATTCAGTAACGGAAGTAACAAAGCACAAACGAGATAAGTAAATTAGGCATATATTTCTTTGTCCGATTTGTAATTATTTGTGTTACGTGATTCCACGAATGAACAATAGTTCATTTTGAGTCATGGTTTTAATGATCGTGTCTGTCCTTTGTCACTCATATATAACACAGTGCTCAAGCCCATGTTTTTAACATCTGTGGCGATTGCTTATGGTTTGAGTTTGGAGGCGTGTCGTGTTTTGTATTCTTCACGACGTACTTATGAGGGCTTTTTTACATTAGGAGAGATACCTACTCGTCCAGATAAAAAAGTTGTAAGAGTACAATAGGTATTAATCTCTAAAATAACTCCCTTAAATGCTGATTTTCCCAACAAAAATGTTAGTTACGGAAAATCGTGACATGAACTGTAGATGAAGAATTTCTTCGCCAGATATTCAGCGAAAAGGGAAGTATTTCCACCGAGCTAGGTGACTGTGCTTGGGGACCGCGGTCCAGCCGTTGTTGCTTGGTAGTTGTATATGTCGTAGGATAATCGTATAAACCGGATCTTTACAAAAATCCTAGGACGATTGTAAAGAACCGGATAATTGAAATCTAAGATGAATTTTCACAATCGTCCGAGTAATTTTTAGGATCTTTGTAAAAATCCTAGTATGTTTAGGAAAATCGTGAACTTGAATGCTGATTGGATAATCTAAGGGACGGTTTATAACGTAACAACTTCAGTCTGATTGGTCAGAACATATTGCTGTTGGGTTTTGGGGTTCTTTCGTAATTTTGCCGAATTTAATTCTTCAATTGAAGTTTTAAGAGCATTAATTACTTAACTCGAAAGTCCATTTAGGTTTTGCACAACAATATTGACAAGTGCTATAGAACTTTCTTAGCTCTGTATAGAAATGTTATTTTTAAGATATAACCTCTAAATTGTCTGTACTCTGTGTTCGCGATTTACCTAAGATACGCCGGATTTTTGTAAAAATCCTAAACATTACTCGGATGATTGCAAAAATCTGTCTTAGATTATAGTGATCCGGTATTTTACAATCATACTAGGATTTTTGTAAAAATCCTGTTTGTACAATTATCCTACGACATATATATGCTGAGTCTCGCCGCTACATGAACCAAGTCCAAGCACAATCAATATTCTTCTTTAAACTTAAACGACATGAACGAATGAACCATGAACATGCATAAGCTAATGAAAACGTCAAATCGATCACTCTGCGCGAGTGTGAACAAAGGTCAGACATGTAGGGCGTTACATAAAGATAACGTTGTTATTTAGTCTTCTCAGGTTAGAAGTGTAAAACAATGCGATAGTGGGCGCACTGTTTACCAAACAAAGAATAATAAAAGCAAAGTAATCAAACCACGGTGTTCGCACGATGAGATCATCAAGGTCGCTCTGAGTACGTTAGTATCTCTCTCCGTCTAACATACTAAATCTGCTGCATCTGAGCTGAGATAGAAAGAGTTTCAATTCGGGCTGCAGGCTCACGGAATATTCTCTGCAGATGTCTTCGAAGCAATTACGGGTGTTATGTCGAAAACAGCCAGGAATGTCGGCTTATTAATAAACCGAAGGGCACCGGGCCAGTCAGTGTGCGAGGCATCATTCATTCGACATCGAATTATGGCCGGTTCTGTGTTTACATTTCGTACGTCCAATACCTACCTGTTAGAATATGTATCTTTTTATTTTACCATGGATGTCTATTTCTTACAAAACTTATCAGAATGTGGAAAATTCTTATATAAGGTGTCCCAAAAGAATGCACTTTTTCTCGACACTTTTTTCGTGCAAGTGGCAACTCTGAAATTTTACAGCTGAGACCTATTATGATTGTTCCCATTATAAAAATGGAGTGCTACATGAAATAATAACATGCTATCAATACGAAAACCCATTCCAAAAAGAGGGAAAGTTAATACGCTCTCGCACTCGCAAACTTCGTAGTATGTGTAGGTACATGATAATGATAGATAACAGAGTTCTTTTCTTGTGGCCTTAAAAAACTGATCGGCATGGATCTGGACGACTCGTGGTTTCAGTAAATTCAGTAGGACGATACCACCAGCCACACCACGCATGAAAACAACCTGTTTATTACAGGACTGCCCAAAAAAAGGAATGTATACATATACTTCTTTTATAGTGTATAAATGTGTTCAGGATTCATGTATGTTTGTGGGTATGTGAGTTTCTTTATTCCACCATAACTTCTAAATAGCTTAACGGATTTGGATATATGGGGTATCGTTAGAATCCTTACCTACATCATTCCGAGTGACACTGGCTATATTTTTTTGGAAAAAGCCGAAAAAGTCAATATGTGATTGTCTGTACGACGCCACTTTCAAATGTAAAAAAAAAAATGTTTTCTTCAATTATTACAATATGGGCATCAAATGAAAGGCTTTAATGAGTACGTTCCAAAACTATATAATTTGTCACTAAAATGTGTGAAATAAAAATAAATAAATTTAAAAAATATTAAAAACACGACTGCCCTGCCAAAATGAACTAAAAAGTTAAACAACAAGTGTCATTGCAGTCGGGGGACCTCTTTGATTAAAAATTGTTCCACAAAACGGTCCCCCGACTGCAATGACACTTGTTATTTAACTTTTTAGTTCGTTTTGGCAAGGCAGTCGTGTTTTTAATATTTTTTAAATTTATTTATTTTTGCAGCATCGATTTCCAGACTAAAACGTTTTACGAAATTCTGATGTCAACTGGCTACCAAGATTTAACGCCGTGCGATTTTTTCTTTGGGGTTTTGAGAAATTTCGGTTATAGGCGACTAAACCAGAAACAATTCTTGAGCTCAAGGTCGAGATCCTACGCGTCATCAGTGAGATACAGCCACATCTTTGCGAAAAAGTAATCGAAAATTTAATTGAGCAACGGCATGTTATCAGAGCCGCGGGGGTACTTTGCCTAATTATTTAATTCCATACTTAATCGTATAATTTCTACTTTACAATGCAATAAAAATATCATAACTGGTTCCAAAAATAAGTGATTTTTTTTAATTAAAAAGTGCACTCTTAATGGGACTCCCTAACATGTTTAATTTGTTGATGTAACTATTTTAGTTAAATGAAAGGGGGTTTGGCTTATGGAAATCTATTATACCTACCCTACCTATATTTTAACCATACGTAGGTTCAATTTCTGTGATAGAAAGGTCAAGGATTAGGTGTAACAATACACTTACAAAGTAAGTAGGTAAGTACTCCACACACTACCATTTTTTGTTATTTTAACGCTAAATACCTACCTACCTATAGGTTTTCTGACTTGACTCTATCCTTTGCATTCAGCTCACATCTTGCAGTTGTAAGGTCGTAAGAAAATATTTTCGCAATGTCGATTGGTCGCTAATAATAATAGGACGTAATGACATCACAGTTGCATGATGTCATCATGCGGCCGGAAATTCGCCTCAATTGGCTCGCTGTGCTGGCTCTACTCTCTTGAATCTGTTGCCTACACCACACTAGATCTAATAATGCTTGATTAGCACTCCCACGGAGAGATTATCATGGATTCAGTGATTGTTAGACCGGTTCGACGGGTGAGCATTGTAATGTGTTTGTTGAACCTGTTATACTGAGTTTGTGTTTTTCTTTAAATGCGTAGACAGAATTTGTTTACCACTAGGTACTATTAAAGAAAAATATTGGAAAAATAATATTTCAAATAAATAAGTTCAAAAAGAAAAAAAATTACCTCTTATAGGTATCTACCTACTTAACAACAACTTTTTCATGGGAAATTATTACTGAGCGTTAGGAGAATTTTGTTGATTTCATTAATTTGAAAGATTTAGGGCCATTTTCTGAATAGGTATGTTATAGTTATCAAACCTGACTTATAAATTCATACAAATTCTGTTTCATTTTTTAAATAAAACCAGAATATAGGCGCTGTACATAAGAATATAGGGAACCTGTGAAACGAGTTCTTAATGTATGGTACCTAGTAGGTGATTTCATTTACTTTACTGGCGACAAACTTTATAGGTCTTTAACCTTAGCACCTATTCAAACCCTGAAACAGTCCCCCCAACCCAAATAGCCCACTTTTGAGTGTAAGTAGGTAATCCAATTTGTGGACTCCCTACCCTAGGCACCTAGGCGTGGCGGCGGCGGGCTAACACCTGACCGGCGGCAATATAAACCGGTCTGACTCTGTCTGCCTATATGTCGATCGATCTTGGGCGCGGTGTCTAACTACTAACATACCTAGGGAGTAAGTTTAAAAAAATATAAATGGTCCAGCAGTATATCCGAATCTAGTTCTAGATTCGGAGACTCGTCGCAAAAGTCAACAGAAGTTATAATTATGGCTTTGAGCACAGCATGCACTCGATCGCGTGAAAAGAGGCATAAAGAAGGAAGGAATTCAGCTTTTCAGGGGGTGAAATAAAAACCGGTTATTCTGATCTGTTACCGCAAAGAATCCACCCTGAGGCGACGGCTACACGCGTGGTAAATACTGTGATCCATCAGTATTTCTATTTAATCTATTTCATAAAAGAATGAAAAAGTACAGTAATTTACCATAGCTGTAGTTTATTGGGGTAGAATTATGTTTTATAAATTAATAAGAAACATAATTCTACCGCAATAACAACAATGGTAAATTATTGTAGTAAATTTATTAATCTTTTATGAAATAGGCCCCTGATTAAATACTGATGGATCACATCACAGTATTTACCACGCGTGTAGCCGTCGCCTCAGGTGAATTTACCCTGAGCAAGGGAGGGGAGCTGAGTGGCGTTTCTTTAAAAAGTGAGACGGCATTTCTTTAAATCTCGAATAACGTCATTCTACAGAAGTAGTCTCAGTTTGATATCATTAACGGTATTATATTATTATAGTTGGAATATTATATTATTATAGTTGTATACTAGTATTATAGTTGTGATTGAGACGTGCTACGATTTGATTAGTATTTATTTGGGTCACGTACAGATGTAGAACTTGGTATTTAGGTATGCTGTAAATAGCTTTACTTACAGGGATTTAAAGGCACGTCCACACTACTGGGGTGCAAATTGAGATTAATGTTCTGCGTCTTTTTATTTGGATACTTTATGAACCAAATTAAAATTTGGTTTTGGTTCTATCTTAGTGGCGAAAAAGAAAGCACTTTATAATAATAATAATGCATTTATTTCAAGTAACAAAGACCCATTACATAGAATAATATCAGAATTAATTATTAATAATAGTCACATTAGGTATAAGTATTAAATTAAAAATCATTTATTAAATAACAAATCATTACTTAATTACTAATAAAATTATATTGATTTTGGACGACTCTGTTACTGTGCACGTGTGCAATGTGTATGTTACAGCAGTGATTAATATAAGAGCAGTCGAGCCTTGCCGCGAGTACGGCCAGCATGCTGTTGGTGCTCCCCCGCACTCGGCGCACTAGCGAGCCAGCGCGCTTTCGCATTACGGTGGTGTAGAAACAATCCACCCTTTCTTCGCACCTTTAATTTTCTGCTTCAGAATATGGAGAAGCCCTGACAGTCATATTCAGATTTACAGCAAATTAATGATTTCACTTAGGTATTTTCATGAAGACAAAGTGCAAAGAATGGTTGCAATACAACATTATTTTTTGTAACATACGAAAGCCGAAATACGGGTCACATATTTTAATTTTCAGAATCAGTATAAAAAAACCGGCCAAGTGCGTGTCGGGCCACGCGCCGTAGGGTTCCGTAGTTACCTTATGCCATACCATATTTAATACCACCTATCATTTTTCGTCTGCAAAAATAACTTTGTTTTTCACAGTGTTGGTATGAATGACAAAGTTATATTTGCGGTTTTGGAAAATGTGCTATATTTCGTAAACTCGTTCAAACCAATGTTGGTTGAAAGTGTTTATTAAGATCTACAACATTTTTTTTTTTTAGATTTTTCACTCCCTTATTTCAAAAGTTAAAGGGGGGGGCGACACACATTTTACCACTTTGGCGGTGTATATCTTTCAAACGGTTGACTTTGAAAAAAGTTGTCTTAAAACCTCAATGTCATTTTTAAAGACCTATCTATAGACACCCAACACGTGTTGGTTTGAAGAAAAAAAATTTTTTCAGTTTCAGTTCCATGTATGGGGAGCCCCCCCTTAATCTTTTATTTTTCTTGTTTTTATATTAAATTATTATTTATATTAAATTCGTTAAGCGGTTAACAGAATACATCTACCTACCAAGTTTCAACTGTGTAGTCTTAATACTTTCGGAATAAAGTGGCTGTGACAGACAGACAGACAGACATGACGAATCTATAAGGGTTCCGTTTTTTGCCATTTAGGCTACGGAACCCTAAAAATGATAATGATACCATAAAAACTCACGAAGTTACAAGCTTTTTGTGTGGTTACGTTACGTTAGTAGTAGGGTGTGCGTTAATTATGGTTTTGTAAATACCTATATTATTTAGTCAAAATATACTTAACATGATATAAACATGATATTGCAAACGATTCTATTATTGATTCTGAACAAACAGTTTTCAGGTTTCGTAAAGACAAAAATAATTTTGACTTCTAATAATTTGAACCTTCTAAAAATACCTATTTGTATCATTACTTATTAATTACAAGAGCTGTTTACACTTGCAATTTTTGAAGTTATTATTATGACCCAAATAATTAAAATTTGAAATTTCCAAAGCCCCTCAATGTTTTCAGAGGTCTTTCGAAGCTACAAACTTATGATTTTATTGACATTACCTATACTTACGATGATTGCGTAATCGCATTTAAGGATACCTAATTATGTTTGTAAATAAAATATTGACAGTAGCTGCGATAATGATAATTTGATAAGATAAGTAACATAATATTAACTCCGGTTTGGTTGGTTAGGTACAAACTTATGGTAACGTCCATTGTTAATAAGGAAACCCGAAAGTGATTGAAAATGGGATTTTATAATGATCTGTCCTATATTTGTAGACGTAATGTTTTAAATTGGCAGTGTTAGAATCGAATAGTGAATCGTGAGATTCGTGAGTGGGTAACGAGTATAGATGTGAAGGCGGTTGTTATCTTAGTCAGCCAGCCGCTGACCAGCCGCTTTTTTCGCTGACTACGGTGATCACCCATAAACCGCGGCTGGCTACAGTTGAAACATGTCTATGTTTTATTAAAGCCGTGTTATGTCCTAAGTGATTATTTTTGTCTATCTACATACTACCTACTTACTATAAACATTACAGTAAAGGTTAACGCACATTTAGGCGGGTCGCAACGGGGCGGGCCGGGCCGCAGCGCATCGCAAAATGCTCCTATAGCACACACTGTGACGGGCCGGGCCGCATCGCATCGACGGATTTTGAGTACAGTAGTGCCAGCTTAGGGTAATTTACCCTAGATTTAGGGTAAAAATTATCCGGCAGGGTAATTACCCTAATAATTATTAGGGTATAGATTTTCCTACTGTATCTCTTGTGTTAACTTTACTCTTTCAAAAACAATGGTTGACAAAAGAGACCCCGCCTTTAATGCTAAAGTTGTATACCTTTTCAAATCTTTAATCTGTGATTCATAATCTGCTGTACTTTTTAGGGTTACGTAGCCCAATAGCAAAAAACGGAGCCCTTATAGAATCGTCATGTCTGTTTGTCTGTCCGTCCGTATGTCACAGCCACTTTATTCTAAAAGTATTAGGATAACACAGTTGAAACTTGGTAGGTAGATGTATTCTGAAAACCGCTTTACGATTTTTAGACAAAAATAAAAAAAACCGGCCAAGTGCGAGTGGGACTCTTGCACGAAGGGTTCCGTACCAAAAAACGACTAAAAATCAAGTTTGTTGTATGAAGAGCCCCCTTAAATATTTATTTTATTCTGTTTTTAGTATTTGTTGTTATAGCGGCAACAGAAATACATCATATGTGAAAATTTCAACTGTCTAGCTATCACGGTTCATGAGATACAGCTGGTGACAGACAGACAGACGGACAGCGGAGTCTTAGTAATAGGGTACTGTTTTTACCCTTTGGGTACGGAACCCTAAAAAGATTAACCCATACATGGAACTGAAACTGAAAAAAAAATGTTTTTCATCAAACCTATACGTGCGGGGTGTCTATAGATAGATTCTTTAAAAATGACATTGAGGTTCCTCACACCATTTTTTCTCAAAGTCAACCGTTTGAAAGATATACACTTCAAAAGTGGTCAAATGTGTGTCTCCCCCCTCTAACTTTTAAAATAAGAGAGTGAAAAATCTAAAAAATAATATATGCTGTAGAACTTAATAAACACTTTTAACGAAAATTGGTTTCAATGACATATACACGCTGAAATTTAAATCATTTGGTTCCCGCCGTGTGGTGGTTCCACTCATGATTACAAGCAACTTTTACTATCGGGCCAACTCTCCTGCTCGCAAAAAAAAATCAGCTGTTCCATACAAAAGTGCAGTACTTACTCGACCTTAATGACATTTGTGATAAGTATCACAAATGTATTTTTTTATCGTTCTTTTTCAGACATTTTTGTGTTTTTTATATTGATGAATGTATGTGTGTGTGTCGTAGTGAATAAAACGTTTTATCTATCTATCATCACGTGATCTCTTTGATTTCTATGGAAAGTCGATTTTTATTTTACATATATGACCATGTGTTTCTTAGAAAAAGTTGTTCAGTTTCATGGACTGAACACATCCTCAAAATTTGGATGGTGAATACAAAATGACATTGTATATGTATTAAATGTAAAAAATATAATATTATAAATGTGAAAGTTTGTGGGTTTGGATATTTGTTCCTCAATCACGTAAAAATTACTGAACGGATTTGGTTGGAATTTGGCACACAGATAGTAGATAGTCTAGATTAAAAAATAGGATACTTTTTATCCCGATATTCCCACGGGATCGGGAACCACATGGGTGAAACCGCGGGCGGCCGCTAATTATAGCATAAAGGTCTCTACCCACCCGTATGGTGCCCGTATACAACCCGTATGAAACCCGTATGGTGCCCGTATACAACCCGTATGGTGCCCGTATACAACCCGTATGGTGTCCGTATGAAACCCGTATGGTGCCCGTATACAACCCGTATGGTGCCCGTATACAACCCGTATGAAACCCGTATGATGCCCGTATACAACCCGTATGGTGCCCGTATGAAACCCGTATGGTGCCCGTATACAACCCGAATGGTGCCCGTATGAAACCCGTATGGTGCCCGTATACAACCCGTATGGTGCCCGTATACAACCCGTATGAAACCCGTATGGTGCCCGTATACAACCCATATGGTGCCCGTATACAACCCGTATGGTGCCCGTATACAACCCGTATGGTGCCCGTATACAACCCGTATGAAACCCGTAAGGTGCCCGTATACAACCCGTAGGTGCCGGTATGAAACCCGTATGGTGCCCGTATACAACCCGTATGGTGCCCGTATACAACCCGTATGGTGCCCGTATACAACTCGTATGGTGCCCGTATGAAACCCGTATGGTGCCCGTATACAACCCGTATGGTGCCCGTATACAACCCGTATGGTGCCCGTATGAAACCCGTATGGTGCACGTATGAAACCCGTATGGTGCCCGTATACAACCCGTATGGTGCCCGTATACAACCCGTATGGTGCCCGTATACAACCCGTATAGTGCCCGTATACAACCCGTATGATCCCCGTATGAAACCCGTATGGTGCCCGTATACAACCCGTATGGTGCCCGTATGAAACCTGTATGGTGACCGTATACAACCCGTATGGTGCCGGTATACAACCCGTATGGTGTCCGTATGAAACCCGTATGGTGCCCGTATACAACCCGTATGGTGCCCGTATGAAACCCGTATGGTGCCCGTATACAACCCGTATGGTGTCCGTATGAAACCCGTATGGTGCCCGTATACAACCCGTATGGTGCGGTGCCCGTATGAAACTCGTATGGTGCCCGTATGAAACCCGTATGGTGCCCGTATACAACCCGTATGGTGCCTGTATACAACCCATATGGTGCCCGTATACAACCCGTATGGTGCCCGTATGAAACCCGTATGGTGCCGGTATGAAACCCGTATGGTGCCCGTATACAACCCGTATGGTGCCCGTATACAACCCGTATGGTGCCCGTATACAACCCGTATGGTGCCCGTATACAACCCGTATGGTGCCCGTATACAACCCGTATGGTGCCCGTATGAAACCCGTATGGTGCCCGTATACAACCCGTATGGTGCCCGTATACAACCAGTATGGTGCCCGTATACAACCCGTATGGTGCCCGTATGAAACCCGTATGGTGCCCGTATGAAACCCGTATGGTGCCCGTATGAAACCCGTATGGTGCCCGTATACAACCCATATGGTGCCCGTATACAACCCGTATGGTGCCCGTATGAAACCCGTATGGTGCCCGTAAACAACCCGTATGGTGCCCGTATGAAACCCGTATGGTGCCCGTATACAACCCGTATGATGCCCGTATGAAACCCGTATGGTGCCCGTATGAAACCCGTATGGTGCCCGTATGAAACCCATATGGTGCCCGTATACAACATTCATTTTGATTTTCGGTCATCATACGCGGTTACAACCCGTATAGCATAGTAGAACCAAATAAGTAGGCCAACTCGAGCCTCGAGCGAGCGATACAGCTTAAACACGAAGGGCTGTCACATCGCTAGTTTATTCGGTCGTCAAAAAATGCATAGTCAATCTCTATACAAAATGTTTTTTCCTTGTAGGGTAATAGGGTTAGCATCAGGGATCTATAATACAAAGTTTTTTTTTAATATTTTTTTGTAGGTAGACCAGCGCGTCTATCGATCGACTAAAATAATGAAGTTAATGTTAATTGTAATTTGACTGATGTATGTGATACATTGGCACTTTCATTTTGACACCAATAAAAACTTACTAACGAAAAGTAGCAATGTATCACATATCACATCTATCTGTCAAATTACAGTTTACAATAACCTAACTGTTTTCAGGAATTGACTACAATTTTTCATTGCGTACGTCATGTTATGTGATTTGAAAACTTATGGTCGAAATAGGTTTTATTTAAAACGTGGCTTTACTAAAAATAATGTATTTATTCAAATAAAAAATATATTATAAAAAACAAAAATCAAACCAAATACCAACTAAATAACAAAGTACATTCAATAAAACCGCGCTAGTATCCGTAAAAAGTATTTTATTTCATATTATTAAAAAATATTTTTTACACTATTAACTGTTTTTTTCTTTTTTATTTACCTACACTTCTCAAAATAATAATCTTTAAATTCTAAAATTGAATACTTTCCATAACCTTAAATAATAGGCATTAAAATTACCTTTTCCTGTAGGAATTTGTGATTTTTTTAACAAAATTACACAATTGACATAAAAAAAAAATTCGTCTGTTTCGACAAGTACGAAATGCCTTATAATTTAAAGTTAATGTAAAATATATCCTCATTTTTACAAATCTTTATTGCAATAATATCTTTGGAAAGCATGGTATGTATGTACGGTAGGTAAACGTTCAAATTATTACGAGCGGCAGCACAGCGGCGTGAAGCGTGCGTGAGCGCGGGCGGAATTACGTACGGCGCAGCCACGACTGGCGCACCTTTAGGTTAACGCACATTTAGGCGGGTCGCAACGGGGCGGGCCGGGCCGCAGCGCATCGCAAAATGCTCCTATAGCACACTGTGACGGGCCGGGCCGCATCGCATCGACGGATTTTGAGTACAGTAGTGCCAGCTTAGGGTAATTTACCCTAGATTTAGGGTAAAAATTATCCGGCAGGGTAATTACCCTAATAATTATTAGGGTATAGATTTTCCTACTGTATCTCTTGTGTTAACTTTACTCTTACAAAAACAATGTTTGACAAAAGAGACCCGGCCTTTAATGCTAAAGTTATATACCTTTTAAAATCTTTAATCTGTGATTCATAATCTGCTGTACTTTTTAGGGTTACGTAGCCCAATGGCAAAAAACGAAGCCCTTATAGAATCGTCATGTCTGTCTGTCTGTCCGTCCGTATGTCACAGCCACTTTATTCTGAAAGTATTAGGATTTGAAACTTGGTAGGTACATGTATTCTGTGAACAGCTTTACGATTTGTAGACAAAAATAAAAAAAAAACGGCCAAGTGCGAGTCGGACTCATGCACGAAGGGTTCCGTACCAAAAAAACGCCTAAAACTCAAGTTTGTTGTATGGGAGCCGCCCTTAAATATTTATTTTATTCTGTTTTTAGTATTTGTTGTTATAGGGGCAATGGAAATACATCATATGTGAAAATTTCAACTGTCTAGCTATCACGGTTCATGAGATACAGCTGGTGACAGACAGACAGACGGACAGCGGAGTCTTAGTAATAGGGTCCTGTTTTTACCCTTTGGGTACGGAAGCCTAAAAAGATTAACCCATACATGGAACTGAAACTAAAAAAAAATGTTTTTTATCAAACCTATGCGTGCGGGGTGTCTATAGATAGGTCTTTAAAAATGACATTGAGGTTCCTCAAACCATTTTTTCTCAAAGTCAACTGTTTGAAAGATATACACTTCAAAAGTGGTCAAATGTGTGTCTCCCCCCCTCTAACTTTTAAAATAAGAGAGTGAAAAATCTAAAACATAATATATGCTGTAGAACTTAATAAACACTTTTAACAAAAATTGGTTTCAATGACATATATATTTAGTAGTTAAATATATTTTTTGTCATTTATAAAAACACTATGAAAAAGTTTGTACTCCTATAAGAAGTTATTTTTGCAGATGAAAAATGATAGTGGTATTAAATAAGGTATGGTATATGGTAACCACGGACGGAACCCTACTGCGCGTAGCCCGACACGCACTTGGCCGGTTTTTTATTTCTGGCTGTGGTATCTGTCAACCAAATGACAGATCAATGCCAAATCAGAAGTCAAATAAACACTGCGTTTTTTAATTTCAAAAAAGGAAAATAGTGGCTTTATTTTAAGACCAAATTTAATTTAATTGTATACAAGTTAAGTATTTTTTCTATGGCGAGTGCCACTTCTAATAAATGTATAACAAAAAATATAGTGATGCAGAGGATCACTGACGACGTCCATTATACAAGGACATCAGTGCAGAGGATACTTTCATTGTTATGTGCCATAATAATTTTGA
Source organism: Agriphila geniculea (assembly GCA_943789525.1). NCBI lineage: Eukaryota > Metazoa > Arthropoda > Insecta > Lepidoptera > Crambidae > Agriphila > Agriphila geniculea. The sequence goes on along the minus strand of OX038879.1, from coordinate 252,726 downwards.
AAAATATTCATAAGTATTTTTTTATTTCTAAAGGAAAAAAAACAAGTAAGGAATTTTAATTAAGGGTATTTTTACAAAATTATATAGGATATCAATAGATTGAGAAAAAGATATAGATATCTTTTTCTCAATCTTTTATACGACAAAAAAGTTTTGGGGTATTTTCGGATGACTCCCGATCGATAAATCCGCTTGCTATAGCACACTGAGTCGGGGCGCAGCGGGGCGGGGCGGGCCGCATCGCATCGCAACAAAATGCGCGACGGATTATGCGGCCCGCTCCGCCCCAGCATAATGTGCGATAGTTCATATAAAATGTATGGGAGCGATTTGAGTGGATTTTTGCGATGCGGCCCACCCCGCTGCGGCCCGCCTAAATGTGCGTTAACCTTTACCAGTAAACAGTTTTATGGTGCAGAGAAATTGACGAGAACACCAGAATTTCCAGTTTGATGTTCTACAAATTCATCGCCCACGAATTCATCATGACAGAGTAGGTATTTAATTTACTAAAAATACCTATTTGCATTTAACGACTCGTATATTATAACAATTTCGACTCAGGAATTGTAAAAATTGTAAGACCTTTTGGTATTGAGTCGGATAAGCAGCCGGTTGTCAGCCGCTGTCTATACGATATTATCGGCTGCTTTAGATAACTATCCGATAACAACCGCTGTTTTACAACTATAGTAACGAGATTATCTCATAGGTAGGATATTTTAAGCTTGATACGTACGAGTATACATGTTTGAGATTAGGTAAAGGAGACCGGAAAAAAATAGTTTTCAATTTTATATCAATGTGAATGTGATCCAATGAATAGGTGTAGAGTTTAAATTGATTGTAGGTACTGTCATATTATTTTTACAAATATAAGTAGACTTCGGCCTAAGTTCATACGCTTATTCCCAAGCTGTAATCTTTGATGTAGCTATGATCTCATTTTTTTTAGTAGTTTTTTATACCATTAAAGTATCTGCACAACATGTGGTAGGTATGTATCTAATTGTAACATAAAACCAAATATAAAGATGAAATCGTATAATGTGTACCTATGAACATAAAATGTCTATCAGATGATGCAACAGTTTCGATTTTATTCCACTTATCTTTGGTCTAAAAGCCCTCCCTCAAGAGTCCACTTCCGGAAGAATAAGCGATTGGCAGCAGGCACTATTGCGAAACCAAACACCGGCACGAAATAGACAGAATTAATCTATGAATGTTGGCCTATTGACTGTATCTTTAAGACGGGGAAAATAAAATTAAAGAGGAATAAGTACTTAAAAAAAATACACCTAAAGATTTCCATTTCAGGTGCAGTGCACAGTATTTTTATTTAGGTACTTTTCATATTTTTAAGGGATAGGTAATTTTTATATACCTAGCTCGATGAGTACTCATCTTTGTGACTTTTCCGTCCAAGATGTGCCGTGCGGGAATATTCGCGGTAATATTGGGAATATTCCCGACCCTAAGGCAATATTGCCTGCAACGGCACATTTTTCCGTGGCTAGGTCCATTTTATCTTACACTGTTTAAGTTTAAGTAAAACAAAAATGAAACGATACTGGTATGTAATGAGAAGAGACTATAGTAAAGATAACATATGCAAGTTTAGGGAACTCTTATCTAATTTATCATGGAACGATGTTTATAACGAACAGAACGTAAACAAGTCATTTAATATATTTCATGACATGTTTACTATGCTATACGACCTTTGTTTTCCAATAATTAAAGTCAAGATAAATACGAACACATCCCGTCCAAAATGGATTTCTAAAGGTATCAAAATATCTTGTGCAAAAAAACGGACACTTAGAAATGGACTTTACGTTAACAACTCTGATGAAAATAAAGCATGTTATTCTCGGTACAGTAAATTGCTTCGAAAATGCATTAACACCTCCAAAAGAAAAATTAATTATAAATATATTTCTAAGTCAAAAAATAAGTGCAAGGCGTCCTGGGACGTAATTAAGGGTGATAACAATAGGACGTGTCAGGGAATAAATGCAATCAATAATAACGGCTTAATAATTCACAAAACCATTGATATTGCAAATTTATTTAATCAGTTTTTCATTCATTCGACTCAAACAATTAGAAACAACTCAAACTTTGATACGGAAAAGAAGAGTAACAATAAAATTGAACGGATAAACAGTAGCATATTTTTATCACCTTGTACCGACAATGAGATTCTTAAATGTATTAATTCGCTTAAAAATACAAACTCCGTTGGATACGATAATGTTTCCACCGCCATAGTTAAGAATTGTGCGGACTTAATTGTATCTGTTTTAACTTATCTTTTTAATAAATCCTTGGAACAAGGCGAATTTCCGGATCGATTAAAAACATCGATTATTAAGCCCTTACACAAAAAAGATGACAAACTTGAATTGAGTAACTATAGACCTATAAGTCTTGTACAGATTTTTTCTAAGTTACTGGAAAAAATAATGTACTGGCGCCTCATTGATTTTGTCAATAAATTTAAAATAATAAAAGAGGAGCAAAATGGTTTCCAAAAGGGAAAATCAACAACTCTTGCAGCCTTTACGCTAGTCAGCGCTATAACCGAACTAGTTGGTACAAAAATTCCTGTCACCGTAGTCTTTTTAGACATTAGTAAAGCTTTCGATATGGTTAACCATGAACTACTTATAGACAAATGTGAAAGATACGGTATAAGAGGTAAAGCGCTGGATTGGTTGAAGAGCTATATTCACGGACGTACCCAATGTGTAGAAGTATCAGCGATTAATAGAGAAAATGTCCTTATGCCATGCAGATCATCGTTTTTGAGAAACAAAACGGGCGTGCCTCAAGGTAGCGTCTTATCAACATTACTTTTTCTCCTTTTCATAAATGACTTGCCTAATGCGACGAACGAAAAATGTATTTTGTTTGCTGACGATATTACCCTAATAATACCAGACGACAGAAAACACGAGGACTACGAAACTAGAATTAACTTAGCATTAAGCAACATAATTAAATGGTTAGAGAAAAATTCACTAATACAATTTTCGAACTACAATACTATTGACAAAAGATTAAATATTCAATACAACGGACATAAGATCGACAACAATGACTCATCAAAATTCTTAGGTTTAATTCTTGACAAAAAATGTAATTGGAAACAACATATTGACATGACATGTAAAATAAATAAATTTGTGTATGCCCTAAAAAAATTAAGTAGCACAGTCAGCGAAAACGCGGCCCTTACTGCGTACCATGGCTATGTAGGCTCCATTCTCAGATATGGAGTCCTACTATGGGGAAACGCAACTCTTGTTAATAAAGCCTTTCTGGCGCAAAAAAAATGTATACGTTCTATTTGTAGGGTTGGCCAAATGCAATCCTGTAGACCACTTTTTAAAAAACTGCAGGTACTAACGGTCACATCAACATATATTTTGGAGGTTGGAACTTTTGTAAAAAAGCACCCTCACTTATTCAAAAAGACTAGCGAAGATAGCAAATATATCCAAAGAGACCCTACCAGATTAAAAACACAACCATGCAGAGGCTACATGAATAAAAAAAACTGCCTCATTAGTTCAGTAAAAGTCTTCAACAAGATACCCCAAGGTATAAGAGAGATGCCATTTAATCGTTTTAAATCGGAGCTGCGCAGATGGCTGATGGATAAATGTTTTTATTCTTTGCGAGAATTCGAAGAGGCTCGATGAACCTGCTGACACTTTTCATAATTCTGTTCATTTGTTTATTGAGTATCGAATAATTTAATAATACGCACTCTATGACATTATCTGTAACTAAACTGACATTTTAATATCTGTAACTAAATTGACATTTCAAAATTGATTTATAAATAATAATAATTAATAATTTTTGCATGCTTTTGTATATAAGGCGAACATTTGTACTACCACTAATACATACATACAACATACCACCTGTTAATTGCAAACTTATGTTCTGGCAAATAAAATTATGATTTGATTTGATTTGATTTAAGTTAAGTACCTACTTGTCACTGTAAAGGTAATTTTAGTAAATAACTTTGCATGTAGTTAATAATGCACGAATTAATATTAACACCGAAATACATTTTTACCTAATAGTATTCATATATATTTTAAATCACGTAGCTAGATAGTCCGTAGAACCTAATAGAGGTTCCTTCGTCCACATTATATTTGTTACCTACTATATTAAACTGTTTTGGACAACATTTCTAAATATTATTGTGTTATTTCATGCATACGGATAGACAAGAACCTCGGTGAGTTCTATTTTCCTATTACTAGATCTGAATTACAATTTTTCTCTGCGAACTCTATGTTTAGACAATCAGTTTGGGCTTCTTCACGATTTTTGGTGCAAAATAAGTGCACAAAATGCTAATCTTTTCTAAAAAATAAAATCGTTAAAAAAATAAAGCATCGTCACCCGTCTTAGCATAAGAAAAGTAAATACCTACATCGGTAAGAACTTCCAAGTAAAGTGCTAGACTTTACTAGGTACGACGTTTTCCGTTGTAAAAGCACAGAATGGATATAAGTAAGTACAAAGTAAAAGCTAGATAAAATATTAAAAGAAGCAGGTAATTAACCGAAATCCTGTGGCATTAGCAGTAGCAATTAACCAAGAATTGATTGAGAAATGCAATAATAGTCCATCAAAAATAAATATGTTTCAGTATTATTTATTAGGTAGGAAGGCTTGCTTGCGCGAATTTTACCTTGACCACTGGAAAGTATGAAAATCAATACCAGCAAAGCTACGACGGACTACAGCTATCCTCAAGTTAAAGGTCAAGTTCGTAAAAGGACAAAGATGGTAATGAAATGATAAAGGTCATACATTTAAAAATAATGATCCGATTTTTTACCATTTTTGCGGTGGACAAAATTAACTTTGGGATATGGCAAGGGTCAACCCACATGATGCGAACAGAAAACATGGGAAGGAAGGAAAGATTCGAAATAAATATGAAGCGTAACTTAAATTACAAACATGACAAACGGTAATTATTGACATAAATTTGGTTAAATTCCGGTGCGTTTCAAACAATTCGAGTTGTTTACAACCATTTAGCTTTACGACGGAATTTCAGTCAGGGCATTAGCATCGGTCGTTTAATTTAACTACAGAGTCAGTCGATATGTAGATATGTCAGTAGGCAGGCGTTGTAATAAAACACATCAAACATCTCTTTGGCGAAGGGCAACGAAAACAAAAAATATTTTTGGTCGTTGTGAGATGGGTGAATCAACTTTTTTTTGTCAGGAAAAAATCGACACATGTGTAAATTTTTATAAATTAAAACAAAACTAGATAATTCTTTTGTAAAAAATCTCTATTTTACGATATTTAGATTCATAGCTAATAATAACTTAGTTTTGTACAAAAATAATCAATAGTTTAAAGAAAAACATGGGTGACCCAGGGGACAATGTTGTCCCCAGCTTTTATATGAAAAATAGGAGTTGTCTCCTGGGTTACCTATGTTTTTCTTTAAAATCACATAAAAATGTTCATGTCTTTTAAGTTTTCTTATTAGATAATTAGCTGAGAGTATAAGCAACTACAGATTAACTTCATATAAAAATGGTTCACGTAGATATTTTAAGAAATGCCACAAGACAACAAAAAGTTGATTCACCCAGAGTCACTTAAAGAAATATTATACAATACAAAAAAATACAAAAATGTTTATTTCCAACAAGTAAGGTTAACACTTTTATAGTTCCACAGATTAACAGTTTAACAGTTGTGGATAGATAGGTACAAGATAAATCATGCGGATAAATTGATAGGCTCAAGTCAAAAACAGGCCAAGTGCAAATTCTTAAATTTTGGGAATTAAAAACAAAACTCTCTGGTGGAAAAAAAATGTACCAAACGTCGGAAATAAAAAAATAGTAAAATAATTTCATTCTTTAGTTACATTTTTCAACATTTACATCAAAATAAGTAAAGATTACCTCTTTATATGAAAAAAAAATAAGACAATATTAACTCTATTTCTCCAAAATTGCTACTTGGTCTGTTTTTGACTTGAGCGTATCAATTATAAATAGCTTACTTATCTATTGGATGTTATTTTAAGTGTACTACTAAACTGACTACGTACCTGAGAAAATAATAGGTTAGACCAAAAGTACAATAAAAATTTCGAAATCTCCAAAATCAAACACAATGCACAGCAACATTTCTGTTGGATGGATTATACAACTATCAATGCAGATTAAAATTTAACTAAGAAAATAGAATGTCTTAAAGAAACAAAATTTTAAAAGCTTTAATTTCCAGGTGCTTTCCGGAGCATCGGTGAGAAGACAGCGTCGCTGTTCGATCGCAAGAAGAAGGATGCGGAACAGATCGCCTCGGAGAAGGTGCAGGAGGCGGCCCACGTGGTGGAAGACCAGGTCAAGAAGACTGGCGAGCTCGTCACCGGCGCCGGCAAGAGCGCCGAGGAAGCTGCCAACTCTGGTATGCTCATATTACACTTAAATTCAAAATAAGTAAAAGTAACCCTTGAATCGTCAAATTTTTCCCTTTTCCTATTTTCCATTCCATCTAATCCATTTACCGCCTACCTAACTGATAAACATCCAAACGTCACTGATCTAGAATGTTCATTACATTCCATCCCATAATGGACTAATCGACAATACCATTATATTTGTGGGCTCTCACTGTCGTAACCTCTACATTGACATTTATTGCGTAATAACTATTAAGATGTTATCGTAGATTTAATTGTAGCCCATTTGTGTTGTTTTTTTTAAATGCGTGATCATGAGCAATGAGTCACACATATGTTACGTTTTCCTATCGAGTATTATTATTTAATTTATCTGTATTTGTAATTTCTGATGGATGTTTACAGGAGCTCAACAGAGTTATGACTGGTCAGTCACTTTGTTATTAGGTCATATCATAATAATGTTATGGTAGCACAAGGTAACATGTACGGTATAAAAAAAGACAATTTGTAAACGTTTCCTATAGCATGCATATTATTTTAATTTAAGTTTTAGCTATCACACCTATTGAAAGACAAAGAAAAATGGAAACCAAAATGAGTAGGTACGTAATTTGAGCTACAATTTAAATTTGTTAGTAAATTTAGTGAGTTTTTCACAGGATAGTGAAACATTTCTAGGTATTATCCCCGTCAAATGGTAATGCGCGTGGCGGCCATGTTGATGACGTCAAAATGACGTAGTGAAACCGAACACTCAGTACCGTTAGCAAAACTGGCTGGCGGGCGAGTAGGGATGATAATCGATAATAGATGCCGAAATAATCGATTATTTGATATTAGATTACTTCAAATGTGTAAAGTCCGATTATCAATTTCTTAGAAAAAAACCGGCCAAGTGCGTGTCGGGCCACGCGCAGTAGGGTTCCGTAGGTACATTATATACCATACCATATTTTAATACCGCTATCATTTTTCGTCTGAAAAAATAACTTTGTTTTTCACAGTGTTTTTGTATGAATGACAAAGTTATATTTGCGGTTTTGGAAAATGTACTATATCTCAAAAACTAATTACTGTATCTCGTTCAAACTAATTTTCGTTGAAAGTGTTTATTAAGATCTATAGCATATATTTTTTTTAGATTTTTCACCCTCTTACTTTAAAAGTTAAAGGGGGGGGGGGGACACACATTTTACCACTTTGGCGGCAGATATCTTTCAAACGGTTGACTTTGAAAAAAAATAGTCTTGGGAACCTCAATGTCATTTTTAAAGACCTATCTATAAACACCCCACAAGTATTGGTTTGATGAAAAAAAATATTTTCAGTTTCAGTTCCATGTATGGGGAGCCCCCCTTAATCTTTTATTTTATTTATTTTTGTGTAAAAATCGTAAAGCGGTTTACAGAATACACCTACTTACCAAGTTTCAACTATGTAATCTTAATACTTTTGGAATAAAGTGGCTGTGACATACGGACGGACAGACAGACAGACAGACAGACAGACAGACAGACATGACGAATCTATAAGGGTTCCGTTTTTTGCCATTTTGGCTACGGAACCCTAAAAAGGTAAACAATGGTGTTACCAGAACAAAACAACACAAAATGAAGTAGTATATTGCGATGTCAAGAAAAAAACACTAAAGTACATGGTTTCACCACAAACCTAATATAAATATTAATTAGATAAATATTATGATTATGAATCATCCGATTCGGATTCGGAATCCGGATCCGCTTAACGCAGCGGACGCTCTTATGATACGTAGACTAGCGGCCGCCCGCGACTTCGTATGCGTGGAGAGTTATTTTTCTATTCCTCAGGAGTCAGGAGTCGGAATCTGTTGGTCACACTTCTGATCATATCCATCTATGACCACTAAGTATCTCGGTTGACTTTGTGTTTCCACCTGCTTGTAAAAATGTCCAACCTCAAAAGGCTTTATTTATATACAATACAGAATACAGAAGCTTTTGCTTTATTAAGAGCACACAAAACAGAATCAGTTCCTGTTTTTTTTGACGAAAGGTACCCTATGTCCTTTTCTGTAGGTACAAAAAAAATTGCATACACGTTGTCACAGGTGTGACAACGTGTATGCAAATTTTTTTGATGATCGGTTGAGTAGTTAAGGGTCCATGATAGCAAAACATGGTTACGCGGGCCATTTTTTTTTATATAGAAAACGTAAAGTTGTAGCCACAAAAAAATATATACGACAAGATAAAGTGCTTTTTTTCGGGATGAAAGGTACCCTATGTCTTTTTTTGTACCTCAAACAGTACCTCAGACAACGTATATGTAAAATTTCATGATGATCGGTTCAGTAGTTAAGACGTGAAGGCGAAACAAACAAACAAAGAAACGGACTTTCGCATTCATAATATTAATAAGGATGAATAAGGAATAATGATAGACCTATTATTTTGGTTGAATAGCTAAAGTGAATTTATTGGCAATATTCGAATTGCACACCGGAAAATCCCCGTTAGGTTTATGTTTGTTCAAATGCAGTTAGGGATACGCAAAATGTCAAAAGTATCGATACCAAAAATTTTCGGAACAAAACTATCGATATCTGAAGGTATCGAGTACTTATAATACATTTATAGAAACCTGAATGGAGTGTTGTTTTTATTGCCCTCGCAACAACTTATTTATTTCGCAAAATAATCTAGCAGTGACGTGTCTCACAAAAGAAACATTTAATTTGCTAGTAGATTCTTTTCTGAAAAACATCGGCGTAAAATTAGCAATTAGATCGATCATTTTAATTCTTAGATTAATCGACCAATTCGCAATAAGTTAGCAAGGATTAATCGTTTAATCGAATCAATTTCGAACATCGCTTCGCTACCACCGAGTTGACAGACATTCAAGAGCGGATATCTCGAAAACTATACAAGTTATCGAAAAACTTGTCTGAATAAAACTGGTAGCAAATTTAATCAGCTTTTATTTTGTATGTAGTCTTCTTATCTTATGTCGCTTGAACGCATAGTTTCTGAGATATATGTAAAAAACCGAAAAATGGGGCCTTCAAACCTCCCCCCTCCACCCCGGCATAGGGGTTACTGGCGGCGAATTTTGATATGTTCACCTCCCAACAGGTCCAAATAAAGTTACGAAGTCAAAAATTGTCTTCCAAGCATTTCCCTCTATAAATTTTTTTGAGCTTTCTTTGCCTGAAATATTATTTAAATAAAGAATATTTCATTTTCATTTATTTTGAAAATATCCATACAATTATTATATTTTCACTTAACCCTATCTTATTGACAATAATAATCATTAAATCAAATTAATTATTATTTACTTTTTTTGCTAGCTGTAGCGGGTGACGTCACGATTAGGTTAATTTGACAAGGTTCCAGCGCATTACCATTTGACGGGGATAATAACTCTACATTATTTTAGTTCACCCGTGATCATAACATCGAGATAGAGACTCGAATTCGTCCATCATCATTCTTTTATTATTTCTTATTAACAGATCTCATATGTGTTTCAGCTGCAAGTGCCAAGCAATCAGCCATCGATGCTTTAGACAAAGAAATGTCCAAGGTCTCACTGGCTGCTGGCGAGGCGAAGGATGCGGCGAGCAAGGCGGTCGCCGATGGGAAGAAAGTCGTCGACACTACTAAAGGTAAGGCTAACTTAATAGCTGTTTAGAAGAACCCTTATTAACGACATAAGAACAAGGAGAAAAGTAAGCCATTCCTCTTAAGTAGTTAGTAGCTCGATGCTTGTTCAGAGTTTGTTGATGTTCTTTTGTTCGAAAGCACTTTTCGTTTAATATTGCTTGTTTTGTTATCTTTAGATACACTAGCAACCACAGTAGATAACACAAAGAAAGCTGCTGAGTCAGCAGTCAACACTGCCAAAGGTAAGACAAGTTTTATTGTTTTTAATACTCTGTAACTTCCTTAATGCACCTGCTTACTTTCCTTACTATTTACTAATTTCTTTCCACTTTGTATGTAGAATGAGGTTGCACAATATACTATGACTATAATTTTAGAATAAAATAACCTTAGTTGAGATATTTCACGAAGTATATTTTGGGAGTCACATGATCGGATTTGTGAATTGCAGAAAATTAATGTCGTTCTAATTCCAACCTACTCGGTGACTCGGTAACTCGGTGATCGGTGACCAATGTTTACCGAGTGTTTGCCAACCAAAATTTGTTTATGTTTAGTAAGTTCCAAGAGATAAAACATTTAGCAACATTTTCTTCAATCCACCGTTGTTTTTAAAGAAGATTTTTTCTTTGTATTGACGATTTTTAAGATACTTATTTTTTGCACCTTATTAGACACAGTAGCAAGCGCGGTAGACACCACTCAAAAGTCAGCACAAACCGCTATAGAGTCCGGAAAATCATATGCTATTGGTGCCAAAGGTAACATACTTATATAGTTTCCTAAAGAGATTAGTAAATAATAAAAAATGTCACTGATCGAGATTTATGTGTTTTGTAGATACTGTTGTTAATACTGTACAAAGCACTGTAGACACTACACAAAAGGTCGCACAATCGGCAGTTGAAACTGGTAAAACATACGCTACATCCGCAAGAGGTAATTCTAACAACGATATCATTGAAATACAATATCCAAATCTTGTTTTGTAATCCAATTAAATGGAAGATTATATTAATGATTATGGTGTATTTGTAGACTCTGTTGCTAATACAGTTAATAAGACTGTTGATAGCACACAAAATGCAGCTAAGACAGCTGTTGATACCACGAAATCGTATGTTGCCGGAGCGAAAGGTACTGGCGATGTTATTCTAAACAGTGTGTTTTTAACAGATGTTGGTGATTAACACGTTGTGTTCCCCGCTATTAGTGTTAAAAAATAAGTGTTATTAATAAAAAATGCTTTAGATACCGCTCAAACCTCCCTGCAAACGGCATTAGATGCATCAGTGACCGCTGCATACTCTGCTTATGATGTTGGCAAATCCTATTTTGATAGTGCTAAAGGTAGGCATTGCGATTGTTTTAACAAAAAACTATTCGTTACGATTTCTAATATCTAATTTTGAGAGTTTTGATTAACATCTTATTTTTTTCTTGCTATTGAGTTATTTTATTTCCGTGGAAAACATTTTTGTTGTTTTTTTTATTTATTGCTACTTTATCACTTGTAGATACGGTTGCAAGTACAGTAGATAGTACAAAGAAAGCAGCTCAAAGCTCGGTTGATGCAGGCAAAACATACGTCAATTCCGCTAAAGGTAGGTGTAAAAAAATCTGAACCCAATACGATTGGTTATTTTATTTTTATTTTATTTTTTGTTGTCCTCTTTTAGATTCTGTTCAAAGCACAGTACAGACTGCTGTTGACACGACAAAAAATGTAGTGAGCTCTACTGTCGAAACGGGAAAATCCTATGCTAACAGTGCTAAAGGTACTTAATGTTTTTATTTTGTCAATCATGGGGCAGAAGACGAAGAAGAAAAGAGAGATTGATTGTGTAAGGAAAGAAAGGATAGCTGTGAATGTGATGATGAGATAGATGACTGTGCCTAACTATCAACTGACGTAGATTTTTTAAGTTTACATACATACACTCACGCTTGTTTCCCATGGGGGTAGGCAGATTTTTTTTTTAAGTTTGCCCAAAATAAACTCAAATTCATACTCTTGGTCACCATATTATATTAAATTCGTATTGCACTTTTTTTCCATGTATTGTAGCCACCGTAGCAAACACTGTGTCAGCCACAGTAGACACAACCAAAAACGTTGCTTGCTCCATCCGCAGTGGAAAAGGTCACAGCTCTTATTAGCTCAGCCAAAAAACTGTGAAAAGATTCAACTTTGATTGACTTTTATAATTCGTTATTGATGTGATTAGACGGTTCTCACACTGGCACCGCGCGCGGTCGCGGGGCTCCCGCGTGCGTGTTTTACTTTGTATGCAAGTACATCAATTTGTATAGAAAACCGCTTGGTCCAACACACTGAGGCCGCGCCAGCAGGCACGGAAATCGCGGGGTATAACACACTGAGCTCCATAGTATCGTGCCGGTTTTTGTACGTAAGCGCGGGGCCGTCGTCTGACGCCGATCGGCGCGGAGGCGCGTCGAAAACCGCCCGAAAAGGCGGCGCGCTGCGCCGTCGTCGCACGTGTTAAACGCCAAACCGCGCCCCGCGACGGCGCGCGCCGGCAGTGTGAGAATCGCCTTATTGTTTAGTTAGCTACAGTAGCAAATACATTTTGCGTTTTTATTTATTTTATTGTAGACACGGTGGCAAACACTGTATCGGCCACAGTAGACACGACTAAAAACGTAGCTGCAAGTGCAGTAGAAAAAGGCACAACTTTTGTAGGAACGGCTAAAGGTATTGTCAAAGAAGTACACAAGTGATTCATTTCTGATTTAAGGTTTTTTCTTTTGCTATTTATCTTTTTATTTATTGTAGACACAGTAGCAAACACTGTATCAGCCACAGTAGATACAACAAAAAACGTAGCTGCAAGTGCAGTGGAAAAAGGCACAACTTTTGTAGGAACGGCTAAAGGTATTGTCAAAGAAGTACACAAGTGATTCATTTCTGATTTAAGGTTTTTTTCTTTTGCTATTTATCTTTTATTATTTATTGTAGACACAGTAGCAAACACTGTATCAGCCACAGTAGACACAACTAGAAACGTAGCTGCATCTGCCGTTGAGAAAGGCACCACTTTTGTAGGAACCGCTAAAGGTAATATGATAATTTATTGCAACTTCGTTTTAAAATGATTTCAAACGTCAATATCAGGAATGACATTCTTGGTCCAGTTTCACCACATATTTAATTTATTGTACCTACCTAGATACCGTAGCTAACACAGTATCAGCTACAGTGGACACAACAAAAAGCGTTGCAGCCTCTGCTGTAGAAAAAGGCACTGCTTTTGTAGGAACTGCTAAAGGTACACTTAATGTGAACTTTTGTTGTTTTTGCAAATTTCTACCTCCCTCCCTATTATTAATTTAATTTAATATTTATTGTAGATACCGTAGCAAACACTGTATCAGCTACCGTAGATACCACTAAAAATATTGCCGCTTCAGCTGTTGATAAGGGCACCACTTTTGTAGGATCTGCTAAAGGTACACTTTATACCAAATGTGATCTTTTATTGTTGTTGCAAATTCATACCTCCCTCCCTATTAGTCACTTAATTTTATCTTTATTGTAGATACCGTAGCAAACACTGTATCAGCTACTGTAGATACCACTAAAAATATCGCCGCTTCTGCTGTTGACAAGGGCACAACTTTTGTAGGATCCGCTAAAGGTACTCATCATACCAAACGTTAAAATTGGTTTTTAATTTATTTGCCCCTTTTTATTTATTATTTCTTATTTTATTGTAGATACCGTAGCAAACACTGTATCAGCTACTGTAGATACCACTAAAAATATTGCCGCTTCTGCTGTTGACAAGGGCACCACTTTTGTAGGATCCGCTAAAGGTATACCTACTCATTATACCAACCAAACGTTAAAATTGGTTTTTAATTTATTTGCCCCTTTTTATTTATTATTTCTTATTTTATTGTAGATACCGTAGCAAACACTGTATCAGCCACTGTAGACACCACTAAAAATGTAGCATCTTCAGCCTTGGATAAGGGCACCGCACTTGTAGGAAGCGCCAAAGGTATATTTTGATTTGAATACTCAGTGTGAGTTGTGTGTTTAATGTTTGTCAGTCCAATCATGCTTTAATTTCTTTAGGCACTGTTGCAACCTCAATAGATACTACTAAAAATGCTGCTGCAGCAGTAGTAGATAAGGGCGTGGCGTTCGTTGGTTCAGCAAAAGGTATTCGTTTTTTGTGTTTAACAGAACATAATGCAAATGACATACCTAAACGCTTTAAAAAAATGCATTAATTACCAAACATTATACCGGTTTAACTAAATTCACGAAAACGGTGCTATGCTAACAGTGTGGGGTCAAGCTTCATTTTTACACAAACTTGAAGGCATTGCTTTAGTTATAATTAAAGAAGCTTCGTTTTGATTATTTTGTTAAATGTTTTATTAGATACAGTAACAAAGACAGTATAAGCCACAGTAGACACAACAAAATTTTTTGCTGTAGAATAAAGAACAGCTTTTGCAGGAATTGCTAAAGATATATAAATATCATAAACTACACAGTTGTTCATGTAGTCTGAAAAAAACTTACTTTATCTTTTGCGCTTTGTAGATACTGTAGCAAATACTGTATCAGCCACAGTAGACACAACCAAAAACGTTGCAGCCGCCGCCGTAGAGAAAAGCACTGCTTTTGTAGGAACTGCCAAAGGTATAAAAGTCCAGAAATCAAATCCTTTATAAATCAAAAATCATTTCATACTAAGCCATCTTTTATACCATTTGTAGATACCGTTGCAAACACTGTATCCGCCACTGTAGACACGACAAAGAATGTTGCATCGTCTGCTGTAGACAAAGGCTCTGCTTTTGTAGGACAGGCTAAAGGTACTAAATCCAGTTCTGTTTTATCATTTTCATTCATTGTTGTGCCTTTAGTCATTAATTCTTCCACTGCGGTAGATACCTACCATTGCTAGTACGATATTAAAAACGCAGCTTCCTCTGCTGTCGATAAGGAATTAATACTAATAGGATTCGCTAAAAGTTCCTCAATGTTATCCTTAAATCTCATATCCTTAACTTCTTGATCATATTCAGCAGCTCAGTGGAGTCAGCAGAGTAGCTTTTCTACTAACGATGGAGATGAAAATTAAAAAAATTGTCTGTAAACTCAGCGTTTAAGCTCCAGTTTTCGTTTTCATGTGTGAATAACATCTTGAAATACCCGGAATTTCACTTCAGCCTCTCGTTTCTTCCAATATGCTGGGTGGATTGCTTAAACTACCAATATGGACCGTTACTTTATTAAAAATAAATGAATCAATCTTGATGTTTCATGCTGAAAAAAAAATTGCCACAAATTTATCTTTTCATATTGAAAATAGACATAAGATTCCAAATGAAACAAGCGCTCTACCTCTTCTTGTATAACTATGTAGGTAAATAGGATATCTAGTATAGTACCTACTTGTTTATTATGTTATCTGGCGTTACTTCACAACCCATTGTAAATTTGGGGGACATGACTTACTACTTACGTAATACCATTAACACTCTTCGCTGGAGGAAACTGTTTCTTACTTAAATAAAACTAAGGTTTCTTATGTTTATTTATAATTATGTATCCCTACCTATTTATCTCGTGTGCGGTTTCCCTGGATATTGTGTTAATTATTTAGCTTTTATTGGGTTGCATGCAGTATTTCTGTTTCTTTCTTCTTCTTAATTTTGCTAACTAACTTTTTCCGTAGATTCAGTAACAAGCACAATATTAAGCACAACAGAATCTTCTGAAAAGATAATTGAAGACGCTGAGGAGAACGTAGAAGGTATCTTTTATTTTTTCTTTCTTTTGCTTATTTTTCTGTGTTATTATTATACCTAGCATAGTAGCACCTTACCTATAGTGTAATAACAAACAAGACAGCATTTTAAGTCGCCTCTAATTGAGGCCAGTGCTTTAGATTAACAAGATAAAACTGCGTGATTCTTGTCTTAATTGTCTTCATTATTCATCTGTAGCCAGACGTTGACGACAAATGCCCGACCACAACAATAATCATTCACAATTTGTAGATTCCATTGGAACCAAGTTCGATTCAGCAAAAAGTTGGAGCCAAGTTGCCAAAAATGGCTCAAAGAGCGCGGTTGAGGAAGCCAATGGTACAGGAGCTTTTGTGTGGGCTTTAATAACACTGAGTTGAATTTAACTCATAAATCCATAAAATTTTCTGACATTCAATTAGTTTTGTGTACCTAGAGAGCTTGTTTTTCAATAAGTACCTAGGTATATCAAAATTTCAAGAAACATACCTGTACTTAATAAAGTTACATATTAATATTATACTATCTACCTAACTAAAACTTTATAAACATGATGCATCCGAAATCCAGTTAATGAGCTCATGATCGTGAATAATGTGAATATCGTGATTACAAATAGTTGTTCATTTTTATTTTCGAGCATCTGCTGGCTCATTCGTTTTGTTTTGTTTTCTTTAACTATGTGTTTTTAATGATTGAGTGTTATTATCATTCTAATCTTACCCCATTTGTATAATAATTTATGAGAATACTTCCATACGTCCATTTTCTTGAAATAAAGTGATGTAACCGTGTGACTTTAACCCGAACCAATATTCATCAATTAATTTCATCAATAAGATATGTTTTTCGCAGACACCATTCACACGACAGTCGACAACACGAAGAAGGCTGCGGAAGAAGCTAAAGCGCAGGCGTGGAAGGCCGCAGAGGACGCCAAGGAGAAGGCGCGCCTGGCTGCCGAGGCCGCTAAGGAAGAGGCCAAGAGAGCTGCCAGTGAGAATTGCTGATATTCATATTTCAACCTAATTGCCTAGTATAGCCCGATTCAAACTTTATGACTGCAGTGAACATAGCGTGAGACGATGCGTAGAACACAATTCGATGCCTTTAGGACCATAAAGTCCACTTCTTTGTATGTGTGTGAGAGAGACGTGTGGTGAGGCACGGCTACGCGCATAGTAGCTAACTTCACAGTGGCCAATAAGATTGAATCGTATTATAATAGTCATCGGGGGTTTAATCCATTATCTACTTGGCTATCAATCAGCATTACTTTAGTGAACAACAAGGCAAGGAACAACAACCTTTGTTATTTGTAGCTACACTTACGCTTTTAATATCATTCAGAGTGGTTCCAGTAGCAATTAAGTATTAGTAAGTATAAGTACTAAACAATATTACGAACATTGCTCCGATTCCGAAGTAGCTAAAGCATTGTGTTATGGAAATCTGAGTCAAGTCAACCAACGGTGGAACTACAAACACCCAGACATGAGCCAATATAGAAAAGTTTGTTTTCTAAATTGACCCAGCCGGGGATCCAACCCGAGACATTAGAGATGGCGACATCTTGAAAACCGGTGTACATACAACTCGACCACGGAGGCCGGCAAAAATAAAAAAACCCGGTCAAGAGCGAGTTGGACTCGCGCACCGAGGGTTTCCGTACCATCATAATAAATAGTAGCACTGCAGAGTAGAATAATAAAATTATTATTGCAGTTTTAGGTCAGCGTCATCTATTGACTAATAGTGGAACTATTTTTTTTATGTCAGCTCCATCTATTTACGGATAGTGGAACTGGTGTAATTTTTCTTAGGTCAGCGCCATCTGTTGACTAGTAGTGGAACTAATATTTTTAAGCTGTTGTTTGAATTTCTAAAAAAATGTGATATATTGAGACTTCGTTTTATTTTTCCTGTAATCTTTATATAAATTACTATCACATAGAATTATTTCAGATTTTTCTCTTTGCAAACTTCGGAGATAAGGGGGGAACGGTATTTTTTTTACATTTTTCATCATAACTCGAAAACTATGCGGCCTAAAAAAAAAAACATGTTTTAAAATGTGCAAACAGCGCTCTTTTATATGATACCCCACATGCCCTAGTATGCCCACTTCAAATTTTTAAGACCCCTTTTCAGTCCTTTAGTAAAATAAATATTTATTTTTTTATTTCTTTCTTATTTGCAAAAGAGTTGAGCAAACGTCATCTTAAATTATTCCAAATTTCAAGTTGATACCATTAGTAGTTCTCGAGATATCCAGCTGTGACAGACAGACAGACTGAGTCACACCATAAGGGTTCCTTTTTACCATTGTGGTATCCGTACCACCCTAAAAAAAGATGTTCTTTATTAAAAGGTTAAGTTTGGACCTTTTTCTAATCATCCCTCATCGCTTCCCAGACTCCGCAGTAGAGGAGTCCAAGAAGGCCGCACAGAAAGCGGCGACGGACGCGTCGAACGCGCTCAACAGCACCGTGGACAACACGCTGAAGCGCGCCGAGCACGCCGCCGACGAGGGACTCAAGAACGCGGGGCACGTCGTCGACGCCAAGATCAAGGACGCTGACAAATACCTTAACGAGTAGAGAGAGTCGGTAATGTGTCTACATCACAGATCTTTGAATAGCTTACGACCGTCCGTGAGTCAATTAATTTGTGTAGGTAGTTACTTCTTCGGCGAATTTTCATCATCGATCGATCCTTTTTAACCGACTTCAAAAAAAGGAGGAAGTTCTCAATTCGACTGTTTTTTTTTAGTATGTAGGTAGGTATGTTATTCTATTATTTCCTCGAATTGGGAACCGATTATCAAAATTCTTTTTTCATTTGAAAAGGTTTGCGCTCGAGATGATCCCATTTATTTATTTTTTCAATCGGTTCAACAGTTTTCAAGTAATTCTGAAAATACTATGATTTTGGATGAACTACCATAAGAATAAATGGAACTACCTTGACGACTTCTTTGTTTTTGAACCGATTTTAAAGTTGTTCAACTCCCCTGGAGCTCTATATCTATCTAGAATCTAAAGATACAGCCTTTATTTCCTGATAAACTGAAAGAGGAAAACAAGTACCTATAACGGGTGTAACAAGACCCTCAAAATTTTTTTTCAAATTTTTTATGAAATATTATTTTATTCGTTATTTCCTTATTTTTGTCCAAAGAAACATTATCAAAATTTAAATTAATTTATAACAAACAATGGCTTCAAAACGTCATCACTCAATGTATCTCATGAGCACGCACATAAACGCTGCCTTTCAACTTGGCCGCACGCAGCTGTGTAGCATACGCTCGCAGGCGCGGTCTGCTGTACTCGTTACATTGCGTGGTAATGTATGCAATGCTTTTATAACACCAAAAATTAAAATAGTTTCCCAGCAATAATTATATATATCTTCTCCAGTGATTAGAATATGTAACGAGTATAACATGCTTAATTTGACTCATGATAAATGTTGATATTTTCCATGATTCTTTGCCTCGCTTCAAATCTAAGATACTGGAATCATTTGTGTGATACTAATTTACTTTTTCTTCTTAAGGTTGTATCTTTTTGTTTGAATATATATTGTTTAAATTTTGCTAAACATATTGTGAATCGATATTAGTATTAGGTGCCTATTGTTTATTAACTCATAACTCCTAATTTGTTGACTGTGGCCTTACCCATATTTGAATGCTGTACACGCCTGTTATTGGCCTACACATCAGAAGTGAATTTTGATTATTTTTCCTATGTGTATGTTTCATTGTGTATGCTGTTGGTGTGTCTTAAACAAATAAAATAAAATAAAAAAATAATTTTGAACAGAAATGGCCCTGATGATGGGCAGAATACGTAGACCTCGGCTTCGTCGAGGGTCTTGTTACACCCGGTATACATAATTATTATTGTCATATTTTAATTGATTGCGTTTGTGCAGTTGTTGTCGAACATTTCGTCGGCGACGCACGATGGAGCGCAGGGCGCCGCGGGGCTGCTCAGCAAGGGGCTCGCCACCTTCCCCAAGTAACTCCGGCCGCCACCTGACACTCCACACTACCTGAGCATCTACACCACTCGACATCTCTGAGCATCTCTGAGCACTTGACCATCTCCAAACTAGCTTGACGCAAGACACTTTTATCTATGCTTACAGGTGAAATTTCAGGCAGGGGTTAGAAAGTAAAGAACATCATCCATTTTGGTCCAAATGTGAAAGTGCCGGCCAAAAGCAAAAGTGCTTTATTCTGATAGATTTTGTCCACTTAAGCATTTCTTATTATGGCACCGAAACTGTAGAACCACTGTACTTGATTTTAATTGAGTTCAAAAGTCTGTCTTTTCATACATTTTGACATAAATGTGAAGCGGTGCTACGCTACAGCTTCGGTGCCATAATAAAAAATGCTTACATGGACAAAATCTATCAGAATAAAGCGCTCTTGTCTTTTGGCCGGCACTTTCATGTTTGGACCAAAATGAATGAAACATGGACGATGTCCTTTCTGTATCCCTCAAGTGGCGCCCTCATCTTAATTAAATGTATTGCTCGTTGTACGCAGGGTTGCCACCCGTCCCGATTTCGATGATATTGTCCCGCGTCCCGACGATCCATGAGTTTTGTCCCGATTTTTGTTGATAACACGCAATCAAGATCAGTGTTGATAAAAAATGGGTCGAAATATTTAAAAGCATAAAGGACAGCAAGTTAAATGCCCTATTTTGCTTTGTATCTCGGGCTTTAAGCATACCGCCTTCGATGTTGAGTGAGTATTTTCCCATATGACGCTTAAATGATCTAATGTCAGAAATCGCTTTTATGTTCCTAAAGGTGGCAACCCTGGTTGTACGTAATGTATCGAAAATTCACATGCACAGATTGAAGCTAAGACTCTATAGAAACAATAACCTCAGTAAAGTAATAGTCCTAGTACTAGTAGGCAAACGTGTCTAAAGTGGCCAATTTTTGCACTTTTGCCTTCTAGTACTATAACGAACTATATTTTACTCACATGATAGGTAGTTTGTAAATAGACTAACTTACAGAACCTTAGCTTCAATCTGTGCATGTAAATTTTCGCCACATTATGTACTTAGCGAGCAATGATTAATATGAGGGCGCCACCTGAGGGCTATGGTCGCCTTAAGAGAGCGTGGCATGGGCATCACGCAGAGTTCGGGCTTTTATGATAACATTCGTGAAAGACTTCATGCATTTGGACATGTATAAGACTATTTTGTTTGTATTCGTTTTTCGGTCGCACATTTTTGATTTAAGCACTGCAATGTGTCGTATTTGCTCAGATAGTTTTGACAAAGAGCTACAAGTTAGGCGACGGCTACACGCACGGTAAATACTGTGATCCATCAGTATTTAAACAGTGGCCTATTTAATAAAGGAATGGTTTTACTATAATAATTTACCATAGTTGTTATTGGGGTAGAATTAATGTTTCTTATTTATTATAAAACATAATTCTCATGATTCTACCCTACCCCAATATACTACTACTATGGAAAATTACTGTACTTTTTCATTCTTTTATGAAATAGACCCCTGATTAAATACTAATGGATCACAGTATTTATCACGCGTGTAGCCGTCGCCTTAAGATTAATCATAAACTTTTATTATGTGCATACTTTGCGTATCTTTAAATCTTACGTGCATCTGTAAGTTTAACGAGATTGTCGATATGTTTAAGTATTGGTAGTACACCTACTATTGCGATCAAATTCTCAATTCATAAAATTTCTTTTTAAGCATTTTTCAATGTGTTATCATTATTGTATATTAACCTCGGTTTCTTGAATACAGACGTGTCCAGCACAAATAAAACAGTACAGTTCTTTAGATTTATTAGTATCTATTTATTTACCTACTTACCTATCTTTGTCTTTAAAAAGTTTTGTTTTAAGATTTTGTTTTGAAAAGGTAGAGGTATTATTAACCAACCCACTTTGTTAAAATGTATTATAGTAAATTAATATCACAAAATTTAAATATTACTTTTTACTTAAAACAAATATTACTGTGTAGGTAGTGGTGAACGATTTCATATTTTCGTAAGTACACTTTTTGATGTACAAAATTTATTAAAATATATTTAATTTTCGGACACCAAAAGTAAATATGACCTACTACTTATATAGCTATCCTTATTAAGCACATCTATATTCAAGATTTATAGGTATAAAATTGTAATTTATAAGTACCTACATATGTAAGCTAAAAAAAACGCAATCTCATTGTTGTTTTAAATGTATAGTGTCGATGTAAGTTAAATTTTAAGATTTTTTATTTCGTTTATTTGCATTTTTAATGCATTTTTTTACTGATATTGACAAAATGTGCGTCGCTTTACCGTCCATCGAATGGCCTTGTTAGGAGCAATGAGGTACATAGGTAAATAATATTTATATAAACACACAATATTTTACATGCGATCATTTAATATACATATTTTCAATACAATTTATAAAATATAGGCCGGAATTAACAGTCTTCTTTTTATTATGACAAATTTTATTAAATGTTATGATGTTTTTATCATGATAATGATCAATCTTTATTTTTTTACACGTGATTGTTATGAGCAAATGCTTAAATCGAAGTATCAGCGCAAATATCTACCTACTATAAACTATGTTTATTTTGCAACACTTTGTTATTTCGTCATTAGATTTTTTAATATTCTGTGTAAGTATATTTTAAAATTTCTGTGTCATATTGCTTAATAAAATATAAAAAATACCATTACGTTGTTTGTATTATTAATATTAAAACCCTTTCTAATAACCTTTAAGCTATACACGGTTAATTTTTAAGTATTTATAAAAATAATGGGGTTTTAAGACCACGTAAATGAACAACTTTTACTATAGGGCCAACCACGAAATCGAGAAAAAAAAATCTGCTGTTCCATGTTCCATACATTATAGTCGAATCGATGTTGTACTTTTCTATGGAACAGCTGATTTTTTTTTCGCGATTTCGTGGTTGGCCCCATCCCAAAGTAAAAGTTGTTCATTTACGTGGTCTGAAATCCCCATTTCATTTTTAGATATACTTAAAAATTAACCGTGTATAAATGTCTTTAATATTATTATGAAACTGGCTGCTTGATGTTTTCGGGAAATTTTGAAGTACACCATTGAGGTGGTTCCTCACGGTATCATGCATCATTGTGCCACATCATCGCGATCATGAAACGCGTGATTGGTATACTTAATTAAATTAATTTAATCAATTTCAGCCTTTAACAGATATCGGTGGAGGAAAGTGTTGTTATAAACCATCTTTTTATCTACATACAGTATTATACTACTGCAATGGAATGGTTCTAGATTATAAATGAAAAAAATAAAAAGTTATCGCATTTGGTTTAAGTATTTGATTGAATCAGGCGTCACTTGGCGGAAGTCCCAAACCATTTTGAAAAAATATACAGGGTCACTGGAAATATGACGTATTCCTGTTAAGGGGTTATAGATGAGGTCAAAACAAATATTTTTTGTCATATAACTTTTTCTCAAAAAATAGCTAGTTTTTGAGTTAATTGAAATTAAGTATTTTTTTACCAAAAGTACGTTTTCAGACACAAAAATTTAAAATAAAAGATAACTACTCATTCCACTCCGGATTTTTTATTATTTTGGGATAGAAAGGAATCTGAGTGTTGATAATGAATAAAAAAAATTACATAAAATACAGGTGTTTATAAAAAATTCAATCCTTAAATGCATTTTTTATTTTTATTTTTTCAGATTTTATAGAAATAGCTTCAAATATTTTTAAAAAAATCCTAGTAACTAAGCGTGCATAATATTTTAAAAACATCACCATCTATTCAGCTTTCAGATGAGGTATATAACTTAATAATAGCTTAAATAAAAAATGAGAAATTAAGACTTAACTAAATAGCAGTCCCATTTCATGTAGCAAAAATTTCCTGCTTCAAGCGCTTTGGAGGTGGCCGTATTATCCTACTTATTCCATAAATGTGAAAGTTTTCTTGTTTGGATGATTGTTAATCAATCACGCAAAACGGCTGAACGGATTTGGATGAAATTTGGCACATAGATAGTTTATAAGCCGGATTAAAACATAGGAGGATACTATTATCTTGGTTAAAGGTTCCCTAGGGATTTTCTCAAATGTAAATGCGAATGAAGTCGCGGGCGGAAGCTAGTTTGCTATAAATGATCGTGCTTACTAAAAATACTTTCGTCCGAGTGAGTTTGAAACGGGATTATTTTCCGCCTATGAGTCAAAATTTTATACAGACAGCATCAAAAATAACCATGCATATCAGTCATTTTCAATGCCCCGCTGCTGGGGAACTGGCCTTCCTTTTGACTTGTGGATGGATAAAGCGGACGGGCCATACCCACCACGTGGGCCCAATGTGGATTGGTCAGTGTTAACTACTGTAAATGCAGCCAGAACCAAGGGCTCAATGTAAGGTACATTGAGTTAACACCGACCAATCCACATTGGGCCCACGTGGTGGGTTATGGCCCGTTCGCTTTATCCCAAAAGGAAAGGAAGGTCTGTTCCCCAGCAGCGGGTCATTAAAAATGGCTGATATGCATGGTTATTTTTGATGCTGTCTGTATAAATTTTTACTCATCGGCGGAAAATAATCCTGTTTCAAACTCACTCGGACGAAAGTATTTTTAGTAAGCACGATCATTTATGGCAAACTAGCTTCCGCCCGCAACTTTCTTCGCATTTACATTTGAGAAAATCCCTAGGGAACTTTTAACCAAGATAATGTATCCTCCTATGTTTTAATCCGGCTTATAAACTATCTGTGTGCCAAATTTCATCCAAATCCGTTCAGCCGTTTTGCGTGATTGATTAACAATCATCCAAACAAGAAAACTTTCACATTTATGGAATAAGTAGGATAATACGGCCACCTCCGAAGCGCTTGAAGCAGGAAATTTTTGCTAAATGAAATGGGACTGCTATTTAGTTAAGTCTTAATTTCTCATTTTTTATTTAAGCTATTATTAAGTTTTATACCTCATCTGAAAGCTGAATAGATGGTGATGTTTTTAAAATATTATGCACGCTTAGTTACTAGGATTTTTTTAAAGATATTTGAAGCTATTTCTAAAAAAATCTGAAAAAATTAAAATAAAAAATGCATTTAAGGATTGAATTTTTTATAAACACCTGTATTTTATGAATTTTTTTTTATTCATTATCAACACTCAGATTCTTTTCTATCCCAAAATAATAAAAAATTCGGAGTGGAATGAGTAGTTATCTTTTATTTTAAATTTTTGTGTCTGAAAACGTACTTTTGGTAAAAAAATACTTAATTTCAATTAACTCGAAAACTATTTATTTTTTGAGAAAAAGTTATATGACAAAAAATATTTGTTTTGACCTAATCTATAACCCCTTAACAGGAATACGTCATATTTCCAGTGACCCTGTATATATGTAGCTTACTTCCGCAAACAATATATGCAAGATGCACCGCCCGCCCGCCCGCAAAAATATGCACATGCACACAACAAAATATCGTTGGTTTATTATGGTTGGTTGGTGTTAGATCGGTGTTGGTTTACGCACGATCTAACTCCTGAGGATGCTCCGGGTTGGGGCGAAACACGTGTAGAGTAGCCTAATTGGTGAAGGTGCAAGGTGTGTTGCTGTCTTGCTAAATGCAGGTTTGTGCACTGATATTTTGTTGTGTGCATGTGCATATTTTTGCGGGCGGGCGGGCGGTGCATCTTGCATATATTGTTTGCGGAAGTAAGCTACATATATTTCTTTTTTCAAAAAAGCATTTGGTTTAAATTTAAACATTACCGCGCCATCAAACCAGAAACGTCTAATATTATTGCCATGTCTATTATTAGGTAGGTACACATTCCTACTATATTCGTTACGACTGATTGGAAAAACTAAACGCTTTTGACATTTCATTTTCTTCTTATTTTTGTTATGGCAATCTACTTTCCTCTTGGAAGCAATTTTTGCCAGTGTCATGTTTTGAATAGTTCAGTATTTCTAGATTTTCTAGAAGATTGTTTCAGTTTACATTAAAATGCGGGTGCATCACATTCCAATGCTGCTTGGAGCATTTGGCAGCAAGTATATCAAGACAGTTTACTCGGTAAGTTCTGCCGAGGTAGCGACCACTACAATAAAAGTCTCAGCTTCACACAACCAAGATCGCGCCTATTTCCATTATCCCACATATTGTTCAGTTGCGTAGACACTTGTACCACAAAACTGCACCAATTTTAAGACACAATATCCACTATGAATTAATTTGCGAATAATTAAAATAGTCACCGAACTAAACTCGACAAAATCCCGCCAAAAACTCGACATTTCATTTTGTTGTCTTGTTCTTGTCAATGAGAGTATTCCAGCAGACCAACCGCTGAGTCATCGATCACCACAGTTATGAGGAAATGAAAAAGTATTATAGATATTCAATATTTTACTTGCCAGGGTTAAATGTACTCTATCAATCGCCATAGAGTATGGTTAACGCACGCTGGGCTTCCACGACATCGTAATGATATTCAATCAATTTTTTACTTAAATAATTTTAAACTTAAAGACAAGCATATTAAGGTTCAAAATAAGTTACAGATTTTTGAAAGTTTTTTATAACCTAAGCAAAACTCAATTAATTTTAAACTTAAAGACAAGCAAATTAAGGTTCAAAATTTATTGGAGATTTTTGACAGTTCTGTACCTATAACTTGATGTGTTGCTGACAAGACACTGTATGGTCTGACCCCGAATTACGTAAAGCTGTTGCTAACAATTCTTGATTGAAATCGCAGTTGCATTGCTGCTTTAAGTAAGATAGTTGTCACATATGCTCTTACTAAAGCAGCAATAAATAATAAATAAAATATTTTTATTTCAGACCATGGCCCATATTAACAAAATTACAATTAATTATTATTATTATTAAAAACACACTTCATTAAAAATTAATTAATAAAATAAAATAAAATATGTTAGTAACAATCGACTTAACAATAACTTAAATAACGAACAAAACAAAATGCACGACAACCTCCGTATCCAGAGACTCACCGGCCTACACGTAGAACATGCAGTTCGGTGAACCTCCGGAAGACAGCTGCATCCATCCTGTCCGCTATCATTTTCAGGATCGTGTTGCTGCTTCCTCTAACCTTGCCCACTAATGACGATGACTTCTTGCGCATGATGGCATAGAAATCATCGACATGCGCATCCGCGAACATACCCGACGCGCTTCAAAAACGAGGAAGCCGCAGCAAGGCCCTGAAGGTATTATTATACTGGACTCGTAGGGCACTATACGATTTCAGGGTAAAGTCAGTCCATAGACCACAGGTGTAAAAACTCTGACAGTACGCTCTGAAAAGTGTAATCTTGACTGCAGTGGTACACCTCATGAATCTACGAGCCAACATATTACCTCGTATCGACAATGCCCTACGCTCCCGTTCAATGTCCTCAACATCTTTTAAGTCCTCAGTAACAATATGACCAAGGTACTTAAACTGAGCAACACGCCTTAGAGGTACACCATTTAAATGGATTAGTGGTAAACAGGCAGGTTCTTTAATTTTAAACAGCAGAAACTCACTTTTCTTTTCATTGTACCTTAAGCCATGCATGTCGCTCAGCATAATCCTTACAATGCTCCAACAGTTTCTTCAAGCCGTTGATCGAAGGGCTAAGCAGCACCATGTCATCGGCATAACTAATATTATTAACACTTATATTGTCAATGCGACACCCAACATTCATGCTGCTCAGCTCTTCAATCAGCTTGTTCACATATAAATTAAATAATCTGGGTGAGGTTAATCCACTGCAATGTCACTGCGATTTCTGTCAAAGTTGATTGCAACAAAGTTAGACAATCAGCCTACTGGTATTAAACATACTATGGTTAAAATACAGTAGTAAGCTCCCCTGAGTATTTTTGTTCTGTGGTAGTAAGCGTTGTCTTAATGATTGGACTGCTGGAATGCTTGTTGAATTGTCAAACTGACAATCCTACAAATTAATGACAGAAAAAAGAAAAGATCCAGCAGATCCACCATGGCGGTGTTATTTCGAAGGGGGTTTTCTTTGGTGAAAAATTCAATTTTACCTTCAACTTCTAGATCAATTGCAACAACTAAACAGTTAAATATCAAAGAATGTATGTGGTGTCCTTTAATTGACTTTTTCGTACATTTATATAACCTCAAAACTTTCATAACAAAGTAAACCAAACTTAGCGCTTTATTTGCACTTTTGCAGTACGCGAGCTAAAAGATGGGAATACCGTGGTTGTTGAAGGAGTTATGCTACCATCTCCACGAGCCGAGCTTCTTGTGCGAGCCGAACAGTTGAATCCGCCGCCAGACACTTTTGATGGGAGTTCACCGAAGAAATCCTGTTACATGTGTGCTTTGGGCCTAGATGTGAAACACACAGACGTTCTGATACTTAGTCAATTTGTGAGGTCGGACGGCTGCATGCTGCCGCGGCGAATAACGGGGCTATGCCGTCGACAACAAAAGAAAATAGGAACAATGGTTTCCATGGCACAGAAGGCTGGTTAGTTATTGACCTTTTATATTGTAACATAGTATAATAGCCTCTTGCATCTAGGGTTACCATCCGTCCGGATTAGTCCGGACATGTCCGGACTTTTAGACTATTGTTCAGATTTTGTCCGGCTTTTTAAAATTGGGCGATGTAATACTAGTTAAAAAACAAACAGCAGTAGTGTTCGAAAGTGAAGTCCCAAAATGTATGGAGTCTGGATCTATCTGTGAAAATGTCTGGACTTTTGTTGAAATATCCGGCTTTTTGTCAGGACTTTCCAAATTTTGTAATGGTAACCCTACTTGCATCAGACATTCTTTGTTAATCAAGTATTTGGGCTTTGTTTACATATTGTAAGTCTGATTGCCAATCGGCAAAGGCCTCCTCCAACCTTTTTCACTCCCACTGGTTCTCTGCCACTCTGTTCCAGATAACTCCTGCTATAGTACTAGGCACGTATCTTGAAATTTTTTCGACGGAGTGGGGATAAGTTCGTGTATGTGCCCTTGTGAGCGACCAATAGCGCGCGCCCCTCTCCCACCGCCCGCGCCCCTCTCCCACCGCCCGCGCCCCTCACCGTTACGCATACCCAAAATATGCGTTTCGCGCAATCCCCACCCAATTTCAAGTTATATGCCTCGTACTGTACTTTTCTGATGTCGTCGTCCCACCTCTTTAGTGGTCGTTGTAACATAGTAACATCAGTAAATTTACTCAGTCTCACAGAGATGGTTTCTGTAGTAGCCCCTAGACCCGGGATGGGTCAGAGGTTGGATGTCCAAGAGGTTGTTCGCGAAGGTGATTTAGGTAGCCCATGAGAGTTAAATAAACTGAATAGAAACAACTTAAAACATCTAACCTTGCAGTTGACCACAAGATTTTTTTTAAAATAAGTAGACCTCACCAGTCATAGGTTTGGTCACCCCTGTCTTAGACCATCAAGAATTTATTGTCAATCATTTACATTGCATTACCATCACCACTATCATTTGGAGGCGTGGCCTACTTATGATAGGCCACAGTAATCTTCTATTCTGTGGTGCTTGTCAAGCATCACTGATGCAATTGACAGGCAGTTTTGATTGTTTAGGGGTGCACTACACTCTCAACAGTGAAAAGTCATAATCACTTATAAAGCAATGTTCAAACCAAAATAGCATTATCATGTAGTCTAATGTGTTCTTTCATATGTTCTAGGTCTCATGATCAATATGACACCAGCAAATTGCAAAAAAAATCCTAGAAAAAGAAGGGACTACAAGAAATTCAACACATACTATGATGAAAAAACTATATTCATGAAGAGGATTCCAGATCAGAGTGATAAGTTCAAGCGATAATTCTGCCAAGTTTATTTAGTTTAGTTCAAATATACATGTATTGAAAAATCAATCTAGTTTATATCAGTTCCTTTATGTCTGTTTTATGTTAATACTCAAAGATAGAGCGCTGAGCCACCTTACATTCGAATAAAGGACCAGGGTAGCATAAATATAGAGGAGGTTAACACGAAGCTGAAGGAATATACAATGACCCATCTATACTTTATCTCTGTCGCTCTCGTGCTAAAAAATAAAAAGCTACATATTAAAAATATAGAAGTTAAACCTTCTCCATATTTATGTGATCCTGGTACTTTGATGACGTATTGTTTAAATAACTTTATAATTTTTCATGTCAAGGGTGAGTTGGTGTGACCCCACGGTTAAAAAAAAATCCGAGTGATGGTTCTAAAAGCCAGTTTTGTGAAAAATGCCATTAAGTAGGTATTATAAAAAAATATTGGACAACATTATGTACTTAATTTTGTACTATTATTTATTTCATAGATTGATTCTCAAAAGATACTATGTAAAAATATCATAGCTCTTTGGTCTGTTTTTTTGAGTTCAATTTGGTCTTTTCTCATCTCTTCATTCTAGATACCTAAGTGGTTTTAGAAAAAAAATTGTGTAGAGAAAACATCCATGTTGGTTTTGTGGGACACCGCGTTTTAGCAATAGATATCGCCCTTATTCCACGACCGACCCGTGGTCACACAGTTTTACCACACCGGTGTGACTACGTGGAATTTATCCGGACCCGTGGTGGTCACACCAACACACCATTGACCAAATTTGCTTCTATAACCTTTTTAGGGTTCCGTACCAAAATGGTAAAAAAGGAACCCTTATGGTGAGACTCAGTCTGTCTGTCTGTCTGTCACAGCTGGATATCTCGAGAACTACTAATGGTATCAACTTGAAATTTGGAATAGTTTAAGATGACATTTGCCCAACTATTTTGCAAATAAGAAATAAATAAAAAAATAAATGTTTTTTTTACAGCAGGGCCTGAAAAGGGGTCTTAAAAGTTTGAAGTGGGGCTACTAGGGCATGTGGGGTATCATATGAAAGAGCGTCGTTTGCACGTTTTTAATCATTTTTTCTTTTTTTTCTAGACCGCATAGTTTTTGACTTATGATGAAAAATGTAAAAAAAATGACCGTTCCCCCCCCTTATCTCCGAAGTTTGCAAAGAGAAAAATCTGAAATAATTCTATGCGATAGCAGTTTATATAAAGATTACAGGAAAAATAAAATGATGTCTCAATATGGCACACTTTTTTAGAAATTATCAAATTTCTAAAAAA
Organism: Agriphila geniculea; assembly: GCA_943789525.1. Classification (NCBI taxonomy): domain Eukaryota; kingdom Metazoa; phylum Arthropoda; class Insecta; order Lepidoptera; family Crambidae; genus Agriphila; species Agriphila geniculea. The sequence goes on along the minus strand of OX038879.1, from coordinate 221,592 downwards.
GTTAACATTAGTTCCACTATCGGTCAAGAGATGGCGCTGACCTAAAACTGCAATACTAATTTTATTATTCTACTCTGCAGTGTGGTTTAATGGTGCAATTATGATGGTACGGAACCCTCGGTGCGCGAGTCCGACTCGCTCTTGACCGGTTTTTTTTATCTTTTGGTGTTTAGACAAAAATAGATTAACTTCATGCATAAATACAAATTTAAATTATTTCAATGTCTAGTACGCACATAAACCTTAGAAGTGAACATTCAAATTAGGTCAAAAGATAATGGCTGAAAGATATGTGATCCATCAAAGCTTTTAGTTTATTGGGCTTCAGGTATAACCCTATTTCAAAGTTTAATAGCTAGGTACAAACTATTATGATATAAAATGGATGTAATTTTATTTTTGAATTGCATTATTAAAGTTTAGCCGAGTGGTTCACTCTGAATATTTATACCTCTAGTTTCAAATATTCTAATCTTAGACTTTGTCTTTAGTAGTCCCTAACAAACTATTGCAATTCCCTGCGCATCGATCCCGGATGTTGTTTTAATTGATTCCCTAGATAGCAGAGTTAGAGGAAGTCAAGAGAAACCCTGTTAATACTTAATTGTCCACCGGCGGCGCGGCGGCGCCCGTAATTTTTGTTTTATACACTCCGCTAGTATATGAATAAGGCAATCTTAGTCTATACTCCGGTGGACTTTACGTTTCATTTATGGACAGTCTTTTTATAGGTGGGATATTTTTGGATTGTAAGTATTACAACTTGAATTTTTTGAGGCCTTAACAAGGGAAATAAATTATTTGATCTTACGCTGTTCTATCTATTTCGCAAATCTATTTTAAAACATCGAATGTTTCAGTCATCATATCAGCAAACGGTACTGCCTACCGACCGACGATGCCAAACTTGTCCGCCATTACGGAAAAATCACTAGTGGCGCCACGCCCCAACTGGAAGTGAAGCTATTGGTAACAAGAATGTTCGTATCACAACTTTTAACAAATTAAAATGAATTCCTTATAAATTAAATTTTAGAAAATATTTAGAATCTATAAAGTTATCCATAATAAACTCTTAACTGGAGAAAATCTAACAGTACGGTTTTATAAGAAAGCTCAAGGTCACCCAGCGTACAATGGGGGAGAGCCATGCTCAGCGTTTCCTTACGTGATCGAATCACAAATGAGATCCGTAGAAGAACCAAGGTAATCATCCTAAGTCTCAAACTAGGATATTTTCAGGTATATTTATTATTTTAGCTGATTACTCCATTGTTTGTCATTTCATTACAACATCAAACAAAAGACAATTGTGTCTGTTTTTCAGTACACTGTATCTATTTACACTAGACATACATTATGTACACGAAGTTTGATAATGGATATGTAATCTTACATGACTGTAAGGTGAATGTCCTCATAATGAGTATTATTATCACTGTAGAAAATATAATAGAGTTATCATACATTTTGAAAAAGACAAACTTAAATATTCTTGTAAATAACTTTTACCAAGCACATCACTGAGTTTGGTTCTCAAACGCGCTATTTTAACAATTTATTTGTTTTTAATTTTATTCGTATAATACTAATAAAATTAAAAATTAAAATTAAAATTATTGTACCTACTTATAATACCTGCACAAAATTATTAACAGATTAAATCTTAAATTTTTCATGAATCGTTCCTTAGGGCCACGTGGTCATCTCTTTAAAGTCGTCTTCTTCCCAAAGTCGCCTTTCCTAAGTGGTAACCTTTCTAAGCGAACAATTTCCTAATTGGTATCTTTCCTAAATAGTCATTTTCCTAGGTGGTCATTTTCCTAACTAGTCACTTTTATAATGTAAATACAAAACACCCGACAATCAACCCTTCAAATATTCGGTCGTGTGTGAACATGGTTAACATTTATTTAAGATTTAGTTTCACCTTGAATGAACCAATGTTCGTATCGATTTCCAAACAGAGCCTTGACCGTAAGTGATTTAGTTTTCTAATTTTAGCTAATGGACTAAAAGGAAACAGTCAACTTCGTTTTTGTTCGTGGTCTTCCGCTATTAAAGAACTACTACTACCAGATTTGGTTACACATTTGGCTAATAAAAGAAAAATATATTGGAATTTCCAGCAAGAGATTTCTTGGGAAATAACTTATAGTTAAAAGAGACCAACTAAGAAAGAGCCGAGTTAAAAAAGAGACAAGTTAGGAAAGTGTCAAGCTTAAGAAAATGACAAAGTAGTCGTGAGGGTTTCGATTTAGTTTTGAATTTGGAATACTTACTTTTTTATATAAAAATCATCAAACATCATAAGCAAATCGACAAAAACAATTGCATAAAATTAACGAATCGCCAAGTAAAAACAGTCATTTCAAAACCGACAAACCAAAATTACAGATTTTAATTTCAGCAACGTTATAAGCTAATTCAAATCCTTATCTCTTAAAACGCAAGGGGAGAATCAAAAACGCGCAAAAGTATTCCATATTAAGCGTTTACGCTACAAATATTGTTCGAAAACTTTCTGCATTACGTACATTAAAAGTCAGTTTAAAATAAAGCGATCCGAACGCCAAGTATTTGCTCCCCACCCCCCACTTCTTTCCTCTCATCCGGGAAAGTCCAAAACTTTGATGGTCCGATCCAGATTTTTCATCTCCCGACTTATTTGAAATTATAATTCACGGGGAAGAAATCAAATCAAAATTCCATTTGAAGTTGGCATTTCAATATTTTGTTTACCACACAGCTGCTCGTTACGGCGACTTGACCGCTTGTTAAGATTTCTATCATGCTGGATGTTTGTGGCAATGGCAGTGTTATTTGGACGTTCATATTTTATCTTTAATCTTGGTATTTTCTACGTGAACTGGCGAAGGCGTGGCTAGACGAGACCGTAATAAAATATCAAGCAAAAAATACTGTTCAAATGAGAATGAAAATAATATTATTAGTTTTGTGTTCATCCAATAAATCAACCTCAAATGTACTGTCTAGAACAAAACTTTTCGTATGGAAACAGAAGAATAATTGTTATATTAGAAATTATTCTCTGAATTACTTAGTGATTCACAGTGATGATTATATAATTTACAAGACCACTATCTTGGTTAAATCGTGTGTTTGGTTTGAATTTGAATTAAATATTTTCTTAGATTTACAGTATTGATATCGACTTATATTTAAGATAAGTAGTTGTTTCTGCTTTTTAAATTGTCGAATGAACGCATAAAGTGGCATAACTTAAAAAAAACCGGCCAAGTGCAAGTCGGACTCGCGCACGTAGGGTTCCGTACCAAAAAACGGCAATTATTCTGTTTTTAGTATTTATTGTTATAGCGGCAACAGAAATACATCATCTGTGAAAATACCTGTTGTCGTTATTAATATCGAGCAAAGAACGGCAAAAAAATCACGTTCGTTGTATGGGAGCCCCCTTAAATATTTATTTTATTCTGTTTTTAGTATTTGTTGTTATAGCGGCAACAGAAATACATCATCTGTGAAAATTTCAACTGTCTAGCTATCACGGTTCATAAGATACAGCCTGGTGACAGACAGACAGACAGACAGACAGCGGAGTCTTAGTAATAGGGTTCCGTTTATACCATTTGGGTACGGAACCCTAAAAATGAATTTTCACAACTCGCTTAAGAAAAAGTTCAAAAGGTAGAAAAAGTAAATTCCGAACTCTTCAAAAACCAGAAAAAAGCAATGATGTATTTAACTTGCCGTCGGTCGGCTAACAAACACTGGAGAGAAACAGATAATTTTTAAAAGTTCCACTTCGATCATTACTAGCATATTCAATTAGCGACAAAATGCTGGTCCATCACGCACGCTCGGCTATGCGCCTAGCCGAAAAGCAGCTATACGTAACCACAGAATAATTAGGTAACCAGTATTTTAGCCTTGGAATAATTGGGTTGTTCCCAACACTAAAACAGTGTAATGAACACTAATTCATTAATTCTAGGCATCTCAAATTTAATAACACTGTTAGTAGAGCCACAAATTAGCGAATTATTATGAACTTGCGGCCGCCCGCGACTTCGTCTGCGTGGAAAGGTTTTTCGCTATCCCTCGGGAACAATACTTTTTTCGGGATGAAAGGTACCCTATGTCCTTCTTTATATCCCTCACAATGTGTATGCAAAATTTCATGATGATCGGTTCAGTGGTTAGGACGTGAAGACGTAACAAACAAACAAACAAACGGACTTTCGCATTTATAATATTAGTAAGGATATTAGTAAGAAGTAGTAGTTCGTTGTTTTTTCCATGTAATAAAAATGACAAGCTACCTAGCACATTGTGCGAGGTTTACAACAAAATGTCGCTACACAGCAACACAACAAGTGTCGCCTGATATATATCTTATCTATAGTCTGACCGCAAGTGCAGTGCCGCGCCTTGGGTAAGTGCGCGGTGAGGGCGGGAGCCAGTGGTCTCGAACCTACCGATTTTTCGGTATTTCTACCGATATGGAGCCTTTCCTACCGAAATGGAAAGATATTTTCACGATTTCTGAGAAGTTCTCAGAATATAGCAAATTCTCCAGATTTTTTTACCGAATCGAACTAGCCAAAGACTTCTATGTGGAACTAGCAACCCGTTTCGATTCGTTTGTTTACAGGGGAATCCTGTACGACTCTGCAAAGCGATAATTCAGACTTTATTTTTCATTTGTTTTCGACTTGTACTTTTACAAGTACACTTTTCTTCATTTAGGAACATTAAAGTGCTTACTTGAATTTGATATTGTTTAAAATCTGTAATAGTCAACTTGCGGACTTTACTGTCGAATTTACTGTACAATTTCTCCTATTCGCCGTGTGTCAGTTGGAATATAAAGGAATTGTATTTTCATACAAAAACACGCGAAATTTATCATTTCTCAATTCGGAACTTAGTTCGTTTGTATGGAAAACCATATTGTAGCCCTTATTTTTTTTTAGTAGCAGGTGTAATGGTTTTTTTCACAATATACCGATTTTGGGTATGAATCTACCGAAATTTTTCTACCGATTTCGCATTTTGACGTTCGAGACCACTGATCGCAGCTTCCATTCCCCCCGCCACGTCTATTCCCACCCAAGGTGCGGTGCAGCGCTTGCCAACACTTTACCTATACTTTGGTCAAACTTCATTTTTGTTTTTGTATAAAATTTGAAATGATACTTTGAAAAGCAGCCACATGTACAACAATATATACATTCATTCTCCAGTTAGTCATACACTACAAACTTGTGACAAGTAAATTAAACATCCTTGTTAAATATAAATTACAAAAATAACTGCAAAAAGAAAATGCACCCCTATGCAAATTAACTTGAATGAGAATAAAGAATAATTTCAAATATCTAAAAATTTGTTTCTATAAAATAAATATTGCCTAAAAAGTAGGTAGTCATTTAGTTTTTTTAAACATTACACATAAAATGCAGTCTAAAACATTAAATTCTTATTTCATATACAAAACATGCCAGCGATTTTTGGTACGATCATTCCATATTGTTTTAACATCACAGCCTTTCATATAAGTATAAGTAGCCGAGATCTTTCGGAGGGTTTTCTGAGACAGCAACCTGTAACAAAGTACATACAAACAATCAATTAACAACAATTGTACATGCAAGCTGTGGTCCCCTGACAAGCACGTACAACAGTAACCATTAATCTTGTGTTTAAGAACGAATGGTGTATTCTCTGTTGAAGATCCTTAAATAAATAAACAAAAATATTCATGTTGAAGAAAAGCACTTTATGGGGTGTGCTACTTTATGGGGTGTGCTGAAAACAGGCTATAATTTTTTTGAAAATAAATTTTAGCCCATGTTACTGCTGGCTGATAATGTAACTTTCTATAGGTGAAAAATTTTTCAAAATCGGATCAGTACTTTTTGAGTTTATACATTACAAACAAACAAAAAGTTAATCGCTTATACCTACGAAACGCAATCGAATTTTTGTCAGTCCTTACACAGTTCACGTGAGTAAAACTAGTACTTACTTGCTGTACTATTGTCAGCTATTTACCTTATCGTTTCTTTTTCTGGCAACGATAACACATTTTTCAGCCTGCATATAAAAAGAACGGAACCACTTCACGCAAACAGACCGACATATTTAGCATCAGAGAGTGCCTCTCCATCCTGTGAACCCAGAGTCAGCCACTTCCGCGATCGTTACCAAATTTGTTATGATCTATTATACTACTGACTGCGTCGATTTAAAAAGTATGTCCTATTAAGGCTATAGAGTCGCATCACGTTCCATTTTTAAATTTTCAATACAAATGATCAAAACAACTCTGCGCGAGCCGTAATGAGGGCGAACTTTGAAAATTCTTATTAAATTATTAAATAGATATAAGTATATACAAAACACGCAATGCATTAGACAAATACCTCATTATTCCTAAGAAAAATTAAAAATTACTTTAGATTCTGTAAATACCAGTAAAAAAACATGTCAAAGTGTACTAATTTGAGCATTTTTTAATATTTTATTTCTGTGATTAAAAACATTTTTTTTTTAATTTTTCTCTCTATAGGGAACTCCTTGACAATACAAACAATAAGTGAAAAAAATAAATATTCGTCGTATTCTTATTTGTTACAGCTGAAACGTTTTTGAAAAATACCTCTGACAAGCAAATTTGAAATTCCACTTGAACAGATTGTCTTCGTTTTAAAATATCTGACAATTTATTATGTTTTTCTCTCTATACGGCATTAATTTAGGAATTTTGCTTCCTAAAACTAAAGTTTACATCAATAATAATGCTTTCATTCTTTAGATAACTTCATTGGAAAATAAATACAGCCTTAACCCTATAACTATAAAGATATATGTTAGTTGTGCAGTTACCTTGCTGTCGTTGAAGATGACCCAGCGGCCCTCGTGCAGCACGTGGCACACGTAGTGGCCCACCATCGTGGACGTGCCCATGTGCGATATGAACGCGATCAGCTTGTACTCTGCCAACAATTATAAATAAGTATTAGACAACGTCACAAACATTGCTCTGATTCCAAAGTAAGTACAGTACGAGGCAAACATCTTGAAATCGGGTGGGGATTGCGCGTATTTTGGGCATGCGGAGCGGTGAGGGGCGCTCGCAAGTGCACATCCGCGAACTTATCCCCACTCCGTCGAAAAAGAGTCAAGATGTTTGCCTCGTACTGTAGCTAAAGCACTTTTTATGGAAATCGGAGAGAACGGTGGAACTACAAACTCCCCCACCTGAGTCAAAACAGAAAAGTTTGTTTTCTAAATATACGTACTCGCGGGTCTGTCGTGGCATTTGAGCGTTCTATCTCAGCGGTTTCCGAATGGTGTTCCGCAGAACCCTGGGGTTGCGTAAGAGGCTCTCAGGTGTTCCGCGAAAATTCAAGAGATTATTTTTTGTTCTAACTAAAGAAATATTTTTATACAAGATGCGAACACCAAGCCAAAAAGCCTCTTTATGATGTGGTTTTACGTAAAAAACATGTTACAGTTAGTTTACTTCTTACTTGAGCCAAGGTTCCGCCCAAAAACGGTAACCAATAAGGATTCCGTAGCCCAAAGAATTCGGGAATCGCTGCATCTGATACAAGAACTGAGCCTGGTAAAGCGCGACCAGTTCGTGCGCGTGCCCGAGTGTCCGGCCACCGTGCGCCCGAGTGTCCGGCCACAGCGCGCCCGAGTGTCCGGCCACCGTGCGCCCGAGTGTCCGGCCACCGCGCGCCCGACTGTACGTGTCAGACCGCCAGCACGGGTTCACTCGAGGTCGGTCGACGGTGTCCGCTCTGAAGACTATCTTCAGGGTGGCCAGAGAGAGTTCGTCGAATTATGTTCAGGCGATATTTTTGGATATCTCTGGTGCCTTCGACAACGCTTGGTGGCCGATGATCTTGCTCAAGGCGAAGCGCGGGGGTTGCCCGCCTAACATCTTTAGGATGTTGGCGGACTACTTCGTGAATCGCCGGGTGGGCCTTTTCGTCGGTGATCGGGTTGTGTGGAAGGCTGCAACGATGGGTTGCCCGCAGGGTTCGGTGCTGGGACCAACGCTCTGGAACCTGCTCATGGACGACTTGCTTCGACTGCCACTCCCGGAGGGGGTCAGTATGGTGGCGTACGCCGACGACGTGACGATTCTTATCGAATCCCGGTCCCGGGCGGGCATAGAGGCTACGGCCTCTATCGTTTTGGCGCTCGTCGGTGAGTGGGGGGTCCGTAATAGGCTGGAATTTTCACCTGCCAAGTCTGAAACTATGACGATCAGGGGTAAATTCCAGCGACCACCCACCATCAGGTTCGGGGGGAAGTCGATTCGAAGCGTCACGTCGACCACTGTGCTTGGAGTGACGATCGACTCGAGTCTATCGTTCGCGCAGCATGCGGTGTCGATAGGGGACAGGGCGGCAAATTGCTTCGGCAAGATGTCGAGAGTATCGGCGTCATCCTGGGGGGTTCGGTACAAAGCCTTACTGGTGCTGTACCGAGGCACTTACACTGCCACGGTAACGTATGCTGCGGCTTGCTGGTTTGAGCGCGCGTCCCTGCACGTAGTGCGGTCCGCGCTTTTGCGCACCCAGAGACCCGCTTTGATCCTTCTGACCAAGGCGTATCGGTCGACGAGCTCTGTCGCTCTGCCGGTCTTGGCTGGCGTTTTACCGGCCGACCTCGAGGTAATACGTGCTGGCAGACTAGGTGAGGCACGCGAGTCCGGGCTTGCCAAGGAGGAGCTTCGAAGCGCCAAACTCAGAACATCTGAGTCCGCCCTTGCCGAATGGCAGGAGCGTTGGGACACATCGGACCAGGGGAGGGAGCTATATCGGTTTTTCCCGGAAGTGGGGGCCCGACTCAAGGCGACTTGGGTCGAGCCTGACTATGAAGTCTCGCAATTGTTGACGGGTCACGGCTGTTTCAGGGGTAGGCTTCACCGGATGAAGCTCGCGGACGTGGGGTCCTGCTACTGTGGGGAGTGCGAGGTAGAGGACGCATACCACGCTCTGTGGGAGTGCAAGCTCTACGGGGACGAGCGTAGGGAACTTTTAGATAAGGTGAAAGTGCTCGAGGTTGGACCGGTTTACTACGGTGATCTAGTAGGATCGGAGGCGAACTTCAGGCGGCTGCGAGAATTTGCGCGTAAGTGGCACAGGATTCGGAGTGGACTCGAGAGGAGGTGAAGAAAGAAGAACCGAGGCGAAGAAAGAAGAAACGGAGCCGGAGCGGTACCACTTCGTAGTGGGCACGAGGCGACCTGGGAGGCACCGGAGGCGTTTTCGTGTACGTCCGCCCCAGAAAGGGGAGAGGGACCATAGGGACAAAGGAGACAGATTTAGAAAGATTTGTAGGGAGTCAAGAAAGTGCGCGCGGTGGAGGCCATTCCGCGCGCATCTCCCGCTGCTTCGACCTGCATAACTTAGATGTTCGTCAGGTCATGGGTGGTTGGTGGGTTTGTACGTGTCAGCTCTAACCGCCTGCCGCGCTTGAACCCCTTGTTCCTATACAACAGAGGTGTCCAAACGGTCGATCGCAATCGACCGGTCGATTGCGAGAGGTTTTAAGGTCGATCGCCAAGGATAACAGATTTGACATTTTGCACCCAAAGTAGTTTTACTTATGATATTTGATGGGTTAAACGGTCAAAGTCGATCTCTTAGTCATACATTTTTGCTAGGTCGATCTCCATAAGAATAAGTATGGGCACCCCTGCTATACAATATACGATACGATGGGCAGAATGCGTGGACTTCGGCTTCGTTGAGGGTCGTGTTACACCCGTTATAATGGCATATACTCACTCTCGGGTCCGTCGCGGCACCCCAGCGTCCGGTCCGCGGCCGGCGCGGCGTCGGGCGCGTCCAGCTCGTGCGCGTGGCTGAATATCCAGTCGACCGCGCGTCCGACATCTCCGTCGGCGGACGACAGGGCTCTGACCGCTTGCGCGCGCGTGAACCCCATGCCCATTATCTGTTCGACGCTAGCCTCGTCCGCTTTTACGCCGCCGCTTGCTGTGAAACAATTTAATCTTTCTTCATATTTACGTGATCCTAATACTTTGATGACGTATAAAAAGTATATAACTTTCTTTGTAATTTTTCATGTCAAGGGTAAGTCGATGTGACCACGGGTAAAAAAAAATCCCCGTAGTCACACTGCTGGCTGTGGTAAAACGGTGTGACCGCGCGTCAGTCAGGTATGTCCCGAGTACCTTTGCTTGCGATGATTTTGTAACGTGCCGGACTACAGCTGCGCCACAAAAAAAAAAGTTGGAAATCTGACATTTTGACTATGCCATGATGAAGTCTATAGTTTGTCGGAGTTTGTCGCCAAATACCAGAGTTTGTCGGTCTTGCGTTTAGGAGATATGTGAGATTTTCGCTACGACCTTCCGTTCTCGAGATCCAGGTAGAAATATCTCTACAGCATATCCCCACATATCTTCTAAACGTAAGATTGACAAACTCTGATTTTTGGTGACAAACTCCGACAAACTAATGGCTACACACTCGAGTTATCAGATTTTTGCTACGACCTTCCGTTCTCAAGATCCAGGTAGAAAGGTCTCCACAGCGTATCCTCACATATCTCCTAAACGCTAGACCGACAAACTCTGATTTTTGGTGACAAACTCCGACAAACTAATGGCTACACACACGAGTAATCAGATTTCTGTTACGACCTTCCGTTTCTGAGATCTGTGTGGCTCAGCTGTAGAGAACGTCTCTACAGCTGCGCCACACGTATCTCCTAAACGCTAGACCGACAAATTCTGGTTTTTGTGCGACAAACACCGACAAACTAACGGCTATACATATAAGTAATCAGATTTTCGCTACGACCTTCCGTTTTCGAGATCTGTGTGGCGCAGCTGTAGAGACGTCTCTACAGCTGAGCCACATGTATCTCCTAAACGGAAGACCGACAAACTCTGGTTTTTGGCGACAAACTCCGACAAACTATAGACTTCATCATGGCATAGTCAAAAAGTCAAATTTCCAACTTTTTTTTTGTGGCGCAGCTGTAGTCCGGCACGTGATTTTGTAGCTGGATATGAAGCTTCAGTACAAAACATAGTCAGTGTTGCCAAGTTATTTGTGATTTTGGCGTGTTGGCATAGATAGCAGCGCACTCATTTTTAGGGTTCCGTACCCAAAGGGTAAAAACGGGACCCTATTACTAAGATTTGGCTGTCCGTCTTTCTGTCTGTCTGTCTGTCACCAGGCTGTATCTCATGAACCGTGATAGCTAGAGCGTTTAAATTTTCACAGACGATGTATTTCTGTTGCCGCTATAACAACAAATACAAAAAATAAAATAAAATAAATATTTAAGGGGACTCCCATACAACAAACGTATTTTATTGCCGTTTTTTGCTTAATATTAATAACTACAACAGGTAGACAGTTGAAATTTTCACAGATGATGTATTTTTGTTGCCGCTATAACAACAAATACTAAAACTGCTTTTAGTATTTGTTGTTATAGCGGCATTTATATAGTATAAAATTAGTTTTTAAGGAGGGCTCCCATACAACAAACGTATTTTTTTTTGCCGTTTTTGGTAAGGAACCCTTCGTGCGCGAGTCCGACTCGCACTTGGCCCGTTTTTTTGTTAACTTTTCATAGTCAAGCTGTAGTAGGTAACACTGATTTTTATAGGTACACTAGCTTCCGCCCGCTACTTCGTCCGCGTGGATATTAGAGAAAATCCTTAAGGAACCTTCAACCAGGATCCGACCAGCCGTTTTTACGCGATTAGGCGGGTCCCCACCAAGCGCGCTGCCTCGCGAGGCAAGACGTTTGTCGCGTGTGGCGGGCCTCGCACGAGGCTGCTCGCTTGGTGGGGACCCGCCTAATCACGTAGAAACGGCTGGTCGGATCCTGGTTGAAGGTTCCCTAAGGATTTTCTCTAATATCCACGCGGACGAAGTCGCGGGCGGAAGCTAGTTTATTACAATAATCAGAATTGGGTTCCCGTTCGCATATAAGCAAAATCTAACTCTCGAATTTGTATGGTGATCTCTGATTGATCAAAAAACTCAGTAGTAAGATTTTGCTCGCAAACTAACTCCCCAGTTTCGCGCTAGTTTCGGTAGTGATTTCTGATTGGTCAAAAAACTCAGTAGGTAGGTTTTGCGCGCAAACTCTAACTACTGAGTGCGCATCCACCAATGAGGGGGGTTCAAAATTCAGTTGTCATTTGTCTTTGAACACGACTGTAGTAGCGTATTTTATTTTTGAAAAATGACTTCAAAACTTCCAAGTTTTTGCGAATATAATCCAGTAAACCCAGATCTGAACAAAACATTTTTTCTGCTAAACTAAATATTCCTTACCTATGAAATTGACGTTTTGTATGGAGAATTTTTAACAAGTTGCATTTTCTATTCTAACATTTTCCAAAATTTATTTAATAACCGTGAACGCTATTGTAACAAAACTTTAAGCTGTTGCCTGGTTAAATAAATATTTATTTTTTGTTTATTAAGTATTGTTTTATTCTCATAAGTTTTAAACCAAACACAGGAAAAGTCTTCTTCTTCATCGTGTCGATGATTTTGGCGTCCACCAAAGCGTGTTTTCGGGCAAAATTCACAACGGCATATAGATTAGGAGGCCATGACAAGTTTGGTAACGATCGCGTAAGTGGCTGACTTTGGGTTCACAGGATGGAGAGGCACTCTCTGATGCTAAATATGTCGGTCTGTTTGCGTGAAGTGGTTGCGTTCTTTTTATATGCAGCCTGAAAAATGTGTTATCGTTACCAAAAAAAAACGATAACGTAAGTGGCTGAAAATAGTACAGCTAGCAAGTACTAGTTGTACTCACGTGTATTACGGAAGGACTGAACAAAATTCGGTTGCGTTATGGAGCCACGCCAGTTCAAAGATGCTTTATTGTTACAAAAAAAAAAACGATAAGGTAAATGGCTGACAATAGTACAGCAAGTAAGTACTAGTTGTACTCACGTGAACTGTGTAAGGACTGAACAAAATTCGGTTGCGTTTCGTAGGTATAAGCGATTTAAGTTACAAGTATACAATTAACTTTTTGTTTGTTTGTAATGTATAAACTCAAAAAGTACTGATCCGATTTTGATTTTTTTTCACCTATAGAAAGCTAAATTATCAGCAAGTAACATAGGCTATAATTTATTTTAAAAAATATAAGAGATCCCTACAAAAATGGGCAATAATGAAACCCACGGTATCAAAAAAATTCCAATCAAAGTAACTATTTTGCGTGCGCTGCGAAAAATATTGATGATACATAAAAATAATGTAGTGTATGTTTATAGTTCTCATTATTACCTACAAAAAAATTTAGGAGGATATATGTCTAACTATTATAGTTTAGTCAATATAACCGCTTTTTGTTCAAATTAGTCAATCAAAATGGGTAGAGTCCAAAGATGTATTTGTTTGGCAGTTTTTCCATGAGAGCCATCTAGAGTTTTCGCTTGGTGTTTATTTTCACGGTATGCGCTCGACCGAATGCCCCTCCCGCTCCGCCCGTCGCAATAGGTACGTGGCAGGTTAGGTACATTCGGAACGTCTCGCCCGACTGCCGCACGCAGCGGAATGGCATACAGGCACGAATCGCACCGCACCGCTTGTCTCGAGCTGCAAAGGTTGACAACCACGGAAGACTCGAAAGAAAGCGAAGCGAGGGTGGGTCACTAGTCTGTAAATAAAAAAACAAGGAAGTTAATTCTATGTTTTATAATTTTTTATCTTGTTTGAATAAGTGAAGTAGGTTGGAATAAAGGGAGGAGGCATTGAGACTTAATAATAATTAGAAAATAATATTACATACTGTTTTGTTGTAAGCGGATCGATCCAGGAATTAACACAGAAAAGTAACGAAATGGTAAAAGTAACGAAGTGGAAGCGTGACGAAATGGAACGGGCCAAAATGCCGACTCCGCCCTGGTGCTTCGATTGCCTTACAACCCAACCAAACTTATTATCAACAATGAACAAATGACTCACAACGTAAAGGTCCTTTACTTCTTCGACGCGGTCACACCAGATGATGAGTCTTCTCGCCTGCTCTGCGGTGTCTGGCGCCACTCTGTGACTAGTACACTCCTACCTAAACTTGGCCAAGTGACGATGATAAACACAGACGGCTACCAGAACTACGTTGTGAAGACTTCGCAACGACTTCCTCGTTCCCTGAAGAAAGTCTGTACGATTCGCGAAAGGTCCTTTATTTCGTCACAAATGCACTCGAAGGGACGAATATCACAAAATTGACTCACGTCACAAAACTAACTTTAACTTATAATGAAATAATAACAAACACCCGATTTTATACTTAAAACAGTCCACAAAATGCTACACTCAAAATGGCGTACTATCTCTCAATGAATCAAATCAAACTTCACGGGTTTTACTTAAAAAAAAACCGGCCAAGTGCGTGTCGGGCCGCGCGCAGTAGGGTTCCGTAGGTACATTATACCATACCATATTTTAATACCGCTATCATTTTTCGTCTGAAAAAATAACTTTGTTTTTCACAGTGTTTGTATGAATGACAAAGTTATATTTGCGGTTTTGGAAAATGTACTATATCTTGAAAACTAATTACTATATCTCGTTCAAACCAATTTTTCTTGAAAGTGTTTATTAAGATCTATAGTTTATATTTTTTTTAGATTTTTCACCCTCTTACTTTAAAAGTTAAAGGGGGGGGGGACACACATTTTACCACTTTGGAGCCATATATCTTTCAAACGGTTGACTTTGAAAAAAAATAGTCTTAATTTTTTTATTTTTGTGTAAAAATCGTAAAGCGGTTCACAGAATACACCTACCTACCAAGTTTCAACTGTGTAATTCTAATACTTTTAGAATAAAGTGGCTGTGACATACGGACGGACAGACAGACAGACATGACGATTCTATAAGGACTCAGTTTTTTGCCATTTTGGCTACGGAACCCTAATAGAAGGACAACGCCCAATGGCGACACACCGAAATAATAGCAAACAATACGTGCGGGCGCACACCAAATCAATACAAAGCTACTAATTCTAGAAACAACTAACGCGGTGCGCGTGACCAACGAACCGGTTGAAAACGGACAGACCCCGCGCGGGGGGGGGGGGGGGCGCGGGGGGGGAAGCCGCCCTGCCACTAACTTGCCAGTTCGCTTCGGCAATTTCAATATTAAAAGTACCCGTAACGCCATCTCGCGAAACTAGCCCCAAACACTAAATATCCAGCAAACTAAATTAGTAAAAAGCACCAAGCTGATGCTATTCCAAAGCACGCGCGCAAAAAAACCCGACGTTATACTTGCTATTTCACAATAAGAAACGCACGCGAGTTATGAGGAGCGCAGACGAGATGGCGCCACGAGTGTTATATTCTAAACATCCCCCCGTCCCGGCCTGAGAAGCAGACCACTATCTCACTCAACCGGAAGTCGAGAAAGGGATGACACAGCGCTTCTTAAAACGGAACCCTCGACCAGCACCTCCGCCAGGCGTGGAGTCCCATCCTCCCCAAACAATAAACGCAAAATGCGACCGCGTTGCCAAAGTAAGGACGGCAGATTAGCCTCCTTTAACAAGATCAAGTCTCCCTCCTTGGGAGGCTCGGTCCTATCCGTCCACTTTACTCGTTGTTGCAGCAGATGTAAGTATTCAAGTGACCAACGATTCCAAAAATTTTGGGCCATCTGCTGCAGCATTTGAAATCGCGACAAGCGGTTGACGCGTTCATCCCTCCACGGGTATTCGGGTAGGGCGTTCAAAGGCCCTCCCACCAAAATATGACCAGGAGTAAGGACCTCCAAGTCATTTGGATCCTGCGAAAGTGGACAGAGAGGCCGAGAGTTGAGGACGGCCTCAACTTTACAAAACACCGTAGCGAGCTCTTCAAAGGTAAGAGCCGTTTCTCCAATAGTGCTGCGGAGGTGGGTCTTAGCTGACTTTACGGCAGCTTCAAAAATCCCTCCCCAATGAGGGCAATTTGGGGGACTGAACCGCCAAGTTATCCCCCTTTGGGCAGCAATTTGACTTAAACTATTTCAATTGCTTTCCAAAAATTCATAAACATCCTTAAGATAATTTACAGTGCCTTTATAATTTGAGCCGTTGTCGGAGCGAATAAGGGAGGGTAGACCTCTACGCGACACAAAACGATCCAACGCAGCGACGAAGGCTTCTGTGGTCAAAGCTGAGACGACCTCGCAAGTGGACAGCTTTGGTGGCCAAACAAACAAACACGTACTAGTTTTGCAAAATGTCAGTATCAATATTTATCATCTGTTCTACGAAATGTAACCGAATTTTGTTCAGTCCTTACACAATTCACGTGAGTACAACTAGTGCTTACTTGCTGTACTATTGTCAGCCATTTACCGGTTTTTTTGGTAACAATAAAGCATCTTTGAACTGGCGTGGCTCCATAATGCAACCGAATTTTGTTCAGTCCTTCCGCAATACAAGTGGGTACAACTAGTACTTACTTGCTGTACTATTGTCAGCCATTTACCTTATTGTTTTTTTTTTTGGTAACAATAAAGCATCTTTGAACTACACCAGATTTTTCTGTGTGCTTTGATAGCGACGAAGATGACGATTGCGATGTATAATACTCTACTTTTTGGAAAGGGCATAGGTATGTAATACTTTTTCTTATTATTATTAGTCTCAATGCCTACTCCCTTTATTCCAACCTACTTCACTTCTTCAAACAAGATAAAAAATTATAAAACATGGAATTAACTTCCTTGTTTTATAATTATTTATAGACTAGTGACCCACCCTCGCTTCGCTTTCTTTCGAGTCTTCGAGGGGCATTCGGTCGAGCGCAGACCGTGGAAATAAACACTAAGCGAAAATTCTAGATGGCTCTCATGGAAAAACTGCCAAACAAATACATCTTTGGACCCATTTTGATTGACTAATTTGAACAAAAAGTGGTTATATTGACTAAACTATAATAGTTAGACGTATATCCTCTTAAGTTTTTTTTGTAGGTAATAATGAGAACTATAAACCTACACTACAATATTTTTATGTATCATTAATAGTTTTCGCAGCGCACGCCAAATAGTTACTTTGATTGGATTTTTTTTGATACCATGGGTTTCATTTTTGCCCATTTTTGTAGGGATCTCCTATATTTTTGAAAATAAATTATAGCCCTTGTTACTTGCTAATAATGTAGCTTTCTATAAGTGAAAAAAAAATCAAAATCGGATCAGTACTTTTTGAGTTTATACATTACAAACAAACAAAAAGTTAATTGTATACTTGTAACTTAAATCGCTTATACCTACGAAACGCAACCGAATTTTGTTCAGTCCTTACACAGTTCACGTGAGTACAACTAGTACTTACTTGCTGTACTATTGTCAGCCATTTACCTTATCGTTTTTTTTTTGGTAACAATAAAGCATCTTTGAATTGGCGTAGCTCCATAACACAACCGAATTTTGTTCAGTCCTTCCGTAATACAAGTGAGTACAACTAGTACTTACTAGCTGTACTATTTTCAGCCATTTACATTATCGTTTTTTTTGGTAACGATAACACATTTTTCAGCCTGCATATAAAAAGAACGCAACCACTTCACGCAAACAGACCGACATATTTAGCATCAGAGAGTGCCTCTCCATCCTGTGAACCCAGAGTCAGCCACTTACGCGATCGTTACCAAATATGTCATGGCCTCCCAGAACAATAGCACAACCAAAACAACATTAGTAGAACTTGCAATTATGATAGGTTGCGACGCAGGTTTGGTTTTCTGGACAATCCATTTGGTCTATGGTATTCAAAATTCTTCTATCCATACGCCACAGTTCTCCATACTATAATATTGGGTCCTTATTTATGAAATCGATGTTTTTTTCTCACACACAGAGAATCACATAACTTCAGTGATTTAAATTATTTATCAGTTGCTGGATATTACGGCTAACTATCAAGTTGACGGCATCGATCATAATTTGCTGTAATTTGATTGTTCTGATGAGTAATTAAAGTCATTTAAAAATACATTGAAAGTCTCCTTTTTTGTTAGCAAAAATGACCACTTTATCCGTTGTAACGTAGCCTAAATTTCGCTTAAGTTATGTAGCCTAAACATTTGTACTGACATAAAAGTTTGGACAATAGCGTTCACGGTTGTTAAATAAATTGTGAAAAATGTTAGAATGGAAAATACAACTTGTTAAAAATTCCCCATACAAAACGTCAATTTCATAGGTAGGGAATATTTAGTTAAGCAGAAAAAAAATTGCGTTCAGATCTCAGTTTACTGGATTATATCTGCAAAAGCTTGGAAGATTAGAAGTCATTTTTCAAAATAAAATACGGTACCATAGTTAAAAGACCATTAGAGTGCGTTTCATCGGTTATTACCTATGGCGTTATGTTGGTACTCCTAAAATGTATTATTATTGCGATGGAATAAGGTTCAAAATTGAATAAATTTCCGGGGTACCAACATAACGCCATAGGTAATAACCGATGAAACGCACTCTAACAACTGAATTTTGAAGCGCGCTCATTGGTAGATGCGCACTCTGAGGCGCGTTCAGAACCTACGCTCCGAGTGCAACCAAACGCTTTAACGCAGTTCCAAACATTAGAGCGTGACGTTCGGTTGACACAACTTTCCCGTTCCATACGTCAGAGCGTTGCAACCTTTTAACCATCAAAATAGGTGATTGTAAAACGCTCTGACGTTTGTCTATATAAAAAAATGTCAATGTCATTTGACATTATTTTGTATTTTGATGTTTTTTGACATTTAAAGTTCTTGATTGTTCCTAACCTTAGAGTGAGTTAAAAAAACAACCAAACAACCGCACACTAAGCCTCTGAACGCAACCCAGTAGTTAGAGTTTGCGCGCAAAACCTACCTACTGAGTTTTTTGACCAATCAGAGATCACTACCGAAACTAGCGCGAAACTGGGGAGTTAGAGTTTGCGAGCAAAATCCACCTACTGAGTTTCATAACCAATCAAAGATATCCATCAAAACTCGAGAGTTAGATTTTGCTTATATGCTTCCCGTTTCCGTCTCCGTCTCCGTCCTCGTCTCCTGGGACTAAATCATGTCCACAGTGTTGGACTTCAAAATAAATGTCATTTTCGCAATTACCATCCCATGAAACTTCAAGAACGACATCCACATCTATTTTTATGTTTACTTACCCCATTAACCCCCTAAGGGATGATTTTCAAAATAACGAAATATGTGTTTGCCTATTTATTTTTAGACGTGCTCCTACTAATTTTAAAGTTGTAATGTCTATTTTATATTCTTTGTCCATACAAAATTTGAATCATGTCCTTCGTGTTGACTTCAAAATAAATGTCATTTCCGCCGCCATTGTCAGGAAACCCCAATAACGACATCCATATCTATTTTTAGGTTTATTTACCCATTTCACCCCCATTTCATCGCAGTAGGGGGTTGAAATACTACCAATAACAATATAAGTTGCGTTAGTACGATCCTTTAGCAAAAAAAAGGTGCGCTTGATGAAACCAGCGGTATATTTTAGTATGTTGTTAGGCATGGTATTCTGACTAAAAAACCATCAAGAGACAGTTCCTAACGTGGTTGGTTCTCCCGTTATGACGTCATTAAAATTGCCGCTGCCGCTTTTGGAATATGGCGTATACAACAGAAAGTATGTAACTTATAAGCTTGTGTGTGGTGTCATAAAAAGCAAAATTAAATGCGCTACACTATTGTTCTTACATTTGACCCTGTAAATGCCACAGTTAGCGAGAAATTTTGAGTTTTATTTAAGTTTTCCCAAAGAAACTTCCGTTTAAGTCACCATAAATATTAAACTGATGTTCTTATTTGTAACCAAAAATTTGCTAACAAAGCTAATTTAATGCAGATTTGGAAAAATATAACCTTTAAGTACCTTAAATTGCGAAAAAGAAAATTTTGAATGCCGTGCGCCGTAAATTTCTTCTATAGGTGGAAATTTTTTAGCAATATAGGCGTCAGGTGAAAGCTAATAAAAAGCCAATTTCAAACATTGTGATACTTTTATGTTATTGTTTTGACAGAAACTTCCAAAACTATAACTCAGAAATATGAAATATTAATAAATTATTAGAAAATTAAAAACAACAGAACAAGCGTTCTGAACGCGCCTCAGAGTGCGCATCTACCAATGAGCGCGCTTCAAAATTCAGTTGTTAGAGTGCGTTTCATCGGTTATTACCTATGGCGTTATGTTGGTACCCCGGAAATTTATTCAATTTTGAACCTTATTCCATCGCAATAATAATACATTTTAGGAGTACCAACATAACGCCATAGGTAATAACCGATGAAACGCACACTAATGGTCTTTTAACTATGGTACCGTATTTTATTTTGAAAAATGACTTGTAATCTTCCAAGCTTTTGCAGATATAATCCAGTAAGCCGAGATCTGAACGCATTTTTTTTTCTGCTTAACTAAATATTCCCTACCTATGAAATTGACGTTTTGTATGGGGAATTTTTAACATGTTGCATTTTTCATTCTAACATTTTTCACAATTTATTTAACAACCGTGAACACTATTGTAACCAAACTTTTATATCAGTACAGATTAAAAAATTAAGTCCAACGCTTGTATAGGAATTGGTCATTGTTCTTTTAGTTAATGCTGTAGTGATAATAATGTAGATACCTGCGGGCTGCGCGCCGGGCGGCTGGAACTTGTGGGCGAAGTCCCAGTCGTTGATGTGCTCCATGAGCCAGTGGGAGGCCGCCTCCATGCCCGAGTTGTTCGTGTAGTACAAGGCTTTTTTGCACGCCTCCACGGGGAACCCCATTTCCAACTGTGCATGGAAATTACATCGTTATACATATACAACAGAATATAAAGGGTGTAAAAAGACTTTCAACGAAGCCGAGGTCTACGTATTATGCCCATCATCAGGACCACATCTGCCAAAAATTATTGCTAGGAAATGATTTTCACGAATTTAAGATCAAATTGAAAAAAAAATCAAGATTATTATGTCAAAAGAAAAATAGATATTTATGAAAACTCGCTTCCAACATACAAAAATTGATACGGAACACTTAGAAAACAACAAAATCACAGGTCTAACTAGCGCCAAATTTGCGCTACTCCGCAGACTGGTTGGCGATTTAACCAAATTATCCTGCCATAGAATGTTGGTCTTCCGAGCCGGACAAACACGCTAGCTCACCAGTTCAGAGAGCAGAGTCTCGTTGTAGGCGGGCGCGGGCTACTCACCAGTTCAGAGAGCAGAGTCTCGTTGTAGGCGGGCGCGGGCTACTCACCAGTTCAGAGAGCAGAGTCTCGTTGTAGGCGGGCGTGGGCTACTCACCAGTTCAGAGAGCAGAGTCTCGTTGTAGGCGGGCGCGGGCTACTCACCAGTTCAGAGAGCAGAGTCTCGTTGTAGGCGGGCGCGGGCTACTCACCAGTTCAGAGAGCAGAGTCTCGTTGTAGGCGGGCGCGGGCTACTCACCAGTTCAGAGAGCAGAGTCTCGTTGTAGGCGGGCGCGGGCGCGTCGGGCGCGGCGTCGGGCAGCGGCGCCTCGTCGGGCTGCAGGCCGCGCCCGCGCAGGCTGCTGAGGTCCACCTGGGAACAGTCGACTATGTACTAAAGGGGCCGTATAACGTCAAAAACACATTAAGGAACGTCCTCACTGGGAGCATTCTTTCGTGAGCATTTGTAAACGAGCAATCTTAGACGAGCAACAAATGCTTCCCAGCGAGCCTAGCATTCATTTTCGAGCAAAACTATGAATTATTAGTTAGAGTCGACTTTTCCTTTGCGAGCTTGGAGCATTCGAATATGATCTCGTTAAATGTCATTCGCTTCAAAATGTCGGATAGAGCGGTCCAGACGTGGCTACAGCATTTTTATTTACAAGTAGCCAGTATAATATTCCTACATACCTAATTCATTTCATTATCTGAGTACTCGCTTTAGAGCATTTTGTTTGCGTAAACATTCAAATGCGAGCAGTTTCCGCGAAAATCGTTATGTCGTCGCAAAAAGTGTTATTTCCGTAATTGGCTTATATACTGTATAAATTTACCTGCGTAAATGGTCTGTAAATGCTGTGGTGACAATGTTAAATAATAGTACATTATGAGACAAGTTAGCTTAGGTTGCTGATTGCACACAAGGCTGTGGGTTGCAGCCCGAGCCGCAGGCGAGGGCGTAACTCAGCCGAGTGTGCAATGAGCAAAAGCTCACGAGTTTCATACGACGTTTTTCAAGGAAAAAACAAAGTAATTTACCACACAGCAACAAATACGACAAAAACAAAATAATAATCATGATGAGAAAAGGCGCGCAGGTTTTTTTTTTGTTTTTTTCACACGCCCCATGCAAGAATATTTTGCGAACAAAGGGGTTTTTTTTTTATTTTTATTTTTTTTATTTTTTTTTTATTGCGGCTGCTCCCCGCTTTTTGGCAGGACCTTTTTTGCTATTCATATTTTATTCTTGTGTTTTCTTTTTTTTTTTTCTCAGCTTTATAGCTTTTGTCATATTCTTTTTTATTGTTTCTATTCTTTTTTCTTTTCTCAATGTTACAATTCTCTTAGTTGCTAATACAGTTTCATTCTTAATTATAATACATTTTTACTTTATTCTTATTTGTTAACATTATGTTTACACTGTGTGTAATATGCTTAATTTATTATATAATTATTGATACTTATCTATTGTTTATTACATTACATTTTTTTTAACGTATCCTTACATTATGCGCATATTATACTTATTACAATTCCTTATTATATTATTATCTATTGATTTTATACATTCTGTTGCTTATATATATAAATATGAATTCCTTTGTATTTTTATGTTACTTTTTAATAAATGGCTTTTACATATCAGATGCCTGTCATTTGCGTAATTGGGTCTTGTATCTTGTCAGTCTTTGTTTCTTTTTATTACAATTTCAGCTGCTTTTTTAGCATACTTCATAAATAGGCTTCTCTCTTTCTTATTATTCATGATTTCCTTTAGGGTGTCTTTACTCAGTTTCTTGTCAATTTGCTGTTGCAGAGTGTGCCTATCGACATTGTGTACTGGACAGTCGAGTATGATGTGGAAAATGTCCTCGATCGCGACCGGGTCACAAATACAGGAAGGGCTGTCCCTGCATTTGAATCTGTGCAGGTATGCACAGAACCCTCCGTGGCCGGTCAGTATCTGCGGCGCCAGTCGATCAATGGACATCTTCCCCACCACACTGTAAGCTGCCACCACATCAGGGAAAAAGACCTTAGTGGTCTCGGCTGTGTTTTCTGATCTATACCTGCAGTCCCATGCCTCGATCGTTTCCGCCCGGATGTAGCGTTTAACGAACGAGATGGGACAACAGTCATAGTCTGGTCTTTTCTTCAACTTGAGAGCCGCCTCTTTCGCTAGTTGATCCGCTCTCTCATTCCCTTTCACTCCGACATGGGCCCTTATCCAAAATAGTGAGACGAGCTGTTGGTTGTCTCTGAGGTATTGAAGGTTGCCCTGGATTGCCTTTGTGATCGGGTGTGATGAGTCTGGATCAAGTAGCGTCTGGAGAGCGGATCTCGAGTCGCTAAGTACGGCCGTTTCCTGAAATTTTTTGCCAATGATAATTTCGGTCGCTTGGAGGATGGCATACAACTCGGCTTGGAAGACTGTACAGTATGGTTCCAGCTTAAACTTCCGGGTACACGTTTCAATCGGCCCTTCCCAACAGGTCAGGGCGGCTCCAACTTTCCCCTCCAGTTTGCTTCCATCTGTATAGATCTTCACTAAGCCTTCTGCTAGTTTGCCATCCTCTTCCGCGTTGTCCAAACATGTGAATTTTGAATTTAGCATCCTGCTGGGGTGGGTGTCATTCATGAACGAGGCTCGCTGTTCGACCTTCCTGCCACTTAGTGCTGCCTGGGGTTTCCCACGCTTTGCCTCAAAAAGCAGAGATGCTTCTTGGATACAAAGATCCAGCGGAAGCAGACCCGACAGCACTAAGGCAGCATTAAGGGAAACCGTTTTGTTACTTTTGACGATTTTTTGAGCGAAGCCTCGTTGTACTGTGTTGAGAGCTTTCCTGGAGACTGCTTTCCGTGCCTCCTTGGACCATACGCTAGCTGCGTAGAGGATAACGGGTTCTATGACCGCTTTATAGATGGTTTTTACAATCTCCGGATGCAGTCCCCAGGTAGCTCGTGCCGCTCTGCTGACTCCCTTATAAATATCTATCGATTTTTTGCAGACGTACGCTATGTGCTTATTAAACAGCAGCTTATTATCCACTATGACGCCTAAAATTTTCATATCCTCAACTATCTCAATAGCCGTCCCTCCCATTTCCAGCCTGGGCGTGTCGAATTTTAGCTTCCGCGTGATTATCATCGCTTTTGTTTTATGCGGTGCGAAGTTCAGCTTATTCGACACGCCCCACTTCTGGACATGGGAGAGGGCGGCATTGGCTTTTCTTTCAATTTCGGTGGCCGTGTTGCCTTCAACTATCAAAACGATATCGTCTGCGAAGGCTTGGCAGTAAACGTCGGCAACGGTGAGTTGATTGAGCAGGGGATCCAAGATTATATTCCAAAACAAGGGCCCGCCAATAGAACCTTGGACGCAGCCCTTGTTTGTACTTTTGCTAAATTCTTTCCCTGCGTATCTCACCGTTACCTTTCTATCACTAAGATAACTGTCCACAAGCCTTCGCAGATTCAAAGGACAGTTCTTGTCTTTTAGTTGACAGACAATTTGTGGCCACCACGCATTATCGAAGGCCCCCTCTATGTCCAGCGAGATCAATGCCATAATCTTCCTCCCGTCCAGATTATGTTTGACTCGCTGGATCATGTCATAGAGGGCATCTTCGGTACTACGCTGCGGCACAAACCCGTACTGGCACGGGTTTAGTTCAGGCAACACGTACCACTTTATACGGCGCATTAACAATTTTTCTAAAATTTTGCCTAGTATAGCGAGCAGTCCTATTGGTCTATACGATTTGGGGTGCGTGTAGTCTTCCTTATTGGGCTTTCTCAGAAGGATTATTGTGGCAATTTTCCAGGGCTTAGGGAATGTCGCTATCTGTAGGCATTTATTGTATATAACCAGGGACAAAGAAATATCTGTGGTAATGGCCGCTGCACAAATGTCGGCTGTAAAGCCGTCGTTACCCGGAGCCTTTTTGGGGTTGAACGAGCCTAGTGCCTGAAGAAGTTCAGCCTCTGTGAATGGAGGGTCGTCAGGTTCAACTTGATTTCTCTCATTCGCTTTGGCTGCCCTTCTTCTCACTTCTCTGTGGTCCTCGTTCTCCCCCAAATCGGTGTCCTCCGGGTAAAAGCTCTCTGCCATTATGCGGACCGATTCTTTCGGGCTGGTGTTAATGCCGTCCTTGGCTATAGGCAAATCTTCGTAACTCTTTTTTGACTTTCCGATTACTCTATAAATGCCCTCCCACATTGTCTCTCGCTCCTGTTTGCCACAAAAATCCTTCCAACTCTCTATTCTGGCCTTATTCATCGCCGCTTCGTATTCTTCCTTGGCCGTCACGTACTGCTCTACCACCCATGCTTTGCGGCTCGGTGCTGCACACTTGATACTGTTCTTCTTCCTGTTCTTTTCCTTCTTCATTTCCTCCAGTTCCTCGGACCACCATGGCAATTTCACTTCTCTTCTGACCTTTTTCATTTTTAAGTTATTGTTGCAGACTTTTTCTATGCTATTTATATATTTCTCTATTTTCCTCTCCAATTCTTCAGCGTTATTAATTGTTTCAATTGCCTCTTTATTTAAGTCCTCTCTTTCAAATTCCTCTTTGCAGTTCTCTTTAAATTTTACCCAATCAACTTTTTTCGTTTGGTACTTTCGTGTGGTTCTAGAGTTAGTAATTTCATTAATTTTGTTAAGGCTGATTTTAAAAGTGATTGCATTGTGGTCCGAGGTTGTTAGACTGGTATCTACCTTCCACTCCTTGATTTTATTCAACATTTCCTCCGAGCAGCACGTGACGTCCACCGAACTCTTGTATCTTTTACCCCCTCTCCAGGTGTCGAAAGTAGGCGTATCTCCTTCGTTAAGTATATTAAGGTCCAGATCATTAAAAATGCCCATTAACTCTATACCCCTTTCGTCACTTTTCACGCTACCCCACCATTCGTTCCAAGCGTTTGCGTCCCCTCCAATTAATATGTCTTTACAGTCTAATTCCTTTAGCATCTTCTTTAGGAGCTCCACATAGGGTTCGATATCAATTTTCGGTTCGAAGTAATATGAGATCACGCCGATAGTCCAGTCCGCCGTTGTCAGTTTTGCCGCTACCATGTTGGTTGTCGTGAGGTTGGGATGTTGCAAAATGTTGATGTTATTGTTGCCTACGACTATGGCGGCCTTGTTATTCTTCCCAACCTCGTAAGCAGCCTGGACTATCCGCGCTCCCGAGACATCTCCCATGACTCCTTTGTTACCTATGTAGGGCTCCTGGAGAAGAGCGAAACAGGCTTTCCTTTTACCTAATTCGATCAGTGCTTCAGATGTGGCATTCCTGCTTCTCTGGAGGTTAGCTTGTATGATCAAATAATTTTGTTTACTATCCTTTGCCGGAACCTTAGCAATAAGCCACCTTCGCCCGAGCCAACCTATCCCATTTTGCTCTGATTGGGCACATTGCATTAAACGTGTTGTGTGCCTTGTCCTCCAAGTTTGCTTTCTTACAGTTCAGGCAGCTGGGGGGACTATGTTTTTCGTTACACGCGTCATACAGATGGTCGCCCCCGCAGTGGCTGCAGCTGTCCAGCTGCTCCTGACAGACCCGCTTGATATGGCCATAGCCCAAGCAGCGGGAGCACTGGATCAACGGGGTCTGATCCTCCACTTTGGAAATACCCCACTGGAGCTGGATAGACCCCGACTCTGTCAGCTGCTGCCATATCGCGGGGGACACCTTCACCACTATGTGTGCCACGTGTTGATTCCTAGTACGCTTTTCATAAATTGCGTCTATTTGTTCCTTTATTTCCTTCTTTTTGTCTATAACGTTTTCCATTTTTCTTCTGATTGCCTCTTCCACTTGTTCTTTCTTCTTGTCCCCCCGCACAAATTTTACTACCACTAGCGGATTTTTATTTAAAGCTTTTTCTGTCGTGAGTGTTTTATCTTTTCCCAGTCTCTTCTGTAGCTTTTCTACTTCTTTTTCATTCTCGCATGCTATTATCACTTTTTGGTTTTTCGCTTTCCTCATCCTTTGTACTTTGATCCACTCGCCATCACCATCCTCTTCCGCCGTCTTCTTGACACTTTCCATTACTTCGTCGCTGGTCAGTCTCTCATCGGTTGATGCGATGATGAGGGAGTGGAGTGTTTTGGGTGGTATTTTTTGCCTTCCTGTGACATTCGCATATGTTGCCTTCTGCGGCTTTTCTATTTCTCTAGCCTCGATTTCCTCTATTTTCTTTATAATTTCGTTTCTGCTTCCTTCCTGTATATTGGCGCATTTTTCCGTCTCCTTCTTTGTCTCCGCTAGTAGTGCGTAAATACTATCAAGTTTTTTCCCTGTCTCTTCTTCGAATCTACTGTTCGTATTTTGTACTTTATGTGTAATTACTTCTTATTTGTTCTTCCTCTTTCTTTCTCTTTTGATCGTTCTACTAATTCATTTATCATTTCCACTAGATCGCTTGTCTCCTTCTGTATGGTGATCTTGTCATCTTTCGTCACCGTCCTGTGGTTCGCGCTGGGCTCCAGGGCCTTGTTCACCCTTTCTTTGGCCCTCTTGGCGTGCTCCACGATATCTTCTATCTTCATGCTCGGGAGAAGGTGGGTCAGCTCAAGTTCTAATTTAGCCGGTTTATTGGGCTTCGTCGGCGATTTATAAATTATTGATTCCTCCCTAACGTTCGACTTTTTTGGTTGTGTTTTTGACATATTGGATTTGTGTTAATGCGTTTGTTAAGGGAGGGGACGAGAATTTATTTATTACCAAATAGGACTGACTCAAGCTGCACGTAAATTTCCAAACATTAAAAGTTTACAAGATAATAAATAAAATTATAAATTTGTATAAGTTGTAAACACAATAAATTGGACGGACAACAGACTAAAATGGTTTGTAAAAGTTGTAAAGTTAAACAGCACTATAATAAATTAACACGAACTACCTACTAAAGTTGACTAGAATAAAATTAAAGTTGTACTACCTACCTACTTGATTTGACTAGATAAATTTGAAATTGTAATACAATTGAAATGACTAGATGTTTAAAATCATACTGAAATTAAAATCAAAATAAAATTAAAATTAAAAAAATTAGAATTAAAAATTAAGAATTAAAAATTTAAATCAAAATTAAAATAAAAAAATTAAAAGAATTAAAAAAAAATTATAAATACAAAATTAAAATTAAGATTAAAATTCAAAATCAAAATTAAAATTCCAAATTGAAATACAATATCAAATTTAAAATCAAGAATTTAAATTAAAGAGTTAAAAATTAAAGTTAAAATCCAATAAAATTTAAAATTTGACTAGAGTTGAATTGTTCTACTAAACTTGAATATCACAGAAATAGGTAGTTAGAGCGGCTGATTCTGTTTGTTCTATTGAGTGCTGATGTGTAGGTGTGTGATGTTGTATGTATGAGGCTTGTGTGTATATGTGGATGTGTGCATGTGTGTGTGTGTGTGTGTGTTTTGTGTATGTATGTATGTGCATGTATATATGAAAGTGTTGTGTCTGTTGTCAGTAATAAGTAAAGACCCCGGGGAGCAGTTTTATCAGGTTTTTTTTTTTTAAATTATATCTACAGTCATGTCCTCAATAGAGGTCAAGGTGTCCTAAAGTCCTAAATTTGAAATTCAAAATGCAATATTTTAAAATGTCCTACAATCTAATTCCTGTCCTCAAAAGAGGCTCAGGTGTCTTAACTAATAGAAATAAAGTAAAATAAAATATAAGATTAGGTAAATGAAAATTATTAAAATGCAATATTTTAAAATGTCCTACTACCTAAAACCTGTCCTCAATAGAGGCTCAGGTGTCCTAACTAATAAAATAAAAGTAAATAAAAATTAAAAGTAAAATAATTTTAACTCTACGTAGAGTCAGCTCAGGTATACCACGTAGTACTCCTTGTCAAGCTTAACAAATTATTACAGAAAGTTTTATTAGTGAAGTATTCTTAATCGCTAAAAAAAAATAAAAAGTTAGGGGTGGCTGACAACTTTCTGCAAATAGCCTTTTTCTCAGAAAATATAAGGCCATGGGGGTTGTACCCAAAGAAAATGTTTCTCGGGGGACAATTTTCTTCTATATGCCGCCGGGGTCGGGTCGTCACAGCTATGTTCGCTTTTTGTGTGACGTCACACGTATAGTCGAAATTTAGTAATTCAAAAAATATAAGTCCAAAAATTTTGAAATTTTGTACACTTATTGTCCAAATAGAATATTTTTTTTTTAAATTTTAAAAAGGGGATGTCATCGATCCTGTTCCCGCTCAAAATGGGATCGAAAGTCGTGGTACCTAAAAAGTCTTCTAAATCCCAGGGGGTTGCTCCGATTTCAACGATCGAGGTGTCGGCTGGCTGGTCTCGGTGTTATACACGATACTCAGCAGATAGTGTTATTCCAGGATGTTGGGAACTGGGAGCACGTGGCCACGTGGTTTTCAGTTTTTCTTTTGTCGCTCGGCGAGTTTTCACCGGAAAATTCTAAAACTTCGCTGGATTATGGCCGCCCCTGATGCGCTTTGAACTGCAGTCGAAAAACAGTAGGTCGTCGCTGTAAATCGGGAGACGTTGCGCCTGGAAGGCCCAAATTGGAGGTTAGATTCCGGTTTTTGGGCCTGGTGTCTTCAATGGTGGTCCGATTTTCAAACTTTTTTCACTGTCAGATAACACTCGCGAACGCGCATCTAATGACGTATCACACTTGTAATTTTAAGTAAATTTGCCCGTTTTCACAATTTTTCGAGCGCGGAGCGTGCGTAAAATGATCCGATCGCCACGAGAGCTGGGTTCCAATCGAACCAATCGAACAAAGGGGTTAGTGAGCATACAGCCTACTTCAAAATTATAATTTTAAGCGGTGAAACTCAAATATTTTAATATTTTATTGCAAAATATTGTGAATTATGAATAATTTGATAATAATAAATATTTGTTTAACTTTATTAAGGACTTACATATTTATTCATTGCAAAAATGTATATGGATTTTCAACGGCATAGAACCTCTTTGTTGTTACTAAAAAAAATAACTGTATTACCCGGTTAAACTGGGAATGCTCTGTTTACTCGCTGCAAGTGCAAGTTACTGCAAGTCCTATGACTTGCAGTAAGGTACTAATTTAACTTTGTAGGGTTAATTCTATAACCAACTAGTGTTTTATATATTATTGCACGCGTTTGTTATAGCTCAGTTTATGGCCCTAAAAGCGATGTGTTAGGGCTCACTTTACGAGCAAGTGTGTTGAAAATAAAATAAAAATAAAACTACAACAATAACAGTGAACTACTTTTACTTTCTTTACAGGAATACACCATGATTATTAGGTTTAAAGATATTTATTCTCATAAGAACTTACAATGTTCACTTAAAATGAGATTACATTAAATACTTACAGCTATATAATTTGGCGCAGCGCAAATGCATTTTAAGTAGGTTATAGCAACAATACGTTAGCAGTTTTCCCTAACTTCTCTTCTCGGCGGTTAGACAGTGACTGATCCTGCGACTGACTTTCGTTGACCGTTCCGCCGTTTATCTCCACCACTTTACCTCCCCATTCCACAACAAAATGGCGGGAAAATGTGGCGGGAAACGGTGGAGCCAAGCGGCGGTGTCGCCAGGCTATTAAACGAAGATACTACTATTATCCTTTCAATTTAATTTGAAATCATAACAATAAACTGAATTTATTACTAGCCAACGACAAAACGTGACAAGATATAGTGGACTGACCTCCCACGGCATGTCCACGGAGACGTCGAGCTTGGCGGGCGTCCAGTCCTCCTTGACGGTAAACTTCTTGAGCTGCACCAGCAGGTAGTCCGGGAACGTCGCAAGCCGGGTGATCCTGCCGATGCAATTTGATTAGGTATACGCTTTAAAACACTTACACCCATTTGCACTAAACTTAAGAATGGCCTTAGTCTTTCCTAACCAACTTAAGATATTCTTAGCAAAAAATTGCTTTGCACTAACCTTAGGACGTTCCTAACTTACGGGCCCAATATCGAGCGCCTAAATTAAGAAATTCCTATAACAGTGGTTCTAGTCTGTGGCATTGTGAGCAAAGAGTAAATAGTTATTTCTGTTCTTTGACAGTTGACTGATTTGATTTTTTCTTTTCCCGGTGAATTTACCCTACCAAATAAAATAGACAACGCCTTTAGCTTTTGTCTTCTTTTTACTCACGAATGAATCAATAAGAAGTTTCAACTTAAATAATATCCTATGACCTACTTTACTTCGCCAGTTTTAAAATCCATACACAATTAATATTTACATTCATTCATTCATTCTCTTAGCAAGGCGATGCCCAAGTTACGACGTAGTCTGTTAGTGCAAACAAAAATTTGAGCTCGGCTGTTCTAGGCTGTTCCTAAGCTAAGATAATTCTTAACTAGGACACGCTTAACTTGAGTTTAGTGCAAACGGCTGTTATTCTATTAAACGAAGATTAACACACACAAATGCTCCTAATATTGTATTCACAGGGAATTTATAGTATAAATAATTCTAAGATGCACCAAAACTGCATTTAAGATACTGCATGTAAATTGCTTGTAAATAAAATATTACAAGGATTTGAAAATTGCAGTTTTACTCGAGTCATTACTTACTCGTCTATAGATACGAATATAAGTTTACACCTGATTTAGTTTAGCAATACCGAGACCGATAGCTCCTTACGTTTGACGTTTCAAAGCGACATATAATATATACATAACTTATTGGTTAAACTAGGTGTAAACTTAATTTTGGTTTATCAATAAGGGGGATTGAGAGGTTTAAAACTATAATAGTGGCCACCTGGATTACTAATGTATGGGCAAAAAAACGCTTTCCAAAATATCACATCGCAAACTATTTTAGGCAAATTTTCATTTGGCAAAAAACATTTGTCAAAACAACTTATCGCAATTTTTCACTTAGCAAAACTCTTTTTGGCAAGTTATTGTTTAGCAAATAATAACTTGGTCAAAGTTTCATTTTACCAAGTATTATTTAGTCAAATGTATCGTTTGGCAAAACAACTTCCCAAAATATTGAATGGCATACGATATACACATACCAATTTGAGTAGTGCATAGGATACAAATAGACAATGAAGTACCAACTTAGTTTTTGTCGATTTTTAGTTTTTTATGCCAATCGACATAAAATACAATTTCGCATGCACGGGCAAAATCTCCTTACGTAATATTGTACAATATAATCCATACCAAATGCTGCGACATCCTAACTTTATAGGGAATACCTTCTATGTAATTTTCTAAAAAAAATATGTTCTTAACCTCCTATCTAGTCTAAAATGGTGCACCATCATAAAAAAAAGAAAAATAAATGTTCAGTTGAGGACGAAAGGATTGACACGATTTTGCAACACAAATCTGAATATTCAGAGGTTAAATTACTAAAGTGTATTGCAACTTATTTAAAATTTTAAGAAATACTAACCTACTTATCAGTGGCGAGGGGTCGATTTGTTGCGAAGGTAAGCCGGACCAGGACCACAAAATTAAGTAAAAAGAAAAAAGATAATTTAAGAAAAACTACATAATCACTTTACCAAACACGCACGTAAACAATGATAACGGTGGACACATACCTACTACTAATAACATTCAATTCAATCATTCCTTCCGACCACATCCAACATCCTGCTTCCGAAACAAATCGAACAAAATTATACTTCTAAATAAAATATCTCATTTGCGATGCATTTTCTTCTATCATTCTTATTTTGTTTATTTGGTTATCATAATACTTATTCGTCTCTCCAGAACAGAAAGAGAAAAGAAACTTAAAAATCACTTCAAATAGAAAGAGAGAGAAAACTTAAGCCGGCCTGCAGCGGCTTGCTTCTCACTATTTTCAACCGAAAGGCACGCGACTGTGGTGCATTGGTGAGAAAGAGACAGAGTAATAACAATCAACCGTTACCCGTGGCAACCGCGCCAAGACACAGTGCGAAAAGTAAGCTAAAGGAAGTCGGCTTGCCTCGAGATTTTGTACGAAAACGGATTTGATACTCCTTGCGAGCGGCGCGGCGCACGAGCGTTTTTACACTTAAAAATCCATAAAAATTAATCGTAGGCATTACCAAAATGGTGAAAATTATTAAGTAATGACATGTATGATTATAATTTGAACTGCATGGTGGATCGGTGGGGTGAGATTTTCAAAAGGTAAGTCGATGGGAACCGGCTTGTATGGACTCTTCGCCACTGCTACTTATACTTATTCTGATTTAAAACTAAAACCATAGTATATCGTTTTTAGTTTCTTAATTTATGAAAATAAATAAATATAAATTTATCATTATCCTGTTATAATTATTAATAAATAGTTAATAATACTATTATATTTATTTCTGCCATACTCCTGTCCTGTATTCCTGTATCAGTAAAAATAAACTATCATTTGCCAAACTTGCGCTATAAATAAGTGTGTGAAGTGACAACTTGACCAATCATTTTTTTGGAATATAATATTTGCCAAAATAAAACGTTTGGTTAATAAACATTTGACTTCACAAAACTCGACAAAGTAAAACCCGCCTGCATAAAAAGAAAAGTCAACTGAAAATATGGAAACAAGATTAAATATTAAAGGCAACATTATAACATGCCGTCGGAGGCATGCATAAAGAAAGTGACATTATGAATGATTTGAGTAATATGCCTCCGACTGCATATAATATATAATGTTGCCTTTAGTTAATATTTAATCTTGTTTCCATCTTTTCAATTGACTGACTTATCTTTTATGCAGGCGGGTTTATATTTTTTTAAATTATTTTATTTATTTATTTATTTTCAGTTATATATATTACGGTCATAATATACCTTTTTGAAATCCGTATAATAAGCCCTTTGATTTGACACCCATATTACAGTATTCTAAAAAAATTTTTTTTTCACTACGTATAATAGCACCGTACAGCCGCCATGTTGGTTTTTTTTATAACGCCACCTTCTTAAGAACACTTGGGCTGAGACGAGACAAATCTGACGATATGTTAATCATAGAAATCCGTTCAGCCGTTTAAGGTAATAAAGAATATTACATACAAACAAACATACATATATACAAGATACGCGCGAAAAACATAACCCTCTTGCAGTCGGGTAAGAATTTGCCAAATGATAATTTGAGCAAGTGAATAAAATGCGAAATGTAAATTTGCCAAAGATTCATTTGGGAAATGAAACTAGTGCGAAACGTTTTTTGGGAAGTGAAATTTGATCATAAATAATTTGGCCAAACTGACAGATTTTATCAAGTTTCTTATATAAACTGAATAAAGTACATTTTAAATCAGGGATTGGTTGCGGTTGTTAAATTTCGGTATGTTTTACGGTTAATATAGCGGTACCGAAATATTCTACCCTTACTTAGGATACCGATAAATTTTATTTCGGTATAAAACCACCGAAATATAGAGGTACCGAAATTACGGAACCTATGTTGAAGTACCGAAAAATTAAGGTATCAAAATATGAAGGTATAGTTTTAAATAGGTATGACGTCATACCGATATAAAAAGGTACCGCAATTTTCCGGTATATCTGTTTTTCGGTACCTCATCAAAGCGGTACCGCAATTTTTAATTACTCAACCCAAACCCAAATATAACGGTACCGTTATATTAACGGTACCGTTAATATAACGGTACCGTTATATTTGGGTTAGCTTAACCTCTTATAAAGGTATTATATCGTGTTTTGTCGTTCATCTTCATGCTAGGGGGGCTGGGGGCGGTATTACAAGCTCTTAAAACTTCAATTTTCTGAATGGCTATCATTGCGTCTCTTTTATTACTGATAAAACAGACGCAGACGATGATTGATGATTACTCCTTACAATATTAATTACAGCCCAATCCTCAATTTTTTATAGGTACCCTTAAAAAATATACCTACCAAAACAAAAAAAAAATGTGTAGTACATATTTCACATACACGGTCATTTGATTTACTAGCTAGGCCAAGCCTGTACTATGGGTGATAGATACTGATATAACCTGACTGGTATATAATATCTGACTGACAGATATCCGTCGCGTCGGGGCTTCCATTACCTGCGTCGAAATGAACTAATATTTTGTATTGGGAACAATATTGGGAATATAGGTACTTTTGAAGAACAGAGAGATGGCAATTGCAGACCCGATGTTTTTGTTTGAATAGGTGTGTATGTATAGGTTAATACTACAGTACTAGGCACGTATCTTGAAATTTTTTCGACGGAGTGGGGATAAGTTCGCGCATGTGCTCTTGTGAGCGACCAATGGCGCGCGCCCCTCGCCCACCGCCCGCGCCCCTCACCGCTACGCATACCCAAAATACGCGTTTCGCACAATCCCCACCCGATTTCAAGTTATATGCCTCGTACTGTACATTAATGTGAGTCAGGAGATATTTTCGTAAAAATTATTTAACCTTTTTAGGGTTCCGTACCAAAATGGAGTCCGTTACGCCAGCAAGAAAGTAGCTTCTAGAGGGAAGCGAGTTTGATGAATAATTTGTGCGCAATTCGGTGTAAATGTGCGCCAAATAAAAAAATTGTGGGCCTTATAGTTTTGGAATAAAACGGGAAAAACGAATTCTGCTGGGGTAACGGTACTCCAGCAGGAAGATTCTAAACTAATGATCGGAGAGAAATAAAAGACATATGGGCGGGTAGCTTGATATTAGCAAGAAATGTGCGCCAAATATATAATTTGTGGGCCTTATAGTTTTGGAGATATTTGATTTCCTGCTGGCGTAATGTTTTGCCAGATCCCAGATCTCGGAAACTACTAAATGTGCGATCTTACAGTAAACATATAGAAGTAGCCCCTAATTTGTGCTATTGGTGCGGTAGAAAACATTTCAAAAATATTCACAAATTTTGAAGTAATCGGGCATTTTCTGAAAACAGAAAAAAATATCTAGCGCCTTAACTACCACATAAATAAAGAAACTAAAAACGGTGTTCTATTCTTCTTATTATTTCTCATTACCATAAAAATTTTGAAAACCGCACACATACACGTTTTTGAATAATACCCACATGAAGGTGAGACCGACCATGTCATGACTTTGACGGTCAGCAGGATAAAAATATCAGAGATTATTTAGATCTTGGCCCAATGAATAATCTGTGCGGTTACTGAAGTACATGCTCTGAAATTTTCAGCTTCAAATTCTTCGTATTAAAGGAAATATCAATTAAAATTCAAAACAACTCTCAGTATTCCGATTAACCGACCAAATTCGATAGACCACAAAAAAGCGACGCGTTCATACATATTGATGACCTTCTTTAATGTGTCGTATTATACAGAAAAATTGTTTGTACAGTTGCGTTCATAACTTCTTATTGGCAAATGTGGGTAAATAGTGTTTTACCATTTAAATGGTTAGTTAGAGCCTGCATTTATACCAATACAATGTGGCGTTGATCTGTTACATTACACCCAGATTATATATTTTGCGGACGGCACTCTTCGAACACGTGACTTTGAAACCAGCTTAATTTCTTAAGTTACTAGAAGATCTGTTTACTTCTTAGTGAAATATACCAGAATCATTGTTGTCTAAACATCAATAGCATAGCTGTTTTTATTTTCAATAACAGAAAACAACTACCTAGCTGTCTTAGGTAGGTATATGTTTATAACTTCATTCGAACCGGAAAGAAGTACTAAAATCAGTTAAACGGGCACTTCACTCGCGTATTATTATTAAGGTAGGTATTTAGTTTTGGTGTAACAAGTAGGTATTTATTGTAATAACATTTTATTAAGGTACCTAAGTACTTACTTAAAATGCAATTAATTTTACAACAGAAGATAGTGACCAACTTCATAGCGCTTGTGCTATAAAACGACGTTTTTTAATCTGTAACATTTTATCTTTTCCATAGAGACCACTGACGTCCATTATACAACTTGTATAATGGACGTCAGAGGGCCTAGTATAGTATCGAGTGAAAGAGAGGAAATCATGCGAGTGAGTGAACGAGTGAAAGAATGAAAACGATAGTTAACTATTCGTAAAGTGAAGTGAGAACAAAAAACCAACTCGTACTAGGCCCTCTGTGAAGAGACCTACATCCATGTAGAAGTTGCATGCAAGGGATCACTGTCTATTGTCAATTTAATCGCATTGTAGGTACATTAAGTACCTAGTTAGGTATAACAAAAAAAACGAAATAAAATTACAAAACATCCTTTATTTTTTTACTAAAATAATGTTAAAATGGTTAAAATTCTTTCAATTCAAGTAAAAAATGAAATGTAACAGAAATAACTTCATTCGTTATTTAAATAAAAGCACTCACTCAAATCACTTTTTCACTTAAATGTACGTAGACGTGACGTGTACAATCCTGTTCGACGACAAAGTAAAGGAGGTCATCAATATGTATGAACGCGTCGCTTTTTTGTGGTCTATCGAATTTGGTCGGTTAATAGGAATACTGACAGTTGTTTTGGATTTTAATTGATATTTCCTTTAATACGAAGAATTTGAAGCTGAAAATTTCAGAGCATGTACTTCATTAACCGCACAGATTATTCATTGGGCCAAGATCTAAATAATCTCTGATATTTTTATCCTGCTGACCGTCAAAGTCATGACATGGTCGGTCTCACCTTCATGTGGGTATTATTCAAAAACGTGTATGTGTGCGGTTTTCAAAATTTTTATGGTAATGAGAAATAATAAGAAGAATAGAACACCGTTTTTAGTTTCTTTATTTATGTGGTAGTTAAGGCGCTAGAATTTTTTTACTGTTTTCAGAAAATGCCCGATTACTTCAAAATTTGTGAATATTTTTAAAATGTTTTCTACCGCACAAATAGCACAAATTAGGGGCTACTTCTATATGTTTACTGTAAGATCGCACATTTAGTAGTTTCCGAGATCTGGGATCCGGCAAAACGTTACGCCAGCAGGAAATTAAATATCTCCAAAACTATAAGGCCCACAAATTATATATTTGGCGCACATTTCTTGCTAGTATCAAGCAACCCGCCCATATATTATTTATTTCTCTCCGATCATTAGTTTAGAATCTTCCTGCTGGAGTACCGTTACCCCAGCAGAATTCGTTTTTCCCGTTTTATTAATGTTAAATTAATTAACGTTTTATATGTATAAGAGTAACACTATACACAACCAAAACGATGGAGTTGTAATTTACACAAAAAGTCAACTAAATGTGTACAGAGGAATTAAATATGGATGACTGCAGTAATTTGCTTATAAAAATCGGATGTGAATACGCAATATTAGCTTTGTATAGACCATCCGCTTTTAGGAATACAAATAACTTTGTTGTTTCTCTAAACAACACTCTGCAAAACTTAGCATCTTTTAAAAATATCATCTTGATTGGAGACATAAATATTAATATTCATCCTGAAAATATTGACTCAGCAGTTCAAGACTATCTAAATATATGCTCTTTTCATGGCTTGCTCCCCGCACACACATTGCCTACTCATCAAAGTGGTTCTTGTTTGGACCATATCATGTTGAAATCCAAGTTTTCTTCGCTTGCACTTGTTACTAACTCATCAATAACTGATCATAGTGCTGCCCTACTAACCCTTAATTGTAAATTACCTAAACTAAACAACACTCGCACAGTCGTTAAACTAAATATAAACAAACTTGCTGTAGACTTCCGTAACATCGATTTTGACCCAGTTTATAATTCAGCTAATCCGCACTTTTGCATGTCGTATCTAGTCGAAAATGTCCAACAAGCGATTCGCAATAATACATCGAATGTTACTTTAAAAAACAGAAATTTTAATATTAAACCTTGGATCACCAGGTCTGATTCGATGCATGAAACATAGGGACAAATTGCATATGAAAGCAAAACGAAATCCTAGTAATCCGATATTACAATTGTCTTATAAAAGATACAGGAACTTTTGTAATATTATCTTAAAAAAAGTTAAAATCAATTACGAAAAAACTTCATTAGAATCAGCTGGAAAAAATAATAAAAAGATATGGAATATCATTAAAAATATAACTTACACCTCCAAACAACATGACTCATCAGTAACTTTACTACAAGCGCACTCGTCACTCTTAAATTGTGCTAACAACGCCAATAATTATTTTGTTAATATTGGTAAATGTCTGTCAGAAAAAAATCAATCTCATTTACATTCTCCAACGCACGCCCCTCCTGCCTGTGACTCTTCCTTGAAGTCCTTTGCATTGCTTGACACTGACGAAATCGAGGTTGAAAAAATAATCATGTCCTTGAAAGACGACTGTTCGGTTGGGTGGGATAATATATCCAATAAAATAATTAAACAGTTTAGACATATCTTGATACCTCCACTGACTTATATTTTTCAAAAATGTTTAACTACAGGTATTTTTCCTAAGTGTTTAAAAAAGGCTGTTGTTGTTCCTGTTTATAAATCTGGCAAAAAAGCCAAATCTCAAACTACAGACCTATATCACTATTGCCATCTCTTTCAAAAATATTAGAAAAAATTATAAACATTAGATTAGTTAGATATTTAGAGGATAAAGCGATCTACTGCTGATGCCGTACATCACTTAACAGATTATATTGTAAATAATCTTAATAAAGGTAACCACACAGTTGGAATCTTCCTGGATCTAGCGAAAGCTTTTGATACGGTGTCCATACCTATCCTATTGCGCAAGCTTGAGATTTTAGGCATTAGAGGCACACAGTTGAAATTATTCACGAGCTATCTGGAAGAACGTACTCAATGTGTGAGAATTGGCAGTGTCCTCAGTGATGAACAGGAAAATACACCTTTTGGGGTTCCCCAAGGAAGTATTTTAGGACCTACCCTGTTTTTGATTTACATAAATGATCTTTGTAATATAAAGCTAGATCATGGAATGATCATATCTTACGCTGATGATACTGCACTTCTCTTTACGGCCGACTCGGAAGAACAAGTTTTCAAGCATGCGCAACGAGGATTCAATGTTGTAAATAACTGGCTACAAAATAATCTTTTGACATTAAATGCACAGAAAACTAATTATATTAAGTTCTCCTTGCGTAAACAATGCTTTCCTAACACTAACCCTACACTTCATGCTCATTGTTGCCTAGTCCAAACGGAAAACCAATGTGTGTGTCCTGAAATTAAACAAACAGAAAAAATTAAATACCTAGGTATTATATTAGACGAAACTCTTTCATTCAGGCCACATATTATGTCTTTAAATAACAGATTACGTAAGTTAATATTTGTATTCAAAAAGTTACGACAAATTGCGGATCCAGCAATAATAAGACAGGTCTATTTTGCACTATGCGAATCAATATTAACTTACTGTATTACGTCATGGGGAGGTGCATGTAAAACACTGTTACTAACCACAGAGAGAGCACAGAGAGCGATTCTCAAGGTGTCAACTTCCCGCCCTTTTCTCTTTCCTACTAACCTTCTATATAAGTCATGTAACGTATTATCAGTACGACAACTATTCATAATGAACATAGTGTTAAAACAGCACTCAGCCCTCACCTTTAACTCTGAAATAATCAATAAAAGACGGAAAGATATAGTCTGCACTCAAACAGTTTCTAAGCAATACGCTTTTACAGCAAAGTTTTATCTGTTCCTGGGCCCATTTCTCTACAATAGAATAAATAGGATAGCTAACATCTATCCACTTAATTTTAGGAATTGTAAAATAACTTTAAAAAATACTCTGCAAAGCATGTCATATGACGATACAGAGACGCTATTGGTCGTAACAAAATAGTATTGTATTTTATTTAAGTATTTGTCATTCTAAGCGTAATTTGTAATGTGTAATGTCTAAATATAAATTATTTTTATGTTAGTGATTAATTGATTCATGTTAAATGTAGGCTATACTCGCCTGAAACACAGGTTTTTCCTAGTTCAGGCAAATGTTATTAATTAGCTATTTTAATGTATACTTTGTAAATTGTACTAAACTGAATTTTTGGAAAATAAATAATTATTCTATTCTATTCTATTCCAAAACTATAAGGCCCACAAATTGCGCACAAATTATTCATCAAACTCGCTTCCCTCTAGAAGCTACTTTCTTGCTGGCGTAACGGACTCACCAAAATGGTAAAAAAAGGAACCCTTATAGTGTGACTCAGTCTGTCTGTCTGTCACAGCTGGATATCTCGAAAACTACTAATGGTATCAACTTGAAATTTGGAATAGTTTAAGATGATATTTGTCCAACTATTTTGCAAATAAGAAAGAAATAAAAAAAAAATTTTTTACAACAGGTAGGTACTGAAAAGGAGTCTTAAAAATTTGAAGTGAGGTGACTAGGTAATGTGGGGTATCATATGAAAGAGCGCTGTTTGCACATTATAAAACATTTTTTTCCTTTTTTTTTAGGACGCATAGTTTTCGACTTATGATGAAAAATGTAAAAAAAACCGTCCCCCCCCTTATCTCCGAAGTTTGCAAAGAGAAAAATCTGAAATAATTCTATGTGATAGTAGTTTATGTAAGGATTACAGGAAAAACAAAACGATGCCTCAATATAACACAATTTTTTAGAAATTCAAAAAACAAACAAAAAAATATTAGTGCCACTACCAGTCAACAGATGGCGCTGACCTAAGAAGAAAAAAATAGTTCCACTATTGGTCAAGAGATGGCGCTGACCTAATACTACAATAATAATTGGTGGCTGGTTCTAATATAATTACCTACGACTGTCATTCTGAATTTCGACAGTCAATTATTTCGACAGGGTCTGAATTTCTAAAAACAATAGTGCGACTACTCACTGCTTTGACAGAACATATTTCGACACACACTACTACGAATAACACTACTTCGACGGAACATACCTTCGAAAAAATACTACTCTGAAATGTGACAATAATTATTGAATTCCGCTTTTTGGTTTAAGGTACTTACAAAATAAAAACATAAATAATAATCAACTATGTTTTTAATAATTATAACAATCATATCTTCAGATAATATAGAGAATTTAAATTATTAATAATAGTAATAAGTCTTCTTGATTTTTTTATTACACATGTTAGTATTAATAGGTCTTTCTTATGCTAATAATAAAGTGGAATTCAATTAATATTGTCACATTTCAGAGCAGTATTTTGTCGAAGGTATGTTCCGTCGAAATAGAGATCCGTCGAACAAGTGCATTTCGAAGAAGGGTTCTGTCGAAGTAGTGTTATTCGAAGTTGTGTGTGTCGAAATCGAAATATGTTCTGACGAAGCAGTGAGTAGTCGCACTATTGTTTTTCGAAATTCACCCTGTCGAAAATTCGAAATAATTGACTGTCGAAATTCAGAATGGTCATTACCTACTATCTGCCGTACGAATAAAGAAAAATAAGTTCCTACTTAGAATAACCAATAATATTGCTTAGCAATATTATTCCTTACGTTTAATTCATGAACGCCCGAGCGGCCTCCTGGTCCCGGATAACAATGGAATATCTATTGTGTCTCTTTTTCCGGGCGTCGAAAGGTTAAATCGATAACATTTCATCAGTTTGTGGAGTGGCTGAAAGTTTTTCAGTCACCATAAGCAGCTGTGGTTAAGATTTGTAAATTAACTGCCCGCCTGTTCGCCCTTCCACCTGTCCGCCGTCTATCCTACTTTTTTAAAGACTGTAGGTACTAAAGTAACATATCAAAATATATTCATGATTGTACGGAACCCTCGGTGCGCGAGTCCGACTCACTCTTGACCGCTTTTTTTAATTAAGAATACCTACCTATTCCCGGAAAATTAGAGCAGTGAGACACAAAAGATTTCCCATTGTTGAGCGGCCCGATCGGGCCGCTCAGGGATTGAAAGATTAAGAATAACTATTTTAAGTGACGTGGGTTTTATTTATTTTTTTATTTTGCTTTTTATTTTAAACTTTTTAAATAATTCATACTTTATCTATTTAATAACCGCTTCCAAATCGGTCAAACCGATTTATATACATAAGTATAGATAAACATACAGATTTATTTCCATAATATTTTTTTTCTTTCTTACATTAATTTTTATTTAAACTTATGATAAATGTATTTTTTGTAATAAAAACGAACTGTAATTTTAGCCTCGGTATAACATTAAAAATGAAAAGAACATAAAAAATTTATTCAGAGCCCAAAGTGCACATGCGCGAACTTTCCCCCACTCCGTCGAAAAAATTTCAAGATTAATGAAATGCCTCGTACTGTACTGAAGTGTACACTGTACACCGGAGTCTCTCTCTACCGTCTGTACCTACTCGCGAAATGCACGGAACTTGTCGGTTCGTGTTCAATACAGTGCATTTCGGTACCGAAATAAAATAACGGTTAAATAGCGGTACCTCGAAATAAAGGTTGTCATATTTCGGTACCAATATTGAAGTACCGAAAAATTAAGGTATCGAAATTCGAAGGAATAGTTTTTAATGGGTATGACGTCATACCGATAAATAAAGGTACCGAAAAATTAAGGTATCAAAATATGAAGGGACAGTTGTTTTAATAGGTATGACGTCATACCGATAAATAAAGGTACCGAAAAATTAAGGTATCAAAATAATGAAGGAACCGTTTTTAATAGGTATGACGTCATACCGATAAATAAAAGTACCGTAATTTTCCGGTAAATCAGTCCCTGTTTTAAATTATCTGAAAAAGTTGATAATAGATTTTTTATTCAGTTGACATAAGGTTCTTGATAAATCAAGCAGCAAGACATTCTCTCAACAGTAACGCTGAATCAGTTTATTTTTGAGATTTCTAATAGACCAGATGAAAGCTAGGTGTTCAAAACTCTTTTGCAGCACTAACGGTCAAATACTCAAACGAATCTTAAAGTTAAGGCCACCTTAAATTCAAAAAAGTTGTCAGATTTTACAGAAACTCTATCAAATTGACAGGTTCCTGAAAATCAAACCAAACACCAACTAATTACCAAAGCACTTTCAATAAAACCGCGCTAGTATCCGTTAAAAAGTGTTTCATTTCAGTT
Source organism: Agriphila geniculea (assembly GCA_943789525.1). Lineage (NCBI taxonomy): Eukaryota > Metazoa > Arthropoda > Insecta > Lepidoptera > Crambidae > Agriphila > Agriphila geniculea. The sequence continues at coordinate 177,386 of OX038879.1, read as the reverse complement.
TCCTTAAAGTTAGGAGACCTTAATTAGTGATTTTAGCCTTAGAGATTTCGGGCGCAAGACACTTTTTCATTCATTAATGTTCTTACTTGCGCGCGGTGACTTTTTTGTTGACAGCGCTGCTGAAGAACTGCTCTATGAGCTCCTCCTTCATGAAGCTGTCGAGGCACGCCTGGAACGGGATGTGGGGCCGCACCACCAGAGACGGATCACTGCGGACAATATACTATTGGTTAAGGCTCCCTAATAGGAAAACATGGTGTGGAAAGTCACTATTTTTTAGGGTTCCGTACCCAAAGGGTAAAAACGGGACCCTATTACTAAGACTCCGCTGACCGTCCGTCTGTCTGTCTGTCACCAGACTGTATCTCATGAACCGTGATAGCTAGACAGTTGAAATTTTCACAGATAATGTATTTCTGTTGCCGTTATAACAATAAATACTAAGAAGTCGGTTAAAAAACAGAATAAAATAAGTATTTAAGGGGGGCTCCCATACAACAAACGCATTTTTTTTGCCGTTTTTTGGTACGGAACCCTTCGTACGCGAGTCCGACTCGCACTTGGCAGGTTTTTTTTAGATAGAAAACATAAAGTTGTAACCACATAAAACACTCACAAGCTAAAGATTTTCTCTAGTTGTTACAAATATTACATTGCGTAAAAACCTCACAGATGTCTGCAAAAAAAAAAACAAAATATCACCAATAGCGCTTGCGTAGGTTCATTTTTTGGCGTAAATAATAGCGGAAACGTATTGAATTCTACATCAAAATACATTTTAACGTACTGTGAAGTTGCTTCAATTACTTTTATTCAAGAAAGATAATTGTGTTCATGATAATGATGAAAAAACAACGAAAAACATCGAATATAGTACAGATGTCTGCAAAAAAAAACAAAATATCACCAATAGCGCTTGCTTAGGTTCATTTTTTGGCGTAAATAATAGCAGAAACGTTTTGAATTCTACATCATAATACATTTTAACGTACTGTGAAGTTGCTTTAATTACTTTTATTCAAGAAAGATAATTGTGTTCATGATAATGATGAAAAAACAACGAAAAACATCGAATATAGTAAAGTGGTAAGAATAATGCTTGTCTGCTTTACTTATAGGTACAGCTTCTATTGGTTCCATTAATATCTCGATTTCACTCGTTCGGAAATACCTCAAAGGGCTTGATGTTTCAAAGGGTTGTGGGCCCGACAAATTACCTCCTTTTTTTCTTAAAATGTGCAATAATTCTCTAGCTTATCCACTTTACTTACTATTTAAATTATCTTTGATGTCTGGGACAATGCCTTTAATTTGGAAACAATGTCATGTTATCCCTATTTTGAAAACTGGCGACAAACACGATATTCAGAACTATAGGCCAATATCGAAAATTAGTACAATACCTAAGTTACTTGAAAAAATTGTGTATGACTCTGTTTTTCCTGCATTGAGACCCGTAATCGTGAATCAACAACATGGTTTCATTAATAAGAGATCTACAGAATCTAATTTGTGCGAATTTGTACATCGTGTTGCCACATCAATGGATAAAGGAGGCCAGGTAGATTCTGTGTATACCGACTTCTCCAAGGCTTTCGATAAAATTCCGCATTCTATACTAATACAAAAGATTGGAGAGGCCGGTATACACGGTGATCTGCTGCGCTGGCTGAAGTCTTATCTCAGAGATCGTAGCCAAGCCGTAACTATAAAAGGATTCTGCTCGACATTTGTTCCGGTATCGTCTGGAGTGCCCCAGGGGTCCCATCTCGGCCCCCTTTTATTTAACTTATTCGTCAATGATGTTGTTTCTATACTTAAAAACTCTAACATCTTAATGTACGCTGACGATATGAAAATCTTCAAAAAAATTGAGGCTCCTTCTGATTGCATTTTATTACAAAATGATCTCGATGCACTCTGCATTTACTGTAATATGAATTTTCTTCACCTTAATCCTAATAAATGCAGCGTTATCTCCTTTACACGTAAATCGAAGGTCATTGATTTTAAGTATAAGTTGAATAACAAATGCGTTAAAAGAGTGGCGGAGATGAAGGACTTGGGGGTAACTCTTGATAGTAAGTTGACTTTCAATGAGCATATTGGTCACATCACAGCCAAAGCTTACCGTATGCTCGGTTTTATAATGAGAATAGGCAGAGATTTTAAACAGAGTTCTACTCTCGTAATTTTGTATAATGCATACGTCCGATCTGTTTTAGAGTATGCATCGGTGGTGTGGAATCCACAATACAATGTATATATAGATTCTATTGAAAGAATTAATAGAAAAATGTGTAAACATCTACTTTTTAGGACCAGTCGAGATAAGCAAGCAACTATATATCTTCCTCCTTTAATAGATCGTCGTCTCGAAAGAGACCAAGTTTTCCTCTATAAGATTCTTAATAACCTCGTAGACACTCCTTTCCTCTTGGAAAATATATGTATTAGATGCCCTCGGACAAGTTCACGTCTTAACAAATTGTTTTCTTTACCTACTACCAGCACTAAATATGCTGGTAGCACTTTTCTGTTTAGAGCTTGTAAGGAATATGATAAAAGTTTCACGTCTATAGATTTTTTCAATTGTAGTATAACTCAGTTTAAAAATCAAATACATGAATTGATTGATAATAGGTAATTGTAATTGTAAACATATCTTTAATTAACAGTTCCATTTTAGATGTAGTATAACTGTTAACTTACTCTGTGAATTTAATTAAGTTCAAATTGCCCTGTAGTTTATTTTGTATGTTCTAATTATTAGTGGAAACTTTGCTGATCACTGTTTTATATTATTTGGTAATACTAAATGTACTGTGAAATTGTTTGTTTCCCAAATAAACAAAAAATAAAAATAAATAAAAAAATAGGTACCTAGTTTATATACTAATCTTATTTGCTAAACAATCTTCACCCAACTATTTATTGAAATAATTTATAGAATAGGTAGGTACTTACTTACCTACTTACGAAATAAAATTAATCATCATGATAATTTGATTTCGTAAGAAAGCATAATTTTTTATTAAGTGTTGTATGACAACAAACAAAAACTGTTTTCTAAATAACTAAGGATAAACAAACTAAGTACCTACCTAAATAGTATCTGTAGTCTGTACTTTAGGGTAGGTACCTTCCTACCTAACTACCTACCAAAAGTTGACTTTTGTTATCTTTATGTCTCCCATATTTACGTACTAGGTACCTACTTTGTAAGATTTTCTTTAACCATAGTACGTAAAATCGCTTTCCTTTGATATAATGGTACGCAGTTCATTTAAAAGAAGACAACCCTAACGGCGTCAGAAGAGATGAGAGCTACGCGATAGAAAGAGAGAAAACTTCTAGGTGAATATAACTGTAGGCGCTGTGCGATCTGAATTGCGCCTTATTGAGTCGTAGCAAGAGTCGCTATCGCGTATTTAATTAAATGATGTTGCGGAATGCGGCTTCTGTACTTGTACTATTATCTATTCTGTGGTTACACCCATGGGATGGTATAATAGAGGTTGACCTGACGAGAATTTCGATTATCGACACCACTGATTTTCTTACCTAAACGAAACAACCACGTTTAGCTAAAGAGCTCGCAAAAAATACTGCAAGAGTTATCTCAAGGTCCTTTTCTCAATATGATATAGTGTTTAGGGTGTACATGAGTCAGCACCTACTCCCAGCGCCAGGAAGTGGAACACCTGGCGTCAGCGCGCTTCCAAACATGTAGGATTTCGACATGCTCTACAACAGTTATCTCAAGGTTCAAATTTGGCAGTATAGTAGAGAATAGCACAAAAAAATATGATGGTAGTCAGACCGCAGTGTCATGGAACATGCCGAGTCAGCACGCCACGTAAATTGTATGAATTTTGAGGTCGGTACAAGAGCTATCTCAAGGCTGAAAATTCGTATTCTGCTCAATTATTATGCATAATTTATGAAAATAACAGTCAGACCACAGTGTCATGGAACATAGGCAGTCAGCAGTCGCTCAAAGGGTGGAGTCCAAACAAGCTGTTTGGAGCTACAACGCTTTACAAAACAGGATTACACAGTTGAAACTTGGTAAGAAGATGTATTCTGTAAACCGCTTTACGATTTTTACACAAAAGTAAAAATATAAAAATATTAATGGGGGGCTCCCCATACATGAAACTGAAACTGAAAAAAATTTGTTTCATCAAACCCATACCCAACCCGTGCGGTGTGTCTTTAGATAGCTCTTCAAAAATGACATTGAGGTTTCTAAAACTCAAACTCTTGTATTTTTTCTCAAAGTTAACCGTTTGGAAGATATTCACTTCCAAATTGGTAAAATGCGTCCCCCCCCCCATTTAACTTTTAAAATAAGAAAGTGAAAAATCTTAAAAAAATATATGCTGTAGATCTTAAAAAACACCTTCAACGAACGAGATTTAGTTAGCAGTTTTAGATAATTACATATAGCACATTTTCTAAAACCGCAAATATAACTTTGTCATTTATACAAACACTATGAAAAACAAAGTTATTTTTGAAAACGAAAAATGATAGTGGTATTCACTATGGTATGGTATAAGTATAAGGTAACTATGGAACCCTATTGCGCCAGACCCGACACGCACTTGGCCGGTTTTTTTGTAACACGTTGTATATTTATTATTAATTCATATCAAAATAAGGGTTTCATTACCGGGACCCGATAAATGAGAATTCCCTTGAAAACACATCGTTCCCGGAGTCAGGAAATATTTTGTGAAATCCCGGCTATTTCCAAGAAATTTTCAATGCGCTATTAATGCTCTAATACCATATCATTGTTAATACCACTAACATTTTACGTTTTCAAATATAATATAACCCCCCCTGGGTAATCCTGTTTTGTAACGCGTTGTAGCTCCAAACAGCTTGTTTGGACTCCACCCTTTGAGCGACTGCTGACTACCTATGTTCCATGACACTGTGGTCTGACTGTTATTTTCATAAATTAGGCATAATAATTGAGCAGAATACGAATTTTCAGCCTTGAGATAGCTCTTGTACCGACCTCGAAATTCATACAACTTACGTGGCGTGTTGACTCGGCACTCGGCATGTTCCATGACACTGCGGTCTGACTACCATCATATTTTTTTGTGCTGTTCTCTATATACTGCCAAATTTGAACCTTGAGATAACTCTTGTAGAGCATGTCGAAATGCTACATGTTTGGAAGCGTGCTGACGCCAGGTGTTCCACTTCCTGGCGCTGGGAGTAGGTGCTGACTCATGTACACCCTAAACACTCTATCATATTGAGAAAAGGACCTTGAGATAACTCTTGCAGTATTTTTTGCGAGCTCTCGTACTAGTTGTCTTCGATCTTTAAGCGCACATCAGAAACGAAAAATAGCTAATTCGCAAAAAAATAGATTTTTATAATAATAGATTCTCAAAATAGCCAAAATTTTCATAGGTAAACGGCCCAAAAAGGCCATGAAATCAAAAACGCTGTGAGCCGCCATTTTCAATTATTTTTTGACTGCTGCAGTGCCTGTAGCCAATAATTTTTTTTTAAAAGAACAAAACATCTCATTTTATTTAGTAAACAAAAAAAAAACATGTTTTAAAACATTTTTTTATGTTTTAATTGATTTAACATGTTTTAAACATGTTACAAAAATATAATTGACATGCTTTCATTTTTCACAAGGTATTTGACATGCTTTCATTTTTCACAAGGTACCTACTTTAAATCGAAAACCATTTCGAGGTTTTTCAATTTCTGACACTGTACATATTTTGTCGGGGTTTTTGATTAATTATTTAACGAAATATGTGAAAATAACCCTGAATTATCGCGAGGAAGGAATAATAAATTTTGTGATTGTTCTGTGATTGGAGTAAGGGGAAGGAACAATAGCAAAAAATATCGCAGTATAAGCGGAGCGAACTATTTTCATTCTTTTCCCATTTACTCACAGTCACAGCAGAATACACGTTATTCGTTCGTTCACTTAGTGTATAGTCTGTCAGCCAGAACAATCGGTCGGAGTCGAGGAGATTCCACGAATTCAAAATTCAGAGTTGCCAACTTGCCATCACAATTACAATTTAACTTAAAATTATAATGTTGCAAATAAACAGTTTTAAAAAGTACCAAAAATATTAATTACGAGTAGTTTTAGTAAAGTAAACCTTAATGTTTTTTATATATTTTTGAAACATTATATTTTTAACTAACGTTTAAAACAAAATGTTTTAAAACGTGTTTTAAACAGATGTGTTTTTTTTCAGTGTTTTAAACAGTGTAATAACATTTGTTTTAAACAAATGTTTTAAACATTACCAACCCTGGCTCATTCCCCGTCGGCCTCCCACTGAGGACTGGCTTGACAAAAGCTTCACATATGTCAGCCGACATATCCGAAGTGGCTTCACCTCGGCGCGGGAAGTGCTTCTCTAGTATATTTATCTCGATGGGTACAATAGAGTAAGTCGACTCACAGCCGCTGTCCGCTGGCCTCGGCCTGCTGCCTCCTCGCCTCGTACTGGCGCACCTCGCTGCAGTTGGTGGCCGCGTGCACCGCCACCGGCAGCGGCAGGTGTTACATTATAGCGTGGTACTACAGGTACAATAGATGACTCACAGCCGCTGTCCGCTGGCCTCGGCCTGCTGCCTCCTCGCCTCGTACTGGCGCACCTCGCTGCAGTTGGTGGCCGCGTGCACCGCCACCGGCAGCGGCAGGTGTTACATTATAGCGTGGTACTACAGGTACAATAGATGACTCACAGCCGCTGTCCGCTGGCCTCGGCCTGCTGCCTCCTCGCCTCGTACTGGCGCACCTCGCTGCAGTTGGTGGCCGCGTGCACCGCCACCGGCAGCGGCAGGTGTTACATTATAGCGTGGTACTACAGGTACAATAGATGACTCACAGCCGCTGTCCGCTGGCCTCGGCCTGCTGCCTCCTCGCCTCGTACTGGCGCACCTCGCTGCAGTTGGTGGCCGCGTGCACCGCCACCGGCAGCGGCAGGTGTTACATTATAGCGTGGTACTACAGGTACAATAGATGACTCACAGCCGCTGTCCGCTGGCCTCGGCCTGCTGCCTCCTCGCCTCGTACTGGCGCACCTCGCTGCAGTTGGTGGCCGCGTGCACCGCCACCGGCAGCGGCAGGTGTTACATTATAGCGTGGTACTACAGGTACAATAGATGACTCACAGCCGCTGTCCGCTGGCCTCGGCCTGCTGCCTCCTCGCCTCGTACTGGCGCACCTCGCTGCAGTTGGTGGCCGCGTGCACCGCCACCGGCAGCGGCAGGTGTTACATTATAGCGTGGTACTACAGGTACAATAGATGACTCACAGCCGCTGTCCGCTGGCCTCGGCCTGCTGCCTCCTCGCCTCGTACTGGCGCACCTCGCTGCAGTTGGTGGCCGCGTGCACCGCCACCGGCAGCGGCAGGTGTTACATTATAGCGTGGTACTACAGGTACAATAGATGACTCACAGCCGCTGTCCGCTGGCCTCGGCCTGCTGCCTCCTCGCCTCGTACTGGCGCACCTCGCTGCAGTTGGTGGCCGCGTGCACCGCCACCGGCAGCGGCAGGTGTTACATTATAGCGTGGTACTACAGGTACAATAGATGACTCACAGCCGCTGTCCGCTGGCCTCGGCCTGCTGCCTCCTCGCCTCGTACTGGCGCACCTCGCTGCAGTTGGTGGCCGCGTGCACCGCCACCGGCAGCGGCAGGTGTTACATTATAGCGTGGTACTACAGGTACAATAGATGACTCACAGCCGCTGTCCGCTGGCCTCGGCCTGCTGCCTCCTCGCCTCGTACTGGCGCACCTCGCTGCAGTTGGTGGCCGCGTGCACCGCCACCGGCAGCGGCAGGTGTTACATTATAGCGTGGTACTACAGGTACAATAGATGACTCACAGCCGCTGTCCGCTGGCCTCGGCCTGCTGCCTCCTCGCCTCGTACTGGCGCACCTCGCTGCAGTTGGTGGCCGCGTGCACCGCCACCGGCAGCGGCAGGTGTTACATTATAGCGTGGTACTACAGGTACAATAGATGACTCACAGCCGCTGTCCGCTGGCCTCGGCCTGCTGCCTCCTCGCCTCGTACTGGCGCACCTCGCTGCAGTTGGTGGCCGCGTGCACCGCCACCGGCAGCGGCAGGTGTTACATTATAGCGTGGTACTACAGGTACAATAGATGACTCACAGCCGCTGTCCGCTGGCCTCGGCCTGCTGCCTCCTCGCCTCGTACTGGCGCACCTCGCTGCAGTTGGTGGCCGCGTGCACCGCCACCGGCAGCGGCAGGTGTTACATTATAGCGTGGTACTACAGGTACAATAGATGACTCACAGCCGCTGTCCGCTGGCCTCGGCCTGCTGCCTCCTCGCCTCGTACTGGCGCACCTCGCTGCAGTTGGTGGCCGCGTGCACCGCCACCGGCAGCGGCAGGTGTTACATTATAGCGTGGTACTACAGGTACAATAGATGACTCACAGCCGCTGTCCGCTGGCCTCGGCCTGCTGCCTCCTCGCCTCGTACTGGCGCACCTCGCTGCAGTTGGTGGCCGCGTGCACCGCCACCGGCAGCGGCAGGTGTTACATTATAGCGTGGTACTACAGGTACAATAGATGACTCACAGCCGCTGTCCGCTGGCCTCGGCCTGCTGCCTCCTCGCCTCGTACTGGCGCACCTCGCTGCAGTTGGTGGCCGCGTGCACCGCCACCGGCAGCGGCAGGTGTTACATTATAGCGTGGTACTACAGGTACAATAGATGACTCACAGCCGCTGTCCGCTGGCCTCGGCCTGCTGCCTCCTCGCCTCGTACTGGCGCACCTCGCTGCAGTTGGTGGCCGCGTGCACCGCCACCGGCAGCGGCAGGTGTTACATTATAGCGTGGTACTACAGGTACAATAGATGACTCACAGCCGCTGTCCGCTGGCCTCGGCCTGCTGCCTCCTCGCCTCGTACTGGCGCACCTCGCTGCAGTTGGTGGCCGCGTGCACCGCCACCGGCAGCGGCAGGTGTTACATTATAGCGTGGTACTACAGGTACAATAGATGACTCACAGCCGCTGTCCGCTGGCCTCGGCCTGCTGCCTCCTCGCCTCGTACTGGCGCACCTCGCTGCAGTTGGTGGCCGCGTGCACCGCCACCGGCAGCGGCAGGTGTTACATTATAGCGTGGTACTACAGGTACAATAGATGACTCACAGCCGCTGTCCGCTGGCCTCGGCCTGCTGCCTCCTCGCCTCGTACTGGCGCACCTCGCTGCAGTTGGTGGCCGCGTGCACCGCCACCGGCAGCGGCAGGTGTTACATTATAGCGTGGTACTACAGGTACAATAGATGACTCACAGCCGCTGTCCGCTGGCCTCGGCCTGCTGCCTCCTCGCCTCGTACTGGCGCACCTCGCTGCAGTTGGTGGCCGCGTGCACCGCCACCGGCAGCGGCAGGTGGTGCTCCGCGCGCGTCGTGTAGCGGACGCCGTTGGATTCCGTGCATTGTATACGCTCCTCTACGGCAAATTTGAGGCAGTCTGCTGGATTCGATTTGTGTCTACTGTGTCGCTAAAATAGGACGGAAAAAAGTTTATCATTAAAGTTTACAAAATGACTTAAGACATGGCGTATTTCGTCATGTAAAAGCACTGTTAGCAAGAATCCGACCAAATTTAGTAGAAGTCACCGTGGGCGTAGCGAGGGGGTGATTTAGCCTCCTTTCCCCCCGAAATAAAAACTCACTGAGTAAAATCCTATTTTCTGTCAATTTTTTTTAAAAAATATGGATCGTCTTGGACTAAAAACTATCTTTAACCGACTTCAAAAAAAGGAGGAGGTTCTCAGTTCGTCGGAATCTTTTTTTTTTTTTTTTTTTTGTTTATGTATGTTACTCGATTACTCGAAGACGGCTGGATCGATTTGAAAAAATCTTTTTTCGTTTGAAAGTATATACTTTCAAATTGGTCCCATTGTCATGAAATCAGGATCTGATGATGGGATCCTGGAGAAATCGAAGGAACTCTTCAAATATTATAGGCACATCTATAGCGATTTTAGTATTTTCTTAAGTAACTTGTGCATTTGCTTTCGAAAAGTACTATTTCGGTGAAGTGGAACTGATGATGAAGACCAGCATAGATGATCATCGGAAATATTCAATACTAAGTAGTTCACTGGTACTATACGATTAATTTAATATGGTTGCTAGGATATTTATGCTCATCATAATTCATATGGTGAAGTGGAGCTGATAGTGAAGTACCAGGAGAACTCCTCAACAATAAACGCCCCTGCGTCGAGAAAAGCAGTAATATGTAAAAAATGATGAGCCGTTGACATAAGGCTATTGTAACTTAGGTAGATAATATCATCACCAAATATACTTACCACAAAAAAGTTTAAAATAAAAAAGTTTTTAATAAAAACAAAACCTCCTTCAAAAATCTTGAAAATAATCTAACAAAAACAGCTTCAAAAATAAAGTAATGGCTCTAAAAAGCAAGAAATAAAATATTGAAATCTGCATAATAACTAACTCGAAAGTTTGTATGCATATTTTATATTAAACAACGTCTTATGAAGTCGGGTGGGGTTTAATCCATGATTAAAGTTTAGATAAAAAAATATCCTTCGTCCCCCCCCCCCCCCACCCGACTTCAAAAGGCGTTGTTTAATATAAGATATGCATACAAACTTTCGAGTTAGTTATTATGCAGATTTCAATATTTTATTTCTTGCTTTTTAGAGCCATTACTTTATTTTTGAAGCTGTTTTTGTTAGATTATTTTCAAGATTTTTGAAGGAGGTTTTGTTTTTATTAAAAACTTTTTTTGTTTGTCTCCATAGTTTTAATACAAAATATGCTTTTGTTATCTCAATTTTATGGCTTTTGGGTAAATGCAAGACAATACAGACCACTTAATCTAGAAATGAACCTTAAGGTGTTCAGCTCATAACTTTGCTGATTGTACTTACCTCAATAAGCGTGAGCAGATGCAGATAGAACTCGTGCGCGTCCTGCTGCCTCTTGGTGTTGAACTCGGGGTGGCCGCGCCCCACCAGGTGGCGGTACATGTGGGGGGACACTCCGGGCTGCCGCCCCTCTTCCTCGCTCGGGAACGAGTACCGACCGGATAGAAGGCCGACGCCCAGTTTCGCACTACACGTGAAACAAAAATCGTTTGTCGTCAAACAAACAAACAAATAAATAAATAAACAGGAAACCGACATAATACGAACGTGGTAAAAACAAAAGGAATTACAGTCCCATCTCACTACTGAGCCATTCCACGCAGACACCTGTGGAATGCGAGGCTAAAGACCGCAGAGCCAAGCTTACTCGACACTATATACCCAAGATATCCCGAACGTCAGCCTGTACGAGATTAGTATGGCTCTCAAACAGCTGAAAAACAACAAGGCGGCCGGCGGGTGACGACGGAATCACTACAGAACTTCTGAAAGCAGGCGGTAAGCCGATACTCAAAGTCCTCCAGAAGCTTTTCAATTCCGTCATTGTCGAGGGCAGAACGCCGAAGACATGGAACATAAGTGAGATGATTTTGTTCTTTAAAAAGGGTGACAAGTACCTCTTAAAGAACTACAGACCCATCTCACTTCTGAGCCATGTCTATAAGTTGTTTTCGTGAGTCCTTACAAATCGCCTCACTTGCAGGTTCGACGACTTCCAACCTCCCAAACAAGCCGGGTTCCGAAAAAGGCTTAAGCACCACATCCATACGCTGCGGCAGGTTATACAGACGACCGAGGAGTATGTTTGACGTTCGAGGACTATGAGAAAGCCTTTGATTAGATTGAAACCAGCCCCCTAGCATGACCGACGAAACATGATATACAAGGTCATTTTGTATTCACCATCCAAGTTTTGAGGAATGTGTTCAGTCCATGAAACTGATCAACTTTCTCTAAGGAACACATGGTCAAATATGTAAAATAAAAATCGTCTTTCCATACAAATCAAAATGATCACGTGATCAATTTAGTATGGGATGACCAAATTTTTTTAGCAAAATTTGACACAGTCATGTTTCTTAGACAAAGTTGTTTAGTTTCATGGACTGGACACATCCTTAAAATTTGGATGGTAAGTTCAAAATGGTCCGATATATCGCCTGATATAGCATCTTATCGACACCCAACTGTCAAGATCCATTGTCTTTTGACAGTTAAACGTAATAAATCGCTATATCATATCGTGTTTCGGTAGTCATGCTAGGGGGGCTGGGCGAGGCTGCAGGCTCTCCAAAATTATCAAGTAGACTACAGGTATATCGAGGTGTTGAGGCACTTATACGAAAATGCCACCATGTCGACCCGAGTACAGAACCAGAGCACGAATCCTATCCAACTGCAAGCGAGGTGTGAGACAGGGAGTTGTTATTTCTCCGAAACTGTTCACATGAGATGTGTTGTTGGAGTACATCTTTAAACTCAAGACTGGAAAGGACTCGGCATCAACATTAATGGCCAGTACCTAACACACCTTCGTCTTGCTGATGATATAGTTCTTAAGGCTGAGACCTTGGAAGACATGAACACAATGCTCGAAGATCTAGGTAGTGCTTCCCAAAGAGTGGGTCTCAGAATGAACATGGATAAGACGAAAATCATGTCGAAAGCTCATGTTGTGCCCGCTCCAGTTCATGTTGGGAACACTACACTATAAGTTGTTGACCATTACGTATACCTAGGACAGGCAGTGCAGTTAGGTAAGTCGAATTTCGAGAAAGAGATCTTTCGTCGAATCCAACTCGGATGGGCAGCATTCGGAAAGCTTTGAAAAATCTTCGCGTCCGATTTACCTCAGTCGAAGTCAAATAAGCTTTATTCAAATAAACTTAATAATTAAGAACCAGTATGTACGGCCCCCACCTAAAATTAAATGGCACAGAAAAAGAAGAATGTGCGGAGGAATTTATAAGGCGTGTGGTAAATAAGATGACTGAAATGGGAGACATGATTGGACGAAGTGTAAATGATTGTTGGAGTGAGTTAGCAGAGTGTATCAGAAATGCAGCGAAAGAGGTGTTAGGAGAGACAAAAGGGAAAAGTGTAATAGATAAGGAAACGTGGTGGTGGTCGAAAGAGGTACAAAATGTACTAAAAGAAAAGAAGGATAAATTTAAAGAGTGGCAGAGTGTGACTGATGAGGATGAAGATTTGAGAGCGTTGAAGAAAACAGAGTATGATATGTGTAAGAAAAAGGACAAGAAAGCAGTTGCTGTCGCAAGAGCAAAAGCCCAGACAAAGCTATACAATACCTTAGATACACCAGCCGGCCAGAAAAATCTTTATCGGCTCGCTAAGACAAGGGAAAGGAAGACGAGGGATATGTCTCAAATAAAATGTGTGAAAGATGAAGCAAGAGAGGTACTAATGGATCACATGAAAATTAGGGATAGATGGAAGGACTATTTTAAAAGGCTTATGAATGAAGAGAATGACTGGAGTGGTGCACTTGAGGAAAAATCGGTGAATTTAGGATTAGTAACCGAGATTACTGTGGATGAAGTCGAAAGAGTTATAAATGGAATGAAGAAGGGAAAACAGTGGGGACTGACGGAATACCAGTAGAAGTATGGAAGCTATTAAAAGGTGATGGATGGGAGTGGTTAGCTTTATTCTTCAATAAATTGATGCATGAAGAAGCTATACCCGATGAATGGTGTAACAGCTCTCTGGTACCCATATTTAAAAATAAAGGGGATGTGCTTGAGTGCAACAATTATCGAGGAATAAAGCTAATGTCACATAGTATGAAAGCGTGGGAGAAAGTAATAGAGCGACGGCTGAGAGAGGAGACTGAAATTACACACAACCAGTTTGGGTTCATGCCTGCCTGCCTAGCATGACTGATTTATATCGCGTGATATAGCATTTTATCGACACTCAACTGTCAAATTCCTTTGTCTTTTTGACATTTAAACGTGATAAAACGCTATATCACGCGATATAAATCGGTCATGCTAGGCAGGCTTGTCGAGGAACCACAGATGCCATTTTCGCAATCCGGCAACTATGCGAAAAATACAGACGTGCACATAAGAACTTGCACATGGTTTTTGTGGACCTTGAAAAGGCATATGACCGGGTACCCCGTGAGATTTTATGGTGGGCCCTTAAGGAGAAAGGTGTGCCTGGGAAGTATGTAGAGTTGATCCGTGTAATGTACAGTAAGTGCAGTACCCATGTCCGGACTTCAGTTGGCACAACCAATAATTTCAATTGTGGCGGTGGGCCTACACCAGGGGTCGGCTTTGAGTCCATACCTTTTCCTAATAGTGATGGACGCTCTTACGTCGGACCTACAGGAAGAGGCCCCCTGGTGCATGCTGTTCGCGGATGACATTGTGCTAGTCGCGGAGAGTGGTCAAGAGGTCCAGAGCAGATTGGAAGGATGGCGGCAAAGACTAGAGAGTGTTGGGCTGAAAATAAGCAGAAATAAAACAGAGTACATGTTTTGTGATTTCGGCGGTCTCTCTGGTCTTATGCCCATAACTCTAGCCGGAATGCCTTTACCAGTCTGCTCCAGTTTTCGGTACCTTGGATCTTTCGTGCAAGGAGATGGGGCGATTGACCGCGATATAACAAACCGGATCACCGCAGGGTGGATGAAATGGCGACAGGTTACGGGAGTTACATGCGTGGATGTGTGGTGTGACGCGACTGGATAAAATAAGGAATGAGTATGTCAGAGGAAGTCTGAAAGTAGCACCAGCAACAGAGAAGCTGAAAGGGAATCGTCTGGCTTGGTTTGGGCATGTTATGAGAAGGGATGAAAGGCATGTTACTAGAGTAATGGATTTGGATGTTGAGGGCTTGAAAGTAAGAGGAAGACCGCAGAAAAGATGGATGGATTGTGTGCGGAATGATATGAATGTAAAGGGAGTGGATGAGGAGATGACGAGTGATAGGAAGGAATGGAAGAAAAAAACGCAATGCACCGACCCCAAATAAATTGGGATAAGGGTAGGGGGATGATGATGAATTAAATACCAGTAACTCAAGACGATAGTCTATGATCAGTGTGTGATGCCAGTGATGACTTACGGCAGTGAAACGTGGTCGCTAACTATGGGTCTCATAAGGAGGCTCAAGGTCACTCAGCGTGCAATGGAGAGAGCCATGCTCGGCGTTTCCCTGCGTGATCGAATCAGAAATGACGAGATCAGCAGGAGAACTAAAGTAACCGACATTGCTCAGCTGAAGTGGCAGTAGGCGGGACACATAGCGAGAAGAACCGATGTCGGTTGGGGCGGAGCGGTTCTGGAATGGCTCGCGCGCACCGGACGACGCTCCGTGGGCCCCCCACAAGGTGGACCGACGTGAGGGTGAAGAGCGCGGAAAGCCTGTAGATGCGGGCCAAGCAGGACGGATCGTCGTGGAGATCCTTGGGGGGGTCTACACAACAGTGGGTGTCGTGCGGCTGATAACGCTTGCACGCAATATGGCACCGACTGACAAAAAAAAGCGATTCCAAATTTTGAATGTGGAATCCCCACATGAATATTTTATCTGGACCAATTTCAAAGTGCGGCGTTATTTCGAGGTGCCGTTTTTAGGACTTTGACCGGACATCTACAGTGCCTTTGGTCTTGAACTAGCGATAATTTAAAGGCGTGTAATACACCTAATTTTATCGACAAAAACACCCACATGTTGGGGTCTATCCCCACTCCTGTTGGAATGGCCGCCATTTTAAATTTGACTTTTTATTTTAGATGACCCTGCAGAAAAATATTAATTTCTCCGGATTTAGAAGTCCTACAGTTATAACAAAAATATTGTTTGAAAGCTAATAATATCACCTAGTAATTTAAAAATAAAATGTTTAAATTATTTATTTAAATACGTCATAAAAAATTACTGAAATAAAATTTTATACGAAATTTGTGCGATTTTTTTGAGTTTTTATTACATTTCTCAAAAACTAGGACATTTAATGTCCATTTTTTGCATTATTCAAATACACAGGAATATTATCTACAAAACGGTTTTAAAATTTATTGTTGCATATTTTGAGAGTTATTTTTGTTTGAACTATGACCCTATTTTAAATTGATATTATTAGCTTTTGAACAGTATTTTTGTTATAACTGTAAGACTTCTAAATCCGGAGAAATTAATATTTTTCTGCAGGGTCATCTAAAATAAAAAGTCAAATTTAAAATGGCGGCCATTCCAACAGGAGTGGGGATAGACCCCAACATGTGGGTGTTTTTATCGATAAAATTAGGTGTATTACACGCCTTTAAATTATCGCTAGTTCAAGATCAAAGGCACTGTAGATTATTCTTGATTGAAGTTAGAGGTATACTTATTGACGCAAGAATTTTAGCCCTAAGTTTTGCGTCTACAGTGCAGTAATTTTGATTATAGCTGTTTTAGGGATACTCACGTCTGGACGTTGAAATCATTAACCGGGTCTTCTGGGAATCCAGAGAAGATGTCTGGCGCTCCTTCTACGAACCGCCGCACGAAGTCTGGCATGCGGAATATTACCTACAATATTGTTATCATAAAGCCAGTTTCACACGTATCAGTGAAGTCACAGTTCCGACACAGTTTCGCCACCGTGATGATTGTTCTTTCATACATTCTCTATGAACACGCGTTCACTGATACTGAGAGCACTGTCTTGTCACTGACACCGACAGGTGTGGACGCGTTCATCACTACTTAGTATAAAACAAAGTCGCTTTCTCTGTCCCTATATCCCTATGTATGCTTAAATCTTTAAAACTACGCAACGGATTTTGATGCGGTTTTTTTATAGATAGAGTGATTCAAGAGGAAGGTTTATATGTATAATACATGGTGTCAAATTCCACACTACGGGTGGCTAGTAGAGAATAATTAACACGGTGGCGGTACTGTGCCGGAACTGTGATGAAACTGTGACTTCACTAATGTGTGTGAATCAGGTTTTATAGTATTTATCCTTTCTTGCCTTATTTGGTAAACAATCTTCACCCAACTATTGAAAAAATCAATTATAAAATACAACAAATGGTTTTCGACACAGACTACGAAAGAAATTACGAATTTTTAGTGACAATTTGATAGAATAAGACAACATATTTTTAAATAACGATTTAAATTTAAAAGATGTATAACAACTTTCAAAAGCTGTTTACAGTAAGGATAAACAGACTATGCTATGCATGCATATTATTGTTTATTTGGTTTTAGACGAGAACAAAGTTTTCTTGTTCAGTTTCTAAATTAAAGTTCTGTGCAACTACACTCGCGAGCAAAAGTATGGAATCACAGGCCTATTTTCATACAAACGAGGTAACTTTGAAGCCTTGGTTCTCCGCTAAGGATTGACCTAGCTGTGATCTGATGATGGCTATCCAGGGAGTGAATGGAGGAGATTCAGGGACTATACACACCCAAATGATCTGATCAGCATTCTACGAGATATAAGGATCAGAGTTCTCAGTTTCAGGATTTTCATACATTTTTATGGTAATTTCGCGGTTTTTTTTAAACATATCCTAATATCTCACAGCACGCTGATCATATCAGTTGGAAGTGTATAGCGATCTGAATCTCCTCCATTCACTTCCTGGATAGCCATCATCAGATCACAGCTAGGTCAATCCTTAGCGGAGAACCAAGGCTTCAAAGTTACCTCGTTTGTATGAAAATAGGCCTATGATTCCATACTTTTGCTCGCGAGTGTACTTTTAATAATGGTAACAATATACTACGATATTAATTGCGACACAAATGTCTGACATTATTGTCTGTCCCGTACATTGCGTGACAGAGTGGCGTTTACATACAGACACTCGAAAAGTGCCTGTCTGATTATGTGACACCAAAGTGTCGTAGTTTAAACCTCCCTAAATATGATTCCATCACTTAATACAAATGGATTGTTAACACTAAAAAGTTGGATGTGTAAGGTCAAAAACATACACAATTTTTTTCTTTAAGATGGTGTATGAAGCACACTAGCGCCACTAGATGGCGTTGATGGAAAGAAAAGTTTTCAAAATTTACTTTTAAAAATAAACGGCCTGTACCAAAGAAGCAAGTAAGCGTTCGCTGGCTGACATCTGCCCAAAGAGAAACATTTTAGGGTTACATCTGCCTGCCTAACTGAGTACCTACTCTTCGAAGCTTAGTAAAAAAAAATACTGTGACACATACATTTTTATCAACGTCATCTATCGAGCCTACAGTTATTTGTCATTTTGAAAAGCCCTCAGTTATAATTTCTTCTTTATTCAAACAGTATGTTTTATTTCTATTGTCGGCGCTAGTGCCGTATAAACCCTCTTATTAGGTAATAAAAAAACAATCGGAAACCTAACAAAAACAAGTCTTTTTAGGTGTTACAAGTAAGTACAGTACGAGGTATATATCGGGTCATTTTGAACTTACCATCCAAATTTTAAGGATGTGTCCAGTCCATGAAACTAAACAACTTTCTCTAAATAACATGTGTCAATTTCGGCAAAAAATTTTGATCATCCCATACTAAATTGATCACGTGATCTCTTTGATTTGTATGGAAAGACGATTTTTATTTTACATATTTGACCATGAGTTCCTTAGAAAAAGTTGTTCTGTTTCATGGACTGAACACATCTTCAAAATTTGGATGGTGAATACAAAATGACCCTGTATACATGTTGAAATTTTAATCATTTGGTTCCCGCTGTGGGGTGGTTCCACTCATGATTACAAGCAACTTTTACTATGGGGCCAACTCTCCTGCTCGCAAAAAAAAATCAGCTGTTCCATACATTAAGGTCGAGTATAGGTACTGCACTTTTGTATGGAACAGCTGATTTTTTTGCGAGCAGGAGAGTTGGCTCCATAGTAAAAGTTGCTTGTAATCATGAGTGGAACCACCCCACGGCGGAAACCAAATGATTAAAATTTCAGCGTGTATATTGAATATTTTTCGACGGAGTCCCCCCTCCGTTATCCCCATAAGTTCGCGCATGTGCTATTTCGAGCGACCAATATAGCGCGCGCCCCCCTCCCGCCGCCCGCGCCCCTCACCGCTACGCATGCCCGAAATACGCGTTCCGCGCAATCCCCACCCGATTTCAAGATATTTGCCTCGTACTGTATCATGTATGACATAGTACCTGCACGACGCTGTTGATGTAGCAGGAGTTGCCCAGGTTGTTGAGGCCGGTGAGCGCGGGCCCGTGCAGCGGCCGCAGTTCGCTTCCCGACTCTTGA
The DNA here is from genome assembly GCA_943789525.1 of Agriphila geniculea. NCBI lineage: Eukaryota > Metazoa > Arthropoda > Insecta > Lepidoptera > Crambidae > Agriphila > Agriphila geniculea. Next base: position 158,184 of record OX038879.1, on the reverse strand, counting down.
AGCGTGTTCCATTCGCCCGAGCGCTGGTTTAGTTCCAATTCCAACTCCACCATTGATTTATCCGTCTTAACAATTTAAAATAATACAAATTTTAACATATTATATGTGTGAACATCCGGCTCGAAGGACCATTAATTTAAAAAAATAGGATAATTGTGTTTTGTGAAGGTTTCTAATACTCGTAGCATTTTACTTAATTATCGTGCAATAGGGCCATTGCTGCTGCAGACATATTGTATAAGTTCATGTGATTTTATTTGTATTTTTTTATTATATTACTGTAAATTATAATGGGTGTAACAAGACACTCAACGAAGCCGAAATCCACGCATTCCGCCCATCATCAGGATCATATTTGTCTTTTACACTATATCTGGGAAACCAATACCTACGAAATTATTGAAGGTCATACAAGGTCTTTATTCTGTACATTCTTATCTATTAATTTTGTATGACCCTGTGTTGGTTGAATAAATAAATTTTATTATTTTATTATTATAGTCAATTTTTTTTTTAATTTTTATGAAATCTTATTTTATTCGTTATTTCCTAATTTTTTTGTCTACAGAAACATTATCAAAATTTTATGTATTTCATAACAAACAATGGCTTCAAAACGTCATTACTCAAAGTATTTCATGAGCACGCACATAAACGTTGCCATTCAACTCAGCCGCATGCAGCTGTGTAGCATACACTCGCAGGCGCGGTCTGTTGTGCGCGTTACATTGCGTGGTAATGTATACAATGCTTTTTTAACACCAAAAATTAAAATAGTTTACCAGCAATAATTTTCAACCGAAATGATCCTGATGATGGGCAGAATACGTAGACCTCGGCTTCGTTGAGGGTCTTGTTACACGCGTATGTGTGTTAAAAAGCAGCAATAAACGATACATCATCTAATATACATTTAAAGACAGTAAATGATGAAGGAAGGGTATAGTAAAATAAAAAAACCGGCCAAGTGCGAGTCGGACTCGAGCACAAAGGGTTCCGTACCAAAAAATAACAAAAAAAACACGTTTGTTGTATGGGAGCCCCCTTTAATATTAATTTTTTTCTGTTATTAGTATTTTTTATTACAGCGGCAACAGAAATACAGCATCTGTGAAAATTTCAACTGTCTACCTGTTGTCGTTATTAATATCCAGCAAAAAACGGAAAAAAAATCACGTTTGTTGTATGGGAGCTCCCCTTAAATACTTATTTTATTCTACTTTTAGTATTTGTTGTTGTAGCGGCAGCAGAAATACATCATCTGTGAAAATTTCAACTGTCTAGCTATCACGGTTCATGAGATACAGCCTGGTGACAGAAAGACAGACAGCGGAGTCTTAGTAATAGGGTTTTTACCCTTTGGGTACGGAACCCTAAAAATGATGTACAATGGGCAACAGGGTCGCTTAACCAGTTAGCAGTAAAATTCGTGTGCGCGCGTATCGCCCCTGCACAAACTAAACGTATGTAGTGACGGCGCGGCGTGCAAGCGATTTTAACCTTAGTAAAAGTGGTAAAGCGACGCTGTTGCCCATGGTACAACGCCAAATTGAGGCAAAAGGTGGAAGATTGATGGGTCAAAAACACCATAATCGCAGATAAACATACACACATAGGGGTCAAACTGAGAACCTCCTTTTTTGAAGACGGTTAAAATATCAAAACCTTCTCCTAAATGTAACAAATACTTTTCTGAAAACTGCATCAAAATCAGTTCAACCAAACGCGAGATAATCGCGTACAAACATACATACAAACATTCACACAGGTTAAACTGAGAACCTCTTTTATTTACATTTGTTCCCAACGAGTCACATCTGTTACATAAGAATAAATAAAACTTACTAGAACGGACACGGTCACGATATTAGCCTACTTGTTAAACGATAAACTCAGTCGGGCTGCCACGGCCGGCGTCGCCGCACGCGCATTTGCCTGTTTGTGCGTATTGTAGCTTAAAACAATAATTTCGTATCTATTCTGTGATTTCGTTACGTGATGAAACACAACGAAACAGTAAGCGGATTAAAACCTAAAAATGTTTTAGAAGTACATTTTTGTTCAAAATTTAATTTAATTTCCATACTAAATAAATGTGTAGGTACAGTACGAATCACGAAAGATGACCACAAATGGCGCCCATTTTCGCATCATAACTCATGAAGAAAAGACTTAAGACAAAATAATATTTCATATATTTAAATATATGTATATACAGGGTGGATTTTTAAAACGGTACATTAAGGGCAGGTACCTTAACCGTTATAGTTACAGGAAAACGTTCCTAGGAGACCATCCATTACTTTTTAAGATATTCTGAACTGCATTCACAGATTTTGGAAAAAAATTACCGTTAGCAAAAAAATGCTAAAATAACATTTTTTTTTTCTGCCACTCGATCCTATTTCGTGTGGGGATCAAAAGACTCAATGGGATCATTTAAGGTATGAGTACTAGAAACGACAAAAATCGCCAAAAACTTTTCCCATACATTTTGTACTGAAAAACGATAAATCAACTCGAAATATTTTTTATTGCCAAACGATCCTATTTCTTACTGTGATCAAAATACTCTTTGAGGATTACTGAATTTTGAATTAATTTTAGATCTAATGTTGTAGAAGATTGTGCTTGCGCGTGAAGCCGGTGTTCTCACTTATTGTAGTTTCTGTACTCAAATTTCGGATGCCCTTAAAGAGCATTTTGATCACAGTACGCAATAGGATCATTTGGCAATAAAAAATATTTCGAGTTGGTTTACCGTTTTTCAGTACAAAATGTATGGGAAATGTTTTTGGCGATTTCTGTCGTTTCTAGTACTCATACCTTAAATGATCCCAAAAAGTCTTTTGATCCCTACACGAAATAGGATCGATTGGCAGAAAATATTTTTTTTTGTTATTTTAGCATTTTTTTTGCTAACGGTAATTTTTTTCCAAAATCTGTGAATGCAGTTCAGAATATCTTAAAAAGTTATGGATGGTCTCCTAGGAACGTTTTCCTGTAACTATAACGGTTAAGGTACCTGCCCTTAATGTACCGTTTTAAAAATCCACACTGTATAAGGTCCTTCTTAAATAGTGCACATAATTTTAAGGGGTCAATGTACTCATGCGTACAAACAACTTTTACTATGGGACCAACATTTTGATCTATTCGATTTTAAATTTTCTATGGAACAGCAGATTTTTTTTCGCGAATTCAATGTTGGTACCATAGTAAAAGTTGTTAGTATGCATGAGTACATTGACCCCTTAAAATTATGTGCACTATTTAAGAAGGACCTTATATACGGATATGAAATATTATAATTGTCTTAAGTCTTTTCTTCATGAGTTATGATGGAAAGATGGGCGTCATTTGTGGTCATCTTTCGTGATACGAACTATATTTACTTTATTTATACAAACTTAGGAGTAGGTAAGTACTTACTTACCCAGAAAAAATGATTATTTTATTTTCGTATCTACTAACTAGAATAAAATAATGATTTAAAACTAAAGAAAAACTCATATTTTAGCGATATTCTTTAAACGTAAGCAATATTTACCCTGGCAACACGCTTGGACGACAGCGGGGCGTAGCGACGTGAAGGGGGAAGTGGTTATATAAATGGCGGCATTTGGGACTCGGATAAAGAAGAGTCCGTTCTAGTAAGTTTTATTTATTCTTATGCCTGTTACTCGTTGGGAATTTTTTATTAGAATTCTAGTCTAAATCACACTGTTATAGGTTACCTATAACAGTATGACTGGATGGAAAATTTCTAATAAAAAGTTCGGAACAGGTAACAGGTGTGACTCGTTGGATTTTTTTTAATAAAAACTTCCCAACCAGTTACAGCGTGACAGTTGATGGTGTGACCTCGTTGGGAACAAATGTTTTTTTCTTCATTTAAGTCGGTTAAAAATTACCTTCTGCAGTTGCTGTACGTTGATGCCGAAGTGTTTGAGGTGGTCGGCCAGGAACGGGTCGTCCACCATGTCGTCCTCGGCGTACGAGTACACGTCGCCCTTGCCCTCGGACGTGATGGTACCGAGCTTCACGGCCAAAGGGTACCCTGTTTCGCGATAATGCTCGATCTATATACAAATAGAGAACACCATGTAAATGACAGAAAATATCTATACAGTACGAGGCAAACATCTTGAAATCGGGTGGAGATTGTGCACAACGCGTATTTTGAGTATGCGTAGCGGTGAGGTACGCGTGCGGCGGGAGAGGGGCGCGCGCTATTGGTCGCTCGCGAGTGCGCATGCGCGAATTTATCCCCACTCCGACGAAAAAGTGTCAAGATGTTCGCCTCGTACTGTACTTATCCATAAAATCATTATTTACTTTTGTTATTTAAACTGACTCGTTTAATACAGTTTCGATTGCTCTCACATTTTTTGGGAGCTATTATCTCATTTGGAGACATGTTGTATATCAAACTGCCTTGTAAAATGAATCACGTAAAATGTAAATGATTGTTTTTATTAGTTTAAGCGAAGAACTGAATGAAGATTGATTGTTTCTTTACTATACATACATTAATACATTTTTCACCTCTCCAGCACGAAAAGGGTGCTTTTGGCGCGTAAAAACTCGCAGCAAAATCGACTTTTGCTGCAAGCGTGAGGCAAAGTACTTTTTACCAAAAACTCGCAGCAAAATAGACTTTTGCTGCGAGCGTGAGGCAAAGTGCTTTTTTAATTTCTAACACCTTTTCTCGCTGGTAGAGGTGAAAAGTTGTATGTTTAACACGAGAGCAAATTTATTGATGTCTCGTGCCTTTAAATCACTCACTGTGCTCAGTAGTCTATATTAGAATCACTCGCTACGCTCGTGATTCAATTCTAGACTACTTCGCTAGTTCGTGATTTAAAAGTCAGCACTCGCAGCAAAAAATTACTTTGCTCTCTTGTATAAAAAATAACTATTGTATAGGAGGATGAACATTTTCATTTCAGTAGATTCTCTCTCTTTTTAGCATTAATTAATTCACAAAATCAAATTATAAATTAACTTAAACCGATTAAAATTTTTGTAAAATATTAATTTCTGAACGTCTTAAAAAATTAATCGCTTGAGGATAGGCTCACGAGTAGCTTCAGTCCCCCGTGACTACGGCAGCTGCAATGCAAAGGTCGTTAGATTTGTCTCGTCAGCCCAAGTGTTCTTAAGAAGGTGGCGTTATAAAAAAAAACCGGCCAAGTGCGAGTCGGACTCGCGCACGAAAGGTTCCGTACCAAAAAAAATACGTTTGTTGTATGGGAGCCCCCCTATAATATTAATTTTATTCTGTTTTGAGTATTTATTGTTATAGCGGCAACAAAAATACATCATCTGTGAAAATTTCAACTTTCTAGCTATCACGGTTCATGAGATACAGCCTGGTGACAGACAGACAGACGGACAGCGGAGTCTTAGTAATAGGGTCCCGTTTTTACCCTTTGGGTACGGAACCCTAAAAATCAAAACAAATACCAACCAATTACCAAAGTACTTTCAATAAAACCGCGCTAGTATCCGTTAAAGTGTTTTATTTCATGAAAATTTTTTTCGTTTTTCGACTTATGTTCCTTGGAGAAAGTTTTTCAGTTTAAGCAATATCACCTGTTTCAGTTTCGTTACATGATTTTGGTCCACCTTATTATAGATGAGTGCAGTAGAAGTTTTTCAACTCACAGCATGATCGTTCCCACCAGAACCATCAAAGAACCTTCTACCGCAGAGGATGGAGCCGTCCGTGAGATTCAGCCACAGGTTGTTAGTGAGGTCGCATTTGGCGCACTTCCAACCAGTAGGGGGGATTTTGACTCCATTGTCCAACTGCTTTAGGTTCACTGCATGTCTAAAAGAAAGTTACAGTCAAATTACAACGAGACTTACTTACTTTTCAAAATGACAAAAAACAGTACGGTCGATAGATGGCGTTGATTAACAGGCAAGTGTCACACAGGAAGAACAAGACACAATTCACATGATACCATGATAAAAAATACCGCTAACAACCAACGAACGCCAAGGAATGAAAATGAACGATCTATATCTTTTTTTAAGCACAGTCACAGGTCGTTTATTTTTCAAAGCAAATTGACCCTTGGCTTGTCCATCAACGCCATTTAGCGAGGCATATAGTTACTATTTTTATTTTTTAAATGTCACTTTGAATAGCCCTTACTTTACACTGGTCCCACACAGACGCAATGAGGGCTTTTCAAAGTGACATTAAAAAAACTAAAAAAAAAGTAAGACCTCCTTCAAAAATACTAAAAAACAGCTCTATAAAAAAAGCAAGAAATAATGTTAAAATCGATTAATTAAAACACGTCTATTGAAGTCGTGTGGAGCTGGAAGTATTTTTTTTATTTATTGTATTGTTTATATTCTAAAAGCCCCACCCGACTTCAATAGACGTGTTTTAATTAATCGATTTTAACATTATTTCTTGCTTTTTATAGAGCTGTTTTTTAAGGTTTTTGAAGGAGGTCTTCCTTTTTTAAAAAGCTTTTTTATTTTAAACTTTTTTGTGGTAGGTATGTATACGATGATTTTATAAAATAAAACGTTTTAATGTTTCACATTTTTCATTGGTATACCCTTAGTAACTCAATTTCCACAGCAGTTCCGTTGGGCCTTCGCAGTTCAACTCTAGTCCAGAACATCCTTGACAATATAGATAGTTCGTAACTTGTTTTTCATTGTCATAAACTTTGGTCCAAGTCATAAACTAAATCTACCAATATTTCAATCACTGTACAGTTCCTATTTGATTTTGAGGAGTTCCCTCGTGTATCTTCATAATCCAAAGTCTAAGTCTAATACCAATGAAATTAATAAGATATCATCCTTAGGGTCCCCCCAGACCTACCGGTTTCTTTTCTTTGCTTTGCTGTTCGTCAATGGAGCGCCGGCTAAGAGGCTCATTTTCAATCTATCGCATATTTTCAATCTAAGTACATTTCACATATGTGAGCTTTGTTCCTTAAACGATTGTTATGAAAACATAAAAAAAAAGGTTCAGGTAGGTAATGATGCCACCCACGACCCTGTTCACAATTTATATAAATACTAGCGGCCGCCCGCGACTTCGTCTGCGTGGACAGTTTTTTCGCTCTCCCTCGGGAACTATACGTTTTTTCTGGATGAAAGGTACCCTATGTCCTTTTCTGCACCCCTGACAACGTGTATGCAAAATTTCATGATGATCGGTTCAATAGTTAGGACGTGAAGGCGTAACAAACAAACAAACAAATAAACAAACAAACAAACGGACTTTCGCATTTATAATATTAGTAAGGATGCGATCGATTTATTTTTAGCAATCGGAGACCATGTTCAGGGTGGCATATCTCCCAGAAGCTTACTACTTCGCAACCCAGACAATTATATTTGATAACACCAAGCTAATAGCTATTTTGCCAATTTGGTCTGGTCCCAATATGCGATAGATTGAAAATGACCCTGTTGGCCGGCGGTCTAAACAGCAAGGTAGAACAGCAAAGCAAAGAAAAGAATTCGGTAGGTCTGGGGGGACCCTTAAGGTGTCTTCTTTCAAACAAAAAAAGAATCATCTAAATCGGTTCATAAACAAAAAAGTAATGGTTGAATATCCGTCTGAATTCGTATAAAATGGTAACGAAAACGATAGTATTTTCAAGATTACTTGAAAAGTACTGAACCGATTTCAAAATTTCAAAAAATGGGACCAACTTGGAAAGAAACCTGATGGTATAGCGTTTGAATCATTTCAATCGGTTCAGCCGTCTTCGAGTAATCGTTGTACATACATACATATAAAAAATATATATATATACGCGACGAACAGATAACCTCCTTCTTTTCAAATTTTTGAAGTCGGTTAAAAAATAAAAATAGTAAAGGTCACACTATAACGGCACCGCAACTGCACAGCAACAGCACGGCGTCACTTCGAATTCAGGCTACGGCTAGCCGCCAGCGCGCCGTAAGCACGTGGACGGCTTGCCGTAACGGTCCGCGCGTCGTTCGCGAGGTGTAAGCTTGCATACAGCGCGCCAGCCGCGAGTGCAAGCTATTTTGCATACGATGTTGTTTCGCTGGCGACCCGGAGTCAGCGCCGATTTGCACGCGGTCAGCGCGCGGTAAGCGCGAGGTCCGCTCGCTTGCAGCGAGCCGGCCGCGAGTCGAGTCGTATGGTAGCGGTAAGCGCGCTGACCGCCCGCCGCCGTTGGCTATTTGTTATTGACATTATGAAATATATTTTATCTACTCTCATATCGTAAAATTCGAATTATGAATTTCAAAACGAATTTATATTGACATACTTTATACACGCAATACCGAAAGAAAATTAAAAAGTTATTTTATAACAAAAGTATGCTATAAAATAATTTTTTTTCTCATTACGATACAGGTCAAATCCAAGAAGATGGCAGTGCCGCGATATTTAAAAAAAAAACAATGAAATTCTCACATACTTTCCATGGTTAAAACTCTATGGTGATCGATGACTTAGCGTAACGACGTAACTCTGCTGGAATGCAGTCATCTCATTATTATTTTTTCTAATAAAAAACGTGCCATTTTTTAGATTTTTAATTTTACTTTTGCTTAAAAATATCTGATAGTAGTCAGTGAGTAGATATTTTAGATGCGGCGACGGAAAAACGTAATAATTATCAAGGTAAGTACGTAGAGTTTCTAAGTATTTGGTACAACCTACCTACTTAAAGCAAAGTCGAGAAACTACTTACTCTTTTTATCATTGATATTTTATTTTGTAGGTTCAATCACAATAATTGTATGAGAGTAGATAAAGTAGTGTATGAAACTGCACATAACTAGGTATTAAAACACTCGTGTGATACTATTGCCGTAACGGCGGCATGTTTTAATACCCCTCATTATGCATCAGTTTCATAAACTACTATTATCTACACTCACAACGTAATGTTCCAAATATGAATTCAAAAATGATTGTATAAACATGTAGGTACTTTATTTTTTGTGGATAGGTAAAATAAAAAAAAAAACACCCATTACGATTCAATCAACTACATCATATTACAGCACACTTTTACTTTTTAAATTATTGGCGCGTATGGGCTCATTGTAGTATCTATGGTCTGCAGTGGCGGTACCTCCATAGAAGCCCAAAAGCCCGGCTTGCCCTAACAAAATCTTATTTACACTACTAATGAAACTCAATTAATGACAACAGCAAAATATTATTCACGAACGTAAATTTTCAATCAAAATCAACCAAAGATTCAATTTTTCAAACAACTGATCGATAGTCAAGTCGTTAAACTGCATAATATAGCGTATTAATCGAACAATACACTGCATCTCTCTCGCACTCGTTGGCTTGCAACCGGGCTTCGCAAATCCATACATACGCACTCTTCTAACGTTAGCGAAACTGGTACCCCACTACATACATACTACTGTAGGTATGTATAGATTCTATGAAAAATGCCCAATCCGAGCCAAAGCATGCTTGCTATTGAAGTTAGCCACAAATGGCCACAATACGAGGCCGCCGCGTAGAGTGCGGTTATTTTACCCATGGCGTTATGTTGGTACCCCGGAAATTTATTCAATTTTGAACCTTATTCCATCGCAATAAGAATAAATTTACGGGGTACCAACATAACGCCAACGCCAATAATCTGTGACGTCCTGACGACAGCTGTTTTGAAACAACAAGTGTTTTGCCTTTATTAGTGTTTTTGTGTTAAAAATATGTCTTAATTTCAGTCTAATGATTGATAATGTTTTTTCGTGATGGATTAAAATGTTTATTCACTGTGTGATCTGTGAAAGTGTCCACGAGTTGAATCGATCCAAGAGAAATACAAAAAATGACCCTTGCCTTGCACTTGCAGTCCGGTAATAATACCTCTTCATTTCAGTATTTTCAAAGAAATATAATTCTTCAGTGTATCGTACGTACCTAATTTCGTCGTGGACTCCGTTTACATTGTTGGTTCTTCTTATAAAAATAAATAAGTAAGGTTAGTTTTGCGTCTTTCATTTGAACGACAAGGGGATAGGATTGGAATTGTCTAGTAAAAACTCAGGAATGCTATTATTTTGTGAAATGATTTAAATATTTATTATGAGTTACACATTTTAAACGAGAAATTTAGTTTTGATTACACAATAATTAAATTCGAGAAAGTCACGCCTTCTAACATTTTGTGTCGAACTAATTTATGAATAATTATGTATGCTTAAGGCTTTTGGTGCTTTTTTGCGACTTATCTATTAATTAGTCTAGATGGCGCTGGGCGGTGTCGCATCGATATTTTGGTATGAAAAAAATCTTAAATTAGTAAAGAGAAACTGTGAGATGCATTGTTTTTCTTGCTTATATTGAGCTGGTAAAAAAATTTGCTTGAGTTTAGGGTTCGGGCTTGCTATACTCTGTAGGCCTAGGCACGCCACTGATGGTCTGTGGTGCGGGGCGCGTCATTTTTAACACAAAACAAAAAAGTTACATATGATTTTAATTTTCACTTTTTGTTGTAGGTTCTGAATTTCGTAGGATTTTTTTATTCTTGCTTTAAAATATCTGATAGCAGTGAATGTGACAAAAATTTGACTCCGCCCGACATTTTAGATGGAGCTCGGTAATGACTCTTTTATCAAGGTAGTACGGTGATATCAGCAAAGTCTCTCTCTTTTTTAACTTTGATTTTTATATAAGCAGTAGTTTCAATCCCAAATTGTATGAGTGTAGATAAAATAGTGTATGAAACTGCACATAACTAGGTATACTTAAAACACTCTTTATGTATCAGTTTCATAAGCTACTATTACGACACATGATTTCAAGCTCTAATTTGAATGACAAGTTAATTGCTGGGTTGGAGCGGTGCTGTTGCGGTGCTGTTGCGGTGCCGTTATATGTGCCATGACCTTAACTATTTGCCTCGCTAGATGGCGTTGGTGGAAAGAGAAGTTTCAAAATTGGCTTTTTAAAAATAAACGGCCTGTACCAAAGAGGAAGGTAAGCGCTTGCTGGCTGACATCTGCCCAAAGAGAAACATTCTAGGGTCACATCATAGACATAGAAAATTTTTCGCTACGCTCAAGTAGACGGACTATGGTGCGAGTGAGAAACCGATTCTTACGGCTTATGCGATGTGTGAGAAAGAGTTAAAAGAAAATGACAGCAGAACCTAGTTTGACTTCATTTATCATCTTTTATCATCTTGGGGAAAAGCGTCCGTTCGATTATTATGTGATTTTGATCGCGATCGGGTCGATTTGGCTCTTATAACTACATAAATCTATAATGGTGTCGTGTTCTGCGTTAAATTGTAATGTTATTTACAACAAAAACCCAAATAAATACTCATTTCACAGGTAAATAAGATTGTACAAGTACCATTTTCATATTTCATATTTTAGTTGAATATATTCCCAAACACACTAAGTAATACACTAATATCATGCTATTAACCGCCTATTTTCTAAATAAAGGCTGATTTGTAAACATTATGTGTTAGATAAAAAGATATTATGTCCGTGAACTTGACAAAATAAGGCGTAGAGATTGATCAAAAATTATTGATATCGATACTCATGTCGATGATTTCCAATATAACTTTGTTTGTCTTTGTGAACACTGATAGTTTTATCTAAAGCTGCTTTTAACCGACAGTTTTCAATTGGTAAATTATACCTACTGAAGTACTAATTTAACAATATTTCCAGGTTTCCTGTAAATCCAGTGATTAAGTTACTGGATAAATGTCATAAATAGAATAGACTGGGAGCCCTTAAAGGAGACTTTAAGATTTTTTTTAAATAAAATTGTTCAAAATTTTGTTTGTGTTTTACTTATTAGAGCAATAATACATTAAGGTTATCGACAACCTAAAATGGACTTCAAGGCATCTCTAAAATTCACGCACACGTTTACAATTTTCACACACTGGCTCATGTCACTTTTGGTGTTGCAGCCAAGCGAACTCTGTTCGTCTATTCCAGTGGAATATTATGTTTATGGGTCACATCTGCCTGCCTGAGTACTCTTCAAAGCTTAGTAACAAAAAATAGATTGACACATAAATTTTTATCAACGCCATCTATCCAGCCTACAGTTTTTTGTCATTACCGACTTCAAAAGGAGGGAGGTACTCAATTCGACCCGCTTTTTTTTGTTTTTTTGTATGTACACAGATTACTCGAAGACGGCTGAACCGATTGAAATGATTCAACGTAATTAGATTAGGTAAACTCCCAAGTTGGTCCCATTTTTTTAAATTTTGAAATCGGTTCAGTACTTTTCAAGTAATCTTGAAAAAAGCATGAAAACAGTATGATTTTGTGTGAACTACCACGATGATCAGTCGTATAACTTCTTTGTTTATTATTATGAACTGAATAAGGTAATTATTTTTTTGTTGGAAAAGGGATATCTTAAGTGACTTTAACCGACTTAAAAAAAGGAGGTTCTCAGTTTGACCCGCATGTATGTATGTTTCTCCGCGATTAACTCACGTTTGGCTGAGCCGATTTTTCTACCTAAATAATATACCTACACTACCTTATACAAAAGGTACCTACACTAAAAATTAAAAAAAATAAAAATTGTTTAAAAAAACAAAAAACCGACTTCAAAAAACCTACCTCTTAAAAGCAAGAAATAATATTCGTAATAATAAAAACACGTCTATTGAAGTCGGGTGTGGCTTTTATAATAAAAAAAAAACCGGCCAAGTGCGTGTCGGGCCACGCGCCATAGGGTTCCGTAGTTACCTTATACCATACCATATTTAATACCACCTATCATTTTTCGTCTGCAAAAATAACTTTGTTTTTCACAGTGTTGGTGTTGCGGACTTGGCGCTTACTCGCAACAAAACACTTAATTGCCGCTGGCTGGATTGATGAGGATGCCTATTCGAGGTCTAAACAAAATAGCACGCTTACGAAGTGATTCTATGATTTATTATTTAAACTCTTCAAAATACACTTTCAAAACACTTAATAAAAGTCTTGACACTAACTTAATTATAACTTAAATTGTCCCAACACTAAAACAGTTAAATATGTACAATCAGTAATTCAACTAATTAGCACTTTAACAACACTTAAATACGCCACTTATTACAGTTAAACACTTCCAGCACTTAGACACTTCAATAACTTTTGAGCTCTTCACTATTTGTTTTTTTTTTTTTTTTTTTTTTTTTTTTTTTATTTATTGGGCAGTCAACAAAAACATGTACTAACTAATACAATAAAAGGCTTAAAATATGGATCTTAAATTTAAGTACAGTTTTTAATTAAAGACAGCCACGGCATGCGATGTGGACAATTAAAGATATAGTTAAATTATAAAACTAAAAATTACTTTTATGGTAACTAAAATTGTAAAATTATGCAAAACTTTAGATAAGCGGGGGTTTACGTTGCTTTCTTACTACCAATGAGTTTAACCATAGCTTTATATTTTCTGGCACTCTGGTGAAAAATGTCCAAATCACCTGATTCATTAGGTCGGGAAAGAGTGTTATAACGTTTCTGAGTCCTGTTTAATGTAGAATGGCGACCCAGATTACTCTTAACTGATTTAGGAACGAAGATGTTAAATCTGCTAACGCGAGATAGTTTTTGGGTGTATTGATTCTAATTTGTTCGAGCAAATTAGGGCAATACAGCTCGCCATTTAACAATTTGTATAAAAACATACTATCTGAAAGAAGCCTTCTCTCTCCAAGACTTTCAACCTTAAAGTATTCGAGACGACTCTCATAAGATCTTAAAGTCTTAGCTAGGAATTTCCGAAAAGACAGGTGCCAAAGAAACCTTTTTAGAACGCTTTCGAGGCGTTTAGCGTGAACGTCGTACTGAGGAGACCATACTACACTGCAATACTCGAGTACAGACCTGACTAAACTATTGTAAATTTTTATTACAGTTGATGACTTTTTAAAATCTTTGGTATTCCTCAGAACGAAACCCAAGAGCTTAAACGCTTTGGTGACTATCTTGTCAATATGCACGTTGAATTGGAGTTTTTTGTCCAAATAAACTCCAAGGTCCTTAATGACATCGACCTGCTCAAGAGTGGTGTTGTTTACAGTATAGGAGATATCGGATTCTGACTTTTTCCTCGAGAACCTAATATAGGAACATTTGCTGATGTTAAGCGTCATATGATTTTTCATACACCACTCGGAGAATCTATCTAAATCCCCTTGTAGCAAAACTGCGTCTTCGGTATTTTTAATAGGTTTCATTATTTTTAGATCGTCAGCATAAAGAAATATTTTTGAATGCTTGAAAGAAGATACGATGTCGTTAATGAAGATATTAAAAAATAATGGACCAATATGGGATCCTTGTGGTACCCCTGACTTAGCAAAAAACGGTTCAGATCGTTTTTCACTGCACTATTGTTCACAATACAATACTACTAAAGCATCGGACCCGCGCGGCTTTTATACCCCTCGACGGGAGCGCGGGAACAATCTCGTTCGGTGTTCGCGAATAATCCAGCGACGTCACGCTCGAACATTCCCGACGACTCGCGGCGCGGGCCGACTGCGGCGCGACGGACGGCCGAAACTCGTGCTGTCTCGCTCTTTTTACGCTTCCTTTCCTTATCTTTTACTGCAGCGGCCGCTCGTCGTACCATTCAATTTTGAACCTTATTTATACGTCGCTAACATACTCCCCCGCGGTGCATAGCACCCATCTTCCTGGATGCGACGTTTAGCGTATGCAATGCACGCAACGGGTGCACCTTAGGGGCACTTCGGAGATCTTTTAGCTGCGCCCCTTCTGTCCTTTCGATCATGGCTGGTGGTATGTCGGAGTGCAGTGCAGTATGATGCCACCTTCCACACTTCTTGCAAGTGCCAGCTCGGCAGTTGATGCGTGAGTGCCTAAACTTCAAGCACTTAAAACATAGATGACTCTTCTTTGCCATATTCCATTTTACACTTATGTTAGCATTTTTAAATTTTCGGCACTCGTATAAGAAATGGTTTCCTTGACACTCGGAGCATATGTTCACGTCCTTTTGAGACCCTTCATGATAGACGTGAACATGGTACATCCTATGCGACTCGCTGCCCTTCTGCTCCGGAGACACTTCACGTGGAGAGAAATGCGGGCGTGTCCACTTTTCCTCTCTTCCACGCTCTCGAAACACTTCATATGGAGTTCTTTGCGGGCGTGAGGACTTCACTTCCAGGTACTCTTCAAGTGGGGCGAAGTCTGCACATATAGCTGCTTCATCCTCCAGGAAATTATTTATGAGCGTCAATTCTGATTCATCTTCTTGCTTTCTTCGGTAGAAGACGTACCACCTGTACTTCATCGAGGCGGGCATCTTCTCGATCAATAACTTTGTTGTTTCCGGAGAATTCAAATATCGTGACTTCCCCAGCGCCTTAATGGTGGCGACAGAATTTCTCACTTTGCTAGCGAAGGCGCACACTTCGTTGGGGTTTTCGGTGATGCGCGGCAGACTCTTCAACTTTTCTAACTCTGAAAGTGCCAGCGCGCCTGGTCTTCCAAATCTTGCTTCCAGCCCTTTCATCACTTCGGCAGGATCTTCTGCGGTGAACAATAAACTCTTGACTGCGTCTCTTGCTCTTCCTTTCAACGTTCGTCGAAGACGAGCCAAATTCTGAGTCGGCGTGAAGGCGTGGGCGGTATCGTTGTATGACCGCCTGAAGGCCAACCACTCCTCGCTTGCACCGTTGAAGTAAGGTAGTTCGATGATCTGTCTTGATGATGCAGTCTCCGATGTCTTCTGGCAGATGCTTGCGATTGCTTGAGCCAGTGCTTCTATGTCCGTCTTTTTCCTTTCCTGATACAGCAGTGGCGGCAGGTTCCTTTGATGGAGACAGATTTCCTCTTGTTGCTGCTGATATACCACTTCTTCATCCTCAATATCGGAGTCAACTTGCAGCGACTCTAGCTCCGCCTGGGCCACTTTCAGCTTCGCTTTGGCTACTTCGTATTCCCTCCTGGCAATTTGCATCTTCACTTCGGCAACTTCCAGTTCCCTTCTGGCAACTTCCATGTTCGCTTCAGCTTCAACGCGACTCCTTGATGACCGTACGGAGTGCGCGTCTGATCTTTGCATAACCTCCATCAGTGTGTGCGGCGCTTGCATCTTGTCGACTGGAGCGGGCGACGTAAGATCTTCTTTTATGCAAGCTTCTTGAATATTTCCACTGGCGCGCGTAGCTTCTCTTCTTTCCGTCGGCGTGGTGGCGTAGTCTCCCGGGTAGTGTGCGGGTGACACTCCTCCTAGGACACGAGCGGTTAGTGTGGCATGGTCTTCCTCAGGATGTGAAGGTGGCACACCTCCAGTAGGGGCGCGATGTGGCGATGTTCTTCTTGTAAGCGTGGACCGGCTTGACGTTACATTATTATCAGTAGCGGTTTCCGCTGGCGTCTTCATGCTCCAATCCGTTGACGTCGACGGCTTCGCAGAAATCTTCTTCTTCGCTGACCGCGTAGTTGGCATCTTCTTCGTTTTCCAGGATCCGGCTCGAAGGACCAAAAATATGTTGCGGACTTGGCGCTTACTCGCAACAAAACACTTAATTGCCGCTGGCTGGATTGATGAGGATGCCTATTCGAGGTCTAAACAAAATAGCACGCTTACGAAGTGATTCTATGATTTATTATTTAAACTCTTCAAAATACACTTTCAAAACACTTAATAAAAGTCTTGACACTAACTTAATTATAACTTAAATTGTCCCAACACTAAAACAGTTAAATATGTACAGTCAGTAATTCAACTAATTAGCACTTTAACAACACTTAAATACGCCACTTATTACAGTTAAACACTTCCAGCACTTAGACACTTCAATAACTTTTGAGCTCTTCACTATTTGTTTTCACTGCACTATTGTTCACAATACAATACTACTAAAGCATCGGACCCGCGCGGCTTTTATACCCCTCGACGGGAGCGCGGGAACAATCTCGTTCGGTGTTCGCGAATAATCCAGCGACGTCACGCTCGAACATTCCCGACGACTCGCGGCGCGGGCCGACTGCGGCGCGACGGACGGCCGAAACTCGTGCTGTCTCGCTCTTTTTACGCTTCCTTTCCTTATCTTTTACTGCAGCGGCCGCTCGTCGTACCATTCAATTTTGAACCTTATTTATACGTCGCTAACAGTTGGTATGAACGACAAAGTTATATTTGCGGTTGTGGAAAATGTGCTATGTCTCGAAAACTAATTACTATATCTCGTTCAAACCAATTTTGGTTGAAAGTGTTTATTAAGATCTACAGCATATATTTTTTATAGATTTTTTACTCTTTTATTTCAAAAGTTAAAGGGGGGGGGGACACACATTTTACCACTTTAGCGGTGTATATCTTTCAAACGGTTGACTTTGAAAAAAAGTTGTCTTAAGAACCTCAATGTCATTTTTAAAGACCTATCTAAGGTATAGACATCCAACACGTGTTGGTTTGAAGAAAAAATTTTTTTTCAGTTTCAGTTCCATGTATGGGGAGCACCCCCTTAATTTTATTTTATTTTTCTTATTTTTTTATTAAATTCGTTAAGCGGTTAACAGAATACATCTACCTACCAAGTTTCAACTGTGTAGTCTTAATACTTTCGGAATAAAGTGGCTGTGACATACGGACGGACGGACGGACGGACAGACAGACAGACATGACGAATCTATAAGGGTTCCGTTTTTTGCCATTTAGGCTACGGAACCCTAAAAAGGAATTTGTACTCCAGCCCCACCCGACTTCAATAGACGTGTTTTTATTATTACGAATATTATTTCTTGCTTTTTAGAGGTAGGTTTTTTGAAGTCGGTTTTTTGTTTTTTAATTTTGAAAAGCCCTCATTCCGTTACTCAATTCCGAACGCAGCAAATGCATACAAAATGTATGGGCCTGCCACACACATGTGGGATTTTTCCATATGGAATCTTAATACAATATCGAAATTCCGGTCGGAATTCCGAATCGGGATTCCGTCTCTATATGGCCAGGCTTATGCGTCTTGTATTTACAAATTTTATGTATGTTATTCAAAAGATGTGGGACTTACACAGACACTTCTCTCGTCTCTCCATCCCAAGTACCGGCTAGTGCCGCCATTTCTGCCATTTTAAATGGAGATTCTGCGTCTATCACAGCCTGAACTGACTTTTGTACCTAAAACATGATGGACGTAAGTTACCATAGTCTCAGAAATATGAATATTGAAAATTATTATTTTAGTTAAATTTCTGTATACTTCGATACATATCTAATCTAGACGCTAAGCATGCCACATATCACTGCATAAGGACTTTAAAAGTCAAAGATAGAAACTTTTGTTTCCTTGTACAAAATACAACAGTTTATCAGTATAAGTCCTCACCACATCAGGTAAAGTGGGATTAGGCCAGGGGTAAGTGTGGAATCCGGGCAGTACGACCACAGCATAGTGGTCGGTGTAGGTGAACTTCTGCCGGCCACTGTCAGGGTCAAACCCGCCTTCCACTCCGATTGCGAGACGGGTTATCTTCTTCTCTGGACCGTCACCTGCCTTCTCTGGTTCTGGCACCTGGTATGACATGTATGAATTAGAACAATATTTATTAATGAGTATGTATTATGCATAATTGTAATATTGTCACATAATAAGACAAGTACAGAAGATGCACCCTGCAAAATCATTTAAATAAATACCGACACTCTTGCTCCAACACAATAAAGTGCAATTCAGGTTGCACAGCACTCTCTTCCCTACAATCATATTTACCTATGGTTGCCTCTTTCTATCACATAGGTCTTATCTTTTTTTCTGACATATGAAATTGGTTCCTCCAGACCGGACCCGCCGGCTACTTGTAGCTTTATACCTAAAGCGCGGAGTGGGCTTGGCCTGGTATTGTGAACGTTGTGCTTGGCACTTGTGTCAGGGCTGCACTGAGCGTTGTCTTAAGTGCAATTACAATAAGTCATAACGGATGCTTTCATATTCTATAGTGACAGTGTAGTAAAGTTGTTATAGAGGTGCACTATGAACGATATCTGGAACTTACAGGTTTCTTCTCTCTTTGAATGTGAAGGAAGACAGCATTGCCTGTCTTCTGGAAATACTGTTCCACATAATTGCGTCCGAAGCCGAGGAAAGATACCAGAGACACATAGAGGCCAGTCTCAGATTCCTGTAACAACATAAAAATAAAATATTGAAATTCCAATACAATTTTTATTTTCTTCTTGTTATCAAAAACCCAAGTAAAAGACTGAATTTTGCTATGAATAATAATGCTTTGAAAATTACTAGCATTTTGAATATTTTAATACTTAATCGATTAATTATTGTCTGTAAACTGTAAATGAGAATAGGAATTTCATTACCAAATTTTCATTAACATAGTTTAACACAAAGGGAAAACAATATAATATGCTTTAAAAAGTACCCTCATAATTTGCATAGAGATAAGAAAATATCACCCTAAAAGAAAACTGTGCAAAACAATAGGGGCATATGGATAACAGGGCCACTGTATTACCGGCCAGCTTTAGGAAAGCACAACAAAATGTTTAACTCTGCAGATATGTATCTTGGAGTATTTCTAGTACTTAGCGGATTTTCATTAAGTCTGCTGAATCTAAGAAGATTATTGAAGAAAAACAAGTTTTCATCTGTGTTGCTATCAGAAAATATATTTCTAATGTGTATTGGCTTAGCATTCTTGACTCGTGCATTGTATCAGTATAATATTGTGAACATGCATATGAAAGATATGCAAGGGAGAACAATTAACATAGTGTCAATGAACCGTGAAGATGAAGCAACTCAATGTACCATTTGGTCCATGATATTTAGTTACGGTCCACTGGTTATATCTTTTGTGAACAGTTTTGTAAGCTTAATTATCGACAATTATTTGCATTATGAAATGTTAAAGGAAGCAAAAGAAAAGGATAATGAAAATATAGTGCACATAATCAGTGAACGCTCGGTGACAAACAATCAACTTGAAATGAAAAAGTGCTTCTTGTTTTGGAAAAAATATTTTTCTTACATTATGATAGCACTGCAATGGATAATGCCACTTATTGTTAGCCTATTTATGCTGCCCATGGGTGTCAATGAAAAGAATTTAAAAACAGTTGATTTGTATAATGACAAATGTATGGTAATGATGAAATTTCAAAACAAAACCTGTGTGAGTAACCATATTAATAGCACACAACATTTTATACAAAATACTAATAAACCTCTTGATGCATTTTTTGAGGTTAACGAACTTGACAACAATAAGTCGATTGAAATCGGCTCAGTAGTAAATCATTTGTATAAAATATTACGTAACATGAATAGCAGTTTTCCCGATTCATTGGAAAGAGCTCAAATATTAAGGCAACCGTTGACTTCATCACATTGCGTGACCGTATGCTTTGTTGATAATAACAATTTGATTTTGTACATGCTTGTATTGGCTATTTTATGTTATTTTGTACCAATCACTATTTCAACTATTATCTTGACTAAAATACACTTAATGAAAGTTAACAGACTCAATGTCAAGGCAAATGTGAATAGAGAACTATTGTACAATATCTTATTTTGGTCTCCTGTCATGTTCGATACATTTATATCTTTGATTTTTTGTTCTTATTCTATGTCTGAAATGAAAACATCACTGCTTAATGTAATAGCTAATGTTTATCAAGCTGTAAAAAATATTATGAACACAAAATACTTTAGTGAGAACATTGTTTCACCTGTTTAAATTATATTATTTTCTAATATCAGATTGTTTTTCTGCTTTTGATTCCTAAGGTCGGGTCTCCTGCGCTAAATTTTCTAACAAAACATGTTAAACCACGCCCCTAACATGTTTTTTAACATGTTAGGGGCGTGGCTTAACAGTTTTGTTAGAAAAATCATAATAACATATTTGCCGAGACGAACGGATAACGTACCCCGCTTTCGCCTGCGGGGAGGGGAAGTAACGCATTTTGTGTTAGCGCTCACTAGCTCACTAGAGGCAGTCGCCATTATCGTTCGTGTATAGATTGCGTAATTTGTCTGTGATAATTTTCACTTTAGTTTGTGATGGAGTGGAGTAAAGAAAATACTTTGTTTTTAATATAATTGATCAGAGAAAGACTAAAACCACTATTGCTATTATAGTTTCCACATTTTCTTCGTCGAAAATAATTTTCGAAACAAAGCCTGAATTGGAGCACTAATTTTCTAACAAAACATGTTATCAAAACAAAACCTAGGCGCAGCGGACGTGCGGTTATGCTAACATGTTTTGATAATATCTTATGCTAACATATTTTGTTAGAAAATTAAACGCAGGAGACCCAGCTTAATAAAATTTGACGGGAATACCTTTCTTTTATCAACACATATAATAAATTATCATGATTGCAGAGCCCAAACAATTGAACCAAAATTGGAATGAATACTAGACTGGACTAATGGAAAACTTTTATTAAGAGCTTTGTTGGTTAAAGGGTCATATTGTTAAATAATTAACAGACCAGAAAATATTGTATTTGCATGAATTATTCAGAATTTGATGAAATGATAATTATACAAGGAGGTTAGAAAAAAATAGCAACTCACCGGATTGTCGAAAGAATAGACGCATTCATCTTTGTAGATTAACTGTTGAGCGTTGGGGATTTTTATTTTCGACAAATGAGGAGTTAATAGGTCTAAAGACGCCATGGCGTAGTTATATATAGACTGATTATTTTGCAACAAATGAAAAATATCAATAAAAAATTCAGCAGCGCAGCCACAAACCAAAAATCAGTTTTTTTTTTACTTAATGTCAGTCCAGTCAATGAGTGCATTCCAGCAGACCAACCGCTAAAACATCGATCACCACAGTATACATTTTATTTTTAACCATGGAAAGTAATTTGTATTAGGGTCATTTTCCTATAAGTGTATATATTTTCCTATATAAAACATGACGAAAATCATAGATTATTGATATGTCTCGATAGAAAGTCGAAACTACGGGCGCGTAAAAAAACGGTCACCCAACTGTTGGGTGGGCAGAAAAATTGTTTCACCAATTTCGGAAATACACTTCGCACATAACAATAACTCTGTTCATCACTTGCCCACAAAGGCAAATAATTTTTCTTCCTGAAATGTACATTTGCACAAGCAAATGTATGACAAACTAGCGGTCGCCCGCGACTTCGTCTGCGTGGAAGGTTTTTTTGCTATCCCTCGGGAAAAATACTTTTTTCGGGATAAAAGGTACCCTATGTCCTTCTCTGTACCCCTGACAACGTGTATGCTAAATTTCATGATGATCGGTTCAGTAGTAAGGACGTGAAGGCGTAACAAACAAACAAACAAATAAACAAACAAACGGACTTTCGCATTTATAATATTAGTAAGGATGGGCAACAGCGTCGCTTAATCAGTTTGCAACAAAATTCGTGTGCGCGCATATCGCCCCTGCATGAACTAAACGTATGTGACAGCGGGCGCGGCGTGCAAGCGATTTTAACCTTAGCACGCTGTCGCCCATGGTACCTACATTTCAGGAAGAAAAATTACGATCAACAATCATATTTAAGCTGGATATTTTATCATGCTTAACTCTACCTAAGGGCTTGGTAAAAATGTCTGCCGTCATTTCATCAGTAGGTTTATATATATCTTAATTCTATTAGCTGTTCACTAACAGCATCTTTGATAAAAAGGAAAACCTCCTTCAAAAAACCTGAAAACAAAAACAGCTTCAAAAAATACCTATAAAAAGCAATAAATAATATTCAAATCATTAATTACACATATCAACATTAATAAAACACGTCAATTGAAGTCGGGTGGGGCTGAAGGACAACTTCATTTTTATTTCTAAAAGCCCCACCCGACTTCATTAGACGTGTTTTATTAATGTTGATATGTGTAACTAATGATTTGAATATTATTTATTGCTTTTTATAGGTATTTTTTGAAGCTGTTTTTGTTTTCAGGTTTTTTGAAGGAGGTTTTCCTTTATTTCTTAAAAAACCGGCCAAGTGCGTGTCGGGCCACGCGCCATAGGGTTCCGTAGTTACCTTAAACCATACCATATTTAATACCACCTATCATTTTTCGTTTGCAAAAATAACTTTGTTTTTCACAGTGTTGGTATAAATGACAAAGTTATATTTGCGGTTTTGGAAAATATGCTATATCTCAAAAACTAATTACTATTTCTCGTTCAAACCAATTTTGGTTGAAAGTGTTTATTAAGATCTACAGCATATATTTTTTTTAGATTTTTCACTCTCTTATTTCAAAAGGTAAAGGGGGGGGGACACACATTTTACCACTTTGGCGGTGAATATCTTTCAAACGGTTGACTTTGAGAAAAAGTTGTCTTAGAAACCTCAATGTCATTTTTAAAGACCTATCTATAGATACTCAACACGTGTTGGTTTGAAGAAAAAAATTTTTTTCAGTTTCAGTTCCATGTATGGAGAGCCCCCCCTTAATCTTTTATTTTTCTTATTTTTGTATTAAATTCTTTAAGCGGTAAACAGAATACATCTTCTTACCAAGTTTCAACTGTGTAGTCTTAATACTTTCGGAATAAAGTGGCTGTGACATACGGACAGACAGACAGACAGACAGACAGACATGACGAATCTATAAGGGTTCCGTTTTTTGCCATTTAGGCTACGGAACCCTAAAAACCGGCCAAGTGCGTGTCGGGCCACGCGCCATAGGGTTCCGTAGTTACCTTATACCATACCATTTTTAATACCACCTATCATTTTTCGTCTGCAAAAATAACTTTGTTTTTCACAGTGTTGGTATGAATGACAAAGTTATATTTGCGGTTTTAGAAAATGTGCTATATCTCGAAAACTAATTACTACATCTCGTTCAAACCAATTTTGGTTGAAAGTGTTTATTAAGATCTACAGCATATATTTTTTTTAGATTTTTCACTCTCTTATTTCAAAAGTTAAAGGGGGGGGACACACATTTTACCACTTTGGCGGTGAATATCTTTCAAACGGTTGACTTTAAGAAAAAGTTGTCTTAGGAACCTTAATGTCATTTTAAAAGACCTATCTATAGACACCCAACACGTGTTGGTTTGAAGAAAAAAATTTTTTTCAGTTTCAGTTCCATGTATGGAGAGCCCCCCTTAATCTTTTATTTTTCTTATTTTTGTATTAAATTCGTTAAGCGGTTAACAGAATACATCTACCTACCAAGTTTCAACTGTGTAGTCTTAATACTTTCGGAATAAAGTGGCTGTGACATACGGACAGACAGACAGACAGACAGACAGACAGACAGACAGACAGACATGACGAATCTATAAGGGTTCCGTTTTTTGCCATTTAGGCTACGGAACCCTAAAAAAGCCTTTTTAGTGGTAACTGGTAGGAATGTAAGCGTGTACATATTTTTTTACTTAAGGTATATTATAATATTTTCAATGGTAAAATGCCAACTTTGTGATTTAGAGCTAACTTCAGTGTTGTTTTGAAGTGTTTAATGGCTACATACGTTGTGCAAAAAACAAATCAAAAGTGCTTTAAAACGGAGAGTACACGTAAGTTTGAATATTTTCACTAGTTTTCTTAATTTTATTATCGGTTTTTAAAATGTTGTCTTATCAAAAATATGCGTAGTTTGAGTGAAAAAAGTTCTTAGATCATTACCGGCGAACCAGTGTAACTAAAATATCAAGCAGGTACCCTTTACGCTGTTTGTTTTTGAGGAGTTCCGCGGGCTGATTATCTAATTAGAAACCACCTAGCGACCGGTTGCAGTTCATAGATGATAGTGATCCATTGCTACTTCTTTTTGGATTAAAAAAAACATACCAAAGAAAAGTAGCAATGTATGTGGAATGAAACCGGTCGCTAAATAGTTTCTTTTTAGATAATCAGGGTGCCGTTGTGTCTTCGTAGTCCAAGTCTAGACCAGGGGCCTTACCGGCTAAATTACATGGCTATCGTAATCGCTTTCATTTGACAGATGGATGTGACACATTACTACTTGTTTTTGGCACAAATAAAACCTTACAAAAGAAAAGTAGCAATGTATCACATCCATCTGTCAAATGAAAACGATTACGATAGCCATGTAAATTAGCCGGTAGGGCCCCTGAACGTTGCATCGCAGACCATGGTTTGGTTTGTTTAGGGCCGGGTCCATAGCACATGTTTTGCTCTACACAATGAACAAAAACATCTACACAAAACATTGTTTCCGAAACATGTTTCTCTACACACGCCGTCCACAGCGATTGCGTGGCTTGTGTAGACAAAACTTCAGTGTTGCCAATTTAGCATTTTATGTTACCACTTTATTATAAAAAAAAAATTGTTTCGTATTAGCCTAGTTAGCAACACTGCAAAACTTAGTTTTCTAGCACAGAGAAAGCAATAACTACGTAAACTACGTTAGATTTTCTAGTTTAAATATCTTTCTCTGTTTCACAAGCAAAAAACGTATTGATCACTTACTTGCTCAGAGCTAGCATTTCAAACAAAACCGACTTCAAAAAACCTACCGCTAAAAAGCAAGAAATAATATTCGTAATAATAAAACACGTCTATTGAAGTCGGGTGGGGCTGGAGTACAAATCCCTTTTTTTTATTCTAAAAGCCCCACCCGACTTCAATAGACGTGTTTTATTATTACGAATATTATTTCTTGCTTTTTAGCGGTAGGTTTTTTGAAGTCGGTTTTTTGTTTTTTTAAACAATTTTTTATTTTTTTATTTTTAGTGTAGGTACCTTTTGTATTAGGTAGTGTAGGTATATTATTTAGGTAGAAATTAAAATCAGCTCAGCCAAACGTGAGTTAATCGCGGAGAAACATACATACATGCGGGTCAAACTGAAAACCTCCTTTTTTAAGTCGGTTAAAGAACTACACTTAAGATGTCCCTTTTCCAACAAAAAAATTATTATCTTATTCAGTTCATAAACAAAGAAGTTATACGACTGATCATCGAGGTAGTTCACACAAAATCATACTATTTTCGTGCTTTTTTCAAGATTACTCGAAAAGTACTGAACCGATTTCAAAATTTTAAAAAATGGGATTTAAAAAACCGGCCAAGTGCGTGTCGGGCCACGCGCCGTAGGGTTCCGTAGTTACCTTATACTATACCATATTTAATATCACCTATCATTTTTCGTCTGCAAAAATAACTTTGTTTTTCACAGTGTTGGTATGAATGACAATGTTATATTTGCGGTTTTCGAAAATGTGCTATATCTCAAAAACTAATTACTATATCTCGTTCAAACCAATTTTGGTTGAAAGTGTTTATTAAGATCTACAGCATATATTTTTTTTAGATTTTTCACTCTCTTATTTCAAAAGTTAAAGGGGGGGGGACACACATTTTACCACTTTGGCGGTGAATATCTTTCAAACGGTCGACTTTGAGAAAAAGTTGTCTTAGGAACCTTAATGTCATTTTTAAAGACCTATCTATAGACACCCAACACGTGTTGGTTTGAAGAAAAAATTTTTTTTCAGTTTCAGTTCCATGTATGGGGAGCCCCCCCTTAATCTTTTATTTTTCTTATTTTTGTATTAAATTCGTTAAGCGGTTAACAGAATACATCTACCTACCAAGTTTCAACTGTGTCGTCTTAATACTTTCGGAATAAAGTGGCTGTGACATACGGACAGACAGACAGACAGACAGACAGACAGACAGACAGACAGACAGACAGACAGACGGACAGACAGACAGACAGACAGACATGACGAATCTATAAGGCTTCCGTTTTTTGCCATTTAGGCTACGGAACCCTAAAAATGGGACCAACTTGAGAGTTTACCTAATGTAATAACGTTTGAATCATTTCAATCGGTTCAGCCGTCTTCGAGTAATCGGTGGACATACAAAAAACAAAAAAAAAAAAAAAAAACGGGTCGAATTGATTGAATTGAGTACCTCCCTCCTTTTGAAGTCGGTAAAAATAAGTAAGCGGATGATGTAGTTTCAATTTTAGTGATTTTAATGTTGCTAATAAGAAAAAAGCGTTGCTTTCAAGTTAGACCTTATATTTTGAACTTTGTCACAGTAAATTAAAGTCATTGGATTTTCCTAGTGAATTTCATGGTTGTGCTGATAATATGTGCAACAATATTAGTCACAGAAATACTATAGATAAGTTCTATGGAAGTATTGTTTCTATTCTTAGCCAGGCTTCAGTATCTAGTTGCGCGTGTGACGCAAGGAAAGTTGTTAAATTTAAATGTGTGCTGGGATGTGTGTGTTTTTTCTATAATAGTAATAATTATTGATTGGAAGATGATGACATTCGTATCACAATCCTTATCCAACTAAATAATGACATTGTCAAAATTGATTATTTACATGCAAATTTCTCTTAAAATTTAAGCATCAATATAAGTACGATGGGCAACAGCGTCACTTTGCAACAAAATTCGTGTGCGCGCGTATCGCCCCTGCACGAACTAAACGTATGTGACAGCGGGCGCGGCGTGCAAGCGATTTTAACCTTAGCAGTGGTTAAGCGACGCTGTTGCCCCTGGTACGTACCTAAGGTTTTTTAAAAGTATGTATAAAAAACTTTTTATTGATTAATTTTTATGTATAAAATCTATAAAATACACCGAAGCGAAGCGAAAGCGGATTGCTAGTTGATTATATAAATATAGTCTGTTTAATATGTCAGAGATACAACAGTGATTATTTTATCTTAGGTTTTTACACAAGGAATAAATCTTAAAGCAAAGCTGCGGCCGGTCACTATACTGCACATTCTTACTATAATATTATAAATGTGAAAGTCAGTTTGTTTGTTTGTTACGCCTCCACGCCTTAACTACTGAACCGATCATCATAAAATTTTACATACACATTGTCAGGGGTATAGAGAAAGACGGTACATTTCATCCCAAAAAAAGTATTTTTCCCGAGGGAAAGCAAAAAATCTTTCCACGCAGACGGATTCGCGGGCGGCTGCTAGTACTGCATAATTGTGTGAGGCAGGAGTTTCGTTTTCTGAGTTTAGTTATTTTGTTATACGCGTGAATGCAGTAAATATTTCAATCTCAATTCGTGGTATTGCCATTGCTTTCAGCTTCCGTAGTCCGGCTTTTGACATCTGTGTCATAAAAATTAGCAGAGCATGTTCTTGCGTTTTTAGGAGGCTTGAAATAGGGCTCTTTTCGTTATTTTGGAATAATGCGACTCCATATTTCTTTACACACTAGATCATTAGGCAATCTGTAATTATTTGAATTGAAATGTAATGTAGTGTAGATACTTAATAAAAATATTTTTGCAGCGAATATGTTTCATAGGAGACATTTCTGTACGTAATGTGTGTTCGTAATCTATCCTTACCGTTTACTCTCGTTCTTGGAGTTAATTAGCTATGGAACTAAATGAACTAAAGATCTTATATGGACTCAAGTGAATTAGTTCATTTGAGTCATGATGACCCATCTCTAGTGCCTCGAACAATAACTAGTAATAGTGAAATCTTTTATACTTAATTAAAATTGTTAGACACGTAATAAAAATAATGTAAAGCTACTAACCGATGAAACGATATTCCATGAAACTTTTTAACCTTTGCATCATATTTTTTGCAATCTACAAATGCACAATTCGGCATTTTTATGTCACGTCAATCACCATCTGTCTCCCGCGGATGACTGAAACGCGTTGGCCCTAAAACTGTATTTTTAGGGCCAACCAACTGGCGTCATTTCATAGTGACTTTGACCGGGTCCTTACGCTAGTAATATAATAAGTCTATGGAGGTTGGCCATTAACAATATGAAAAGAGGCAAGTCTCCGGGGCATGATGGCCTTAGTATTGAGCATTTGAAACATGCGGGGCCACACATAAACAGAGTTCTAGCAATGTTGTTTACTTTTTGTGTGAGACACTCATACCTGCCAGCAGATCTGATGAGGACTGTAGTTATTCCTCTGCTTAAAAACCGGTCCAGTGATATGGCTGATAGATCCAACTACAGACCGATCTCACTTGCAACAGTCATTGCTAAAGTCCTGGATAGAATACTAGATGTTCACCTTAGTAGCCGGATACAGTTGCATGACTCTCAGTTCGGTTTCAGGGAGGGTCTATCAACCGAGAGTGCTATTTTATCACTTAAATATACTGTTGATTACTATATCAAGAGAGAAACACCGGTGTATGCCTGTTTCTTAGACCTGTCAAAGGCCTTTGATCTGGTGTCATACAATATTCTCTGGTCAAAGCTTAAGGAGGTAGGCATATCTCCTGAAGTAATTGGTATCTTTTCTCATTGGTATAGTAAGCAGCAGAATGTGGTAAAATGGGCAAACTCCCAATCTGATGAATATGTCCTAAGCTGTGGGGTGAGGCAGGGTGGATTAACCTCACCCAGATTATTTAATTTATATGTGAACAAGCTGATCGAAGAGCTGAGCAGCATGAATGTTGGGTGTCGCATTGACAATATAAGTGTTAATAATATTAGTTATGCCGATGACATGGTGCTGCTCAGCCCTTCGATCAACGGCTTGAGGAAACTGTTGGACCATTGTAAGGATTATGCTGAGCGACATGGCTTAAGGTACAATGAAAAGAAAAGTGAGTTTCTGCTGTTTAAGGGTAAAATTAAAGAACCTGCCTGTATACCACTAATCCATCTAAATGGTGTACCTCTAAGGCGTGTTGCTCAGTTTAAGTACCTTGGTCATATTGTTACTGAGGACTTAAAAGATGTTGAGGACATTGAACGGGAGCGTAGGGCATTGTCGATACGAGGTAATATGTTGGCTCGTAGATTCATGAGGTGTACCACTGCAGTCAAGATTACACTTTTCAGAGCGTACTGTCAGAGTTTCTACACCTGTGGTCTATGGACTGACTTTACCCAGAAATCGTATAGTGCCCTACGAGTCCAGTATAATAATACCTTCAGGGCCTTGCTGCGGCTTCCTCGTTTTTGTAGCGCGTCGGGTATGTTCGCGGATGCGCATGTCGATGATTTCTATGCCATCATGCGCAAGAAGTCATCGTCATTAGTGGGCAAGGTTAGAGGAAGCAGCAACACGATCCTGAAAATGATGGCGGACAGGATGGATGCAGCTGTCTTCCGGAGGTTCACCGAACTGCATGTTCTACGTGTAGGCCGGTGAGTCTCTGGATACGGAGGTTGTTGTGCATTTTGTCTGTTCGTTATTTAAGTTACTAATATAGTTGTTAAGTTGATTGTTACTAACATATTACATTTTATTTTATTAATTAATTTTTAATGAAATGTGTTTTTAATAATAATAATTAATTGGAATTTTGTAATTTTGTTAATATGGGCCATGGTCTGAAATAAAAGTATTTTATTTTTTTTATTTTTATTTTTTTATTTACAGAGGCGAAATTTTGAGTGTACGACTACTGCAGAATCTGCATTCGATAAAAAATTTCTAGATATAGTGGGGCCCCTTGCTAAGGATTATTTTAATTTTTCCTATATTCTAACCATCCAATGTTAGCTTACAAATTACAAATAGAAGCTTACCCTTTAGAAAGTAAGGATAGTATAACAGTTTCAACAGCTTTTGTCCAAAACTTTATTCTTAGGTACGGCGTTCCTCGAGAGATAGCCACTGATCGGGGGACAGAGTTTATTAACTCCACCATGAATGAGGTACGTAAACTACTCAAAATTAATCAAATTAATTCAACGGCTTATCACCATGAGTCGATAGGTTTAACTCAATGAAAGCCGACCTAGTGCTGTAATTATCGATTGATTTAAAGGTTCTTGATAGATTCTTATTAATAAAATCAAGTGCACATCAGGCGTATTTTTTTAAGGTTATTAGGATTTGTTGCAAAAGCAATATCTACTTGATGTACAGTAATTAATTATAGGATTGATTAAATTACCTATGAGTAATATGCAGCAGATAAAAAATTATTACCTACTCTTATTTTTTCTGAGTTCAATTGATTCACTAGTTTCAATTTACGAATAAAGTAAAAAGCTATCGGGCATTTACAGAACAAAACGATCACATTACAGAATTTTGTTTTTGTACAATAGTTTTTATAATCTGGAATTAGATTAGCGAATGTTTATTTGGCTGTTATAATTTTTGAAGTTGTAGCGTCAGCTCGGACTTTGTATCTAGAGCAAACTCACACACACTGTGTTAAGAATATCCAGCTGACGCACATACAATTATATGTAATAATTTAGTATATAAGATGAATAAAATAATAAACATCGTTCTTAGCTTCTTAGCGACAAGCTACACTGGCTGTTTAATTCATCTCCCAAGCTAGGAGCCAAATTGGTGACCCCGACGTGATTCTGCTGGATTTCTCCGTGATCGCACATTTCAATCGGCCTTCCACAAGCGGATCTCACCGATTGTAATTTCAAGAGGCGTATAATCACGGAAGTCCTTCGTCGCCCAGGGAGACAAACAGATCGCAGCCACCCAGTGACCATCAATAACCATCAAGCAAGAACATCTGAGGAAAGAAAGCGCTATTTACGCAATCTGAAGTAACGACTACGTCGCGTCGTTCGATTTTCTAGCGGATCGGTTTGACTGGCCTCCCACAAGCGGGTCACACCAGTCGAATTGAGAAGTCGCACATAGATTTTCGAATAACTAGACAGAAGAAATTATTGAAGACAAGCGCTATGGCCTATCAGAACGTCCCTACGCTGAACCCCATATTACCGGCTCCGGCGCCAACGGCAACATCTGCAGCTACGGCAGAATTATCTGCTTTATCCGTTTCATCTCGGATACCAGACTTTTGGCGGGACCAACCACGCCTATGGTTCTCCGTATTTGAATCAGTAATGACTCCCCAGAAACAAGGTGACGATGCTAAGTACAACCAAGTCGTCAGCAAGTTGGGAAAGGACGAGGTTCAGCAAGTCAGCGACATCATTTTGAATCCACCGAGCACCGGAAAATATGATGCGTTGCGTTCGCGGTTGCTACAAGTATTTGAAGAGTCAGAAAACAGGCAACTTCAAAAGCTCTTGGGAGAAATGGACCTGGGAGATCAGCGACCGACACAACTATTAAGGCGAATGCGAGAGCTGTCCAGGAATAAGATTCCGGATGAAACCCTTTCAATCATGTGGCAACGCCATTTACCAGCCGCAGTACGAGCAGTATTAACCGTAAGCGACTGCAAGGACTTGGAAACGCTGGCGAATATCGCTGATAAAGTCCTTGACAACATGAGGCCCTTGGAAATAGCACAAGTCTCATCAAGAAATACAGACCAATCGACGATTGATTGTCTTGTTAAAAGAATGGATCTGCTGACGCGGGAAATATGCGAAATGCGCTCTTCTTATCGTCACGTGTCAAGGGGGCATGACAGAGACAGACAGAGGCGCAGATCAACATCCCGCTCACATTCTAGGCAACGATTCCGGCGAGACAACGATTGGATATGCTGGTACCACCGAAAGTTTGGAGATCAATCGACGCGGTGTACAGATAAAGCTCGCTGTACCTACAAAGCGCAGCGAAATACGCTGTCGGAAAACTAACTCCAACACTAACCGCGGCGGGAGTTGGTGTTGATGGAACAAGTTACCGTCTATGTGTCACCGACCGAAAAAGTGGGACACAATTTTTAATAGACACCGGAGCAGACATATCTGTACTCGCCCGCACTAAAGAAAAGCCCACAAATGCCGATTACGCAATTTATGCCGCCAACGGAACGCAAATTAAGACCTACGGATTTAAGACAGTTTGCATAGATCTGGGATTAC
The DNA here is from genome assembly GCA_943789525.1 of Agriphila geniculea. Lineage (NCBI taxonomy): Eukaryota > Metazoa > Arthropoda > Insecta > Lepidoptera > Crambidae > Agriphila > Agriphila geniculea. Next base: position 125,449 of record OX038879.1, on the reverse strand, counting down.
GAAGACCATTCACGTGGACATTCGTCATAGCCGATGTGCGCAGATCAATTCTCGGAGCAGATTTTCTCGCTAAAAATCAACTAAACATTGACTTAAGCGAAAAGAGATTGATCGACAAAATAACGAAATTATCGGTTGCCGCGCGCACAATGCACTCGAATGACTCATCGGTCCGTACGATAGATGTAACCGGACTCTACGCCGAGTTACTACGTGAATTCCCTGACGTAACAAGGCCGTCGACGCTGAAAAATGCACCTAAGCATAATGTCGTGCATTATTTACATACGACGGGGCCGCCGATCTATGCAAAAGTTCGTCCATTAAACCCAGCAAGGTATAAAGCCGCGAAACAGGAATTCCAAAGGATGATGGAGTTAGGCATTTGCCGCCCCTCTAACAGTCCTTGGGCAACGCCGCTGCACATCGTCACAAAGAAAAATGGTGAATTAAGGCCATGCGGCGATTATAGACGATTAAATGCCGTCACACTTCCTGATCGCTACCCTATACCAAGGCTTCAAGACTTCACATACTTGCTGCGTGACAAGACCGTCTTCTCCAAGCTGGACATCCGAAAATCGTTCCATCACATCCCAATTTTCAAAGATGACATACCGAAAACCGCGATAACAACACCGTTTGGACTTTTTGAATTCACGAGAATGACGTTTGGATTACGTAACGCCAGCCAAACGTTCCAACGCTTCGTCGATATGGTTTTCAAAGGACTCGATGTATTCGTTTTTATCGACGATATCCTTATCCCATCAAGGACGAAAGAGGATAACGAGACCCTACTTCGAAAAGTACTGGAGAGAATGGACGAATACGGCATCACACTAAACGTGGAAAAATGCGAATTTGGCAAAGAAGAACTGGATTTTCTGGGCTACCACATATCCAAAGATGGCATACGTCCGCTGGATGACAGGACTGAGGCAATATCAAATTTTCCTTTGCCCACCACAGTCCAACAGCTGCGACGTTTTCTTGGCATGGTGAATTTCTACCGCCAGTGTATACCTCACGCTGCTAACATACAAGCTGAACTAAACAAGTACCTGCACAACTCAAAGAGGAAGGACAAAAGCGAAATAAAGTGGACACAAACGTCAAAAGAAGCGTTTGAGAAATGCAAAAAAAGCATAAAAAGCGCTGTTGCACTATCTCACCCATCCACTTCCGCTCGTCTCGGCCTGATGACAGATTGTTCGGCCACATGTGCAGGAGCAGTACTACAGCAGCACGTGAATGGAAAATGGGAACCCTTATCCTTTTTCTCCAAAACACTGAGCAAGACACAGAAACGGTACAGCACGTACGACCGGGAACTACTTGCTATATACATGGCAATCAAACATTTTCGTCACATGATTGAAGGAAGAGAATTTACGGTTTATACAGACCATAAACCGCTGACGTTTGCTTTACAAAAACCAGCGAGCTCATGTGACACGGAAAGAAGACTGCGCCAGCTCGATTTCATCTCACAATTTTGCTCCGACATACAACATATTTCCGGCAAAGATAATGTTGTTGCTGACTGCCTATCTCGAGTGGAGGAGATCACCTTCCCTTCGCCCATCGACTACGAGCAACTGTCGGCAGAGCAAGAAAAAGACAGCGAGCTGAGTGAATTGCGAAACAACCCGCGCTTGCAGTTTAAAATGTTCCCCGTACCAAATAGCGACAAAGTCATAATGTGTGAAACATCAACGCGCTATATGCGACCATATCTACCGCAGCTGTACCGACGAAAAGCATTCGATATCGTGCATAACATCAGCCATCCCGGCGTCAGAGGAACACGACGCATGCTAGCGCAACGCTATTTCTGGCCATCGATGAATACAGACATCGGAAAATGGGCAAAGACATGTCTATTATGTCAACAGTCCAAAGTGCAACGTCACACTGTTTCGCCGATCATGCACTTTCCGCCGGCCGATCGATTCTCACACTTGCACATTGACATAATTACGTTACCTACGTCCGAAGAATGCAAATATTGCGTAACTATGATCGATCGCTGCACGAAATGGCCAGAAGCGTATCCCGTCAAAGAAATCACCGCCGAAAACTTTATTAGCGGCGTTGTACGCTTTTTTGTGATGGGGAAAAAATGTTGAACTCGCGTCAGTCAGTCAGGATCACGTGACCCTGATCGAAAATTCGTAAGACGGATGTGACGGATGGAGAGTAGACAGCAGGGGGCGGAAGTATCCCTCTCTCTTTCTACGGGGTGTGGCGAAAATAGCGGCACGTCATTTCAAGACGTAAACACTTGTGTCACCATAGCAACGCGCAAATTTTTTAATTCAATTTCAAAACTCTAGATTATCTGTCAAGCTATGGATAAGACTTTCGTACAATTACTGTTCTGTATGCGGAAATTCAAATGTAGAGTAAATTCGTAAGACGGCAATTCGTGCAAAATTATTCCCTAACCATTCCAAAATATCAAAAATGCACAACGTTAATATTCAGATTTTCACTTCTGCCGGCACTCCCGGTGTGCAACACGATTTTTAGGGTTCCGTACCCAAAGGGTAAAAACGGGACTCTATTACTAAGACTCCGCTGTCCGTCTGTCTGTCTGTCTGTCTGTCACCATGCTGTATCTCATGAACCGTGATAGCTAGAAAGTTGAAATTTTCACAGATGATGTATTTCTGTTGCCGCTATAACAACAAATACTAAAAAACAGAATAAAATTAATATTTAAGGGGGGCTTCCATAGAACAAACGTTATTCTTTTGCAATTTTTTGGTACGGAACTCTTCGTGCGCGAGTCCGACTCGCACTTGGCAGGTTTTTTAACCGACTTCACAAAAAGGAGGAGGTTCTCAATTCGATTGTATACTTTTTTTTGTTTTTTATTGTTGTTCGCGCGTATCTTCGACATTTATGGATCGATTTTGATGATTCTTTTTTTTATTACATTAGTAAACACAGGTTTTAAACGCGTTTTTAACTAACCTTTTTCCCGACGTTTCAACCGAGTTGCATCGGCCGTGGTCACGGGCTGACTGATTCCTTTTTTGTTCGATTGAGTTTTCTTGCGAGATGGTCCCATTTAATTTTTATTTCAATCGGTTTAGTAGTTTTCAAGAAATCCTGAAAATACTATGATTTTGCATGAACTACCTTGACGACTTTGTTATTAATAAATTGAATTAGATGTTTCTTTTTATTGGGAAAGGGTACTTTTAGTGTAGTCTTTTTAACCGAATTCAAAAAAAGAGGGTTCTCTCTCAGTTTGACCTGTATGAATGTATGTTTCTCCGCAAATATCTCACGTTTGATTGAGCCAATTTTTATACGAAATTATATACCTACACTACCTAATAGAGAAGGTACTTACACTAAAAATGAAAAAATAAAAAATTGTTTTAAAAAACAAAAAACCGACTTCAAAAAACCTGCCTCTAAAAAGCAAGAAATAATATTCAAACCATTAGATACGCATTATCATTGTTATAATAAGAAGACGTCTATTGAAGCTTTCCGCGCAGACGAAGTCGCGGGCGGCAGCTAGTAATATTATAAACTAGCTTCCGCCCGCGACTTCGTCTGCGTCGAAAGTTTTTTTGCTATCCCTCGGGAACATTACTTTTTTTCTGGATGAAAGGTACCCTATGTCCTTCTCTGTACCCCTGACAACGTGTATGCAAAATTTCATAATGATCGGTTCAGAAGTAAGGACGTGAAGGCGTAACAAACAAACAAACAAACAAACAAACAAACAAACAAACAAATGGACTTTCGCATTTATAATATTATCCTTACTAATATTATAAATGCGAAAGTCCGTTTGTTTGTTTGTTTGTTACGCCTTCACGTCTTAACTACTAAACCGATGATCATGAAATTTCGTATACACGTTGTCAGGGGTACAGAGAAGGACATAGGGTACCTTTCATCCCGAAAAAAAGTGTTTTCCCGAGGGATAGCAAAAAAACCTTTCCACGCAGACGAAGTCGCGGGCGGCAGCTAGTTGATAATAAATGACGACAGTGATTCTGAATACCTAATTTGGTCTGAGCTAGTAAGTATTAGGTGACTCTATTTGCTTTGGTATTATTATATTCAAGTTTTGGTATGGTAATCAGGTGAACTATGTGAGATGGGCGAACGAGTTTTCCGAGCCGTACAGGATGGAGTGCGGGGTGAGGCAAGGGGGACTGTCTTCCCCGAGGCTCTTCAATCTGTACGTGGACGCACTGATCAGGGAGCTCAGCAGCATGCATGTCGGTTGCCACATCGGCAACGTGTGCGTAAATAACATCAGCTACGCGGACGACATGGTCCTGCTGGCACCCTCGGTCTGTGCGCTGAGAGCTCTACTCGGTGCTTGTGAGAAATTCGCTGTCTCACATGGTTTGCTGTACAATGCCAAAAAGTCGCAGTTCATGGTCTTTAAGGCGGGCAGTAAGTGTCCTAAAGTTGTACCCCCTATAACATTATATAATTGTGCGGGACAAAACGACAGATTGTAAATAGATAGTTATAGATAAGATAATGTTGTTGTAAATAAATGCTTTATTTTTTGTTCTTTTATTACCTTTGATAATTAGGTAGGCTTAGGTACTTATTTGTTTGTATTCGTTTCGTATTTCGTTCGTATTATTTCGCATTTCGTTTTGTACTTCGTTATAGTTTTAAGTTCTCGTTTGTGTATCGATTTATTATTGTTTGTATATTGTTTGTAAATAAGTTTGATAAATAAAGTTTAGCAGTTTGGTTCGTTTCATGTAGAAAATTGCCTCGCCCAAACAGAATTCGATTAGAGAACGCGCGCAATTGTCCTACGCGCGATAGCGCTAGTAGTGGGCGGGGCAAAAGTATATATAAAGCGGCGCCAACTCGCTGCGGCACGCATTCGATACGCAGCCGTCTCCGACTTAACAACTAAGAAGAGTTTTATTTCTTGGACCATTCGCTTATCTGGAACCCTCATCGTTTCGTTGCTACGTACACAAACGGGCCATACCACCAATCGTCATTCGTCATTCGTCATTACGGTGGTGGTCCGGTACATGCTGGTCCTTCGAGCCGGATGGCAGCGCAAGGGAGAACACAGCCAGACTGCGACGGGCGCTGAAGGGACGCGCCAAGGAAGAAGTCAACAGCCTCCTCATCGTGGCCGCCAAACCAGAAGAAATCATGCGCGCGCTGGAGAACCGCTTCGGACGACCGCACACCATCGCGCAGCTGGAGTACGAGAAGTTAGAAAACATTCAGCGGCCCACCGACGCAGCAAAAGACGTATGCGCGTTTGCGAACAAAATTCAGAACACCGTTGCGGTACTCTACGCTCTGGGGGAAGAGAATTACTGCCATCATCCGAAGATACTCAAGGGCCTCGTGGAAAAGCTAACGCCGGCGCTGCGGTACCGGTGGTACGATTACCGCAAGAAGACGGACAAGAAAGCAAATCTCGACATGTTCAAGAATTTCATCATCGAAGAAGCCGAAAGCTGCCGAGAATTCGCACCACCTGAGAACATCCTGTCTGAAGATACACCACCGCCACCGCGCCAGCGTCCGATCCACCGAGCTAATGCCACCATCGAGAAGAAATCGTTTGAAAATAAGAAGCCAGCCGCATGCATTATGTGCGAACAATCGTCGCATCCCGCCTACGAGTGCAACGTGTTCAAGAATGCCGACAGCAACGGAAGATGGGAGCTAGCTAAAGAGAAGAGGCTCTGCTTTCGCTGCCTGGGACACAAATCATTTTCACATCGCTGCAAAACGAAGAGCTGCAATGAAAACGGATGCATCAAGACACATCATCGCATGCTGCACTACGAACCGAAGCAAGCTCCGAACACCGAAGAAAAGAGCGAGACAGAAACAGTCGCGCACACAACGAAACACATCTCAAGCACGTACCTGAAGATCGTTCCAGTTCGAATCTCCGGCGCTACGGGCCACATAGACACGCACGCTCTCCTAGACGACGGGTCCACCGTGACATTGGTCGACGCTCACATCGCATCGAAGATAGGCGCCGACGGACCCGCCGACCCGCTCTCCATAGAAACAGTATCCGGGAAAGAGAAAGATATATCGTCGCGTCGTGTCACACTACAGCTACGTGGCCACAACAGCAAGACTTTCGACGTGCGAGCGAGAACGATAGATCGTTTGCACCTTTCATCGCAAACTATTTCGAAGACTGACGTCATCAATGCCGCGCACCTCCGGGACCTCGACAGATGCATTTCTTATGAAGAAGCGAAGCCCTCTCTACTCATCGGTCAAGACAACTGGCAACTACTAATCGCCGAGGAAGTTCGACGCGGCAATGAAAATCAGCCGGCGGCCTCTCTCACGCCGCTGGGCTGGGTGCTGCATGGAGCTACGACACGAAGCCTCGGTCGACAAGTACACTACGTCGCCCACGTGACCGACCAGCCAGCAGTCGACAGCATAGATGACCAGATGAAGCACTTCTTCTCTCTCGAATCACTCTGCATCCAGCCAAGGAAGACACGAGCCGACCCCGATGAGCTCGCGCTACATCAGCTGGAGAAAAACACCGTCGAGAGGGGGGAGGGGGGCTACGAAACATCGCTCCTGTGGAAGAATGACGTAGCGCTGCCGAACAACTACGAATGCGCACTGAAACGAATGATCGCCACAGAGAAGAAAATCGATCGCGAACCGCAACTTCAAGAAAAATACGAGAAAAATATCGAAGCGCTTATAGAAAAAGGTTACGCCGAGGAAGCACCGAAGCAATCGACGCCCGGCCGAACATGGTACCTGCCTCATTTCGCCGTGCTACATCCAGCGAAGCCAGAAAAAGTTCGTGTGGTTTTCGACGCCGCAGCCCGCTACGCCGGCACATCGCTCAATGACCACCTGCTAAGCGGCCCCGACCTGCTACAGTCGCTACCAGGGGTGCTCATGCGATTCAGACAGCATCCGGTGGCGGTGGCCGCCGACATAGAAGAAATGTTCCTGCGCATCGGCATCAAAACTGAAGACCGCGACGCGCTTCGCTTCCTGTGGCGCAATCACCGGCGGGAGGGACCCCCGCAAGAATATCGCATGAAGTCAGTCATCTTCGGCGCCGCCTGTTCACCGTGCATCGCGTTATTCGTCAAAAACCACAACGCCGAGAAACATCGTGAAAAATACCCCGAGGCAGCCGAAGCAATCGTGAAACATCACTACATGGACGACTACCTCCAGAGTTTCCCCACCGTAGAAGAAGCCGTCCAGACCGCTACCGACGTGCAACGCATCCACCGAGAAGCCAATTTCAACCTATGCAAATGGGCATCGAACCGAGTGGCTGAAATCGAAGAAGAAACGACAGTTACTCAATGGCACTGGGTACCGAGCCAACAGAACGTCGCCGACGACGCCACACGCAACGTCCCACCCAACTTCGCCGCTACGCATCGATGGTTCATCGGTCCCGCCTTCCTATATCAAGAAGAGGACGCGTGGCCACAAGAAAAAGCGAGCAAAATCGAAACAAACACCGGCGAAGAAAAGGTGCACGCTATCGTCACATCGATCGCAAACAACTCGTTATTCGAAGCATTACCGAAGATAGAACGTTTTTCATCGTGGCTGCGCCTCATACGAACAACGGCGCGCGTTCTACAGTTCATCGACCTCGTCAAGACAGCGAAACACCAAGTCAACTACAAGCGAACGAAACATCGGCCTGAAAAAGATCCGCAATGGCGCCATCTAGCGACTACAAGCAGTAAGAAGAAAGCCACGCCCACCGCTCCGTGTCGCACGCCCGGTGCCACGCCCACCTTCATCGAACTGGACGCAGATTACACGCGACGAGCCGAACAGCTGTGGATACGCAATTCACAACAACAATCGTTCCCGGCCGAAATCGCAGCACTGCGCGCCAACCGACCGCTGCCGGCCGACAGCCGACTGAAACCGCTGGCCGTGTACATCGACGACGCGCAAACACTCCGCCTGAAATCAAGAATCACCGCCGCCGCCGACGTCCCGACATCACAAAAGGAGCCGAGCGTCATCGACGGCGATCACCCGTTCACCAAGCTGTACATCGCGTGGGTTCATCGTCAACTAGCCCACAGCAGCACCGAGGCGGTGGTAAACGAAGTTCGTCAACAACATTGGGTGCTGCGCCTCCGACCGACCGTCAAGCAAATCGTCAACAGCTGCCTGCCCTGCCGGATCCGAAGAGCGCGACCCGCCGCGCCCCCTACCGGCGATCATCCGTACAATCGATTGGGACACCACCAAAGGGCATTCACCTTCGTCGGCCTCGACTATTTCGGGCCTCTAACTGTCACCGTCGGGCGCCGCCACGAGAAGCGCTACGTGGCCCTCTTCACGTGCCTGACGACGAGGGCGCTACACCTAGAAATCGCAGCCAGCCTGAGCAGCGACTCCGCGGTGATGGCGCTGCGCCGCTTCATCGCGCGGCGCGGCTGCCCCGCCGAAATCTACTCGGACAACGGCACCAACATGCACGGTGCCGACAAGGAGCTCCGGGAGGCGCTACAAGAAGAATCAGCGAAGCGCGCAATACGATGGCGCTTCATCTGCCCATCTAGCCCGTTCATGGGCGGATGCTGGGAACGTCTCGTCAAATCCGTCAAAACCGTCCTGCAACGCGTGCTGCACGAGCGGCACCCTCATGAAGAATGTCTCCACACCCTCCTGGCTGAAGCTGAATACATCGTGAACAGCCGTCCGCTCACTCACGTCTCCGTGGACCCGGCTGACGAGGAGGCGCTGACACCGAACCACTTCCTCATCGGGGGCTCAGCGCGCACGCCACCATCTGGCACGTTCACCGACACCGACCTGAGCAGCAAAGCCGACTGGCGCCGCGCGCAGCGCCTCGCTGACCACTTCTGGGCGCGCTGGGTGCGCGAATACCTGCCTGAGCTGCAACACCGGCGGGAGCCCCATGGACGCGGGAAGCCGCTCGCTATCGGCGACATCGTGCTCATCGCCGACGGCAACCTACCCCGCAACATATGGCCCCGGGGCATCGTAACCGCCTTACACCCGGGCCCCGACGGCACAACGCGCGTGGTGGACGTGCGAACGCGCAACGGCGTGCTCCGGCGACCGACCAAGAAGATCGTCGTGCTACCTCCGACTGACGTGCCCGCACCGGAGACTACTACGGACACCGCGGCGTCCGTACGGCGGGAGATATGTGCGGGACAAAACGACAGATTGTAAATAGATAGTTATAGATAAGATAATGTTGTTGTAAATAAATGCTTTATTTTTTGTTCTTTTATTACCTTTGATAATTAGGTAGGCTTAGGTACTTATTTGTTTGTATTCGTTTCGTATTTCGTTCGTATTATTTCGCATTTCGTTTTGTACTTCGTTATAGTTTTAAGTTCTCGTTTGTGTATCGATTTATTATTGTTTGTATATTGTTTGTAAATAAGTTTGATAAATAAAGTTTAGCAGTTTGGTTCGTTTCATGTAGAAAATTGCCTCGCCCAAACAGAATTCGATTAGAGAACGCGCGCAATTGTCCTACGCGCGATAGCGCTAGTAGTGGGCGGGGCAAAAGTATATATAAAGCGGCGCCAACTCGCTGCGGCACGCATTCGATACGCAGCCGTCTCCGACTTAACAACTAAGAAGAGTTTTATTTCTTGGACCATTCGCTTATCTGGAACCCTCATCGTTTCGTTGCTACGTACACAAACGGGCCATACCACCAATCGTCATTCGTCATTCGTCATTACGGTGGTGGTCCGGTACAATAATGAACCCCTAGATAGAGTTTATAAATTTAAATATCTTGGACACATCGTCACTGATGACCTTAAAGACGATGAAGACATCGAAAGAGAACGTAGGGCACTGTCGGTCAGGGCGAATATGTTGGTACACAGATTTAGTCGATGCACGGATGCTGTTAAAATTACACTGTTCAAAACGTACTGTTCATCCTTCTACTCTAGCAGCTTATGGGCCAACTATACCAAAAAGGCTTACAGTGCCCTGCGTATTCAATACAACAATGCGTTTAGGGCACTGTTACGGCTGGCGCGGTTTTGTAGCGCGTCCGCGATGTTCGCGTTAGCGGGTGTGGATAGCTTCGAAGCTATCATGCGAAAAAAGACGGCGTCATTGTTATACAGAATACGCGGCAGCAGTCACAGCGTCCTTAGAGAGATAGCCAACAGTGAGGAGTGTCCCCTGATTGGTTTTATGATTCACAAAATTACGTCATTTCTAAAAATAGAATACTAACATAGTTTTAAATCTTTTACTAACACAATGGATTTAAGTTGTCCGAAATAAATCGTTTTTATTTATTTATTTATTTATTTGCATGTTAGTTTCTCAAAGGGAGGCATCCCTTTAAGATAAAACTAAAATAAATTAATGTAATCGTTGAATCAATTAATCAATCAATTGTGTACGGCATGTCATGTGATGCCACATCTCTAGTATGTCGTAGTGTGCGGTGCACGCGCCGCGCTTCGCTTCGCCCTTGTCCGTCAGTTGCGGATATTCTTTCGTTCGGTTGGGTCACAATATATGGAGAGTACAGTTGTATAGCTTAGTACTTCGTGCGCTCGAGCAACGCACACATAGACACCTCTCACCGACACGGAATCTTTGCCACGCTTAGGCCCGAAGTACACATTGGGCCAACGCCTGGCCGCGCGCGTTGGGCCAACGCGCGCGGCCAGGGCATGTCACTGTTTACACGTTGGCGCCAACTCCCAACATACCGCCAAGTAGGTCTTTACACGTTGGCCCAACGCGCTCGGCCAAAGTGCGCTGTACACATTGGCCCAACGCGTTGGCCCAGCGCGTTGGGCCAACGTGTAAAGACCTACTTGGCGGTATGTTGGGAGTTGGCGCGAGCGTTGGCCGGCAAACCGAGTATTGTCGGTTTTTCTGAGCGCTTCCGTGCTTCGGAGGGCACGTTAAACCGTCGGTCCCAGCTGTTGTCATCTGATAACTGTCGTTAAGCCAAGTAAGAGAGGCCTTACACCAATCCTCATTCGATAAGAAAGAAAAATAATTATGAACGATTAAGTTTTGCAGCTACCTTACACTTTCATGTTTTTATTTTTGTCAAGTACCGACAACACTGTGCGACATGGCTACAACTGCAGTGACTGTGATTTCGCAACGTTTTTCGTGGCGTACCGTGTATGTTAACAGTCACGAGCAATAAGATGTACACACCATCTCAGACCTTGGTCTGAGCACAAAGCGCCTATTACGATAAAGTATCGCGATAAACGTACGATGTTCGGTCCCACTCCTTGGCATTATTAACTCATGTATAAGGTTCAAAATCATGTAAATCGATCAAAAGATCGTCCGACTATCGTAATTCTTTTTTGTTAATAGACCTCAGTTTCCAGTTGCAGTTGGCAATCAGTTGCGCGCGACCAGCATGACCCGTTGCGAGTGATTAGTTGCCAACGCGTTGCCGACGCGTTGCAAACCAGTTGGCAATGAAGATAATTACTTAAATATGGGTTGTTCATTGAAAACTCGAGGTAATTGATATTCTGACCGCCTACTATCAGATGCCTCTGTTTTCAGTCATTTTTAGGGTTCCGTACCAAAATGGTAAAAAACCGGCCAAGTGCGTGTCGGGCCACGCGCCATAGGGTTCCGTAGTTACCTTATACCATACCATATTTAATACCACCTATCATTTTTCGTATGCAAAAATAACTTTGTTTTTCACAGTGTTGGTATGAATGACAAAGTTATATTTGCGGTTTTAGAAAATGTGCTATATCTCGAAAACTAATTACTACATCTCGTTCAAACCAATTTTGGTTGAAAGTGTTTATTAAGATCTACAGCATATATTTTTTTTAGATTTTTCACTCTCTTATTTCAAAAGTTAAAGGGGGGGGACACACATTTTACCACTTTGGCGGTGAATATCTTTCAAACGGTTGACTTTAAGAAAAAGTTGTCTTAGGAACCTTAATGTCATTTTAAAAGACCTATCTATAGACACCCAACACGTGTTGGTTTGAAGAAAAAAATTTTTTTCAGTTTCAGTTCCATGTATGGAGAGCCCCCCTTAATCTTTTATTTTTCTTATTTTTGTATTAAATTCGTTAAGCGGTTAACAGAATACATCTACCTACCAAGTTTCAACTGTGTAGTCTTAATACTTTCGGAATAAAGTGGCTGTGACATACGGACAGACAGACAGACAGACAGACAGACAGACAGACAGACATGACGAATCTATAAGGGTTCCGTAGCCTAAATGGCAAAAAACGGAACCCTTATAGATTCGTCATGTCTGTCTGTCTGTCTGTCTGTCTGTCCGTATGTCACAGCCACTTTATTCCGAAAGTATTAAGACTACACAGTTGAAACTTGGTAGGTAGATGTATTCTGTTAACCGCTTACCGAATTTAACACAAAAATAAGAAAAATAAAAGATTAAGGGGGGCTCCCCATACATGGAACTGAAACTGAAAAAAATTTTTTTCTTCAGACCAACACGTGTTGGGTGTCTATAGATAGGTCTTTAAAAATGACATTGAGGTTCCTAAGACAACTTTTTCTCAAAGTTAACCGTTTCAAAGATATACATCGCCAAAGTGGTAAAATGTGTGTCCCCCCCCCCCCTAACTTTTGAAATAAGAGAGTGAAAAATCTAAAAAAAATATATGCTGTAGATCTTAATAAACACTTTCAACTAAAATTGGTTTGAATGAGATATAGTAATTAGTTTTTGTGATATAGCACATTTTCCAAAACCGCAAATATAACTTTGTCATTCATACCAACACTGTGAAAAACAAAGTTATTTTTGCAGACGAAAAATGATAGGTGGTATTAAAAATGGTATGGTATAAGGTAACTACGGAACCCTATGGCGCGTGGCCCGACACGCACTTGGCCGGTTTTTAGGGTTCCGTAGCCTAAATGGCAAAAAACGGAACCCTTAAAGATTAAAGGTATTCTGAAGAGTGCTATCAAGATCTACTTCGAGCCGCCGAGGAAGATAAACCAATTCTTACGAACTGTCAAGTGCAACATCCCTTTTCAAGGTGCAGGCGTCTATAAACTAGATTGCGTCTGTGGGCTCTCTTACATCAGGCAAACAAAGAGAAGTATAGGGACGCGCATTAAAGAACATGTAGTTGACATGAAGAACAAGCGCGATAGCAAGACTGCAGAGTGTGAACATGCCTCAAAAGGACCCATCCATTACATTAAAAATGATAAACCACAAATCCTTGCCAAAGACCATGGGACCTCATAATTCATTAAACTAAAATCCCGTACTAAATCACAACTGCGGGATCTAAAGATACAGTTAGATCGTTTTGAACATAGGGATCAAAAGAGAGATCGACACAACCTCTATGAGTTTTCTTCCACCAGTTCTTTCTCTGAGAGTAACTGGCGGTAGATTCAGTAGCTAGTTCTTGTTTTCTGATTAACTTTATATAAGCAACTTTTTTACTTTAGTCCTCCCGTGACCACAGCCCCTGGATAGGTCTTGAAATGTCAGGAAGGTACTAATTAATTCTAAAATAACATCTGAATTAATACCAATAATATCGTCGGCTTATTGCAAGAACTCATTAACTACAAATAATCATTAAGTACACTTAAAAGCACCAACGAATTCACCTGGATGAATTTTCTATAATGCAAAAACTCATTATCTTCTAACTTTTCAAATTTAGACGTTATGTCCTATGCATTAGGTCATTAACTATCATTTTAATACTTTTGGGTTTTCCGAAACTCACTAGCCAGCAATAGTGATTTTTAGCGATATGAAAAAAATGTGTTGATATTCCTTTCTGGTAAAAGCAAGAAATAATTAAATGAATTTAATGACTCTTTAAGCAAATGCTTAATTTACATTACTTTCAGTAACCGTTGGCTAAAACTGTTTATCATTTAGTTTAAAACAATATTTTTAATTTTTGCCTTAACTTAAAATGATGTTCTTTAAGAAAATATTCCTTACTTAATTTTTATGTTTAATTTAGAAAATGGATAATTAAAGATTAATGTATAATATTTTCGGCAGAAGTCATTAACTCAGTTAATAAACTTTTGATTAGCGGCCTCTCGCGATTTCATCCGCGTGGACCCCAGGGAACCTTTGACCAGGATAAAAAAAAGTATCCTATGTTTTAATCCAGGTTATAAGCTATTTGTGTACCAAATTCCATTCAAATCCGTCGAGCCGTTTAGGCGTGAAGAGGTAACAAACACAATACACATACAAACGGAAACTTTCGCATCTAGACTATTATTAGATAGTAGGATTGGTAGGAAAAGACATGTTTGGTGTTAAGAATGAAATACTTGTTGATTTATATACTAAAATAACACTATAGTGTTATATTTAGTTTTTTCCATACCTTTATGTTTACCATGATTATGGCACAGTTTTGGCATGTTCAAGATGCACAATTTTATTTCTCAACACCTGATTTTGTCTTTTTAATTTTTGCCATAACTTAAAAGAATATCCTTTCAGAAACTAGAGACTTACTTAATTTTATATTTATTTAAGAAATCATAAATTGAAAATTTCAATGAAATGTTTATGGCAAGAAGTCATTAACTTTGTTTCTTAGCTTTAAAAAATACGTTTTGTGCTAAGAAATTATTTTTTGTTGATTTGAATACATAGTAAAAATAAAACACTATTATTCTGCATTAATTTTTTTTCATATTTATTGTATTTACCATGATTATGCCATGTTCAAGATTGAAAAGTTCATTAATTGATTTTTCATAATTTGGTTTTGGTCACTTAATGAGTTCTTGCAATAAGCCGACGATATACTCATTGTAATTCGTAAAAAATGTCTGTACGCGCAGATGTCTTAGAAGTGTATAAAACTACTTTTCTGGTAATAATTTGTTTTATTTGGTTTACCTACCAAAAATTCGTTTTATTTTGTTTCTTCACTACTTAAGTATCTGAAGCCAACACTTTTAACTAGTACCATGCATGAAAATAGTACATAATTGCTAGTTAGAAACGCAGTTTTGAACACGTGCTAGGTAATTTTGCAGTAATAAACACAGATACTGCATTTGGCCTTAGTGATACTGTAATGCCCACAATCCCAAAATGGTAGATAAAAATGCAGTATTCCGCATTTTATTTAGAGGACACCGTTAAAGTAAAAGAAAAAGTATGTCAATAGAAAGCTTGATTTTTTTTTCTTATTTTTTTTTTTTTAGGTAGACTTTAAATGTTATATAACATAGACT
This sequence comes from Agriphila geniculea, assembly GCA_943789525.1. Lineage (NCBI taxonomy): Eukaryota > Metazoa > Arthropoda > Insecta > Lepidoptera > Crambidae > Agriphila > Agriphila geniculea. The sequence goes on along the minus strand of OX038879.1, from coordinate 110,203 downwards.
TGTTGCATAGATATCAAAAAATAGGTTTCCCGCGTTTATCTCGAAACCGCCAAATTGCAAGTACTGCATTTGCAATAAGGAGGGCAGAATTAGACGAGGAAATAACTTACTGGAGCAACATTATTAGCAGCCGTAAGGCTTCTAACTTGGATTAAAAACTGTCAGATGACAATGCCGGGACCGACGGTTTAACGTGCCCGCCGAAACACTGAAGCGCTCAGTTGTAATGCCACTTTGACGGTCACCCATTCGACACGTGACCGGACCAAGCGTTGCTTAACAAACGTGATCGACTAAAATCAGTCTGTCAAGTTCCGCCATGAGCGCTTCGAGGGATGTTTACTGGATCGCATGAACTCTGAAACAAGAAACTTCAGAATTGACATTACTATTGTCATTGCATTGTATGCGAAGTACTAATTTTGATTGGCGAAAGACGAGGTACCTTCGATGATTACGAAAACAAAGCAAAAAAAACTGTCTGTTGTTTCACTTGTAAGATGTGTGCGGAAGAGAGCTCGGAACTCGTGATCAGTGCCGGATCAAGACTGCTTGGTAATGATGAAGAGAAACAAGATAGAACTATGCAATCCACGTCTGGGATTTTTGTTTCATCCACTAATCTTGTATTCTTGTCTTGCTTGTCTATAAATAAATAAACAATAATAAAATAAAAAAAAGCGGCCGCACAGTGCGTTTTTTTTTTTTTTTTTTTTTTTTTTTTTTTTTTTTAATTTAAAGTTTATATTAAAAGTAAATAAATTCTGAAGTAGTAAGATTTGTTTTGGTTAGGTCAGTGTGGGTTAGTTAGTGTTGGAAGATGTTGGGTTAGGTTAGGTTAAAAAAAAAAAAAAAAAAAAAAAAAAAAAAAAAAAAAAAAAAAAAAGGTTAGGTTAGGTTGGGGTGCCATGTCAGACAACCTCCTCGCGGTGCACCCTGGGCGTCACCGTTTTTGATACGGTGATGGCTAATGGTCTGGCAGTCGGAGATGGCGCCGGTTCTGTCCTGGCGTCATCTGCTCGTAACCCCGTACGTGGTGCGGGAGCGAGGGCCGCCATCCCAACGGATGGGGGCTGCGAGGAAGAAAACCTCTCTAAAAAATTACGGATGGGGACCTCACGGTCCTGTCCGCTTCGGCGGATAGTGTGGGCTCCGAGTTGGCGTCCCAGACGTATTCTGGGTAGCGGCGACTCGGTTTGGGCTCGGCCGGCGTCCTGGAGATTCCGGGTAGCGGCGGTGCGAGCGTGGGCGGCGGGTTCGTCCGGTCGCGGTAAAACGTGATCGGCGGATGGGCATTCGTTGCCAACCGTCGGCAAAACCGGTGACCTAGTCACGTCTTAGGGCCGGTGGGGCTGCCCTTAATTGGGTGTCCCCGCGAGGAGAAAACCTCTATAAAAAACCCCAACCCCAAGCTTTTTGTCGAGTCCATGGCGAGGGGGTGAATGGCTAGAGGGACTCTAGTCACTACACGGCAACGGAGCAGGGAATAAGCCGACCCCTGCTTCGAGAACCCCGGCCTGCCCGGGTATGGACCTCTGCCCGGGTGGTTAAACCGTGTCTTTTTTACTCGTGGGAATAAAATGGACTATTATGATTATAATTTGTAATTTGTTTTCATTAAAAATTACTAACACTAGAATAAGCTTCGCTGTAACTAACACCTTGTATGGATTTTTATGTCCGAAATAAAATTATTATTATTATTATTATTATTATGATACTTTTTACGATGTTGGGTCCGAGACGGACGGTGTTGACGATGCTATATTCAAAAGACCTAAGAAGACAAGCAAGAAGGTACCTACGGTACGGCTTACGCGATTACACTCGCGCATAGCAAAAGAGGCTGAAAAAGGTGAGGGAAGTAGGAGCCGATGTTCATCGTGGTCGTCTGGTGTGACAGTGTCAGACGAAGAACTAGACCCCGAATCCCAAGAGCCGGTAGGACGAAAGAGACGATGTCCAGAGTCACCAGTATCGGGTGACAGTGACCTTGAAGAGGATAATCCTCCTGTTGCCCCTGGGATTGTGAATCCCCCCGCCACCCCTACACCGGGGACACCATCCAAGCGCGGGAGGGGCCGACCACCTACTACAGGGGAGTACATTGGGATAGGCCGAGCTAGACAGGAGGAGGCTGCTCTTAGAAGAGCTCAAGAGAGAAAAGAAAAGGAGCTCCAGGCGGAAAAAGAAATCGCCGAAAAGGCACGGCAACTTATCCAACCACGGGAGCTCGCTACGGCAACAAGAACAGCCGACTGGAGGAGCATGCCCATCTCAGAGGTGTGTGAAAAGATCTGCAGCACAGCAGATGTTATAACAGACGTGGCGTCTAGGTCTGGCAATCTAAAGGGAACGTTTGTGCGAACCCTCAAGGACGCTGCGGCCCAAATCAAGGAAGCAATGGCCGCCGTACCTAGCCGGACAGAGAATGAAGAGCTCCAAAAACTCGAGGAGAATTATAATTCTATGCGTACCGACTTCCAAAAGATACAGTCGGAATATCTTCGTACGCGTAGTGAAAACGACGGTCTACGAGTCGAAGTAGAGCTACTTAGGAGAGAAGTAGAAGCTCTCAAGAAGAACTCGCCACCATCAGGCTCCTGCAAGAACTGTACGGGAGCACGAGGCGGGCCAACGCAAGAGATGACTCAAGTTCTAGCTGCCATAAACGCCCGCTTCGAAGGCCTTGAACGGCGGCTAATACAAGAAGGACGACAAAGCCCCCCGCTCGCTACTGAGTGTGCATATCCGGAAAGCCTAACATCTGCCCCGGTGGTGCCACCAGGCGCTTCCAAAGATAAGAGCTACGCGGCTGCAACATCTGCCGCGCTGGGCCATGCCCTAAAACCTTGTGCGGGGCAGCAATCGGAAAAGAAGAGGGAGAAGAAAAAGAAGAAAGGAGAGAAAACTTCGGCCAAACCGACGCAGAAAGATGCTCGACCTCCATCTCCAACCCTTGTAACACAAGAGGAAGGTTGGCAAGAGGTCCGAAACCGTCGAACCAAAAAGTCGAGGGCTCATCCGAGGACTAACGCGCAATCGGGTGAGAAGAAAAAGAAGAAAAAGGAGTCGAAACTGCGGCCACCGAAAACATCCGCAATTACCATCAAGTTGCGACCGGAGGCAGAACGAAAAGGGGTGACATATTTGCAGGTTCTTTTATCTATTAAGAACCAGTTTAAGCTGGAAGAGTTTGGTGTAACGGGCGGGATGGCCATGAAAGTGTCCGCCACGGGGGCGCGCATGTTAGAGCTCCCGAGAGTAGACAGCGCTGATACAGCCGACAAAATTGCGGAAAAACTTCGCCAACTTGTTGACCCGACATGGGCGGAAATCACCAGACCAGTTAAGTGCGCCGAGCTTAGAGTGACTGGACTGGATGATACGGCATCAGTCGAAGAGGTGAAAGATGCGGTTGCGAAAGTAGGGGAGTGTTCGGTAGAGGCGGTGAACTGCGCTGAGATCCGCCGCAGTGGTGCCGGGCTAGGCGTTGCCCACGTAAAGTGCCCGGTGACGGCCGCCAAGAAGATAGTAGAAGGAAGAAAACGGCTAATGATCGGTTTTGTGTCTGCGGGGGTGAAAATGCTGCCGAAGAGACCCCTGCGCTGTTTTAAGTGTTTGGAGATTGGACACGTCAGAGGGAAATGTTCGAGTGATATCGACCGGAGCAAGTTCTGCTACCGGTGTGGTAAAGATGGACACTTGGCGAAAACTTGCACTTCTCTGCCTCACTGCATCATTTGCGAAGCAGCCCAGAAGAAAGCAGATCACACACTAGGGGGCAAAGGCTGTTCTGACCCTAAGACAGGTAACAGAAAGCAAAGACAGGCAAAGTCGAAGCAAACCCAACAAGCGCAAGCCGCAGGGAATGCGATTGATGCAGGAGTAGATGAGGCACCGAGGTAGGGTGATGGCATTAAGCTTTGCCCTCTCCTTGGAGTGGGGGTCGGGCGGCAGAACTGGGCTAATTCTGCCGTCCACCTAGGACCCCTGAGGTGGAAGAGCGCGTCTGTGTTCCGGCGCGCCACACCGTGGTAGGGACGATTGCGTCCCAGAGTTGGAGTCCGAAGGGACTGGCGCAGGGTGGGGACGCGGTGATTGCCACAGCCATCCCGTGGTCCACGCCGAAATGCGTGAGAGGAATACCGATAGGTTTTTAGTGGGTATGCCCCCCCTCCGGCCCCCCATCGAGCCCACTAGGGGCTGGGTGGGGGATCGGCTGGGTGGAAAGTGGTGCCGTCGCAACGTCAAGCGGCGGCTTCCATGGTGAGTCCCACATACCCCCGGCATTGGCCCGATGCCGGGAAGTGCGTAATGCAGTTTCCTATCGTTAAAAAAAAAAAAAAAAAAAAAAAAAAAAAAGGTTAGGTTAGGTTGGGGTGAGTGGTCGGATAACCTCCTCGAGTGCCCGACTACTGTTTGTCCCAGTGCATCCGTGGACTGGGAAAGACAGTGGGAGGGCCGGTGCACCCTGGGCGTCTCTGTAAAAGACTCTTTTGAGCTTCTTTTACAGCTGGCGGCTAATAATCCGACACCGAGGGACCAGGGATGAGCGCAGGTGGCGCTTACCCTGAACCTCGTTCGAACGACTGCGGAGGTCTAAGAGAGACTACGTGTCTATGTTTAACATAGAGACGGAAATCTTTCAGATAGTACGCGCGAGACGAGAGCGAACGTCTCTTCGGAGATGATTGCTCGCAGACCGTGTGCCTTACAGGCTAGCGTGTCGGAGACGAAAGCCTATTTTGGTTGTACGTCTTGGGGACTAAGAGAGCGCGGGTGGCGCATCCCCTAGAACCCTTTCGAATGATTGCCGAGGTCTAAGAGGGACTACGTGTCTATGTTTAACATGGAGACGGAAACCTTTCAGATAGTACGCACGAGACGAGAGCGAAAGTCTCTTCGGAGATGATTGCTCGCAGACCGTGGGCCTTACGGGCCAGCGTGTCGGAGACGAAAGCCTATTTTGGTTGTACGTCTTAGGGACTAGGAGAGCGCGGGTGGCGCATCCCCTAGAACCTTTTCGAACGACTGCGGAGGTCTAAGAGAGACTATGTGTCTATGTTTAACATGGAGACGGAAACCTTTCAGATAGTACGCGCGAGACGAGAGCGAACGTCTCTTCGGAGATGATTGCTCGCAGATCGTGGGCCTTACAGGCTAGCGTGTCGGAGACGAAAGCCTATTTTGGTTGTACGTCTTGGGGACTAGGAGAGCGCGGGTGGCGCATCCCCTAGAACCCTTTCGAATGATTGCCGAGGTCTAAGAGGGACTACGTGTCTATGTTTAACATGGAGACGGAAACCTTTCAGATAGTACGCACGAGACGAGAGCGAAAGTCTCTTCGGAGATGATTGCTCGCAGACCGTGGGCCTTACGGGCTAGCGTGTTGAAGACGAAAAGCCTTATCTGGTTGCACGTCTTGGGGACTAGGGGAAAGCGCGGTTGGCGCATCCCCTAGAACCCTTTTGAACGATTGCGGAGGTCTAAGAGGGACTACGTGTCTATGTTTAACATGGAGACGGAAACTTTTCAGATAGTACGCACGAGACGAGAGCGAAAGTCTCTTCGGAGATGATTGCTCGCAGACCGTGGGCCTTATGGGCTAGCGTGTCGAAGACGAAAAGCCTTATCTGGTTGTACGTCTTGGGGACTAGGGGAAAGCGCGGGTGGCGCATCCCCTAGAACCCTTTCGAACGACTGCGGAGGTCTAAGAGGGAGTATGCTTCTATGTTTACATGGAGGCGGAAACCATTTTGACAGTACGCGAGAGGGGAGCGAAAGTCTCTTCGGAGGCGGCCGCTCGAAAAGAGTGGGTTTTAGGACAGTGCAGATGGCATGTAGTACTAAACCCACTGAGGGAGCGGAAACCCAGGAGGATTGGTAATTTCATGATTACCGTATCCACTGGGTAGTACGCACCCGAGTGACTGAGGGAAAGCGCAGATGGCGCACTATTTTCCCTTGGAAGCTCACAACTTGAACGAATGCGGAGGTCTAAGAGGGAGTATGCTTCTATGTTTAACATGGAGACGGAAACCTTTCAGATAGTACGCACGAGACGAGAGCGAAAGTCTCTTCAGAGATGATTGCTCGCAGACCATGGGCCTTACGGGCTAGCGTGTCAAAGACGGAAAGCCTTTTCTGGTTGTACGTCTTGGGGACTAGGGGAAAGCGCGGGTGGCGCATCCCCTAGAACCCTTTCGAACAATTGGCTTTGGTTAAAAAATAAAAGGTATTTTTTTTATTTTTTTTTACTACAGATTAGGCCAATTTAAGAAACTAATTTGAATATTTTAACATTTGGTCCCGTATTTATTTTTTTATAAATATATTTGTCGAGCGGATATGGTCAACCGGAATGACGTCATTAGTGGCATGAAAGTTTAAGAAGGAAAACCTTTGCCATCTACTTATAGAAAAAGAACGGCCAAGTGTCATTACCTGTCATAATGACTTTATGGTTGTTTGTAAACAAATAAGTTATAGTTAATATTTCTTCTATTTTATTCATTTAATCCAGTTGTGACGGTTCTAACCTACCTTCTTAATTTGCCGCAATAATTTTTGAGGTGGTAAAATTATAATAAAAATGCTTACCAGTGGAAACTCAGCTGAAAAACTTTGTAAAAACTGACACGCCCAATCTACCCAAATTGCGAAATGTATTGTATGTATTGTGTCTATTTTGGATGTAGGCTACATGGATGAAATTGTAACGATTGCTTGTGGACTGATAAATTTGCAGGATAACATAATAAACATTGTGAAAATATGTGCATACTTTATTTCTATTTAAAAACATTTAATAGTAGGGATGTGGAAAAAATTACGAGATAAGTTCATCGATATACTCTGATATATCGATAGATGTTTTTACAATAATTTTTCCAAAACATTTTTTTTTGTAATTACGTATGGATTCTAATAGTCGACACTATTTTGTCACTGGAGCATATTGATTTTTTCCTACTTTTGAGTCTTAAAAATCATCGTCAAATTCTTCAAATCGAGCCAAAATTTCGCGTAGGGGTTTATTTTGCAATTTTTTATGTTTTACAATACCTTAAAATTAGAATCCATTACTTAGTTATCATCCCATTTCATCTCATTTTTTTCTGAGAAATATTACCTATATCGATATTTTTTCACTTCCACCTTCCACCATCCCTTATGCCAAGTTCATTGTCAAAATTGTCTTTGTCCTTTTTTTTTTTTTTTATTATGGCTGGGGGATCTGTATATGATGACGTCATATGAAGGTCATTTAAAGGTTAATGCTTTTTATTGAATATTATAAATATCTTTAAAAATACAGAATTATTTTTAAATTTAATTAGTAGACACTGTACCGAAAGCTTATTCCTCGAAATGGTTTTGAGATTTCCAGTCATGTTCAAAAAGTTATCAAAGCCAATTGCGGAGGTCTAAGAGGGACTACGTGTCTATGTTTAACATGGAGACGGAAACCTTTCAGATAGTACGCACGAGACGAGAGCGAAAGTCTCTTCGGAGATGATTGCTCGCAGACCGTGGGCCTTACGGGCTAGCGTGTCGAAGACGAAAAGCCTTTTCTGGTTGTACGTCTTGGGGTCTAGGGGAAAGCGTGGGTGGCGCATCCCCTAGAACCCTTTCGAACGATTGCGGATGTCTAAGAGGGACTACGTGTCTATGTTTAACATGGAGACGGAAACCATTTAGACAGTACGCGTGAGGGGAGCGAAAGCCTCTTCGGAGGTGGCCGCTCAAAAGCAGTGGGTTTTAGGACAGTGCAGATGGCATGTAGTACTAAACCCACTGAGGGAGCGGAAACCCAGGAGGATTGGTAATTTTATGATTACCGTATCCACTGGGTAGTACGCACCCGAGTGACTGAGGGAAAGCGCAGATGGCGCACTATTTTCCCTTGGAAGCTCACAACTCGAACGAATGCGGAGGTCTAATAGGGACTACGTGTCTATGTTTACATGGAGGCGGAAACCATTTTGACAGTACGCGAGAGGGGAGCGAAAGTCTCTTCGGAGGCGGCCGCTCGAAAAGAGTGGGTTTTAGGACAGTGCAGATGGCATGTAGTACTAAACCCACTGAGGGAGCGGAAACCCAGGAGGATTGGTAATTTCATGATTACCGTATCCACTGGGTAGTACGCACCCGAGTGACTGAGGGAAAGCGCAGATGGCGCACTATTTTCCCTTGGAAGCTCACAACTCGAACGAATGCGGAGGTCTAAGAGGGAGTATGCTTCTATGTTTAACATGGAGACGGAAACCTTTCAGATAGTACGCACGAGACGAGAGCGAAAGTCTCTTCGGAGATGATTGCTCGCAGACCGTGGGCCTTACGGGCTAGCGTGTCGAAGACGAAAAGCCTTTTCTGGTTGTACGTCTTGGGGACTAGGGGAAAGCGCGGGTGGCGCATCCCCTAGAACCCTTTCGAACGATTGCGGAGGTCTAAGAGGGAGTATGCTTCTATGTTTACATGGAGGCGGAAACCATTTTGACAGTACGCGAGAGGGGAGCGAAAGTCTCTTCGGAGGCGGCCGCTCGAAAAGAGTGGGTTTTAGGACAGTGCAGATGGCATGTAGTACTAAACCCACTGAGGGAGCGGAAACTCAGGAGGATTGGTAATTTCATGATTACCGTATCCACTGGGTAGTACGCACCCGAGTGACTGAGGGAAAGCGCAGATGGCGCACTATTTTCCCTTGGAAGCTCACAACTCGAACGAATGCGGAGGTCTAAGAGGGAGTATGCTTCTATGTTTAACATGGAGACGGAAACCTTTCAGATAGTACGCACGAGACGAGAGCGAAAGTCTCTTCGGAGATGATTGCTCGCAGACCGTGGGCCTTACGGGCTAGCGTGTCGAAGACGAAAAGCCTTTTCTGGTTGTACGTCTTGGGGACTAGGGGAAAGCGCGGGTGGCGCATCCCCTAGAACCCTTTCGAATGATTGCGGAAGTCTAAAAGGGACTACGTGTCTTTGTTTAACATGGAGACGGAAACCTTTCAGATAGTACGCACGAGACGAGAGCGAAAGTCTCTTCGGAGATGATTGCTCGCAGACCGTGGGCCTTACGGGCTAGCGTGTCAAAGACGAAAAGCCTTTTCTGGTTGTACGTCTTGGGGTCTAGGGGAAAGCGCGGGTGGCGCATCCACTAGAACCCTTTCGAACGATTGCGGAGGTCTAAGAGGGACTACGTGTCTATGTTTAACATGGAGACGGAAACCATTTAGACAGTACGCGTGAGGGGAGCGAAAGTCTCTTCGGAGGTGGCCGCTCAAAAGCAGTGGGTTTTAGGACAGTGCAGATGGCATGTAGTACTAAACCCACTGAGGGAGCGGAAACCCAGGAGGATTGGTAATTTTATGATTATCGTATCCACCCGGGTAGTACGCACCCGAGTGACTGAGGGAAAGCGCAGATGGCGCACTATTTTCCCTTGGAAGCTCACAACTCGAACGAATGCGGAGGTCTAATAGGGACTACGTGTCTATGTTTAACATGGAGGCGGAAACCATTTAGACAGTACGCGCGATGGGAGCGAAAGTCTCTTCGGAGGTGGCCGCTCGAAAACAGTGGGTTTTAGGACAGTGCAGATGGCATGTAGTACTAAACCCACTGTGGGAGCGGAAACCCAGGAGGATTGGTAATTTTATGATTATCGTATCCACCCGGGTAGTACGCACCCGAGTGACTGAGGGAAAGCGCAGATGGCGCACTATTTTCCCTTGGTAGCTCACAACTCGAACGAATGCGGAGATCTAAGCGGGAGTACGCGTCTTTGTTTTACAAAGAGGCGGAAACCACTTTGACAGTACGCGCAGAGGGAGCGAAAGTCCTTACAGGACGGACGCTCTGAGACAGTAAGCCTGAGGTGTGCGCAGGTGGTGCTTAATCCGAAGGCTTACGTGTCTCCATCGAATGCGGAAACTTGTAAGGGGTTACGCGTCCATGTTCACATGAATGCGGAGACCTTACAGGCAGTACGCTGCAAGTGGGTCCTGAGCATGGGTTGGGAGGCCCTGCTCTGAGGTTTATGGACCCCAAGCTGGTTAGTGCGCTACTGTGCTGTGCGCTTCCTGGCGTTTGGGAGAAATCCCGCGGGATGGCAGAAGTAGTTTCTGCATCCCAAGGTGGGCTTGCTTCGGCGAGCAACCCACTGCCTTGGCCGCGAAAGTAATACCAAAAGTATTCTCGTAGCTAGGGCAGATATGGGCAGAGGGCACAGCGTGGGGTTTTTTAGTGGGTAGGCCCCCCCTTCCGGCCCCCCATCCAGCCCGCAGGGGCTGAGTGGGGGATCGGCTAGGCGGAAAGCGGTGTCGCTGGCGTTCAGTCGCTGGCGGCTTCCGTGGGAGAGTCCCACATAACTGCCGTCGCTCTCCCAAGCAACGGAGTACGCATAAGCACGCGTTTTTCCTCACGTTAAAAAAAAAAAAAAAAAAAAAAAAAAAAAAAAAAAAAAAAAAAAAGGTTAGGTTAGGTTAGGTTAGGTTAGGTTAGGTTGGGGTGCGTGGTCGGATAACCTCCTCGTGTGCCCGACTACTGTTTGTCCCAGTGCATCCGTGGACTGGGAAAGACAGTGGGAGGGCCGGTGCACCCTGGGCGTCTCTGTAAAAGACTCTTTTGAGCTTCTTTTACAGCTGGCGGCTAATAATCCGACACCGAGGGACCAGGGATGAGCGCAGGTGGCGCTTACCCTGAACCTCGTTCGAACGACTGCGGAGGTCTAAGAGAGACTACGTGTCTATGTTTAACATGGAGACGGAAATCTTTCAGATAGTACGCGCGAGACGAGAGCGAACGTCTCTTCGGAGATGATTGCTCGCAGACCGTGGGCCTTACAGGCTAGCGTGTCGGAGACGAAAGCCTATTTTGGTTGTACGTCTTGGGGACTAGGAGAGCGCGGGTGGCGCATCCCCTAGAACCCTTTCGAATGATTGCCGAGGTCTAAGAGGGACTACGTGTCTATGTTTAACATGGAGACGGAAACCTTTCAGATAGTACGCACGAGACGAGAGCGAAAGTCTCTTCGGAGATGATTGCTCGCAGACCGTATGCCTTACGGGCTAGCGTGTTGAAGACGAAAAGCCTTATCTGGTTGCACGTCTTGGGGACTAGGGGAAAGCGCGGTTGGCGCATCCCCTAGAACCCTTTTGAACGATTGCGGAGGTCTAAGAGGGACTACGTGTCTATGTTTAACATGGAGACGGAAACCTTTCAGATAGTACGCACGAGACGAGAGCGAAAGTCTCTTCGGAGATGATTGCTCGCAGACCGTGGGCCTTACGGGCTAGCGTGTCAAAGACGAAAAGCCTTTTCTGGTTGTACGTCTTGGGGTCTAGGGGAAAGCGCGGGTGGCGCATCCCCTAGAACCCTTTCGAACGATTGCGGAGGTCTAAGAGGGAATATGCTTCTATGTTTACATGGAGGCGGAAACCATTTTGACAGTACGCGAGAGGGGAGCGAAAGTCTCTTCGGAGGCGGCCGCTCGAAAAGAGTGGGTTTTAGGACAGTGCAGATGGCATGTAGTACTAAACCCACTGAGGGAGCGGAAACCCAGGAGGATTGGTAATTTCATGATTACCGTATCCACTGGGTAGTACGCACCCGAGTGACTGAGGGAAAGCGCAGATGGCGCACTATTTTCCCTTGGAAGCTCACAACTCGAACGAATGCGGAGGTCTAATAGGGACTACGTGTCTATGTTTAACATGGAGGCGGAAACCATTTAGACAGTACGCGCGAGACGAGAGCGAACGTCTCTTCGGAGATGATTGCTCGCAGACCGTGGGCCTTACAGGCTAGCGTGTCGGAGACGAAAGCCTATTTTGGTTGTACGTCTTGGGGACTAGGAGAGCGCGGGTGGCGCATCCCCTAGAACCCTTTCGAATGATTGCGGAGGTCTAAGAGGGACTACGTGTCTATGTTTAACATGGAGACGGAAACCTTTCAGATAGTACGCACGAGACGAGAGCGAAAGTCTCTTCGGAGATGATTGCTCGCAGACCGTGGGCCTTACGGGCTAGCGTGTCAAAGACGAAAAGCCTTTTCTGGTTGTACGTCTTGGGGACTAGGGGAAAGCGCGGGTGGCGCATCCCCTAGAACCCTTTCGAACAATTGCGGAGGTCTAAGAGGGACTACGTGTCTATGTTTAACATGGAGACGGAAACCATTTAGACAGTACGCGTGAGGGGAGCGAAAGTCTCTTCGGAGGTGGCCGCTCAAAAACAGTGGGTTTTAGGACAGTGCAGATGGCATGTAGTACTAAACCCACTGAGGGAGCGGAAACCCAGGAGGATTGGTAATTTTATGATTACCGTTATCCACTGGGCAGTACGCACCCGAGTGACTGAGGGAAAGCGCAGATGGCGCACTATTTTCCCTTGGAAGCTCACAACTCGAACGAATGCGGAGGTCTAAGAGGGACTACGTGTCTATGTTTAACATGGAGGCGGAAACCATTTAGACAGTACGCGCGAGGGGAGCGAAAGTCTCTTCGGAGGTGGCCGCTCGAAAACAGTGGGTTTTAGGACAGTGCAGATGGCATGTAGTACTAAACCCACTGTGGGAGCGGAAACCCAGGAGGATTGGTAATTTCATGATTATCGTATCCACCCGGGTAGTACGCATCCGAGTGACTGAGGGAAAGCGCAGATGGCGCACTATTTTCCCTTGGAAGCTCACAACTCGAACGAATGCGGAGATCTAAGCGGGAGTACGCGTCTTTGTTTTACAAAGAGGCGGAAACCACTTTGACAGTACGCGCAGAGGGAGCGAAAGTCCTTACAGGACGGACGCTCTGAGACAGTAAGCCTGAGGTGTGCGCAGGTGGTGCTTAATCCGAAGGCTTACGTGTCTCCATCGAATGCGGAAACTTGTAAGGGGTTACGCGTCCATGTTCACATGAATGCGGAGACCTTGCAGGCAGTACGCTGCTAGTGGGTCCTGAGCATGGGTTGGGAGGCCCTGCTCTGAGGTTTATGGACCCCAAGCTGGTTAGTGCGCTACTGTGCTGTGCGCTTCCTGGCGTTTGGGAGAAATCCCGCGGGATGGCAGAAGTAGTTTCTGCATCCCAAGGTGGGCTTGCTTCGGCGAGCAACCCACTGCCTTGGCCGCGAAAGTAATACCAAAAGTATTCTCGTAGCTAGGGCAGATATGGGCAGAGGGCACAGCGTGGGGTTTTTTAGTGGGTAGGCCCCCCCTTCCGGCCCCCCATCCAGCCCGCAGGGGCTGAGTGGGGGATCGGCTAGGCGGAAAGCGGTGTCGCTGGCGTTCAGTCGCTGGCGGCTTCCGTGGGAGAGTCCCACATAACTGCCGTCGCTCTCCCAAGCGACGGAGTACGCATAAGTACGCGTTTTTCCTCACGTTAAAAAAAAAAAAAAAAAAAAAAAAAAAAAAAAAAAAAAAAAAAGGTTAGGTTAGGTTAGGTTGGGTTGGGTTGGGTTGGGTTGGGTTGGGTTGGGTTGGGTTGGGTTGGGTTGGGGTGCCATGTCAGACAACCTCCTCGCGGTGCACCCTGGGCGTCACCGTTTTTGATACGGTGACGGCTAATGGTCTGGCAGTCGGAGATGGCGCCGGTTCTGTCCTGGCGTCATCCGCTCGTAACCCCGTACGTGGTGCGGGAGCGAGGGCCGCCATCCCAACGGATGGGGGCTGCGAGGAAGAAAACCTCTCTAAAAAATAACGGACGGGGACCTCACGGTCCTGTCCGCTTCGGCGGATAGTGTGGGCTCCGAGTCGGCGTCCCAGACGTATTCTGGGTAGCGGTGACTCGGTTCGGGCTCGGCTGGCGTCCTGGAGATTCCGGGTAGCGGCGGTGCGAGCGTGGGCGGCGGGTTCGTCCGGTCACGGTAAAACGTGATCGGCGGACGGGCATTCATTGCCAACCGTCTGCAAAACCGGTGACCTAGTCACGTCTTAGGGCCGGTGGGGCTGCCCTTAATTGGGTGTCCCCGCGAGGAGAAAACCTCCATAAAAAACCCCAACCCCAAGCTTTTTGTCGCGTCTATGGCGAGGGGGTGAATGGCTGGAGGGAGTTCAGTCGATACACGGCAACGGAGCAGGGAATAAGCCAACCCCTGCTTCGAGAACCCCGGCCTACCCGGGTATGGGCCTCTGCCCGGGTGGTTCAACTTTGCCCATATTACTCGTGGGAATAAATATGGAAGAATTTAATAAAACTAAAACTGATGATGGGTCCGAGAAGGACGGAGATGATAAGAAGGATGAGAAGGCCGCTTTCAAAAGACCGATGAAAACGGCGAAGAGGCAACCACTCGTGCGTCTTACTCGGCTAACGGATGGTCAGGAGAGAAGATCTAGTGAGGAAATGGAAACTAGAAGCCGAACGTCGTCTGTGTCTTCGTGTGTCTCAATTTCCGACGAAGAAGCTTACGACTCAGAAATTTCTGAGGCAGGGCGAAAACGACCACGATCAAGAATATCGGCCTTCTACGGCGACAAAGATTGCGAAGAAGAAATTCCTGGTGTCACTGGAACACCAACAAAACGAGGACGTGGACGGCCACCAACAACTGGCCAATGTATTGGTCTTGGGAAGGCACAAGCAGAAATGAGAGCCGCTGAGCTTAAAAAGAAGGAGTTGGAAACGGAGATGGAAATAGTGCAGAAAGCGCGACGTGTCATGCCCCCGCGAAGCTACCATGATCAAGCGGCTAAAGTAGATTGGCGAGAAATGCCAACAACTGAGATTTGCGAGCGTATGCGCGACACTGCTGAAGTTGTCCAGGAAATAGCCTTAAAGTCCGGGCACTTAAAAGGTACCTACGTGCGGACGCTCAAAGATGCAGCAGAACACATAAGGAGTGCAATGACAGAAATTCCAACCCGAACCGGCTCCGATGAATTTGCAAAGCTAGAGACGAAATACAATGAGTTGCGAGCTAATCTTACTCGTCTTTCAGCAGATTACACCCGACAATCTGGAGAAAATGAAAAACTGCGAGAGGAAATTGGAGCTCTAAAATGCACAGTTCAGAGGCTGGAGAAATCATCTTCTACAGCCATTTGCCATAACTGTACTGGGCGAGGAGGAACACACCCGGATGAGATCACCAGCCTGCTGGTTGCTATGAACTCTCGTTTTGAGAACCTCGAAAAGCGACTTTTGCCGGAACAACAACAACGGCAAAACTTCCCACAGGTAGCTGCAGACATGGAGAGCGGATCACCTGCCCCATCGCAAGCGCCGATAGTCGAGGCGCCGCAAAGTGACTCTGGGAAGAAGACCAAAAAGGGAAAAAAGAAGAAGACGGCTTCACAGCCTGTGTCCCATCCGCAGCCACAATCTGTGCCTACATCACAGGATCAGCCGAAGCAGAAGCAGAATCCGAATTCTGCGATAAGACCCAAAACGGCACCAAAAGCCAAGCCTGCTTCTGAGCCTGCGACTGCTCAGCCTGAAGAAGAGGAGGGCTGGAATAAAGCTGTAAGTCGTAAGGCTAAAAACAAGGCTAAGAAGAAGAAAACAGCTGCCGAAGATTCACAGCAGAAAGAAAAGAAGAAGAAAAATAAAAAGAAGAAATTGCAACCACCACGAACAACTGCAGTGGTTGTTTCTCTAGATAAAGAAGCCACAGATCAAGGCTTAACCTACGCCGAAGTAATCACAAAGGCTAGACGAAATATAGACTTGACTGAATTAGAGATCCCAGGAGTTAAAGTCAAAATCACGTTGACAGGAGCTCGTTCATTCGAACTAGCGGGAGCTGACTCCGGGGACAAGGCAGATCTCCTGGCTGAAAAGCTGCGGAACTTGTTGCCGGGGTGTGTAAAGATTACAAGACCAATAAAATGTGCAGATATTCGACTTACTGGACTCGACGATTCCATTACAAAAGAGGAAGTAGAAACAGTTATTTCTTTAAAGGGCGGCTGCTCCAAAGAAACCGTCAAGGTGGGACCTATCCGATCTGGACCAGGGGGAATGGGTATAGTCTCTGTGCAATGTCCTGTCAACGCGGCGAGAATAATCAGTAGCGAGGGAAGACTATTCATTGGTTGGAGCTCTGTTACTGTTCGTGCACTGGACCCACGACCGCTAATGTGCTTCCGCTGCCTGGAGTTAGGTCATACCCGGCAGCAGTGTAATGCTCAGATTGACCGCAGCGACTTGTGCCTCCGCTGCGGTAAGGCTGGGCATAAAGCAGCACAATGCACTGACAAGCCGCACTGTCCAATCTGTGCGAAACTTAAACGGCCAGCGGACCACAGCATGGGGACCAAAAAATGCGCCCCACCAACGAGGAGGCACAAGGTAGTCGGAGGGACCCCGGCCGCCACCAACCAAGAAGAGCGGCCTAGTCCGCCAGAGGCAAAAGAAACTATTAATGGATAGTAGAAATTATAACTTCCTCCAAGCGAATCTCATGCACGCTGCCAGAGCACAAGATTTATTTGCACAGGCTATGGCGGAAGGCTTAATAGATGTAGCAGTAGCGTCTGAACCTTACTACATACCAAATCGACCAAATTGGGCTGGTGACGTGAATGGTGTGGCTGCAGTATGCACTCCTGCTAGTGCCCCTCCTCTTGAAGTTATTGAAAGAGGAGCAGGGTATATCTCAGTAAAGCATAGAGGAATTGCCATCGTGGGGGTTTATTTTTCACCCAATAGAGGAGTAGCCGAATTGGAAGCCTACCTTGATCAACTCGGTCCAGCTATACGAAGATTAAGTCCAACCCCAGTTATAGTGATGGGGGACCTTAATTGCAAGTCGGCTGCCTGGGGCTCTCCTGTGACAGATCCCAAGGGTAGCATACTTGCAGATTGGGTAGGAACGTCGGGACTGGTTATCTGTAATAGGGGCTCAGTCTACACTTGCATTAGGAGGAATGGAGGGTCCATCGTGGACGTTACTTTCGCGACTCCATCCATGGCCCAGCGCATTCAAGACTGGCGCGTTATAGTAAATACGGAGACGTTGTCGGATCACCGATATATCAAGTTTAAGGTCTCTTCTCATCAGGTGACAAACAACGCTCGTTCATCTAGAGCAGGTAGAGCGCAATTTCCAAGATGGACTCTTACTCGTCTGGATAAACAGCTGGCAGAAGAAGCAGCTATAGTAGCATGCTGGAACCCCACTCCAGTGGGTGATAGAAGTGCAGACGAAATGGCCGCCTCTATCCGCGAGGATCTAACATCTATATGTGACACGGCCATGCCCCGCAGCAGAGGCCTCCCGAAAAACAGGCAACAGGTTCATTGGTGGACGCCAGAAATAGCTGCTCTTCGGTACACTTGTAATGATGCCCGACGAGAGCACAAGCGATGTCGTCGACGACGCCGACATACTGAAGAAGAGGAAGAAACATCCTATAGGGCTTACAAGGAAGCAAAAATGCATCTTCAACTAGCCATCACCCGCGCTAGAGATGAATCATGGGATGGTTTTGTCGGGACTCTAGATCAAGACCCATGGGGGCGCCCATATAAGATGGTACGCAATAAGTTGCGCCCCTATACTCCTCCTATCACAGAGACTATGGAGCCGCAGCTCCTGCAGTCGGTTGTTGCGGGACTATTTCCGAGCCCTGGAGACTTCAGTCCTCCAGTGATGGTACCACCAACTGCCCACGAGTTTCAGACAGAAGTCCCCATGGTCACAGATGGAGAGATGGAAATTGCAACAGATCGCCTTAAATCTAAGAAGAAAGCCCCCGGCCCAGATGGTGTTCCAGGCCGAGTGCTGGAGGTAGCTCTGAATCATCTAAAAGAGCGCCTCCGTGCCGTTTTCGACGCTTGCTTGCTGGCGGGAAAATTTCCAGCGATCTGGAAGGAAGGTCGTCTTTGTTTACTGCGGAAAGAAGGTCGTCCTCCAAATTCACCCTCCGCATATAGGCCAATAGTTTTGCTGGATGAAGCGGCTAAATTCTTTGAGCGTATACTTGCAGCTCGCATCATTCAACACCTGAGAGAAATGGGTCCAGATCTGTCGGATCAACAATATGGTTTCCGTACGAACCGTTCCACAGTCGATGCGCTCCTAGAACTAAAGAGGCTTGCAACAGACGCGATAAACCGAGGAGAGAGCTTGGTAGCGGTATCACTGGATATTGCGAACGCATTCAATACTCTTCCATTTCCGTGCATTCTTGAGGCGCTGAAATTCCACCAGTTGCCTCTGTACCTACAACGGTTAATTAAAGATTATCTCACTGGAAGACGTGTCCTCTTCGTCAATAGTGCCGGAGAGTTGATGACTCATGACGTGGAGTGCGGGGTTCCACAGGGATCGGTCCTTGGGCCTTTACTGTGGAACCTCGGTTATGATTGGGTCCTGCGAGGAGTTCTCTTGCCCCGGATGAACGTGATTTGCTATGCGGATGATACACTCATCACGGCCCGGGGCAAGAATTTCGAACAAGCAGCACGTCTGGCTACGGTGGGCTCTACCCTTGTAGTTGGGCGTATTCGACTGCTAGGTCTTAGAGTGGCTTTGGAGAAGACAGAGGCTGTAGCCTTTCATGGCCCACGGCACAAACCACCGGACGATGCTCACATCCTTATCGACGGGGCGAGAGTGCCGATAAGGCCCAACATCAAATATCTGGGGCTAATCCTTGATAGCCGATGGTCCTTTGCCGAGCACTTCAAACAGTTGGCTCCACGGTTAACCAGTGCGGCGGCAGCTTTGAGTCGACTTTTGCCCAACGTTGGCGGGCCGAGTGTAACATGTCGACGCCTTTTTGCAGGGGTCGTTAAATCGATGGCTTTATATGGGGCACCCGTATGGGTAGACGCTCTCAACCCTGAAAATCGTGCACGTCTGCGACAACCACAACGCATCTTAGCAACAAGGGCAATAAGAGGGTATAGGACGGTATCCGGTGATGCAGCCTGCGTTTTAGCGGGTACACCGCCATGGGAGAGAGAGGCAGAAGTCCTGGCAGAAACTTACCGCTTCAGGGCAGAGGCTAGGGAGCGAGGGGAACGACCCGCGCCTGAGGAAGTCCGTAGAGCGCAAGAAATTGCGCGCGACGAAGTAATACAGAGGTGGTCGGAGGACCTGGAAACTGCTAGGTACGGGACACGAACGACAGACGCAATACGACCTGTTCTAACCGAATGGATAACTCGAAGACATGGTTCGCTAACTTACCATCTGGTGCAGATACTCACCGGACATGGCTGTTTCGGTGGGTATTTGCACCGAATTCAAAGAGAGGCGACCCCGCAATGCCACGAGTGCGGTGCTGTTGAAGACTCGGCGCAGCACACCTTAGAGGTGTGCGCAGCCTGGAGCTCACAGCGTAGTGCCCTTACGGCCGTGGTGGGTGGGGACCTGACACTGCCCAGCGTGATCAACGCCATGCTGGGCAGTGATAGGTCTTGGGAGGCCGTGGTTTCCTTCTGCGAAGAGACTATGACGCAGAAGGAGGCTGCAGAGCGGGACCGCGAAAATGATACTCAAGCGGACCCGCTACGACAGAGAAGACTAGGGAGGAGGCGACGGCAGTTCGCACGTCGTTTTCCCGTATAACAGGCCGGCGGGTGGGGGTAGGGTGAACCCCTGCCTGCCTTTGGCGGCCTCGTAGAGATTGAGGAGACACCCACGTGTGCTCGGGCGTCTCCCAAACAGCGAAGTGGCCCGGATTTGCCGGGGCCGAGCAGGGCAGCGTGGTAGAATCCCAAAAAGGAGCCCATGCTGTTTATCCCTGATTGAGAGGCACACCGAGGGGTTTAGTGGGTAGGCCCGTCGCCACTAACCCGGCGGGTGAGTCCCACATAACCCTACCGTGTCGCCCCGCGGTGGGGTATGCGTAACGCATTCCCCTCGTAAAAAAAAAAAAAAAAAAAAAAAAAAAAAAAAAAAAAAAAAAAAAAATCGGGTTGGGTTGGGTTGGGTTGGGTTGGGTTGGGTTGGGTTGGGTTGGGTTGGGTTGGGTTGGGTTGGGTTGGGTTGGGTTGGGTTGGGTTGGGTTGGGTTGGGTTGGGTTGGGTTGGGTTGGGTTGGGTTGGGTTAGGTTGGGTTAGGTTAGGTTAGGTTAGGTTAGGTTAGGTTAGGTTAGGTTAGGTTAGGTTAGGTTTTTTTTTTTTTTTTTTTTTTTTTTTTTTTTTTTTTTTTTTTTTTTTTTTTTTCCTACTACCTCTGACGTTAGTCAAAGCCCGTTTTTACATTTTTATTGCTACTCTTCCATACCAGTTCTCGCTTTTATACCTCTCGTACTTCCATACTTCATACGACTCATTCATACTTCATCTTTTACACCATAACGGCTGGGGTTGCCGCCTAATCTACTCTGTATTACTATATTACTACTTTTACTATGTGGGGTTCTGAGGGAACACATACGACATCATTATTTATTTTTAAAAGTTACATTTTTTTCTTATATCTAATTACATACTTTTATTTAGTTTACATTTTTATCTTAATATCTAGTTACATTTCCTTATTTTTATCTATTCTTGTACATTTTATAGTTTCTTGCTGTATTCTAATTTTACAATCTTAGCTTCTTACTTATTTCTTATCTATACATTCAGCTTACAACATCTATTTTATTCCTTATAATTATTCTTACATTAATGTTATGTTGTTTACATATACTTTCTTATGCTAAAAAGACAATATTTCATATATCGCTCTAGCAATATTTTCTAATCTTTATTTTTCTTATTTGTTTTCATAACAATAGTCTTACAATATTCAAGGAATTCATTCCTGTGTTTGCTGGACATTATATCTTCGATGTTCTTTTCTGATACTTTAGATTCTATAACGTGTTCTACCTCGTATCTCTGTTTGGAGTACACAGGACAATTGGTTATCAGGTGGAGGAGGGATTCCGGGGTATTTGGATCGCAGGAGCACGATGGGTTATCCTTACACTTGAATCGGTGCAAGTATTCGGAGAACCCACCGTGCCCTGTCAGTGCCTGGGTCAGTATTTGGTCCGGCTCAATCTTCCGAATCAAGCGATACGCCTTAACCGCGTCGGGAAAGAACGTTTTGGTGACAGCAGCCGTTCCTCCCGCTTTATACCTCTGGTTCCATTCGTCAAGCGTTCGCATGCGGATGCTACGCTTGACGAATGAGACCGGGCATAGATCGTATTTTGGCCTGGTTTTAAGGCGTAACGCCGCGTCCTTAGCCAATTCGTCCGCCCGCTCGTTACCCACCATTCCGGCATGGGCTTTGATCCAAAATAAACTAACACTTTTATTTTGTGCAACAATAGCCTTGATATTCGCCCTAGATTCAACGGCCAGGGTATGTAGGCAGTCTAGGCTGGCGACCGATTGGAGAGCCGCAGTTGAGTCCGAATAAATCGCGTATGTAATTTCTTTGCGTTTTAACACCAGACGCGTCGCCTCGCAAATCGCAAGGAGTTCTGCTTGGTAGACTGTGCAATATGACGGAAGTGCAAGTTTGACGGCCCTTATTTCGGCCACTCTATTCCACATGGATAGAGCGGATCCGACTTGGCCGTCAATCTTGCTGCCGTCGGTGAAGATCCTGATGTCAAATTCACTATTGGCACTGAGTTGTTCCTGGTCTACCAAGGGATTGAACTCCACGCGCGTTTGTTCAGCTGGGTGTGGCGTCTCAAGCGCCGGGGCTGGTCGCTCGACCTCCCTGTCTACCAGCGCTGATTGGGGCACTCCCTTCTTGGCCTCGTATAACGAGGCCGCCTCACGAATTCGGAGGTCCAAGGGGAGGATTCCAGATAGAATCAGCGCTGCATTCAGGGAGACCGTTCGATACGCCTTGCAAATTTTTTGGGCAAATCCCCGCTGTAGGGCATTAAGATGCTTTTGGACTCCCAATTTGTTTGCGGCTGGAGCCCAGGCGCTCGCGGCGTAGGTAACAATCGGCTCAACTACGGCTATGTAAATAGTGCGGACAATTTCAGGGTGGAGGCCCCAGCTAACCTTAGCCGCTCTACTTAGTTGCTTGTAGATACCTATGGCTTTTTTACAAGTGTTCGCGACGTGTTCGTTGAAGGTTAGCTTGTCGTCGATGGTCAGCCCTAACAACTTGATCTTCCGGGACATAGCAATGTCGACCCCGCCCATGGTCAGGTGTGGGGTGTCATGTTTAAGCTTTCTAGTAACTAGCATAGCGTTCGTCTTATGTGGTGCAAATTTAAGCTTATTCCTGACACCCCACCCCCGAACATGTTCGAGGGCGGCATTGGCTCGTACTTGTATTTGTGACGCTGTATCCCCGACAAAAACGAGTACCACATCGTCAGCGAACGCCTGGCAGTAGTCACCCCTCTCGTGCAAACTTTTAAGGAGCGGGTCCAACAATAAATTCCAAAGAATTGGGCCGGCTATAGAGCCCTGCACACATCCCTTTTCTGTGCCTGTTTGGAATTCTTCCCCGCAGTATCTAACCGAGACAGTTCTATCCGACAGGTAGCTCTCCATGACCCTCCTGATGTTAATCGGGCAGCTCTCTTCTGCCAGTCTGAGTTTAATTGCTGGCCACCAAGCACTGTCGAAGGCTCCCTCTATATCCAAGGACACTATTGTAATCATCTTCTTGTTGTCCAAATTCGTGCGGATGTACTGCATTAGGGTATAGAGAGAGTCTTCGGTGCTCTTTTGCGGCATAAAACCATATTGGTTTTGACTCATCCTGGGCAGGAGGTGATATTTGAGCCTCGCCACAATCATCTTCTCGTAGATCTTCCCCAACACGGGTAGTAACCCAATTGGTCTGTAGGCTTTTGGGTTTCTGTAGTTGTCCTTACCCGGCTTCCTGAGAATGACAACTGTGGCATTCTTCCAGGCGCTGGGGAAAAATCCAAATTCGAGGCACTTATTTAACAGGGCAAGGAAAAACTCCGGGTCAGACCTTATCGCACGCAGGCAAATGTCGGCTGTAAAACCCTCCGCCCCGGGAGCCTTCTTCGGGTTGAAGGACACCGCCGCACGTTCTAGCTCAGTTAAGGTAAAAGGTGGGTCGCAAGGATCACCTTGCTTCTCTTCGTTTACTGTTTCTGCTTTTGTTCTCGTTTGGCGGTGTTCCTCATTTTCTCCCTCTGTCCCATCATTAGGGTAAAATGTTCTGGCTAGGAGCTCCACGGACTCCCTGGCGTTTAGAGTTTTCCCGTTCTCCTCCAGAGGCATATCTTCTTCCCTCCTCATGGTCCTACCAATTATCCTGTATATACCTTCCCACATTCCTTCTCTATCCTGTTTCCCACAGAAACCTTTCCAACTCTCTGTCTGTGCAGCTTTTGCAGCTTGCTCATATTGATCTTTCTTTTGCAGGTACTCGTCCACAACCTTCGACTTCCGGACCGGTGCAGCATTCCTAACCCTACGCTTGAAAGTGGTGACTTCACTCTTCATTTTGGTCAGCTCAGCGGACCACCACGGCATGGTAAGTGTTTCTTTATTTTTCTTTACAGGTATTGAGGTTTCACATGCTTGTGCTATTAATTTATTGTATTTATCTACTATCTGATCTATCTCGGTTTGATTTTGAATTTTGGTTATTTGTTCTAAATTTAGGTTATTTTCGTTTTTCAATTGGGTGAGTTTGTCATCAAATTCAGTCCAATTGGCTTTTTTGGTATTGTATTTCCTAGTGGTTCTGCAAATTTTTACACCTTTAGATTTCCGCAATTTAAGATTAAAAGACATGCCGTTGTGGTCCGAGCTGGTGAGTCCTTCGTCCACCCTCCAATCTTCCACTAAGTCGAAGAGGTCGGAAGTGCACACGGTGATGTCTACGTAGCTGGAGTATCTCCTTTCGCCTCGGATAGTATCGAAGGTTGGGATATTCCCCGTGTTTAGAATATTGAGCTCGCTTTCGTGTAGGAAGCCCACCATTTCTTCCCCCCTGTGATCTTCTTCAGGACTGCCCCACCAGTTACTCTTCGCATTGGCATCGCCCCCGATTATGACTTTCTTGGCTTCAATCTTGACCAGGATCCGTTTTAGGTGTTCAATGTACGGTCCAATTGGCTGGTCGGGCTCGAAGTATAGAGACACGAGCGTGACGCTCCAGGCCTCGGTGTGGACGGTTATCACCACGATGTTCTTGGTGGTCAGATCCGGGTACTGTTCCACTTTAAGGTCCGGATCTAGGACCAATATGGCTGCTTTTACCGTTCCCACACCGTCACTCTGGAAGACTCTGATCCCGCCGTGCGCTCTCATACTCCCAACGTTGCCGACGTATGGTTCTTGAACGAGGGCTGCCATGGCTTTTCTTTCCACTGCTCCGAGTAGGAGTTCGTTCGTTGCCAATTTTTTCCTCTGTAAATTTGCTTGAAGTAACCGGTAGGGGGGAGTTTCCGCCTGGGTGCCCTTAGCAGTATTGTATAGTCTTCCTTGCTATACGGTCCCATTTTTTCCGCACCGGGCATTCATTACTAAAGGCGTTGTGTGGCTGTTCCATCTGGTCCATACTATCCCTGATACAGTTCTTGCAGGTTGGGGCTGCTCCAGCTTTCCAGATTTCGCATTCTGCCTTCATATGGGGGCCTCCACAGTGCACGCACAGATCCTCTGATTCCTTACAAAAGCCCTTACTATGCCCATACCCAAGGCACTTGGTGCACTGCACCAAGGGGGATTGATCTTCTACTCGTATTCTCTGGAGATCCACATGCAACGCACCATATTCGGTTGCTCTCTTCCATATGATGGGGGAAGTGGCAACCACTACGTGCGCCACATGTAGATTTCTTGCTTTTCTTTTATACTTGATAACAATCCTGTCTTCTTCTTTTCCTATGCCTTGGAATATTTCCTTATTTTGATTCCGGATCATGTATAGAAGTTCCTCATCTGTGTGTATTTTGAGGACATCCTTCAGTATTAGGAGCGGGTCTTTATTTTTCATCTCCTCACAAATAAGATCTTTTCCGTTTTTCTCTATTCTGTCCTTCACTTTCTTTCTTTCTTCTACTGTCTTACAGCTTATAATCACCTTCCTATCCTTGGCTTTCCTTACTTTTTCCACTCTCACCCATCCTTCTTTCAAATCCAGTGTCTTGCGGAGGCTGTTAAGGACTTCATCGCCTGTTTCGTCTTCCTTTGTGGACGTTACTACCACCGAGTGCAGAGTATTCCCGGCTACGCTCGGAGGTTTGTCCCTGTTGGTGAGGGTGGGTGCGGAGGCGGCCACACTTGCATAGGATTTTTCTGTCAGTGTTGCGCTTACTTTATTGATACCATCTATGGCTAGGTCCACTTTAGCTGCCACGCCTCCCACCTTTTCGAGCATAGGCCCGCAGACCTGCTCCTGCAAAGCCGATGTTATGGTGCTGCCTAAACTGAAAATTTGTCCTTCAATGTCTTTTCGCATTTCTTGCATGCACTGGAGCACGTTTTCAGGCTGTGGATTTGGCGGTTGGCTTGGCAGTGTGGCCTGTGTCTCGAGTTCTAATACTCTTCTTCTGATCTCCTGTATTCGAGGTAGCACCTCCGCAGCTCCATTACCCAGGAAATCTCTAATCTCCGCCTTTAGATTTCCCGATTCGCTGACTTTAACGGGAATTTCTTTCAAGAAGTCCTCCACTTTCTTGAAGATAGTAGTGTTGCATTCAGCCAACAAGGTCTCTTGTGTGGGTATGGTTGGAGGGGGTCTCTTGGGGGCCGCGGCTGCTTTCGGCCTCTTCGTAATTGCCTTTTTGGTCTCAGGGGCAGCATTTGCAGGTGGCGATGGTGTTCCACGAGCCATAACTATGTTCTTTGCAGCAATTTTTGTAGCAGCTGCGACCGGAGTTTGAGTCTGCGATGAGCTAGAGTTACTAGCATTCATGTTAGCGTTGTAGTCGCTCATCCTTTGCCTAACACTCACTCTTTGTTCCGCGTTCTTTTCCTCCAACGTTTTGGTTTTTGATGCACACACTCCTGTAGTTTTTCCTCCTGGCGGGGTTCTAAGGGTACTCATTTTTGTCAGAGGTAGGGGTCAGTCACAATAAAATAAATTCAAAAAGTTTGTAAAAGTTTTAAAAATTTTTATTATAATATAATAAAAGTCAAGATTTTTTGCGTCAGCGGCCTGCGCAGTCCTATTTTATATAAATAGGAGTCGAAAAAATTTTTTATTTAGGTGAAATACCTACGTTAGTTTGCAAAAAAGCAAATTTTGGTTTTTACGTACGTAGAGTCACAAAAGTGACTCTATGTGTCAAAATATTATTTACCGTCCTAGGGGGTGGCAAAATACACCCTCCTGTGAAATTCACGTATTTTTAGAATTTTTTCCCGAAAAGATATAGTATTTTTACGAAAAAACAAGATGGCAGCCGCAATGGTGGCTCTGACCACGTCCAATCCTAAGGGGCGATTGTAGCCCTTGCCAAGCCCCACAACCCGACCCCTCGCACGACCCTCTACGACCAATAGTTCCCGAGAAATCGGTACCGGAAATTTCCGGATATTTCGGATAAAAACCGGATAAAAGGAAATAGCTCGGGAAGTATTGGTCACAGTACCCGGGTATGTGGTATCTTCTGTTCGGCCTCGTCGAGCCCCACCCCCCGGTGGGGTTTTTGGAAACTAATTTCCAAGGTCACCCTAGGGTGGTACGACCCCACCAAGTTGGTAGAGGGGGTCCGGGGAGACCAAACAGACAAATCCCCGTCGCTCTAGCCCCAATAGTTTGGGAGATATGGCCCTTCAAACTTTTTCAAAATGGCGTCCAAGATGGCCGCCACGAAGTTTGAAGGGCTGTATCTCCGGCTCTATCGGAGCTAGGTACCCGGTGTTTGGGTTTATTGGGGTTGCCCTGGCGAGATCTACCTCGCAAGATTGCAAGATCGCGTGCGAAAATAAAAGTGGGAATTTTGGGAATTTAGGGGTTGGGGAGGGTGGAGGGGTAAATATGGAACAAAAAGTTCCCAAGTCGCGATCCAATCAGACCAATAGTTTGGGAGCTATGGCGGATTCAAAATTGATCCCCTCAGGGGGACAGATGGTACCCCTGAGATTCAAAAAATCGTAGCTCCCAAACTATCCGTCGTAGAGAAACGGGGTTTTCCGCGGCGTGGTGGGGGGATGGTGGGCCACAAGATGTACGGGCCCAAATCCGGATACAGACAACCTATGGAAATCCGGAGTTTCACCCAACCAGGCCGCAAGAGGGACAAAAACGAAGCCCTACTGTGAAAGCCCCGTCTCTCTAAAGTCAAATGGTCGCGAGTTATTCGCGGGAGAAAAAATATCCGGAATCGGACAAAATGGCCGCCGGTCCGGATATTTCGCAAACTGAGGCCTAGCCCACCGGTGTTTGGGCTTATATAAGATGCCAGGTAGATGTATAACCTATGGTAGGCCCAGTTTACCCCTATCTTCTACCCCCGAAACACAGAGTCAAAAAATAACACAAAAATTTAAATTATTCCTAAAATATAAGTCCTAAAAATATAAATTTGGTATCTAAAAATAGAGGACACAAGATACAACAATACACAAAAGAAATTTTAAAAATAGGACCTAAAACCAAAGCACAATCAGCGGGGGAAGTTTCAACCCCTAACTTCGAAAATTAATAACTCCCTAACTATAAGTCCGAAAATAAAAATTTAAAATATGGAAAGAAGGTATTAATAAGCACTATTTTTAGAAATTTTGAACTAATCTAAAGTCATACAAAAATTTTAAGATATTAATTTTCGAAATTTTTGAAAATTTTAAAAACTAAAAACTCAGCTGTCTCTTGTCCGATTTTGGTGTTCGAGGTGTCGGATGACTCGCCCGGCTGCACCGCTCCTGGTGAGCACCTCCAAAACACCCGGCCGCACCGGGAAGTCCGACCACGTGTTTGGAGGTTAGATGGTTTATCCCGTTTATCCCTTAGGATATAAACGGGAAAAATCTGGAACCAGGCTCGTTGTGAAGAGGGCGCAGAGGCGCATCCGACGATAATTCGCAATCCCACGCGTCTCACAAACTGTGGACGCAGTGGGCGAAAAACAGCTGATTTTTCAGAACTTGCACGTGTCACTTTCACTTTCACTCGAATAACTTCTGAAACACTGCACCGATTTTCACACACGTTTCACCACCGTGTAGGGCGCGTTGAGACGCAACTTTTGATATATAGCTCGTCACTGTGCGCTTTGGATTTACCACTTTTATGAATTTTTTAGTGCGGAGCACACGTGGTTTTGCTGTGTTCCGGTCGGCGGTCGGAGCCAGAATGGGTTAGGTTAGGTTAGGTTAGGTTAGGTTAGGTTAGGTTAGGTTAGGTTAGGTTAGGTTAGGTTTTTTTTTTTTTTTTTTTTTTTTTTTTTTTTTTTTTTTTTTTTTTTTTTTTTTTTTTTCTCTGCTCCCCAGACATAGGTCCAGGCCTTTGTATATCTTGTTTCCTCATACATACAAGTTCTCGCTTATCATGCCTCTCGTACTTCCATGCCTCATACGATTCTTTCTTGCATTCATCCACATTCATTCATTTGCGGTTGGGATTACCGCCTAATATAAACCTATCTTTTTATTTCTTTATTTATAAACACAGGGTAATTGAAGGTACACCATTTTTACAGAAGTTTTACAATTTTCTTACTTACTTTCTAAATTGTTACTTTCTATTACTTTCTTTTTACTATTTAGTTTACAATTTTATCATTTATGTACTAATTTATATCTTTGTTCTAATACATTTTGTGCTCTTTTATAATAATTTATTTATCTACTACAATTCTTTCTGCGAATCTTATTTACAGTAATTTCTTATCTTATTGCTTAAGTACAATTTTTATGCAATTTTATATCTAATATAACTTTTGTTCCTTTTTCTAGTAACATTTCGACCTTACTCTCTAGACCTTATACATTTAGTTACATTATTGTTTCTTTCTTATACAATCTATTGCTTCTCACAACAATGTTTGTGAGTGCTTCTTATATCTATATTGATGTTTTCCTTTTTGTATTACGGACTTTTGTTTAACATTTATTAGCTTATTATCTCTAAACATTTAATACTAACTGAGTTTTCTTTGACATTTTATAATCTTATTCTTATCTAGTTCTATTCTACGTTTACACAGTTTCAACTTATTATCTATTTACATTCTTATTTACTAGGGTAGTTGTTATATATTCTACAGATATATAGAACTTTCCCGATTCTTTGCCTTGTTTTCGTTTACTATCGCTTTGGGCTTTCACTCCAGTTATTTTATATATGAATTTAATTGTTGATAAACTTTTTTAACTTTGTCGTTTTTTATTTTTAAATTATTAAGGTGGGTGAATGAATTTAGTTATTAGTAAAAATTTAATGGTGTCAATGGGATCTATATCAGTATTATTTTCCGAAAAATTTTCTAATTTATAAAATGTGTTATTTAATTAAAATATTTCCAAGAATTTTATCAAAACTTATATATTATCATAATATATTCGTTCTAATTTTAATGCCGGTAACTGTACCTACATTTAAAATTTCAAATTTTATTTGCAGGTTCTATGGTGTGTTTAAGGTGTATTGGAGTGAGGTGCCTATTCCGTGTAATACGCGGTAGTGGATCTAGCAAGGTAATCCCACTTTCTGCGCACCGGACAGTCGTCGCTGAAAGCACTATGGTTGGTGTCTTTATGCCCACTTTGTGCGCAATTGCAACACTCCGGAGGTGATCCATCGATCCTAAGTGCACACTCGGCTCGCAAGTGTGGTCCTCCGCAGTGGCTGCACTTGTCCACAGTTTGCGTGCAATATTTTCTACCATGCCCATAGGCGAGACAGCGCGAGCATTGAATTAGCGGGGACTGGTCCTCCACTCTGACCCTTTGCAGGTCGATGTGGAGTGCACCAGTCTCCACCATTCGATGCCAGATCGCGGGACTAACCTGCATCACCATATGAACTGCCGATGGGTTCCTTGTCCTTTTCTTATATTTTATTTTTAATCTTATTTCCTCATCCGATAGGTCCTCGAAGATATTTTTGTTTTGTTGGAGTACTGCTGCGACGATGGTTTCATCGTCATCCAGCAGTACATCCTTCAGTAACACGAGAGGGTCTTTATTAGCGATCTTGGTGACCTTCAACTTCTCTCCTTTCTTTTCGATCCGGTCTACCACCAGGTCTAGATCTTGTTTCGTACGGCAGCCTATGATGACCTTTTGGTTCTTGGCTTTCCGGATCTTCTCAACTCTAATGCCCTCTTTTTTGGCGTCCACCGCTCGCTTCACCCTATCGAGGACCTCTCCGCTCGTCTCCATGGCGTCCTCTGAGGTCACTGCGATCGAGTGAAGCGCCGGTGCCGGCTGGAACTTAGGAGTCGAAGCGACAGCGGCATATGTTGGTTTGCTGCCTAAGGTTGCTGTCATCGGCTGATAGTCTGCCTGCTCCACTCTAGTTTGGAGGGTCTCCACTACCTGTTTTATTGCCTGTTGTTCAACCCTGGCACTTTCCATAATGGTTTCCAGCTTTTCTAGTTTTTCCAACTCTTCTGGCATCTTTTCTACCATTTCATGAACTGAGCACACATCGTTGTTTGTCACCTCGGAATATTCTTGAATCCGATCAATTTTCTTGTGCATCAATGGGATATTATTCATGACAGCTTCATATATGCTGGAATGGGAGTCGACCACGTTCGTGTGTGTTTCATTTTGTGCCTCATTCAAGCTGTCGAGCTTCTTTGCGTGTTTTTCGCTCATGTATTGAATGTCACCCAAGCTATTTTCGATTGCTTCCAGTTTCTCCATCACCTGTTTCATTTCCTGGCCTGATGTTATTGCCTTTTCTGTAGTGGTGATGGGCTGTGGTGCAGCTTGGAGTGACTCTACCTTTTCTTCGAGGTCACCAAAACGGTTTCCCAGCTCAAAAAGAATGGTGAGGCTTCTGTCAGCGTTCTTTTCCAGGAAGGATTTTATGTCTCTCCGCATCTGCGGGTATTCCTTGATTTTTTCGGGGATGTTCTCCATTATGACCATCATCTCCTGGATAAGGTCGCTGACCGAAGTGCCCCGGACAATGTGTGGTCTCTTTTTGTACGAGTCCATGATGTCAATGGACCTTCGTTTGCAATCTGCACGCCTGATGAAAGTTTTGCCGGGGTCCTGTAGCCCAGTATAGGGCTCCGTGGAGCCAGATGTTGGGGTTCCCGGGGTTTTCTTGGGGCTTTGGGACTTGACCGGTCTGTTCACTGGCGTGTGTACGAAGGCCATTCTTGTGAAATTGAGATAGACTAATGAGGAGCAGATCGTCAAAAATGTAAAGTGTATATAGGTGTGATGTAATTTGTAAAAGTTGTAAAAAGTGTATATATGTATCAGTCTGTCTATACCTATAATGTGTTGGTGTATAAGCGGCCTGCGCTCAGTCAAAAGATTTTTTATTAAAATTAAATATTTCTAGGTAAAATACCTAATTTACGTAAAATTTTGTTTTATGGATGTAGAGTCCTGAAATTTGACTCTACGTCTATACCTACTTTACTAATTTGTAAAGGGTGGCCAAATACACCCTTTTGTAAAAACAAGATAATTTTAAAATTTTTTGCCGCAAAGTTCTAACTAATTTTGTGAAAAACAAGATGGCGGCCAAAATGGCGGCTCTGACCGGGTCACGTTCTATAGGGCGTTTGTAGCCCTCGTTGAGCCCTAATGTTCGACGCCAGTCCCGTTCCTCTGAGACGAATAGTCTCCGAGCTATCCCTAAGGTCAATTTAGGGAAAACTATCCTCACTAAGGGTCAATCGTCCGTAGCTCGGAAACTATTGGTTCCCTAGCAGTGGGACTTTGGACATTCCCGTAGAGGGGCCCGAAACCTATCGAATAGTAAGGTCACCTTAAAATAAATTTCAAGGTGACGATAGGGTATTTTAACCCTACCAGGTGGAAGGTGGTCCCTCAGGCAGCCCCTACGGAAAAATCCCCAGCCCTGTAGCCCAAATAGTTTAGGAGGTACGACCTTCCAAAGTTTTTCAAAATGGCGTCCAAGATGGCGGACGCCAACTTTGAAGGGTCGTATCTCCGCCGCTATTGGGGCTAGAAACTCCGGGTTTGGTGTCACCGGGGTGCCCCGTCGAGTTCTACCCCGCAAGATCGCTAGGGGGGGGGGCAAAAATAAAAGTGGGAAATCAGGAATTCCAATAATGGGAGTTTGTAGAGGGCAAAATTCCTGACACCCTAGCCCTTTACTCAAAAACGCTAGCTCCTATATCAAGGGAGCCAGAGCAATTCCAAAATTTCCCGGGAAAATTCCAAAAAATTTTGGAAAAATTCTGACGCCTTAACTATTGGGCCTACAGAGTCGGGGTTTTTTCTGGGACTATGGGGAGGACGTGGGCTACCCCGTCCACTATGTGAAATCCCGAAATTCCAACAATATGGAATTTCGGGAAAATTTCCCAGGGGTCCGAAAGATGGTATTTTTCGAACCCTTTCACCGAAAATCCCGACTCTCTACGCCCAAGAACCTGGGAGCTATTGAAGTCTTAAAATTTTACCCTAAGTGAGGATTCCCAAACAAAATGGCGGCAATTAGGGTCAAATCTGAATTTAAGCCCTAGGCCACCGGTGTTTGGGCTTTATGGATGTCCGGGGAGGAGTCCTAGATGAATATGGACCCTCCAACCCCCTATCTACTAACCCTTAAACGCTAAGTCAAAGTATAACTTTAAAAATTCAATAGCTCCCACAATACACACGCTAAAATTAAGAACAGGATACCTAAAAATAGAGCACACAAGGAGCAACAATATACAAAAAACAAATAAAAGATAAGACTAAAAACAAAGGCACAATTAACGGGGGAAGGTTTCACCCCTAACTTCGAAAATTAATAACTCGCTTGTTTGTTATCCAAAAATCAAAATTTAAATTTCTAAAGGAAGGTATTTACTGATACTATTTTTCAATATTTAAGCAAAATTTAGTGTAATATAAAAATTTTTAGTTATTAAGTTTCGAAATTTTTGGAATTTTGAAAATGCAAAAACTCAGCTGTTTCTTTGCCGATTTCTGTGCTTGAAGTGTCGCGTGGCTCGCCCTGCTGCGCCGCTTCTGATGATTGCCTCAAAACCACCCGGCCGCCCCGGGAAGACTGACCTCGTGGTTTGAGGTTATTTTTGTTTTCCCTTATATTTCGGTAATTATATAAGGGAAAAATCTGGGACTTGCGCAGGAATGTAGAGGGCGCTGACGCGCACACGCTGGCAATTTCAAATCCCACGCGTCTCAAGAGCTCTGGACGCAGTGGGATAAAAACCGATGAAATTTTTTCACTTTTGCACTTAACTTTCACAATTTCTTGAATAACTTTTTGCACTGTGATCCAAACTTCACAAACGTTGCACCACCGGATGCGCCTCGTGAATGCGCAACTTTTGGTATATCGCACTTGTTGCTACGACTCGAAAAAACCACTTTTACGAATTTTTAAATGCGGAGCGCACGTGGTTTCGTGGCGTTCTCGGCGGCGGTCAGAGCCAGAATCGGTTAGGTTAGGTTAGGTTAGGTTAGGTTAGGTTAGGTTAGGTTAGGTTAGGTTAGGTTAGGTTAGGTTAGGTTAGGTTAGGTTAGGTTAGGTTAGGTTAGGTTAGGTTAGGTTAGGTTAGGTTAGGTTAGGTTAGGTTAGGTTAGGTTAGGTTAGGTTAGGTTTTTTTTTTTTTTTTTTTTTTTTTTTTTTTTTTTTTTTTTTTTTTTTTTTTTTTTTTTTCTCTGCTCCCCAGACTTAGGTCCGAGCCTTTTTATATCTTAGTTCTCATTCATTCAAGTTCTCGCAGTTATTCCTCTCGTACTTTTATTCTTCATACTTTATCTTTCTTTCATTCATCTCTTTCTTACTCTTAACGGGTGGGATTGCCCGCCTAACTATCTCCTATTTTTATTATTACATTTAACTTTATTATAACTCAGGGAATTGATGGTACACAATTTTTCAACTTTCTTATTTACAATGTTTCTTATATGCTATATCTTTTAAGTTCATCTTATTAACATATTTTTATTTATTCTTTTACAATTTTGGTCTTTTGTCACAATTTCATCTATTTCTTTCGTGTATCTATTTCGTAGACATTGTGCTTTGTTTTCTATTTCAGCTTATATTTCTATAGTGAACATTACAGTTTTTAAGACAATATTTTTGACATAGTTTTTTATTTTCCTATACATACATTTTGTGTTGTTTATTTAAATTTTACAATTTTTCAAGATCTATATGCCAAACAGTACAATTCTAACTTATTACATAGATTTTTATTCTTATTTCCTTATTTTTCTAATTTGCTTAAACATTTAATACTATTTCAATCTCAGTTTAACTTATTTTCTATGTTCTTAATATTTATGCTTTCATCTTATATTTATTAATAAATGTTTTATATCCATTAAATGCTACTTTAATACATTTTTATGCATGCTTAAAACTATTTCTTATCTATTTCTATTACATATTACACTTTATTCAATCAATAATTTGCTTTCTTTCATAAAAAGGTAGTTTTATATATATTCAACAGATATATATTACTATCCTGTTTCTTATACTGGTTAGGTTAGGTTAGGTTAGGTTAGGTTAGGTTAGGTTAGGTTAGGTTAGGTTAGGTTAGGTTAGGTTTTTTTTTTTTTGACAAACTTATTTGTTTCACATTTTGTTTGTTTGTGTTGCACTGTATGGTTGATTATCAAATTGGAAGAAGCGATTTGATACTTCTTCTTTTTTTGAGAGTGTAGAGTATTATGAGTTATATATATATTTAAAGATACTATATTTGTTATATATATTAATATTTAATAGATATTTGTATTTTATTTATGTGTTTTAGCAGAGTTATTGATCGTCGCAATTTCGTTAATTCTCATGTGTTATTATAACTTTTTAGGGTGTTTACTATGTGTGTTATGAATTTGGTGAATGAGTCAGCAGTAGATTCTTTCTTTATTAGTTCCAAGATGTTATATGGGTTGACTTTTAAGTTCTGACACAATAGTGTGTGGTCTATTCGCTGTTTATTATACATTGGACAGTTTTCCAGGAGATGCTGCAAATTTTGGCTGGTTTGTCCGTCACATGGGCACATATCGTCTTCCGTGATCTTAAATCTGTGAAGATAGGTCTTGTGGTATCCATGTCCCGTCAGTATTTGTGTCAACGCAAATGATATGCCCAAGGATATCTTTGCAGCCTTGCAGTCGCTTATAGTGGGAAGCCAATTTTTGGTTATAGAAGCTTGTGGTGCTGTTGCATACCTATCTTGCCAGGTAGCTAAGCTACCTTTTCGCAATTGCGTTTTA
Organism: Agriphila geniculea; assembly: GCA_943789525.1. Lineage (NCBI taxonomy): Eukaryota > Metazoa > Arthropoda > Insecta > Lepidoptera > Crambidae > Agriphila > Agriphila geniculea. Next base: position 75,004 of record OX038879.1, on the reverse strand, counting down.
GCGTGAGTAGCTGCAAAACGGTCATAATCGAGACTGCGCCTGAGATGAGTCGCCTGTCCAGCTGCGGCATCTGCTGTCTCATTACCGATTATGCCGACGTGGCTGCGGACCCACGCGAATCGGATGCTTTCTGGGTGACGCAGTAGTATACCATGGATCTCCGCTACGAGCTGATGTGTGTTGCTGCGGTTTTGGATGGCTTGTAAAGATGACATGGAGTCAGAATATATTATGGTTCTCTGATACCGTTTCTTCTCCACCCAGCGACAGGCGTGGAGAATCGCTAAGAGTTCCGCTTGGAATACACTACAAGCATTATGCAGTTTTAGTTTCCTGGTCACTAATGGGCTGTCTACTCCAGGGGCGTAACAGATGAAAGCAGCACCGACCGTTCCATCTTCATGCTTGCTTCCGTCTGTGTAGATTTGGTACGCTGTACCCTGGTGCAGTTGGTCCGCTTCTTGTTGGTTGGTGACTCTCGTGTATTGTGGAGAGATTCGTTCGCTGGGATGTGGCAAATCGCTGGGTGGAATAGGTTTTTCCAGTAAGATGTCGCTCGGAAGTTCGGGAAAGATTCCAGTCAGCCTCATTTGCTCGATCGTGTGTACTTCCTTGACCCTAAGGTCTAGGGGCACAAATTGCGCAAGAGCCAAGGCAGCTGTAGTGGAGACAGTTCTGAAGGCGCGAATAGCCTTAATGGCAAAGCCGCGTTGTGTGCTCAGTAGCAGTTGTTGCACATAGAGTAGATTGGCTGCTTGTCCCCAAATACCCGCTGCATAGGTTATCATGGGTTCTATGACCTGGCGATAAATTATGCTCACGTTTTCTGGGTGTGCCCCCCAAGTTGGTCTTGTGAACAGACACAACCTGTGGAACACCCGAGTTGCTTTTTCGATTACGTATCGCACATGTGCACCGAATCTTAGGCCCTTGTCTATGATGACGCCTAAAAGTTTAATTTGATCTGTGAAGATTAATTGTTTCCCGGACATGGTGATCTTGGCGGTCTCAGCTTTTCTGTTGAAGGCAATAATTTGAGTCTTTTCGGGTCCGAACGTCAATTTGACGCTCGATCCCCAATTTGCTATTAGGTGCAATGCCTCGTTGGTTGCCATCTCAAGTCCAGCCACTGTGCGTGCCGATACCACCAGTAAAACGTCATCGGCAAATGCCTGTAGATGGCATCCGTCGGGGAGCTTAATATCAAACAACTCATCCAGAGTGATGTTCCAGAGAATAGGTCCGCATGCGGACCCTTGGATACAGCCCTTGGTCATTGTGCGTGTGACGCGCGAGTCTGCATGATCAAAGGTGACTTTTCGGTTATGGACATAACTCTGGATGAGCCGAAAGACATTCTTTGGGCACTGTTTGTTGCGTAGCTGCTGGAACATCGCCGGCCACCAGGCATTGTTGAAGGCCGATTTGATGTCCAGAGACACAGCTAAGGTGAGATCGCCAGTGTCTCTAGTAGTTCGGATTTTGTTAAGTGCCGTACTAAGGGCGTTGACAGTGCTAAGCTGTTCCGTGAAGCCAAATTGGTACGGGTTACTTTTCCCAGCTTTGGCTGCTGCATAGCTGACTCGTCTGATGTACAGTTTTTCGAGCAGCTTACCAAAAACCGGAATAAGCCCGATAGGTCTGAGTGCATTTAAGGAAGTGTGATCGGCTTTTCCTGGCTTTGGAATGATTTTAAGGTACGCTTCCTTCCACTGTTGAGGGAAATATCCGAGTGAGAGGCAGCGATTGAGAAGAGCCACTAAGAAGTCCGGGTAAGAAGAGGCAACCTGTTTGCATATATCAGCTGTCAGGTTGTCTAGCCCAGGGGCTTTCTTGTGACTTATCTGACTTAGGCATTCTAGGACCTCCCCAACAGTGAAGGGAGGGTCGTCTGGGGTGTCAGGAACGAGAGGCTGCATCGAACGAAGTTCCTCATGCCTAGGGTCGCAGTCGGGTGTGTCGTTTGGGAAGAAGTGGTCGAGTATTACTTCAGCTGTTTCTTGTCCACTCGTAGTGTATCTATTACCGACTTTGATAGTGACCGGTGGGGTTCTTGGCGCTGTTTCCTTCATGAGTCGGTTGGTCAGAGACCAGACATTTTCCTTGGTTTGGAGCTCGCAGAACTCACGGAAGTGTCTTGTTGACTCCGTCTTCATGAGTTCAGCGTATGCTTCTCTAGCGGTGGTTTGTTCCTGGAGGATTTCATCCAGTGGAAATCCATGTCGTTTCGCATAATGAAGTTTGCGGTGAATTTCTAGTACTTTTTGTTTGTGTGATTCCAGCTCGTCAGTCCACCAGGGCGCTTTAACCTTCGTGGGGCCACCTCTGATCGGCATTGAGCCACGACAGGCTGTGTGTATGGCATTGGTGAATTCAGCCACTAAATTGTCCAGGTCTATGGTGTCAGATGTTTCTAAGTTGACGTCTAAAATATCGGATATTGTCATCATTTCATCGAGAATCTGCTTGAACAAAGCCCAATTAGCCTTTTCGGACTTGTATAGGAATGTGGAGGTGGATTGTGGCCTATGTTCAGGCAGGTGTCCAGTGAGAAATGAGAACTCAATGGCATTATGAAAAGACGATGGACATAAGTCTAAGTTGACTTGCCAATTAGTTATTCTGTTTAGAATGGAGTCTGAAGCTATGGTAAGATCAATAATGGATGTACGCTGTTGTCCGTGGGTGGTCGTTACAAATGTTGGAGTTGTGCCTGTGTTACACACGCTAAGGTTATTAGCGCTCACAAGTTCCAAAATATCGTTGCCTCGTGAGTTAGCTGTAATAGAGCCCCACAGAGGGTGCCATCCATTAAGGTCGCCGCCTATAATTAGGTTCTGTCCGCCGGTTGAACTGGCAAGGAAGTCCAATCGCTCGAGGGTATTGTTCTCGTCATCGCGAGGTTCAATATAGACAGAGGCGATAGTTAAAGGTCGATTTTGGTGTGTCAGCTGAATTACAGAAAGGTTGGGAGAACAATATTGGGACATTCCGATGATAGGTCCCACTGTCGGCTTAGTGACGATGCAAGCTTTAACTCTATTTCCCCCAGTGAATTGATAGATATTTAATCCTTGAACCGATTTCATAAAGTTGCCATTACCTACGTATGGCTCTTGAATAAGACCAATACTGTAAGGTCCATTAATAAAAGAGAGAACGAATTCTTGAGTACTGAGTAGCGCACGGTCTGTGTTGCACTGAATAATTTTCATTTCACGATTAAAAATGACTGCTACCATAGTCGACACGTTCGTTTATTCTCTCTCTTACTGCACGGAGTCTTGGGCAGGCTGCATCGTTCGCCTTGTGTTTGGTATCAGCCTTAGTACCGAACTTTTGATTATGGCTATGACAATTGTAGCATTTTGGAGGCTTTTCCTTCTCAGTGCAGTGTTCCACAGTGTGACTGGAGGCCGCACAATGAGAACAGGAAGATTTCTCCACCTTGCAGTATGTCTGCGTGTGCCCGAATTGAAGACATTTATGACACTGTAGAAAAGGTGAGAAATCCATCGCCCTGACTCGTTGGTAGTCAATATTTACGCGTTCAAGGTTCATGATGGCGCGATATAGTCTTGGACTAGCCATGAAAACCGCATTGTAATACACCTCAGGGTTTCTGTTGTTGCGTTTAAAGCGCAGCACTAACTCATCCTTTTGAATCTCCAAATCCGGGTTTTGCAGAATAATTGTGTCAACCAAGCTCTCAGAAGGGGTGTTGCTGTCTATGCCTTTGAGCATGATCATTGGTCTGAGCCTCTTAGCATGTTCCGCAGTTGCGTGATCCGATTCTTTAATTTTACTAAGAACTTTGTCAACTTGTTCGCTATTATCAAATTCTACGCGCAGTTTGTTGTTCGAAACTACTTGCACTCTCGCTGGTGCAAAAGCCAGTTCTTTAAAGCTTACGCTTTTCTTGAAGGCGTTAATAGCATCTTGCCGTGATTTGACTTCGCCTTTGGGTGTCACCATTATTGCCGGATTAGAGTTTTTGGTCTGTGGCATATTATTTTGGTTATTACGCGAAGCAATCGCCGCATATGATTTACCTGGAAGTGGAGTCGATAAGTGTTGAGCACTTGAGGGTGGTATTTGTTTGGCCACTGCGGATGCTATTTTCGGAATAATGCTTTCCAGGTTACCCGCGTTAGCACTACCGGGGGTTGAGGCACCGCAGTTCTCCAAAATTGTCTCTCTGACAGTGCGTTTAATATTTTCCATCTCGGAAGAAACTGATTCCTTGACCAGCAGGACAACCTCCTCCTTTAGGTTGCTAGAAACAGAGGCGATCATGTTGTCCCTCTCTCTTGTGTCTACCTGTGTTTCTATTCTGCGACACTCACGCGTAAAGTCATCCGCCTGGTCCGAAATAAGTTTTTCCATGTTATTGCATGCAAGGATGATATCATTTTTCTTGTCACTTTTGAGGAATTTAGTAATATCCCTGATCTTTTGAATCTCCTGCGTGATCATGTTTTTGACATGGTTAAAGCGCGCTGTGCCTCGCTTGGCAACTTTGGATATGACAGCTAAATTGTCTGACTCAGTAATGGTGATATCCAAAGAAGATTCTAGTTCGACAAGTGGGGCAAATAAGTTTTTATCTTTAGAGATTAACTCAGGTTCACTCAGCTCAGGAGTCAAATCGAGCAACGCAAACTGATTCTCATGGGTCAGCTGATCTGTGATTTGCGAGCTAGCTGCTTTTGCTGAGCCTCTCTTTTTAGGGGGTGTCCTGGGTACAGACATTGTGGCTGTATTAAAGTTTCATACCAATACAAAACTAATTCACGAAAAAATTGGAAAAACTAAACAAATTTAAAGCTTATGATAATAAAATTTATACTCAAATAGAGAGTTTATTAACCTTAATCTCAACGTTTAACTTAAAATACTAAATAAACAAAAATGAATTTATTAAAAATAAATGAAATTATTGAAAATTTCAACAAGAAAAATTAAAAATAAAAAGTTATAGATTCGCTACAGTCACGTTCTTTATCTTAAAAAACGCGCCGCGCTGAGATCTATTAACATAATAAAACTAATCACTTAAAAATTAAAAGATAACAAAGTTATTCAAGTAAAACACTTATGTACAAAATTGGTAAAACACACTTCCTTTGTCGGCCGCTTTCTCTGCGAATTTCAGCGATACGGCAAAGTAAGTATATTTTCCTTAGAGGCGCAAAGTTGTGCTACGATATGGCGCAAGAATGAAACGAATTAAACGAGAATTGACGGAGTAATAACGTTTGCTAACTTTCTGATTTTTTAAATTAAATCAACAATTTTCCGGAACTTTAAAATCAAAATTACAGAAAAACTATGGACTCTACGGAAAATTTTATAGAACAGAAAAGTTGTATTTTAACAAGAGCTATTGAATAAAACTATATTTACAAAGATCAATTAAAACCAGACGAAAACATCAACAGATAATGGATGATTTTTAATGTTTTTTGGTAAAAAAATAGGAAAAACTCAAATATCTTTCGAAAAACTAAGAAAATTTAAAAGAAAATGATGTAGGAATATGCCTTAAGGGCGTCTAAATCTAAAACCGTTAACAAAATTAAGCAATGACTAATAGAACGGAAGTTATGAATTTAATTAATAAATCTTTAGACCAAAAAGTGCACCTAAGGTCGACGGTTCCCATATAAAAGACATCAACGCGCTACGTCGATTATATAGGAACCATTTTCCAAGTATGAAAATTCGGGAAAAAATTTATTACGTGAAAAGTACTCAATAGATATGCGTCAAACAAAAAATGGAAGGTTCAGAAAAATCCTATGGAGGTGCGAAAAAATTCTCAAGGTGGTAAGTTCACTCTGTAAGTTTCAAAATGAGCTTGGTTAGGTTAGGTTAGGTTAGGTTAGGTTCGGTTAGGTTAGGTTAGGTTAGGTTAGGTTAGGTTAGGTTAGGTTAGGTTAGGTTAGGTTAGGTTAGGTTAGGTTAGGTTAGGTTAGGTTAGGTTAGGTTAGGTTAGGTTTTTTTTTTTTTTTTTTTATCAATTTTATTTGGTTTCCAACTGTGTTGTAATAGTTTTGTCTCAAAATGGTTAAAACTACTGCTGTTAGATACAGTAGCGTGTTGCGCTAGTTCAATCATCACAACACTTCGCTATTTGATACGAAGAAATTGGATGTCAAACTATTGGGAAGAGAATTTAAAACAAGAGGACTATAAAAAAGGTGTTTGCGGAAAATGAAATTCAGGAGAATTATAAGAAAAATGTTTACAGATTTGGACCGTAGTCTATGCGGTCACGGATGCGTATAAGCATTGCTTTCACTCTGGGGCAGCTGTCAGAATTTGCGCGGTGAGATGTTTCAGAAGAGGATTTGGTGCGAGCATTATGCTCTTTGCAATTTACACATATGGCTTTAGTTTTATCGTCTTTGACTGAGCATTGGTCAAGTGAATGTTTCTCAGCGCAGTGGGCACAAGTCAAAATTTGTCTTTGGCAATTTGCCTTTGTGTGCCCAAACTGTTGGCAGCCAAAACATTGTAGGAATGGTGAAAATTCCTCAGCGTGCACCCGCGTGTAGTCAATATTCACTTTTTGGATTTTTAGAATGGCATGGAAAATTTTCGGAGTTGTGATGAAGACGGCATTGTATAGATTCGGGTTTTTATTTTCACGTTCGAATTTGAAAAGTATTTCACTAGTTTTGCCGGCTTCGGCAATGGAAGGGTTTTGGCTCATCATAAGTGGTATGAGATCGGTTCTAGAAACGTCTTTGGTAATACCCTTAAGTATAATCATGGGTTTTAGAAGCTTTGCTGGTTCAGCGATGGTTTGCGTTTGGGTGTTTCCGGCAGAGTTAAGTTTCACAAGTGCCGTCTCCTTTTGCTCCGGTTTGTCGAACTCAACGCGTACTTTGCCTTGAGACAAACGCTGCACTCTCGCGGGAGCAAAGTCCAAATTAGCAAAGTCCATTGCTTTGCTAAAATCTTTGATAGTGTTTTCGTGGGTTGCTTTGGGGTCTTTGTTACTCAGAATTATAGCTGGTTTGGTAGTTTTCACAGTAGGTTTTGGTGGTTTATGTGACTTGCGAGGGACAGCGGCGGCAGCCGCGTAAGAGGCGATAGAAGGTGAAGATTTAGAGGGGGTTGATTGTGCAGTGGGCTTGGAGAAAGTAGATTGAGGAATCTGCTGTGCAACAGCAGATGCGATTTTGGGTACAAGAGATTCAAGTCCCACTGCAATGGAGGACCCAGTTTCAACGTTAGCGGAGGTTAGTTGAGATGTTGATAAAGTTTCGCGTATGGTGTCTTGCAAGGTCTTTTTAAGAGTCTCCATTTCCGCAGTTACAGCAGATTTCACCAATTTGGCAATTTCTTCCTGTAGGTGTGTTCTATTCAAGGTAAACGGAAAGTCAACAGGGTTAGCTTTAGTGATTTCTTCAATGTCCGTGCATTCTTTATCGAACTGATCAAAGGTGTCTTCAGCAGTTTTGCGGAGCTTCTGACAGATGGAAATGATGTCCGCTTTACCTTCGCGCGTTAAAGAACGCTGCGAAGCCAGAATATCTTCGACTTTTTGAGTTTCAGAAAAAATATCGGTTCTAAGATCGAAAAGGTGTTTTTTACTATTGGTGGATATGTGATGAAAGAAATCGTCCACGTTATCTTGTGTAACAGTGGAATTCAGGGATTCGTTAGCAGATCGAAGCGATTGTTGAGACATATTGATAGCTACTTGCACAATGGTCACAGTTGATCGCAAGGGATGTTGTTAGCCGGTACTAGACACTGCGTTACCGTGTACTAGTCCGTTTCCAGAGCGCGCCGCGGGGAGGCCAACATCCAGCGCCCCGGTTAGGTTAGGTTAGGTTAGGTTAGGTTAGGTTAGGTTAGGTTAGGTTAGGTTAGGTTAGGTTAGGTTAGGTTAGGTTAGGTTAGGTTAGGTTAGGTTAGGTTAGGTTAGGTTAGGTTAGGTTAGGTTAGGTTAGGTTAGGTTAGGTTAGGTTAGGTTAGGTTAGGTTAGGTTAGGTTAGGTTAGGTTAGGTTAGGTTAGGTTAGGTTAGGTTAGGTTAGGTTAGGTTAGGTTAGGTTAGGTTAGGTTAGGTTAGGTTAGGTTAGGTTAGGTTAGGTTAGGTTAGGTTAGGTTAGGTTAGGTTAGGTTAGGTTAGGTTAGGTTAGGTTAGGTTAGGTTAGGTTAGGTTAGGTTAGGTTAGGTTAGGTTAGGTTAGGTTAGGTTAGGTTAGGTTAGGTTAGGTTAGGTTAGGTTAGGTTAGGTTAGGTTAGGTTAGGTTAGGTTAGGTTAGGTTAGGTTAGGTTAGGTTAGGTTAGGTTAGGTTAGGTTAGGTTAGGTTAGGTTAGGTTAGGTTAGGTTAGGTTAGGTTAGGTTAGGTTAGGTTTTTTTTTTTTTTTTTTTTTTTTTTTTTTTTTTTTTTTTTTTATCTCTGCTCCCCAAACGCGAGGTTCGGGCCTTTTTACATCTAGTTTCCTCATTCATTCCAGTTCTCACTTAACATGCCTCTCGTACTTTCATGCCTCATACGAGTTCTTTCTTTTATCCATCCGCATTCATTCTTTAACTGGTGGGATTGCCAGCCTATCTATATCAACTATATTTTTCTACTTTATTTATATTTATTTATACAGGGAAATAAGGTCATACACATTTTTTCAGAGTTTTTGTTTACAATTTTCTTTCTTTCTTATATGCTATTTTCTATTACTATTATGCATACAATTTTTCTTTTTATTTCGTTTATAGCATTTAGTTTTATTTGTTAACTGATCATTATCTATATCTTATTTTAATACAATACATGTTTTCTTTTTATATTGATCTTACATTTTGTCCTTGCTTTTAAGTTATATCTATTTTCAGCAGTGTACATGTGGTAGTTCCATATCTTATATTCTTATATTTTAGTATACAACACTTGATTATTTGCTATTTCTTATTTCTATACATTACTTAATACAATTTCTAATTTACTTTTTATTTATACATACTTTTGCTATATCTTATAATAACATCTATTTTCTTATTCTATTGCTCAACTTGTTTAGGGCTCTTACTCACAGTTGTGGTTACATTCTATGTATTCTTAATACATTCTTTCTTATGATCTATTTATCTTAATCTATTTTTAATATATTTTTTTATGCTTATTTCTTTTTATTTGACATTCTTTCATCTATACTTATTTTCTATTTATCTTATGTTTTTCTTATACTATACTTTATACTTGTTTTTATTATCTTTCTTATTTTCTAGGGCAGTTTGATATATATTCTGCAAATATATATTGCTATCCCTTTTCTTAGTCTTATTTACAAATTTACTACCAGTGTTACAGGTTTCTCTATTTCATCAATACTAACATTTTGTATTTAGCTACATTATTAAAGGAGAATTTGGAATCTTATTATTAAATGGTTATTTTGTTTGTTCAACTATTATGTTACAATACATTTGCAATTTACTTATAATATTAGGTAATTTTGAGGCTAATTTGGAGAAAAGAATTTTTTAAAATAATTTAGTTGCAATCAATTAGTATATTGTCATAATATACCAATTTAGATTTTGTATTCAATTTATGTGCCATGATTACACTTAAAATCTCAGATTTTATTTGTTTCATAGTTTTATATTGTTAGTGTGGTGAATGTAGAGTGACCTAATTTGTATAGTATGCCGTTGTTAGTCTTGCAAGGTAGTCCCACTTTTTGCGAACTGTACATTCCTCACTGTAGGCGCTATGGTTGGTGGTCTTCAGCCCAGCATGAGTACAATTGCAGCACTCCGGGGGCGATGCGGCGAGCCAAATTTCACATTTGGCCCGCAGATGCGGTCCTCCGCAGTGGCTGCACTTGTCCACATCCTGTGTGCAGTACTTCCTACCATGGCCATATGCCAAACAGCGGGAACATTGGATGAGTGGAGACTGGTCCTCCACCCTGACCCTCTGGAGGTCAATGTGGAGTGCACCAGTCTCCACCATCTTATGCCAAACAGCGGGACTTACCTGCATAATTATATGCACGGTCTGTGGGTTGCGTGTCCGCTTTTTGTACTTTATTTTCAACCTTATTTCCTTCTCAGTCAGATTTCCAAAGATGTTATCATTTTGTCGAAGTACCGCTGCGACGATTGTGTCATCGTCGTCCAGTAGTACGTCTTTTATAATCACAAGCGGGTCCTTGTTTGGTATGTGAGCAACCTTAAGTTCCCTATCCTTTTTATTAATCTTGTCTATAACCTGGTCTAGGTCGTCTTTTGTCCGGCACCCTATTATAACCTTCTGGTTTTTGGCCTTTCTAATTTTTTCAACCTTAATTCCCTCCGTTTTGGCATCCACCGCTCGCTTCACCCTATCGAGGACCTCACCGCTCGTCTGTGTGGCGTCCTCCGAGGTCACTGCAATTGAGTGAAGCGCCGGTGCCGGCTGGAATTTCGGAGTCGAGGCGACGGCAGCGTATGTCAGTTTTCTGCCCGGGGTCACTGTCGCCGGCTGTTGGTCTGCCTGCGCGACTCTGGTTTGGACAGTTTCGACTAGGTGTTTTAGAGTCTGCTGTTCTGTCCTGGCCCTATCCATGATTACTTCCAGCTTTTCTAGTTTGTCCAAGACTGGCTCTTCTGGAGTTACACCGTCCTCGCCTCCTATCCGTTCTTTAATGATATCCGCGTTTATTCTCGCAATATCTGTGTCCTTCTCGATCTCAAGCAGTTTGTCTTGGATTTCCTCAAGTTTGTCGTTCAGCTCTGCTGATATCCCCTTGGTGGTCTCAAACACTGTGGTCACGTTTTGGTTGACCACATCCGCAGTTTTATATACAAGCTCTAGCTTTTCGGAGTGCTGGGTACTAGCATAGGTGATGTCACCTAGGCTGCACTCTATTTCTGCTAGTTTTTCCATCACCGCCTTCATGTCTTGACTGGATGTAGTTGTCGTTTGTGCGGTGGTCGGCTGCGGTGTGGCTTCAGCAGACTCTAGTTTCTCCTCTAGGTCTCCGAACCGGTTGCCCAGTTCGAAGAGGATCGTGAGGCTTCGGTCGGCTTTCTCCTCCAGGAAAGACTTGATGTCCCTTCGCATCTGCGGGTACTCCTTTATCTTTTCCGGGATGTTCTCCATCATGAGCATCATTTCCTGGATGAGATCGCTTACCGAACTTTTCTGGACAGTGGAAATTCCCTTTTTGTACAAGTCCATGAGGTGAGTAGACCTCCTTTTGACTGCCGCGCGCCTTATAAAAGTCTGACCGGGGTCCTGAGCCCTGGTATGAGGCTCCGAGGAGCCAGATGTTGGGGTTCCCGGGGTTTTCCTTGGGCTCTGGGACTGCGCCGGTCTGCCTGCTGGCGTGTGCGCAAGTGGCATCTTTTATACTCACGAGAATAAACTACAAATTGGGGAGCAGATCGTCTAAGTGTATAGTGTATAACGAAATGTAAAATTTTGTAAAAGATGTAGAGTGTATATGTGTGTATGTCAGTGTATATGTAGTGTCAGTGTATGAGCGACCTGCGCTCGGTCAAATAAACGATTTAAAATAAATGTATTTAGGTAATTTACCTAACTTATCAGATTTTTCCTTTATGGATGTAGAGTCGCAAAAAACGACTCTACGTCTCTACTTTCTATATTAGAACGTAAGAGGTGGCGAAATACACCTTCTGTTCAAAACTACAAAATTTTTGGATTTTTTGCCGCAAAGTTATTAAAATTTTACTTAAAAAACAAAATGGCGGCGCAATAGCGGCTCCGACCGAGTCGCGTCCTAGGGGGCGATTGTAGCCCTTAAGGGGCTCTATAACTGGAAACCAAGCCCGTTTCTCTAGGACCAATAGTTTCGGAGTTATCCCACGGGTAAATTTCGGGTAAATCGTACCCTATTCGGGTAAACTGCCCGTAACTCGGAAACTATTGGTCTCCTAGAACTGGGACTTTGGATATTCCCATAGAGGGGCCGAAGACCTGTCAGATGGTGGGGTCACCTAAAAATAAAATTTTAGGTGGCGATAGGGTAAAATTACCCTACCAGGTGAAAAGAGGTCTCTCCGGCAGCCTCTACGGAAAAATCCCCAGCCCTGTAGCCCAAATAGTTTAGGAGGTACGACCTTCCAAAGTTTTTCAAAATGGCGTCCAAGATGGCGGACGCCAACTTTGAAGGGTCGTATCTCCGCCGCTATTGGGGCTAGAAACCCCGGGTTTGGGGCAGGTGGAGTGCCCTGGCGAGATCTAGCTCGCGCGATCGCTAGGGGTAGGGGCAAGGTTCAAGGTTGGATTTTCGGGATTCTGAGGATGGGAAGGGGTGGGGAGGAGAAAAACAAACACCCTAGCCTAAGACGCGAACTCTCTAACTCTAATATTGCGGGAGATATGGTGATTCCAAAAAATTCCAAAACGATTCCAAAAAATTTTGGAATAAATCCCACGCCTAAACTATTGGTCCTAGAGACCCGGGGTTTTCTCTGGGAGGGTTGGGGGATCGTGGGCTACCCCTTCCACGGCGTGGAATTGCGAAATTCCAATAAAGTGGAATTTCGGGGAAATTTGCCCGGGGCCCGAAAGATGGTCTAATACCCCCCCCTAAACCGAAAATTCCGGCTCTCTAAGCCCAAGGACTTGGGAGATATGGCCGATCTAAAAATTTACCCGATTAGGGTAAATAAAAACAAAATGGCCGCCAATCGGGTAAATCCTTAGTTTTAGCCCTAGGCCCCTGGTGTTTGGGCTTCCTGGATGTCCGGGGAGGTGTCCTAAGCAAATATGGACCCTCCAGCCCCCTGTCTACTACCCTAAAAAAGCTAAGTCAAATTTAAAACTAAAATTTTGAATATCTCCCGCAATACCTACCCTAAAAATACAAACAAGGTGTCAAAAAATAGCACACACAGAGGACAATAAAACACAAAAAACAGATTTAAAATTACCATAAACACGGAAGCAGAAATTGAGGGGGAAGTTTTCACCCCTAACTTCGAAAAATTATATCTCCGGTTTTATTGGACCGATTTCAAAAATTTAAATTTTGTATAAAGAGGCCTAATGGGTTCTAAAAATATAAAATATAAGCAAATCTAATCATGGGGAAAAATTTCGAGATATAATTGTTCGAAATTTCAAATTTAAAAATCTTAACTTCTATTGGTCCCACGACGACGCTCGAAGTTTCGGGTGACTCGCCGTGCTGCGCTCCTCCTGATGTTGACCTTTTCACCACCCGGCCGCCCCGGGAAGACCGACCTCGTGGTGACAGGTTATGTTGTTTTTTGCTGATATTTTGGTGGATATTGCTGATAAAAATCAGCAAATCACACCAAAGCGTAGAGGGCGCTGCTGCGCACACGCCGATAACTTCAAATCCCACGCGTCTCTACAAATGAGGACGCAGTGGGCGAAAAACTGGTCGATTTTCACACAAGTTTCACTAAACTTTCACTTTTTCGTGAATAACACTTTGCACTGTGATCCGATTTTCACGCACTAAACACCATCGGATGCGCCTCGTCAGCGCGCAACTTTTGACGTATTGCACACCTTTCTACGCCTCGGATTTACCACTTTTTCGATTTTTTAACTGTGGAGCGCACGTGGTTTTGATGCTTACACCTTGGCAGTCGGAGCCAGAATGGGGTTAGGTTAGGTTAGGTTAGGTTAGGTTAGGTTAGGTTAGGTTAGGTTAGGTTAGGTTAGGTTAGGTTAGGTTAGGTTAGGTTAGGTTAGGTTAGGTTAGGTTAGGTTAGGTTAGGTTAGGTTAGGTTAGGTTAGGTTAGGTTAGGTTAGGTTAGGTTAGGTTAGGTTAGGTTAGGTTAGGTTAGGTTAGGTTAGGTTAGGTTAGGTTAGGTTAGGTTAGGTTAGGTTAGGTTAGGTTAGGTTAGGTTAGGTTAGGTTAGGTTAGGTTAGGTTAGGTTAGGTTAGGTTAGGTTAGGTTAGGTTAGGTTAGGTTAGGTTAGGTTAGGTTAGGTTAGGTTAGGTTAGGTTAGGTTAGGTTAGGTTAGGTTAGGTTAGGTTAGGTTAGGTTAGGTTTTTTTTTTTTTTTTTTTTTTTTTTTTTTTTTTTTTTTTTTTTTTTTTTTTTTTTTTTTTTTTTTTTTTATACTACTACCTCTAACGTTGGTTAGAGCCTATTTTCACAAAATGTTTTATCTACTCTTTCATACTAGTTCTCGCATATATACCTCTCGTACTTTCATTCCTCATACTACACATTCATACGTCATCTTTTACTCCATAACGGCTGGGATGGCCGCCTATTCTACTTTTTCTTTTTACTATATATTTCTTAATGTCTAATTTCTTAGGGTTCTGATGGAACACAACACACAACTTTATTTTTATTTTACAATGCAGTTTTCTTATCTCTATCTTTATAACAGTTTTACTTAAATCTAATTACATTTAGTTGTCTATTATTACAATCTTTTGTTTCTACAACTTGTTTTTACAACATTTCTTATATCTACTTATCATTATATTTTTATTGTTCTTGTTACATCTAAGTTTTGCTATCTTATATTTATTATACAATTAAATTTCCTATGCTAAAGAACAATATTCAAAAATATTATTTTAGCATAATTTCTAATCACTATTTCTTTTATTAACTTTTACAACTATACTTTTACAAAACTTTATAAAATTATCTCTCTCTTTACTTAACATAATCTCTTCTACATTCTTTTTACATATTTTATATTCAATTTTTTGCTCAGCGTTAAATCTTTCCACATTATGTTGCGGACATTCAAGGATGATATGGGGTGAGGACTCAGGGATGTCAGGGTCACAGGCGCACGATGGGTTGTCCTTGCACTTAAATCTATGTAAGTACTCGGAGAACCCACCGTGCCCCGTCAATGCCTGGGTAAGTATGTGATCCGGCTCAATTTTTCTTATTATACAGAAGGCTCTAGTTGCATCCGGTAAGAAGATTTTTGTGACCGCGGCTGTGTCACCGGCTTTGTATCTTAAGTTCCATTCGTCAAGCGTCTGCATACGAATGCTACGCTTGACGAATGAAACTGGGCAGCGATCGTATTTTGGCCTAACTTTTAGATTAAGTGCCGCGTCCTTCGCCAGCTTGTCCGCCCGCTCATTGCCGACCAGCCCGACATGGGCTTTAATCCAAAACAACGATAGGCGTTTATTTTGGTGGGCAATAGTTTTCATGTTTGCCCTCGTTTCGACGGCCAATGGGTGTAAGCAGTCCAAGCTGGCGACGGACTGAAGGGCCGCGGTCGAGTCAGAGTACAGTGCGAACGTATTTTCCCTTCTTTTTACTACTAGGCCTGTCGCCTCACAAATCGCGAGAAGTTCCGCCTGGTAGACCGTGCAGTACGGCGGCAACGCAAGTTTGACGGCCCTAATTTCGGTCCCCCTATTCCACAGGGATAGGGCGGATCCGACCCGGCCGTCAATCTTGCTGCCGTCCGTAAAGATTTGGACTTCGACATCGCTGTTGGCGTCAACTTGGTCCTGGTCTACCAGGGGATGGAACTCTATCCTGTCAAGTTCGGCCGGATGTGGAGCCTCAAGCGCCGGGGCAGGCCGCTCGATCTCCCTGTCACCCAGCACTGACAAGGGCACTCCCTTCTTGGCCTCGTACAGCGAGGCCGCCTCCCGAATTCGAAGGTCTAAGGGTAGCAGCCCAGAGAGGATCAGTGCTGAGTGCAGGGACACCGTACGATAAGCTTTACAGATTTTCTGTGCGAAGCCTCGTTGCAGTGCGTTTAATTGCTTTTGCACGCCTAGTTTCCTCGCAGCCGGGGCCCAGACGCTCGCGGCGTACAGGACGACAGGCTCGACTGCCGCGACGTAAATCGTCCGAATCACCTCCGGGTGCAACCCCCAACTGACTTTGGCAGCTCTAGATAATTGTTTGCCTATTCCTATTGCCTTTCTGCACACATTGGAGACATGAGAGTTGAAGGTGAGCCTATCATCAATTGTTAAACCCAGTAACTTGATCTCACGGGAGATGGCAATGTCAACCCCGCCCATGGTCAGAAGTGGGGTGTCATATTTTAACTTTCTGGTTATCACCATGGCGCTAGTTTTGTGTGGCGCAAATTTAAGTTTGTTGTTGACTCCCCACTTCCGAACATGCTCGAGGGTGGCATTGGCCTGTCTTTGGATATCTAAGGCCTTGTCCCCAACGAACACCAGAACCACATCATCTGCAAACGCCTGACAGTAATTTCCCTTTTTGTGTAGATCTTTTAAAAGTGGGTCTAATAGCAGATTCCACAGGATTGGGCCGGCAATGGATCCCTGCACGCAACCCTTTTCCGTGCCTGTACGGAATTCCTCTCCACTATATCTTACTGCCACCGTTCGATTGGACAGGTAACTGTCGATAACCCTTCTAATGTTAACTGGGCAGTCTTCTTCCGCTAGCCTGAGTCTTATGGCCGGCCACCATGCACTGTCGAAGGCTCCCTCTATATCCAGGGACACTAATGTAACAATCTTTTTATTGTCCAAATTTTTGCGGATGTACTGCATTAAGGTATAGAGGGAGTCTTCGGTGCTCTTTTGCGGCATAAATCCATATTGATGGGGACTCATTCTAGGTAAGAGATGGTGTTTTAATCTTGCCACTAACATTTTCTCATAGATCTTTCCTAGTATAGGCAAAAGTCCAATCGGCCTATACGCTTTGGGGTTTCTATAGTTGTCCTTTCCCGGCTTTCTCAGTATGACTATAGTTGCAGTTTTCCATGCGTTAGGGAAATAGCTGAGCTCCAAGCACTTGTTGAGCAGGGCCAGAAACAATTCCGGCTCTGCTTTGATCACGCGGAGGCAAATGTCTGCAGTGAACCCTTCTGCACCGGGGGCTTTTTTAGGGTTGAAAGACACTGCCGCTCTCTCGAGTTCGGTTAGGGTAAAAGGTGGATCGCAAGAGTCATCTTGTTTTCCTTCATTTACCATTTTTGCTTTTTCCCTGGTGCGGCGGTGTTCTTCACTCTCCTCATCTATTCTGTCCTCGGGGTAAAAGGTTCTTGCCAATAGCTCCGCTGATTCCTTAGCGTTCAAAACTTTACCATTTTCCTCTAACGGCACGTCTTCCTCTCTTTTCATAGTCCTACCTATAACCCTGTAAATTCCTTCCCACATCCCTTCTCTATCTTGTTTCCCACAGAACCCTTTCCAACTTTCCGTCTGTGCGCTTTTTGCTGCTTTTTCATATTCATCCTTCTTTTCCAGGTACTCTTCGACAACCTTCGACTTCCGGATTGGTGCGGCATTCCTGACCCTGCGCTTAAATGTGGTGACTTCATTTTTCATCTTGGCCAACTCTTCGGACCACCATGGCATGGCAAGTGTATTTTTATTTTTCTTTTCAGGTATTGTATTTATACACGCTTCTGCTATTATTTTATTATATTTATCTATTATTAATTCAATTTCTGCCTGATTTTTTATTTTACTAATTTCCTCTCTGGTCAAATTATTTTCTACTATTAATTGAGTGAATTTATCATTAAATTCAACCCAATTAGCTTTCCTAGTATTATACTTTCTAGTTGTTCTGTTAATTTTAACTCCCTTGGATTTTTGTAATTTAATTTTGAAAGCCATGCCATTGTGGTCCGAGCTGGTTAGTCCCTCATCAACTCTCCAGTCTTCGATGAGGTCGAGCAGGTCAGTAGTGCACGCAGTGACGTCAACGAAGCTGGAAAACCGTCTGTTGCCTCGGATGGTGTCGAAGGTTGGAATATGTCCGGTATTTAGGATGTTTAGGTCGTCTTCATGGATGAAACCCACCATTTCTTCCCCTCTGTTGTCTTCCTCAGGGCTCCCCCACCAGCTACTTTTGGCGTTTGCATCACCGCCTATGATGGTTCTTTTGGCACCAGTTTTAACTATTATGCGTTTGATGTGCTCTATGTACGGACCTATGGGCTGATCGGGCTCGAAGTAAAAAGACACAAGCGTGACTCTCCAGGCTTCGGTGTAGGCGGTTATTACCGCGACGTTGTTGGTGGTAAGGTCCGGGTATTGCTCCACATTCAAGTCCGGGTCAAAGACCGCTATAGCCGCTTTAACCGTCCCCACTCCGTCGCTCTGGAAAATCCTGACTCCGCTTTGTGTCTTCATACCTCTCGCATTGCCCACATACGGTTCCTGTACAAGAGCTGCTGCCACTTTTCTTTTCGCAGCTTCCATCAATAGTTCGTTTGTTGCCAGTTTTTTCCTCTGCAGGTTGGCTTGTATTAGCTGGTATGGGGAGGTTTCCTCGGGGGTGCCCTTAGCAATACGCAACTGTTTTTCGCGCAAGCCTGTCCCATCGCTTACGTACGGGACATTCATTGCTAAATGCACTATGGGGCCTTTCCGTCTGATCTATCTTATCTCTTACGCAGTTCTTGCAGGATGGGGTCAAGTGATTTTTCCATGCCTCACATTTTTCTTTTAGATGAGGATCCCCACAGTGTATACACAGATCTTCGGTGTCTTTGCAGAAGCGCTTGCTGTGGCCGTATCCCAAACATTTGGTACATTGTACCAGGGGCGATTGATCTTCCACCCGTATCCTTTGCAATTCTACAGATACAACACCAGATTCGGTTGCCCTCTTCCAGATGATGGGGGAAGTAGCTACCACCAAATGCATAGTGAGTGGGTTTCTTGCCTTTCTTCGATGGTTAGGTTAGGTTAGGTTAGGTTAGGTTAGGTTAGGTTAGGTTAGGTTAGGTTAGGTTAGGTTAGGTTAGGTTAGGTTAGGTTAGGTTAGGTTAGGTTAGGTTAGGTTAGGTTAGGTTAGGTTAGGTTAGGTTAGGTTAGGTTAGGTTAGGTTAGGTTAGGTTAGGTTAGGTTAGGTTAGGTTAGGTTAGGTTAGGTTAGGTTAGGTTAGGTTAGGTTAGGTTAGGTTAGGTTAGGTTAGGTTAGGTTAGGTTAGGTTAGGTTAGGTTAGGTTAGGTTAGGTTAGGTTAGGTTAGGTTAGGTTAGGTTAGGTTAGGTTAGGTTAGGTTAGGTTAGGTTAGGTTAGGTTAGGTTAGGTTAGGTTAGGTTAGGTTAGGTTAGGTTAGGTTAGGTTAGGTTAGGTTAGGTTAGGTTAGGTTAGGTTAGGTTAGGTTAGGTTAGGTTAGGTTAGGTTAGGTTAGGTTAGGTTAGGTTAGGTTAGGTTAGGTTAGGTTAGGTTAGGTTAGGTTAGGTTAGGTTAGGTTAGGTTAGGTTAGGTTAGGTTAGGTTAGGTTAGGTTAGGTTAGGTTAGGTTAGGTTAGGTTAGGTTAGGTTAGGTTAGGTTAGGTTGGGGTGCCATGTCAGACAACCTCCTCGCGGTGCACCCTGGGCGTCACCGTTTTTGATACGGCGACGGCTAATGGTCTGACAGTCGGAGATGGCGCCAGTTCTGTCCTGGCGTCATCCGCTCGTAACCCCGTACGTGGTGCGGGAGCGAGGGCCGCCATCCCAACGGATGGGGGCTGCGAGGAAGAAAACCTCTCTAAAAAAATTACGGACGGGGACCTCACGGTCCTGTCCGCTTCGGCGGATAGTGTGGGCTCTGAGTCGGCGTCCCAGACGTATTCTGGGTAGCGGCGACTCGGTTCGGGCTCGGCCGGCGTCCTGGAGATTCCGGGTAGCGGCGGTGCGAGCGTGGGCGGCGGGTTCGTCCGGTCGCGGTAAAACGTGATCGGCGGACGGGCATTCGTTGCCAACCGTCGGCAAAACCGGTGACCTAGTCACGTCTTAGGGCCGGTGGGGCTGCCCTTAATTGGGTGTCCCCGCGAGGAGAAAACCTCCATAAAAAACCCCAACCCCAAGCTTTTTGTCGCGTCGATGGCGAGGGGGTGAGTGGCTAGAGGGAGTCTAGTCGATACACGACAACGGAGCAGGGAATATGCCGACCCCTGCTTCGAGAACCCCGGCCTGCCCGGGTATAGGCCTCTGCCCGGGTGGTTCAACCATGTCTTTTTTTACTCGTGGGAATAAAAATGGAAAAATCAAAATCTTTAACTTTATTATATGATGTAAATGGTGGGCCTAGCTCAGGCGGAAGCGAGCAGAAGAAGCTTAGCTCAAGCGTGTCAAATGAGCAGGTGCAATTTGCGTCAGCTCAGCAATCTGCGTCAGAAATGAACACGGCGTCTGACATGTATACATCGGACGAGGAATCTGTCCGCTCCCTCAGGGGAAGTATTCCTAACCTTGCCGATGGTGGAGCAAGAAGAAAGCGCCCTAGAAGCTCAAACAAAGTCCCGAATTCTGTCGGGTCAGATGGCGGAGTCAAAGTGTCGGCAGGGGTTGCAAAAATCCGAAAATCTGCCAAACTCAGTCGCGGCCGTGGTGGATTGGGCAGACAGGGACGTGTTCCTGAAACGAGCACCTATATTGGTATCCCAAATGCCAAACGATTCCTAAAGAAATTGGAAAAGGAGGACGAAGAAAAACAAGCCGAACGAGAACTGCGCGCTGAATGGGAAGCCGAAAGGGAACAGCGTCCTGAACGCCCACTGTCGGAGTATGACAGGGATGTAGAGGATGTAATGGATGGGACGGAGCTCTGGGATATAGAGGCAACGTCAGAACCGGAGGGTGAAAGTGCCTCGACTCTCAGAGTGTTTGGGCATAAACTTATCAGGGATATTATGGATGTCTCTGTTAAGTCCAAGAAGTTAAGCGGAACGTCGCAGAAACAGTTAAAGGAGGCAACTCAGGGTCTCAGTCAGATTCTGGATCAACTAACAACTAGATCCCCGGATACCCAGACGAGGAGACTCCATGCTGACAACGTCCGTCTTTCTAAAGAACTGGAGAACCTACGCGAAGAGTTGAGATCACTCCGCAGAGCATTTTCGGAGCGTAGTGCACGTGACACTACAAAATCTCCTCTTCCCGCCGGACCTATGGTAGTTCCGCAGGAAGTGATTGACAAAATTACGCGCGATGTAGCCGTAGAGATTGGTGGGATAGTCAACACGAGACTGTCCAGTTTCGAAGAGAGGTTGCCTCCTGCACCTATCCTCAGGCCACCATTGGCGGCAAGTAGAAAGGAGTCGATGGGCCCACCGTTGCCACCTGCCCCGGCGGCAAGTCTTCCGGCACCAAAACCGGTGCCCAAATCAGGACCACAATCGGCACCAACACCTGTGCCGAAGGCGGCACCAAAATCTGCTTCGAAACCAGCTCCGAAATCTGCGCCGAAACCGAAGCCAAACGAGAAGCCAAAACCGGCACCAAGACAGCTGAAACCCACGGCTGGCAACCCACCAGCGCCCGCTACCCCTGCCCCAGCAGAGGGAGATTGGGAAACAGCGGAGGGTAGAAAGAAAAAGAACAAGAGGCGTAAAGCGGATGCCGCTGAGCAGGTATCAGGTACAGCAGCTCCAGCACCGGCCAAAAAGGCCAAGAAGAAAAAGAAAAAGAAGGCTAACCTCGCCTCTCCACGGACTGCGGCGGTCATACTGACTCTCAGCGATGACGCGGTGGAGAAAGGAGTGACATATGCTAGCATCATTGGGAAGGCGAGAGCAGGGCTGCAGCTCAAAGACTTTGGGCTGGATGGTGTAAGATGTAAGCAGGCAGCCACAGGGGCCAGGATTCTCTCGATTCCGGGTCCAGAGAACGGGGCGAAGGCGGACGCACTGGCCACCAAGCTGCGCGAAGTGTTGGGTGATGCTGTTAAGGTCGCCAGGCCCATTAAATGCGCTGATTTGCGAATATCGGGGCTTGACGACTCTGTTGGGAGAGAAGATGTTATAGCTGCCATCGTCGAAAAGGGCGGCTGCTCTTCCGATCAAGTTACGGTTAAAGAGGTGCGATTCAGCCCTGGAGGTTCGGGAACAGCGCTGGCCAAGTGTCCAGTTGCGGCTGCCAAAACTATTTTGGATGCTGGTAGGCTCCTTGTTGGTTGGAGCTCCGCTCAGGTTCGTTCTCTTGATCCGCTGCCCATGCGATGCTTCCGATGTTTAGGCCTTGGACACACGAGCCAAAGGTGTCCGAGTAAGGTGGAACGCAGCGGGCTGTGTTACCGTTGCGGAAAAGAGGGGCATCTTGCGGCGGTCTGCACTGCAGAATTTCGATGCGCGGTGTGTTCGGACGCCGGGCGACACGCTGGTCACAAAATGGGGGGTAAAAAGTGTAATCCTCCACATTTAAAAGGGAAAGAGGGCCTAGGAACCCGGGCGCCTCCCACAGTCGAGAACCCTCTGCTGCCGGAGGAGATGGAGATACCGGAAGACGCAACTAATGAATAGTACACCATCATTTAGTTTCCTTCAGGCGAATGTCAACCACTCCACTAGGGCACAGGACTTGCTATCCCAGTCCATGGTGGAGTGGAAGAGTGACATCACAGTCATTTCGGAACCATATTACGTGCCAACCCTGCCCCATTGGGCTGGGGACATCCATGGAACCGTCGCTATTGTGGCGGACCCTGAATCACGGTTCCCTTTAATAGCGAAGGACAGAGGTCCAGGCTATGTTGTGGCCAATTGGGGGAATATCGCCGTAGTAGGAGTCTACTTCTCCCCTAACAGAAGTGTCGCCGAACTGGAGTCATATATCTCTCGGTTAGGAATAGTAGTTGGACGGCTCGCCCCAATGCAAGTGTTGGTTATGGGGGATCTGAATGCTAAGTCAGCAGTTTGGGGTTCGCCCGTGACTGACGATAAAGGTGATGTGGTAGCGGACTTCGTTGCGTCACTGGGGCTCGACGTAGTTAATAGAGGCAACGAGTACACATGCGTGAGAAGAAATGGGGCGTCCATTATCGATGTCACTTTTGCGACCCCTTCGCTAGCTTCACGTGTCTCTGGTTGGTGCGTACAGAAGGAAGTGGAAACTCTCTCCGACCATCTGTACATAACATTCGGGATTTCCACCCTGACTCCGGCTAGACTACCTCAGATAACTGTAAGAAGAGGTGCCCGTTTCCCAAGGTGGTCCGCCACTAGCTATGACAAGGAATTGGCGGAGGAAGCGGCGATCGTGGCGAGCTGGAGTCTTGACGCCCACGATGGTAGCAACGAGAGCATAAACCAACGGGCTCTCAGAATGAGGGAAGGCCTGACTGCCATTTGCGATGCCGCCATGCCGCGCTCCAAGGGTCTACCCCCGAACAAAAAAGCAGTGTATTGGTGGTCCGCTGAGCTTGCTTCCCTTCGAGAGTCTTGTGACGAAGCTCGAAGGGAACACAAAAGGTGCCGCAGAAGAAGACACACTGACTCAGAGGAACTAAGCCTCTATGACGCATACAAGGAGACCAAACTGGCCCTTCAAATCGCGATCGAGAGAGCAAAGTCAAGAGCCAGGGAGGAGTGGCTCCAAGACTTGGACCGGGACCCTTGGGGGAGACCTTACATGGTGGTGCGCAGCAAAATGCGGCATGGGGCACCCCGACTAGAGGACTTTGAGCCGCAACTACTGCGAGACGCGGTGGCTGGACTCTTCCCCAGAAGAGGGGCGTTTGCGCCGCCAACAATGACAGCCCCAACAAGAGATCAAGCAACACCTGATAGGGCCCCTCCTATTACCGAGGCGGAGCTCGAAGCGGCAGTAGACAGGTTGCGGGCTAAGAAGAAGGCACCAGGCCCGAATGGGGTACCGGGTTTTGTCCTAGTAGCGGCTTCAAAACATCTAGGCGAACAGTTGCAAGAGCTCTACACTGCCTGCCTGGAATCTGGGGAGTTCCCTGCAGCCTGGAAGACGGGGCGCTTGTGCCTGCTTAAGAAAGAAGGACGTTCTCCGGGTTCCCCATCGGCCTTCAGGCCAATTGTATTGCTCGATGAGGAGGGCAAACTATTCGAGCGTATTCTGGCGGCCCGAATCAACGAACATCTGGCGACGTCAGGGCCTGATCTCTCAGACCAACAATACGGGTTCAGGGTGGGAAGGTCCACCGTAGACGCAATACAAGACCTTAGGAGCGTCTGCGAAAAGGCCAAATCGAGGGGAGAAGGTGTGCTGGCGGTGTCCTTGGATATCGCCAACGCATTTAACACTATCCCCTTCGAGAGTATACTCGAGGGACTAAGATATCACAAGGTTCCTCAATACCTACAAAAACTGGTGGCGAGTTACCTCGCAGGACGCCAAGTCAAATATATAGGGCCTGGCGGCATCATGCAGAGTCGAGAAGTTAGCTGCGGAGTTCCACAGGGGTCGGTTTTGGGTCCACTCCTGTGGAACATTGGCTACAACTGGGTGCTTCGCGGCATCCTGCTGCCCCGGATGAGCATAATCTGCTATGCAGACGACACGCTTGTTGCCGCCCGGGGCAGCAGCTATCAGGAAGCGGCACGTTTGGCCACTGTCGGCACAACACTGATTGTAGAGAGGATTAGAATGCTGGGGCTCAAGGTGGCCCTGGACAAAACAGAAGCGATCTACTTCCACGAACCACGGGAGGGACCACCTGAGGGGGCGCAAATATTGGTGGACGGGCAAAGGATTCCAGTAGCTAAAACTATCCGGTATCTTGGCCTAACGCTCGACAGTCGCTGGAGTTTCGTGGCGCATTTTAAGAAACTGGCCCCACGCCTAGTCGGAACGGCGCTAGCACTAGGGCGCCTTTTACCAAACATTGGTGGCCCGAGCACTACATGCCGGCGCCTTTATGCCACTGTCGTAAAAAGTATGGCTTTGTACGGGGCCCCAGTCTGGATGGGCGCCCTAAACGACAAAATCCGTGGGCTGCTGCGAGCACCGCAACGAGCAGTAGCAATCAGAGCCATCAGGGGATACCGTACGGTTTCTTCAACGGCGGCTCTGGTCCTGGCAGGCACCCCGCCTTGGGAGTTTGAGGCAGAGGTGCTGGATACTGTGTACCGTTATAGGACGGAATGCAAGGCGAGGGGCGAACGCCCAACGCTTGAAGAAACAGAGGCGACAAGACGAGACGCTCAAGAAGCTTTATTAGAGCACTGGGCGGAAGACCTTGAGACTGCCAGGTACGGCAAGCGTGTTGTCGAGGCAATAAGGCCGGTGTTGAAGCAGTGGGTAGAACGGAAACACGGCTCTCTCACATACCGCCTAGTACAGGTGATGACTGGCCATGGGTGCTTCGGAGATTACCTCCACATGATACAGAGGGAGGCAAGCCCCATGTGCCACCAGTGCGGCGATGCTAGGGACTCGGCGCATCATACCCTAGTAGAATGCGCGGCCTGGAGCAGGCAGCGACGGACGCTAACGGATGTAGTGGGAACGGACCTCTCCTTGCCCAGCGTAGTTAAGGCCATGCTGGACAACGACAGGTCCTGGCAGGCTATGGTCACGTTTTGTGAGGAGGCGATGACTGAGAAGGAGACAATGGAGCGGCTTCGCGAGGGTGATGCCCAGGCGGACCCGCTCAGACGTAGGCGACCAGGGGGTCGAAGGCGGCAGTTTGTCCGCTATCTTCCCCCCTAGCGCAGTTTAGTGGAGGGGGCCTTCTGTCCCCTCCGGTGGTGTACAGACGGGTGAGGCAGCAGACGACGGCTCGAGATGCCCGAGTCTGCATTGCACAGCCTTTCTCCGTCTGGGGGGACGTTGCATTGTGACGCGACGTCCCCCACGTGGTGGAGGCCCCGGCTCAATAGCTGGGGCCGGCCGGGGCGGGGTGGTTGCTTCCCAAGAAGGAACCCATCCCGCCGCAAACCGGCAGTGAGGTCACAACGGGGGGTTTTAACGGATATGCCTCCGTGCACATCCGACGAGCTTTTGACTTGTCGGATGTGCGCGGAGGAGAGCTCCGGACTCGCTTGGTCGCAATCTCAGCGGCCAAGAAGTCGGTAACCCGAGGTCCCCTCGACAAAAAAAAAAAAAAAAAAAAAGGTTAGGTTAGGTTAGGTTAGGTTAGGTTAGGTTAGGTTAGGTTAGGTTAGGTTAGGTTAGGTTAGGTTAGGTTAGGTTAGGTTAGGTTAGGTTTTTTTTTTTTTTTTTCAACTATTGGTTAAAGGATAAGGGGTCCCAAAGTGGGATGACTAAAAGGAGAGGCCTGTGATATAGGGATTATCGGATGCAAAAATTGGACAAATTGGTGCGGCACCATCGGGCTCATCCCATGGTGAGGCTTGTTGCCCTCCGATGCCGCGCCGGGGCAAGGAAAAGAGGTAGAGAGAAAGAGAAGGATAGAAGGATACAAAAAGTAAGAGGATAGAGGAAAGAAAGGAAGAGTTGGGATAGATGGAGTAGAAATAAAACTCATTTTGACGAAAAGTAGGTTGCTGCTGGGATCCGCCGCCCCCTAATCCATGCGCGTTGGGCCCGTAGTGGGCCGGTTCCCTCCCCAGGGGTGGCAACGTCGTGGTGCCCCCCTTTACAAACGAAGCCCCAGTAAAAGAGAGTGACAAGTGCCGCCAGGGCAAAGTAGATATAGCAGGGCTGAGAGTGCCAAATGGGCACATGTGGATTGCCCTCGGCGGCATGCCTAACCCGAGAGGCGGGGTGTTAGGCATGACAATGGGCGGGGGATCCCAGCAACAACCTTAATCTGTGGAGACAAACATAGTAATACAATATAAAATACAATACAATATATGATACAACACAATATAATACAAAGTAAAATGTGCAGTAAAGATTAAACCTTGGGTGAGGGCGTGGTAGTATGTGAAGTTCTTTTCCATACTATAGTACTATAATATATATATATGTTTTTTTTTTTTTTTTTTTTTTTTTTTTTTTTTTTTTTTTTTTTTTTTTTTTTTTTTTTTTTTTTTTTTTTGTGGAGCTCTTTTTCACCCCTCACCCATACAAATAGTCTTAATTAAATACAACAAAGATAATAGGGTCATTGGCCATCACCCGCGACCACCCGCGACCACCCGCGACCACCCGCGACCACCTGCGACCAGGTGCGACCACCCGCGACCACCCGCGACCACCCGCGACCACCCGCGACCACCCGCGACCACCCGCGACCACCCGCGACCACCCGCGACCACCCGCGACCACCCGCGACCACCCGCGACCACCCGCGACCAGGCGCGACCTGCGACCACCTGCGACCAGGTGCGACCAGGTGCGACCCGCGACCACCCGCGACCACCCGCGACCACCCGCGACCAGGTGCGACCCGCGACCACCTGCGACCAGGCGCGACCGGGTGCGACCTGCGACCACCCGCGACCACCCGCGACCACCCGCGACCACCCGCGACCAGGCGCGACCCGCGACCACCCGCGACCGGCACACATATTTACGGAAGACGGTGCCCGCGGTCAGCCGCGACCCGCGCCCGGCCTCTGCAGGTAGGGTCACGCAAGGGTCATAAGGGTCAGAGGGTGAGGGCCAATGACCGTCTATTGAAACATGAATTAAACATACATATGGACATAAGATAAGAGAAGTGTTTCGAATTTTAAATAATATACATGTTATTGGAAGCCGTAGTCAATCCGACTGTGAATGCGGTTCTTCATCATAATGAGTCGTGGGCACGAAGGGGAGTTAGCACGATGCTTGTAGTCATCTTCACAATAATAGTGGCAGTTTCGACATTGGGTTTTAGTTGGGTCGTCTTTTACGGGGCAGTCCTCTAAGAGGTGCTCGTCTGCGCAATGAGGGCAAGTAAAGAAGGTACATGTTTTTCGCGTATGCCCGTAGTTCTGGCACTGGAAACACTGAATAAATGGTGAGAATTCATCTGCGTGCACTCGTGTGTATTCGATGTTGATTTTCCTAATGTGGAGTATTTCGTGAAAGACGTGTGGGGAAACAGTGAAGGCCATGTTGTACAATCTTGGGTTCCGGTTTTTGCGCACGAGTTTGGGACGAATGTCATCTTCACTTGTGATCTTATCGGCGATGGATGGGTTTTGCTTGCAAATGAGGTTAACGAGTTCCTCCCGTGAAATGTGTTGGGGTATGCCTTTAAGGATTACCATGGGTTTAAGTTGTCTTGCCTTCTCGACCATCTTGATTCTCTTGGTTTTGTCGAGTTGCCCTTTCAAGCTTTCCAGAATTCTGTCTCGTTGGTCCGTTTGGTCAAATCCAACTCGAATTTTTCCCTCGGAGAGGGGTATTACCTGGGTGGGTGAAAAACCTAGACGATCTAATTGTGCCAAGTTCCTCAATTCACAGAGAGACTCTTTCACGAGTTCGGAAATCTTCTCCTTCTCAATCCATGGCTCATAACCTTCGATCGTTAGGATCAGGGATGGCTTGATGGTGGTTTGGTTCAGTCTAGTGTTATCTGGTTGTGTGGATTCCGTTTGTTGCAGTGGAGCTCGTCGGCCCAAAGCAGCTGAGTAGGTGGTGTTTTGCGGGTTGTTGGCGTTGAGTTTTTGTTGTTGAGTTGAGGGTTCTGGTTGCGTCGGTGGATGAAGTGAAGGTAGCTGTGCTGCAACTAGTTGGGCGCTGGCAGAGGGGATGTTGGTAGTTGCCGTCTCAATGGTTTCCTGTATGTATATTCTGAGGTTGGTGATTTCAGTACGGATTTCTTCGCGGATTTCCTCACAGATGTTTTCTTTAGCAGAAAGGATGCCATCACAGATGGCTTCTTTGACTGACTGCGCATCCTTAGGGTTGATGTTCAAGGTGTCGGCAGTATTGGAGTGAGCGTGTTGCGGGTCATGTTGTATAGTGTGTGATTCTTCCAGGAACGCGTTGATCATATCACGGAGTTTGGTGCAGTTATCAGTGATACTTTTTTTACCGCCTCGAGTGAGGGAAGGTTTGGATTTAAGGATGGCTTCTATATCAATGGTGTGCGTATCAATCAAAGTCTTTATTCTAGAGATCAGTTTGGTTGTCGGGTTGAGTGTCTCGACCAAGGGGGAGTTCGGCACTGATGCCGAGCTAGAGTCGTTGTCTACCATGTCGTTGTTTTTCACAGAGTTCACCGTTAATTAAGTCAATGTTTAAGTTGCTTAAGTGTGTGCAAATGTCAATAAACTTACTGTAGTGGGGGGTGCATCCAATTCAGCACACGCACAAACACCAGCACTATCACTTTGCACACAGGAGTAGTTGTCACTTCACACAGGTTTATCACATATAGTTCAGTGGCTTCTCAAGAGTTCGTAAAGCACGACTTGGGGCCAGTGGTTTCATCAGAGAGCAGTCCACTCAGACCTCAGTCATTGAGAGCAGCGAAGGCGGCGCCCACTCGGCGGCGACGGTGTCGATCCAGAAGCAGCCCGCCGGCGGATGCTGCGGCCCAAGGAAGGCGGTGCTCGCCCAGCAACGGCGGCGCCCGCCCGGCAAAGGCGGCGCCCGCCCAGATGCCACCCGCGACCACCTGCGACCACCTGCGACCACCCGCGACCTGCGACCAGGTGCGACCACCCGCGACCAGGTGCGACCACCCGCGACCAGGTGCGACCACCCGCGACCACCCGCGACCACCCGCGACCACCCGCGACCGGTGACCTGGTGCGACCACCCGCGACCACCCGCGACCAAGCACCTCGACTGGTGCGACCACCTGCGACCACCTGCGACCACCTGCGACCACCTGCGACCGGTCACGTCTGCTCTCTACGGAGGTCGGGAGCAGACTGGTTAGGTTAGGTTAGGTTAGGTTAGGTTAGGTTAGGTTAGGTTAGGTTAGGTTAGGTTAGGTTAGGTTAGGTTAGGTTAGGTTAGGTTAGGTTAGGTTAGGTTAGGTTAGGTTAGGTTAGGTTAGGTTAGGTTAGGTTAGGTTAGGTTAGGTTAGGTTAGGTTAGGTTAGGTTAGGTTAGGTTAGGTTAGGTTAGGTTAGGTTAGGTTAGGTTAGGTTAGGTTAGGTTAGGTTAGGTTAGGTTAGGTTAGGTTAGGTTAGGTTAGGTTAGGTTAGGTTAGGTTAGGTTAGGTTAGGTTAGGTTAGGTTAGGTTAGGTTAGGTTAGGTTAGGTTAGGTTAGGTTAGGTTAGGTTAGGTTAGGTTAGGTTAGGTTAGGTTAGGTTAGGTTAGGTTAGGTTAGGTTAGGTTAGGTTAGGTTAGGTTAGGTTAGGTTAGGTTAGGTTAGGTTAGGTTAGGTTAGGTTAGGTTAGGTTAGGTTAGGTTAGGTTAGGTTAGGTTAGGTTAGGTTAGGTTAGGTTAGGTTAGGTTAGGTTAGGTTAGGTTAGGTTAGGTTAGGTTAGGTTAGGTTAGGTTAGGTTAGGTTAGGTTAGGTTAG